>CM077663.1:363731620-366131620 GCA_039707655.1 Elymus sibiricus | reverse complement strand
TCAAAGGGGTGGACTGCAGCAGTCGTACGGTAAAAAACCTAGCCCGCGCGCGACCCTCCCTCCTCCTCCTCGACCTCCCTCCTCTTCCTCCTCTTCTGCCGCCGCATCTCCTCCTCTTCCTCCTCTCCCTCTCCCGTGTCGTCACTGCCTCTCCTCCTCCTCCCCACACTAGCACGGTAGGGTCATCGGGATGAGTTGCGGCGGGCATCTGTGGTGTGCGGACGATGGCTAGTCGAGCACACACCTGTGTTTTGAAATTCGGCCGAAAAAAACGGATTTCGGCCGAATTTCGGCCATCTCGGCCTGGGGCGAGATCTATCTTTCCGTCGAAATTGGTCAAATTTGGCAAATTTTGGTCAAATTTTAGTCAAACTTCAGTCAAATTTTGGTCAAATTTCGGCCGAAAAATTTGAAAATGGCCGAAATTCTGCCATCTCGGCCTAGGGCGAAAAAAATGTCAAACCGAAAATCAAAACGCTGGCACACACTGCATCGAGGAGATGCCGACACATTTGAGCTCTTTCTTTCTACTTTTCCTATCTTCCCATGGTTCCCTGAGCTCTTCCTAATTTTTCAGGGTTTGCGCTCCTCGTCCGCCACACCCAGGCCCAGCAGGCACCGACAACACATGAGCAGGACGAGGAGCTCTTCCCAGGCCCGGGGCTCGCTGCCATAAAGCCGCCAAAGGAGGAGGACCTAGAATACGACTGCTAACTGAGGAGCCCCAAAAAAATTCCCCAAACTCCCTTGCGCTTCCGCCTCCTATTGATTCAGTTAAGTTTTGGTCATTTCTCTGTAGTAGTTGAAGTTTCTATCGTACATCGATTCTGTTGAAATTGATTAAAAGAGCATTTTATTAGTTTCCTATTATCATTTTCCATAAAACACGATGGTGATGTTCAGTGAGGTTCTCAATTTAATATTATGAATGTACATATGTTTGATATTCAATTTGATAAAAAAGTAACTTTGACCAATAGTTTTTGGCCATTTGCATATAGGTTGAGGGAGTACTCCTTGCTTGAAGCACTTTTGATTAAAGCTTCTTCAATGCCCCATGAACACTCAGGTTTCCTTTCAAGCTGTAGCAAATTCTTAAAATGTATTGTGCTTCATGAGTTATTTAGCAATGGTAAACTTTCTCTATCGTTATATGCTTTTAGGATGTACCAAGATCCCCAAGTAGATGTTTATCTTAGCACATGACTGAACAGTTCGACAATGTTCATAATTTATCGTTTTCAAGTCAGCCTTTGTGTGATTCAAAAAGAACACACAGACTGTTGTGGGGCACAAAATTATGTTTTCAGTTGGGTTTGTTCAATAGGCTGTAGATTTTGAGCATAACAAGAAAGATCAACGGTCTATGTTTATATATATACATGCATAAGAATTTGTTGTGTGGCGAGGACTTGTACATATTGGAAAGGGAATTAACTAACATCTTCGTAACGACACAATGTTCTGTGATTCCTCATGTAAGATACCAAGATTTGTCGATGATGCTTTGTTTGAGGTTATGTGTACAGGTTGTTTAGATTGCACTTCAGTTCAGAACATGGAGGGCTAAGAGGATCACCAATTGATGACTATTTCTTGTGTTTATGGAAATGGCACCCTCCAATGAATACCTTCAACTAAATAGATTGCTCGTCCAAAATTCATATAGCTATTGTCTCATATGCATTAATATGTATTATTTATCAGTCCGGTTGCGAACTTCTCATGCGTTAACCTTCTTTTTTTCCCTCCTGTTTTTGGGTCCCTCTTTAAGGTGAGGTTACTGCAATAATGTCAATGTTTCTCGTATGAAAAAAAAACATCCAGACCAAACTTGCCCATTTTAAGGTCTTGAGGTTTCAGTTTACTTTGTTTGCCTCACTACAGGAGAACACTAAGGTACTTTTTGGACGATTTCACCTCTGCTATTCCCAAGATATGCTCTATCATTTTGTACCAGCACTATACTAATTGTTCTAGAGTGTGACTAGCACATTCTGGTATAATGTGAATGTTCCATCAAGTTGTGAACGATCTCAGGCATGTGAAGCCCATGATATAGATTTCTTGACTTATCATAAACATTAAACAGCTGGAAAAGTATTTCACAAGGGGAATTGTTCATGTTCTTTGCCCACCTCATGTCTCAGATCTTGTTTCATTACTGTTTTCTTCATATCCATATCCTATTAATTAGTACTACATCAAGGGGACATTGGTCATATTGTTGGTTCTCCTACAGATCCACCTCTGATGTTGCCGGAAAGGGTACAAAGCAATATGTGCATTAGAGTTTTCGTATGTGGTTCTAAAGAAAAACATTTCCCTCACAATTCATCCACTTTGTGGCCATCACATCTATTGCTTGTATGGAGCCTAGAAATATTACTTCATGATGGTTCATTTTACTTGATGTTTTCTTCAGTTTAGGATGATAGTCACAGGAGCCATTGCATTTTCTTTGTCACAATGGCATTAGGTAGTTGTACCTACTGTGGTTGTTACACTAATATCTACTTATTACCTGTTGCTATAGTTACAAAGCTTCAATAGTTTACTATAAATTTGATTGGTTTGACTCCTTGATATCATTGTATTTTACCCATAGGATCAATTTCCAATGAGTTGGTGCCTGGGGTCTTATGCCAAGCACAATTTCTGATATGGGGTGGCCCGATCTTCTCAGTAAGCGGTGGCATAGATGATGATGGTGGATAGATAAATTGGTGTTGCTGGTGATCTCTCCTCGCTAGAGCCCTGATGCCAATGCAGCAGCTCTCTACCCTTCAGATATTCACGACTTCACACACTTGCGCAACATAGCCGTGGACCACAAAACGGTTAGAATTGCAATATACTAATTCCCAATGGAATAGCAGATCACACTTGACTTGTAGTATATAATTCTCCAGATAGAAACAAATTGGAGACACGATTCAAGATGAATGCTTACAGCAGTTCAACAGAATTCTAGGGTTTATCATAAATGTGGTCTAACCCTAATTGTGGGCGCCCCAAGAGTACCTATAGAGGTGGGGGCGTCCACCACACAAACTAGACCCGAACTCAGCTTGGATTCAGCCCAAACCGACTTAGTTCGACTCAAACTGATACAAACTGACCCAATGGTTGGGTGCAGCCAACTAGGCGCGTAGACCTTATGTGTATGGCGCACAAGCACTTGGTGGTGCGCCATATGTGGCCTCCTGCGTGGTGTCCACCTCCTCATGTTGGTCGCCAGCCTCCCTCTCCTCCCTCGCGTCCATGTGCATGATCACCACGTCTTGCTCCAGCTGCTTCAACTCCTCGTTCCCTCGTGCTATGCCTTCTTCTCCCATGAACCTGAGTATGCAAACACACAAAGACTTAGGCAGTAAACAATTCTCATTAATGAAATAATCAGAATCTATTAGGAGCAAATTCACCTGTTGTTCTATTAGCTTTGCACGGGCTCTTGTAACAGGTCCAATTCTGATTTCATCATTGGACTTCTTCTTTGCAGCAATTGGTTGTTCAACATCATGAGGTAGAGATGGAACAATAGTAGGGATGTCCTCATCAATTTCTTTAGCTACTGCCATTTATTCTGCTGCTTTCGTACAACCTAGCACTCTTTTGTGGTGGGACATATGTTATTTTGAATCAATGATAGATGCATAAAGTGCAAGTCTTCTACTCTCTACTTAATGAACTGATTTTGCTTCAGGATCACTAGCTTGATAAATTAGCATGTTTTTGTGATCAATGAATTACTAAGGTTGTGACCCCAACTTGGAGGCTTGAGTTCCTTCGGCAGTCCTTTATTTTACTTAAAAGATCATGAAGGCTTTACTTAACATATGTCCTTTTGTACCTTAGCGAAGCATTAGTTAGATATCTCAATCTTTCATGTGGGTCGTAGTCGTTGCTTAGTTACCATTATTGTTTAGTTACGTGTTATCATGTGTGCTGAACATATGCAGCTAGATCCTACTTTGTCTTAGTTATAGTTAAGATCAATGCGTACTAGAACATTTATACTTCACCTTAAATTTTCAAAGGTTGTAGAGAGCATATGTTTTTATCTTACCGCAGGTTGGTTTCACATTGTATTTGGAAGAACGAGATGTCCCAGATCGAATATTATCAAAAAAAGCAGAAGAGCTAGGTGTATATATGCTGAGATGATCCGCTCTTACATTTTTTCTTGACGTGTAAAAGGTACAGTAGCTTGTCTATGGCCCTCATTGTTGTTTGGAAACATTTTTGCTCTTCGCTTCAATAATGTACTCCTTTTTTGTGAAGAGTAATGAACTCATTGATGCTACTTTGTTAACATGTCTTTTTTGTGCTCCCGTTCCTTATTTTTATATCTAAGGATTTAGCAAGAGACTTTTTTGCCTCTGTATTTTCACCATACTTCCATTTCATATTTTTATTAGTCCAGTTTCTGAATTGTTATCCAACGCAGCCTTTTGGAGCTTGAGCTCCATGGGACCCAATATTTATACATATTTCGACCTATTTTTTCTTGAAAGGTAATCATACTCTGAGGGGGAGGGTGTACCTATTTTGTCATCAATTTACCTTTTTTTGCTCTCCTATTACCATTCCCCTTTAGACATATCTTATTTGAGATGGTTCCTTCACCTTATGGCATCTTTATTAATAGGGAGTCATTCCACCTTCTTTTTTGTCATTTGGTTCTTATTTGCTACTTCGGTGGTTTTTCCCTGCTCCTGAGCCGGTGATTTTGTTATTTTATTTCTACCCGGAGTCAGTACAAAAATGAAACTGTTTTACACTCGATTTGTTATGCAACTAAAGTCATGTTGGACTCTAGGTGATGAAGGACTAGCGTTGAGCCTGAGGTGACCTCACTTCATTTTTTAAATTCTTAGTTCAGATTTTGAACCATGATTGCTACTTCAAATTTGATTCTCTTTTTTTTGTCCATAGTAGTGTTTCGTCTTTTAAATTGCATCGATATTGGTACTTTGATTCTTCTTCTAACCATATACAAGAGCATTAGCGGGGAGCTAGGCCTACCTCTTATTTATGTTCTATGCATCTAAATGCTGCCCTTTTTCATTTGTACTCTTCTTACAATTATCTTAATGTATGTAATCTTTTCCTATTCGCGTGATTTTGGTCACGAGATGCTTACATGGTACTTGAGGCTTAAGCCTATGTACCGTGCATGTTTCTTGATGTGGTTCATCATGCCTTCCTAGCTCCTTTTCAGCTGCCTGCTCAAAGTGATTAAGCATGTGATGTTTTTGGCAATGATGTGTAAATAATATTGCGTGCCCCGTATCTTAGTTCAGCTGATGGTTTGCTACTTATATCACTGACTTACCTACTTTGAGTAGGTGATTTTAACCTGTTAGCCATAGCCCTTTGTGATGAAAAAAAGGTGAATTGGTCATGCCTTATTTCAGAAAACAAAATGTGTAGCATGTTGATATATGTTTCGAATAGAGAACAAGAGACAAGACACAGAGATGTAAAAGTGAACATTTGTCTTTATTGATGATGGGATTATATATATACCCCCTGAAGGGGTGCGTTCGAAGGGACATGAGGCAACCGTCTTTTATAGGATAAGCAAGGATTAATAGGATTAATTAAATCCTAACACTCCACATAATCCATGTCGTTTATTGTAAGTATTATCATCTTGAAAACTCCTCCAAAACCCTGTTGGAAAAGTGAGGATATATTTGTTTGATATGTTGCTAAAAATCCTTCAATAAGGAGAAAATGATGCAACATATAATGGTTATTGTCTCTTTTAACTCAATACGAGAAACTCATAGAGTTTAGAGGACAATGTCGGCGTTCTGGGAACGGGGGTACCCAGAACTGCCTGCCTGCGGCCCAGGGCATGGCCCACCTCATCAGCCAAGCACAACCATGCATGGCCCCACTCGAGACAAGACCCTCGTGAGGCACCTGGGCTCGCGAGGACGAGCAACGCAAGACTGGCAAGGGATGGGCCTCCCCAGGCCCCCTCCGGAGCGGCGGAGATCTCTATGCAGGGACCGGCCTCAGGAGTCAAAGGTGACACAAGCAAGGACGGGCGGGCGCCAGCGCGCCAGGCGGCGCAGTTTCCCCTTTGGTGCAAAGGGAGCAAGGACGTACGCGGGTTCCCAAAGCACCCCCCAAAGGTTTCCAGTCTGGTGTAACAACACCACGATCGCGAGCCCCGCAGAGCGGATGTCATCGCCGAGCCCACCACTGCACCGTCGACAACTACTTTGCAGGCGAAGACCACCTTTGGACAGGGCGGGCATGTACTCCAGTCCCCCTTCAAATTTGGCCATTGTGGGATCCCTTCCCACCATTGAGATAAGGGAAGAGGACCCGGGGCACCGCTATATATAGAGGATAGGCTACACCGTAGAGGGGGACTGGATCGAACCCCGAATCAGACGATCCACCCATCCACCACCAAGTCCCCAGAGGGCCAAGAACACCTCAGGAGCGCCCTCACGAGGGTCCTCATCCTTGTACTGGTTCATCCACCAAACCTCCACGAGAGGCAATCCACCAAAGCAGGAGTAGGGTATTACGCTTCGCAGCGGCCCGAACCTGGGTAAACTACCGTGCTCATCTTCTTCCTCGTCTTTGTGCGAGTTCATCGTCTATACCATCGTGTAGCGAGCTAGGTTGGGCGAAGCTGCAGGGGATCTTCGCACACGCCCCTGTGTTCGAATCTTAAGGGTTTTGCGGAGCCCGAAATATGACATTTGGCGTGCCAGGTAGGGGGCATGTCGAAGTCTTCCTCAAGCCAAGCTCTTATCCCGCCTTGCCGTTCCGATGTCTGACGCCCGCCGAGCCTGCGCTGAACGCCGGGCAGCCCGCGTCGCTCAGACGGCACCTATGGACCGCGCCGGCGCACGCAGATCACCCTCGCCTGTGGCCAACGCCGCCACAGGCCCGGATGCCCACGAGCAACAAGACTCCTCCCACCCGGTCACCGTGCAGCGTGACGGCCACACCGCCACCTCGTCGATCGTCCCAGCTACCGGGTCATCCTCTCACGCTCGGCCCGGGCCGGCGCGCGGTTCGGGCGCACTCGCCATGGCGAACGGGCTGCTTCGCTACCGCCCCGCTCCCGACCGCTACGACGACTGGCTTCGGCGCATCGCGGAGCTCGTCAGCGCCGCCGGCAAGGCTTCAGCGCTCTCCTACTCGCTTCGACCCCGACCGTCCCAAGCCGACGACGCGGCCCGCGACGCTCCTCCACCTCCTCCGCGACGCGACGTCGACCCCGAGCCCAGGCGAGAGGCACGCCCGCGCGACCAGCCCTGCGAACCACGGGCAAGGGCAAGGGATGAAGTAAGCTGCCAAGTGGTGCCCCGACCGCGCATTGACGCACGTGCGCTCCCCGCGCTGCCTCACCAGCGTCGTGACCGGGCACCCCACGAGGTGCCCCCCAGGAGTACCAAGACCGGGCCCCTCCGGTACACGCAGCACCCATCGAGCCAGTGGGGTGCCTCGCGATCGCCCCGGAGCTTTACCCAACCACGTGGCCTTGCAAGTTCATGCCCGACCTGCCCCCGCGCTACGACGGCACGCCAGATCCCGCCAAGTTCCTACAGCTCTACTCGCTCAGCATCTGGGCGGCCGGTGGCGACGACAAGATCATGGCGTGCTGGTTCCCCATGGCGCTCAAGGGTGGCGCGCTCTCCTGGCTTCTCAACCTCCCGGAGCGGTCCATCACCTCCTGGGACGGCCTGCGCAAGCGCTTCGTCGCCAACTTCCAAGGCACCTGCGACCGCGCGCTCACCGTGAACGACCTGCGGCGGATAAAGCAGCAGGAGGGGGAGACACTGCACAAGTTCATACAACGCTTCACGACTACGCGCCTCAAGATCCCGAAGGCGTCGGACGAGGCTATCATCTCCGCGTTCACCGACGGCGTCACGGACCTCAAGATGAAGGAGGAGCTCGCCATGAACGACGAACTGTGCTCAGCATTGGAGATGTTCAATCTAGCAAGCAGATGCGCCAAGGCTGAAGAGGGACGCCTGTCGCTCTGCGTGCCCCCGGCGGCAGAGCCGGAGGAAAAGAAGACCAAGGCCAAGGAGGCGAAGCGCAAGGCCCCGGCAGTGCTTGCGGCCGAGCCTGAAGCGAAGTGCAGCCGGGGTGAGGAGCACCCTGCAGGAGGAAGGCCGACATGCTTCTTCCATGGCACCAACAACCACGACACCGCCGACTGCCAGGAGCTCAGGCTGGTCCGCGCCGAACACTTCGGTAGACTCCCTGGACACACTGACCGTGGCTTCGGCCGCGGCGGATGCCGCGGTGGAGGCCGTTGGGACAACCGGGAGCCGCGTCAGGGCTGGCGCGATCAGCCTCAGGAGGACCGCTGGCGCGATCAGGCGCGTGACGACCGCTGGCGCGATCAGGCGCGGGACGACCGCTGGCGAGATGACCCTCCGGAGGGGTCACGTCACGGCCAGCCTCGTGAGGTGCGTCCTCGCGAGGCCGGTCTACCTCCACTACCTCCACCACCCAAAAGGAAGTAAGAAGACACGCAAGATGATGGGGCCGGGGGCTTCCAGGAGGTCAGAGCGGTGGCCTGTATCCTGGGCGGCGCCCAGGCCTCAGCGTCGAACCGCGTCTTCAAGCAATTCGCACGAGAAGTGAACGCGGCTCTCCCGAAGCCCGAGGCAACGCGTCCCCTCAAGTGGTTCCAAATCACCATTACCTTCGACTCGAGGGACCAGCTCAGGCGCTCGGCCATGGCTGGCAAGCTCCCCATGCTGTGCACTCCAACCATCAGCTACGTCCTCGTCACCAAGACCCTCATCGACAGTGGGGCGGGGCTCATTGTCCTCTCCATTGAGACCTTCGAGACGCTCCAGGTCCCGTACGAACAGCTCATGCCGACCAAGCCCTTCTCGGGAGTCACAGATGGGTCCACTGTCCCCATCGGGCAAGTGCGCCTGCCCGTCACCTTCGGCGGGCGCGAGAACTACCACACTGATATCATCGTCTTCGACGTGGCGCACATCGACCTCCCGTACAATGCGATCCTCGGGTACCCGGCTCTCGCCAAGTTCATGGCGGTGACTCACCATGGCTACAATGTCCTCAAGATGCCAGGAAGTGGGGGCGTCATCACCGTCGCCTGTGACGAGAAGGATGCCGTCTGCTCCCTTGAGCATGCCTACCACGCAGCGGCGGCCGAGCACTCGGACGACGAGGAGGACGCTCTGCCTTGTGAGGACACACGCAAGAAGAAGAAGCAGCTCCTTCCCGTGGGACGTCCCGGGGCCTCGGGCTCTGCGCCCAGGGACGGGGCCCCGCCTCCCATCGCATAGGAAAGCGCGCCAGGTGCCCCTCTTGGGTCGGGCCCGGGGGCTCCCATCCGGGGAGTTTCCAGCCTGGCCGGTGAGACAAGGGAGGCGCTCGGGCACAACCTGGAGGTGCGTCCTGACGCGTGTCCGCTCGAGTCAGGAGCGCGGCGCGTGACGCCGAGCTCGCAAGAGTCCGTCATCAGAGCGATCGAGGAGCTTCGAGAAGCGCAGGCCATGCAAGGCGAGGACTGCCCAACACCACCAATCGCAGCCGCCGTCATCGGCATGGTCGACCAGCCGTGCATCTGCGTCAACGCGCTCACGGTCAACCGGGCCGCGTCCCGGGGCCCTTTCTGGGCAGCGCGTGCCGATCATGGATGGGTCTACCCGCGCAACTACGTCTGCATGCCCTTCGGCCTGACGAATGCAGGCGTCACATTCCAGCGCCTTCACCAGGCCATGCTCGTGTCTTGCCTGGAGAGGCGTGGCGAAGAGTTGGAGGAGATGCTCGGGCCAGGTGAAGGTCCGTTGTTGGCTATTGCCAGGTAACTTTTTGGTTCACCCCGTTTGAGGGCACCCACTGGGCCGCATTATCCTCCGGCGATCAGGGCACGTCCCTGAAGCCGCTTCATTTACGCGTGTTTCAACAAGTTCCCATGCATATGATCTGCTTCCTAACGTTTTACCTTGCCCGCACGGCCCTTTGTCGGCACGAATGTCGCCACACCACCCCTTCCGAGTTGGTGTTTCGCAAGGGGTCGTACGCCACGGCCCTCCTCGGGGCACTTCGGAGCTGGATAGCAAGGCCCTGTCGCCTCAGGGACTTGTGTCTTCGGGCAGCCGACCCCCGCCTGGGGGCTCCGGCCGCAGCGCAGCACCTTAGCATGGGATCTCGGGAGGCCCCGCGGCCTCCTGAGGCAGCGGCCGGCAGGATGGAATGGGAGTCGCTCGAGCGTCAAAGAGGGCTCCTGAGCATCGCGCCTCAGGAGCCTTACCGGTCATAAAGCCACTCGCCCCCTTGATGCCGTCCTTGGTGATCCGGTCGGTGTCAAGGGAGTCGGGGCCTGACCCCATAGTTACATCCTTGGTGATCCGGTCGTACACTATGGGAGTCGGGAAATGTGCGGGGCTGGGACCTGACGACGTAGAGCCGCTTGGGCGTCGAAGGGGGCTCCTGAGCATCGCGCCTCAGGAGCCTTACTGGTCATAATGCAACTCGCCCCTTGACGTCGTCCTTGGTGATCTGGTCGGCGTCAAGGGTGTCAGGGCCTGACCTCATAGTTGCGTCTTTGGTGATCCGGTCGTACACTATGGGGGGTGGGAAATGTGCGGGACCGGGACCCGCAGACGCAGAGTGCCAAAAGGGCTCCCAACCTGCCTCACACGTGAAGAAGAAGAAGACTGCAGGGCCTCAGATGGCACCACTTACGAGAAGATTCAGGCGCAAACCGCCTTGAGGTAGGGACCTCACCAGGCCAAAGCGCCCTCGCGAGCTCCCGGATACACCTCCCAGTTCTGCCGTGCCAGCCACGCGTACGAACTCTATGGGATGTACACGCCCGGAGCCCCCCGTGGACGCAGAGGGGTTCCTTCCCATGCAATGTGGAAGCCACAGCTCCGCGCTGGCGGAGAAGTCAAGACGGTCCACCAATGACTATGCCCACGCAATGTGGAAGCCACAGCTCCGTGCTGGCGGTCAACACGGTCCACCAATGACTATGCCCACGCAATGTGGAAGCCCTTCACTCCGTTCTAGGGATAAACAACTGAGGGCGCCCCAGCGGCTGCATCTAACCTCAGGAAGGCCCCTCGCGGCCCCGTCTCGCTGCGTTCCTCTGGGATGTTCGCGTGAGGGGGCTGCATGGGGGCTACTACCGGGCCAAGCCTGGTAGACGCCACCTTCCCAGGTCTGCCAAACCTGGTCTTCACGCGCCCATCTTAGGAGAAGTTAGCAAGGAAAGGTATGGGAGCCGCTCGTATGTCAAGGGGGACTCCTGAGCATCGCGACTCAGGAGCCTCACTGGCCCTGTAGCCCCTCACCCCTTGGGACCGTCCTTGGTGATGCGGTCGGCCCCAATGGCGGCTGAGGTATGCGCGGGGCCGGGCCCTGCCGACGCAGAGGTCAGAAGCACTCAAACCCCTAAAGAGAACCCCGGAGCTCGTACGTCAAGGGGGACTCCTGAGCATCGCGACTCAAGAGCCTCACTGGCCTCGTAGCCCCTCACACCTTGAGACCGTCCTTGGTGATCCGGTCGGCCCCAACGGCGGCTGAGGTATGCGTGGGGCCAGGCCCTGCCGACGCAGAGCGCAAGGTGTTCGACACCCCGAAGCACTCACAACCCTTGAGGAGGACGCTGGAGCTCATACGTCAAGGGGGACTCCTGAGCATCGCGACTCAGGAGCCTCACTGGCCCCGTAGCCCCTCACCCCTTGGGACCGTCCTTGGTGATCCGGTCGGCCCCAACGGCGGCTGAGGTATGCGCGGGGCCAGGCCCTGCCGACGCAGAGCTCAGAAGCACTCAAACCCCTAAGGAGAACCCCGGAGCTCGTACGTCAAGGGGTACAACTGAGCATCGCGACTCAAGAGCCTCACTGGCCCCGTAGCCCCTCACCCCTTGGGACCGTCCTTGGTGATCCGGTCGGCCCCAACGGCGGCTGAGGTATGCGTGGGGCCAGGCCCTGCCGACGCAGAGCACAAGGTGTTCGACACCCCGAAGCACTCACAACCCTTGAGGAGGACGCTGGAGCTCATACTTCAAGGGGGACTCTTGAGCATCGTGACTCAGGAGCCTCACTGGCCCCGTAGCCCCTCACCCCTTGGGACCGTCCTTGGTCATCCGGTTGGCCCCAACAGCGGCTGAGGTATGCGTGGGGCCGGGCCCTGCCGACGCAGAGTACAAGGTGTTCAAAATCTTCAAGTTAACCCAATCTTCACCATGTTCCATTCATGAGGGCTGCTCGTACGTCAAGGGGGACTCCTGAGCATCGCGACTCAGGAGCCTCACTGGTCCTATAGCCCCTCACCCCTTGGGACCGTCCTTGGTGATCCGGTCGGCCCCAACAGCGGCTGAGGTATGCGCTGGGTCGGGCCCTGCCGACGTAGAGCTTCACAACAAGCAGGAAGGAAACAAGGCAAAGATAGCAACCACACAGTTCAACAGTTATTACAAGCCTTGGAAGTTTTCGCAAATGCAAACAAGTTTAACGCCTCCGAGAGGCACGATGAATTTTGCAGGAAAGGAAAGAGGAAGTATAATCAGGAGGAACCACCGTCACCACTCGCCCCGACCGCGGGGGACTCGTCGTCGACATTGCTTGCATCATCTTGTTCGCCGCCGACACCAGCAGCTCCAAGAGGCGGAGGAACGGTGATGCGGCTGAACCTCTTCACCAGCGCCTCCACGGCGCCCTTCACCGCCGCTGTAGCGCCAGCGCAGACCTCGGGGCCGACCGGGAGGATCAAGGAATCAAAGTCAAACCCAGCCTCGCGGAGGTAGAGATGGCTGAAAACGCGTGTCGCGGCCTCCGAAAGGAGGTCGCGGCACTCACTTTCCAAGACCCCGTCCACCACGGCGACGATGCCCTCCAGCACCTCGGTGAGCTTCGAGGCGAGCCCCGTGAAGCCATCCTCCGGAACCGCCAGGGGCTCTGCGAACCCATCCTGGCAGATGGAGTGAAGCGCTTCACGAAGCTTGAGCTCGACAGAGGAAAAGGCGCTGAGCTCCGCGGCCTTCTTCTCCTCAGCCGCAGCAAGAGCCTCCTCCCTGGCGACAAGTCGGGACTTCTCCGAAGCGACTTTCTTCTCTTGCGCGTCCAGGCGCTCTCGCTCCGCGGCCTGGCGGGTCGCCACCTGGGACAGCTCGGAGTCCCAGACAGCAAGCTTGGCCTCCCGGGTTTTGAGATCTTCCTCCTGCAGGCGCAGCCGCTCCCCAAGCCCAGACTTCTCCTCACGGAGGGCCTTCAGGCGGGCCTCCATCTCTTCACAGCGCCGGGAAGTGGCCGGCGCTCCAGCTAGTGCTTCCTCGCGGGCTGCCCTGGCGGACGCGGCTTCCTTCTCGCCCTTCGCCGCGGCAGCCTCGGCCTGACCCCAAATCGCCACGGCAGCAGCGTCGGCCTGGAGCCACCCTGAGAAGAGCCCTAGGCGCCCGCTCGCGAGGCGATCGTCGGCGCCCCCGAGGGAGCCGCGAACCTGACCCAGAACGGCGGAGGCTCTGTCTAGGATGTCGAGACCACGCGGCGAAGACATCAAGACCCCCTCCGGGGGAATCCCATGTACGACCGTAGGGGACGTTCCCGGGGAGACGGCGGCACGAGGAGCAGGGGGCTCCGGAGGCCGCATAGCGACCACAGACACGGACGGATCGCTGGGCGGCCGACCCTCAGGGGCCGGCCCTCCGGATGGCAACACCGCCGCGCCCTCAAGGGAAGGAGCGACCACACCAACAGGCATTGGGGGCTCAGGGGGCTCCGCGATGACGACCAGGGAGGTTGCCCCGCGGGCCCCCTCCCCCTCGGCAGCAGGCGGCGTCAGGACGGCAGGAGCGGGCGACGCGTCGGAAGGCGCCTTCGGCTTGACGCCCGCCTTCTTCCTCCTCATCTTCAGCACGGCGGCGTTCCTGGACACCCAGCAAAGGAAGGTCGTCAATACACAAGCCATCGGCAGGCGAGCAAGGCCGAGCCGGGTTACTTACTCTTCAACGTCGACCCACTTCCTCTTCCTCTCTGCCCCGGCAACGACGGAGGCGCCCACGCCTTCCTCGGCGAGGGTACCACCACGCGGGGGAGCAGAGGCGTTGTCCACAAGGGCGGTCGCTAGAGGAATCGTCACGGCCCCGGCCCCGCTGACCCTGCCCGTGAACTGTGATTCGGGCAAGGGCGAGGCCGGCGCTTCAACCACCTTGCCGACAGAGGCAGGGCGCGCCGGAGGAGACCCCGCCCCGTGCTTCCTGGAGGTCGACACACAGGCAGACCGCGTAGCACGAGGGGCTGGCCCTAGCCCCCAGGGGGCCCTGGCGGAGCCGGGGGAGCCTGCAGCAGAAGCTCCATCAACATCGTCGTCGTCTTCAAGGTCGCGCAGGAGCGTGTTCTACGACGGGGGAGACGCCCTTGCTGGATCGGCGCCGGCTGTCTTCTCCGAATCCTCCCCGCCTGTGGTGTCGCCGGAGGACACCATCACTGGGGAGCTAAGGCCCTCCGCCGGGGAGAGCCCCAACTCGTTGAAGATGGGCATCGCGGCGACCAGATCGGCCAGGTCGTCGCGGCAGTACAGCGGGGCATGGACCTCGGGGAGGTCACCTGGATCGCCGTTGAGCAGGGTCATCACAACCCTGTTCAATTCCTCGGAGGTTATGCTTGCGGACCAAAGCCGGAGGTTGTCGCCGCTGCCTTGATAATCCCACAAGGGCCTGGAATGGGCCTGGAGAGGCGCCAGGCGCTGCGTCAGGAACTCCTTCACTATCATCCCCCCAGTCAGCTTCCTGGCGCTGATGTCGCGGGCAATCCGCTCTAGAACGGGCCCGGCCCGGGGGTCGGAAAGCTTCGCGGAGCTCCACGCGGAGGTCTTCTCCGGCAGCCCCTTCGGCAGATCCAACCGGGGGGTGGTGTCTTTGAGGTCTATGAGGACCCAGCGGTGCCGGAAGTTCTCCACCTTCTTCTCGGCCTTCAAGAGCATGTTGCCACTCTGGACCGTGATACGTCTCCAACGTATCTATAATTTTTGCTTGTTCCATGCTGCTATATTATCATTCTTGGATGTTTTACAATCATTTTACTACAACTTTTTATTAATTTTGGGACTAGCCTATTAACCTAGAGCCCAGTGCCAGTTCCTGTTTTTTCCTTGTTTTTGAGTTTGACAGAAAAGGAATATCAAACGGAGTCCAAACGGAATAAAAATTTACGGTGATTTTTTATGGACCAGAAGAGACCCACGGAGCATCGGAGTTGGGCCAGAAGACCCACGAGGCAGTCACAAGCCACAGGGGTGCGCCCCCCCCCCTAGGGCGCACCCCCCTGGCTTGTGACTCCCTCGTGGCCCCCCAGGACTTGTTTCCACCGCCATAAATTCCTATATATACAGAAACCTCCGAAAATAAACCGAGATCGGGAGTTCCGCCGCCGCAAGCCTCCAGAGCCACGAAAAACCAATCGGGAGCCTTTTCCGGCACCCTGTCGGAGGGGGAAACCATCACCGGAGGCCATCTTCATCATCCCGGCGCTCTCCATGACGAGGAGGGAGTAGTTCACCCTCGGGGCGGAGGGTATGTACCAGTAGCTATGTGTTTGATCTCTCTCTCTCGTGTTCTTGAGATGACATGATCTTGATGTACCGTGAGCTTTGTTAATATAGATGGATCATATGGAGTGTTTCCCCTCTCTATCTAGTTGTGATGAATTGAGTTTTCCCTTTGAAGTTTGTTTATCGGATTGAGTCTTTAAGGATTTGAGAACACTTGATGTGTGTCTTGCGATGGGATATCTGTGGTGACAATGGGATGTTCTATTGATCTACTAGATGTATGTTTTGGTGATCAACTTGCGGGTTCCGTGACCTTGGGAATCTATGCATAGGGGTTGGCACACGTTCTTGTCTTGACTCTCCGGTAGAAACTTTGGGGCACTCTTTGAAGTCCTTTGTGTTGGATTGAATATGATGAATCTGAAATTATGTGATGCATATCGTATAATCAAGCCCATGGGTACTTGTGGTGACATTGGAGTATCTAGGTGACATTAGGGTTTTGGTTGATATGTATCTTAAGGTGTTATTTTAGTACGAACTCTAGGGCTGTTTGTGACACTTATTGGAATAGCTCATATGATTGATCGGAAAGGATAACTTTGAGGTGGTTTCGTACCCTACAATAATTTCTTCGTTTGTTCTCCGCTATTTGTGACTTTGGAGTGAACTCTTTGTCGCACGTGAGGGATTTATATATGATTCAACTATGTTAATATTGTTGAGAGAACTTGCACTAGTGAAAGTATGAACCCTAGGCCTTGTTTTCAAGCATTGCAATACCGTTTTTGCTCACTTTTGTTACTTGCTACCTTGCTGTTTTTATATTTTCAGATTACAAAAACCTATATATACCATCCATATTGCACTTGTATCACCATCTCTTCGCCGAACTAGTGCACCTATACAATTTACCATTGTATTGGGTGTGTTGGGGACACAAGAGACTCTTTGTTATTTGATTGCAGGGTTGTTTGAGAGAGACCATCTTCATCCTACACCTCCCACGGATTGATAAACCTTAGGTCATCCACTTGAGGGAAATTTGCTACTGTCCTACAAAACTCTGCGCTTGGAGGCCCAACACGAGTCTACAAGAAGAAGGTTGCGTAGTAGACATCAAGCTCTTTTCTGGCGCCGTTGCCGGGGAGGTGAGTGCTTGAAGGTATATCTTTAGATCTTGCAATTGAATCTTTTAGTTTCTTGTTTTTCACTAGTTTGGTTTTATAAAAGAAAACTTCAAAAAAATGGAATTGAGGTTGCCTCACATGCTTCATCTTTTTAATGTCTTTCGTGAAAATGATGGAAAGGAAAATTGTGCTCAAGTGTTAGAAGAAGAAGTTATTAAAATGTTTGTTACTAAATCTTTGAGCGATGAGCATGATTGTAATGTTGTTAGTATGAATTCATTGAATATCCATAGTACTAATGATGATTGCACTAGTCATGATAAAAAGATTTCTTATAAGCATGTCGATTTTTGTGGAGTGCATAGAGTTTGTGAAGACATGCCTAGAAGGGAAGATAGATTTTGTAAGAGGCATAAGTATTTAGAAACTAAATGGTTGCAAGAGAGGCTATATGTTTGTGATGAAAGACTTTATATTTGTCACCGTCCTTGTGAACTTTGCAATGAAAGTGATCATTTTAATTTCCAATGTGAATTATTTCATGATCGAATTGTGTCAAAAAATTGTGATAGCCTCATTACCCTTGAGCATCATAATGAACTTAGTCTATTTTTGGGGTATGAGGAAATGAATCATAAAACTAAGGATATTCCAGCATGGGTCCTCATGAAATTGATTGATTTTGATCTTAATGATATCTATATGTATTGCGTGGTAAATTGCATTGAGAATCCTTATATTGCCAATTACTTAAAGACAAGGAAACAAATAGAAGATGAAGAGAATACTAATGAAGGGGAAGAGGTTTCCCAATATCCTCCTATTTTTTCTTATGATGAATCAGGTAACGAGGAGGAGCTTATTCAACCAACCTCTTCAAAAAGAAGCTTGGAGGAATTAAATAAACCCACACATAATGTGGTGAAGAAGAAGAAAAGAAGGAAAAGTAAAGGTAAAGAGGCATCTCTCCCAAATAATGATACCCCTTATAATCTTGAAAATATTTTTGGCACCAACTTAGAAAATTGTGATGATAATAATTGCTATACTATTGGTGCTATTCATGCTATTAATGATGAGAGTGATTATGTCTATGATATGCAAAGCCACAAGCTTGGGGATGCTATGTTTGATGAAAATGACATGTTTGAGAATTTATTTGCTGCAATTAATGTTTGTCCCAAGCTTGGGGATGCTATGTTTAATGAAGATGATGTTTTTAGTCCCCCAAGTTTTGATGAGCAAAACTATTATGATGATAGCATACCCCCTATTTATGATGATTGCAATATTTATGAAAGTGGGCTTGGAAGAGTGTCTACTTTAGATAATAATTATTCCACTATTTTGGAGGGTGTTGAATCTTATTATAATGATAAAAGTGGATTTGGAGAGGTCACGACTTTATTTATTAATGATTCCACTATTTCGGAAGAGGTTTCAATTGACTATGATGAGAACAAAGTTGCTACTTATGATGATTATTGTGATGATACTTATGTTATAAAGAGTAGTGATAACTATTGTCATAATTTCAAATATCCTTTTACTGAACATTACTCTTTTAATGTGGAAACAATTTTTAGTATTCGAGCTTCATATGATACTCCCACTATTATGAATGAGAAGAAAATTGCTTATGTGGAGAGTAGTAAAATTTCTATGCTTGTAGATCATGAAAAGAATGCTTTAGGTGTTGGGGAACGTTGCATGGGAAACAAAAAATTTCCTACGCACACACAAGATCTATCCATGGTGATGAGCATCTACGAGAGGGAGAGTGAATCTACATACCCTTGTAGATCGCTAAGCGGAAGCGTTTAAGAAACGCGGTTGATGTAGTCGAACGTCTCCGCGATCCAAATCGCAAGTCGTCCCTCGATCCGATCTCGAACTAGCGCCGAACGGACGGCACCTCCGCATTCAACACACGTACGGCTTGATGACGCCTTCACCTCCTCGATCCAGCGAGCGATGATGAAGTAGTGGTTGAGTTCTAGCAGCACGACGGCGTGGTGATGGTGGTGAGGAACAATCTCTGCAGGGCTTCGCCAAGCGCTACGGAGATTATGACGGAGGAACTAGAGGGCTAGGGTTGCCGGCACACGGCTTGGGAAATCCTGATGTCTCCCGTGTGCCAGCCCTGCCCCTCTATTTATATGTTGAGCCTTGGGGTCTAAACTTGGAGTAAAAGCCTCCTCCAGGTCGGTTTTGCCCGCACAAGGTCGGTTTGGCCCGCAGGGAAAGAGTCCAACTCGGATCCCTGCCGAACCGTGCACAGCCGCACACAAGC
Source organism: Elymus sibiricus (assembly GCA_039707655.1). NCBI lineage: Eukaryota > Viridiplantae > Streptophyta > Magnoliopsida > Poales > Poaceae > Elymus > Elymus sibiricus. The sequence continues at coordinate 366,112,669 of CM077663.1, read as the reverse complement.
AGTAGTACCGCTTCACACAAGCGGTAGTACCGCTTGGGCGGTAGTACCGCTTCACACAAGCGGTAGTACCGCTCGGGCGGTAGTACCGCTTCACCAAGCGGTAGTACCGTTTACGCGGCAGCAAAACTACTTTTGCACTTTCCAATACCTCGTGGGCTTTATCCCTTTGGCCCATATAAAGTGTTGCTGCACCCGAACACTTCGGTAAACATCCGGAACCCATTCCGGTGAACTCCGGAACTCTTCCGGAGATCAAAACACTATTATCACATATATCAATCCTTACCTCCGGACTCTTCCGGAGATCCTCGTCATGTCCGGGATCTTATCCGAGACTCCGAACAACTTTCGGTCACCAACATAATAACTCAATTATACTAATCGTCACCAAACGTTAAGTGTGTAGACCCTGCGGGTACGAGAACTATGTAGACATGACCGAGACACTTCTATGATCAATAACCAATAGCGGGACCTGGATGCCCATATTGGCTCCTACATATTCTACGAAGATCTTTATCGATCGAACCTCTATGTCAAGGATTCAGTTAATCCCGTATGCTGTTCCCTTTGTTCTTCGGTATGTTACTTGCCCGAGATTCGATCGTCGGTATCTCTATACCTAGTTCAATCTCGTTACCGGCAAGTCTCTTTACTCGTTCCGTAATACAAGATCCTGTGGCTAACTCTTTAGTCACTTTGCTTGCAAGGCTCAATGTGATGTTGTATTACCGAGTGGGCCCTGAGATACCTCTCCGTCACACGGAGTAACAAATCCCAGTCTTGATCCATGCCAACCCAACAGACACCCTCGGAGATACCTGTAGAGCACCTTTATAGTCACCCAGTTACGTTGCGACGTTTGATACACACAAGGTACTCCTCCGATGTCAGGGAGTTGCATGATCTCATGGTCATAGGAACAGATACTTGACATGCAGAAAACAATAGCAATAAACTGACACGATCAAATGCTACGTTCTTAGTTTGGGTCTTGTCCATCACATCATTCTCCTAATGATGTGATCCCGTCATCAAATGACATCTCATGTCAATGGCTAGGAAACCTTAACCATCTTTGATCAACGAGCTAGTTAACTAGAGGCTTACTAGGGACACAGTGTTGTCTATGTACCCACACATGTATTTGAGTTTCCAATCAATACAATTATAGCATGGATAATAAACGATTATCATGAACAAGGAAATATAATAATAACCAATTTATTATTGCCTCTAGGGCATATTTCCAACAGTCTCCCACTTGCACTAGAGTCAATAATCTAGTTCACATCACTATGTGATTTACATTGTAATGAATCGAACACCCATGCAGTTCTGGTGTTGTTCATGTTTAGCCCTTGGAAGAGGTTTAGTCATCGGATCTGCAACATTTAGATCCGTGTGTACTTTGCAAATATTTATGTCGTCCTCCTTGATGTAATCGCGGATGGAATTGAAACGTCGCTTTATGTGTCTGGTCCTCTTGTGAAATCTTGGTTCCTTGGCTAGAGCAATGGCACCAGTATTATCACAAAACAGAGTCATTGGGTTAAGCGCACTAGGCACTACTCCAAGATCTGTTATGAACTCCTTCATCCAGACACCTTCCTTCGCCGCCTCCGAGGCTGCGATGTACTCCGCTTCGCATGTAGAATCTGCTACCACGCATTGCTTGGAACTGCACCAGCTAACCGCACCCCCATTAAGAATAAATACGTATCCGGTTTGAGACTTAGAGTCATCCGGATCAGTGTCAAAGCTTGCATCGACGTAACCCTTTACGACGAGCTCTTGATCACCTCCATAAACGAGAAACATGTCCTTAGTCCTTTTCAGGTACTTCAGGATATTCTTGACCGCCGTCCAGTGTTCCATTCCTGGATCACTTTGAAACCTTCCGACCATACTTATGGCAAGGCTGACATCGGGTCTTGTGCACAGCATTGCATACATAATAGAGCCTATGGCTGAAGCATAGGGGATGACACTCATCTTTTCTCTATCTTCTGCAGTCACTGGGCATTGAGTCTTACTCAACTTCAAACCTTGCAAAACAGGCAAGAACCCCTTCTTGGACTGATCCATTTTGAACTTCTTCAAAACTTTGTCAAGGTATGTGCTTTGTGAAAGTCCTATTAAGCGTCTCGATCTATCTCTATAGATCTTGATGCCTAATATGAAAGCAGCTTCTCCTAGGTCCTTCATTGAAAAACTCTTGTTCAAATATTCCTTCACGCTTTCCAGCATTTCTATATTGTTTCCAATCAGTAATATGTCATCCACATATAATATTAGAAACGCTATAGAGCTCCCACTCACTTTCTTGTAAATACAAGCTTCTCCGTAAACTTGTATAAACTCGAACGCTTTGATCACCTCATCAAAACGAAGATTCCAACTCCGAGATGCTTGCACCAGTCCATAAATGGATCGCTGGAGTTTGCAAACTTTGTCAGCATTCTCTGGATCGACAAAACCTTCTGGTTGCATCATATACAACTCTTCCTTAAGGTAACCGTTAAGGAACGCTGTTTTGACATCCATCTGCCAAATTTCATAATCGAAAAAGGCAGCTATTGCTAACATGATTCTGACGGACTTAAGCATCGCTACGGGTGAGAAGGTCTCATCGTAGTCAACTCCTTGAACTTGTGAAAAACCCTTTGCCACAAGTCGAGCTTTATAGACGGTGACATTACCGTCCGCGTCCGTCTTCCTCTTAAAGATCCATTTGTTCTGAATGGACTTACGCCCTTCAGGTAATACTTCCAAAGTCCATACTTTGTTTTCATACATGGATCCCATCTCGGATTTCATGGCCTCTAACCATTTCTCGGAATCCGGGCCCATCATCGCTTCTCCATAGCTCGTAGGTTCATCGTTGTCCAACAACATGACCTCTAAGACAGGGTTGCCGTACCACTCAGGAGTAGTACGCGTCCTTGTCGACCTACGAGGTTCGATAGCAACTTGATCCAAAGCTTCATGATCATCATCATTAACTTCCTCTTCAGCTAATGTAGGCTCCACAGAAACAACTTTCTGCGCTGCACTACTCTCAGGTTGAAGTAAAGGTTCAACAACCTCATCAAGTTCTATCTTCCTCCCACTCAATTCTTTCGAGAGAAACTCTTTCTCAAGAAATGTTCCATTTTTAGCGACAAACACTTTGCCTTCGGATCTGAGATAGAAGGTATACCCAACTGTCTCTTTTGGGTATCCTATGAAGACGCATTTCTCCGCTTTGGGTTCCAGCTTTTCAGGCTGAAGCTTTTTGACATAAGCATCACATCCCCAAACTTTAAGAAACGACAGTTTTGGCTTCTTGCCAAACCAAAGTTCATATGGCGTCGTCTCAACGGATTTCGATGGTGCCCTATTTAAAGTGAATGCAGCTGTCTCTAATGCATAACCCCAAAACGATAGTGGCAAATCGGCAAGAGACATCATAGATCGCACCATATCCAATAAGGTTCGATTACGACGTTCGGACACACCATTACGCTGTGGTGTTCCAGGCGGTGTCAATTGTGAAACAATTCCACACTGTCTTAAGTGACTGCCAAACTCATAACTCAGATATTCTCCTCCTCGATCAGATCGTAGGAATTTAATCTTCTTGTTACGATGATTCTCAACTTCACTCTGAAATTGTTTGAACTTTTCAAATGTTTCAGACTTGTGTTTCATTAAGTAAATATACCCATATCTACTTAAGTCATCAGTGAAGGTGAGAAAGTAACGATAACCACCGCGCGCTTCAATACTCATCGGACCGCACACATCAGTATGTATGATTTCCAATAAGTCACTTGCCCGTTCCATTGTTCCAGAGAACGGCGTTTTAGTCATCTTGCCCAAGAGGCATGGCTCACATGTGTCAAGTGATTCAAAATCAAGTGACTCCAAAAGTCCATCAGCATGGAGCTTCCTCATGCGTTTTACGCCAATATGACCTAAACGGCAGTGCCACAAGAAAGTGGTATTATCATTATCAATCCTACATCTTTTGGCATCAATGTTATGGACATGTGTATCATTACTATCGAGATTCAATAAGAATAAACCGCTTACATTGGGTGCATGACCATAAAAGATATTACCCATATAAATAGAACAACCATTATTCTCTGATTTAAATGAGTAACTGTCTCGCAATAAACAAGATCCAGATATAATGTTCATGCTTAACGCAGGCACCAAATAACACTTATTTAGGTTCATCACTAATCCCGACGGTAATCGAAGAGCGAGCGTGCCGACGGCGATCACATCAACCTTGGAACCATTTCCCACGCGCATCGTCACTTCGTCCTTCGCCAGCCTCCGTCTATTCCACAGTTCCTGTTTAGAGTTGCAAATATGAGCAACCGCACCGGTATCAAATACCCAGGCACTACAACGAGGGTTGGTAAGGAACATATCAATAACATGTATATCATATATACCTTGTTTGTTGTTGGCCGCCTTCTTGTCAGCCAAATACTTGGGGCAGTTCCGCTTCCAGTGTCCAGTTCCCTTGCAATGAAAGCACTCAGTTTCTGGTTTGGGTCCAGCCTTGGGTTTCTTCACAGGAGCAGCAACTGCTTTGCCACCCTTCTTAGATTTACCCTTCTTACCCTTGCCATTTTTCTTGAAACTAGTGGTTTTATTGACCATCAACACTTGATGCTCCTTCTGAATTTCAGACTCAGCGGCTTTCAGCATCGCAAACAGCTCGGCGACTGACTTGTTCATCCCGTGCATGTTATAGTTCAACACGAAGCTCTTGTAGCTAGGTGGCAATGATTGAAGAACTCTGTCAGTGATAGCCTCTGGCGGAAGGGGCATCCCCAATTCAGCCAGACGGGTGGAGTACCCAGACATTCTGAGCACGTGATCACTGATAGACCCGTTCTCCTCCATCTTGCAAGTATAGAACTTATCGGAGATCTCATATCTCTCGATCCGGGCATTCTTCTGAAAGATAAACTTCAACTCCTGGAACATCTCATATGCTCCATGACGTTCAAAACGTCTTTGAAGTCCCGGTTCTAAGCCATACAACATTGCACATTGAACTATTGAGTAATCATCAGAACGAGCCTGCCAGGCGTTCACAACGTCTAGAGACTCAACTGGAGCGGGTGGATCACCAAGCGGTGCATCAAGGACATAAGCCTTCTGGGAAGCCGTAAGGATAATCCTTAGATTACGGGCCCAGTCCACAAAGTTACTTCCATCATCTTTCAACTTAGCTTTCTCTAGGAACGCATTAAAATTCAGGGGTGCTACTGCGCGAGCCATGATCTACAACATAAATATAGCAAAGACAACTTAGACTATTGTTCTAGATAATGAGTTTAGTTAATCATATTACTTAAAAACTCCCACTCAAATTGACATCCCTCCGGTCATTCGAGTGTAACATGATCCAAATCCACCAACTCAAGTCCGATCATCACGTGAGTCGAGGTGGTTTCAATGGTGAACATCTTCATGTTGATCATATCTACTATATGACTCATGTTCGACCTTTCGGTCTCTTGTGTTCCGAGGCCATGTCTGTACATGCTAGGCTCGTCAAGTTTAACCCGAGTGTTCCGCGTGTGCAACATGGCTTGCACCCGTTGTATGTGAACGTGGAGTCTATCACACCCGATCATCACGGCGTGTCTCGAAACGACGAACTTTCGCAACGGTGCACACTCGGGGAGAACACAATTTATCTTGAAATTTAAGTGAGGGATCACCTTATAATGCTACCGTCGTCCTAAGCAAAATAAGATGCATAAAAGGATTAACATCACATGCAAATCATAAGTGACATGATATGGCCATGAACTTGTGCTTTTGATCTCCATCTCCAAAGCACCGGCATGATCTCCATCGTCACCGGCATGACACCATGATCTCCATCATCTTGATCTCCATCAACGTGTCGCCATAAGGTTGTCGCGCCGACTGTTGCTTCCACGACTATTGCTAACGTTTAGCGATAAAGTAAAGCATTACATAGCGCTTAATGATTGACACGCAGGTCATACAATAATTAAAGACAACTCTATGGCTCCTGCCAGTTGCCGTATTCATCGACATGCAAGTCGTGATATTCTATACAACACATGATCATCTCATACATCACATATATCTCATCATGTAATTGGCCATATCATATCACATCATACCCTGCAAAAACAAGTTAGACGTCCTCTAATTGTTGTTGCAAATTTTACGTGGCTGCTACGGGTTTGCAAGAACCGTTCTTACCTACGCAAAACCACAACGTGGTGTAGTGATTGCTTTTTGATCTTCTAAAAGAACCCTCTTCATTGAAATCGATTCAACTAAAGTGAGAGAGACAGACACCCGCTAGCCATCTTTATGCAACGAAGTTACATGTCAGTTGAAGGAACCTGTCTCGCGTAAGTGTACGCGTAATGTCGGTCCGGGCCGCTTCATCTCACAGTACCGCCGAATCAAATATCAACTAGTAACGGCAAGCAATATGTATACACCCACGCCCACAACTCGTTTGTTTTCTACTCGAGATCTCATCTACGCATAGACCTGGCTCATGATGCCACTGTTGGGGAACGTTGCATGGGAAACAAAATTTTTCCTACGCACACACAAGATCTATCCATGGTGATGAGCATCTACGAGAGGGAGAGTGAATCTACATACCCTTGTAGATCGCTAAGCGGAAGCGTTTAAGAAACGCGGTTGATGTAGTCGAACGTCTCCGCGATCCAAATCGCAAGTCGTCCCTCGATCCGATCTCGAACTAGCGCCGAACGGACGGCACCTCCGCGTTCAACACACGTACGGCTTGATGACGCCTTCACCTCCTCGATCCAGCGAGCGATGATGAAGTAGTGGTTGAGTTCCAGCAGCACGACGGCGTGGTGATGGTGGTGAGGAACAATCTCTGCAGGGCTTCGCCAAGCGCTACGGAGATTATGACGGAGGAACTAGAGGGCTAGGGTTGCCGGCACACGGCTTGGGAAATCCTGATGTCTCCCGTGTGCCAGCCCTGCCCCTCTATTTATATGTTGAGCCTTGGGGTCTAAACTTGGAGTAAAAGCCTCCTCCAGGTCGGTTTTGCCCGCACAAGGTCGGTTTGGCCCGCAGGGAAAGAGTCCAACTCGGATCCCTGCCGAACCGTGCACAGCCGCACACAAGCGGTAGTACCGCTTCACACAAGCGGTAGTACCGCTTGGGCGGTAGTACCGCTTCACACAAGCGGTAGTACCGCTTCACCAAGCGGTAGTACCGTTTACGCGGCAGCAAAACTACTTTTGCACTTTCCAATACCTCGTGGGCTTTATCCCTTTGGCCCATATAAAGTGTTGCTGCACCCGAACACTTCGGTAAACATCCGGAACCCATTCCGGTGAACTCCGAAACTCTTCCGGAGATCAAAACACTATTATCACACATATCAATCTTTACCTCCGGACTCTTCCGGAGATCCTCGCCATGTCCGGGATCTTATCCGAGACTCCGAACAACTTTCGGTCACCAACATAATAACTCAATTATACTAATCGTCACCAAACGTTAAGTGTGTAGACCCTGCGGGTTCGAGAACTATGTAGACATGACCGAGACACTTCTACGATCAATAACCAATAGCGGGACCTGGATGCCCATATTGGCTCCTACATATTCTACGAAGATCTTTATCGGTCGAACCTCTATGTCAAGGATTCAGTTAATCCCGTATGTTGTTCCCTTTGTTCTTCGGTATGTTACTTGCCCGAGATTCGATCGTCGGTATCTCTATACCTAGTTCAATCTCGTTACCGGCAAGTATCTTTACTCGTTCCGTAATACAAGATCCTGTGGCTAACTCTTTAGTCACTTTGCTTGCAAGGCTCAATGTGATGTTGTATTACTGAGTGGGCCCTGAGATACCTCTCCGTCACACGGAGTAACAAATCCCAGTCTTGATCCATGCCAACCCAACAGACACCCTCGGAGATACCTGTAGAGCACCTGTATAGTCACCCAGTTACGTTGCGACGTTTGATACACACAAGGTACTCCTCCGATGTCAGGGAGTTGCATGATCTCATGGTCATAGGAACAGATACTTGACATGCAAAAAACAATAGCAATAAACTGACATGATCAAATGCTACGTTCTTAGTTTGGGTCTTGTCCATCACATCATTCTCCTAATGATGTGATCCCGTCATCAAATGACATCTCATGTCAATGGCTAGGAAACCTTAACCATCTTTGATCAACGAGCTAGTCAACTAGAGGCTTACTAGGGACACAGTGTTGTCTATGTACCCACACATGTATTTGAGTTTCCAATCAATACAATTATAGCATGGATAATAAACGATTATCATGAACAAGGAAATATAATAATAACCAATTTATTATTGCCTCTACGGCATATTTCCAACATTAGGTTCTGGTTATGTTGTGAAATTCCTTCATGATGCTACTAAAAATTATTATGAGGGAGGAACATATGCTTGTAGGAATTGCAATAATATCAAGTTTCCTCTCTATGTGTTGAAAATCTTGAAGTTATGCTTGTTTTGCCTTCCTATGCTAGCTGATTCTTGCTCCCATAAATTGTTTGCTCACAAAATACCTATGCATAGGAAGTGGGTTAGGCTTAAATGTGCTTATCATGAAATTCATGATGCTCTTTTGCATGTTTCAATTATCTTTTATGCGAGCATCATTGAAATCATCATGCCTAGCTAAAAGGCATTAAAGAAAAGCGCTTGTTGGGAGGCAACCCAACACTTTTACTTTCTGTTTTAGTGTGTTCACATGATTAATCTAGTGTAATAATCATGTTTTATAGCTTTTGTTTCAATAAAGTGCCAATTAAAGCCTTTGGGATAGTGTGGATGATAGTTGACTTGATTCTGTGCAAAAACAGAAACTTTTGCTCTCAGTACAGGAATTTTGTAAATTCACTGGAAGGTGCTTTTGATCTGAAATTTTTACAAAGTCTTGATATACAAATTTCCTAGATTTTCCTAATTTTTCAGAATTTTTAGATACAGGGAAGTATGGTTACACTACAGATCTTCACAGATGTTCTGTTTTTGACAGATTCTGTTTTGCATGCATAGTTTGCTTGTTTTAGTGTTCCCATAGCTTATATTCAGTGATATAAATTATGGGAATGATAGAATACAGTAGGAATCATGTGGAAAAAATTATTAATCTTGTCTTGACAGTACCTAAGTGAATGATTTATCTTTATTACACTAACCCTTCTCACAAAGTTCCGTTAAGTTTTGTGTGATTGAAGTTTTCAAGTTTTGGGTGAGACACCGATATGAGGAGAATAAGGAGTGACAAGAACCTAAGATTGGGGATTCCCAAAGAACCCCCAAGGTAATATCCAAGGAATACTCAAGAGCCTAAGCTTGGGGATGCCCCGGAAGGCATCCCCTCTTTCGTCTTCAACACTATCGGTATATCTTACTTAGAGCTATATTTTTATTCGTCACATAATATGAGTTTTGCTTGGAGCGTCATATTATCTTGTTGTTCTCTGTTAGGAGTTATTTATAATCTTGTTTTTCAATAAAAAGTTCCAAGAATTGCCTTAGGATGCTTGCATTGCATGTTTTGATGAGTGCTGTGTAAAAACAGAAACTTTGGCTGAAGTGTTAGAATTTTGATATTTTACTGGAACGTGGAAAGTTTCTGAAATTTTTACACAGTGTTGTCATATAAATTTTATAGCATGTCCTAAATTTTCATAATTTTGTGAGTTACAGAGGTACACTGTTTTCATAAATTGCTACAGACTGTTCTGTTTGGACAGATTGCTGTCATAGTTTTGTTATCTACTTATCCTATAGTTTCAATAGCCTATATTGGTAGATATAAATTGTGGAAATGATAGTATACAGTACCTAATGTTTGAAAATTATTATGCAACTTGTCTTGGCAGTACATAAAAGAGTTGATTTACTATTATGTGTACTAACCTATCTCACGAGTTCTGTTCAAGTTTTGTGTGGATGATGTTTTTGAGAATAGGTGAAACCATGATATGAGAGGATTGAACGAGATACAAAATCTCAAGCTTGGGGATGCCCAAGGCACCCCAAGTAAATATTTCAAGAAGTCTCAAGCATCTAAGCTTGGGGATGCTACGCATCCCACCTCTCTTCATCAACAATTATCGGTTAGCCTATGTTGAGCCTAAATTTTTATTCGTTCACATGATGCGTGCTATTCTTGGAGTGATATTTTTCTTTTGCTTGCTGTTTAATAAAGTACTTAAGATCTGGAAATATTTATTGAGGGAGAGAGAGTCCTCACATAGCTACTTAATTGTTTGACTACTCATTAATCTTCACTTATATCATTTGTGAGTAGCTTGTCATTTCTTCTCATGCTTCACTTATATCTTTTTGAGAGATGAAATTTTTATGCTCTTGTGCTTCACTTAAATTTGTTTGAGCTTGCCAAAAAGCAATGGCAATATATGAAACTAGTCCCAAAGTGATAGATATCCAAGGAGGATATAATAAAAACTTTCATGAAGATCATTGGACAAATTAAACTTGATTCCTTGTAATAGTTTTGAAACATGATGATAGTAATATGTGAGTCATGTTAGTGAGTAATTATGCTTAGTAGGAATATTGGTGTTAAGGTTTGTGATTCCCTATGCATGCACGAAAGTCAATAGTTATGCAATGAAGTTACATCCTACTTGTGGTGCATTATTCGGTGTTAGTTATGACTCAATGCTCACTTATGTGATTTTTCGTTCCTTGGTTTGGTTGCTTCCCAATCTATTTGCTAGCCTCCATTTGTACTAAGTAGAAATACTACTTGTGCATCCAAAATCCTTAAACCAAGTTTTGCCTTATGAGTCCACCATACCTACCTATATGCGGTATTTCCATGCCGTTCCAAGCAAATTTGTATGTGCCATCTCTAAATCTTCAAAATAAATTCTCTCTTTTGTGTGCCCGTACCGCTCATGAAACGGTGGGGAGTATCTAATAATTTTCCATGCTAGGTGTGTTATTCTCACGATATGTGTTGATTCACTATCATTCATGAGAAAATGGATGGTATTCGGGATGCCCAGTCCCATGTTCAAAATTCAAATCAAAAAATAATGAAACAAAACTCCCCCAGGAATGTTGTTGGTATGGACGGTACCCGTGGATTCAGCTCGCCGTGGAGTGTGATTGATTGGTGGAGGGGGAGTAAAAACTTTACCATTCTGTTTAGGAACTGCCTATAATATATCTAGCATGGAAAGTATTGTGAGCTACTTCGTCGTTTTCATTGACAGGAAAAGCATGCCCCTCAAAATATTTTTCTCTCTCAATTTAAACCTTGAGCTCTGGCACCTCTACAAATCCCTACTTCCCTCTGCGAAGGGCCTATCTATTTACTTTATACAATTTTTATTTTTGCTTTGAGTCTCCATATTCTCTTATAAGCACCAACTAGGGGGCACTATGATCGTACTTGAGCATTGGGCATAGCTAATATTTGAGTGTGTTTCATGAATGGATCAATGATTGAGCATGATGGGCTAGGGATAACTTTCTTTAGTGTTGATATTTTGAAAGACATGGTTGCTTGTTGACATGCTTGAGTATTGAAGTCATTATGTTAAAACTAGACTATTGCTTTGAATCATTTACAAGTCCAAATGTCCATGCTATACATAGAAGAAAAGAATATGATGAACATGTTAGGCAGCATTCCACATCAAAAATTCTGTTTTTATCATTTACCAACTCGAGGACGAGCAGGAATTAAGCTTGGGGATGCTGATACGTCTCCAACGTATCTATAATTTTTGCTTGTTCCATGCTGCTATATTATCATTCTTGGATGTTTTACAATCATTTTACTACAACTTTTTATTATTTTTGGGACTAACCTATTAACCTAGAGCCCAGTGCCAGTTCTTGTTTTTTCCTTGTTTTTGAGTTTTACAGAAAAGGAATATCTAACGGAGTCCAAACGGAATAAAAATTTACGGTGATTTTTTATGGACCAGAAGAGACCCACGGAGCCTCGGAGTTGGGCCAGAAGACCCACGAGGCAGTCACAAGCCACAGGGGCGCCCCCCCCTAGGGCGTGCCCCCCTGGCTTGTGACTCCCTCGTGGCCCCCCAGGACTTGTTTCCACCGCCATAAATTCCTATAAATACAGAAACCTCCGAAAATAAACCGAGATTGGGAGTTCCGCCGCCGCAAGCCTCCAGAGCCATGAAAAACCAATCGGGAGCCTTTTCCGGCACCCTGCCGGAGGGGGAAACCATCACCGGAGGCCATCTTCATCATCCCGACGCTCTCCATGACGAGGAGGGAGTAGTTCACCCTCGGGCCTGAGGGTATGTACCAGTAGCTATGTGTTTGATCTCTCTCTCTCATGTTCTTGAGATGACACGATCTTGATGTACCGCGAGCTTTGTTAATATAGATGGATCATATGGAGTGTTTCCCCTCTCTATCTAGTTGTGATGAATTGAGTTTTCCCTTTGAAGTTTATTTATCGGATTGAGTCTTTAAGGATTTGAGAACACTTGATGTGTGTCTTGCGATGGGATATCTGTGGTGACAATGGGATGTTCTATTGATCTACTTGATGTATGTTTTGGTGATCAACTTGCAGGTTCCGTGACCTTGGGAATCTATGCATAGGGTTTGGCACACGTTCTTGTATTGACTCTCCGGTAGAAACTTTGGGGCACTCTTTGAAGTCCTTTGTGTTGGATTGAATATGATGAATCTGAAATTATGTGATGCATATCGTATAATCAAGCCCATGGGTACTTGTGGTGACATTGGAGTATCTAGGTGACATTAGGGTTTTGGTTGATATGTATCTTAAGGTGTTATTTTAGTACGAACTCTAGGGCTGTTTGTGACACTTATAGGAATAGCTCATATGATTGATCGGAAAGGATAACTTTGAGGTGGTTTCGTACCCTACAATAATTTCTTCGTTTGTTCTCCGCTATTTGTGACTTTGGAGTGAACTCTTTGTCGCATGTGAGGGATTTATATATGATTCAACTATGTTAATATTGTTGAGAGAACTTGCACTAGTGGAAGTATGAACCCTAGGCCTTGTTTTCAAGCATTGCAATACCGTTTTTGCTCACTTTTGTTACTTGCTACCTTGCTGTTTTTATATTTTCAGATTACAAAAACCTATATATACCATCCATATTGCACTTGTATCACCATCTCTTCGCCGAACTAGTGCACCTATACAATTTAGCATTGTATTGGGTGTGTTGGGGACACAAGAGAATCTTTGTTATTTGATTGCAGGGTTGTTTGAGAGAGACCATCTTCATCCTACACCTCCCACGGATTGATAAACCTTAGGTCATCCACTTGAGGGAAATTTTCTACTGTCCTACAAAACTCTGCGCTTGGAGGCCCAACACGAGTCTACAAGAAGAAGGTTGCGTAGTAGACATCAGACCGCGACGAAGGAGACGTACGCCGACCGTTGGGCCCCGTCGTGCACACGCAAGCTGAAGAAATGGCGGAAGAGGGCCACCGAAGGCCTCACGCCCACGAATGCCTCGCAGTAGAAGGCGAAGACGGACAAGAGCAGAATGGAGTTGGGTTGGAGATGAAGGGCCTGGATCCCGTAGTGGTCAAGGATGGCGGTGAAGAACGCGGAGAAGGGCGGGACGAGCCCGGCGAAGACGCTGTGGAGAAAGAAGAGGTAGACCGTCTCGGACGGGGGCCACTTCTTCGAGGAGCCGCCCCATATCAGGGTCCGCCCCCACTCGTTGGTCTCGTCCGCCGTCGACGGGAGCACCGGGATGAGGTCCTCGTCCTTGGCAATGGTGGACCCTGAGAGCGCTGGAGACATAGGGGCAGAGGCCGAGCTCTGGACCTCTAGCTTCTGCTTACCGGCGGGAGCCATCGGGAAGCTCGCAGGTCCAAGCGGCAAGGAGGAAGAAGGAGCAGCGCCGGATCTGGAGAGGCCCCTGCTACAACCGGAGATCTGGAAAGTAGGAGCAGGGGCGCAGGAAGGGAAAGCAATAATGGCTCGGCGCTAGAAGTCAGGCCCTTGTCGACGCACAGGCAGTGACCGAAGGGGCGAGAGACGACCGACATCAGCCGCAGGACGCGTGCCAGTCCTGGCCCGTAGGCATTTGGGGCCCACGGCGCTTCGGGCCGCCCTCAAGGCTGCCCCCAGAAGCCAGCACAAGCGCGCCTTGGGCCCGGGGGCTACTGTCAGCGTTCTGGGAACGGGGGTACCCAGAACTGCTTGCCTGCGGCCCAGGGCATGTCCCACCTCATCAGCCAAGCACAACCATGCACGGCCCCACTCGAGACAAGACCCTCGTGAGGCCCCTGGGCTCACGAGGAGGAGCAACGTCAAGACCGGCAAGGGATGGGCCTCCCCAGGCCCCCTCTGGAGCGGCGGAGATCTCTATGCAGGGACCGGCCTCAGGAGTCAAAGGTGACGCAAGGAAGGACAGGCAGGTGCCAGCGCGCTAGGCGGCGCAGTTTCCCCTTTGGTGCAAAGGGAGCAAGGACGTACGCGGGTTCCCAAAGCACCCCCCCAAAGGTTTCCTTTCCGGTACAACAAGACCACGATCGCAAGCCCCGCAGAGCGGATGTCATCGCCGAGCCCACCACTGCACCGTCGACAACTACTTTGCAGGCGAAGACCACCTTTGGACAGTGCGGGCATGTACTCCTGTCCCCTTTCAAATTTGGCCGTTGTGGGATCCCTTCCCACCATTGAGATAAGGGAAGAGGACCCGAGGCACCGCTATATATAGAGGATAGGCTACACCGTAGAGGGGCACCGGATCGAACCCCGAATCAGGCGATCCACCCATCCACCACCAAGTCCCCAGAGGGCCAAGAACACCTCAGGAGCGCCCTCACGAGGCTCCTCATCCTTGTACTGGTTCATCCACCAAACCTCCACGAGAGGCAATCCACCAAAGCAGGAGTAGGGTATTACGCTTCGCAGCGGCCCGAACCTGGGTAAACTACCATGCTCATCTTCTTCCTCGTCTTCGTGCGAGTTCATCGTCTATACCATCGTGTAGCGAGCTAGGTTGGGCAAAGCTGCAGGGGATCTTCGCACATGCCCCTGTGTTCGAATCTTAAGGGTTTTGCGGAGCCCGAAATCCGACAGACAATAAATATGTTGTATATACTTTCCTAAAAACCCCAATGGAGAAAACAGAAAGTATGACATATGATCTCCTGTTGATATTACCTCATTAAAAATCTTCATTAGAACCTCTAAAGTAAACTCATGAAAAAAAAAGAGTATAATATGATGCTTTGAACATGAACAATTCAGGAAGATACCCCCCTGATTCTTGCATATTCCAAAGCCATCATATACCAATTCCATGAATTTATCTCTGGAATGTATAAGTTGGTAGAGACTTGATGAACAAATCAGTCACATGATTTGACTTGCAAGATATACAATATAGAAATATTTCTTATTATGTAACCTGTTTACATCCGAGTAACCCAAGGAACATTATCTTTGAGATAATGGTTGGTGGATGTAGCCACGAGGACTGTTTCGAAGACTCTCATGAGATAGCTATCACACATAGCAGGAACACAAGACTTGTCTACGATCGGACATAGTAGGGATATGATCGATGTATCCAATGATATTGGTGTCCAGATTTCTCTGAAACTAAACTATTAGGACAAATGTTTGATGCATTGAAGATATCGAAAGATATTCTAGAGTCTCAACCAATTGTGTTTGGTGGATCCAATGCATGCAGGTTCCAACATCTTATTTCCATCTCCACATGGTCTAAATGAATCTTTCTCTACGTCTAGAGAACGAACAACCATGGGAATTATGGATGGATAAGATTTTTCCACAATAAATTTCTCCAATATTCCGGATATAGACAACATGGTGTACCATAATGCATGAGTGAAGGTGCTCCAGGTTTTACCCAAATCCTTCATCTCAAATCCCGTCATTTAGATGATCATATGCTCAACATGTATGAGTAATCATCTGTGTACGAGTAATCCTTGTGTATAAGGAACCACTATGTCGGTTGTACCAAACTGTACTGACAATAATAAGCCATATGGCGACATATTGATTTTACACAATGTATGCCGTGTTTTGCATTTCGATTCAGAAGCGAGATTCCAAGGGGAACCATCCATGTCTGAATCTAGTGATCTACATGGATATGTAATCACTACATCTATCAACTGCAGAGATAGATGATTTTGTACTGCCAATGATATAAATTATCAGAAACAGATTCCACCTCTGAAGAATAGTTGGGTATCTGCGTGAACCCTTGTGCTACAATACTTGCTATATGTTTCACCATCTCGTGTTCTCAATTCCATTTCTAGAAGAAAACTGGTGTAGGTATTGCTTATATGAATACCTTCCCTTAATTGAGCAAGATTATTTCTACCTATATTGTACCCTTTGCTTCAATTCAGTCCGAGTGTTGTTCACACTTTGCCATGGCCATGGTCTTTGGATCTGAACCATTGGAAAGGTTTTTGCAATCTAATCAAGAAATGTATGTCGACAATTGTAGACTCCCGGTTATATGTTTCTCCAGAATCTATATATCAATATATAGTTGATGGAAACATCGTTACCCATGGTAACTGCTCGCGATTTCCCAATGTGGCTGAGCTAGGTATTCCAATGTCCCAGTCATTGTGTACACTATGACCTGGGTTGGTGGAGGTTTCCCATCCACTGGGTGTATACTAACCAAACGGGGAGTTGAGTGGTTTTAGTTGGTACATCCACTCTTTTCGGCATATTTTTGAGGATTGTAGGATTGTATGACACATTTATAGTCAGTAAATGAATCTGGCAGGTTATTTGCAATATGTTGCAAATCTTCTAAATGCATGGTCCAGAACTTTGAGTACGTGGAATTGAGGCAGAAATGTTGTCGGCGTTCTGGGAATAGGGGTACCTAGACCTGCCTGCCCGAGGCCCAGGACATGGCCCACCTCATGAGCCAAGCACAACCTGGCGCGGCCCCACTCAAGACAAGGCCCTCGCGAGGACCCGAGCTCGCGAGGGAGGCAGTACCAACATCGCCAGGGAGTGGGCCTCCTCAGGCCCCCTGTGGAGCGACGGAGTTCTCTATGCAGAACCCGGCCTCGGGAGTCAAGGATGACGCAAGGAAGGACAAGCGGGCGCCAGCGCGCCAGGCTGTGCAGTTTCTCCTTTGGTGCAAAGGGAGCAAGGACATATGCGGGTTCCCAAAGCGCCACCCAAAGGTTTCCATTCCGGTGCCACAAGACCACGACCACGAGCCCAGCAGGACGGAAGTCATCGCCGAGCCCACCTCTGCATCATCAACAGCTACTTTGCAGGCGAAGACCGCCTTTGGACAGGGCCGGGATGTACTCCTGTCCCCTTTCGAATTTGGCCGTTATGGGATCCCTTCCCGCCATTGCGATAAGGGAAGAGGACCCGGGCCGCGGCTATAAATAGAGGATAGGCTGCACCGTGGAGAGGGGGACGGACGCTCCACAACAAGACTAGTAGAGAGCCAAGAACACCACCCGAGCGCCCTCACGAGGCTCCTCACCACTATACTAGTTCATCCACCACACCTACTCGAGAGGCAATCCACCAAAGCAGGAGTAGGGTATTATGCTTCGCAGTGGCCCGAACCTGGGTAAACCATCATGTGCATCTGCTTCCTCGTCTTCGTGCGAGTTCATCGTCCTAACCATCGAGTAGTGAGCTATGTAGGGCGAGGCTGTAGGGGATCTTCGCACATGCCCCTGTGTTCGAACCTTGAGGGTTTTGCGGAGCCCGAAATTCGACATTTGGCGCGCCAGGTAGGGGGCGTGTCAAAGTCTTCTTCAAGCCCTGTTCTTCCCCCTCTTCACCGCTCCGATGGCCAGTGCCCAACAAGCTTCCTCCGGCCGTGGTGGATCCGCCTCCACCAATCTCACCGCTGCCGCCAGAGGCCCACGCCCCAGCGGCATGGTGCTGGGCGGTCAGTATCAAGCCACCAGTATCGTCTCCACCGTCGCTGCCCTTTGCACCGACCGAGCGCGGGATAGACGGGCGGCGCCCCCGGCACCGACGCCGCGTTGCACCTACATAGGAGACCTCGACGCGCATGACGCGCTGCTGATGGCGAGCGAGATGCTTGGCCACCGCCCGACGCACGGGGGCTTCGACGCATGGGCCGACCACATCGCAGAGTTGGGCAACGTCGCGCGAAGGGCCATGGCTCCTCACTCTTCTTCAAGGCCGCAGGCGTCAGGCGCCGAGGGCTCGTTCGCCGTGCCTGTCGCCTAGCCCACCGGCGGCGTGCCCCCTCTGTCCCTGGGCGAGCCCGAGCGGGGCCCGCCGCACTCTGTGCTCCTTCTCCTCCGAATTCCGGTGACCGGTTTCAGGGCGCAGCCCGGCCCCGACGACGGAGAGCACAGAGGAAACAATGGGGCGCCTCCATGACCGTGCGGACCGTCAACAGCCGGGGTTAACCAAGCGGGAGCGCGCCATCCTGTGCAGGGAGCAGGCGGCGCAGGCGTCCTGACAAGCAAGCAACCACGGCGAAGGCGCATCGGATCGCCAAGGTAACAATCCACGTCAAGAAGCACGCGGCCCAACCAGCGGTGGTGGCAGAGGTAAGCAACTTCACTCTGAGGCTCGTCGCAGGAGGGTCTGCGGGTTGCGCGCATAGGGGCCTGCAGACACAGAGTGCTGAAAGGGCCCCCAAACCGTCCCACAAACAAGGAGGAAGCATCCCAGGAGAAATCGCGGAATATTTGGACAACCCGGCCGCACCTCGCGACGCACGAGATCGTCACCACCCTACAAGCTAAGTACACTACCGAACCAAGCCAGAGCCTCCTGATCTAATGACGACCCGAGGACGGGATAAGGGTTGTGCGCACAAATGTGAGAATACAGGTACTGTGGGCCACCATGCGCGGCTACCGAGACCCCTGAGGCCTGAGGCGCCAGGAAAAATGGCACGAGGGGAGGGACCCTGCCACAACGAGCAGCAAGCGCACGAACCTGGGGAGTGGAGGCCACGAGTAGCCCCTCAGGAGAGAACACCTCGCGAGGGCCCAGCCGGCCGCCGTTGCCAGGCCGCAGCGGCGTCGGTGCCAAGCCGTGCGCAAATAAACTAAGTCACGTCGCGGCAAGCAGGCGACCGGCGATTTAAGGAAAGGAAGGACGGAGACAAAGGTAATATGCAAAAGGCTAACGCCCTCCGGGGCCGAGTTCTTCTTAAATATTATAGGAACCATGAATGGGAAACAGGGGATGCCTAGAGGGAGGAGTCGTTGTCGCCGCCCGCGCCGCCGGCCGCCTCGGCGTCGGAATCGTCCTCCCCGCTGGAGGCAGGCACCTGGATGAACCACCCCACCTGGGACTCCACGTGCGGGCGCACCTCAGCCCGGAGGGGCCTCTAAAGCTCGTCAGGCACCCGCTCCCCGATGAGTTGGAGGTCAAGCTCCGGGGCATGGCGGCGCAGGTTGGAGAAGACGCACGTCAAGGCAAGGTCCAGGAGGTCTCGCGCGTCGGACTCGTTGTCCGCGTTCACGCAGGAGACGCCGGTCTCTACCGCCTCCACCACCCTCCGAAAGAAGTCAAGCTAGCCCCCGTCGCCGTGCGCGCATGGCAGTGCGGGGGCTTCCCCGAAGAACCGGCTCACCGCGCAGGGACTCCAGCATCTTGGCATGCGATGTCAAGATACTGCTCGGCGCGCAGGGACTCCAGCATCTTGGCATGCGCCGCCTTGTCCTGGGCAGCCTGCATGGCGTCGGCTGCCTCCTTAACCTGGGCCTAGAGGGACGCCAGCTCCGCCCTGGCCTCCGCTTCGCCCCTGAGGGCAGCTTTGAAGGCGGCCTCAGCGGTCGCCAATTGGGCCCGCATCGCGTCCACCTCCTCCTGAAATTTGCCGAGACTGCGTTTCTTGGCCGCAGGCACCCTAGAAGAAGGAGACGATCAGGTCTGGTGCACTGGACGAGACAACTAAGGAAGAGGGAGGCGGCGGAGTACTCACTCATCGACCATGGCCCAGCGCCGGCGAGCTTGCGCCGACCCGGAGGGCCCCCCGCCACTGCCTCCGGAAGAGGGTGAGGGAGCCGACGGGCCCACGTGCTTCCCCGCGCCCGCAGCACTTCCTCCAGACGCCATGGGAAAGGGGAAGCAAGGAGGAGGAAAGGGTTTTTCTGCGGAGCAATGGGAGAGAGAAGACACCTCGAGACGGCAATGCCCCCCAGGGGTGGGGCGGATTTATAGGCGTAACTGCAGCCGCGAAGCGTCGTGGGAGGGCAGGCGTCGTGCGCCTCTTGGGTGCCGCGGGGCGGTTCGATCGGCGCAGTCCCATCCGCATCGCCTCGCCTGCCGGTTGTTGGGTCACATCCGTGTGGCCCGAAGAGTGGGAACCCGAGGGAGCAGCAGCATTCAAGGAAGGGCAATGATGGCCGGCGTTGCGCACGGGTGTCGCATCAGTTTGACTCGGGATGGTTCCTGACACCCTCGGGGAGAGGGGGCGTCTCCGCCCAGGCGCTCGACGTGCGTAGTCCTGGCCCGCAGGCATTTGGGGCCTGCAGCGCTTCTGGCCATCCTTAGCAACTTCACCCAGAAGCCGGCTCGAGCGCGCCTACGGCCCGGGGGCTACTGTCGGCGTTCTGGGAACGGGGGTACCCAGACCTGCCTGCCCGCGGCCCAGGACATGGCCAACCTCACGAGCCAAGCACAACCTGGCGCGGCCCCACTCAAGACAAGGCCCTCGCGAGGACCTGAGCTCGTGAGGGAGGCTGCACCAAGATCGGCAGGGAGTGGGCCTCCTCAGGCCCCCTCCGGAGCGGAGGAGATCTCTATGCAGAACCCGGCCTCGGGAGTCAAGGATGACGCAAGGAAGGACAGGCGGGCGCCAGCGCGCCAGGCGGTGCAGTTTCCCCTTTGGTGCAAAGGGAGCAAGGACGTACGCGGGGTCCCGAAGCGCCACCCAAAGGTTTCCATTCTGGTGCCACAAGACCACGACCACGAGCCAGGCAGGACGGAAGTCATCGCCGAGCCCACCTCTGCATCATCGACAGCTACTTTGCAGGCGAAGACCATCTTTGGACAGGGCCGGGATGTACTCCTGTCCCCTTTCGAATTTGGCCATTGTGGGATCCCTTTCCCCCATCGCGATAAGGGAAGAGGACCCGGGCCGCAGCTATAAATAGAGGATAGGCTGCACCATGGAGAGGGGGACGGACACTCCATAACAAGACTAGCAGAGAGCCAAGAAGACCACCCGAGCGCCCTCACGAGGCTCCTCACCACTGTACTAGTTCATCCACCGCACCTCCTCGAGAGGCAATCCATCAAAGCAGGAGTAGGGTATTACACTTCGCAGCGGCCCGAACCTGGGTAAACCATCATGTGCATCTGCTTTTCGTCTTCGTGCGAGTTCATCGTCCTAACCATCGAGTAGTGAGCTAGGTAGGGCGAGGCTGTAGGGGATCTTCGCACATGCCCCCGTGTTCGAACCTTGAGGGTTTTGCGGAGCCCGAAGTCTGACAAATGTGTTGAACATTCCACTAATTTCCTGGAATTATTTATGGTACTTGAAATCTCCCCCTAATGCCTATAAATGTTCCTCGTTTAATCAGCATACTGACCTTGAATAACTCCCCATGCGAGGGGCTTAAGGTATTGACAGTAATATAGTTATTCCTCACATATATCCCAAATATATTTGAGGGGCCAATGATGTATGCCGCGGTGGTGATATCGGTATGAAACTGAATTACCACAGATGGGAAATACTTGGTAGATTTCCATGTATCAAAGATGTGTGTGTGGGAGGGGGATAATATTATGCAGTTCGGTCATGAGCATGTAAAACTACATGAATCCAAAGTAAAGATAATGCAATGAGCTTAACTCTTTGGATAAAGGATTCCACCAAACCATTTTGAGCCTTGCCATATAGGAAAAAATGCTAAATTTCAATCCTAGTGCCATAATGAAGGCACACAAGGAGAATTATGCAACATGTCCATTTGATTATAATTGGAATTGATATTTAGGGATAACGAGCCAATGGTTTTGTGTGGATAAAGCACACTTGAGACCTTCGTATAGATTTGTCTTTTAGAACCATGGAAAACATCAATAGCCTAGTCAATGGTTGGGAAGAGCCAATTACCTTGACTTGATGCGTTCAAAGGGTCTGAGTGGTTCAACCTAGACTTTAAGGTGCGCGAGCCTTAAAATTAGCTTCCATGCGTCACATGTAGTGCGCACAATATCCAATATTGTTAGAATTTAACATCATAATAATCATAAACCAATGGAATTGCTGTTAGTTTCGATTTCAACCCAATGTCTGGATGACCAATGCAAGGCGAGTAAGCCAAGTTTGTCATGAAAAAGACACTCTCGGAAACTATCTGGTACGCAATATGTGCTACGAGTTTTGTAGTATGTGTAGTACAATCCAGATGACAAGGAGATAATGTGTTTGGCATATCCGTATATGGTGAAGGGAAAATATTCCTCTTTGTTTTCATCATAAGTTTCTCCATGGAAACTATTTTGACGGATATCTCCATAGTTCAGTAGGGTATGAGTTGAACCAAGACACAACTAAGCATCCTTGATGGCACTCGAATATCCATAGGGATAGTAATATGGCCCGAGTTGAGTCAACAATTACCTCATCGCATTTAGCGATTTTAAAATATCTCCTTTCTTAGTCAAATTGGAAACATTTTACTTCCATAAGTATGGACTTTGTTGTGCATATGCGATAGGGGGTCAAGCCGTAGATGTCGATCTTTCCCGAATTGGAGGGAGAAACCTAAAAGAACACGGGGATGAACGGGAAGAAATCACAAGAGAAACACTCAAGAACAAGTTCAATCACACACCCACTAGACTCACATCCACACAGGATCCATAAGGTACAAGAACAACAAAGGGAAAGTAAGATGCATAGTAGAGTTCATCCCAAATTCCATGGAGAGATGGGGCCATGAAACCCCTGAGGATCATCCCTACATGAGGGGCCTTGACATCCACTTGCATCTTCTCACATAGATGCCATCTCCATGGAGGAGGTAAGTGGAAGGAGCAATGCTCAACTAACTAAGAGCTAAACTCTTGTTAACCCTAGAAAGAGGAGGGGGATGTTTATTTATAGTCCAAGGAGAGATGGGGTGAGAGAGGAGGATACATGGGCCTTCGGCCCGTCTCTGCGCGCAGGCAAGCGCCGGATGTCCGGCCGTTCCTCAGGCGCAGATGTTCGGGGCTTTGGCCGGATGTCCGGTCAGGCGCTAGTCGGGTGTCCTTGCGTCGGATTTCTGTGGGTAGGTATCGAATGTCCAGCCTGTCTTGGGGCGCCAGATGTCCGGGGGTCGACTGGATGTCTGGCTGTTGTAGAGTCACCTAGCGTCTGTTTCTCTCTGCTCTTCTTCAGGTTGGTGGCGCTCGATGTCCGGCCATTGTATCTTGGCGATGACTCCACTTGAGGCACATCTTGCTCCGCATCCGTGGTGGCTCGTCCTCCACTCCGAGTGATGTGAAGCATCCCATGGTGATCCCCATGGATCCATATCCAACACCTCAAGCTCCAAGTGGTCCTATGATAAGAGCCCATGCACATGACGTCGAAACCGAGGTGACATCTCTCCTTATGAACTCTCCCTCTGATACTCTTGGAACTTGGATGCCATCTCAAGCAAAGACTCTATGCATGCTTAGGTACCATGAGGATGACCTCGAAGACGCTCGGAGTGAAGGCCAAGCACCCAAGAAGACGGACGCAAAGACGGATGAAGGAGAGCACTAACGGAAGGCTGTGACACCTTCCAGAACCTGAACATCCAGCCCCTGGAGCTCCTGCCAGCGCCAAGGCTGGACCAGACGACCTACAGCCACTGGATATCCGGCCCCTACTGAATATCTAGCCAGCACCCCGGAATCCGGCCTAGAGAATGCCAGAAACCGAAGCGCTCCGACCCCGCAGAG
Organism: Elymus sibiricus; assembly: GCA_039707655.1. Classification (NCBI taxonomy): domain Eukaryota; kingdom Viridiplantae; phylum Streptophyta; class Magnoliopsida; order Poales; family Poaceae; genus Elymus; species Elymus sibiricus. The sequence goes on along the minus strand of CM077663.1, from coordinate 366,088,696 downwards.
CCGGGACATCTGGCCGAAGCCTGGACATCCAGCGCCCCATCGAAGCTCCGGACATCCGCCCCCTGCGTGGGCAGACTCGGCCAAAGGGCCATGTACCCCTCTTTTCCCTTCCCCACTCGCCTTGGACTATAAATAGGCACCTCCCTCCTTCATCTAGGGTTAGCTTATGTTTAGCGATTGATATTGTTGAGCATAGCTCCTTCCGCTTACCTCCTCGCATGGAGATGACCTCTATGTGTGAAGATCCAAGTGGATGTCAAGGCCCCTCTTGTAGGGAAGATCCTCCGGGATTTCAAGGCCCCTCTGTAACAGCCCGAGACCGACGCCCGAGAAGATTCCCCTTTTATTCCATTGTCGTCGTGTGATTCGCTTGGTTGTCGCATTCATCATCGCATCATTCGCATCATCTGCATAGCATCGACACTTCGTTGTCATCATTTTTCAAAATTTGCATCCGTTCGTAGTTGCCGGTTCTCTTTGTTCTCGTCGGGGACCGTTTGGGGACCAACCACACACACACACGCCCACGGCATCGTTTAAAAAATGTTTTTAAAAGAGCGCGAAAAATATTCTCTGAATGGATCGAAATTTGGCATGCGGTCTTGTTATATTGTAGGTAGACCACTTGCCAAGTTTCGTCGCAATCGGAGGTCATTTGATACCCGAGCGATCAACCGGAGTGGCATCATCGTCGGATAAATTATCGGACGTTTTTGGTTTATAAAACTCTGTGCCGGGCCGCAAAAGTTCCCTCTCATCTCAGCCCATGGTCATTCTACATAGCCCACAACCCCCCAAACCTTGCCCCTCCGATCACGATCGTACGGTCGAAATCGGCCTCCAAAACCCCTCTTCTAGCCTCTCTACCAATAAATAGATAGCCCCACGCCCAAATTAGGAAAACCCTAGCCTCCATCGAGATCCGCGCCGCCGCCAGCCACCTCCCACCTCTCTTCCACCGCCAAGTGGCTCCAGCCTCCCTCCTCCTTGCACAGGCCCGCCAGGACCTAGATCGGGCCCTAGAAAGCCCATCTGGGCCCGGAACCCCGCCGCCGCTGCTCGCGAGCGCGGGCGCCACCGCGCCCGAGCCAGCCCCGTGAGGCCGCCGCTCGCCCCTGCATCCACGCCGCCCCATGGGAGGTGGCCGGCTGCTCGCCGGAGCGCCGCTGCCGGACCTCGGCCCAACAACCGCCCCGCCGGAGCACCGCAGGCCGGTTCCACGCGCCTCCTCTCCGTTCCTTCCTTATTCCTCCTCCATCCTCTCCTAAGGATTCTCTCTCTCTGTTCTAGTTCGTCCCGCCATGGAAGTCGACCAGGAGCTCGTCGCTGCGCCGCTTGTCCCTGCGCTCCGATCCGCCTGTTTCCGTCGTCGCCTCCCGTTCCGGGCTTCGGAGTCGCTGCACGCTGCCATCCCGTTCGTCCCTGCGAGAGGACGAGGATGCCAGATCGATCCCCTGCCCCCGAGCAAGCGCCCACGTGGGCCGTGACCCCGCACGAGGCCTAGCCGCCCCTCTGCCACACGGATCCGCCTCAGCCCAGCTCCAACCGGGCCTTGGCCCATGGGTGAGCGCCCGTTACCCTATCCAGCACCCTGTGCGATAATTTGCTATGTTGCGCCCACCGAATCCGGCCCAAGAGTGTTTTTTTTCTATCGTGCGAATTTACATAATATTCCTGGATGTTGCATAATTACAGATTTTTGCATGATTTTAAATTGCTAATAATTTATGAACCGTGCACCGGATTCCAATGATTTATATATGAAATATGTGTAGAATTTTGTGTAGATTGTTTATATCCCACTTTCATCCATATTTAAAATTGTTAACATGCTGTTTTCTTGAAAATTGCCTAGAGTCATGTTTGTTGCATTGCGCATAAATATTGAATCGTGCATCCGAATTAATCAAACCTTGCATGTAAAATGTGTAGATTATTTTTATCGCATTTTCATGCATGCTAAAAATGTTTGATGTGGTGCTTGCATCTATTTTACATACGTGACTTGCTAAAACAGTTTATGTCCTATTCTCGCATATATGTTGTGTCATTTTTTTTATAGTGAAAACCCACATATTATATATGATTTTGGGGTAGAAAAATCCATAGAATTTATCTGTGCAATTAGGTTTGTCATTTGAGCAATTTTTGTGTGCATGTTATTTTGCTATGGTGCCCTTTTGTTATTTTCGTGTGATTTAATCCATGCATGATATGAAATAATTTTGAACACGAGAAATGCCCTTGGACATGTGTGCTAGGCCCTGGTATTTTTTGTTGCTATAGAAATGCATGTTTAGGTGTTATTTTCTTGTTGCCAACATGCTACAAAATACTGCTGTTTTGAGGGCCCAAAATATTTACAAGTCTGAAACCTGTGTTATTTTGTTGTTGTGTTGTCATGTGATTTGCTATTGATCAAGGAGTCTTTTGTGGTTGCTACCAAGGAGTCTTTTGTTAATCATGTTGTTATCTACCAGGTTGTGTCTTTTGATGCCATGTATAGGATTTGCATCATAGTTATATTCATTGTCCAACATGTCAATCTGTTAAAAACTGCTGCACATGTCTACTCTAATTTTCACTAAGTCTGAGAATCTGTTTTCTTCATAATGTCATATTGTGTTGATGCTGGCCATGATTCTATGCATAATTAGACCTTGCCACCATGGTATGAATTGTAGTGCATCATGTCCTCTACCATGCTGTAGATTTTCATGCCATAATATGCCCTGTATCATATAGTTTTATTGCTGCCAATATGCCTTCCTGAAAATCTGCTATGCAAAAACCTGTTATTTTCACTAAATCCTAATCTGCTATATTTTGTTGCCATGTTGTGAGCTTACTACCATGTGATCCATGATTCTTTTGAGTATGATATGTGAAGGTGAAATGAAGTGTCTGTTATATGCTACTGCCACATGCTTAGTTTGTGCATATTAGGATCTTGGAGCTTGTTGTTTTCATGTGTGCAATATGCTATGTTGCTGTTTTGGACAGATTTGAACTAAAACTTGTGTTGCATGTTGTGGTTGAACCGTTACTCCGTTTTGAACATGTTATACATGAAACTTGCTTAGAATCTCATGTAGTTTCATAATATATTGTTGCATTCATGATTTGAAGTGCTTGTGGTTGTCATTTTCATGCATTTTGCATTCATGGCATATTCATCTTGTGTTGGTCATAACTTTTAGACCGTAGCTCCGTTTGAAACGTTCTATATATGTAAAACGACTAGAATGGCGTGTAGAATTACATGGTGAATTTTGTTTTGCTGTTTAAAAAATATATAATGTGTTTAGGACAGATCTGGACCAAACTTATAATTTGCATATGGGGTCGTTTCGGAAATACTATAAGACGTTTCCGAGCTCATTTAAGATGCCTAGATAGATAGTTTATTTATGCTTCACCTCTTGCCATGTTTAACAACATTTAATATTGTCGTGTACCTAAATGGGAATGAACTAAATGATTCAAACGTGGAGTTTCATCAATATGCAACTCGTTGCATATTGAACTTCACTTAACGTGTAGGAGTTGATTGTTGTGTTTTCCCATGTTATGCATAACATGCACCATCCTTGTTGTGCATCATCTCATGCATTTGTTGTGGTGTTTATCATGTGTTGATTGTTGTTTCCGGATTGTTTCTTCTCGATAGAGTTCCGAAAGCGTTCGGAGTGTGAGGATTCGTTCGACTACGTTGGCTCATCTTCTTCATGGATTCGTTCTTCTTCCAAGCGGGATCTCAGGCAAGATGACCATTTCCCTGGATACCATTACTATCATTGCCATGCTAGATGTCTCGTTTCTATCGCTGTCTCGCTACCTACCACTTGTATGTTAAGCCTCCCAAAATGCCATGAAAAGCCTCTAACCCCTCCACATCCCAGCAAACCATTGTTTGGCTATGTTACCGCTTGCTCAGCCCTTCTTATAGCATTGCTAGTTGCTGGTGCAAATTGTTTCCATGTGCCAACATGGATATTTTTGATATATCACAATATTATTGTTATTTAATTTAATGCACATATATACTTCGTAATAGGTGGAAAGCTTGGCCTTTTGCCCGGTGTTTTGTTCCACTTTTGCCGCATTAGTTCCGAGTACCGGTGTTATGTTCCATATTTTGCGCTCCTAACATGCCCGGGGTTGTTATGGGGACCCCCTTGTTTTTCGTTTTGGGATAAAACTCGTCTGGCAAGGCCCAACATTGGTTTTACCATTTGCCTAATAACTAATAAAGTTGCATAGGGACCCGCCGGCCCCCGCGAATCTTTAATCCACAACTCGGGCCAGTGCTCTTCATGAGTGTTGGTCCACCTACCTAGCAGTCGGCGGTGCCACCTCGGGGCAACTCGAGGCATTTTCAGTCTACCGTCCACTTCGCATAGATGAATGATGCCCGTAGATAGAGAGCGCGCGGCTCTAGATGCGGATCTGGCTCACCAGGAGGCCTTGCTAGATTTGTTTTACCTTTCTCGAACGTCTTGTCCGCGGAATTCCGAGAATACTTCGGGCTATCTCGAGGTTGAGGTTTTCCTACGCAATTTCCTAGGAGATCACGGGATTCGTGGTCAAGGTTATTCCCGCGGCATGTGGTTAGTTTGTGATGGATGAGTTGGAGCACCCCTGCAGGGTTAAATCTTTCGAAAAGCCGTGCTCGCGGTTACGTGGCAACTTGGAAACAGTGTTTAACACCCGGTCATAGCAAACTTGAAGTAAACTCAAATAAAATACACCAACTGTGTGCGTAACCGTGACTATCTCTTCTCGTGAATTTCTAAACCGAGAGAGAACACGGTGGGGTTATGTGTGTTCGTAAGTAGGTGTTTAGGATCTCTTAGAGATCATTACTAGTTCACGTCCGTTTATGCGACGATCATCCCTCCCTATTCTTGTACTCATAAGTTAGCCACTCAAATAAATGCTTAGTGCCTGCTGCAGCCTCACCACTTAACCATACCTCACCCATTAAGGTTTAATAGTCTTGATACCCTTGGAAATGAGATTACTGAGTCCCCATGGCTCAGAGAATACTACAACAACAGTTGGAGGTATAGGTAATGCGATGCTTTGACGTGAGAGCGATGCTTGTTTGATTTGGAGTTCTTCTTCTTCTTCTTCATCGATCTAGGATGGGTTCTAGGCGGCAGCCTGGGATAGCAAGGATGGATGTCATTTTATCGTTTGATTTCGTCTGTAGTCGGACCCTGCTCTTCTATATGATGATCGTATATGTTGTTGTATTGATGTGATATTGATGTAGCTTGTGGCTAGTGCAAGGAAATTCCATATACTCATCTCTTCTTTACATGTACTTGTAATGATATCCATTCTTGCGAAATGATGAGATGCGCTTCTATCCCTGTCAAGGCCCTCGTGCCAAAATAAGGATAGGATCGCATCTTGGGCGTTACACCCTCCTCCAGAGTGGGAAGACTACCGTTACTTGTATCCTTTGGTTGACTTTCGATCGTTGTATCTCTTGTGTTTTGTGGATCTAGTGGATGTGTGATTTGGAGATCGTTGTTGAGTGTTCGTGTGATTCCTCTTGATTTTCCCCTTTTTTCCCTCCAGGTGTGAAAAGATCGACCCTTACGGGTTTGCCCCGCATCATCTTGGTATCATGAGCCAGGTTGATTCACACCTTGGAGTCTCATCCCCCACTTTCTAGCCAAATTTTGTTTTGATTTGACCTAATTTCGAAAATTCCAACGAAAATAGCCATACCAAAATTTCTTGAATTCGTTGGATTTGAGGAGATTTTCTTTTGTTTGATCCGTGGATTTCGTAGTAGACAACTGGATCTAGTTTTCCCACATCATCCCCATCGATTCCCTCTGCCAAATCGACTCAATTTTGGCCAGAATTGTTTTTTGACTTCATCCACATCTCGTGGGCATCCCAGATCTGATCTGGATCAGGTGCCCCGGATTTCCGCCCCGACCACCGGACCTCCGACCCTTTGGCCGTGAAATCTGTCCTGAGGCTGCCAGCAGGGCATCTTAGCCTTGTTTTGCAGTTTATCTTTGATTTCCACCATTTTTCTTTCGTTACCTCCGCCACATTTTCCGCAACCTCTTGCACTTGAGATTTTGAGTCGCGAGCTTGCCACTTCATAAGGTGTTTCAGCTAATTAGGAGTGGTTCTACATCAACATCGTTACTCATCATCGCCCCGATTCGTCGCCAACCAATTCATCATTAACACCTCACCGTAAGCAAGGACGGTAACCGCGACGACACTCTTGTTCATACCCTTTCCAATACATTGTTACCCCAAGCCTATTTGCGTAAATTGCCTATTGAGACTAGCCATTGAGTATTGCCGGGCTATGCTACTTGTGCACTTTAGTGATATATACTCGGCATAGCTTTCAATTGCGTGCATATATCATAGTATCATCTTTTGTGTTACAATAGTACCCACATACATAATTGCTATCTTGGTGTGCACATCCCGCATTGTGACCATACACAATATCATCGCCAAAAGAAAGACAAGCAAATCTTTTAAGCAAAGAATAAAAGCAATAGCATCGCCAATTTTGCATATCATACTTGATCATCTTGGATCACTTGAGCAAGTGACACCGTGCCTCATACATACATAGCAAAGTCGGGAATAGGAAGACGACACGTTTTATTTCTTATAGGTTGTACACAAGTTCGTATCACGCCCATTTTAGCAATCATGCTAGCGTCTCTCTAGTGTTGTGCAATACGAGCTTTTTCCATCGATTCCACATTTTGTGCTCATTCCTTGGTTGCACGGCCCTGATACGTCTCCAACGTATCTATAATTTTTGATTGCTCCATGGTATTATATTATCTGTTTTGCATGTTTTATATGCATTAATATGCTATTTTGTATTATTTTTGGGACTAACCTATTAACCTAGTGCCTAGTGCCAGTTTCTGTTTTTTCCTTGTTTTTGAGTATTGCAGATAAGGAATATTAAATGGAGTCCAAACGGAATAAAATCTTCGGAATGATTTTTCTTGGACCAGAAGAAACTTGCCAGACTTGGAGACAAAGGCAGGAGACCTGCCGTGGAGTCACAAGCATGCAGGGCATGCCCTAGGGGGGGCGCCCCGCTGGCTTGTGGCCCCACGGCAAATCTCCTACCCTATTCTTTGGCCTATAAATTCCCAAATATTCCCCCAATACCAAAAAGAGCCACGAAAATACTTTTCCTCTGCTGGAACCCTCTGTTCCCGTGAGATCCCATCTTGGAGCCTTTTCTGGTAATGTGTCAGAGGGGGATTCGATCACGGAGGGCATCTACATCAACTCCATTGCCCTTCCAATGATGCGTGAGTAGTCCACCACAGACCTTCGGGTCCATAGCTAGTAGCTAGATGGCTTCTTCTCTCTCTTTGTTCTTCAATACCATGTTCTTCATGATCTTCATGGAGATCTATCCGATGTAATACTCTTTTGCGGTGTGTTTGTCGAGATCCGATGAATTGTGGGTTTATGATCAGATTATCTATGAATATTATTTGAATCTTCTCTGAATTCTTATATGCATGATTTCATATCTTTGCAAGTCTCTTCGAGTTATTGGTTTGGTTTGGCCAACTAGATTGGTAATTCTTGCAATGGGAGAAGTGCTTGGTTTTGGGTTCAATCTTGCGGTGTCCTCACCCAGTGACAAAGTAGGGGTAGCGAGGCACGTATTTGTATTGTTGCCATCAAGGATAAGAAGATGGGGTTTTCATCATATTGCTTGAGTTTATCCCTCTACATCATGTCATCTTACTTAATGTGTTACTCTGTTCTTCATGAACTTAATACTCTAGATGTAGGCAGGTGTCGGTCGATGTGTGGAGTAATAGTAGTAGATGCAGAATCGTTTCGGTCTACTTGACACGGACGTTATGCCTATATGCATAATCATTGCCTTGGATACCATCATAACTATGCACTTTTCTATCAATTGCTCGACAGTAATTTGTTCACCCACCGTATTATTTTCCTTCAAGAGAGAAGCCTCTAGTGAAACCTATGGCCCCCGGGTCTATTTTCCATATTATATTTTCAGTTCTATAAACCAAAAATACCAAAAATACTTTGTTGCAATCTTTTTACTTTTGTTTTACTTTCCGTTTTAGAAATCTTCTATATCTATCTCTATCAGATCTCATCCTTGCAAGTAACCGTGAAGGGATTGACAACCCCTTTATAGCGTTGGGTGCAAGTGTTTGATTATTTGTGTAGGTACATCTATTGGGGACTTGCTTGTATCTCCTACTGGATTGATACATTGGTTCTCAACAACTGAGGGAAATACTTATCTACTTTGCTGCATCACCCTTTCCACTTCAAGGGAAAACCAACGCATGCTCAAGAAGTAGCAAGAAGGATTTCTGGCGCCGTTGCCGGGGAGATCTACATCAAGCCTACCAAGTACCCATCACAAACTCATCTATTGCATTTACATTATTTGCCATTTGCCTCTCGTTTTCCTCTCCCCCACTTCTAAAACGATTTTCCGAAAAGATTTGCCTTTTTATTCGCCCTTCTTCCGTTCGTCTTTTCGTTTGCGTTTTAGATCGTTTGCTCACCTTTATGTCTCAACCCAAAGGCTTTGATCCTTATCTTAGGAAGTTAGAAGATATTGAGAATAATGCTAAAGGTTTCATGTCGCTCCAATTTGACCATAATAGCTTCTTTAGAAACGAGCTTAAAGAACAAAAGACTATGCTAGAATACATGAATAAAGAGCTTGATGATATGTCTAAGGAATTTTATGGTTTGAAATCTCAGTTTGCTTATCATGAAAATTTTGTTGGCCAAATTCTGATAAACAAGCTACTTTAGTCAATAAAGTGGCCGCGAAGCCAGAATCTCTGAATAATGATAAAGATCTTAAAGTGATTGATGTGACTCCTATTGAATCTTTGTTTTCTAATGCAAATCTTGATAAAGATGGGACTGGATATAAGTCAACTTTAGTTAAAAGGCATCCCAATGATTCGGAGTTTATAGATCTTAATGCTAAGATTGATAAAAGTGGGATTGAAGAGGTCAAAACTTTAAATAGCAATGAACCCACTCTTTTGGATTTCAAGGACTTTAATTATGATAGTTGTTCTTTGATTGATTGTATTTCCTTGTTGCAATCCATGTTGAATTCTCCGCATGCTTATAATCAAAATAAGGCTTTTACTAAACATATCGTTGATGCTATGATGAAATCTTTTGAAGAAAAACTTGAGTTGGAAGTTTCTATACCTAGAAAGCTTTATGGTGAGTGGGAACCTACTATTAAGATTAAAATTAAAGATTATGAGTGCCATGCTTTGTGTGATTTGGGTGCTAGCGTTTCCACGATTCCGAAAACTTTATGTGATGTGCTAGGCTTCCATGATCTTGATGATTGCTCTTTAAATTTGCATCTAGCGGATTCCACTATTAAGAAACCTATGGGAAGGATTAATGATGTTCTTATTGTTGCAAATAGGAATTATGTTCCCATAGATTTCATTGTTCTTGATATAGATTGCAATCCTACATGTCCTATTATTCTTGGTAGACCTTTCCTAAGAACGATTGGTGCAATTATTGATATGAAAGAAGGAAACATTAGATTCCAATTTCCATTAAGGAAAGGCATGGAACACTTTCCTAGAAAGAAAATTAAATTAACTTATAAATCTATTATGAGAGCTACTTATGGATTGCATACCAAAGATGACAATACCTAGATCTATTGCTTTATGCCTAGCTAGGGGCGTTAAACAATAGCGCTTGTTGGGAGGCAACCCAGTTTTATTTTATGTTTCTATTTCTTGCTTCTGTTCTTGAGTGTTTTGCAAATTATTACTTCTGTAGTAATTGTGTTTTATTGTTTTAATTAGTGTTTGTGCAAAGTAAGACCTTTGGGATGGTTTACGGTGATTGTTGATTTGGTTTTGCTGAAAAACAGTAACTTTTGCGCTCATTCCAGTAATTTTATAAATTCACCAGAGTGTCAATTGGATCTAAATTTTTTACACGAGATTGATATACAAATTTCCATGATTGTTCTAATTTTTCATAATTTTTGGAGTTACAGAAGTATGCGATGTCTACAGATTGCTACAGACTGTTCTGTTTTTGACAGATTCTGTTTTCTTTGTGTTGTTTGCTTATTTTGATGTATCTATGGGTTGTATCGGGGGTATGAACCATGGAGAAGTTAGAATACAGTAGATATTACACCAATATAAATAAATAATGAGTTCACAACAGTACCTAAAGTTGTGATTTATTTTTCTTATACTAACGGATCTCATGAGTTTTCTGTTGAGTTTTGTGTTGTGAAGTTTTCAAGTTTTGGGTAAAGATTTGATGGACTATGGAATAAGGAGTGGCAAGAGCCTAAGCTTGGGGATGCCCAAGGAACCCCAAGCCATATTCAAGGATACCAAAGAGCCTAAGCTTGGGGATGCCCCGGAAGGCATCCCCTCTTTCGTCTTCAATCCATCGGTAAATTTACTTGAGGCTATATTTTTATTCACCACATGATATGTGTTTTGCTTGGAGCGTCTTGTATGATATGAGTCATTGCTTTTTAGTTTGCCACAATCATCCTTACTTCACACATTTTTTGAGGGGGACACGCACTAATCATAAATTTATTAGAATACTCTATGTGCTTCACTTATATCTTTTGAGCTAGGCAATGTTGCTCTAGTGCTTCACTTATATCTTTTTAGAGCACGGCGGTGTTTTATTTTATAGAAATAATTGAACTCTCGTACCTCACTTATATTATTTTGAGAGTCTTTAAACAGCATGGTAATTGGTTGAGGTTATGAATTTAGTCCTAATATAATGGGCATCCAAGAGGGATATTATAAAAACTTTCATATAAAGTGCATTGAATACTATGTGAAGTTGGATTCCTTGCATATAGTTTTGAGATATAAACATGGTGATGTTAGAGTCATGCTAGTGAGTAATTGTGGAATGGTAAAAATACATGTTTTGAAGTTTGTGACTCCCGTAGCATGCACGTATGGTGAACCGTTATGTAATGAAGTCGGAGCATGATTTGTTTAATGATTGTCATCCTTTGTGTGAGGGTCGGGAGCGCGCGATGGTTTACTCCTACCAACCTCTCCCCTAGGAGCATGCGTCAAACACTTTGCTTCGATAATTAATAGATTTTTGCAATAAGTATGTGAGTTCTTTATTTCTAATGTGAGTCCATGGATTATACGCACTCTCACCCTTCCACCTTTGCTAGCCTCTCTAGTACCGCGCAACTTTCGCCGGTGCACTAAACCCACCTTCCTCAAAACAGCCACCATATACCTTCCTCAAAACAGCCACCATACCTTCCTATTATGGCATTTCCATAGCCATTCCGAGATATATTGCCATGCAACTTCCACCGTTCCATTTTTTTATGACACGCACCATCATTGTCATATTGCTTTGCATGATCGTAAGACAGCTAGAATGATGTTTTCATGGCTTGTCAGTTTTTTGATGTCATTCGCTATGCTAGATCATTGGACATCCCGGTCCTCCACCGGAAGCATTCATATAGAGTCATATCTTGTTGTAGGTATCGAGTTGTAAGTAAATAAAAGTGTGATGATCTTCATTATTAGAGCATTGTCCCATGTGAGGAAAGGATGATGGAAGCTATGATTCCCTGACAAGAAGGGATGAGTCTCCGGACTTTACAAATAATAAAAGAGGCCAATGAAGCCCAAATAAAAAAAGGCCAAAGATGCCCACCAAAATAAAAAAATGAGAGAAAAGAGAGAAGGGACAATGTTACTATCTTTTTCCACACTTGTGCTTCAAAGTAACACCTTGATCTTGATGATAGAGAGTCTCCTATTTTGTCACTTTCATAAACTAGTGGGAATTTTTCATTATATAACTTGGCTTGTATATTCCAATGATGGGCTTCCTCAAATTGCCCTAGGTCTTCGTGAGCAAGCAAGTTGGATGCACACCCACATAGTTTCTTTTTGAGATTTCATACACTTATAGCTCTAGTGCATCCGTTGCATGGCAATCCCTACTCACTCACATTGATATCTATTGATGGGCATCTCCATAGCCCATTGATACGCCTAGTTGATGTGAGACTATCTTCTCCTTTTTCCATACAACCTCCACCATATTCTATTCCACCCATAGTGCTATATCCATGGCTCAAGCTCATGTATTGCGTGAAAGTTGAAAAGGTTTGAGAACATAAAAGGGGTGAAACAATTGCTTGACTTGTCATCGGGGGTGTGCATGATTTAGATACTATGTGTGGGGAAGATGGAGCATATCCAGACTATATGATTTTGTAGGGATAACTTTCTAAGGCCATGCTATTTTGAAAGGACACAATTGTTTATTAGTATGCTTGAAGTATTACTGTTTATATGTTAATATTGAGCTTTTGTTTTGAATCTTATGGATCTAAATATTCATGCCACAATAAAGAATATTACATGGATAAATATGTTAGGTAGCATTCCACATCAAAAATTCTATTTTTATCATTTACCTACTCGAGGACGAGCAGGAATTAAGCTTGGGGATGCTTGATACGTCTCCAACATTTCTATAATTTTTTATTGCTCCATGCCATTATATTATCTGTTTTGGATGTTTTATATGCATTAATGTGCTATTTTATATTATTTTTGGGACTAACCTATTAACCTAGTGCCTAGTGCCAGTTTCTGTTTTTTCCTTGTTTTTGAGTATTGCAGATAAGGAATATTAAACGGAGTCCAAATGGAATAGAATCTTCGGAATGATTTTTCTTGGACCAGAAGAACCTGCGAGACTTGGAGACGAAGGCAGGAGACCTGCCGTGGAATCACAAGCCTGCAGGGCGCGCCCTAGGGGGCGCCCCCCTGGCTTCTGGCCCCACGGCAAATATCCTAACCCTACTCTTCGGCCTATAAATTCCCAAATATTCCCCCAATACCAAAAAGAGCCACAAAAATACTTTTCCGCTGCCGGAACCCTCTATTCCCGTGAGATCCCATCTTGGAGCCTTTTCCGGTAATGTGCCGGAGGGGGATTCGATCACGGAGGGCATCTACATCAACTCCATTGCCCTTCCGATGATGCGTGAGTAGTCCACCACAGACCTTCGGGTCCATAGCTAGTAGCTAGATGGCTTCTTCTCTCTCTTTGTTCTTCAATACCATGTTCTTCATGATCTTCATGGAGATCTATCCGATGTAATACTCTTTTGCGGTGTGTTTGTCGAGATCCGATGAATTGTGGGTTTATGATCAGATTATCTATGAATATTATTTGAATCTTCTCTGAATTCTTATATGCATGATTTCATATCTTTGCAAGTCTCTTCGAGTTATTGGTTTGGTTTGGCCAACTAGATTGGTAATTCTTGCAATGGGAGAAGTGCTTGGTTTTGGGTTCAATCTTGCGGTGTCCTCACCCAGTGACAAAGTAGGGGTAGCGAGGCACGTATTTGTATTGTGGCCATCAAGGATAAGAAGATGGGGTTTTCATCATATTGCTTGAGTTTATCCCTCTAGATCATGTCATCTTACTTAATGCGTTACTCTGTTCTTCATGAACTTAATACTCTAGATGCAGGCAGGAGTCGGTCGATGTGTGGAGTAATAGTAGTAGATGCAGAATCGTTTCGGTCTACTTGACACAGACGTGATGCCTATATGCATAATCATTGCCTTGGATATCGTCATAACTATGCACTTTTCTATCAATTGCTCGACAGTAATTTGTTCACCCACCGTATTATTTTCCTTCAAGAGAGAAGCCTCTAGTGAAACCTATGGCCCCCGGGTCTATTTTCCATATTATATTTTCAGTTCTATAAACCAAAAATACCAAAAATACTTTGTTGCAATCTTTTTACTTTTGTTTTACTTTCCGTTTTAGAAATCTTCTATATCTATCTCTATCAGATCTCATCCTTGCAAGTAACCGTGAAGGGATTGACAACCCCTTTATAGCGTTGGGTGCAAGTGTTTGATTATTTGTGTAGGTACATCTATTGGGGACTTGCTTGTATCTCCTACTGGATTGATACATTGGTTCTCAACAACTGAGGGAAATACTTATCTACTTTGCTGCATCACCCTTTCCTCTTCAAGGGAAAACCAACGCATGCTCAAGAAGTAGCAGGCCCCACTTATCTATCCGTGTGTGTGTTTCCGTGTATACTCATTGTTTTTGATCTACATTGTCTTACTTGGGAATTTGCGAATCTCTTTCAACATTATTGCTTATCTTTGAATTGCTTGAATTTTGTACCAGTATCCTAACCAAGCTACTCCATATGCCTTATTTGTGCAGGTATGAGAAGTATGATCTCCGGTGCCAATTCTACTATTTCCATATTTGCACATTGAGTGATCTTTGATCAATTGTCAACCTTTGGAACGGTAATTGGTATTGTCTTCTCATTCTTCCACTTATATCTACTTGAGTGCTATGGATAGGTCAAGCATACCCAACCAGGCATTTGAGGAGCATGACGATAACAAGAATGACAACGCCACCAAGTTGCACTTCTTCGGCACACAAAAAGCAATGCGCCAATCGCAAGATGTCTTGAACGATCGCATCGAGCAACTCGCCACCGACTTGCGCGAATCCAAGGAGCGTACGCGAGACTACCTCGACACCAAGCTATCAAGTCAAATGAAGGAGTTTTGTTCCTTGATGGTCAACCACGCTCCTTCAACATCTACATCGTCAAGGCAGCACCACTCAAGTTGCCACTCATTGGAGTACTCTTCCGGCGCAAGTCCACCTTGAGCACGTTCACCATAGATACGATCCTTCCGGTCCAAGTTCGCCACACGATCGCCAACGTCAAGCTTCGTTGAATCCATTCCATGAAAATTGATTGCAAGATCACCTACGGGAGTGCGAACGCCGTCATCGACAAGACCAAGAACAAGAACGACAACGCCATGAAGAAGAAGAACATTGTCGCCATGAACAAGTGCTTCAAGCACAACGCGCTCTACATGATGCTACACGTGCCTTGGAATAGCACTACCGCCAAGCACACAAAGAACAAGAAGCCCTCTGACGGGAACGACAAGAAGAAGCCGTTCGCCAAGAGGAGCACCAAGAGCGAAGGAACCGAGTGCATGTGCCTCGTCAACGCCCTCAAGTTCACCATGACGAGTCCAACAAAGAAGAACCTCGAAGACAAGGGCATCGTCTTCACGACCCCAATGATGAACAACGCTTCGGCAAGCTCAAGTTCACCATGCCTAAGTTTTCCGGAAGCAATGGTCTCGAAGACTACCTTTCATGGGCACTTAAAGTTGACAAGATCTTTCGTCTTCACCACTATGATGAAGAAAATAAGATCGCCATGGCTTCACTTGAGTTTCAAGACTACGTTCTCATTTCATGGGAACAAGTGATTGAGCGAAGAAGAGAAAAGGGTGAACCTCCTATCACCACTTGGGCCCAAATGAAGGACCTCATGAGAGCTCGCTTCGTGCCGACCCACTACGACTGTGATCTCTTCAAGAAGATATAACTACTCAAGCAAGGCACCAAGTCGGTACGAGAATACTACTAAGAGATGGAAATAGCTATGATCTGAGCCAATGTCAAGGAAGATGACGAGCAAACAATGGCGTGCTTCTAGAATGGCCTCAACTACCAAGTCAAGAAAATCGCGGACTTCCAACCCAACTCCAACTTACTCGAGCTAGTGCATCAAGCGACCAAGGCGGAACGCCAAGTGCAAGATGACTACAAGTACTCCAAGTTCTCTTCCAACACCTACGGCTCAAGTGCTCAAGCTTCCCCGATTACATCGCCTTCGACTACAAAAACTCCAACTACTACCGGCGACAAGTCAAACTACAAGGACAAGACGACTTTGTCAAGCCGCCCTCCTACGAGCAACTACAAGACGAGAGCTTCATCATCTACATAACCAACGGATGCACCCGCCAAGACAAGTTCAATATAATGCTTCACTTGCAAGGGCTACGGCCACAAGACTTTCGAGTGTCCAACAAGACGCACTATGATCCTTCCTGATGATAGCACTTATTATTTCATCAGCAACGACGAGATGGAAGCACTAGAGCACGTGACCATGCACTGCCAAGTGAATGAAGATGAAGATGTGCAAATCTTTTGCGACAATGATCCGAGCCCCACTCTCGTTGTTTCCAAGGTTTTGACTCTCCAACAACAACAAGATGAAGACCAACGTTGCCACATCTTCCATACCAAGGCGGGCATCCAAGGAAAATCCGTCAAGTTCATCATCGACAGCAGAAGTTGCCACAATTTGGCAAGCGAAGACCTTTGTTCCAAGCTACAATTGGTCACGAAGAAGCATCCATGCCCTTACAAGGTCCAATGGATTAGTGATTCCGGCACTCTCCAAGTCGACCACACCGTGCAATTATCTTTCAAGATCGGCGCATATGAAGACACTTTGGAGTGTGACGTGGTACCCATGTCTGTGTGCCACCTACTTCTTGGTAGACCTTGGCAATTCGACCGCGATGTCATCCACAATGGTCGGACCAACAAATATAGCTTCGAGATGAAGGGTAAGGAATATGTGCTTCGACCAATGTCTCCAAGTCAAGTGACCGGCGACAAGCAAGCTTTATCCCATCGTGGAGATAAAAGTGAGCGAGCGATCCACCTAAAAGAGAGTGAGCACTTCAAGCCAAATTTGAGTGACTCCACGATGAGGGACAAGAAAGATCTAGTTCTCTTAGCCACCAAAAGAAATTTGAGGGATGTGAGTGAGAGTCCATCGAGCGTTCTTCACTTTGTACTTGTGTGCCAAGATGAAGTCGTACGGACTAATACTTCACAACATCTACCTCTTGTTTTGTCTCATTTGTTGCAGGAATTCAAGGATGTGTTTCCCGATGAGCTACCTCCAGGACTACCACCAAAACGAGGGATCGAACACCGCATCGACCTCATACCCGGCGCACCACTTCCTGACAAGGCACCCTACCGCGTCAACCCCGAAGAGATTAAGGAGGTACAAAGGCAAGTCCAAAAACTCGTAGATAAAGGGCATGTACGTGAGAGCTTAAGTCCTTGTGCGGTTCCGGTGATACTAGTGCCCAAGAAAGATGGTAGCATGCGCATATGTTCGGATTGCCGCCCTATAAATGCTATAACCGTTAGATATCATCAACCTATTCTTCGCCTTGATGACATGCTTGATGAACTTAGTGGTGCCGCTATATTTTCCAAAATTGATTTGAAGAGTGGTTACTACCAAATACGCATGCAAGAGGGCGATGAGTGGAAAACATCGTTCAAAATTAAATTTGGTCTATATGAATGGTTGGTTATGCCAATGGGTTTATCCCAAGCATCGGGTACATTTATGTGTGTCATGCATTATTGGATATTGTATTGTGGTATACTTTGATGACATTCTTGTTTTTAGCGAATCTCTAGAGGAGCATTCTAAACATCTTAGGGAAGTATTACAAGTTCTTAGGAAAGAAAAACTATATGCAAACATGGAAAAATGCACTTTTGGTGTTGACAAGGTTGTTTTCCTCAGATTTGTGGTATCTTCTAAGGGTGTTCAAGTTGATGAAACTAAAATTGATGCTATTAAAACTTGGCCTACACCTACAAATTTGCAACAAGTGTGTAGTTTCCTTGGACTAGCCGGCTTTTGCCATTGCTTTTTAAGTATTTTAGCATAATTGCATCTCCTCTACAGGCTTTGAGCAAGAAGAACGCACCCTTTGTATGGGGATCCTCGCAAGACACTGCTTTCCATGAGATTAAAAATTTGCTTACTCAAGCACCATTGCTTGCCTTACCATATTTTGATAAAACTTTTGAAGTGCATTGTGACACTAGTGGTAATGGCATAGGTGGCGTGCTAATGCAAGAGAAACGCCCAATTGCGTAGTTTAGTGAGAAACTTTCCGGAGCTCAACTCAATTACCCCATATATGATAAAGAATTCTATGCTTTGGTGAGAGTCTTACATGTTTGGGAGCATTATCTCCGCCCACGTGAATTTGTCATTCATACCGATCATGAAACTCTAAAGTATCTTAAGGGTCAAACCAAGTTGAACAAACGACATGCTAAATGGAGTGAATTCATTGAGTCTTTTCCTTATGTCATCAAATAAATTAAGGGTAAACAAAATGTTGTGGCGGATGCTCTTTACCGCAAATGCATGCTAGTTACTCAACTTGAGTTGAATGTCAATGGTTTTGAGCACATCAAAGATTTGTACGAGCGTGATGTTTCATTTGCTACTGCTTATGCTAAGTGCCAAGTGAAACTTTGTTGCGAGAACTATTACATGAAAGATGGCTATCCTATGCTTGCTAACAAACTTTGCATAGCCGAGTCTTCTCTTCGTTTGTTGCTTTTGCAAGAGACTCACGATGGAGGACTCATGGGTCACTTTGGACGTGACAAGACATATGCGACACTCTCCAACAAGTATTTCTGGCTGAAGATGTTTCGTGATGTTGCACGCTTCACCAATCGATGCTCTACATGTCGCAAAGCTAAGTCCAAAGCTCAATCCCGTGGTTTATACATGTCACTTCCCATACCATTTCAACCTTAGGAAGACATTAGTATGGATTTGTGCTTGGGTTGCCACGAACAAAAAATGGCCATGATTCCATTTTTGTTGTCGTGGACTGCTTTTCCAAAATGGCTCATTTCATTCCATGTCACAAGATATATGATACTTCATATGTTGCAAATCTCTTTTTTAGGGACATCTTGCGACTACATTGAGTCCCCTAGACCATCGTGTCGGACCACGACGTCAAGTTTCTTAGCTACTTTTGGAAGACATTTTGCGCCAAACTAGGGATCAAGCTACTCTTCTCTTCGGCCTACCATCCACAAACCGATGGCCAAACGAAGGTGACCAACCGGACGCTCTCGACGCTCCTACATGTGTTGATTAAGAAGAACATCAAGGAATGGGAAGAATGTCTCCCCATCGCCGAGTACGCCTACAACCGCGTGTGTCACTTCACCACTGGCAAGTCTCCATTCGAGGTGGTCTACGGATTCAACCCTTTGTCCCCATTGGACATACTTCCGTTACCACTTCAAGAGCGTGTGAACATGGACGCAAGTGCAAGGGCAAGCTATATCAAAAAGATGCATGAAGATACAAGGCGCACGATCGAACATCAAGTGGAACGAGTCACCGCCAATCGCAACATCAACAAACACCCCATGGTGTTCAAGACCGGTGATCTTGTGTGGCTACACCTTTGCGAGGATCGCTTCCCCGACGAGCGCAAGTCCAAGTTACTTCCTCGAGCCAATGAACCTTTCAAGGTTTTGGCACGCTACAACAACAATGCCTACAAGATCGACATTCCACGCGACAAGTACAACATGAGCAACATCTGCAACGTCAAGAACCTATCCCCTTTCCATGGTGATGAGGATCTCGATTCGAGGACGGATCTTTCCCAAGGGGGCGAGATGATGTGGAGCATTCCATGGTCATACCCATGGATCCATATCCTAGACCTCAAGCTCCAAGTGGTCCTATGACAAGAGACCATGCACATGCCATCGAAATCGAGGTGACATCTCTCCTTATCGACTCTCCCTTTGATACTCTTGGAACTTGGATGCTACCTCAAGCAGAGACTCTATGCATGCTTAGGTACCATGAGGACAACCCCGAAGACGCTCGGAGTGAAGGCCAAGCACCCAAGAAGACAGACACGAAGATGGATGAAGGAGAGAACCAACGGAAGGCTATGACACCTTCCAGGGCCCGGATATCCGGCCCCTCGAGTTCTTGCCATCACCAAGGTAGGACCGGACGACCTACAACCACCGGAAATCCGGCCTTAGCCCGGACATCCGGCCCCTGCCGGAAATCTGGCAAACACCCCGGAAATCCAGCCTAGAGAATGCCAGAAGCCGAAACGCTCCGACCCCGCAGAGCTCGGACATCGGGCCGAAGCCCGGACATCTGGCACCCCATCGAAGCGTCTGACATCCGGCCCCAGCATGAAACCCCGGACATCCGGCCCCTCAGCCCGGACATCCGGTCCCTGTGTGGGCAGACTCGGTCAAAGGGTCGTGTACTCCTCTTTTCCCTTCCCCACTCGCCTTGGACAGTAAATAGGCACCTCCCTCCTCTATCTAGGGTTAGCTTATGTTTAGCAATTGAGATTGTTGAGCATAGCTCCTTCCACTTACCTCCTCCCATGGACATGACCTCTATGTGAGAAGATCCAAGTGGATGTCAATGCCCCTCTTGTAGGGAAGATCCCCCGGGATTTCAAGGCCCCTCCTCTGGAGTGGGAAGACTACCGTTACTTGTATCCTTTGGTTGACTTTGGATCATTGTATCTCGTGTGTTTTGTGGATCTAATGGATGTGTGATTTGGAGATTGTTCTTGAGTGTTCGTGTGATTCCTATTGATTTTCCCCTTTATCCCCTCCAAGTGTGAAAAGATCGACACTCACGGGTTTGCCCCTTATCACCGAGTGTCTCCATGGTCGTCTTCTAGGTACCTGAGTATGCACGAGGTCCGCATTTGAGGTAGCACCAATGTCTGAAGTAAATTTAAAGAGGAAGCACTTAGGAGCGAATTCACCTTATGCCCAATGGCACTTGGGGCTTGGGGAGTTGTCAAAGTGTACATGGGGATGACCATAGGATGCTCCGCTGTGACACCTGGATAATTAAGCTACAGTAATCCCATGCTAATGATGCCATGTCACCACTGTTACTGTTGTTAATCTCGCATTAATACAAATCCTATTCAAATTCAAATTCAAATTAAAGTCAAAATTCAATTTTGTCAGACATGAAAACAAAAATGTTCAAAGTGTGGCAAATATTCTCTAGATATTTGTCATGTTGAAACCACATTTTTATAAAGTGTTTAAATGCACTAAAATAATTAAAACAGCTGCAAAACATTTAATTAAATGCCTTTTCCAAATTAATAAAATACTAAACTATTTTATTTGTTGGTTAACCCTTTTTGTGGCAGTGGTATAATTAGTGATGCTATTTTAGGTACAACTTTTATATTTTAGAAAACTAAAATAAAATAAAAAAAGAAAGAAATTAAATAAATAAAAGAAAAAGAAAACAGAAACAAAACTATAAATAAATAAAACAACCCCCCCCTCCCGGACCGGTCCAACTGGGCCCCGGCCCAGCTGGCCGGCCCACCCCGGCGCCTACACCTCCCCCCATCCAAACCCTAGCCGGCGCCCGACCCCCAGTCCCCCCCACCTCTCTCTGCCCCCGCCCCTGGACCCGATCGGGATCCAGATCGGGGAGCCCCGCCGCCGCTCCCTCCCGCGACGCCAGCGCCACCCCGCACCGCCGCAGGCCGCCGACCTCCCGTCGTCGCCCCACTTCCCCGTCGGACCTCCCCGGCCTCCTCCTCACCACGCCGGCCCTGCCTCGCCTCCGCCCGGCGCCGCCTCGTCGCCGAGACGCCACCCCGTCGCCCCGGACCTCCCCGCCACCGTCGCCTCCTGCGTCGCCTTGCCGCCCTTCCCCACGCCCACTGCCACCCCTCTCCACGCCGCCGGTGAGCCCGTCGGGCTCCTCCCACCCCCCTCGCTCGCCGCGGCTCCCGGTCGCCTCCCCGCGCCCGCTAGCTCGCGCCCTTGCCGCGCTCGCCGCATCGCCGCCGCGCTCCGACTGCACCCCGGCCTCTCCCGCGCGTGCTCCGGCGCCTTCCTCGCCGCTAGCCGCCCCCCTGCTGCGCCGCACCCGTGCGCGCGCTCGCCACGCCGCGCGCGGCCCCGCCCGCGCTTGCCGTGGCCCCGCAGCGGTTCCCGCAACGCCGCCGGCCCCTCTACGCCCCGCTGAACCCCGCTGCCCCGTCCTCCCCGTCGCAACGCCCTGGCCGGCCCTGCTGGCGACGAGCTGTCGGTGGCCCGTGGCCCTCCCCTAACTGGCTCTGTTAGTGGGGGATTTGGCCCCCCACTAACCCCACTGCCATGTGGGCCTGCCCCCCCCACTGTCAATGACAACAGGGGCCCACGGGCCCTAAACGTTTTAATAAATAAAAATAAAAATAAAAATAAAATATATAAATAAGTAAATAATATTAATATTAATTAATTAATTAATTAGTTAGTAGATTAATTAGTTAACTTAATTAAGACTAATTAAGTGGTTGATTAATATGTTAATTAACTTAATAAAATTAATTAGGTTAATTAATAAATCTGTTAATTAATTAAATTAAACAGAATGACAGGTGCGTCCCACCCCACTAATTAACATTAAAAACTAAGTCAATGACAGGTGGGGCCCACTGGTCAGATTTGACCAGTCAACCCCACTGTTGACTGCTGATGTCATCATGACATCATGCTGATGTCATAAATGCAATTATTGAATTAAATAATCTGTTTTAATTTCTGAATATTAATAAAACTTTAAAAATTAATATAAAATAAACCGTAACTCGGATCGAAAAACTTTGTACATGAAAGTTGCTCAGAACGACGAGACGAATCCGAATACGCTGTCCGTTCATCTGTCACATGCTCCTAGCATGATGAACATGGACATTTAGCATTAGGATCATCTATCCGGTAGTAGCCAGAGACCCGGGAAATATCGTCAGATATTCTTCCGATCCGTCTGCGACGTGTAATACTGAAACATTGACAAAATGTTTGTTGGCTTACAAAATTTCATCACCATATGACATTCGTGTAAATCATGGCAAGAAAAAACAAAATCAATGCTCCAAAATGTGTTTGAAAACAACATTTTGGAGTGCCGATTTTGTTTTTTTGTCATGATTTACACGAATGTCATATTGTTATGAAATTTAACAAGACAACAAACATTTTGTCAATGCTTCACACAAAAAAATCAGAATGTTTTGAATTTGTTTTCCATTTTTATTTTTTTTACTGTTCACCCGAGCTCACATGAGCTCAGGAGTAGAACAGCACTTTCGTTGTTACATAGAGGATGGAAGGCTAGTACAACTTGTATGCTTTTAATTTGCAAGAAACTCCTAGTGCTTTTGAAGATATACCGATTTGGCTTGGTAAGTCTTCTTTTACTACTAGATGATTTATTGCTTGTGGTGTATCTGTTGTACTGTGCTCAATCCGGTAGTACAAAAACAATACATGTTTTGATGGGATTATGCCATCAAACCCTACTAACATTGTATGACAGGCAGCATGTTATATTAACTATTGGCCTGGATTCTACGGACAAAAAGTTCAAAGCCTTTGCGCAACATGACATTATTTGAAATTTGAAACTTCTAAAAAATTCCAAATTAATTTAAAAAAGAAAAACAGAAAAAAGCAAAAGGAAAAACAAAATAAAATAAAAAAAACTAGGGCGTCCCTCCCGGCTCATGGGCTGGCCCAATAGGGCCCCGTGGGATGGGAGGGGTTGCGCGCTGGCATGTTCGCTAGCGCGTCGTCTTGCTTTTTTTAGTCTAAACACACTTTATTTATTAATCATAGTCAAAATACATTGATATACAATTTAGGTCTGGAGTTTCAACGAGCCACACATGGTGTCCAAAAGAAAGTCCTAAAGTATGCTTAGCAAGACTATGTGCCTCGATATTAGAATCACGTCCGTCGAAGATGAAGGAGCAAACTGTGAACTGATTAGCCGTCGCAATGATCTCTCGAACAATACCCGCATATAATCCTTCCGCGCCTTTGTTGATGTCCGTGACAACTTCTCTAAAGTATGCTTATAGCGATACATGCATAGTGTAGCCTTGTCCGGAATGCGCCGACCCAGCATAGAAGGCTGGCCTTGAGCGTTTTTACTGTTTTTTTCACTTTGCTTATACTACCCATATACATATTACAAAAAACATTTTACAAAAGACATTTGAAAAATGATAATGAAGCATTTAAAAGATGTCAAATGTATATAGAATTTTTTTCTCATTTATACAATATATATATATAATGTGTATGGACAAGATAAATATCTACTTAAAACATGTTAATCAAGCACTTGAGAATTTTAACATGGATTGCTTTTTTTCATGTATATGAAAACATTGCACAAAAAATATACAATGTGTACGAAAAAAATATTGATCATCTGTCTCAAAAGTGTCGTATAAATAAAATGTTCAGGGTGTATATGAAAAATGTACAATGTACATTGAAGAAAAGTAGACATCAAAATACATATATTTTGAAGATTTTAACTATGTATTTAGAAAAATGTTGTGTTTGATTTTTTTCATTGTCATTAAAAAAATGATCAACGTGATTTCTAAAATGTTGTCCATGTATTCAAAATAGCATTCAAAGGATGTTTTTATAAAAATATACATAATGTACTTCAAAAATTGAAACATGTAAAACAAATGTTTCATGTGTACTCCAAAAATATATATTATGTACTAAAAAAGCAGACATGTGTTAAAAAATAAAAGAAAATCAATGATAACCAAGAACGAAACAAAATAAAATCAAAGAAAAACAAAGAGAAATGAAGAGTACTAAGAAAGAAAGAAAATCAAATGAGAATGAATAAAGAAATATAAAATAAAATAAAAACCAAAGAAATAAATACAAAAAGAGTGCAAACCATGAAAACCAAGTAAGAAACAAAGATTAATACAAACAATGAAAATCGCAAAAAGAAACAAGGAAAAGAAAAGTAGTTGAAAATATAGAAGAATGATGAAACAAAGTGGAAAACCGCCGAAAATCCAAAAAGGGAAGAAAACCCGTTGAAAAAATAAGAAAAAAAACTGAGGAAAACAAGTAACAAACACAAAGAAAACCTAATGGAAAAACAACAGAAAATAAAAATAAAAATCCAAGAAACCCGCATTGAACGCAATAAACCGCCGAGACCGAGTGGTAGACGAAAACCCCGCTAATAATGGGTCATCCCAATGCGCCCCACAAAAAAACTACGGGCGAGATCAAAGGTACTCTCCCTATATGCGATATATAGCTCTCACACGATTTGCTTGACTTTGCAATGCACGCGCGCGAAACGCGAAACTGGAGCTCCCAGCTGGCCCTAGGAGCTCTCATCGCGAGTGCGAATTTATGGTGCTCGGGCACCTTGATGCCCATTTTTTTTTGAGAAAATCAAAAACCATATTTATGATTTTTAAAACATAAAAAAATCAGGAAACTTGTATGTGTTCACTATGGATCCCTGAAATTTTGTTTTAACAACAATGTAATTTGTAAGCTCTATAAACAAATTCGGCCGTGCAAAAAAAGTGGCCTACTTGAAAATACACATTTGTCTTTTTTGCACTATAGAAAATGGTTATCTTGGAAACGGGCACCAAGGTGCCCGAGCACCATTGGTAATTTTCGGTCTCATCATGCCGTCCACGCAATGGGAGCACGCGCAACCGCATTTGTCGTGGCATGTATGAACAGAGTTATGGGTTAGGCTGATCTGGTATAGTCAGGTCCATGTTTCACAAAAGATAACCCCAGAAATGCTATTCACATTAAGCTCCTGTTATATCTGTTCGAAATCATGTCTGGCTTGAAAAGTAATTTCCTGAAGAGTGAAATTTTCTCTGTGTGTGCGGATGATGAGACTATGAAACTATATGCAGATATGTTCAATTGCCAGATTGGCTCTTTTCCTATCAAATATTTAGGAATGCCGGTTAGTTATGCTGGCTCAAAAAGTAGTGATTGGCGTTTTGTGGATGATAAGTTTGAGTATCATAGTGAGTCCTGGATAAGTGAGGCGCTATCTTCCGGAGGGAAACTTATTAAAGTTAATGCTGTTGACGTGGCTTGAGACTGTCTCGGTATTTCCCCAAAGAGGAAGGGATGATGCAGCACAACTATAGTAAGTATTTTTCTCAGTTATGAAAGCAAGGTTATCGAACCAGTAGGAGAACCAAGCAACACTATGTACACGGTACCTGCACACAAAGAACAAAAATTTGCAACCTGACGCGTAAGAGAGGTTGTCAATCTCTCCACGGTAAAAAATAGATAAGTTTGTATGAGATTGGATAAATAGATCGCACAAGAACACAAAATAAAAGATGCAAATAAAAAGTGCAGCAAGGTATTTTTGAGTTTTTGGAATAATAGATCTGAAAACAAAAGCAGAAAAAAGATAGATCGGAAAGCAATATGTTAAAGAGTAGACCCGGGGGCCGTAGATTTCACTAGTGGCTTCTCTCATGAGTATAGAACACGGTGGGTAAACAAATTACTATTGGGCAGTTGATAGAAAATCAAATAATCATGACGATATCCAAGGCGATGATCAATATATAGGCATCACGTTCAAGATTAGTAGACTGAAACGATTCTGCATCTACTACCATTACTTCACACATCGACCGCTATCCAGCATGCATCTAGTGTATTAATTCATGGAGAAATGAAGTAATGCAATAAGAATGATGACATGATGTAGACAAGATCTATTCATGTAGGAATAGACCCCATCTTGTTATCCTTAATAGCAACGATACATGCGTGCCTCGCTGCCCCTTCTGTCACTGGGAGTGGACACCGCAAGATCGAACCCATCACAAAGCACCTCTTCCCTTGGCAAGAAAAATCGATCTAGTTGGCCTAACTAAACCAAAGATTCGAAGAAGAAATACGAGGCTATAAATAATCATGCATATAAGAGATCAAAGAAGACTCAAATAATATTCATGGATAGAAACTGACCATGAAATCAGAATTCATTGGATCCTAACAAACACACCGCAAAAAGTCATTACATCAAATAGATCTCCAAGAGACCATTGTATTGGGAATCAAAAGAGAGAGAGAGAAAGCCATCTAGCTACTGCCTACGGACCCGTAGGTCTATGGTGGACTACTCACGCATCATCGGAGAGGCACCAATGAGGATAATGAACCCCTCCGTGATGGTGTTAGATTGGATCTCGTGGTTCTGGAACCTGCGGCGGCTGGAAGTATATTTCGTCCAATCCTCTAGGGTTTCTGGAATATTTGGGTATTTATAGAGCTGAGAGGCAGTGGTGGAGACCCCCCGTGGGCCCCACAACCCATCAGGGCGCGACAGGGGCCTCTAGCGCACCCTGGTGTCTTGTGGGCCCCACGGGTCTCCTCCCAGGTGCTTCCTTGGCTCCCAAGTTGTCTTCTGGCCCAAATAAAATCCCTAAAAAGTTTCGTGGCAATTGGACTCTGTTTGGTACCGATTTTCCGCGAAGTAAAAAACAAGCAAAAAACAACAACTGGCACTGGGCACTATGTCAACTGGCACTGGGCACTATAGAATGATTGTAAAACATCCATGAATGATAATATAACAGCATGGAACAATCAAAAATTATAGTAACGTTGGAGACGTATCAGCATCCCCAAGCTTAATTCCTGCTCGTCCTCGAGTAGGTAAATGATAAAAACATATTTTTTGATGTGGAATGCAGCCTAACATGTTCATCACATATTCTTTTCTTTTGTAGCATGGACATTTGGACTTTTAGATGGTTCAAAGCAATAGTCTAGTTTTGACATGAAGACTTTAATACTCAAGCATACCAACAAGCAACCATGTCCTTCAAAATATCAAAACTAAAGAAACTTATCCCTAGCCCATCATGCTCAATCATTGATCCATTCATGAAAGACACTCAAATATTAGCTACACCCAATGCACAAGTATGATCATAGTGCCCCCTAGTTGGTGCTTTATAAGAGAAGATGGAGACTCAAATTAAAGTAAAAATTGTATAAAGTAAATAGATAGGCCATTCGCAGAGGGAAGTAGGGATTTGTAGAGGTGCCAGAGCTCAAAGCTTAAATTGAGAGAGAAAAATATTTTGGGTGGCATGCCTTTCCTGTCAACGAAAACGACCGAGTAGTTCTCAATACTTTCCATGCTAGATACATCATAGGCGGTTCCCAAACAGAAAATAAAGTTTATTCCCTTTCCACCATTCTTTCACAATCCATGGCTAGTTGTATCCACGGTTGCCTTCCATACCAACACTTTCCAAGGAATTTATTATTTGACAACATAAAGTAAATTTCTTTTTCATTTCGGGACTAGGCATCCCTATTACCGCCGTAGTCTCGTGCAATGACAAGTGAATAAACACTCATCTTGAGAATAACACATCTAGCATGGAAAAATAGTGGACACCCCCTACCGCTTCATGAGCGATACGAGCACACAAAAAGGAAATTCATTTTGAAAATTAGAGATGGCACATACAAATTTGCTTGGCGGCACGGAAATACCGCATATAGGTAGCTAGGTATGGTGGACTCATATGCAAAACTGGGTTTAAGGATTTTGGATGCACAAGTAGTATTTCTACTTAGTACAAGTGGAGGCTAGCAAATAGATTGAGAAGCAACCAACCAAGAAACGAAAATTCACATAAACGGGCATTAAGCATAACTAACACCGAATAATGCACCATAAGTAGGATGTAATTTCATTACACAACTATTGACTTTCATGCTTGCATAGGGAATCACAAACCTTAACACCAATATTCTTACTAAAGCATAATTACTCACCAACATGACTCACATATTACTATCATCATGTCTCAAAACTATTACAAGGAATCAAGTTTAATTTGTCCAATGATCTTCATGAAAGTTTTTATTATATCCCTCTTGAATATCTATCACTTGGGGACTAGTTTCATATATTGCCATTGCTTTTGACAAGCTCAAATAAATTTAAGTGAAGAACATGAGCATAAAAATTTCATCTCTCAAAATAATATAAGTGAAGCATGAGAGAATTTCTTCAAAATTTACTAACTCTCAAATTAATCTAAGTGAAGCATGAGAGTGTTTCTTAAAAAATTTAAAGCACATCGTGCTCAAAAAGATATAAGTGAAGCACTAGAGCAATTCCATAGCTCAAAAAATTTAAGTGAAGCATATAGAGCAATCCTAACAAATCATAGCATAATTTTGGCTCTCTCAAATAGGTGTGTCCAGGAAGGATACTTGTGACAAACTAAAAAGTAAATCAAGTAAATACTCATATAATACAAGACGCTCCAAGCAAAACTCATGATATGTGACGAATAAAAATATAGTTCCAAGTAAAATACCGATGGACGTTAGAAGAAAGAGGGGATGCCACTCGGGGCATCCCCAAGCTTAGTTGCTTGTTTCTCCTTGGATATTATCTTGGGGTGCCATAGCATCCCCAAGCTTAGGCTCTTTTCACTCCTTATTCCTTCATCCATCGTGATCTCACCTAAAACTTGAAAACTTCAATCACACAAAACATAACAAAACCTTCGTGAGATCCATTAGTATAATAAAGCAAATCACCACTCTAAGTACTGTTGAAAACCCATTCATATTTTATCATTGCATTATATCTACTGTATTCTAACTTTACTATGTCTTATACCCTCCAATACAAACCATAGATTCATCAAAATAAGCACACAATGCAACGAAAACAGAATCTGTCAAAAAACAGAACAGTTTGTAGTAATATGTACTCTAACCATACTTTTGTAACTTTAAAAATTCTAAAACATTAGGACAACATAAATAATTTGTATAGCAATACTGTTTTAGAATTTCGGATCATTATCACGCCCCAGTAAAAAATGAAAATTCCCGCACTAGAGTGAAAGTTTCTGTTTCAAATTCAGCATCGTTTCTACTCATCTTGTGAGTCATCCCAAAGGCTTTACTTGGCACAAACACTAATTAAAACATAAAAAAACACAATCATAACAGTAGAATAATTGTGTCAACACTCAAGAACAGAAAGAAAAAGGTAAAAATAAATTTTATTCATTGTTGCCTCCCAACAAGCGCTATCGCTTTATGCCCCTAGCAAGGCATAATGCATTGATTCAAGTGTTGTCATCTTCAGTTTTTGCTCCATAGGATGCCCTCCTAATTTATTCATATGGTGGCTTAATTCTTGTTCTAGGGAAGTGTTCCATACCCTTTCTTAGTGGAAATTGAAATTTAATATTGCCTTCTTTCATATCAATCACGGCACCTATAGTGCGTAAAAACGGTCTACCAAGTTTAATGGGACAATACGGATTGCAATCAATATCAAGAACAATAAAATCTATGGGCACATAATTCCTATTTGCAAGAATAAGAACATGATACGTCCATTTTGCATCATGATTTCATATTGTTATTTATTATGTTTTGTTTAATAATAATGCTTTGGGGAGTGATTCTAATGCCTTTTCTCTCATAATATGCAAGGTTTACACAAAGAGGGAGAATACCGGCAGCTGGAATTATGGACCTAAGAAAAGCACATCAGAGATACCTATTCTGCACAACTCCAATGAAGCTGAAATTTTACGGAGAATATTTTTGTATTTAATAAAAAATACTGGAGCAGAAAACTACCGGAGGGGGCCAGCCAGGTGGGCACAACCCACCAGGGCGCGCCCTGGTGTATCGTGGCCTCCTCGGCCCACCTCTGGTGCCCATCTTCTGGTATATAGTCACATTTGACCTAGAAAAAATTAGAAGAGGACTTTCGGGATGAAGCGCCGCCGCCTCGAGGCACAACTTGGGCAGGAGCACTTTTGCCCTCTGGCAGAGCGATTCTGCCGGGGGAACTTCCCTCCCGGATGGGGAAATTGAAGTCATCGTCATCACCAACACCCCTCTCATCTTCGGGAGGCCAATCTTCATCAACATCTTCAACAACACCATCTCCTCTCAAACCCTAGTTCATCTCTTGTGTTCAATCTTTGTACCGGAACCTCAGATTGGTACATGTGGGTGACTAGTAGTGTTGATTACTGATACGTCTCCAACGTATCTATAATTTTTGCTTGTTCCATGCTGTTATATTATCATTCTTGGATGTTTTACAATCATTTTATTACAACTTTATATCATTTTTTGGGACTAACCTATTGACATAGTGCCAAAGTGCCAGTTGCTTTTTTTGCTTGTTTTTTACTTCGCAGAAAATCTGTACCAAACAGAGATAAAATGCTGCGGGGATTTTTGCGGATTTTTTACGGACCAGAAGAAACCATATGGGCCAAAGATCACCAGAAGAGGGGGCCCAGGGTGGCCAGCACCCACCAGGGCGCGCCAGAGGCCCCCTGACGCGGCCTGATGGGTGCTGGGCACCTCGGGCACCCCCTCAACCGACTATTGTGCCTATAAATTCCCTGGAAATCCAAAAACCCTAGAAGAGTCGCCGAAACACAATTCTAGCCGCCGCAAGTTCCAGAACCGCGAGATCCAATCTAAACACCATCACGGAGGGGTTCATCTTACTCATAGGTGCCTCTCCGATGATGCGTGAGTAGTCCACCATAGACCTACGGGTCCATAGGCAGTAGCTAGATGGCTTCTTCTCTCTCTCTTATGATTCTCAATACAATGGTCTCTTGGAGATCTATTTGATGTAAACTTTTGCGGTGTGTTTGTTGGGATCCGATGAATTTTGAGTTCATGACCAGTTTCTATCCATGAATATTATTTGAGTCTTCTTTGATCTCGTATATGCATGATTCACTAGTAGAAAACATGCCATTAGTCCCGGTTGGGAAGGGCCTTTAGTCTCGGTTCCCCAATCGGGACTAATGTATAGGGACTAAAGGGTACAAGCCTTTAGTCCCAGTTGTCTACGACCCGGGACTAAATCCCTGCCACGTGGGATGGCAGCGCGCCCGGGGGGTGGGGACCTTTAGTCCCGGTTGGTAACACCAACCGGGAATAAAGATTTAGGGGCTTTGGGGTTTATGGGTTTAGGTTTTATTGTTTATTTTTCCTTTTCGTTTTGTGTATTCGATTTAATTCTTTTTCATTTCAAACATATTTTACGCTGCTACATACCGTACACATTATGCATATATAATAGAATATCTCATAGAACCAATCATATACATAGAGCTTTTCGTACGACCATGCATACACATATATACAATTTCTCCTACAATTTGCAAATCATTACATGCAGGAATTAGGTGTAATGGTATTCTCCTTCGGGAGATATGACATGCTCAAGCAAAAAACCAGCAATTTCCTCTTGAAATGCTCGTATGCGGTCCTTTGGTAGGAGCTTCTCCCGCATCTCGTGCATCTTTAAAGAAGGAGATCAATATGAACATGTTAGTTGTCTGTATATATATATATATATATATATATATATATATATATATATACTACATCATGATAAAAAAATGTGAAATGTGTTTACTTACCCAAAGATCTCTTATAGTTTTGGTCCTTTCGTTCATAAAATGAATGTTCTCGCAAACATAATATGCACATAAAGAAGTCCCTTGTTGCTGCCTCATGCACTTTACGAGAATATAATTCAATCAGATAATAATCAAGGATGATAATGGTATTGAAACTATACTTAAAGAGATGCGTGGATGTAGCTAGTACTACTTAAATACCTTGGACCTTCGCCATTTCAGCTCCTCTTTCCATTCACCTCTAACATCTTTGGTGAACTTTTTCCAAACCCTGCCCGGCGAAGAAAATGAATAAAGGAGTTACTAATTACTTGATATCAGGAAACGAACTAAACAGGCCGACATAGTGCGTAAATGATTCAAATTACCTGTCGAGCATCGAATGCAGGCTTCTGTATTGTTCAGGGTCTTTACTTAGTGAGTCGAGTACTTCAACAGTTCCATCGTCAATTCTAATGATTAGCAGGATCCAGTGGTAGCCGCGGACACGATTTGTATAAGCGGGCATGCATAACTCATCAACTACATTTAACATCGAGTATATATATATATATAAGGTAAAAGTAAGGTAAAAGTAACACTCACTTGAAGTTGTAAGTTAAAAGTATTTCTGGTTTGGTATTTAGGGCCTTCAAAAACCTTAGCAACATTTTCTCTGTGTCTTTAGGGTAAGTATTTAACACCTTTTCATTAACGGTATTTGGGTCAATGAACCCAATGCCATAGACTCCATCTCTTTCCAATTCAAAACTCTTCATTCTGCACAATACCACAAAAAAGAATATAGTGAGGATAATTACAGGCAATGAACGAGATGAGCTAGAGACTTAATCAAATTACGGAAAGAAATCACTTACAGACAGTAGCAACTGACGATAGATTTGTCGAGTGCTTTTTGATTGAATAACTGGAATTATTCTTCATTTTCAATCCACAAATCATTTTCATGGATCTAATGCTCTGGCTTGACTTTCACCATGAGGCTCTCTCGCCCGACCTTTACTTCTCTCATGTACCACTGATGCAAGCTGTACATTTGCGTTGACAGAAGCTTCTCATCTTCAGGACTCACGAGAGGGTTCCCGGGGACATATGCCCATTCTAGTTCCTTCGGATCCATCGGTGGGAATTCCTCAATCTCTAGGAGTTGTTCAACAGTGATACTGAGCTGTCTAGCATTCTCTCTATCAGCGTCGGTTATTGCCACCTTATCGGTAGTCACCTTGAGCGGGGTGATCGATTGCACTGCCTGTTCTTCGAGCTGGGGAACAGTTTTCCCGCATTTACTGCTACTACCGCTCGACTT
Organism: Elymus sibiricus; assembly: GCA_039707655.1. Lineage (NCBI taxonomy): Eukaryota > Viridiplantae > Streptophyta > Magnoliopsida > Poales > Poaceae > Elymus > Elymus sibiricus. The sequence goes on along the minus strand of CM077663.1, from coordinate 366,055,246 downwards.
CTATTTTTTTGTTTATGATAGGACTTGCTAATAGAGCTTTCATAGTTTGATAGCATCCTTTTCTCCACCGTTTTAGCTGCATTCAAAAAGTGTTGTACGACTTCCTCAGGTATTTTCTCCATTGTCGGTGGGGGCGGTTTCGGTCCAAAATGGGCCTGCAATTCCTTAGCCGTTTGTTCTTTGAGTTCCTCTTCAGTCATCTCGTAAGCTAACTTCTTTTTGGCAGGAGGCTCGGGTTTCTTCTTTTGTGTTCTCTTCCCCTTGGGAGACAGCGGATATCGATATCGCGGACTCGCCCTAGGCTCCGTCTCGGGGTGGGATTGACTATGCTGACGTGGCGGAGATCGATATGGCGGACTCACCCTGCGCTTCATCTCGAGGTGGGTTGGAGTCAGCTGACACGGTGGACTTGGAGGACTCGCCCTGAGCTCCGTCTCGAGGTGGGTTGGAGTCTACTGATGCGGCGGACTTGGAGGAGGAGTTGGTGGCCTTGGCACCAAGTTTGGAAGCACGATGCATTCCTTTTTCCATAAAATGACACAACGCCTGGCTTCTCCCAGTGTCCGCTCCCCTTCACCTCCAAGGTAGTCAAGATCTAGTGATTCATATGCCGACACAACTTCATCCACCCTGACACGAGCATAGCCAGGTGGAATCGGATTGCCGTGGAAAGTTGCTTCAGGTCCACTCAGTAAAGCAAAGCCATCCGCCGCCTTCATGGATATGTTCTTCAGTTTCATGTGTAGCTCACAAGTTGTCGACTCTAGGATATCATCCACGGGGTAGCGAGCCAGCAGTGCATCATCGGCCGGGACCCCCGTGGAACCCACGCTGCTTTTCGGCATAGATGATGGAATGACACCATCCAATGCTGCATCTGGATGCTCCTGCTGCTGAGACGCGCCTTGCTGGCTTAGTTTGTTGATTTGCTCCTGCTGCAGCATGTATTTGCATTCCAAGTCCGCGTTCTTTGCTTCTACCATTTGAATCCGATCTACTTCATGCTTCTTCTTTTTCTCACGGCTTCTGTAACTGTCGTTCCAATCCGCAAACCCTAGAAGCCACGGAACAAGGCCTTTGCCTCGTGTTCATCCCGGGTGTTCAGGATTCTTGAGGGCGCGTGTAAGCTCGTTGTTCTCTCTCTCGGGCTAGTACAGACCCATTCGAGCTTCTTCTATTGCTTTAAGTAACTCATCCGTGGCTTCTTTAAGACTTACCTGTTCAAGAACCTTCCCTGTCTTTGGGTCCAACTTTCCCCCATGTGCATAAAACCAAGTCCTGCACCTGTCGGGCCAATTGTCTGTTTCTGGAGTGACCCCTGCAGCCTTCATGTTTCTATCGGATTCTTCCCACAAAGGCAACCCATACTTGTAGTTTTTTTCTCGGCATTTATCTTGTTTACTCTCGACCGTTCCTTAGCTGCTTCTGATTCCTTGAACTACACAAATCTGTCCCAGTCATCTTTTAACTTCGTATATTCTCCTTTGAATTCTGGAGTCTTCTTTCCTCCTTTCACATAATTGGTCGATAATCTTTTCTTCCAAGTCTGGAATTGTGTGGCCACCTTCTTAAGAGCACACTTCTTGACTTTCTCCCGTTGGATATATGTGAGACCCTCTGGTAGGGTGAAATGTTTCATGAGCTCCTCCCAAAGCAGATCTTTTGCTCATTGGCTGACAAAAGGAACTCCACGATCCTTTGGCTGATTCCATTCTTGAACCCAGATCGGGATTTGGTCCCTAACGATAACTCCGCATTGACGTATAAATTTGTCTGCATTAATTTTAGGAGCAATCGGTTCGCCATCTGCTCTGATTTGATCGGTGTTGTACTTTATGCCTTGTTTCAACAGTTTTGTCGGGCCACGTTTAACCCTTGTAGAAGATTTGCTCGATCCGGAGGGCTAAAAGAAGAAAGATCCGTCAATATATTCAAATCAATCAATACTTCTGATGATCACCAGAGGGCAAATTAATACCTCGCCGGACTTCTCATGATGGAGAAAAATTTCTTCGCCATTATTGTCAGTTGGTTCCCCTTCGTCTCTTGGTTGTTCTTCCTCAATTCCCTCACCGGATGGGTTAAGGTATTGTGAGCCATCATCTACTTCTTCATTCTCTTCGTTTCTGGAGCGTATCAAGTCATACATGGCATTCTCTTGATCACGGTCTCTGTCTCTACCGTCCATAGCTTAACTAATCTGGAACAAATATAAAACAATTAGAATGCATTCAATAAGCAAAACCGGAGATATGCAAATCAATAGAAGGCAATGCAACCATATGATCATATAATATCACTAATACATCATCGAATAGTATCACTAATACATCTCAAATATTATTATATAATATAACTAATACATCATCGAATATTATCACTAATACATCTCGAATACAATATCACTAATACAGATCAAGTTGACGTCTCACGGCGCAGGCGGTGGACACCCAAAGAAAAGGAACTATGACAGGATCATAACTCGGGTGTAATCCCTGAAGAACCTGCCAGGTATTGGAGAACCTGGCGTCCAACGCAGCCATGTAGCGTCGGACGTGCTCGTCCTCCTCCCTGACATGGCGACGTACCACCTCCGCGAGGGCCGGCTCCCTCTACACTGACAGTGGTCCACGCGACCGCCACCAAAGAACCTCCGGGTTGATGACGGGACCCTGATTCCTCACCAAGCTCCGCGCCCCGGAAGGCAGCACCTCCCAGTGCCAGCCCGGCGGAGCCCAGTCCTGGACATGCTGGCGCCTCTCAAGCAGGTGGTCGACGGCGCCGAGTCGACGACGAGGATGTGGGCCAGGCAACGTCGACTCGATGGCTACGCTATGCAATCGATTCGACGGTTACGCAAGATGCTTTATATGCAATATGTCAATTAGCAAATCAGCAACATCTAAACATTTAAACATGCATCTAAACATCTAAAAAATGAACAAAATTCAAGGCGGTGAGGCATTTTATCTAATATAAAACATACATCAATGCAACAATACAACATGCATTTTATCTAACATACACATACACATCAACATCAAACATACATCAATATAAAACATATGTTTCTTTTCTCTGATGAACATGGAAATTTGTTCAATTAGCATACATAAATAAAAAAACAAAGGCGTGTGGCCTTTTTTTGTTTACATAGTTTCCGGCCTCTTTTTGAACACAAGGACACATACACATCAACATAAAATATACAAATACAACAATACAAACATACATCAATATACTCTATTATTTTGCATTTTATTCTCCCCTTTGCTATACAACAAATACAAATATGCACAACAATATAACAATACAACAAATACAAATACAAATACAAATACAAATTTGGAGGAGGACGGATCGGGCTTACAAATATGCGGTGCCGGAGACGGATCGGAGCGCTGGAGGAGGATGTACGCCGGAGACGTAGGAGGACGTACGCCGGAGGCGGGGAGGAGCGGCGCCGGCGCTCGGGCTCGGGCCGCGGCGGTGCTTGGAGGAGCGTTCGGGGATCGAGGCGGGCTCACATGCAGAGGGTGAGGGGGTCGGGGATTGCGCGGACGGCCGGCTGGGAGGAGCGGCGCCGGCGGAGCTGAGGGCGACGGCGTTCGCCGGCGGAGCTAAGGGCGACGGGACGATCCGGCAGCCTGGCGGCGTAGTGGTGGGATTCGGCGTTGGGGGAGAAAATGAGGAGGGAGAAGGGGGGCTTAAATAGCCCGGGACCTTTAGTCCCGGTTGGTGGAACCAACCGGGACTAAATACCCTTTAGTCCCGGTTGGTATCACCAACCGGGACTAAAGGTCCTCCCTTTAGTCCCGGTTGGATCCACCAACCGGGACTAAAGGCCCATCTTTTCGGCGGCCCAAATTCCGCGCGGGAAGGGACCTTTAGTCCCGGTTGGTAGGACCAACCGGGACTAAAGCTATATTTTCTCTTTTTTGTTTTGTTTTGTTTTTCTAATTTCTGTTTTTAGATTTGGAATAACTGTTAGAATATTTATAGTTTTTAATGAATCTTTTTTGCTTTAGGTCAAAATAATTACAAAATTTCTGTTAGTGCCAGTAGTTTTCAAATTTAAATAGTTTAAATTTGAATTCTTTTGAAATTTGTGTGAATCACTAGTTTGTGAATAACTTTAGTTTAAAAATAGATTTTTGAGTGATTGTTTTTCTTGTTGTTTAATATTAGTGTTTTTTATGATTATGTTAAATTTGGGAATTTTTAGGATAATTTAAATAGGTGTTTTAATCAAAACCAGATTATGTTTAACTCTTTTAGTTTTATACCTTCGTTTGTTTTAATCAAAATCACCCAAATGAACTTCAGACTTTTTGTGCATTCAATATGCACCATTCTAAGCCACATCTTCAAATTTCAACCCTTTCTAACTTCATTTGCTATTTTTCATGCATTTAATGATTTTTTTGAGCTAAATGACCCTGAAATTAAAAAGCAATACAAATGAACTCTGAAAAGATAGAAACTTGGCATGGTATCATAATTTCACCCACATAGGATGTGCTAAAAAGTTGAGAGGCTTACGACAAAAACTTGATGCACTTCGTGTACAAACTGGACCATCTCCTTCGAAGTATGAGGGTTTTCGGACGAAAACTCATCTGTTACAAAGGCATTTCATTTTTTTAACTTATTAATTTCAACTCCAGACTTTTTGTGCATTCAATATGCACCATTCTAAGCCACATCTTCAAATTTCAACCCTTTCTAACTTCATTTGCTATTTTTCATGCATTTAATAAAAAAAATTGAGCTAAATGACTCTGAAATTAAAAAGCACTACAAATGAACTCTAAAAAGGTAGAAACTTGGCATGGTATCATCATTTCACCCACATATGATGTGCTAAAAAGTTGAGAGGGTTACGGAAAAAACTGGATGCACTTCGTGTACAAATTGGACCCTCTCCTTCGAAGTATGAGGGTTTTGGACGAAAACTCATGTGTTACAAAGACATTTTATTTATTTTTAACGTATTTCAACTCCAGACTTTTTGTGCATTCAATATGCACCATTCTAAGCCACATCTTCAAATTTCAACCCTTTCTAACTTCATTTGCTATTTTTCATGCATTTAATGATTTTTATGAGCTAAACGACCATGAAATTGAAAAACACTACAAATGAACTCTGGAAAGGTTGAAACTTGGCATGGTATCATCATTTCACCCACATAGCATGTGTTAAAAAGTTGAGAGGGACACAACAAAAGCTGGATACACTTCGTGTACAAACTGGACCATCTCGGCTACTCGCTATAGAAGAAAAGTGATGACGGTGAAGCCAATCACATCCCAGAATGGGATCTTGGGGTATAAAACTTTTTCTTCTCGTATGTCCCTTGCTTGTTGCGCCGTAACCATGGACAATCTTCATCATTTAACAGGATGCTTGGGTCAGTCTTCACTGTGAAGGAAGGAATTTCATCAAACTTTTCATAATCTGTTGACATGTCTGTCTTGTCCTCCACTCCCACAATGTTTCTTTTCTCTGAAAGAACTATGTGGCGCTTTGGCTCATCATATGATGTATCCGCTTTCTTATCTTTTCTTTTTCTTGGTTTGGTAGACATGTCCTTCACATAGAAAACCTGCGCCACATCATTGGCTAGGATGAATGGTTCCTCTGTGTACCCAAGATTGTTGAGATCCACTGTTGTCATTCCGTACTGCTGGTCTACCATTACCCCTCCTCCAGTCAGATTGACCCATTTGCACAGGAACAAAGGGACCTTCAAATCACTTCCATAGTCAAGTTCCCATATCTCCTCTATGTAACCATAATATGTGTCCTTTTCCCTATTGGTGTTTGCTGCATCGTCAAAGCGGACACCACTGTTTTGGTTGGTGCTCTTTTTATCTTGGGCGATCATGTAAAATGTATTCCCGTTTATCTCGTATCCTTGGAAAGTCAATATAGTTGAAGATGGTCTCTTGGCCAACAAGTACAGCTCATCTTCAACAATGTCGTCATTCATGAGATGTGTTTGCAACCAACCACCGAAAGCCTCAATGTGTGTACGTTTAATCTAGGGGTCAAACTGCTCCGGGTTCTTGGAGCGTATAATATCCATGTGTTTCTCGATATACGGGGTCACCAAGGTAAAATTTTGCAGAACTGTGTAGTGTGCTTGCGCCCAAGAATGCCTATCCCTACATATTATTGATTTTGGTCCAAGCGTGCCTTTTCCACGCAGTCTCCCCTCATGCCGCGATTGAGGAACACCAATCGACTTAAGGTCAGGAATAAAGTCAACACAAAACTCAATAACCTCCTCTGTTTCATGGCCCTTGGAGATGCTTCCTTCTGGCCTAGCACAGTTACAAACATATTTCTTTAAGACTCCCATGAACCTCTCAATGGGGAACATATTGTGTAGAAATATAGGACCCAGAATGGCAATCTCTTCGACTAGGTGAACTAGGATGTGCGTCATAATATTGAAGAAGGATGGTGGGAACACCAACTCGAAACTGACAAGACATTGGACCAAATCATTCTGTAAGCTTGGTAGGATTTCCAGATCGATTACCTTCTGAGAAATTGCATTCAGGAATGAACATAGCTTCACAATGGCTAATCAAACATTTTCTGGTAGAAGCCCCCTCAACGCAACCGGAATCAATTGTGTCATGATCACATGGCAGTCATGAGACTCTCGGTTCTGGAAACTTTTCTCTATCATATTTATTATTCCTTTTATATTCGACGAGAAGCCAGACGGGACCTTCATACTGAGCAGGCATTCAAAAAAAATTCCTTCTCTGCTTTGGTGAGAGCGTAGCTGGCAGGATCTTCATACTGCTTTGGATGCATGCCGTCTTTTGCGTTCATACGTTGCTGGTCCTTTCATGCTTTCGGTGTATCTTTTGTCTTCCCATACACTCCCAGGAAGCCTAGTAGGTTCACGCAAAGATTCTTCGTGATGTGCATCACGTCGATTGTAGAGCAGACCTCTAGGACTTTCCAATATTCTAGCTCCCAAAATATAGATTTCTTCTTCCACATGGGGGCGTGTCCGTCAGCGTTAATCGGAACAGATTGTCCGCCAAGACCCTTTCCAAAGATTACTTGTAAATCCTTGACCATATCAAGTATATCATCACCAGTACGGAGGACGGGCTTCTTTCGGTGATCTGCCTCACCTTTGAAATGCTTGCATTTCTTTCTTAAGGCATGCTTGGTCGGAAGAAATCGACGATGTCCCAGGTACACATTCTTCTTGCATTTGTCCAAATATATAATTTGAGTCTCATCTAAACAATGCGTGCATGCATGGCATCCCTTGTTTGTCTGTCCTGAAAGGTTACTAAGAGCAGGCCAATCATTGATGGTTACAAACAGCAACGCTCGTAGGTCAAATTCCTACTGTTTGTGCTCATCCCACACACGTACGCCTTCTTTATTCCACAACTGTAAAAGTTCATCAACTAATGGCCTTAGGTACACATCAATGTTGTTGCCGGGTTGCTTAGGGCCTTGGATGAGCACTGGCATCATAATGAACTTCTACTTCATGCACAACCAAGGAGGAAGGTTATAGATACATAGAGTCATGGGCCATGTGCTATGCTTGCTGCTCTGCTCCCCAAAAGGATTAATACCATCTGCACATAACCAAACCATATGTTCCTTGGGTCATCTGCAAAGTTCGGCCACTTTCTCTCGATTTTTCTCCACTGCGACCCATCAGCGGGTACTCTCAACTTCCCATCTTTCTTACGGTCTTCTTTGTGCCATCGCAATGACTTGGCATGCTCTTTGTTTTGGAACAAACTTTTCAACCGTGGTAATATAGGAGCATACCACATCACCTTGGCAGGAATCCTCTTCCTCGGGCGCTCGCCCTCAACATCATCACCAGGGTCATCGCGACTGATCTTATATCACAATGCACCGCATACCGGGCATGCATTCAAATTCTCGTACTCTTCACCGCGGTAGAGGATGCAGTCATTAGGGCATGCATGTATCTTCTGCACCTCGAATCCGAGAGGGCAGACAACCTTCTTTGCTTCGTATGTACTGTCGGGCAATCCGTTCTCCTTTGGAAGCTTCTTCTTCATTATTTTCAGCAACTTTTCAAATCCCTTGTCAGATAGACCATTCTCTGCCTTCCATTGCAGCAATTCCAGTGTGGTACCGAGCTTTGTGTTGTCATCTTTGCAATTTGGGTACAACCCTTTTTTGTAATCCTCTAACATGCGCTGCAACTTCAACTTCTCCTTTTCACTTTCGCAGTTTCTCTTTGCATCAGCAATGGCCCGACCAAGATGATCAGCGGGCTCATCTGATGCCTCAGCTTCTTCTTCTTCATTCTCTTCCCCCATTGTAGTACCATCATATTCAGGAAACGCAGGATAGTTGTCATCATCCTCTTCTTCTTCATTCTCTTCCATTAGAACCCCTCTTTCTTAGTGCTTGGTCCAACAATTATAGCCGGACATGAAACCGGACGTAAAAAGGTGGACGTGAATTTGTTTTGCGCTAGAGTAAGTCTTGTCAATCTTACACACACCACATGGACAACACATAAAACCATCCCGCTTGTTTGCCTCAGCCGCACGCAGAAAACTATGCACACCATTAATGAACTGGGGAGAGCGTCGGTCATCGTACATCCATTGTCGGTTCATCTTCATTACACAACACCGAAAAGACCAAATTAATACAAGTTCATACATAAAGTTCATACACACTTATTCTCATAAAACAACATACAACTATCTAGCTAATACATTTAAATGCAACAACAAATGCGATCAAAATCGCAACTTAGGTAACAATTGATCCAACAGCATAATGATACCAGGCCACTTTATTAATGGCATATTTTCTAATCTTTCTATTCTTCAAGCGCATTGCATCCATCTTGATCTTGTGATCATCGATGACATCGGCAACGTACAACTCCAATTTCATCTTCTCTTCTTCAACTCTTTTCAATTTTCCTTTCAAATCCTCGTTTTCTTTTTCAACTAAATTTAACTTCTCGACAATAGGGTCGGTTGGCATTTCCGGTTCAACTACCTCCTAGATAAAAATATCTATGTCAACTTGATGGGCATAATTGTCATTAACACGAAATGAAACAAATAGTTATAAAAGAGAATATACCACATCCGAATCTTAAACCGGACGAGGGCCGACAGGCACGGATATCATAACCATGGCACGATATATAACAACAATCATACAAGTAAGAAAATTATGCAAGTAACTATCTAAATCATAGAAATACGATTTTTTTTATAAAAAGGATAAGAACACAAGAAGAGGCTCACCAAGGTGGTGCCGGCGACGGGACGGTGTGGGTGATCGACGGTAGTTAGGACGGGGACGGGAAGGCACACTAAGTAAACCACACCTACACATATGCAAACTAAGAAGTTAATTTGAGCTCAAATTGCATATAAATCTAAAAAATTCCCACATAATTACACCCAAACTAAAACCCACAAATCACTATACTTATAAAGCATTGCACGAGCTGATCTAGCAATACGAGATGAAAGGACAAAGTTGCTAACCTTTGTGGCCACTTGGATGGATTGGGGTGCCTCAAATCTTGACAAATCTTGGCAAAAATGGAGGGATGAGCTCGAGCTAGGGAAGAACAGAGAATGGAGAGGATGAGCTCGGGCTGGAAGAACAAACTATATATAGGGATACATTTAGTCCCGGTTGGTTACACCAACCGGGACTAGAGGTCCATCTCTAGTCCCGGTTGGTGTTACAAACCGGGACCAAAGGGTCTCGTGGGGGGCCCAGCCTGACGCAACCCTGCCACCACCCCTTTAGTCCCGGTTGGTAACACCAACCGGGACTATAGGGTCCTCATGAACCGGGACTAATGCCTAGCCTCATGAACCGGGACTAGTGGCTGCATTAGTCCCGGTCCAATAGCCAACCGGGACTAATGCTTCGGTCCAAAGACCAGTTTTCTACTAGTGATTACTTATAGCCTCGTATTTCTTCTTCGAATCTTGGTTTAGTTAGGCCAACTAGATCGATTTTTCTTGCCATGGGAAGAGGTGCTTTGTGATGGGTTCGATCTTGCGGTGTTCTTTCCCAGTGACAGAAGGGGCAGCAAGACTCGCATGTATCGTTGCTATTAAGGATAACAAGATGGGGTCTATTCCTACATGAATAGATCTTGTCTACATCATGTCATCGTTCTTATTGCATTACTCCATTTTTCCATGAACTTAATACACTAGATGCATGCTGGATAGCGGTCGATGTGTGGAGTAATAGAGGTAGATGCAGGCAGGAGTCGGTCTATCTATCTTGGACGTGATGCCTATATAATGATGATCGCCTTGGATATCGTCATGACTATTCGATTTTATATCAATTGCCCAACAGTAGTTTGTTCACCCACCATGCGCTATACTCATGAGAGAAGCCACTAGTGAACCCTACTGCCCCCGGGTCTACTTTTCCTATCATATTGCTTTCCGATCTACGTTTTTTGCTCTCTTTGTTTTCGGATCTACAAAATCAAAAACCCAAAAACATATTGCTGCATATTTACTTTTTTTATTTGTGTTCTTGAGAGATCTATCTATCCTATCTATCACTACCTAATCTATCTATTTACCGTAGAGAGATTGACAACCTCTCTTTCGCGTCGGGTTGGAAGTAATTGTTGTTTGTGTGCAGGTCCTGCTTATTGGGTGGTGGTGATCCTCCTACTGGTTCAATAACCTTGGTTTCATAACAGAGGGAAATATTTACCGTCGCTGTGCTGCATCATCATTTCCTCTTTGGGGAAATACCGACGCAGTCCTAGCCACGTCAAAGGAATTTCTGGCGCCGTTGCCGGGGAGGAAGCGGTCTCTACTACGTGCCTATCGTAGGCGCCGATGGGACTCCATCATCGTCTACCAGGTTCCTAATCACAAATCTCATCTCCTTGCAATTACATTATTTTCCATTTGCCTCTCGTTTTCCTCTCCCCCACTTCACCAATTTGCCGTTTTATTCGCCCTCTTTTTCATTTGCCCTTTTTCTCGTCAGATCTCTTGATTGCTTGCCACCATGAGTGATTTTGGTATGGCAGAAATGGATGACAGCAGGACTCCTAAAATTGGACGTTCTGCCAATCTTGATTCTAAAACTTTTGTTTTGGGGCAAGGGAACATTATAGGAAAAGAAACTATTCAAGAGTTTTTTAATTGCGTTGGGAATTTGCCTCTCGATGATACCCCTATTCGGAGAAGAACTAAATCTTATGTGGAAGCTATCTCGGCGTTAGTTCTAAAACTTGAAAATAGATTTATTCGTACCCATCCTACCTTGCAAAGATTGTTTTATGAGCTACCCATCATTAATAATCCTAAGGCTAAGAAGTTGGCTACCCTTGTTCTCATGCATGAATTCGATCATATAGTATGGGAAGCTTGGGAGATCTTTGACTTTTATGGTATGAGCCATGAAAAACCGGTAATAGGAGAAATCCTTTACAATAGTGATTACATGATGAGATATTTGCTTGGAAATAATCAAATCTTTGATGATAATCTCAAAAAGGAAGTCCCCGATTTAGACACGATCCAACAAGTTTTCAATGATGTGAACCAACAATATTCTTGGATCGTAGCCGGTAATCAAAAGGGTTATGTAGAGGGACAACTTGATAGTGCTAAGGTTGCTATGGATTTTGTGTTTCAAGTTTTATTTGCAAAACCTCTTGACAAAAGCGATCCATCCAAAACCAAAGATGACAATACTTGAATCTATCCAATATGCCTAGCTAGGGGCGTAAAACGATAGTGCTTGTTGGGAGGCAACCCAACGAATAAACAAATTTTTGCTTTTTTCTTTCTGTTTTTGAGTGTTGACACAATTATGCCTCTGTTATGATTGTATTTTTATGGTTTATTTAGTGTTTGTGCCAAGTAGAACCATTAGGATGATTCATAGGATGAGTAGAAGTGATGCTGAATCTGAAACAGAAACTTTGTGTCCAGTATATGAATTTTCATTTTTTTATGGAACGTGATCTTGAGATGAAGGTTTAACACAGTGTTTCTATACAAATTCCTTACGTTTTCCTAATTTTTCAGAATTTTTAGAGTTACAGAAGTATGGGTATGGTACAGATTACCACAGACTGTTCTGTTTGAGACAGATTGTGTTTTTGTTGCTTTGTGTGCTTGTTTTGATGAATCTATGGGTTATATTGAAGGGTATGAGTCATGGTAAAGTTAAAATACAGTAGGTATAATGCAATTATAAAATTTGAATGGGTTTACAACAGTACCTAAAGTAGTGATTTGCTTTCTTATACTAACGAATCTCACACAGATTTTGTTGAGTTTTGTGTGATTGAAGTTTTCAAGTTTTGGATGAGATCATAATGGATGCCGTTCCAAGCAAATTTGTATGTGCCATCTCTAAATTTTCAAAATAAATTTTCTCTTTTGTGTGCCCGTACCGCTCATGAAACGGTGGGGAGTGTCCAATATTTTTCCATGCTAGATGTGTTATTCTCAAGATGAGTGTTTATTCACTTGTCATTGCACGAGAGTGCGGCGGTAATAGGGATGCCCATTCCCGAAATGAAAAAAGAAAAAAATATTTACTTTATGTTGTCAAATAATAAATTCCTTGGAAAGTGTTGGTATGGAAGTCAACCGTGGATACGACCCTCCATGGAAAGTGAAAGTTTGGTGGAAAAAGGAATAAACTTTATTTTCTGTTTGGGAACCGCCTATGATATATCTAGCATGGAAAGTATTGTGTGCTACTTTGTCGTTTTCGTTGACAGGAAAAGCATGCCACCCAAAATATTTTTTCTCTCTCAATTTAAAACTTTGAGCTCTGGAACCTCTACAAATCCCTACTTCCCTCTGCGAAGGGCCTATCTATTTACTTTATGCAATTTTTATTTTTGTTTTGAGTCTCCATCTTCTCTTATAAGCACCAACTAGGGGGCACTATGATCGTACTTGAGCATTGGGCATAGCTAATATTTGAGTGTGTTTCATGAATGGATCAATGATTGAGCATGATGGGCTAGGGATAACTTTCTTTAGTGTTGATATTTTGAAAGACATGGTTGCTTGTTGACATGCTTGAGTATTGAAGTCATTATGTTAAAACTAGACTATTGCTTTGAATCATTTACAAGTCCAAATGTCCATGCTATACAAACAAGAAAAGAATATGATGAACATGTTAGGCAGCATTCCACATCAAAAATTCTGTTTTTATCATTTACCTACTCGAGGACGAGTAGGAATTAATTACCTTGCGTAGCTGATTACTATATGGTTTATTTGGTGGAAGATTATATGTTCAGATCCATTATGCTATTTAATACCCCTCTGATCTTGAGCATGCTTATTATTTGTGAGTAGTTACCTTTGTTCTTGAGGTCACGGGAGAAGTCATGTTGCAAGTAATCATGTGAATTTGATATGTGTTCGATATTTTGATGATATGTATGTTGTGATTCCCTTAGTGGTGTCATGTGAAACGTCGACTACATGACACTTCACCATTCATGGGCCTAAGGGAATGCATTGTGGAGTAGTTATTAGATGATGGGTTGCTAGAGTGACAGAAGCTTAAACCCTAGTTTATGCGCTACTTCGTAAGGGGCTGATTTGGATCCAAACGTTTAATGCTATGGTTAGATTTCATTTTAATACTTTTCTCGTAGTTGCGGATGCTTGCGACGGGGTTAATCATAAGTGGGAGGTTGTTCAAGTAAGAACAGCACCCAAGCACCGGTCCACCCACATATCAAATTATCAAAGTAGCGAACACAAATCAAACCAACATGGTAAAAGTGACTAGACGAAATTCCCGTGTACCCTCAAGAACACTTTGCCTATTACTAGAGATTGTTCTGGCCTGTCCTTTGCCACAAAAGGATTGGGCTACCTTGCTGCACCTTGTTTACTGTTACCGTTACTTGCTTGCTACCAATTATCTTGCTATCAAACTATCTGTTACCTACAATTTCAGTGCTTGCAGAAATTATCTTGCTGAAAACCGCTTGTCATTTCCTTCTACTCCTCGTTGGGTTCGACACTCTTACTTATCGAAAGGACTACGATTGATCCCCTATACTTGTGGGTCATCAAGAATCTTTTCTGGCGCCGTTGCCGGGGAGTGAAGCGCTCTTGGTAAGTGGCAATCGGTAAGGAAAAACTGATACTACGTGCTGAAATTTATTGCTACTTGCTACTATGGAGAACAATCCTTTGAGGGGTTTGTTCGGGGTATCTTCACCTCGACCGAAACCACAATTACTTGCCCCTCAACCTACTGCACCTACTGAAAATATTTCTTATGAATTTCCTTCGGGTATGGTAGAACAACTTCTTGCTAAACCTTATGCAGGAGATGGAACTGAACATCCTGATATGCACCTATTATATGTGAACGAAATTTGTGGATTATTTAAGCTTGCAGGTTGATACGTCTCCAACGTATCTATAATTTTTGCTTATTCCATGCTGTTATATTATCATTCTTGGATGTTTTACAATCATTTTATAACAACTTTATATCATTTTTTGGGGACTAACCTATTGACATAGTGCCAAAGTGCTAGTTGCTGTTTTTGCTTTTTTTACTTCGCAAAAAATCAATACCAAACGGAGTCCAATAATGACGAAACTTTTTTGAGATTTTTTCTAGACCAGAAGACACCCGGTGGGCCAAAGAAGCACCGGAGAAGTGGGCTGCTGAGACCACAGCCCACCAGGGCGCGCCAGGGGGGCCCCGACGCGCCCTGATGGGTTGTGCCCTCCTCGGGACCCCTCTCCACTGCCTCTGATGCGTATAAATTCCCAAATATTCCAAAAACCCTAGGGGAGTCGACGAAACACAATTCCAGCCGCCGCAAGTTCAAGAACCTCGAGATCCATTCTAAACACCATCACGGAGGGGTTCATCTTCTTCATAGGTGCCTCTCCGCTGATGCATGAGTAGTCCACCATAGACCTACGGGTCTGTAGGCAGTAGCTCGATGGCTTCCTCTCTCTCTCTTAGGATCCTCAATACAATGGTCTCTTGGTGATCTATTTGATGTAAAATTTTGCAGTGTGTTTGTTGGGATCCGATGAATTTTGAGTTCATGATCAGTTTCTATCCATGAATATTATTTGAGTCTTCTTTGATCTCTTATATGCATGCTTACTTATATCCTTGTATTTCTTCTCCGAATCTTTGGTTTAGTTAGGCCGACTAGATCGATTTTTCTTGCCATGGGAAGAGGTGCTTTGTGATGGATTCGATCTTGCGGTGTTCTTTCCCAGTGACAGAAGGGGCAGCAACACACGCATGTATCGTTGCTATTAAGGATAACAAGATGGGGTCTATTCCTACATGAATAGATCTTGTCTACATCATGTCATCGTTCTTATTGCATTATTCCGTTTTTCCATGAACTTAATACACTAAATGCATGCTGGATAGCGGTCGATGTGTGGAGTAATAGAGGTAGATGCAGGCAGGAGTCGGTCTACCTATCTTGGACGTGATGCCTATATAATGATCATCGCCTTGGATATCGTCATGACTATTCGATTTTCTATCAATTGCCCAACAGTAATTTGTTCACCCACCGTGCGCTATACTCATGAGAGAAGCCACTAGTGAACCATACGGCCCCCGGGTCTACTTTTTCAACATATTGCTTTCAGATCTATCTTTTTGAATCTTTGTTTTCAGATCTACAAAACCAAAAACCCAAAAACATATTGCTGCATACTTTATTTGCTCTTTTTATTTTGTGTTCTTGAGAGATCCATGTCTCCTATCTATCACTACCTAATCTATCTTTTTACCGTAGAGAGATTGACAACCTCTCTTTCGCGTTGGGTTGCAAGTATTTGTTGTTTGTGTGTAGGTGCTGCTTATTGGGTGGTGGTGATCCTCCTACTGGTTCGATAACCTTGGTTTCATAACTAAGGGAAATACTTACCGTCACTGTGCTGCATCATCCCTTCCTCTTTGGGGAAATACCGATGCAGTCTCAATCCACGTCACATGTTTACCCGGAGATGAAGTTAAGAAGAAGGTTTTCCCTTTATCTTTGAAGGGAAAAGCATTGACATGGCATAGGCTATGTGATGATCTTGGATCGTGGAACTGGAATCGTTTGCAATTGGAATTCCACCAAAAGTTTTATCCCATGCATCTAGTTCATCGTGATCGGAATTATATATATAATTTTTGGCCTCGTGAAGGAGAAAGCATCGCTCTAGCTTGGGGGAGGCTTAAGTCAATGTTATATTCATGCCCCAATCATGACATTCCGAGAGAAGTTATCATTCAGAATTTTTATGCTCGGCTTTCTCATAATGATCAATCCATGCTCGATACTTCTTGTGCTGGTTCTTATATGAAGAAGACTATTGAATTCAAGTGGGATCTCTTAGAAAGAATTAAACGCAACTCTGAAGACTGGGAACTCGACGAAGGCAATGAGTCAGGTATAAAGCTTGAATTTCATTGTGTTAAATCTTTTATGAATACTGATACTTTTCACAAGTTTAGCACTAAATATGGACTTGACTCTGAGATAGTAGCCTCTTTCTGCGAAGCATTTGCCACTCACGTTGATCTCCCTAAGGAGAAGTGGTTTAAATATCACCCCCTATTATAGAAGAAATTAAAGAACCGGTCATAGCTAAAGAAGAAACCATCATTTACAATGTTGATCCAGTTGTGCCTACCGCTTATATTGAAAACCCACCTTTCCCTGTTAGGATAAAGGAACATGCTAAGGTATCAACTGTGGTTCGTAAGAGTAATACAAGAGCACCTAAACCCCCTAAGAAAATTAAAGTAGAACCTAGTGTTGCTATGGTTAAAGATCTCTTGGTAGAAAATATTGATGGGCATGTTATCTACTTCTGTGATGAAGTTGCTAGAATTGCTAAACCTGATGAAAAAGATAAACATAGACCCATAGAAGGCATGCCTGTTGTCTCAGTCAAAATAGGAGATCATTGCTATCATGGTTTATGTGATTTGGGTGCTAGTGTGAGAGCTATCCCTTTTACTCTATACAAAGAAATTATGGATGAAATAGCACCTGCTGAAATAGAAGACATTGATGTTACTATTAAACTTGCTAATAGAGATACTATCACACCACTTGGGATTGTTAGAGATGTTGAAGTCTTGTGTGGGAAAGTAAAATACCCTATTGATTTTCTAGTCCTTGGTTCCCCCCAAGATGACTTTTGTCCCATTATCTTTGGTAGACCTTTCTTGACCACCGTCAATGCTAAGATAGATTGTGAAAAACAAACTGTCGGTGTCAGTTTTGGTAGTGTGTCTCATGAGTTAATTTTTTCCAAGTTTAGTAGACAACCCCGTGATAAAGCGTTATCTAGTAAGGATGAAATAATTGGTCTTGCTTCTATTGCCGTGCCTCCCACTGATCCATTCGAACAATATTTGCTTGACCATGAAAATGATATGCATATGCGTGAAAGAAATGAAATAGATAAAATTTTCTTTGAACAACAACCTCTCCTGAAACACAATTTGCCTATTGAAACTCTTGGAGGTCCTCCTCCACCTAAAGGTGATCCTGTGTTTGAATTGAAGCAATTTCCTGACACTTTGAAGTATGCTTATCTTGATGAGAAAAAGATATATCCTGTTATTATTAGTGCTAACCTTTCAGAACATGAAGAAGAAAGATTTTTAAAAGTTCTGAGGAAGCACCGGCCTGCTATTGGATATACTCTTGATGATCTTAAGGGCATTAGTCCCACTCTATGTCAGCACAAGATTAATATGGAACCTGATGCTAAACCCGTTGTTGATCACCAACGACGTTTGAATCCTAAGATGAAGGAAGTAGTAAGAACTGAAATACTAAAGCTTCTGGAAGCTGGTATAATCTATCCCATAGCTGATAGTAGATGGGTCCCGTTCATTGTGTCTCTAAAAAAGGAGGTATTACCGTTGTTCCTAGTGATAAGAATGAACTCATTCCACAAAGAATTGTCACTGTCTACAGAATGGTAATTGATTTTAGAAAATTAAATAAAGCTACTGGGAAAGATCATCACCCTTTGCCTTTCATTGATCAAATGCTAGAAAGATTATCTAAGAACACACACTTTTGTTTCCTAGATGGATATTCTTGTTTCTCTCAAATACCCGTGTCACAATCCGATCAAGAGAAAACTACCTTTACTTGCCCTTTTGGAACTTAAGCTTATAGACGTATGCCTTTTGGTTTATGCAACGCACCTGCTACCTTTCAAAGATGTATGACTGCTATATTCTCTAATTTTTGTGAAAAGATTGTGGAGGTTTTCATGGATGATTTTTCTGTTTACGGAACTTCTTTTGATGATTGCTTAAGCAACCTTGATCGAGTTTTGCAGAGATGTGAACAAACTAATCTCGTCTTGAACTGAGAGAAGTGTCACTTTATGGTTAATGAAGGTATTGTCTTGGGGCATAAAATATCTGAGCGAGGTATTGAGATGGATAAAGCTAAAGTTGATGCAATTGAGAAAATGCCATGTCCTAAAGATATAAAAGGTATTTGCAGTTTTCTTGGACATGCTGGTTTCTATAGGAGGTTCATTAAAGACATCTCTAAAATTTCTAGGCCTCTTACTAATCTTTTGCAAAAGGATATTACTTTTGTTTTTGATGATGATTATGTGGAAGCCTTTGAAACACTCAAGAAAGCCTTAACCTCTGCACCTATTGTTCAACCACCTGATTGGAACTTGCCTTTTGAAATTATGTGTGATGCTAGTGATTATGCTGCTGGTGCTGTCCTAGGACAAAGAGTTGATAAGAAATTGAATGTTATCCATTATGCCAGTAAAACTCTAGACAGTGCCTAACGGAACTATGCTACCACTGAAACAGAATTTTTAGCAGTTGTGTTTGCTTGTGATAAATTTAGATCCTATATTGTTGATTCAAAAGTTATTGTTCACACCGATCATGCTGCTATAAAATACCTTATGGAAAAGAAAGATGCTAAACCTAGACTCATTAGGTGGGTTCTCTTGCTTCAAGAATTTGACTTGCACATCGTAGATAGAAAGGGAGCCAAGAACCCCATATATATAGCTGATAACTTGTCTAGGTTAGAAAATATTCTTGATGACCCATTACCTATAGATGATAGTTTCCCTGACGAACAGTTAGTTGCAGTAAATGTTTCTCAAAACACACCATGGTATGCTGATTATGCTAACTACATTGTCGCTAAATATATACCACCTAGCTTCACATACCAACAAAAGAGAAACAAATTCTATGACTTGAGACATTACTTTTGGGATGACCCACATCTTTATAAAGAAGGAGTAGATGGTATTATTAGACGTTGTGTACCTGAGCTTGAATAGAACAAATCCCACGAAAATGTCATTCCGAAGCTTATGGAGGACATCATGTGGGAGATAGAACTGCTCATAAGGTATTGCAATCTGGTTTTTATTGGCCTACTCTCTTCAAGGATGCCCGTAAGTTTGTATTGTCCTGTGGTGAATGTCAAAGAATTTGTAATATCGGTAAGCGTTAGGAAATGCCTATGAATTATCCACTTGTTGTTGAACCATTTGACGTTTGGGGTTTTGATTATATGGGGCCTTTTCCTTCCTCCAACGGGTACACTCATATTTTGGTTGCTGTTGATTATGTCACTTAGTGGGTAGAAGCTATTCCAACTAGTAGTGCTGATCACCACACCTCCATTAAAATGCTTAAAGAAGTTATCTTCCCGAGGTTTGGAGTCCCTAGATATTTAATGACCGATGGTGGTTCACACTTTATCCATGGTGCTTTCCGTAAGATGCTTCCTAAATATGATGTTAACCATAGAATTGCATCATCCTATCATCCTCAATCTAGTGGTCAAGTAGAACTTAGCAATAGAGAAATAAAATTAATATTACAAAAAAACTGTCAATAGGTCTCGTAAGAATTGGTCTAAGAAATTAGATGATGCACTTTGGGCCTATAGAACAGCTTATAAAAATCCTATGGGTATGTCTCCATACAAAATGGTATATGGGAAAGCTTGTCATTTGCCTCTAGAATTAGAACACAAAGAATTTTGGGCAATTAAAGAACTCAACTATGACTTCAAACTTTCCGGTGAGAAGAGGCTATTTGATATTAGCTCACTAGATGAATGGAGAACCCAAGCCTATGAAAATGCCAAATTATTCAAAGAAAAAGTAAAAATATGGCATGACAAAAGAATCCAAAAGCGGGAATTCAAAATAGGAGACTATGTTCTTTTGTTCAACTCTCGTTTAAGATTTTTTGCAGGAAAGCTTCTCTCCAAATGGGAGGGACCATATGTCATCGAAGAGGTTCATCGTTCTGGAGCTATCAAGATTAATAACGCCGAAGGTACTAACCCGAAGGTGGTCAATGGACAAAGAATTAAGCATTATATCTCAGGTACGCCTATTAACGTTGAAAGGAATGTTATCCAAACCATTACACCGGAGGAACACATAAAAGAAACCTTCCGGAACACTCCAGAATTCTAGAAAATAGGAGGTACCTGATACGGTAAGTAAACGAACTCCGAAAAATTCGCAAAAATATTCTTTATCAGTTTTGGAATATTAGAAAATTTTAGAAATAAAGAAATAAACCGGAAGGTGATCGAGGTGAGCACGATACACCAGGGCGCGCCCTGGTGGGTTGTGCCCACCTCGGACACCTTCCCGACTCCGTTTTCCTTCCATATGCTTGTTTCCCAAGAATAAAAATTCTATATATATACCCCCGACTGTTTTGACGACCGCATCGCAGAAAAATCCTCTGTTCTTGTTTCTTGCTATTTTCTTGTCAGATCTAGATCTCCATGGCTCAACCAAGCTCCTCCAAGGACAAGTTCTTCTAGAAGGTCACCAACCCCTACTTGCCGGAGGTGATGAAGCACCCTCAAGACATTGAGATGCGTGAGGGGGTGCTCCACATCCGCGATGTTCAAGGACCCAAGAAGACTGGAAGCGTGGAGGCTAGGCTCGAGGCGGTGGAACAGGAAATCTTCAACTGCCAGAAGATGGTGGAGCGTGGACTTAGTGCCAATCACTCCATGATCACAGAATTCACCTGTGATTAGATGGTGGATGGCCGATCTGTGAAGGACATCATCTCCACCCTCAATGAGCAAATTAATTTTCTGCAGAGCCAAGTTTATGATCTTCAAAACCAAGTCTTTGAATATGAGGCAAGATTTAAAGGTATGAGTTTAGCTGCCAGTTGCAGGACTCAGGGGACTCTTGCGTCAACTTATGATGGGGAGCCCTTGCCCAGGAAGCTGGAGGACAAGCATACTTCTTCACAACCACCTTCTTCATCACCACCACCTTCATAACCACCACCACCAAAGGAGACTTGAGCACACGGGTATGGGCACTCCCCTTGGCTTGAGGCAAGCTTGGGGGAGGTGCCCCGGTATCGTATCACCACCACTTTTATTCACCTTTACCTATTTTAGTTCGATCTTTAGTTTCCCATTGCTTAGTTGAATAAAAGTTAGCATGATCTATTTCCGTGTGTTAGTTTCGTGGCCTATCTATCTATGTAATCGAGTGAGAGCTATATAATAAAGTTTAGTTTGAGTTTTTGCCTCTCTAATCTATTGTTGCAATCAAAATAAAGGGAAGGAAAATAAATGAAAAGAATCATGTGCTAATCCTATAGTGAGTAATGACATCACATAAGGAAAAGTATAAGTAGTAAAATTTGTTGGAGATTGACAAACATAGCATTGGTCAATGATGCAATTCATGAAAGAATTAATAAGGGAAGAGAAGATTCACATGCAAATACACTATCTTGGACATCTTTTATGATTGTGAGCCCCCATCAAATATTATATGTCAAAATTGTTGACATTGGACAAGGAAGACAACGTAATGATTTATGTTTGTTCATATCCACATAGAAGTTATATTGTCATAGATCCTTCAACATGTGGTGCTTGCTCAATATCTTCGCTAGCCAAAAATTCCGCACTAAGTAGAGATACTACTTGTGCATCCAAAAACCCAAACCCAAATTCATTCTTTGAGTGTCCACCATACCTACCTACGGATCGAGAAAGATCCTTCAAGTAAGTTGTCATCGGTGCAATAAGGCAATACAAATTTCTTCTAAAAGTGTTTTTATCAATTAGTGTAAGAGAAAATTGAGCGTTATACGAACTTATGATGGCAAAGTAATAAAAGCGACGGACTGCATAATAAAGGTTGCTATCATAGGGGGCAATATAGCGTGACATTCTTTTACATTAAGGGATTGGGCATACAAACCAATAAGCGCCTGACAACCTCTGCTTCCCTCTGCGAAGGGCCTATCTTTTACTTTCATGTATTTACTTTTATGCAAGAGTCAAAGTATTCTTCCCTATTCCTTTTTACTTTTTCCTTTTGCAAGAATCATGTGGTGAGGAAAGATCTAGGCACATATATCCAGTTGGATATGAGTGGGCATGAGTTATTATTGTTGACATCACCCTTGAGGTGAATACGTTGGGAGGCGAAACTATAAGCCCCTATCTTCCTATGTGTCCGGTTGAAACTTTTTGTTCATGGGTATGCCGTGAGTGTTAGCAATCATAGAAGACTAAATGATGGTTGAGTATGTGGACTTGCCAAAAGGCTCCTACATGAGACCCTTCCTGAAAATATGATGAATTGTAGTTGCAAAGTTGACTGAGAACATAGTTTGTTGGTTTTGAATAAGGTTTATGCTTCATACTTCTATGTTGTGATGAATTGTTACTTGTTCATAAGAAGCTATATGCTAAAAATGTGTTGAATAAATTCTATGTTAGAGTTTGTTGCTGTTATATTAATAACCACGATGCTTCTATGCCCGTATTTTGTTTTTATCGACACCTCTCTCTCAAACCATGTGGACATGCTTTTCAATATCGGCTTTCGCTTGAGGACAAGCGAGGTCTAAGTTTGGGGGAGTTGATACGTCCATTTTGCATCATGATTTCCTACTGTTATTTATTATGTTGTTGAATAATAATGCTTTGGGGAGTGATTATAATGCCTTTTCTCTAATAATATGCAAGGTTTACACAAAGAGGGAGAATACCGGCAGCTGGAATTCTGGACCTAAGAAAAACACATCAGAGATACCTATTCTGCACAACTCCAATGAAGCTGAAATTTTACGGAGAATATTTTTGTATTTAATAAAAAATACTGGAGCAGAAAACTACCGGAGGGGGCCAGCTAGGTGGGCACAACCCACCAGGGCGCGCCAGACCCCCTTGGGCGCGCCCTGGTGTATCGTGGCCTCCTCGGCCCACCTCCGGTGCCCATCTTCTGGTATATAGTCACATTTGACCTAGAAAAAATTAGAAGAGGAATTTCGGGATGAAGCGTCGCCGCCTCGAGGCGGAACTTGGGCAGGAGCACTTTTGCCCTCCGGCGGAGCGATTCCGCCGGGGGAACTTCCCTCCCGGAGGGGGAAATTGAAGCCATCGTCATCACCAACACCCCTCTCATCTTTGGGAGGCCAAAATTCATCAACATATTAAACAGCACCATCTCCTCTCAAACCCTAGTTAATCTCTTGTGTTCAATCTTTATACCGGAACCTCAGATTGGTACCTGTGGGTGACTAGTAGTGTTGATTACCTTGCGTAGCTGATTACTATATGGTTTATTTGGTGGAAGATTATATGTTCAGATCCATTATGCTATTTTATACCCCTCTGATCTTGAGCATGATTATTATTTGTGAGTAGTTACCTTTGTTCTTGAGGCCACGGGATAAGTCGTGTTGCAAGTAATCATGTGAATTTGATATGTGTTCGATATTTTGATGATATGTATGTTGTGATTCCCTTAGTGGTGTCATGTGAACGTCGACTACATGACACTTCACCATTCATGGGCCTAAGGGAATGCATTCTGGAGTAGTTATTAGATGATGGGTTGCTAGAGTGACAGAAGCTTAAACCCTCGTTTATCCGCTACTTCGTAAGGGGCTGATTTGGATCCAAACGTTTAATGCTATGGTTAGATTTTATCTTAATACTTTTCTCGTAGTTGCGGATGCTTTTGAGGGGGTTAATCATAAGTGGGAGGTTGTTCAAGTAAGAACATCACCCAAGCACCGGTCCACCCACATATCAAATTATCAAAGTAGCGAACACAAATCAAACCAACATGGTAAAAGTGACTAGACGAAATTCCCGTGTACCCTAAAGAACACTTTGCCTATTACTAGACATTGTGTTCTGGCCTGTCCTTTGCCACAGAAGGATTGGGCTACCTTGCTGCACCTTGTTTACTGTTACCATTACTTGCTTGCTACCAATTATCTTGCTATCAAACTATCTGTTACCTACAATTTCAATGCTTGCAGAAATTACCTTGCTGAAAACCGCTTGTCATTTCCTTCTGCACCTCGTTGGGTTCGACACTCTTACTTATCGAAAGGACTACGATTGATCCCCTATACTTGTGGGTCATCAGAACATCATTAATTCTTCCCAAAGGCTTTTTAATACTAGAATCCGCCAAGTGCAAATTAAGAGAACATTCTTCAATATTGGTATGACCAAGCACATCACATAGAGATTTCGGAATTGTGGAAACACTAGCACCCAAATCACATAAAGCAAAGCACTCATCATGACTTTAATGGTAGGTTCCCACTCATCATGTAATTTTCTAGGAATTTAAATCTCTAGCTCCAACTTTTCTTCAAAAGATTTCATCATGGCATCAACAATATGTTTAGTAAAAGTTTTATTTTGTTCATAAGCATGGGGTGAATTTATCATGGATTGTAACAAAGAAATACATTCAACCAAAGAGCAACTATCATAATTAAATTATTTGTAATCCAAAGTAGTGGTCACATCACTAGTTAAAGTTTTGACCTATCCAAACGCACTTTCATCATTTTTTTCATCAAGATTTTCACCCTCCAAATCATTGGGATGCCTTCTGTCGTGGTTTTGTCACGGCAGATGTCCTTGTGTGAGGACTTAAGGGTGAAGCCATCACTACGGCGGTTAACTCGAAGGGGTTGATCGGTACGAAAGACACAAGTTTACCCAGGTTCGGCCCCTCTCAAAGGAGGTAATAGCCTACGTCCTGCTTTGAGTTGTATTGATTGGATATCGATTACAAGGGAGCGAATTCGCTTGACCTAGTATTCGACCAAAGGTTTTCGTT
Source organism: Elymus sibiricus (assembly GCA_039707655.1). Lineage (NCBI taxonomy): Eukaryota > Viridiplantae > Streptophyta > Magnoliopsida > Poales > Poaceae > Elymus > Elymus sibiricus. The sequence continues at coordinate 366,030,041 of CM077663.1, read as the reverse complement.
GCCTAAGCCTCCCAGGGAACCCGCCTTTATATACACAGGTCGAGGCCGTAGGCTTACAAGAGTCCGGCCCGGATTAGATCTGGTAACCGACCTTGTCTTTAGCTATTCTTGCCTTGTCTGGCAAACTATCCCCCGGCGGCTCACGCCTCCGGGTCACACTTAGCCTTTCGGCTCTGGGCCTCTTCCAGGCCCATCTAGTAAGTCGCCTTTAGGCCCTGCCCTGACCTTTCAGCCTGCTCAGGACTTACTGCTAAGCCGCCAACCTCATGACCCGGCCCCTCCTGGGCGGGTCTCAGCACGGGGTTATATCCCCAACATTAGGCCCTAGATTGATTTGAACCGGTTCATGTCAATCTTCAAGTCCTCTAGTTGGCGAGTCTTGCATTCTTCGTAAGCATCTGACCTGCGATAAATCTTCATGACCCGCCATGTGAAAATGGGTGATGTCATCTCTGACAAATCCAAAAAATCCGGATGACATCACAACGGATCTTTTCCTTAACTGGTCAACCCGAGAATCGAGGCGTTTTCTTGGTCAATCATCATTTTGTCTCCTCGATTCCCACGTGAGACTGTTGCTGTTCCATCCCCCCTCATAAATAGGCACGTGGTGTCCTTATCCTTTTCACTTTTCCCCATCGCCGCCTCTCTTCCTCTTCTTCCTCCAGACGCTCGCGCAGCCGAAGCTCCGCCGCGCCGCTCGGACCTCGCCATCGTCATCACCAAGGCCGCTGCATCACCCTGAATGTGTCCAGAGTTCGCCGTCGCTCGCCCGCATCTCCTACGCATCTCAGATTCCATCCTCTTCCTCCTCTGAATCTGCATTAGTTCATTGGGTGTACTTTGGGTCCGCCGCCGTTCATCGGTGTTCTTACCGTAGATGAGGGGAAGAAATACTTTTAGGCTTCCATCCGCTAGCAAGAATCCGCGGTGCTCTGCCGGATGCGTTTTCCATGCTTATCGCAAATCTTCCCTTCCCGGGAACTCATGTATAAACTGTCTGTTCTTCGCTGTCATTTTAGGTTTAGGAAATATTTTCCTTTTTTCTTCGCTCGCAGATCTTATAACTGCAGCCGTAGTTGTTGGAACCTGTTTGTCCATACTTAGTTATTTTTTCAACTTTTGCTAGTAAACGTGACCCGCCATCATGCTGCTGGCTCTCCTCGTAATGTTGCAATCCGCCTCGTTATTGTAATGATTGGTGGCTCACAACTTAATAATGACCTGCCAAGTATCATTACCCTTTTAGAGTCATAGCTGTCTTGGTCATACCGCGTTTTTAACCTGCCACATAATCATGTTTTTCCATAGTCCGTTAAGCCGCCGCCATGGCTAAAGCTCCTGCCTCCTGCTACTGGGTAGGATCTGGGGTTACCGAGGGAATGCTCAACGACTTTGTCGTCATGGGAGCTTTACCGGCTAAAGATGTTATCCATTGGCGGGTCCCCGGCAACGAAGTCACCCCCAAGCCCTAGGATGGGGAAGTTGTTGTTTTCACGGATCATCTTCTCCATGGCTTCTCTCCGCCCGGGACAAAAAATTTCCAGGACGCCCTGCACTTCTACAATCTGCACCCTCAAGATATCGGCCCCAACTCTGTAACCAACTTATGCCAGTTCCAAATTCTCTGTGAGGCCTATCTGCAAGAAGAGCCATCTGTTGACCTCTTCAGGGATTATTTCTATATCAACCACCAAACAGAGATGGCGGATGGACTGAGTCTTGAACTTGGAGGTGTCTCCATTCAGAGGCGGAGGGACGTAACCTTTCGGTCAGTGATTCTGCCCAGCCACCCTAAGGACTGGAATAAAACCTGGTTCTACTGCAAAGATACCTCCCCAGAAGGAGAGAATCCACTGCCGGGTTATCGTCCTTACCGGCTTAGCACCAACACCGAGCTCCCAGACCGGATGTCTGCTGCAGAACGCGCCCGGTACGGTCTAACTTTTTCAAAGATATGGGCCCTGTTAGCCAACGGGTTAACTGGCGTTGATCTGACCCGCTGCTGGGTCTCTTGGAGAATTATGCCACTGAGCCACCGCAACGCCTTGATGTGCCAATATACTGGGAGGTGAATGACCCTCAGCGCTTCAATCAAACCCCCTTGATGGATCAGGACCTTAATGCAATCGTCAAGTCCTTGCTGGGCGAGCCGCAAGAAGTTTGCAACAAAATGGGGTTAAGCCCTTTCTACGCTCGTAACCTGGTTCCGGAGGTGAACTTTTTCATCCAAATCTTCACTCTTTCTTTAAATGTTGCACTTCATATGCCCTTTTTAATCTTTCTGCGAATGCATGTACTATATGCAGGCCGGCTCTTCTTTCTGGAACAAGAAACTAACCACTATCTCCAAGAAGAAGAAAAGCAAGGCAACCAAGCCCCGAGCTCCGGCTCGTAAGAAGAAGCAAACAACTGAGGAGCTATTTGGGCTGGATGACTCAGAGGTAGAACTTGATTCCCTTGGTCTTCTTTTTATGCAATTTATTGACGCTGACTCCTCTCAGGCTGAAGCGGAGGCAAGAGAGGCCGGAGCTGTAGAGGTAACTATCATCTCCTCCGACTCAGAACCTCTGCCAATAGAGAGAATCCGGCGGGTCATCCGGAAAATAAAATTTTCACATCCTCTTGCTCACTTGGACCCTGACTTTCTTTTCAAGAAGTAGCAACATGACGCTAGGCGTCAGACCCAGAGCGGCGGCTCTAAAGACCTGGTGGCTGGCTTACCTGACACTCCGGCTCGTCGGAAATGTCGCAATGAGGTATTTCATAACTTGCACTTGTACTTCTGCATATTAGTCTTGCACTGTCACTTACTCATACTTCTTAATTGAACTATCAGGAATCACCTCCTTCGTCTGGCGACTCAACCGCCTCCAAACTTCCTCCCCTTGTTATCAACCCAGGGTAAGCTTCTTTGCATCTTCTTTCTGCTTATTGCTATTCTGTTCTTACATATAACTGATAATGGAAATGTTGTTCGCAGGGCCCAGGCTAAGAAAAGGAAACTGAGCGGGTCATCTCCCCGTCCAGATGTCTCAGAGCCGGTGGACCCGGAACTTGGAACTTCTGAGATTCCAGTGGACACCCTCGGGGCTGACCAAAGCACCCATGAAGAAACTCATCAACCTACTGAGCCGGCGGATGCCAATGTTATACTTTCTGAGGCCAACCCGGAGACGGATCCTAAGCCGCCCAGCCCCCTGCCGATAATCCAAGATATGCCTGCTCAAGAGGAAGAAGTCACCATCATCGGCTCAGGTTACACCGCTCCAGCCCCTTCCAACGTGCTAACCAAGCACATCGGCAAGAATGAGGCGCCTTCGCCTGAGAAGGAGAAAACCAAACTTGATCTGCCCAACTTGGAAAAGTTGACTGCTGATGAGCTACATTCAGGTTATCTGAGCCGTCTTGCTGCGAGCAAGGACATGGAGGCCAGACTAGTTGATATGATGAAGAGAAAATATGAGGTACTGCCCTTTCTACTATCTGTATACCCTTACGTAGTCCCCAAGGGCCGGCTTATATTCTTGATGATAAACCGGGTCTTCAGTAATATTTAGATTGAGATAGAGCAATGTGCAGCCCCCAATGGCTGGCTTATTATGGCAATAATGCGCCGGTACTTATTGTCTTGATGAATGCAAAAATGCGAAGTGTAGACCCCAAGGGCCGGGTCATTATGCCAATAATGAGCCGGAACTTTGTAGATCTGATCTTAGACTTGTAGAGCAATGTGTAGCCCCAAGGGCCGGGTTATCTTGATGCAGATGATCCGGGTCTTATTTGTATTTGGGTAAACTTGAAAAGACTGATGCACATTAGCCCCCAAGTGTCAAGTATATTGCTTGCAATCTGCTTGAAACTTGTAACAATCCTCTGCAGTACCTGTAAGTACCACTATGAGCCGGACTGGCGGCTTAAAATTGATAATCTTGCTGCCTGACAATATGTAACGTGTAGGAATCTTTACACGCGGCCGAGTCGAGTTTGACCGACCTCAGGAAAAGCCTAGCACTGCACCAAGACGCGCGGGCTGAGGCTGACACCAAGTGGTGGCTCTCCTCGACAGAACTGGAGAAGATCAAGGCAGAATTTGAAGCATACAAGCAAACTACTGAAGCCAACGAGGCCGCCTTGACTAAACGTGCAGAAGATGCCGAGGGCCATCTTAAGCCCATCACTGAAGAGCTGACCAGCTTGAAGCGCCAAATAGCCCGGATGAACGAAGCCGTCTTTGGTAAGCATTGCCGACTGTTGTGAGTATTTTCCAAAAATTCTCATAGAGACTCGCCTGGCGGCTTACAACGTGTTATGTTTTCAGGCAAACGAACCCGCCAACTTCCGGACGATAGCTTGCTGAAGCTGAAAGCTTTATACGCTTTCACTGAACAACTATATGCCGGAAGCCTCTTCACCATCAAGGCTGTCTTTGGTGAAAAAGGGGTTCCAAAGCTGATCAAGGATGTGCTGAAGTGCCTCTCCACCATCCCCCAACATTTCGAAGAGAGGAAGAAATCAGCCGCCCGCAAGGGCGCAATATCTGCTCTAAGCCGGGCTTTGGCGTATGCGCCAGAACTCAACCCGGAGGAGATGATGGGAGGTTTCCCACAGCTAAAAGACGACGGGTCAGAATTCACCCAAGATGACTACACCCGTTGCTTCAGAGCCTCTCGAGTGTTGGGCAGCCAGTTAGCCGCAGAAGCTGATCTAAAGACGTACCAGGCGGCTTACGACAACAACAACGTGCGAGTCCGAGTGCCCACATTCGAGCCAAAGGATCTGACTCCCCAATGGCGCAAGCATATCTTTGCTCCAAATGTTGACCCGTCTCCAATCTTGCATGACGAGGCTGAGTTTGAAGCTTTAATCAATTGCAACTGGGATGTGGATAACCTTCAGATCCGGGAAAACGAAGACCCGGCGCAGGATGACCCGTCGACGAGCTAGACCAAGAGACGGCCTTCAATGAAGTTAACCCGGGCAGAGCTGAGCCGCCGGGTTATAACTTGTGAAAAACTTGAGTTCCATATTTTGGGTCCTCTGAGGCCTTGTAATAGCGGTAGAAAAAATTTGATTGCCTGTTCTTGTGTCTTTGTGCACTTTTTAAACTTCAACTCATATTTTGGCGACTTAAAAACTATCTAGTATGAATGTCTTGATATAATCATCTGACTTCATCAATTCGCACTGGCGGGTTATACTCCATGAGAAATGCTAAGCCGGGATTACCCAGGAACATAGAATCTTATCATGAAAAATGCCTGCAAAACCAAACAATAGAATATATACTTGTATATCTCCTGCTTTGTAAGCCGGCTTTAAAGGCACAGCAAGAAGAGATACTCTTATTTTTCTAAGAAAAAATTGTATTGCCTCAAAAGAAGCTAGGCATAAAAGCATGAAACCTCGTAAGCCGGCTCTCACGTGACATAAATCCATCGTTTAGACCTTAGCAAGTTCAGGGTCTTTAAAAAGATTGACGTTGCTAAGAGTAAGAACGGGCCTCATAGCGGAGAGACTACAATAGAGAAGGCGAGTTTATCCTAGCTGACTGTAAGCTGGCTCTCTCGTGACAACAGCCGCCGTTTTAACCTTGACAAGTTCAGGGTGTTATTGCGAGATTGACTATCAAATTCAGGGTCTCTTTGCAAGATTGACTGTCAAGAGTTCGGTGGGTCACCTGGCGGAGTAGCAAGTTGCAAACAGGCAGGTTTAACTCGAATATGGCATATAAAGCCGGTCAAGAGGGTATGAAAGCTAAACCCAGTGGATTGGAAGCCCCCAAGTGACCTTATGAAGAATCAACTCTTTGCACAAAACTTGGTGCAGGAAAAAATGGCAGAGGCCCCGAATTATAGGGATGCCGACTTTTTTACATCATAAAAAGTGGTATATACAATGACAGAAGTATGTACATTGATGAGAGCCGGCGGCTCAAGTGTAGTATGGCCGAAGATGAGCGATGTTCCATGGCCTAGTAGTCTCCTCTCCAGAAGTGCGTGATTTATCGCCCTCCCGTATATCAATGAGATAATGGGAACCATTGTTGAGATTTCTGCTGATCACAAAAGGTCCTTCCCAGGGAGGTGACAACTTATGCATATCTGACTGGTCTTGAATCAGCCGGAGCACTAAGTCGCCTTTTGGAACGTCCGGGTCTTGACTCTGCGGCTATGATAACGACGCAGATCTTGCTGGTAAATCGCCGACCGTGCTGCCGCAAGATCCCGTTCTTTGTCTAAGGCATCCAAAGCATCCTGACGTGCCGTCTCATTATCAGTTTCAACATAAGCTGCCACCCTGGGCGAGTCATGACGGATATCACTGGGGAGAACAGCTTCTGCGCCATAAACCGTGAAGAAAGGCATGTAGCCAGTTGACCTGTTGGGGGTGGTTCTTATGCTCCAAAGAACTGAAGGTAACTCCTCCACCCAACAACCCGGCGTGCGCTCCAAAGGAACCATAAGTCGGGGTTTTATCCCTCTAAAAATTTCCTGGTTAGCACGCTCTGCTTGACCATTAGACTGTGGATGAGCTATAGAGGAAACATCAAGGAGGATGTGTTCACAATCACATAACTCTTTCATAGCCCCTTGGACACATTTGTACCATTATCATTAATGATACTGTGAATGTAACCAAACCGGAAAATCAGCTTTTTGACAAATTGAACTGCTATTGCTGCGTCACACTTACTGACCGGCTTTGCTTCCACCCACTTAGTAAACTTATCAACCGCCACCAAGAGGTGGGTCTTCTTATCTTTAGACCTCTTGACCGGTCCAACCATATCAAGCCCCCAGACCGCAAATGGCCATGTGATTGGAATCATCTGCAACTCCTGAGCCGGCACATGGGCACGTCGCCCAAATTTCTGACACCCATCACACTTGCTAACCAATCTCTCCGCATCTGCATGAGCTGTCAACTAGAAGAAGCCGTGCCGAAAAGCTTTCGCCACCAAGGATTTTGACCTGGCGTGATGACCACAATCGCCAACATGTATCTCTTGCAAGATTTCCAGGCCCTCTTTCGGAGAAACACACCGTTGAAAAACGCCAGTCACGCTGCATCTGTGCAACTCGCCATTGATAATAGTCATGGATTTAGACCGCCTTATGATTTTTCATGCCAAAGTCTCATCTTGAGGTAACTCGCCGCGAGTCAGATACGCCAGATAAGGTAGCGTCCAATCAGGGATTGCACGGAGAGCCGCCACCAATTGTCCTTCCGGGTCAGGTATAGCAAGATCCTCTTCCGACGGTAATTTAACCGATGGGTGATGCAGTACATCCAGAAACACATTAGGTGGCACCGGCTTACGCTGAGACCCCAATCTTGATAATGCGTCAGCCGCCTCATTCTTTCGACGATCAATATGATCCACCTGATAGCCATTAAAGTGACCAACAATAACATCAACCGCCTGGCGATAAGCCGCCATCCGAGGGTCCTTAGAATCCCACATGCCTGGTACTTGCTGGGCCACCAGATCTGAGTCGCCGAGGCATCTGACCCGACTCAAATTCATTTCCTTGGCCACACGAAGCCCATGAAGCAGAGCTTCATACTCAGCTGCATTGTTAGTACAAGGAAACATTAGCCTCAAAACATAACAAAACTTGTCACCTCGTGGGGAAGTTAAAACAACTCCAGCCCCCGAGCCTTCCAATTGTCTAGATCCATCAAAATGAATCGTCCAATACGTGTTGTCCGGCTTCTCCTCGGGTGCTTGGCATTCTATCCAGTCATTGATAAAATTCACCAGGGCTTGAGATTTAACAGCCGTCTGAGGCACATACTTCAGATTAAGAGGCCCAAGCTCAATTGCCCATTTAGCAATTCTGCCGGTGGCTTCTCTATTCTGAATGATATCTCCCAAGGGGGCAGAGATGACCACCATGATTGGATGCCCAAGGAAATAATGATTCAGCTTGCGATTTGCCATGAATACTCCAAACACCAGCTTTTGCCAATGCGGGTATCTTTGCTTGGATTCTGTCAAGACCTCGCTGACATAGTAAACCGGCCGTTGGACTCGATATTCCTTGCCTGCCTCCTTGCGCTCCAAAACAACTGCAGCACTAATGGCTTTGTTATTAGCCGCCACGTATAGGAGCAAAGGCTCTTTTTCCACCAGAGAAGCTAAAACGGGCGGCTCAGCCAACTGCTTTTTGAGCGCCTCAAACGCATCATTGGCCGCATCGCTCCAGACAAAGTCATCTGTCTTCTTCATCATCTGATACAAAGGAATAGCTTTCTCACCCAGGCGGCTTATGAACCGGCTTAAAGCGGCAATACGACCCGCCTAGCGCTGGACATCATTAATGCACGCCGGTTTAGACAAAGAAGTGATGGCCTTTATCTTATCTGGGTTAGCCTCTATGCCCCGTTCAGAGACCAAGAAACCCAAGAGCTTGCCTGCAGGCATACCAAACACACACTTAGCTGGGTTAAGCATCATCTTGTAAACCCGCAGGTTATCAAAAGTTTCCTTCAAATCATCTAGCAGAGTCTCCTTCTTCCTTGACTTGACCACAATATCGTCCACATAAGCATGAACATTGCGCCCAATCTGACCATGAAGACAATTCTGCACACAGCGTTGATAAGTCGCCTGCGCGCTTTTGAGCCCAAAAGGCATAGACACATAGCAGAAAGCTCCAAAAGGTGTGAGGAAAGACGTCTTCTCTTGGTCTTTGACTGCCATCTTGATCTGATGATAACCCGAATAAGCGTCCAGGAAACATAGACTCTCACAACCCGCTGTTGCATCAATGATCTGGTCGATACGAGGGAGAGCAAATGGACCAATCGGACACGCCTTGTTGAGATCAGTGTAGTCTACACACATGCGCCACGTGCCGTTCTTCTTAAGTACAAGCACGGGGTTAGCTAACCACTCCGGGTGAAAAACCTCCACGATAAATCCTGGGACCAAGAGCCGGGCCACCTCTTCCCCAATAGCTTTACGCCGCTCTTCATTGAAACGACAGAGGAATTGTTTGACCGCCACCATCCATAAGCACCTTGGTGAACACGTAGCCCCTTACATGGGGAGCTACTACAAGGGCTAAATGCCCCGGGTTATCCACATGCGGCGGGTGATCTTCCCTTCTCCAAGTTATTGCATATTCAGACCATTTTAAGTACCGCGGAAGAGCCAGCATGGCTGCGTTAACCGCCCGCTTGCGCACTTTCTGATCCCGCTTATCAAGGCTTGTTGTAAAAACGTGATACTAGCCTCCATTAAGCTGCTTTGGGTTACTCTGATATCCTGAGTGGTTGTTTTGTTGCTAACCACCATTGCCAGACTGCTGATTATGACCTCCATGGTTACCTTGACCTTGATAACCAGAGTTTGAGCCGCCTGCACCGAAGCCAGACCCCTGAGAGCCGGATCCTGACCCGTCGGGCGGTCCGTTGCCGTTACCTTGATGCTGGCTAAGGCTGTAATTCTGGAATTCCCGCATGACCCAGCAATCCTTCCAAGCATGAGTGGACGGCTTATTTGGCAGGCTATGCTTCGGGCAGGGGTCATTAAGTATTGCTTCCATGTTGAAAGGCTTATTTTTACCGAAAGCTGGTTTACCGTTCCCCTTGCCACGGTTGTTCCTAGCATTAGTATTGGCTACCAGATCTGACCCGCCGTCCGGATGCTTCTGCTTACCGCCATTACCTGGATTGTTATTTCCTGCCTCGTTCTGCTGCTGACCCGTGCTGTTGCCATTCTTCTTTCCTTTAGCCAATTTTTCATCATCGGACCCAGGATCCTTCGTGCTGTCAGAGTCTGCATATCTGGTGAGAGCCGCCATGAGCTCCCCCATGTCCTGGCAAGAATGTTTGAGCCGTCCAAGCTTCTGCTTAAGGGGCAAAAAGTGACAATTCTTCTCCAGAATCAGAACTGCCTGAGCCGCCGTGATATTATCAGATGAGTGGATAATGGTCGAGACCCGCCGGACCCAATGGTGGGCCGACTCATCTTCACACTGCACGCAATGATCCAAATACACAATCGTCATAGGCTGCTTGCACGTTCCTTGAAAATTCTTGATGAATTTTGCCTTCAACTCGGCCCAGGAATTAATGGTGTTGGGTGGCAAACCCTTCAACCACGTACGAGCCGGTCCCTCCAGCATCATGATGAAATACTTGGCATAGACTGCATCACTAACATCCAACATCTCCATGGCTAGCTCATAACTCTCGATCCAAGCTTCTGGAGGCAGATCAGCCGTATAATTAGGCACTTTGCGCGGGCCCTTGAAGTCCTTCGGCAGGCGCTTGTTCCGCAGAGCCGGTGCTAAACACGGCACGCCCACGGCCCTGGAGGTGACTCCGGCTCCCACCGAAGTGGAAGGTAATACTGGGGGCAATTCTTGATAAGCCGCCGTGGCTGCTGCCGCCTCCCGCTGAGCTCTGGCATGGTCTACGATCGCCTGAGCATCGACAACGGGCGGGTCATCCCGGGGTGGGTTCCGACGTCGCTCACTGCTAGAGATCGCCGGTGACTCCAAACGCCGGCTATAACTGCGGCTCGGGATGGGGGTTGAGTGCACATGACTCCGGCTGTAAGTGTACTTCTCCTGTTGAGCCACCGCCGTCTGTAAATACCCAATGGCATTCCTCGCCTCTTCTGCAAAGGGCGTTCCGTCAGTGATGGGGAGCGCATTGAGCCTAGCAGCCGCTGCTACCATGTTCTCCACCGGGTTAGAGTAATGTCCAGGTGGTGTCGGAAAACGCTGCAGTGGGGTCTGGTTCCTGTGGGGTGGGTCTGGCTGCCGATGTTGTACCGCCGCCCTGCTCCCAGGCACCTCCGCCATCCGGGTCATAGCAAGTGGCGCATTTGGCCCTGCTCCCGGGGTGTTAAAAAGATTTTTGGGCTCATACTAATCAGGCAGGCGGGTCTGATGCCTCATCCGGAACACCGCATCTGAGGCTTGTTCATCCAGATTAAGGCGAAAAGCTTCAGCCCTGGGACGCTACGACTCAGCATCCATCTGAGCCTGCAAGGCGTTGATTTCCTCCTGGGCCCTGGTTATCTAGTCCTTCAACCTCGCGATCTCTGTATTACGGGCTGCTTGGTTTTTTGCTGTGACCTCGGTTCCCATCAGAGTTATAAGTTCATTCATCAGATCTAGAATACTTGAGCCGGTGGCCTGGTTGACCCGGCGCCTGCCGCGCTAGCGGTTGCTGTCCCTACCGACGTGCTGCCAGAAACCGGTGCCGATCCAGCCATGAAGACGGCGGCTCGGCTCGGCGGCTCATAGGGCTCCGGGTCATGGCAATCCTCAAAGTAGCCCCCAAGCCCGCCGTTATGAAGCTGGTATATTGATTCTGCCTCTCCGCTCGAGGATCCATCCTCTGAGCTGATGAGGTTTTCCTCCCGCGACATGGAATGTTCCTCAAGTTTCGCGCCTTGGGTGAAGCCGACGAAGACATGCTTCTGGCCCGGGTTGATCCGGGTGGGTTGCGCGCGTTGGGCCGACTCGACGAGGATGGTGCAGATGTCCGGCCCAGGCTTAGCTTCGCCTTTCTTGCCGATGAAAACGTGAATTCCGCCGAAGGGTACCCGGTACCCGTACTCAATTGAGTCGGCCTCGGGGCCCCAGCAAGCGTCGTCGATGTAGAGCCGGCCGCAGCGACTCTTGGTCATCCTGCCAACGGCGTATCCCTCGATCCCTGGGAGAGATCCCTTCGAGTACTCCAAACCACCGAGCATCTGCCCCACGGTGGGCGCCAAATGTCGTGGTTTTGTCACGTCAGATGTCCTAGTGTGAGGACTTAAGGGTGAAGCCATCGCTACGGCGGTTAACTCGAAGGGGTTGATCGGGACGAAAGACACAAGTTTACCCAGGTTCGGCCCCTCTCGAAGGAGGTAATAGCCTACGTCCTGCTTTGAGTTGTATTGATTGGATATCGATTACAAGGGAGCGGACTCGCTTAACCTAGTATTCGACCAAAGGTTTTCATTACCTAAGCCGCCCAGGGAACCCGCCTTTATATACACAGGTCCAGGCCCTAGGCTTACAAGAGTCCAGGCCGGATTACATCTGGTAACCGACCTTGTCTTTATCTATTCTTGCCTTGTCTGGCAAACTATCCCCCGGTGCCTCACGCCTCCGGGTCACACTTAGCCTTTCGGCTCTGGGCCTCTTCCAGGCCCATCTAGTAAGTCGCCTTCAGGCCCTGTCCTCACCTTTCAGCCTGCCCAGGCCTTACTGCTAAGCCGCCAACCTCATGACCCGGCCCCTCCTGGGGGGGTCTCACCACGGGGTTATATCCCCAACACCTTCTAAGTAAGGTTGACTCTTCGTCAGTCCCTTTATCATCAATTTTAATATTACTAAACAAGGAATCAATAGAAGAAACACCAATCACTTTAGGATCTTTATCATTTTTATGAAAGCAATCACTAGAAAATGCTTTTTCTAAAATTTCTCTTTTAGCTCTATGCATAGCGGTTCTTTTCTTACTTTCATCCATAGAAACATATAAAGCTTTAATTGATTCATCAATCTTAGGTGAAAAAGCTTTCAACTTTAGATTTTCTACATCATGGGACCCAGGATCCTTCGTGCTGTCAGAGTCTGCATATTTGGTGAGAGCCGCCATGAGCTCCCCCATGTCCTGGCAAGAATGTTTGAGCCGTCCAAGCTTCTGCTTAAGGGGCAAAGAGTGACAATTCTTCTCCAGAATCAGAACTGCCTGAGCCGCCGTGATATTATCAGATGAGTGGATAATGGTCGAGACCCGCCGGACCCAATGGTGGGCCGACTCATCTTCACACTGCACACAATGATCCAAATACACAATCGTCATAGGCTGCTTGCATGTTCCTTGAAAATTCTTGATGAATTTTGCCTTCAACTCGGCCCAGGAATTAATGGTGTTGGGTGGCAAACCCTTCAACCACGTACGAGCCGGTCCCTCTAGCATCATGATGAAATACTTGGCACAGACTGCATCACTAACATCCAACATCTCCATGGCTAGCTCATAACTCTCGATCCAAGCTTCTGGAGGCAGATCAACCGTATAATTAGGCACTTTGCGCGGGCCCTTGAAGTCCTTCGGCAGGCGCTCATTCCGCAGAGCCGGTGCTAAACACGGCACGCCCACGGCCCTGGAGGTGACTCCGGCTCCCACCGAAGTGGAAGGTAATACTGGGGGCAATTCTTGATAAGCCGCCATGGCTGCTGCCGCCTCCCGCTGAGCTCTAGCATGGTCTACGATCGCCTAAGCATCGACAACGGGCGGGTCATCCCGGGTTGGGTTCCGACGTCGCTCACTGCTAGAGATCGCCGGTGACTCCAAACGCCGGCTATAACTGCGGCTCGGGATGGGGGTTGAGTGCACATGACTCCGGCTGTAAGTGTACTTCTCCTGTTGAGCCACCACCGTCTGTAAATACCCAATGGCATTCCTCGCCTCTTCTGCAAAGGGCGTTCCGTCAGTGATGGGGAGCGCATTGAGCCTAGCAGCCGCTGCTACCATGTTCTCCACCGGGTTAGAGTAATGTCCAGGTGGTGTCGGAAAACGCTGCAGCGGGGTCTGGTTCTTGTGGGGTGGGTCTGGCTGCCGATGCTGAACCGCCGCCCTACTCCCAGGCACCTCCGCCGTCCGGGTCATAGCAAGTGGCGCATTTGGCCCTGCTCCCGGGGTGTTAAAAAGATTTTTGGGCTCATACTAATCAGGCAGGCGGGTCTGATGCCTCATCCAGAACACCGCATCTGAGGCTTGTTCATCCAGATTAAGGCGAAAAGATTCAGCCCTGAGACGCTCCGACTCAGCATCCATCTGAGCCTGCAACGCGTTGATTTCCTCCTGGGCCCTGGTTATCTAGTCCTTCAACCTCGCGATCTCCGTATTACGGGCTGCTTAGTTTTTTGCTGTGACCTCGGTTCCCATCAGAGTTATAAGTTCATTCATCAGATCTAGAAAACTTGAGCCGGTGGCCTGGTTGACCCGGCGCCTGCCGCGCCAGCAGTCGCTGTCCCTACCGCCGTGCTGCCAGAAAGCGGTGCCGATCCAGCCATGAAGATGGCGGCTCGGCTCGGCGGCTCATAGGGCTCCGGGTCATGGCAATCCTCAAAGTAGCCCCCAAGCCCGCCGTTATGAAGCTGGTACATTGATTCTACCTCTCCGCTCGAGGATCCATCCTCTGAGCAGATGAGGGTTTCCTCCTGCGACATGGAACGTTCCTCAAGTTTCGCGCCTTGGGTGAAGCCGACGAAGACATGCTTCTGGCCCAGGTTGATCCGGGTGGGTTGCGCGCGTTGGGCCGACTCGATGAGGTTGGTGCAGATGTCCGGCCCAGGCTTAGCTTCGCCGATCTTGCCGATGAAAACGTGAATTCCGCCGAAGGGGACCCGGTACCCGTACTCAATTGAGTCGGCCTCGGGGCCCCAGCCAGCGTCGTCGATGTAGAGCTTGCCGCGGCGACTCTTGGTCATCCTGCCAACGGCGTATCCCTCGATCCCTGGGAGAGAGCCCTTCGAGTACTCCAAACCACCGAGCATCTGCCCCATGGTGGGCGCCAACTGTCGTGGTTTTGTCACGGCAGATATCCTAGTGTGAGGACTTAAGGGTGAAGCCATCGCTACGGCGGTTAACTCGAAGGGGTTGATCGGGACGAGAGACACAAGTTTACCCAGGTTCGGCCCCTCTCGAAGGAGGTAATAGCCTATGTCCTGCTTTGAGTTGTATTGATTGGATATCGATTACAAGGGAGCGGATTCGCTTAACCTAGTATTCGACCAAAGGTTTTCGTTGCCAAAGCCGCCCAGGGAACCCGCCTTTATATACACAGGTCCAGGCCCTAGGCTTACAAGAGTCTGGGCCGGATTACATCTGGTAACCGACCTTGTCTGTAGCTATTCTTGCCTTGTCTGGCAAACTATCCCCCGGTGCCTCACGCCTCCGGGTCACACTTAGCCTTTCGGCTCTGGGCTTCTTCCAGGCCCATCTAGTAAGTCGCCTTCAGGCCCTGTCCTCACCTTTCAGCCTGCTCAGGCCTTACTGCTAAGCCGCCAACCTCATGACCCGGCCCCTCCTGGGGGGGGTCTCACCACGGGGTTATATCCCCAACACCTTCTAACTAAGGTTGACTCTTCGTCAGTCCCTTTATCATCAATTTTAATATTACTAAACAAGGAATCAATAGAAGAAACACCAATCACTTTAGGATCTTTATCATTTTTATGAAAGAATCACTAGAAAACGCTTTTTCTAAAATTTCTCTTTTAGCTCTATGCATAGCGGTTCTTTTCTTACTTTCATCAATAGAAACATATAAAGCTTTAATTGATTCATCAATCTTAGGTGAAAAAGCTTTTAACTTTAGATTTTCTACATCATGGGAAATTCTATCAATGCTTCTAGACATATCATCAATCTTATTCAACTTTTCTTCTATCGTAGTATTGAAAACCTTTTGAGCATTGATAAATTCTTTAATATACTCTCAAGATCAGAGGGGTTCCTATTATTATTGTAAGAAGAATTACCATAGGAATTACCATAATTATTAGAGGAATTTCCAGGAAAAGGCTTAGGATTAAAATTACCTCCATAAGCATTGTTATTAAAATTGTTTCGCGAGATGAAATTCACATCTACGGAATCACTATTTTCCACAATCAAAGTAAACCAAGGCACATCATTCAGATCAATAGGAGCATTTTTACTAGCAACCAACTTCATAAGAGCATCAACTTTTTTACTCAAAATACTAATTTCTTCAACCGAATTAACTTTTTTATTATTAGGTGCTCTTTCAGTATGCCATTGTGAATAATTTGCCATAATATTATCTAGCAATTTAGTAGTTTCACCCAAAGTAATTTCCATAAAAGTACCACCCACGGTGGAATGCAAAAGATTTCTAGAGACAAAATTCAATCCCGCATAAATTGTTTGTATGATCATCCAAAGATTTGAACCATGAGTAGGACAATTTCTTAGCATCAATTTCATTCTTTTCCAAGATTGTGCAACATGTTCATGCTCAAGTTGCTTAAAATTCATGATTTGAGTTCTAAGGGAAATAATTTTTGCGGGCGGGAAATACTTAGTAATAAAAGCATCCTTACGCTTATTCCAAGAATTGATACTATTGCGAGGCAAAGAAGATAACCAAATTTTTGCACGATCCCGCAAGGAGAAAGGAAATAATTTAAACTTCACTATATCATTGTCCACATATTTTTTCTTTGGCATATCACACAATTCTACGAATGTGTTTAGATGGGGCACGACATCCTCATTAGGAGTACCAAAAAATTGATCTTTCGTGACAAGGTTCAACAAAGCGGCATTAATATCACAAGACTCCGCACTAGTGGCGGGAGGAGCAATTGGGGTACTAATAAAATCATTATTATTGGTATTGGAAAAATCACACAATTTGGCATTTTCTTGAGTCATCGTGACTACCCAAACAAGATTGCAAGCAAACAAGAGATCTGACGAGAAAAAGGCAAACGAAAAAGAGGGCGAATAAAACGGCAAATTTTTGTGAAGTGAGGGAGAGGAAAATGAGAGGCAATTGCAAATAATGTAAATTGCAAAGAGATGAGATTTGTGATTAGGAACCTGATAGATGTTGATGATGTCTCCCCGGCAACGGCGCCAGAAATTCCTTTGACGTGGCTTGAGACTGCGTCGGTATTTCCCCAAAGAGGAAGGGATGATGCAGCACAGCTATGGTAAGTATTATCCTCAGTTATGAAACTAAGATTATCGAGCCAGTAGGAGAACCAAGCAACACTATGTAAACGGTACCTGCACACAAAGAACAAATACTTGCAACCCGATGCGTAAGAGAGGTTGTCAATCTCTCCACGGTAAAAAGATAGATAAGTTTGTATGAGATTGGATAAATAGATCGCACAAGAACACAAAATAAAAGATGCAAATAAAAAGTGCAGCAAGGTATTTTTGGGTTTTTGAAATAATAGATCTGAAAACAAAAGCGGAAAAAGATAGATCGGAAAGCAATATGTTAAAAGAGTAGACCCGGGGGCCGTAGATTTCACTAGTGGCTTCTCTCATGAGTATAGCACACGGTGGGTAAACAAATTACTGCTGGGCAATTGATAGAAGATCAAATAATCATGACGATATCCAAGGCGATGATCAATATATAGGCATCACGTCCAAGATTAGTAGACCGAAACGATTCTGCATCTACTACCATTACTCCACACATCGACCGCTATCAAGCATGCATCTAGTGTATTAAGTTCATGGAGAAATGGAGTAATGCAATAAGAACGATGACATGATGTAGAAAAGTTCTATTCATGTAGGAATAGACCCCATCTTGTTATCATTAATAGCAACGATACATGCGTGCCTCGCTGCCCCTTCTGTCACTGGGAGAGGACACCGCAAGATCGAACCCATCACAAAGCACCTCTTCCCATGGCAAGAAAAATCGATCTAGTTGGCCTAACTAAACCAAAGATTCAAAGAAGAAATATGAGGCTATAAATAATCATGCATATAAGAGATCAAATAAGACTCAAATAATATTCATGGATAGAAACTGATCATGAACTCAAAATTCATCGGATCCCAACAAACACACCGCAAAAAGTCATTACATCAAACAGATCTCCAAGAGGCCATTGTATTGAGAATCAAAAGAGAGAGAGAGAAATCCATCTAGCTACTGTCTACGGACCCGTAGGTCTATGGCGGACTACTCACGCATCATCGGAGAGGCACCAATGAGGATGATGAACCCCTCCGTGATGGTGTTAGATTGGATCTTGTGGTTCTGGAACTTGCAGCGGCTGGAAGTGTATTTCGTCGACTCCTCTACGGTTTCTGGAATATTTGGGTATTTATAGAGCTGAGAGGAGGTGGAGGAGACCCCCGTGGGCCCCACAACCCATCAGGGCGCACTAGGGGCCTCTGGCGCCCTGGTGTCTTGTTGGGCCCACAAGCCTCCTCCCAGGTGCTTCCTTGGCTCCCAAGTTGTCTTCTGGTCCAAAAAAATCTCCAAAAAGTTTCGTGGTAATTGGACTCCGTTTGGTACTGATATTCCATGATGTAAAAAACAAGCAAAAAACAGCAACCGGCACTGAGCACTATGTCAATAGGTTAGTCCCAAAAAATGATATAAAGTTGCTATAGAATGATTATAAAACATCCAAGAATGATAATATATTAACATGGAACAATCAAAAATTATAGATATGTTGGAGACGTATCAACTGTACTGTCACATATACCAACTTTCTATATGTCTATGTTTCTTCTGAACAAAACCACTCTGGAGAAGTGGGATAAGCCCAGTAGGAAATTCTTTTGGCATAGGAATGGGAAAAGGAGAGGATATCATATGGTCAAATGGAGCCGGGTGTATAGATCCAAAAATAAAGGGGGGGGGGGGGCTTGGGGTGAAAGAATTAAGAAAGCAGAACATAAGCTTGTTGGTCAAGTGGTGGTGGAAACTTGATAAAAAAGAATGGCTGTGGCAAGATATAGTTAGAGCCAAATACTTAAATTTTTTGATGTGGCATTAGTCAAACAGAAAACCAGTGATTCCCCCTGCTGGAAATCTTTATTGAAAGTGAAAGAGTTCTATATGGCAGGGAGAGGAATACAAATAAACAGTGGTGATATTGCGAGGCTGTGGCTGGATGAAGCTGATAGTGGAATGACTTTTAATGATAAATTCCCTAATCTGTTTGACATCTATGTTGATCCGCACTGTTGTCTTAACAAGATTGGTAATATGGACCAGGTGTCTTCTTTTAGAAGAAGACTATCCCCTGAGTTGATGCAACAATGGAAAACCATGAAAGAGGCTGCAATGAAACTTATGAAAAATGACTTATCTGATGAAATTTTCTGGAAACTTGATAACTCAGAAACTTTCTCTACCAAATCGATGTATAAGTGGTTGGAAAAAGACCTTGAGGGGTCTGGGTTCAAATGGATATGGAAGTCCAATATCCCTATTAAGATTCAAATCTTCTTGTGGCAAACCTGCCAGAATGCTATTCTTACTAGGGACAATATGAAAAAAAGGCAGTGGCCAGGTGACCCCGGTGCTCTTTCTGTGATGAGACAGAAACGACACAACATCTACTTTTCCTGTGTCCTGTTGCTAGGGTAATCTGGAGAACTATTGGTGCAATGCTGGGAACTGATTACTGCCCAAACTCCATTTGGCAATACTATGTTTGGATGTATGCATTCCTTCCTGGTTTTGACAAAATTTATACTGTTGGCTTGGCTGCGATTTACTGGGCAATTTGGCTTGCTCGCAATCGAGCCACCTTTGAGTGCAAATGGATTAATTCCCCCTTTGAGGTGGTGTTTACAACTTGTACTTTCCTGATTTATTGGGCAGGTTTGCAGAAACCTGATATGGTGCAGGTGGCGAGGAAGGGAGCAGAGTTGTTGAAGGTGAATGCATCGCGCATGATGCTGTTGTGCAGACCTCCGAGGTCGGACAAGGATGATGATGAAGGACCCTGCTGATCCATATCAAGCTCCGAGTTTACCCCCCCTCCCAGGTGATCGAGGTGATGTAGCAGAAGAGGCTCTTTTGTCATCCTGGAGTGTTCGCTGTCGTCCTATGCTGCGCAAGACTTTAGGTTGTTCTTTTGTGCTGGTTAGCTGTTCTGTGTTGGTACTTTGGGATGGTATTACATCCAGGGCCGGCCCTGATATTCGAGGGGCCCTGGTGCGAGATAATAGAGCGGGGCCTTGATGCACATACAATTGTAAAATCACTTAGTTTTCTGTTTGATTTAATTTTCCTGGAAAAATTATTGTGAGAGTCAAAGAAATATATTCTCACATTTTTTTTCACAGATACATTAAAAAATACAAACTACTCATGTCAGTTCATGAAAGCTAAGATATGTTCTAAGGATAAACATTTTAAGTGAAGAGCGCGCTTGTCATTTTCCAACTCAAAACCATCTTGTTTCTTCAACTGAAATTGCATTGGACACATAAAGCAACTTAATTTATCAAATCAAATGAAGAAAAATAAATAATCGAACATGAGTGATTTAAAGAGGATTTGTACTTTCCCTAAAAAAAGAGCTAGGATTTCACAAATTGTGAGCAGTTTTTCTGTTTTAAATCTACCTGATAAACGAGCTGGGATTTGATAGCATTAATTAGCATAGATTAGTTGCCGAAACTGTCCGGTCTATCCGCTCGCGCGCATGCATGGACTCCCAGCTCACATCCCGCATGCATGGCCCATGGCCCAATCGGGAGGGAGTATTCATGTGGTAATTTGTAACGACACACTTAAATGAACAGCGAACGGCCTTGAAAAAACCGAAGGATTAGCGGAGGTGTGCGTTGCTCTCCGACCTAAACATACTTGGGGTGGGGCCCTTGACAATCGGCGGCCCTGTGCCTGTGCACCGGTTGCACATGCTCAGGGCCGGCGCTGATTACATCCCCCAGGACTGTGAGTGTTTTTGGTTTCTGTAATTTTGTGGTACTTGGGTAGTTGCTAGCTAGGCGATCTCAGGTGATGTCGGGTTTTCGCCCCATAGTCTGTTGTTCCTGATGACAGGCGCAGACAGTGGGTTTCCCGGCATTGCCTTGGACTCGCTCTTCCTCTTTCCCTAGTCTTTCTTCTAGTTCCAAAATACTGTGTATTTCCGTTATGAAAGTAATGGAAAGGGGGAGGAGCCCGGTTCGAAAAAAAAATGTTTCACAGAAGACAACTTGGAGCGGGGTAAATGATGCCCATGTTTTGGCATGCATATACAAGTCGTCTGCTTGAACTTGCAGCGAGAAAGGCGGTGATTTTGCACATATGCAAGTCAAAGTATTATCAATCACTCATTATCTATATGGTATAATCTCCAGGATCAATGTTTGACTTTGCCCTAGTAGTCCGGTGCTGGCAACATATGACTACAATGTCTAGTTGACTTATTATACGTGGAGTAAGGTGAGTACGAGAGTTACTAAACTGTGATCAAAAGGATCCAAATAAGGCTAAAATTAGAACTAAAAAAATTCCTCCCTTATACATGTATAGGTTTGTTAAATTAGTTCTCCATCCACCACAATTTTAATATATGTGGTTTCACGTTGTCACATTATGTGACAGAATATACAGCTTGCGCATACCCGCGGACTTGAATCGACCAAGGAGAGGAGCGTGCATAATCACTCTCAGTGCCGTTTGACTTGTGGCCCTATACTAAGTACTACCTCCGTCTAGATTTATTGGCCCCCTTCGTATTTTGTGTCAAATTTTGACCTTAAATTTTAACTAACAATCCATAAGTTGGATGTCACAAATCTTATATTGTTGGATTCGAAAGAGATTTTCGATGATATTATTTTTGTGGTATATAAATAATTTTTTGATAGGCAAAACAAATGTCAAACTTTGACCTAAAATACAAAGAGGACTAAGAAACCATGATGAAGGTAGTACAGTGCATGCAAATAAACTATACACACTCAGTTCAACTATACCATATCAAAAAACAAATGAAAATTTAACACCTTGATGATTGTTCAGTTCATAAGAATAAACAAGCAATGACAAAGATCTTAGAACAAAACCCTCATAGTTATTGTGCATATTTTAAGAGTTTTCTAGCATCCTATATACATAAGAGACTCATCCTCACTGTCCTATTTATCTAAACGCGCATGCTATCTACATTAGCAGACTTGCCACATCAATGTTTTTCCTTTTTTTCTCTCCTAAAATCGTGTGACTCAATTTCTCTTCCCTACTTAGCCTTCCCTGGTCAACAAACGTTTGCTATTTTGCCTTTTGTAACCGATAAGTCATTCAATCAAGAGCCGATAGAATCATGTCTGTTACACGTCAAAGTAAACCATCGACAATTAGGCATCATGCCACTCCTACGCACGAGGTAAGGCAGCACCAACAGGTCTGTTATAGGATCGTCGCCGCCTCCTGATGCTGTCACTGACAAACAAGCACAGAGCTTCTCTGCCGCTAGCCATCGTCTGGTGCGAAATCCTCTCTTCCATGTATCCAGGAGTGCTGACCAACTCATGACACTCTAGTATCCCCACATGCCACACAAGGTAAGACAACCACGACAAGGTCAGGACCGTCGCCGCCTCCTACCAAGGTCACCGATCGACAAGGACGGAGCTTCCCCATCGGCTGACATGCAACCCCCTATTGATGTGTGTCGTCCAGATCTTCCAACGAGAGAAATAAAATATGCATTGGAGTGGAGTCGCTACTCCCCAGTGCAAACACGCCCAAACTCGGCCACCTCCATGCACCACCTACGGATCTTGCATATTCTCCCACCTGCGCCACATAAGACCGGTCGGTCGTTAATCACATCTAGGTGGTGTTGAACACCAAGCGACGACTTCCTTTCAAGGAATACCATGTCCAAGTACTCCATCGGTGTACGAATGCATGATGGTTGCAGCAATGTTGTGGTGGTACTACATCAACCGAGTACCTTCACAAGAAGGATGCGCTCATTTGAGGTGAGAACCAAGGCCTGGTAGTTCCCATGCTAGCTGACTGGATCTTACATTGAATCAATATAGAAACCTAATGTCCCCCGGCCGGTTTTGTTTCGGGTTCCAAGCAAATGCATTTCGGTGAGCGGTCAAGTTGATATATTTCAAAACCAATTGTTTGTTCCTGAATTTTGTGTTCACTAGATTAGGGTATTGTATCACACTGCCTGCCGAGTTGTGCGAATCTAATAAAGCAAAGTAGTTCCTGAGATTGATTGATAAATATGTTAATAAACTTATCAACTAAAATATGCATCAAGGAGGTGATTATCTAAAAAAACATTCTGTATAACTAATTAATAGGCTCCGGCAGATACATTGCACATCCTTTGCCAGTTAAAAGTGACACCAAGTTGTGCACATGCTCATTTGGAGGGTACAGATAAAAGTACAAGTTATGCGATTCTACACAAGTAACATGTGAAGTCTCAGTGACACTAACACACAAAATTTCTCTTGAATTTATGATCCATGAAGCTCTCTTTGATTAATGACATCTAGTTGCTGATCATGATGGAGATACAAAAAGGATATGGTATCCCCTTAGCAACACAAATCTACTTTTTTTCCCTTTAAGAAAACTTTACAGTTTCAACCTGTTTTTATAATTGAAGTTGTCAACATTATGATAGGATCTCATGTTCTTATGCTTTGTTTTTTTAGCATAATGCTACTTTAGATCATCTTCTAAAATATATTTTTTATCACCAATGCCCATTTCAATGTTGTTTGTGAGTGGTTGGTATAAGTCATTCATAATCCATTGCAATATGTGATCAGGTTTGTACATCTTTCTCTGCATTTAATTAGCCGTTCGATGTTATCCAAGTGACCATGCATATAATAGTTGGGAATTCAACACTTTAAATCTATAGTAGGCTAAGGAGATTTAAGTTGCTAATCATAAGTAATACTTCAATGCTTCATTACCTTCTACATTACATATTTCTCTTTTAAATCTATGGAACTCCAAATATAATTTTTATTTTGCATTATCAGTGATTCGTTCATTCCCTATTGTTTTCATCTCCATGGTAATCATTGCCACCTCATTTTGGCAAATAATCACTTGGTATGTATGGTTCTCTATTTGGGAATCACCGGTTGTAATGGGTTTAATATATTAATTCACTAACTTTTGTTGCTATATCCATATGTAAATGTCTATCTAATGTACTCAATTTTGAATTTTTTGTCTGGACTCATGGTACTATTCAAGTTTTTCTTACTGTTCTCATGGGAATGACCTAATGTTGACACAAGTGAAGTGCATGATCTACGCTTCATGTTTTTGTTTGCTTTAGAATGGTCTAACATCTATAAGTTATGTTTGCTTTCTACTTCAGGCAACATGGGACACATCTTAATGAAATACTATAGAGAAAGCAACGCCAAGGGAATTTTCCGCCACCATGAGGCTAGTGACATCTACTCTATGATGATGTCAGATACTTTTTATTATTCATAATAATGATATTTTTAAGTCGTTCACTGTAGTCCAGCCAGGGATCATTTACGTACGATGTTATGGCAGTATTTTATCATCTAATTATACATTAATCTACATTGACACAAAATGTGGAAACAAAAGTTGCCGAATTCTAGCCCCGTTGTGGTAGGTGATACATCTGTTTTATTTTTCCCATATCATGACATCATTTGATCCATTCTTTTGTAAGGAATAGTAATCCATATATGTTTGGTATATGATATAACTGCGAGCTTTTTATTCTTAATTACGAGCTTTCTCCCTTAACATCTATTCTTACTAATCCAACAACCTCTTGGTTCCAGGATGTGTCGTACTCTTTGGTGGACATACTAAAAGGTGAGATCTCTTCCGACCAAACAAGTGGAATATTGAGCATCTAACTAATCATTGAGCTTCATTCCTTACCATATTTGATAAAGTTAGTTCCCCAAACTTGCCTGGATGGGGATTCTTAAACTCTATTCCACGCCCCCACTCCATACGACCTTATCAACAATTTATGCAGGTTCATGTTATGGTGAGAATTATGTATTCAACATATGCTCTTTTCTCCCATTCAAAGACTGCAAATAGTTAAAGGCATCTCCCAAGTTCCTTCCGCATTTCAATTACCTCTGGAAATCACCTTCCATCGCAAGTGCTAAATTGCGAAGGCATTTTTTGGAACCTCCTTCAAAGCTAAGTCAACGCTCAAAATATGCTGCAGTGTAAAAACTTCTTCCTCCGAGATTAAAAGTTTGCCTTATGTCAATGTAATGTCAAGGGATACAAGTGTAACTTTCCTGGAATGTTAATTTTCCTTGCAATGTTGGGACTTCCTTTGACTTGCATGGACAAGAGGCATTACAATTATGATAGAGGCAGATATCGTTAAACTAGAGATCAACATACTATTTGCCTATGAAAATCATTCTAGGACATGATGCATTCGGGAAGTATGTGAATGCAAAGAAATGTGCTTACAAACTTTGATGAAGAAGAATTTTGGGTTATTAGCACACCTACACGTATAACCAGAGTCTACGAGATTCAAAACTCATTTAAGTCAATTCCTTCGGTTAATTGTTGTCGTACACTCTGAAGATTCATCTGAATCATTTGTGTTGTTGGATGGCTAATTTTCGTGGTAGATTTTTCCATTCCCCCCAAACTCAAAACTTTTCATGGCAGCCAAAGAGTAGACCAAACACCATTTATTTTGCTACTGTAATTATAAAATCATCGATATTTGTTTGTAAACATGCATTCCCACAGCATGGCGCATGGAATAATCTAGAGCAATTTTAACATGCTCCGTCTTACCCCCTATTTTCAGATCAGAGGTAAGAGTATGTAATAGATTTAAGCCATTGATCTTATTAATTAGTGGTCTGATTAACTCTTACCTTCTTACCTCGCATGTAAAAAGAGGCGGTAAGATGGAGCATGTTAAAATTTGCCATCTAGTATTGATAGCTACCCATTTCATTTACTTACGCTTAATTAAAATCATGCACTCTAGAATGATGTATTAGCTTCCGAGCTCTCTCCCACGATATTTAAGGATATAGACATGAACACATACATATATTTGCAGTTCATCTTGGTTATACAAACTAATATGTAATGCCTTCAAGTCATGTTGCTTCTATTTTTCCTTGATCTAGGAAATATCAATTTAAGCAAAATGTTTCAAGAAACACCATCCACATAAAAAGAAATAATTTCATTTTGCTTGTAATATATATTTTTAATTTAAGTGTGGGTGCATTTTCCAAGACTATTGTTAAAACTGTATAAAAAATATTGTATCTTACTCCCTCCGATCCATATTAATTGTCGTTGATTTAGTACAACTTTGTACTAAATCCATATTAATTGTCGTAGATTTAGTACAACTTTGTGCCAAATCAATGACAATTAATATGGATTGGAGCGAGTAATATTTAGCTGGATTATGTGGATAATTTTGGTGATATAACATAAAATTGTAACTACTAACACCGTGTATGAAAAATGAGTTATAGATAACTAAAAATATTTAGTATAAATAAGTGACAATCACTTATTTTTTAGTAAAAATGAGTTATAATAATTTAGAGACGCTTCTCAAATCTATGCTTGTAATTCATGATCCCTATTTTTAAATGAAGTGTGTATTTGCATCACTTTCACTTCTGATTTATTTCTTTAATTATATATATTCATGAGATGGTATCATTTTGTTTGCATTTTAAATATAGAATAACTAGAGACATTGTTTATATAATCGATCTGTTTCATACATTTCAAACTAAAACATCAAAATTTTCTGGTTCATACAATTCAAATTACAACTTCCAATTGGACATGGTTCTACTTGTTGTTGGGGATGAAAACAGAGCGAGTTTTTTTTCCAATTTTTTAGCGGGAAAATGGAAATGGAGAGAAAATATGGAAACAAAAATGGAATATTAGGGAAAGGAAATGGAATTTTTTACGTGGAAACGAAACAACATTTTCCTGCAGAACAACCATGGATATCTCGTTTCCATGAATACAAACCTTTTTGTTTTTACCATGGCTATTATGTGGCTCGGTCCGACACTCAGCAAGACCAATTTTGTGGCCAGGTACGTATACCTAACATAATCCCCACCCAACCTCTCTACAATGTTCGGGACACTCCACATGGTGTGTTTCGTTTAGGAGTCATCGAAAGGCTATTGGAGTCATATCAATTTAAATAGTTTGCTTGTGTTTTTCTCAATAGTTGGGGTCTTTGGTTCCGACAAACATCTTCTTTGTATCCGCTCCGCGTCGCATTCCCTTTGTATTTGTTTATGATAGTATCTGAAAACAAATGTGGTAGCACTCAGATCCATCTGGTTCCGCTTTATTTTGATCCCTACTTGCAGCTACATGCAGCCGGGCCACCTAACCGAACACCACAAAAAAGTACCACACACGGTCAATAAAATCCTCAACTCACCTTCTACATAGCATATTTCCTGATTTTGTTATCCTTCAACTTTGTTTCATCTGCTTTGATCGTGTAATCGTGGATTATGTCAGCTGAGCGAAGCTCCAGCTGCATCTTTGTGTCCTCAATTTTTTTCTCCTCCTTTAATGCCCTCTTCAGATCATTCTTAACATTCACGAGTCGGAATGAAATATACTATGAACTCTAGGACATCACAGTGTATGAATAAACTTGACCAACCTCATTTCTGACAGGGGTTGATGCAAGTAAAAGATGTATTTTTTTTAAAAACATCTCTAACAAAGAGTTTGGGAATAATAAGTGAACTAGATTTTGGGAAGACTTATGGGTTGGTGACGTTCCTTTGTGTGATAAACATGCTAGGTTATACAATCTAACTTTTAGTACTAATATCAATCACAGTTGATGTTACAGTTGAGGAAGGCTAGAATATCATTAGATTTAGTAGGGCTTTGTGTGAGCAACTGTTGGCTTTTTGTATAAGTCACAACAACAATGTTCTTATGCCATGTTAAATGACGTAGAATACACATGTAGATGGTTTCTGACCAAATATGGACTATGTATATTGCTATTATTATTCTACAAGTTAAGTGACCTTATAGAAGTATTTGCTAGTTAGGGCTCCTTTGAAAGTAAAAGTCTTCCTATGGTTAACTTCTATTAATAGTATTTTGACTAAACATGTTTTTATTATAAGAGACTCATAAGACAATAATAATAAGCTTCTTTTGTGATGTGTTGGAGGATCAAGATCACTTATTTTCCAACTATAAGCTAGCTAGATACATCTGGGAGGGGTTAAGTTCTTTACTCACTTAAATAGATGTGCCCATTTGTGGATCACGAGCTTCCCTAGTAATGTTAAAGGGATGACGTTTGTGGATGTTCTTCCTGCATTGATCCAGTATGTGGAGGACTATAAATACAACTTGTTTTGGTCATGTTTACCCAACTAATGCCGAGTACTAGATTTCATGGTAGATTGATTGCAGAAAACGTATGACAACAACTTCATAACCTGGCACTAACGCTACCAAGGGGGACATTTGAATTCGTCTCCAGGTGTATGGGGTGGCTGTCAATAACTAAGTGACTGTGTGTTGGTTGAGCTTGACGTAGATGAAGTCTTCAAGGTGGAGACGTCAAAGTGTCATAAATGCTCTTTTACATGTCCTTAGTTATAATTTTGCTAACATATCTGTGTGATGACCATGTTCTATTTCCCGTGGTTTTGATGATTTTAGCCCCGGCCATAGCCACAATTTCTAGCCCGTTACGCCTAGCGGGAGCCACAATTTCTTGCCCGTTACGCCTAGCGGGATCTAGACTGATCCCACAGATCAACACTAGTCGTTCTGCACACTTTCTCCTCATTCGTGCCCACCCGAGATCAACTTCCCTATCGGCCACCCATCCTCAAATTGTGTGCACCCAATATCAACTTCCCGGCTGGTTATCCATCCTCAAATCGCTCCAAGCCAAGCACACTTAACTTTGGAGTTCTTTGCGAATGAGCTCCCAGAAAAGAAGGAATTCCGTGTTGATATGAATAGTCTATCATTTCTATTAACTCAAGCTCTCACATTGATGGTTTGTCTGGTTGAAAGTCGGAACGGTGTTGCGAGATGATGTATGTAATCCTACTTTGCTTGGTTTCGTCTGAAGTGAAATCAGGAGCACAAGTTCCTTAATTAAAAATAAAGGCTTTTGAATTTCTCATATCAATTGTCTCATTCGGAGCTTTACAAACTTTCTTAAACTCTTGAAGCTGAAATTAATGGAATTTAAAAACTCATTTTTTTGTTCCTCGTCCCAAATTGTTAAACAAAAATCATTTAGATTTCTTAAATTGGTGCTATTTTTGAATCATCCTCTGCGACAAAATGTGTGGGTACCATTCATGAAATTAAATCTCCCATGAAATTGCAGCTATAGCTCTATTATAGTTGCTGGGAGCCTCCTTGCGACGCTATGGCCACTGTCACGAAATGCTCCGAAAATCCCACTAAATGGCTCAAAATTAAGCAATAACCGGCAAAAGAAATCTTCCCTCCCAGATGTCAAAGTGCCGGGAATTACCCGCTATACCCCAAAAATCTTCCGCGATTTAAGACATGGGTACCGTGCCACGGCTGATTGTTCGCTTACATAACGGGATACGCACCTATGTTCATATTCTGATACTCTAAACATATGTAGTGTGTTTTAAAAGTTAAGAAAGTGTGGAATCCACAGGTTTTGTTTCTTTGTTTCGTGAGTTGTGAGCATGCGTTTGCAATTTACATCTCCTATATATCCTACCTACGGCTGAACCTGGAAGACAAGATTATCTTCTTTTGACGGGGGAAGACAAGATTATACTTATATGTTAGAACATCACGAAATGTCGCTAACCGAATTCATGATGAACCTAAACAAGATGCCCATGCATGCCACTCGCATGGCCTTCCACCGCTCTGATCTTCGTCTCCGATCGGGGTATGCAGTTGCGCACGAATCAACGCGCGCTTGCCGCTTGCGACATCGAAATGTCACGCCGTTTTCACCAACACAAGCAAAGCTCGTGCAAGCAAGATGCAATGATTGCCGCCGTTGCTGCCTCCGTGTATAAACACCGACCAAGGGAGCAAGCAGCCGCACTGAGCCAAGCTATACCGAGCTAGAGATCGAGACGGCCATGTCGGAGCAAGGGCGCATCATCCAACCAATCATGGCCACCGCGGCGGCGAGGTGGAAGGAGCTCCACGGCGAGCGTTCGTGGGAGGGGCTGCTGCGGCCGCTGGATCTGGACCTGAGGCGCACGGTGATCCGGTACGGCGTGATGGCGCAGGCGACGTACGGACGCGTTCAACCACGAGGGGCACTCGCCGCTCGCCGACCTCTCACGGTTCGGCAGGAAGCGCTTCTTCGACCGCGCGATGTTGCTGGGCCACGCTGCCACGTACCAGGTCACCAGGTTCCTGTACGCCACGTCCTCCGCCCCGCCGCGCCGGCCGCCGCGATCGTGAGGGGCCGCCACCCTTGGCACCCGTGCAGAGAGTCCAACTGGATCGGGTACGTCGCGGTTGCCACGGATGCGGGGAAGGCGGTGCTCAGGCGCCCGGACGTGGTCGTTGCGTGGCACGGCACCATCCAGGCGCTGGAGTGGGTCGACGACCTCGAGTTTGCCATGGTGCATCCCAAGAGCATCCTCGGCGAGGCCGCCGGCGCCGACGCCACGGTGCACCGTGGCTGGTTTTCCATCTGCACCTCCACCGACCGAATTTTTGTCCAAAAGGACCAGCTGCCGAATGGAATTGCTAGAAAAGACTACCTGCGATACAGATTGACAAAAAAGACCCCCTCAATTTTGGCGGCAGGCGCGCCAGGTGACGCGTGTCACCTGCCGCCACGGCGCGAGGCGGCCGGCACCTGCCGCCACCACCCGAGGCGGCCGACCGGGATCCCGTTTCGGCCACTGCTCGCTATGGAACGGACAAGGGGCCGTGGGCCCCGCCGTCACCACGCCAGGCGGCAGCCCTGTGCACATGCACGCGCGGAAAGCGACGCTCCCGGCGCTGATTCCGAGGCTGACGGCGCTGATTCCGAGGCTGGCTGTACCGATTATTCCGCTGCGTGATTCCCGCCTAAAATTTCGTCTGTTCACGTCGTATTTTCCCGTCTTCACGTCCGTCTGAGCCTATAAAACCTCTCTTCGTCCATCGTCCAGTCACCCTAAAAACACCAGCGTGCTAAGTGTGTCATACTTTTTGTAGTGAGTATGAGTTTTCCTTGCTCGGATCAAAGCATTAGGACTAGGAAAATGAAGAGTGCGAGTTTGCCTCCAGGGGTGGAAGTCCTGCACTGTTGGTGCGGCCATCTTTGCAAGGTCAAGGAGGTGACGGATTTTTCGGATTGGTTGGGCATGAAATTTTTCATGTGCGCTAATTATGAGGAAGATCCACCCGTAGCTAGTTCACCGTATGACAAGCCTCCGGTATGCTTCAGCCATAAAAAATATACATGTTGTTGGTGTTATTGTTGATTTTATATTTATATTTTTGTTGTAGTCCCCTCCGCCACTGTGCATGTACTATCGTTGGATTGACACGCACATGCCGGCTTGGGCGGTGACTGAGATTCGTGAAAGAAGTCGTCGTGCATGGGCAAGTTTGCAAGCGGAAGAGCGCCGCGAAAAGGCGGCGGCAGAGGAGAAAGCAGAGCAAGAGAAAGAGTTAAAAGAGTACTATGCGGAGCAGAGGTCTTTCTTTGACGAGATGCTGAAGAAAAACAGGGAAGAGGGACGTCGCTTGGAGGAGGCGCAACGGCAGCGACAGGAGACCCGTGAGGCGAAGAGGCAGAGAAAGAAAGAAATGGCTCGTGCGGCCAAGGAAGCAGAAGAAGCTGCTGATGGAAAAGGAAAATATCCACGTTAGACTCGGTAGATTTATGTGATTGTATCTTAAAATTCGCAGCAAGCTGTATCTTACTTTCAACATGTTAATGTTGCTTAATTTATGTATGTTAATTTCAGTTGTAATAAAATGTGACCTTTTGTCCCGTCTTATTTTCCCGCGGCACATAATTTCCCGCCAATTTGTCCCGCCTTTTTTCCCGCCCGTTTTTCGCGCCATAAAGGTTCCCGCCGATTTTCAGATGCATTTTTATTTCCTCATACTACATAAATGTCTCTTACATACATCTGAAAGTTTCAAACTGACATAGATAGATAGAATAGTTCGCACACATACATAGATAAATCACCCTATTCGACGACGGCCAGCTGGCCTTTCCCGACGACCGGAAGGCGACAAGCGATTAGGTGGTCGGTGTTCACGAAGACCACGGCCGTACTGCCCCTCGTCTTGCTCTGTCTGTGACTCTTGCATAGGTGATGAAGTCTGCAATCCATATTGAGATGTTGATGCGAAATTATAGGTGTTTGATTGTGACTCTAGAGGTATATAAGATGGACCAATAACGTTCTCATGGAAGAAGTCTGTAATTATTCCCGTGTATCCAAGATCAACGGAACCTCTGAGGATGGCTGGGTCTAGGCTAGCACACTCATGGGTTTCTCCATCATGCCATGTTGGATCAGCACTTTCCTGCACAGAAAAACCGCATGTAAATAAAAATCATGAAAACAGTAGCTTTGTGATCCCTCGCCTCCAGTGTATGGCCATTGTTCACCGTACTGGAAATATACTATGTTAGCGTACTATATCATTGTAAAAACAGTAAAATTGTAGACATAAGTACCTGTTGAAATCCATCGCCTCTAGTGTACTGGTTTATCTCTGGCAAACGAGTCTCCTCGGGCATCGAGATGCCTCGCGTGGAGGGATACGGCTGAGATCCCTCGCCTTGGGTGTATGCGCCATATCCTGCCATCGCTTCTGGCATGTTGTACGGCTGAGATCCCTCGCCTTGGGTGTATGCGCCATATCCTGTGTATGCATTTGGGTCCACGAAATGAGTCTGCTCGGGCACCGAATCCTAGGCCGCACCAAATTCGTTGGTTGTCTGCCCCTAACGAAGCTGCACCGAAGGAGAGCGATGTATTGGGAGAGATGAGTCCTGCCATGGTAATGTTATTGTACCGCTAGTACCGTCCCCCCACCGTCTGGACGACGTCGCCGCACTCGTTCTGGCTGACCTCGGTTCCGGCATGTTGTACGCTCCGGTGACAACGTCGTCGCCTCTACCGCATCCCATCCTTGCGGAGACGAAGTCTATAATTTTCCGGAAGCCTCCCCTTGACTGAGCGACACCCCGAGCCCGCATGCCTTCCGTCACCATCATCCCTACTTGGTTGCAAATATCAACCTGTACAAAATTTGGTTGTTGTTAGATTGAACTGTTCATGAAATAATGGACATGAATAATTTAATTTGTATTACCGTGGAGTCACGATAGTAAGTTGATGATGTGTGTGTGGGATGTGTTGGCCTCAAAGGTGGTTGAGCAGTTAGGCGAGTATGTGTGCTCATGCAGTACCACTCGTTATACGCCTGAGTTCTAGTTGCATCGTATGGTCTGCATAATTAAAT
The DNA here is from genome assembly GCA_039707655.1 of Elymus sibiricus. Lineage (NCBI taxonomy): Eukaryota > Viridiplantae > Streptophyta > Magnoliopsida > Poales > Poaceae > Elymus > Elymus sibiricus. The sequence goes on along the minus strand of CM077663.1, from coordinate 365,997,025 downwards.
AATTACATCAACCTGTGTATGTATATAAAATATCATAAATAAAATTTACCTAGGTTGACGCACTATATTTTGCAGTGCCTCATTATTCCACTGGTCTACCCATTGAATGTTTAGTGCCCTCCAATCGTAACCACTCTTTCCCATATTGCTCAACCTGAAAATTATGTAACAAAGTGTGAGTTTTGTAAATTTAAAAGAAATTGACTATTTAGTGAGATCTCATCTTACTTATGAGTTTCTTCGTCGATACATCTCGGAAGAGGTGGTGGAATATCTTGATATAGACCAAACTGTCTCATGACACGCTCAGGATTATACGGTTCAACAAACCACAGATATAATAAATTGCAGCGAGTCAACCAGAAGCCACTATCTCTCACGCAATCGACTGGGATGCGTTGCGAACCAAATACCATGTTAATTTGAAGTTCAGTCCACGGGTTCCTTGTGATTTGGGACGCATCAAGAAGCTCAAACTGATCATGGTATATGGGGTAACAACTTTTCGCGATTTTTGGAGACCATTTTTTCCCGCCTAGTGTCCACCGACTGTACATAGTTACAACGCCCTCACCACAGTCGTATGGGGTTACGAGATTTACTATTTGGGGTCGTCCAACAGGTAGGTATTCCCATGACCACAACTGTAGAAACTCGTACGAGACACAAAGTAATGGAGCTTTCGTCCCGAACGAAGATTTCTGTGTGGCATCAAACAACCCTCTATATGTATGAGAAAGCATAGTGGAACCAAAGCTGTATTTTGGATCCGCAGGTAATGGTTCGTCCACTATCTTCTCGGCAAAGTAGATGAGACCAGGTAGAACTACGTCACCGTGAGAATTCGGAAACATCAGACCAAATAGCCACAACAAATATGCAAACAAGTGTCTCTTCCTCGACTCAGGATCAGCGTAGCTAGATAAAACTTCAAAGTTTTTAAAAAGCCAGCTGAGTGGGACACCCCGAGGCGGACCGGTACGATCTGATACGGGCATTGTCAGCCCAAGACGGTCCGAGACAGTGTCTGGTCAAGATTGATTAACTTGTGGAGGGACCAATGGCTCACCTCTAATTGGTAGAGCTGTGATCATTGAGATATCTTTCAGCGTAGGTGCAAGCTCTCCACAACAAAAGTGAAAGGTGTGGGTCTCGGGTCTCCATCGGTCAACGAGGGATGTCAAAAGAGATGGGTCCGAAGTGAAAGTGCCTGGACGAGTTGCGAGGTTAGCAAAACCAAGTAGTCCATAAGCCTGAAGGTGTTGAAGGAAACAATTGTGTATTCTCCATTTGTTCTTTACGGTTCGAAGCCTGAAGGTCTGAGGAGGACTTTCATGATTTGGGTTTAAGAAAAGGTGGCAACGATGGTGGGCGTCGTGGTGTCCCTGCAAAAGGATTGGCAATTCAGCCATAACCTGCAGTCACGATTACAAACATAAGTTAACAAATATAACAACATGATGATTTAATTAAATTAAATATCTGAGGATTACATCACGATTAAATTAAATTAAATATATGAAAATTACATCACGATTAAATTAATTTAAATATCTGAAGATTACATCACGATTAAATTAAATATCTAAATATTACATCACGATTACAAATATAAGAACATCATGCGGTGTTGTTGTTGTGATATGGGCATTCCCTACGCGAGTGCCCGGGGCACCTGCAAATGCGACATCGCCTTGGTTCTCCCACCTGGCTATGGTCCATGTCATTGCGATGACGCCTAGACTGACGTCGTCCCATCGCGGTTCTCTTCAACGCGGCATTAGGAACCCATTTCGTCCCTCCTGGCCATAATAGCTTGTAGTGCATATCAATGCCCCATGCCCAGAACTCACCATTCCAGGTGTTGTACAAATTGTACATGTTGAAGTATGGTGACACGTATGGTTCGACACTTATTTTTTGATCTGCAACTGGGGGCTACAATGATGGCCAACTCGTACTCACCGCCCCCGCTACTGCACCCAGCAACATCGGTGGCAGAAATGAACTCCACATACACCATGGGTTGTCCAAACATACAGTTCTTCGGATTGCTTGCAAACCCCATGTACGAACCCCACGATCTTTCACCAGTAACCGGCCGCAGACCCCAACGGGGAACTGTCCCATCATTTCCCCCGGCAACCACGAAAGCCTCCATGGTCATCTTTTTTCCATCCATCGCTGGCCCAAACACTGCTCGGATGCACCTTCTAACTGCCGCATACCCTACATTGACCATGTCTTTCACTACAACCATAGTCGTACCGCACCTCGACACATCCACACCGGAAGGAGCGTCGCATACGATGTCCCCATAGAACACTAACAAATTTTCCATAGTACCTAACGAGCAGCCATATTTACATCGTTAGTCAATTTATATTCTAATAACTTACGGTAATAATCGTTTATTTACATATAATAATCCGACTAATATTCACAACACAACAGTAACATCATTCACAGCAGTACATCAACACAAAAAATTTGTTCAAAAAATTACACCACATCATTTATACCTCTTGTTCAATAAGGATATCCTTCCGAATAGAAAAATCCGTTAGCGTGAATATATCACCGGTAATATATCAACGAGGTCGACCTATTATCACATAAAAAAAATTTAGACGCACAATTTTTTTCTGCTACCAAAGTTTCAAAATAGCAGTAGCATGCATGTGGTCATCACCTCTAAAGAGAAACCGAAGACCGAAAAACAATTTCTTCAATCACGTCATCTCCTCCTTGTTTGCTACCCAGACGATATTTTCTTTACCTAATTACATACATCATCAAGGATATTAGCATTTATGTTGCATTTCATGTATGGTTTCCTAACTACAGAACTTATTAATAAACATGACACATGAAATAACAACACATTTAATCATGCAATGACCAATTACAATACAATCATTTCCTTAATTAACATTTTAAAACTTCTTGCATGTCTAACTAACATGATGCATCTTAAAGGCTTAACGCTGATTTACAATCAGTCAAATATTTGTTCTCGAAATTCCGGCTCTAACGCAACCAAAACATTTAACACAACTCCTAATTACGACTTAATGACAGAAATAACAACATCTTGCATGACCAAAAAATAGTACTAATTGACACAACTAACATTGATCTATAACATCTTCAACATATTGTTCTAACAAATATTATTATGAATGCAAAATATATCTCATATGAAAACATTTATAACTTCCAAGAAGTAAACATCGCATAGCTAATGACGGGCTACAAAACTATGTAATCTTCAACGTGCATGCACAAAAAAATTAGTGTATTGCAAAGAACATACCTTGATCTTCAACTTAGTAGTTCACTTCAGACAGCAAATCGTACTCCTGAAGCTCCAAATTACTTCCCAAAGTGATGAAATACTCACTAAAACAACAGATAATACATACTTAGAAACTGTTCAAACAGAATAAAAACGTCATGCATGCGAACACAACCAACAAAAATGGGCAGCTCTTACCTTCATCTATCTTTTCTTCAACTACAACATCTTCAAAATCCAACTCTAACCCGTCCTAAATCGTGACTAAAAGTCTCTACTAAACTGTGTGCTACACAAGAGAGCAAGAGAGCAGGCAGAGGCAGAGGCAAAGTGTGTGCGCATGGAGCAGCAGCTTCGCGTATAAAAAGAGTAGGAGCACTGTAATGTCGGCACAACAGGTTAAAACGTGATGTTGCGTCCGGCGCAGCAACAGCAACGCTACCTCCCGCGAGCGCAGCAGCATCTGCTTTTCACAAAAAAAACAGCAGCGGCGGAATCACAGCGCGCGCAGCGGCATCTCCTTTCACAAAAAATAGCACCAGCAGAATCAGCGCCGTCAGCCTCGGAATCAGCGCCGGGAGCGTCGCTTTCCGCGCGTGCATGTGCACAGGGCTGCCGCCTGGCGTGGTGGCGGCAGGGCCCACGGCCCCTTGTCCGTTCCGTAGCGAGCAGTGGCCGAAACGGGATCCCGGTCGGCCGCCTCGGGTGGCGGCGGCAGGTGCCGGCCGCCTTGCGCAGTGGCGGCAGGTGACACGCGTCACCTGGCGCGCCTGCCGCCAAAATCGAGGGGGTCTTTTTGTCAACCTGTACCGCAGGTAGGCCTCCACCCACAACAAGGACAGCGCGAGAAGCCAGGCAATCTTCTGACTAAACGACAGCATTGTCACATATGTATACCGTATACTGTTCAGTGTTGAGCTCACCTGCAGTTTCTTGCTCGTGCATGGGGAGCATGGATGCCAGGTGCTGGCTGAGGTGCGGAAGCTGGTGGACACGTACAAGGACAAGGAGGTGAGCATCACGGTGACCGGGCACAGCCTCGGGGCGGCGCTGGCCACCCTAAACGCCTTCGACATCGCCGAGAACGGCTACAACTGCACGGCCTCGGCAACGTTCCCGGTCACGGTGTTTGCGCTCGCTAGCCCGAGCGTGGGCGGCGCGAATTTGTGACCAAAAGGACCCCCTCCCCAACGGATTTGTTAAAAGAGACCCCCTGCCGCACAAATTGGCAAAAAAGACCCCCTCGATTTTGGCGGTAGGCGCGCCAGGCGACGCATGTCACCTGCTGCCACGGGAGGAGGCGGCCGGCACCTGCCGCCACGGCCCGAGGCGGGCGGCGTTTTTTCCGTTTCTGCCACTGTTCCGCTACGGAACGGAGAAAGCGTGGCGGGCCCTGCCGCCACCTTGGCTGGCGGCAGCCCTGTCGGCACGCACGCGCCGAAAGCGACGCTGGCGGCGCTAATTAGGAGGCCGACGGCACTGATTCCGAGGCAAGATGTTGGCGCTGCTTTCTTAAAAAGGAGATGCTGCTCGTGCTGCTTTCTGAAAAAACAATGCTGCTGCTGCTACCCGAGAGACAGCGGTGCTGTTGCTGTGGCGGACGCGACAGTCGGTTCACGTGTTCTGCCGACACTACAGTGCTCCTATTCTTCTTATAAACGATGTTGTTGCTGCTGCTCTATCTCACACACACTCTGCCTGCTCTCTCGCTCTCTCACGCACACACACTCTGCCTCTCCTGCTCTCTTATCTTTCTGATTTAGGAAGGTTTAGATTTGGATTTTGAAGATGTTGTAGTTGACGAAACGATATATCAAGGTAAGAGCTGTCCATTTTTGTTGGTTGTGTTCGCATGCATAACATTTTTCCTTCGTTTGATTTGTGTCTAAGTGTGTATTATCTGTTGTTATAGGCAGCATTTCGTCACTTCATGGAGTAATTTGGAGCTTTAGGACTACGATTTGCCGTGTGAAGTGAACTACTGAGTTGAAGATCAAGGTATGATCTTTGCAGTACATGAATTTTCTTGTGCATGCACGTTGGAAATTAATTAGCTTCGTAGCCCGACATTAGCTATGCGATGTTTACTGCTTAGAGGTTAATTTCATATGCGATATTTTGCATTTATAGTAATATTTGTGAGACCAGTATGTTGAAGATGTTATAGATCAGTGTTAGCTGTGTCTAGTAGTACTATATTTTTTGACATGCAAGATGTCTTTTTGGTCATTAAGTCATAATTAGGACTTCTGTTAAATGTCTAGATTGAGTTAGAGCCGTAATTTGGACAACAGATATTTTATTGTATCGTAGATCATCGTTATGCCTTTAAGACGAATCATTTTAGTTAGACATGCAAGAAGTTCTTAATATGATAATTAAGAAAATGATTGTACTTGGTCATTGCATGATTTTCTCATTCACGCAACATTAAGTTCATCAAAAAATGCATCAAAAAATGTTGTGCGTGGATGAAAAAATGTGTTGTTATTTCATGTGTCATGTTTATTAATAAGTTATATAGTTAGGAAATCGTAGGTTGACTTTATTAGCTAATTTGGTAAAGTAGGAAACCGTACATGACATGGAACATAAGTGCTAATATCCTTGATGATGTATGTAATTAGGTAAAGCAAATAGCATCTTAGTAGCAAACAAGGAGGAGATGACGTGATTGAAGAAATTGTTTTTCATTCATCGATATCCCTTTGGAGGTGATGCCCACATGCATGCAACTACTATTTTAAAACTTTAGGCAGCAGAAAAAAATTGTGTGTCTAAAATTTTTGTTCATGTGATAATAGGTCGACTTCGTTCATATATTACTGCTGACGGATATTTTTTATTCGGAAGGATATCCTCATTGAAGCAGAGGTATAAATGACGTCGTGTAATTTTGCGAATATTTATTTACATTGATGTACTGTTGTGGATGATGTTACTGCTGTTGTGAATATTTGCCGAATTAGTACAATATAAATATATTAATATGATTTCTAAAGTTTCAGTTGACTAACAATGTATATATGTATGCTTGTTTTATTATTTCTAAATAAAATCGAAACATGTTAAAAGTACATGCTGTTGTTTTTCTAAAATACACCGATTAATTTTTTTTTAAGTTTTAATCGTCTAACAATGTAAATACGGTTGCTCATTAGGTACTATGGAAAATTTGTTAGTGTTCTATGGGGACTTCGTTTGGGACGAAAGCTCCATTGCTTTGTGTCTCATACGAGTTTCTACAATTGTGGTCATGGGAATACCTACCTGTTGGACGACCCCAGATAGTAAAACCCGTAACCCCATACGAGTGTGGTGAGGGCATTGTAACTATGTCTAGTCGTTGGACACTAGGTGGGAAAAAATGGTCTCCAAGAATCGCGAAAAGTTGTTACCCCATATACCATGATCAGTTTGAGCTTCTTGACGCGTCCCAAATCACATGGAACCCATGGACTGAGCTTCAAATTAACATGGTATTTGGTTCATAACGCATCCCAGTCGAATGCGTGAGAGATAGTGGCTTCTGGTTGACTCGCTGCAATTTATTATATCTGTGGTTTGTTGAACCGTACAATCCTGAGCGTGTCATGAGACAGTTCACTAGTAGAAAACAGGGCTTTGGTCGAGGCCTGAAATCCCATTAATCCCGGTTCACTCACGAACCAGGACCCATGGGGGCATTGGTCCCGGTTCGTGAGGCCAGGGCGCTGGCCGGGCCTCGTGGGCCATTGGTCCCGGTTCGTCTGACCCCTTTGGTCCCGGTTCCAGACACGAACCGGGACCAATGGGCCTCGCTCCTGGCCCACAACCATTGGTCCCGGTTTGTGGCTGGAACCGGGACCAAATGGTGTCCTTTAGTCCCGGTTCCAGCCACAAACCGGGACCAATGGTTGGCCTATATATACCCCCTGCCCACGAGCAGAGTAGTGCACTGCTCTGTTTTTTTGGCCGGCCGTGGGAGAGCTTTGTGGTGCTCTAGCTCACCTCCTATGCACACGAGGTGTTCGATGAAATGCCCGAGCCACACTTAAGCTTTTCCTCTCGACGCTCCTTGTCCAAGCTCCATTTTCCTCAAGATTTGTCTACGTTTGGCGGTTCGTCCTGTCCCGTCCCCGTCCTCACCGCCGTCGATCGCCCGCGCCGATCTCGGCGCCGGCAGCACCGTGGTTAGCCTCTTCTTCTTATCTTCTTTCTAAAAGAAAAAAGTTCTTACTTGTATGATTTAGATAGATACTTGTGTAATTTTCTTACTTTTATTATTGTTTGTTATTATATAGTGCGATGGTTTTGGTATCCGCCTCCGTCGGCCCTTGTCCTGTCTATGATTCGGATGTGGTATATATTATCTTTTATAACTATTTGTTTTTATTTAGTGTTTATGACAATTATGCCGACCAACGTGACATAGATATTTTAATCTAGGAGGTATGTGAACCGGAAATTCCAACCGACATAGAAATTCTTGTCGAGAAGTTAAATTTGGTTGAAAAAGAAAACAATTACTTGTAAGAAAAATTACAAAGAGTTGAAGAGGAGAAGATGAAGTTGGAGTTGCATGTTGCCGATGTCGTCGACAATCACAAGATCAAGATGGATGCAATGTGCTTGAAGATTAGAAAGATTAGAAAATATGCCATTCATACTGAGGCTTGGTATCATTATGCCGTTGGATCAATTGGTACCTTAGTTGCGGTTATGATCGCATTTGTTGTTGCATTTAAATTTTATAGTTTCAATGTATGTTTTAATTAGATGCTCTAGAGAGCTATATGTTGTTCAATAATGAGAACTATGTATGAACGTTATGTATTTATTTTGGTCACTACTGTACTTTGGCTTTAATGTGATGATGAATTTCTATTAATTTGGTTTTTAATACACTTTATTATATAACGCACGCAGATGAACCGGCAATGGATGTACGGTGACCGACGCACCTCCGAGTATATTAAGGGCCTGCATAATTTTCTCGAAGCGGCTGAGGCAAACAAGCAGAATGGTTTTATGCATTGTCCATGTACTGTCTGTGAGAATACGAAGGCTTTCTCCAACTCTAAAACCCTTCACTTCCACCTGCTTGAGAAGGGTTTTATGCCACACTATAATGTTTGGACCAAGCACGGAGAAAGAGGGGTTATGATGGAAGACAACGAAGAAGAAGAGGATGATGACAACTACCCGCCCCCTGAATACGGTGATGCTGCAATGGGGGAAGCTGAAGATCAAGAGGAACCAGACGATGTGCCCGATGATGATCTTCGCCGGGTCATTGTTGATGCATAGAGAGAATGCGAAAGTGAAAGGGAGAAGTTGAAGTTCGATCGCATGTTAGAGGATCACAAAAAAGGGTTGTACCCAAATTGCGAAGATGACAACAGAAAGCTCGGTACCACACTGGAATTGCTGCAATGGAAGGCAGACAATGGTGTATCTGACAAGGGATTTAGTTCGCTACTGAAAATAATGAAGAAGAAGCTTCCAAAGGATAACGAATTGCCCGGCAGTACGTACGAAGCAAAGAAGGTTCTATGCCCTCTAGGATTGGAGGTGCAGAAGATACATGCATGCCCTAATGATTGCATCCTCTACCGCGGTGCGTACGAGGATTTGAACGCATGCCCGGTATGCGGTGCATTGCGGTATAAGATCAGAAGAGATGACCCTGGTGATGTTGAGGGCCAGCGCACCGGGAAGAGGGTTCCTGCCAAGGTGATGTGGTATGCTCCTATAATACCTCGGTTGAAATGTCTGTTCAGAAACAAAAAGCATGCCGAGTTGATGCAATGGCACATAAAATACCGTAAGAAAGACGGGAAGTTGAGAGCACCCGCTGATGGGTCGCAGTGGAGAAAGATCGAGAGAAAGTGGAGCGACTTCATAGGTGACCCAAGGAACGTATGGTTTGGTTTAAGTGCAGATGGTGTTAATCCTTTTGGGGATCAGAGCAGCAAGCATAGCACATGGCCTGTGACTCTATGTATGTATAACCTTCCTCCTTGGTTGTGCATGAAGCGGAAGTTCATTATGATGCCAGTGCTCATCCAAGGCCCTAAGCAACCCAGCAATGACTTTGATGTGTACCTAAGGCCATTAGTTGATGAACTTTTACAGCTATGGAATGGAAGAGGTGTACGTGTGTGGGATGAGAACGAACAGGAGGAATTTGACCTACATGCGTTGCTGTTTGTAACTATCAACGATTGGCCTGCTCTCAGTAACCTTTCAGGACAGACAAACAAGGGATACCACGCATGCACACACTGTTTAGATGACACCGACAGTATATATTTGGACAAATGCAGGAAGAATGTGTACCTGGGGCATCGTCGATTTCTTCCGACCAACCATCAATGTCGAAAGAAAGGAAAGCATTTCAAAGGTGAGGCAGATCTCCGGAAGAAGCCCGCCCTCCGTACTGGTGATCACATACTTGATATGGTCAATGATTTACAAGTAATCTTTGGAAAGGGTCCTGGCGGACTATCTCCGACTGACGATGCGGGACGCGCACCCATGTGGAAGAAGAAATCTATATTTTGGGACCTACCCTATTGGAAAGACCTAGAGGTCCGCTCTGCAATCGACGTGATGCACGTGACGAAGAATCTTTGCATGAACCTGCTAGGCTTCTTGGGAGTGTATGGGAAGACAAAAGATACACCGGAGGCACGGGAGGAACAGCAACGTTTGCATGAAAAAGACGGCATGCATCCAAAGCAGTATGAAGGTCCTGCCAGCTACGCTCTTACCAAAGAAGAGAAGGAAATCTTCTTTGAATGCCTGCTCAGTATGAAGGTCCTATCTGGCTTCTCGTCGAATATAAAGGAAATAATAAATATGGCAGAGAAAAAGTTCCAGAACCTAAAGTCTCATGACTGCCACGTGATTATGACGCAACTGCTTCCGGTTGCATTGAGGGGGCTTCTACCAGAAAACATTCGATTAGCCATTGTGAAGTTATGTGCATTCCTCAATGCAATCTCTCAGAAGGTGATCGATCCAGAAATCCTGCCAAGGTTAAGGAGTGATTTGGTGCAATGTCTTGTTAGTTTCGAGCTGGTATTCCCACCGTCCTTCTTCAATATCATGACGCACGTCCTAGTTCATCTACTCGACGAGATTGTCGTTCTGGGCCCTGTATCATTACTATCGAGATTCAATAAGAATAAACCCCTCACATTGGGTGCATGACCATAAAAGATATTACTCATATAAATAGAACAACCATTATTCTCTGATTTAAATGAGTAACCGTCTCGCAATAAACAAGATCCAGATATAATGTTCATGCTTAACGCAGGCACTAAATAACAATTATTCAGGTTCAGCACTAATCCCGATGGTAATCGAAGAGCGAGCGTGCCGACGGCGATCACATCAACCTTGGAACCATTTCCCATACGCATCATCACTTCGTCCTTTGCCAGCCTCCGTCTATTCCGCAGTTCTTGTTTTGAGATGCAAATATGAGCAACCGCACCGGTATCAAATACCCAGGCACTACAACGAGAGTTGGTAAGGTACACATCAATAACATGTATATCATATATACCTTGTTTGTTGTTGGCCGCCTTCTTGTTAGCCAAATACTTGGGGCAGTTTCGCTTCCAGTGTCCAGTTCCCTTGCAATGAAAACACACAGTTTCTGGTTTGGGTCCAGCCTTGGGTTTCTTCACGAGAGGAGCAACTGCTTTGCCACTCTTCTTGGAGTTACCCTTCTTACCCTTGCCATTTTTCTTGAAACTAGTGGTTTTATTGACCATCAACACTTGATGCTCCTTCTGAATTTCAGACTCAGCGGCTTTCAGCATCGCAAACAGCTCGGCGACTGACTTGTTCATCCCGTGCTTGTTATAGTTCAACACGAAGCTCTTGTAGCTAGGTGGCAATGATTGAAGAACTCTGTCAGTGATAGCCTCTGGCGGAAGGGGCATCCCCAATTCAGCCAGACGGGTGGAGTACCCAGACATTCTGAGCACGTGATCACTGATAGACCCGTTCTCCTCCATCTTGCAAGCATAGAACTTATCGGAGATCTCATATCTCTCGATCCGGGCATTCTTCTGAAAGATAAACTTCAACTCCTGGAACATCTCATATGCTCCATGACGTTCAAAACGTCTTTGAAGTCCCGGTTCTAAGCCATACAATATTGCACATTGAACTATTGAGTAATCTTCAGAACGAGAGATGCCAGGCGTTCACAACGCCTAGAGACTCAACTGGAGCGGGTGGATCACCAAGCGGTGCATCAAGGACATAAGCCTTCTAGGAAGCCGTAAGGATAATCCTTAGATTACGGGCCCAGTCCACAAAGTTACTTCCATCATCTTTCAACTTAGCTTTCTCTAGGAACGCATTAAAATTCAGGGGTGCTACTGCGCGAGCCATGATCTACAACATAAATATTGCAAAGACAACTTAGACTATTGTTCTAGATAATGAGTTTAGTTAATCGTATTACTTAAAAACTCCCACTCAAATTGACATCCCTCCGATCATTCGAGTGTACCATGATCCAAATCCACCAACTCAAGTCCGATCATCACGTGAGTTGAGGTGGTTTCAATGGTGAACATCTTCATTTTGATCATATCTACTATATGACTCATGTTCGACCTTTCGGTCTCTTGTGTTCCGAGGTCATGTCTGTACATGCTAGGCTCGTCAAGTTTAACCCGAGTGTTCCGCACGTGCAACATGGCTTACACCCATTGTATGTGAACGTAGAGTCTATCACACCCGATCATCACGGCGTGTCTCGAAACGACGAACTTTCGCAATGGTGCACACTCGGGGAGAACACAATTTATCTTGAAATTTAAGTGCGGGATCACCTTATAATGCTACCGTCGTCCTAAGCAAAATAAGATGCATAAAAGGATTAACATCACATGCAATTCATAAGTGACATGATATGGCCATGAACTTGTGCTTTTGATCTCCATCTCCAAAGCACCGGCATGATCTCCATCGTCACCGGCATGACACCATGATCTCCATCATCTTGATCTCCATCAACGTGTCGCCATGAGGTTGTCGCGCCGACTGTTGATTCCACGACTATTGCTAACTCATAGCGATAAAGTAAAGCAAAAACGGCGAAAATAATTAAAGACAACTCTATGGCTCCTGCCAGTTGCCGTACTCATCGACATGCAAGTCGTGATATTCTATACAACACATGATCATCTCATACATCACATATATCTCATCAAGTAATTGGCCATATCACATCACAACATACCCTGCAAAAACAAGTTAGACGTCCTCTAATTGTTGTTGCAAATTTTACGTGGCTGCGTTCAACACACGTACGGCTTGATGACGCCTTCACCTCCTCGATCTAGCGAGCGATGATGAAGTACTAGATGAGTTCCGGCAGCACGACGGCGTGGTGATGATGGTGAGGAACAATCTCTGCAGGGCTTCGCCAAGCACTACGGAGATTATGACGGGAGAACTAGAGGGTTAGGGTTGCCGACACACGGCTTGGGAAATCTTAATGTATCCCGTGTGCTAGCCCTGCCCCTCTATTTATATGTTGAGCCTTGGGGTCTAAACTTGGAGTAAAAGCCTCCTCCAGGTCGGTTTTGCCCGCACAAGGTCGGTTTCGCCCGCAGGGAAAGAGTCCAACTCGGATCCCTGCAGTACCGCGCACAAGCGGTAGTACCGCTCACGAGCGGTAGTACCGCTTGAGCGGTAGTACCGCTTCACACAAGCGGTAGTACCGCTTGTGCGGTAGTACCGCTTCACACAAGCGGTAGTACCGCTTACGCGGTAGTACTGCCTTACCAGCGGTAGTACCGCTTAAGGCAGCAGCAAAACTTCCTTTTGCACTTTCCAATACCTCGTGGGCTTTACCCCTTTGGCTCATATAAAGTGTTGCTGCACCCGAACACTTCGGTAAACATCCGGAACCCCTTCCGGTGAATTCCGGAACCCTTCCGGAGATCACAACACTATTATCACATATATTAATCTTTACCTCCGGACTCTTCCGGAGATCCTCGTCATGTCCGGGATCTTATCCGGGATTCCGAACAACCTTCGGTCACCAACAAAATAACTCAACTATACTAATCGTCACCAAACGTTAAGTGTGTAGACCCTGCGGGTTCGAGAACTATGTAGACATGACCGAGACACCTCTACGATCAATAACCAATAGCGGGACCTGGATGCCCATATTGGCTCCTACATATTCTACGAATATCTTTATCGGTCGAACCTCTATGTCAAGGATTCAGTTAATCCCGTATGTTGTTCCCTTTGTTCTTCGGTATGTTACTTGCCCGAGATTCGATCGTCGGTATCTCTATACCTAGTTCAATCTCGTTACCGGCCAGTCTCTTTACTCGTTCCGTAATACAAGATCTCGTGGCTAACACTTTAGTCACATTGCTTGCAAGGCTCATTGTGATGTTGTATTACCGAGTGGGCCCTGAGATACCTCTCCGTCACACGGAGTAACAAATCCCAGTCTTGATCCATGCCAACCCAACAGACACCCTCGGAGATACCTGTAGAGCACCTTCATAGTCACCCAGTTACGTTGCGACGTTTGATACACAAGGTACTCCTCCGATGTCAGGGAGTTGCATGATCTCATGGTCATAGGAACAGATACTTGACATGCAGAAAACAATAGCAATAAACTGACACGATCATATGCTACGTTCGTAGTTTGGGTCTTGTCCATCACATCATTCTCCTAATGATGTGATCCCGTTATCAAATGACATCTCATGTCAATGGCTAGGAAACCTTAACCATCATTTGATCAACGAGCTAGTCAACTAGAGGCTTACTAGGGACACAGTGTTGTCTATATACCCACACATGTATTTGAGTTTCCAATCAATACAATTATAGCATGGATAATAAACGATTATCATGAACAAGGAAATATAATAATAACTAATTTATTATTGCCTCTAGGGCATATTTCCAACAGTCTCCCACTTGCACTAGAGTCAATAATCTAGTTCACATCACTATGTGATTTACATTGTAATGATTCGAACACCCATGCAGTTCTGGTGTTGTTCATGTTTAGCCCTTGGAAGAGGTTTAGTCATCGGATCTGCAACATTCAGATCCGTGTGTACTTTGCAAATATTTATGTCGTCCTCCTTGATGTAATCGCGGATGGAATTGAAACGTCGCTTTATGTGTCTGGTCCTCTTGTGAAATCTTGGTTCCTTGGCTAGAGCAATGGCACCAGTATTATCACAAAACAGAGTCATTGGGTTAAGCGCACTAGGCACTACTCCAAGATCTGTCATGAACTCCTTCATCCAGACACCTTCCTTCGCCGCCTCCGAGGCAGCGATGTACTCCGCTTCGCATGTAGAATCAGCTACCACGCTTTGCTTGGAACTGCACCAGCTAACCGGACCCCCATTAAGAATAAATATGTATCCGGTTTGTGATTCAGAGTCATCCGGATCAGTGTCAAAGCTTGCATCGACGTAACCCTTTACGACGAGCTCTTGATCACCTCCATAAACGAGAAACATGTCCTTAGTCCTTTTCAGGTACTTCAGGATATTCTTGACCGCCGTCCAGTGTTCCATTCCTGGATCACTTTGAAACCTTCCGACCATACTTATGGCAAGGCTGACATCGGGTCTTGTGCACAGCATTGCATACATGATAGAGCCTATGGCTGAAGCATAGGGGATGACACTCATCTTTTCTCTATCTTCTGCAGTCACTGGGCATTGAGTCTTACTCAACTTCACACCTTGCAAAACAGGCAAGAACCCCTTCTTTGACTGATCCATTTTGAACTTCTTCAAAACTTTGTCAAGGTATGTGCTTTGTGAAAGTCCTATTAAGCGTCTCGATCTATCTCTATAGATCTTGATGCCTAATATGAAAGCAGCTTCTCCTAGGTCCTTCATTGAAAAACTCTTGTTCAAATATTCCTTCACGCTTTCCAACATTTCTATATTGTTTCCAATCAGTAATATGTCATCCACATATAATATTAGAAACGCTATAGAGCTCCCACTCACTTTCTTGTAAATACAAGCTTCTCCGTAAACTTGTATAAACTCGAACGCTTTGATCACCTCATCAAAGCAAAGATTCCAACTCCGAGATGCTTGCACCAGTCCATAAATGGATCGCTGGAGTTTGCAAACTTTGTCAGCATTCTCTGGATTGACAAAACCTTCTGGTTGCATCATATACAACTCTTTCTTAAGGAAACCGTTAAGGAACGCTGTTTTGACATCCATCTGCCAAATTTCATAATCGAAAAAGGCAGCTATTGCTAACATGATTCTGACGGACTTAAGCATCGCTACGGGTGAGAAGGTCTCATCGTAGTCAACTCCTTGAACTTGTGAAAAACCCTTTGCCACAAGTCGAGCTTTATAGACGGTGACATTACCTTCCGCGTCCGTCTTCCTCTTAAAGATCCATTTGTTCTGAATGGCCTTACGCCCTTCAGGTAATACTTCCAAAGTCCACACTTTGTTTTCATACATGGATCCCATCTCGGATTTCATGGCCTCTAACCACTTCTCGGAATCCGGGCCCATCATCGCTTCTCCATAGCTCGTAGGTTCATCGTTGTCCAACAACATGACCTCTAAGACAGGGTTGCCGTACCACTCAGGAGCAGTACGCATCCTTGTCGACCTACGAGGTTCGATAGTAACTTGATCCAAAGCTTTATGATCATTATCATTAACTTCCTCTTCAGCTGATGTAGGCTCTACAGAAACATCTTTCTGCGCTGCGCTACTTTCAGGTTGAAGTAAAGGTTCAACAACCTAATCAAGTTCTATCTTCCTCCCACTCAATTCTTTCGAGAGAAACTCTTTCTCAAGAAATGTTCCATTTTTAGCGACAAACACTTTGCCTTCGGATCTGAGGTAGAAGGTATACCCAACTGTCTCTTTTGGGTATCCTATGAAGACGCATTTCTCCGCTTTGGGTTCCAGCTTTTCAGGCTGAAGCTTTTTGACATAAGCATCACATCCCCAAACTTTAAGAAACGACAGCTTTGGCTTCTTGCTAAACCAAAGTTCATATGGCGTCGTCTCAACGGATTTCGATGGTGCCCTATTTAAAGTGAATGCAGCTGTCTCTAATGCATAACCCCAAAACGATAGTGGCAAATCGGCAAGAGACATCATAGATCGCACCATATCCAATAAGGTTCGATTACGTCGTTCGGACACACCATTACGCTGTGGTGTTCCAGGCGGTGTCAGTTGTGAAACAATTCCACATTGTCTTAAGTGACTGCCAAACTCATAACTCAGATATTCTCCTCCTCGATCAGATCGTAGGAATTTAATCTTCTTGTTACGATGATTCTCAACTTCACTCTGAAATTGTTTGAACTTTTCAAATGTTTCAGACTTGTGTTTCATTAAGTAAATATGCCCATATCTACTTAAGTCATCAGTGAAGGTGAGAAAGTAACGATAACCACCACGCGCCTCAATGCTCATCGGACTGCACACATCAGTATGTATGACTTCCAACAAGTCACTTGCCCGTTCCATTATTCCAGAGAACGGCGTTTTAGTCATCTTGCCCATGAGGCATGGCTCACATGTGTCAAGTGATTCAAAATCAAGTGACTCCAAAAGTAAATCAGCATGGAGCTTCCTCATGTGTTTTACGCCAATATGACCTAAACGGCAGTGCCACAAGAAAGTGGTATTATCATTATTAATTCTACATCTTTTGGCATCAATGTTATGAACATGTGTATCATTACTATCGAGATTCAATAAGAATAAACCCCTCACATTGGGTGCATGACCATAAAAGATATTACTCATATAAATAGAACAACCATTATTCTCTGATTTAAATGAGTAACCGTCTCGCAATAAACAAGATCCAGATATAATGTTCATGCTTAACGCAGGCACTAAATAACAATTATTCAGGTTCAGCACTAATCCCGATGGTAATCGAAGAGCGAGCGTGCCGACGGCGATCACATCAACCTTGGAACCATTTCCCACGCGCATCGTCACTTCGTCCTTTGCCAGCCTCCGTCTATTCCGCAGTTCCTGTTTTGAGTTGCAAATATGAGCAACCGCACCGGTATCAAATACCCAGACACTACAACGAGAGTTGGTAAGGTACACATCAATAACATGTATATCATATATACCTTGTTTGTTGTTGGCCGCCTTCTTGTTAGCCAAATACTTGGGGTAGTTCCGCTTCCAGTGTCCAGTTCCCTTGCAATGAAAACACACAGTTTCTGGTTTGGGTCCAGCCTTGGGTTTCTTCACGAGAGGAGCAACTGCTTTGCCACTCTTCTTGGAGTTACCCTTCTTACCCTTGCCATTTTTCTTGAAACTAGTGGTTTTATTGACCATCAACACTTAATGCTCCTTCTGAATTTCAGACTCAGCGGCTTTCAGCATCGCAAACAGCTCGGCGACTGACTTGTTCATGCCGTGCATGTTATAGTTCAACACGAAGCTCTTGTAGCTAGGTGGCAATGATTGAAGAACTCTGTCAGTGATAGCCTCTGGCGGAAGGGGCATCCCCAATTCAGCCAGACGGGTGGAGTACCCAGACATTCTGAGCACGTGATCACTGATAGAACCGTTCTCCTCCATCTTGCAAGCATAGAACTTATCGGAGATCCCATATCTCTCGATCCGAGCATTCTTCTGAAAGATAAACTTCAACTCCTGGAACATCTCATATGCTCCATGACGTTCAAAACGTCTTTGAAGTCCCGGTTCTAAGCCATACAATATTGCACATTGAACTATTGAGTAATCTTCAGAACGAGCCTGCCAGGCGTTCACAACGCCTAGAGACTCAACTGGAGCGGGTGGATCACCAAGCGGTGCATCAAGGACATAAGCCTTCTAGGAAGCCGTAAGGATAATCCTTAGATTACGGGCCCAGTCCACAAAGTTACTTCCATCATCTTTCAACTTAGCTTTCTCTAGGAACGCATTAAAATTCAGGGGTGCTACTGCGCGAGCCATGATCTACAACATAAATATTGCAAAGACAACTTAGACTATTGTTCTAGATAATGAGTTTAGTTAATCGTATTACTTAAAAACTCCCACTCAAATTGACATCCCTCCGATCATTCGAGTGTACCATGATCCAAATCCACCAACTCAAGTCCGATCATCACGTGAGTTGAGGTGGTTTCAATGGTGAACATCTTCATTTTGATCATATCTACTATATGACTCATGTTCGACCTTTCGGTCTCTTGTGTTCCGAGGCCATGTCTGTACATGCTAGGCTCGTCAAGTTTAACCCGAGTGTTCCGCACGTGCAACATGGCTTACACCCCTTGTATGTGAACGTAGAGTCTATCACACCCGATCATCACGGCGTGTCTCGAAACGACGAACTTTCGCAACGGTGCACACTCGGGGAGAACACAATTTATCTTGAAATTTAAGTGCGGGATCACCTTATAATGCTACCGTCGTCCTAAGCAAAATAAGATGCATAAAAGGATTAACATCACATGCAATTCTTAAGTGACATGATATGGCCATGAACTTGTGCTTTTGATCTCCATCTCCAAAGCACCGGCATGATCTCCATCGTCACCGGCATGACACCATGATCTCCATCATCTTGATCTCCATCAACGTGTCGCCATGAGGTTGTCGCGCCGACTGTTGCTTCCACGACTATTGCTAACTCATAGCGATAAAGTAAAGCAAAAACGGCGAAAATAATTAAAGACAACTCTATGGCTCCTGCCAGTTGCCGTACTCATCGACATGCAAGTCGTGATATTCTATACAACACATGATCATCTCATACATCACATATATCTCATCAAGTAATTGGCCATATCACATCACAACATACCCTGCAAAAACAAGTTAGACGTCCTCTAATTGTTGTTGCAAATTTTACGTGGCTGCTATGGGTTTGCAAGAACCGTTCTTACCTACACAAAACCACAACGTGGTGTAGTGATTGCTTTTTGATCTTCTAAAACAACCCTCTTCATTGAAATCGATTCAACTAAAGTGAGAGAGACAGACACCCGCTAGCCATCTTTATGCAACGAAGTTACATGTCAGTTGAAGGAACCTGTCTCGCGTAAGCGTGCGCGTAATGTCGGTCCGGGCCGCTTCATCTCACAATACCGCCGAATCAAGTATCAACTAGTAACGGCAAGCAATATGTATACACCCACGCCCACAACTCGTTTGTGTTCTACTCGAGATCTCATCTACGCATAGACCTAGCTCAGATGCCACTGTTGGTGAACGTTGCATGGGAAACAAAAATTTTCCTACGCACACACAAGATCTATCCATGGTGATGAGCATCTACGAGAGGGAGAGTGAATCTACATACCCTTGTAGATCGCTAAGCGGAAGCGTTAAGAAACGCGGTTGATGTAGTCGAACGTCTCCGCGATCCAAATCGCAAGTCGTCCCTCGATCCGATCACGAACTAGTGCCGAACGGACGGCACCTCCGCGTTCAACACACGTACGGCTTGATGACGCCTTCACCTCCTCGATCTAGCGAGCGATGATGAAGTACTAGATGAGTTCCGGCAGCACGACGGCGTGGTGATGATGGTGAGGAACAATCTCTGCAGGGCTTCGCCAAGCACTAAGGAGATTATGACGGGAGAACTAGAGGGTTAGGGTTGCCGACACACGGCTTGGGAAATCTTAATGTATCCCGTGTGCTAGCCCTGCCCCTCTATTTATATGTTGAACCTTGCGGTCTAAACTTGGAGTAAAAGCCTCCTCCAGGTCGGTTTTGCCCGCACAAGGTCGGTTTCGCCCGCAGGGAAAGAGTCCAACTCGGATCCCTGCAGTACCGCGCACAAGCGGTAGTACCGCTCACGAGCGGTAGTACCGCTTCACACAAGCGGTAGTACCGCTTGTGCGGTAGTACCGCTTCACACAAGCGGTAGTACCGCTTACGCGGTAGTACTGCCTTACCAGCGGTAGTACCGCTTAAGGCAGCAGCAAAACTTCCTTTTGCACTTTCCAATACCTCGTGGGCTTTACCCCTTTGGCTCATATAAAGTGTTGCTGCACCCGAACACTTCGGTAAACATCCGGAACCCCTTCCGGAGATCACAACACTATTACCACATATATTAATCTTTACCTCCGGACTCTTCCGGAGATCCTCGTCATGTCCGGGATCTTATCCGGGATTCCGAACAACCTTCGGTCACCAACAAAATAACTCAACTATACTAATCGTCACCAAACGTTAAGTGTGTAGACCCTGCGGGTTCGAGAACTATGTAGACATGACCGAGACACCTCTACGATCAATAACCAATAGC
Source organism: Elymus sibiricus (assembly GCA_039707655.1). Classification (NCBI taxonomy): domain Eukaryota; kingdom Viridiplantae; phylum Streptophyta; class Magnoliopsida; order Poales; family Poaceae; genus Elymus; species Elymus sibiricus. The sequence continues at coordinate 365,976,420 of CM077663.1, read as the reverse complement.
GGGACCTGGATGCCCATATTGGCTCCTACATATTCAACGAAGATCTTTATCGGTCGAACCTCTATGTCAAGGATTCAGTTAATCCCGTATGTTGTTCCCTTTGTTCTTCGGTATGTTACTTGCCCGAGATTCGATCGTCGGTATCTCTATACCTAGTTCAATCTCGTTACCGGCAAGTCTCTTTACTCGTTCCGTAATACAAGATCTCGTGGCTAACACTTTAGTCACATTGCTTGCAAGGCTCATTGTGATGTTGTATTACCGAGTGGGCCCTGAGATACCTCTCCGTCACACGGAGTAACAAATCCCAGTCTTGATCCATGCCAACCCAACAGACACCCTCGGAGATACCTGTAGAGCACCTTTATAGTCACCCAGTTACGTTGCGACGTTTGATACACAAGGTACTCCTCCGATGTCAGGGAGTTGCATGATCTCATGGTCATAGGAACAGATACTTGACATGCAGAAAACAATAGCAATAAACTGACACGATCATATGCTACGTTCGTAGTTTGGGTCTTGTCCATCACATCATTCTCCTAATGATGTGATCCCGTTATCAAATGACATCTCATGTCAATGGCTAGGAAACCTTAACCATCATTTGATCAACGAGCTAGTCAACTAGAGGCTTACTAGGGACACAGTGTTGTCTATATACCCACACATGTATTTGAGTTTCCAATCAATACAATTATAGCATGGATAATAAACGATTATCATGAACAAGGAAATATAATAATAACTAATTTATTATTGCCTCTAGGGCATATTTCCAACACAATCTTGGGTACACAGACGAACCATTCGTCCTAGCCAATGATGTGGCACAGGTTTTCTATGTGAAGGACATGTCTACCAAACCGAGAAAAAGAAAAGATATGGAAGCGAATACATCATACGATGAGCCAAAGCGCCACATAGTTCTTTCAGGAAAAAGAGACATCGTGGGATTGGAGGGCAAGACAGACATGTCTGAAGATTATGAAAAGTTTCATGAAATTCCTCCCTTCAAAGTCAAGGCTGACCCAAGCACCTGTTAAACGATGAAGATTATCCATGGTTACGGTGCAATAAGCAAAGGACACAAGCGAAGAAAACGTGAAGACTTTCTCTCCACAACTATATCATTGCAGTTACATGTGAACAAATGAAATGCCTTTTGTAACAGATGAGTTTTCGTATGAAACCCTGATACTTCGTAAGAGATTGTCCGTTTTGTACACGAAGTGCATCCAGTTTTTGTCGTAACCCTCTCAACTTTTTAGCACATGCTATGTGGGTGAAATAAAGATACCATGCCAACTTTCAACCTTTTCAGAGTTCATTTGTAGTGCTTTTCAATTTCAGGGTCATTTAGCTCAAAAAAATCAGTAAATGCATGAAAAATACCAAATGAAGTCAGAAAGGGTTGAAAATTGATGATGTGGCTTTGAATGGTGCATTTTGAACACACAAAAAGTCTGGAGTTCAAATAAGTTCAAAAAAATGAAATCCCTTTGTAACAGATGAGTTTTCGTCCGAAACCCTGATACTTCGAAAGAGATTGTCCATTTTGTACACGAAGTGCATCCAGTTTTTGCCGTAACCCTCTCAACTTTTTAGCACATGCTATGTGGGTGAAATGATGATACCATGCCAACTTTCAACCTTTTCAGAGTTCATTTGTAGTGCTTTTCAATTTCAGGGTCATTTAGCTCAAAAAAATCAGTAAATGCATGAAAAATACCAAATGAAGTCAGAAAGGGTTGAAAATTGATGATGTGGCTTTGAATGGTGCATTTTGAACACACAAAAAGTCTGGAGTTCAAATAAGTTCAAAAAAATGAAATCCCTTTGTAACAGATGAGTTTTCGTCCGAAACCCTGATACTTCGAAAGAGATTGTCCATTTTGTACATGAAGTGCATCCAGTTTTTGCCGTAACCCTCTCAACTTTTTAGCACATGCTATGTGGGTGAAATGATGACACCATGCCAACTTTCAACCTTTTCAGAGTTCATTTGTAGTGCTTTTCAATTTCAGGGTCATTTAGCTCAAAAAAATCAGTAAATGCATGAAATATACCAAATGAAGTCAGAAAGGGTTGAAAATTGATGATGTGGCTTTGAATGGTGCATTTTGAACACACAAAAACTCTAGAGTTCAAATAAGTTCAAAAAAATGAAATCCCTTTGTAACAGATGAGTTTTCGTCCGAAACCCTGATACTTCGAAAGAGATTGTCTATTTTGTACACGAAGTGCATCCAGCTTTTGCCGTAACCCTCTCAACTTTTTAGCACATGCTATGTGGGTGAAATGATGATACCATGCCAACTTTCAACCTTTTCAGAGTTCATTTGTAGTGCTTTTCAATTTCTGGGTCATTTAGCTCAAAGAATGAACTAATAGCCAAAAGAATGAACTAGAAAACTTTTATGAAACTCTAATAGCAAAAATAATGAACTAAAAATAAGCAATTAAAAAATTCTGTTATGATCAACTAAAACAAAACTATAATATTCTTCAATAGCAAAAAGAATCAACTAAAAAGCTTTTATAAAACTCTAATAGCAAAAGGAATCAACTAAAAATATTTTATAAACCTTTAGTATTTTTGAAACTAAAATTATATAAAATTTATGCAACTAAAGTTATTAAAGTATTTTCTGTTCAAAACATTAATAGCAAAAAGAATTTTCATAAAGAATTTTATTGTTAGAAACTTTAATAGCAAACTAAAATAACAAAATCTGTTTTTGATTAAAACAGACATTTAAATTAACCTAAAAATTACCAATTCTATTATCTACTAAAAGGAAAATACGGATCAAAAATAGAGAAATTCGCTAGAAAATCCCACAATAATCAGAAACATCTGGCCATCAGTTTAACACACGGTAAAACAACAACCATTAGATTTTGATAATATCTCTTTGACATTTAAATTGTGATAAATTACCCACCTATGCCATTAGTAAAAAAACGTTTCATCAAATTTGGTTGCCATGATACACGTATCCTTCTTTCCCATCTAAGAAAAGGAGATCTTGTTGATGTCAAAAAAAAGGAGATCATGCTTCTCCCTACAAAGAATATCGTGCCTTCCTTTGCCATGATCCACGTCTCCTTCTTTCCCACCTAAAAAAAGGGAGATCCTGCTTTCCTTTCCTTGAGCCATCACGGCTGAATGTGGTGGCGTTATGCATCAGGGTAAATTCCACGGGCCTGGCGGCGCTATCTATGTGAGCATCGAGGCAACGTCAACTCCTGCACTCCTATTCGAAGATGACGATAAACAAGGCCTCGATCTTGATCTGCGTAATGCAAGTACAAGGGATCCGGCCACTTCGTCTGAATTGGCTGGTGAGGAGAGATGGAAAATCTCTTCTTTTTTTTGCAGAAAGAGATGGAAAATCTCATGCACGTATACATCCAAAAGGCCATAGGTTATTAGGTAGAGGCGAATGGGGATAGGATCCAGTCCCTGCATATGAATTGGCAGCGTGAGTGAAGACGGAAAACTTCAATCACGTACACATCCATGAGGTTAGATATTGTTATGTATGTGTCTTTCTTTTGATTGGTCCATTGATTCTGTCGATAGGGCTAGAACACATCTTCTAATATGTAGATATTTATGTCTCTATTCAACTTTTTGCCTTATGCCAATCTTAAGATATATACATGTATCATGTTGAATCGGACAAAGTTTCATCAGAATACTAATTAACGTAATCTGTTTCCGCTACCAACCAAAGGACACATCCAAAATCTGCAATTTATTGTGTTATAATGTGATCAGTAGAAGAAAGTAAGTTTCTCTATTCACATAAGGCAAACTGTCATATTTAACATGCATGGAAGTGTGCATCAGCACTATGCTTCAGAAACTCATGTCGTGAACCGCTGCATATTTATAATATATGCAGCTCAACTGAAAGTATTAAGAATTATTCTTTCCTGAATGCCATTGGTCATTCATATATTATCTTTTCGTATGTGTTTTGGCTCTCTACATCTGTTGTACTTGGTGCCCAATCGTAAACCAAATTTAAACGGGAGAAAATAATTATAGCACAATAGATTTTTTCTTTGGTTGGGCAGTTTAGGTATACGATATTTATGCCCACAAGTTATCAATGTTTGCTGTCATTTTTTTCAGTTCCAACAAATTGTTTTAAAAATAATGCCAAATTTGCCTGAAAAGAGTACGCAGTCATATAAAAATCCTAGACATATATCTTTTATACATTAAATGTATTTGACGGGCAAGTACAAAAGGTAGAATGCCTGTAAAATATCAACAGGAATCAAAAACACCCGCCTTAGGATTGATGTATTAGAAAAACACAACCACTGGATGCTTAAAAAATTTCCTACTCAATTTTTCAATCTCTCGATATGAATGAGGGTATGTGCCTAACAAGGTTGATATCGATCGCATGCCCGGAAAAAGTGTAGAGAGATGTACAAATAAACATTTGTAACTATTAAGCAGTGACTTACTTACATTAGCTTGGCTTCATTGTATACAGTTGGAAATGGATAATTTATAAATAACTGCTTACCATCATTAGTACATTAAGTAATCATTAAGAAAAAAAATAAGGTGTGAATAATATGTCCTCAGACCAAATCTAGGAGCTAAGATAATAATGAGTCTGAACTGAAAAACACTATGATCTAAGCACTAGAAAATCAAAAGAAAACAAACATAAGAGATAGACATGAAAAAGGGAGAAGTGGGAATCTAGAGGTGGAAGGAAATGCAACGTCGAAGCCAGGTTGCTAATGTCGAGGACAAAGACTGAGGTGGCAGGCTACTTTGCTTTGGGACATTATCATCCCTTCACTCAGAAAAACTTTACTCAAAGCATTGTGCAGACTATTCGGGAAAATGGCTTCAGTAAATTATGAAAGTAGGTACATATCACAATATCTCGACTTACATAAACCAGATTTTATGCCATTATATGTTTGCAAATGGTCATATATATTTATGCCATTAAAAAGAAGTCTGTTCACATTATGACAGGCTGAGATATTACCTCAGTAACTTAACTTTGCTAAATTCTTGCCCGTGCATTTGCGCGGGCCACTTTGCTAGTTGAATATAGTGATAAAAGACAGTAATATTAAATAGCAGGAAAAAGAATCACTCAAAAATCTATTTTTTTAGTAAAGTTATTCACAAACTAGTGATTCACACCAATTTAAAAGAATTCAAATTTAAACTATTCAAATTTGGAAACTAATGGCACTAACAGAAAGCAAAAGGAATCGCTGAAAAAATGTAAGTAGAAACAAAAGAAAATAAATAAAGCAAAAAACAAAACAAAAAAACTGGAAAAAAATTAAAAAAATGCCGCCTACTGGGCCACCACGGCCTGAATACGACTAGAAACCCAATCAGCTAGTTGGGCCAGGATTCAGGCCCGCAGCAGGCCCAGAAGGCCCATAGGCAGGGGTTTGTGCGATTAGGCCTGTAAGCCTGCAGTTGAGAGGAGCACGAGAGGGCTGGCGCAACAGCGCTTATAAACCACTATCGAGCCCTCTCAGCTAGCGAGGTGGGACTAAACTTTTGGCCCCGGGCAGCACCACCCTTTAGTCCCGGTTGGTGGAACCAACCGGGACCAATACCACCCTTTGGTCCCGGTTGGTGGAACCAACCGGGACCAATACCAACCTTTGGTCCCGGTTGGTGCCACCAACCGGGACCAAAGGACTCTGCTTCCCGCCCTTTGGACTGACGAAAAGAGACCTCTGGTCCCGGTTGGTGGCACCCACCGGGACTAAAGGGCGGCATTGCTCCCAGTTGGTGGCACCAACCGGGACCAATGCTGAGTGTATATAAGCAGCACTTGTGAAATTTCACAGTTTTCATCGCCAAATCGCCCGACGACGCCGAGCTCCTCGACGCCGCCAGGCTGGCCCGACGCCGTCCGCCGCCCACGCCGTCGCCGTCGCCGCGCCCCTGCCCCGTCGTCGCCGTCGCCGTCGCCGTCGTCGTCCCTGAGCCCGCGGCCCTGCCCCGCCCCCGAGCCCACGCCCCTGCCCCGCCCCCGAGCGCGCCCGGCGGCGCGCGCCCCTGCCCCGGCCCGCCCCCGCCGTCGCCGTCGTCGTCCCCGAGCTCGTGGCCCTGCCCCGCCCCCGAGCCCACGCCCCTGCCCCGCCCCCGAGCCCATGCCCCTGCCCCGCCCCCGAGCGCGCCCGGCCGCGCCCCTGCCCCGGCCCGCCCCTGCCGTCGCAGTCGCCGGCGCCCTCGCCGCACCCACCGTCGTCGTCGCCCTCGCCGGCCGCCCCCGCTGTGAGCCGCCGCCGCCCCGGCTCTGTGCAAATTTTTTTATATATATGTTGATTTTTTTATATGATGAATGTTTTTGTTCATATATAATGTATATATGTATGTGGCTATATGTATGTATGGATGGATGTATATATGATGTTTTTTTGTTCATAGCATTTTTTTGTTCATATATGTATTATTTTTTTCATATATGTGGCTATATGTATTTTTTTGTTCATAGCATTTTTTTTGTTCATATATGTATTTTTTTTCCATGTATGTATGTGGCTATGTATGTATGGATGGATAGCATTTTTTTTTGTTGATAGAATATTTTGTCGATTTCCTACCCCCTCCCGCCCCTACCCGACAAACTCTCGAGGCCACCCAAACCCCTAGAAGAAAACTCCGGTAACTTCGACATGAGGGTGGACGTCGGACATATCGGGCGACCAACTCTCGAGGCCACCCAAACCCTAGAAAAATAGCGTTGTCGATATCCTACCCCCTCCCGCCCCTACTCGACAAACTCTCGAGGCCACCCAAACCCCTAGAATAAAACTCTGGTTACTTCGACATGAGGGGGGACGTCGATCAACGCCCTCTCGCCCGGCCAACTCTCGAGGCCACCCCAAACCGGAACAAGTCTAGATATATTGAGGCCACCCCAAACCCTAGAAGAGTTGTCGAGGCCACCCAAATTTACCAAGTTAAAAGAGCGTTGTCGAGGCCACCTCCCCGATAACTTCGACATGAGGGGGGACGTCGGACATGACATGAGGGGGGACGTCGGACGTCGGACTTGAGGGGTGAGCGTCGTTGTCGTCTACCCCCTCCCCGATAACTTCGACATGAGGGGGGACGTCGGACATGACATGAGGGGTGAGCGTCGTTGTCGTCTACCCCCTCCCCGATAACTTCGACATGAGGGGGGACGCCGGACATGTCATGTGAATTTTTTTTTTGTTCATATAGAAAACTCCGGTAACATAGATTTATCAAGAATGCCCCCATTATGGATGTGCACAAGTTGATCCAATTTTTCTCTAATCTCATATATATATATATTCTTCTATATGTCACGTTGTCTGTCAAAGTATTGAAGAAATCCATGGCTTCATCATTAGCCGGAAGTAACATGCGTATGATGCTACGAAGCTCTTCAAAGTTGTTTTGGAACGGAGTTCCAGATAGAATAATTCGCTTTTTGGTACGAATTTCAGCAAAGGCCTTCCAAATAGCGATATTCGGAAGGCTCTTACTGAACTTCGTACCAAAAAGCTAATTAATTATCCTATCCGGGACTCCATTCCAAAACAATTTTGGAGAGCTTCGTACCATTATGCGCCTGTTACTTCTGGCTAATGATGAAGCCATGGTTTTCTTGAATCCTTTGACACTAGACAACGTGACATATAGAAGGGTAGATGAGATCAGGAAAAATATGGACCATTTTCTGCACATTCAGAATGGCGCCATTTTGTTAATTAAATCCCTTAAAGGTTAAGAGAATCCCTTGTTTGACATTCATGAGAGAGTCGGTCCGGACGTCGGACATTCATGAGAGAGGCGGTCCGGACGTCGGACATTCATGTTTGTATATTAATTGCCATGTTGTAATATTTGCAGAACCTATGGATCAAAGAGACTTGGAACAAGAACAGTTGTTGGGGGACATAATCCTCGGCGGACGTGATGTCTTGTCGTTTCTCAACGACACCGATGGTCTGGAAGGAGAGGATGACGGCTCCGGTGATCGAACAATGGAGGAGGAAGGACCCGCTGCCCAACAGATTTGTTAAAAGAGACCCCCTGCCGTACAGATTGGCAAAAAAGGCCCCCTCGATTTTGGTGGCAGCCGCGCCAGGCGACGTGTGTCACCTGCCGCCACGGGAGGAGGCGGCCGGCGTTTTTTCCGTTTCTGCCACTGTTCCGCTACGGAACGGAGAAAGCGTGGCGGGCCCTGCCGCCACCTTGGCTGGCGGCAGCCCTGTCGGCACGCATGCGCCGAAAGCGACGCTGGCGGCGCTGATTAGGAGGCCGACGGCGCTGATTCGGAGGCAAGATGCTGGCGCTGCTTTCTTAAAAAGGAGGTGCTGCTCGTGCTGCTTTCTGAAAAAACAATGCTGCTGCTGCTACCCGAGAGACAGCTGTGCTGTTGCTGTGGCGGACGCGACAGTCGGTTCACGTGTTCTGCCGACACTACAGTGCTCCTATTCTTCTTATAAATGATGCTGTTGCTGCTGCTCTATCTCACACACACTCTGCCTGCTCTCTCGCTCTCTCACGCACACACACTCTGCCTCTCCTGCTCTCTTATCTTTCTGATTTAGGAAGGTTTAGATTTGGATTTTGAAGATGTTGTAGTTGACGAAACGATATATCAAGGTAAGAGCTGTCCATTTTTGTTGGTTGTGTTCGCATGCATAACATTTTTCCTTCGTTTGATTTGTGTCTAAGTGTGTATTATCTGTTGTTATAGGCAGCATTTCGTCACTTCATGGAGTAATTTGGAGCTTTAGGACTACGATTTGCCGTGTGAAGTGAACTACTGAGTTGAAGATCAAGGTATGATCTTTGCAGTACATGAATTTTCTTGTGCATGCACGTTGGAAATTAATTAGCTTTGTAGCCCGACATTAGCTATGCGATGTTTACTGCTTAGAGGTTATTTTCATATGCGATATTTTGCATTTATAGTAATATTTGTGAGACCAGTATGTTGAAGATGTTATAGATCAATGTTAGCTGTGTCTAGTAGTACTATGCTTGTTTTATTATTTCTAAATAAAATTGAAACATGTTAAAAGTACATGCTGTTGTTTTTCTAAAATACACCGATTAATTTTTTTTTAAGTTTTAATCGTCTAACAATGTAAATACGGTTTCTCATTAGGTACTATGGAAAATTTGTTAGTGTTCTATGGGGACATCGTTCGGGACGAAAGCTCCATTGCTTTGTGTCTCATACGAGTTTCTACAGTTGTGGTCATGGGAATACCTACCTGTTGGACGACCCCAGATAGTAAAACCCATAACTCCATACGAGTGTAGTGAGGGCATTGTAACTATGTCCAGTCGGTGGACACTAGGTGGGAAAAAATGGTCTCCAAGAATCGGGAAAAGTTGTTACCCCATATACCATGATCAGTTTGAGCTTCTTGACGCGTCCCAAATCACATGGAACCCATGGACTGAGCTTCAAATTAACATGGTATTTGGTTCATAACGCATCCCAGTCGAATGCGTGAGAGATAGTGGCTTCTGGTTGACTCGCTGCAATTTATTATATCTGTGGTTTGTTGAACAGTACAATCCTGAGCGTGTCATGAGACAGTTCACTAGTAGAAAACAGGGCTTTGGTCCAGGCCTGAAATCCCATTAATCCCGGTTCACTCACGAACCAGGACCCATGGGGGCATTGGTCCCGGTTCGTGAGGCCAGGGCGCTGGCCGGGCCTCGTGGGCCATTGGTCCCGGTTCGTCTAACCCCTTTGGTCCCGGTTCCAGACACGAACCGGGACCAATGGGCCTCGCTCCTGGCCCACAACCATTGGTCCCGGTTTGTGGCTGGAACCGGGACCAAATGGTGTCCTTTAGTCCCGGTTCCAGCCACAAACCGGGAACAATGGTTGACCTATATATACCCCCTGCCCACGAGCAGAGTAGTGCACTGCTCTGTTTTTTTGGCCGGCCGTGGGAGAGCTTTGTGGTGCTCTAGCTCACCTCCTATGCACATGAGGTGTTCGATGAAATGCCAGAGCCACACTTAAGCTTTCTCCTCTCGACGCTCCTTGTCCAAGCTCCATTTTCCTCAAGATTTGTCTACGTTTGGCGGTCCGTCCTGTCCCGTCCCCGTCCTCACCGCCGTCGATCGCCCGCGCCGATCTCGGCGCCGACAGCACCGTGGTTAGCCTCTTCTTCTTATCTTCTTTCTAAAAGAAAAAAGTTCTTACTTGTATGATTTAGATAGATACTTGTGTAATTTTCTTAATTTTATTATTGTTTGTTATTATATAGTGCGATGGTTTTGGTATCCGCCTCCGTCGGCCCTCGTCCTGTCTATGATTCGGATGTGGTATATATTATCTTTTATAACTATTTGTTTTTATTTAGTGTTTATGACAATTATGCCGACCAACGTGACATAGATTTTTTAATCTAGGAGGTATGTGAACCGGAAATTCCAACCGACATAGAAATTCTTGTCGAGAAGTTAAATTTGGTTGAAAAAGAAAACAATTACTTGAAAGAAAAATTACAAATAGTTGAAGAGGAGAAGATGAAGTTGGAGTTGCATGTTGCCGATGTCGTCGACAATCACAAGATCAAGATGGATGCAATGCGCTTGAAGATTAGAAAGATTAGAAAATATGCCATTCATACTGAGGCTTGGTATCATTATGCCGTTGGATCAATTGGTACCTTAGTTGCGGTTATGATCGCATTTGTTGTTGCATTTAAATTTTATAGTTTCAATGCATGTTTTAATTAGATGCTCTAGAGAGCTATATGTTGTTCAATAATGAGAACTATGTATGAACGTTATGTATTTATTTTGGTCACTACTGTACTTTGGCTTTAATGTGATGATGAATTTCTATTAATTTGGTTTTTAATACACTTTATTATATAACGCACGCAGATGAACCGGCAATGGATGTACGGTGACCGACGCACCTCCGAGTATATTAAGGGCCTGCATAATTTTCTCGAAGCGGCTGAGGCAAACAAGCAGAATGGTTTTATGCATTGTCCATGTACTGTCTGTGAGAATACGAAGGCTTTCTCCAACTCTAAAACCCTTCACTTCCACCTGCTTGAGAAGGGTTTTATGCCACACTATAATGTTTGGACCAAGCACGGAGAAAGAGGGGTTATGATGGAAGACAACGAAGAAGAAGAGGATGATGACAACTACCCGCCCCCTGAATACGGTGATGCTGCAATGGGGGAAGCTGAAGATCAAGAGGAACCAGACGATGTGCCTGATGATGATCTTCGCCGGGTCATTGTTGATGCATAGAGAGAATGCGAAAGTGAAAGGGAGAAGTTGAAGTTCGATCGCATGTTAGAGGATCACAAAAAAGGGTTGTACCCAAATTGCGAAGATGACAACAGAAAGCTCGGTACCACACTGGAATTGCTGCAATGGAAGGCAGACAATGGTGTATCTGACAAGGGATTTAGTTCGCTACTGAAAATAATGAAGAAGAAGCTTCCAAAGGATAACGAATTGCCCGGCAGTACATACAAAGCAAAGAAGGTTCTATGCCCTCTAGGATTGGAGGTGCAGAAGATACATGCATGCCCTAATGACTGCATCCTCTACCGCGGTGCGTACGAGGATTTGAACGCATGCCCGGTATGCGGTGCATTGCGGTATAAGATCAGAAGAGATGACCCTGGTGATGTTGAGGGCCAGCGCACCGGGAAGAGGGTTCCTGCCAAGGTGATGTGGTATGCTCCTATAATACCACGGTTGAAACGTCTGTTCAGAAACAAAAAGCATGCCGAGTTGATGCAATGGCACATAAAAGACCGTAAGAAAGACGGGAAGTTGAGAGCACCCGCTGACGGGTCGCAGTGGAGAAAGATCGAGAGAAAGTGGAGCGACTTCACAGGTGACCCAAGGAACGTATGGTTTGGTTTAAGTGCAGATGGCGTTAATCCTTTTGGGGATCAGAGCAGCAAGCATAGCACATGGCCTATGACTCTATGTATGTATAACCTTCCTCCTTGGTTGTGCATGAAGCGGAAGTTCATTATGATGCCAGTGCTCATCCAAGGCCCTAAGCAACCCAGCAATGACATTGATGTGTACCTAAGGCCATTAGTTGATGAACTTTTACAGCTATGGAATGGAAGAGGTGTACGTGTGTGGGATGAGAACGAACAGGAGGAATTTGACCTACATGCATTGCTGTTTGTAACCATCAACGATTGGCCTGCTCTCAGTAACCTTTCAGGACAGACAAACAAGGGATACCACGCATGCACACACTGTTTAGATGACACCGACAGTATATATTTGGACAAATGCAGGAAGAATGTGTACCTGGGGCATCGTCGATTTGTTCCGACCAACCATCAATGTCGAAAGAAAGGAAAGCATTTCAAAGGTGAGGCAGATCACCGGAAGAAGCCCGCCCTCCGTACTGGTGATCACATACTCGATATGGTCAATGATTTACAAGTAATCTTTGGAAAGGGTCCTGGTGGACTATCTGTTCCGACTGACGATGCGGGACGCGCACCCATGTGGAAGAAGAAATCTATATTTTGGGACCTACCCTATTGGAAAGACCTTGAGGTCCGCTCTGCAATCGACGTGATGCACGTGACGAAGAATCTTTGCGTGAACCTGCTAGGCTTCTTGGGAGTGTATGGGAAGACAAAAGATACACCGGACGCACGGGAGGAATAGCAACGTGTGCATGAAAAAGACGGCATGCATCCAAAGCAGTATGAAGGTCCTGCCAGCTACGCTCTTACCAAAGAAGAGAAGGAAATCTTCTTTGAATGCCTGCTCAGTATGAAGGTCCCATCTGGCATCTCGTCGAATATAAAGGGAATAATAAATATGGCAGAGAAAAAGTTCCAGAACCTAAAGTCTCATGACTGCCACGTGATTATGACGCAACTGCTTCCGGTTGCATTGAGGGGGCTTCTACCGGAAAACGTTCGATTAGCCATTGTGAAGCTATGTGCATTCCTCAATGCAATCTCTCGGAAGGTGATCGATCCAGAAATCCTGCCAAGGTTAAGGAGTGATTTGGTGCAATGTCTTGTTAGTTTCGAGCTGGTATTCCCACCGTCCTTCTTCAATATCATGACGCACGTCCTAGTTCATCTAGTCGACGAGATTGTCGTTCTGGGCCCTGTATTTCTACGCAATATGTTCCCCTTTGAGAGGTTCATGGGAGTCTTAAAGAAATATGTTCGTAACCGCGCTAGGCCAGAAGCAAGCATCTCCATGGGCCATCAAACAAAGGATGTCATTGGGTTTTGTGTTGACTTCATTCCTGACCTTAAGAAGATTGGTCTCCCTCAATCGCGGTATGAGGGGAGACTGACTGGAAAAGGTATGCTAGGAGCGGACTCAATAATATGTAGGGACGGGCATTTTTGGTCTCAAGCACACTTCACAGTTCTACAGAATTCTACCTTGGTGACCCCGTATGTCGATGAACACAAGAATATTCTGCGCTCCAAACACCCGGAGCAGTGTGACGACTGGATTACATATGAAAACATCAGGACTTTCGGCAGTTGGTTGCAAACACGTCTCATGGGTGACAACACTGTTTCTGATGAGTTGTACTCGTTGGCCAGGGGACCATCTTCGACTGTATTGACTTACAAAGGGTACGAGATAAATGGGAATACATTTTACACGATCGCCCAAGATCAAAAGAGCACCAACCAAAACAGCGGTGTCTGCTTTGATGCAGCAATCAATAGGGGAAAGGACACATATTAAGGTTGCATAGTGGACATATGGGAACTTGACTATGGACATGATTTCAAGGTCCCTTTGTTTCAGTGCAAATGGGTCAATCTGTCAGGAGGCGGGGTACAGGAAGACCCACAGTACGGAATGACAACAGTGGATCTGAACAATCTTTGGTACACAGACGAACCATTCGTCCTAGCCAATGATGTGGCACAGGTTTTCTATGTGAGGGACATGTCTACCAAACCGAGAAAAAGAAAAGATAAGGAAGCGAATACATCATACGATGAGCCAAAGCGCCACATAGTTCTTTCAGGAAAAAGAGACATCGTGGGATTGGAGGGCAAGACAGACATGTCTGAAGATTATGAAAAGTTTCATGAAATTTCTCCCTTCAAAGTCAAGGCTGACCCAAGCACCCTCTTAAACGATGAAGATTATCCATGGTTACGGCGCAATAAGCAAAGGACACAAGCGAAGAAAAAGTGAAGACTTTCTCTCCACAACTATATCAATGCAGTTACATGTGAACAAATGAAATGCCTTTTGTAACAGATGATTTTTCGTATGAAACCCTGATACTTCGAAAGAGATTGTCCGTTTTGTACACGAAGTGCATCCCATTTTTGTCGTAACCCTCTCAACTTTTTAGCACATGCTATGTGGGTGAACTGCTGATACCATGCCAACTTTCAACCTTTTCAGAATTCATTTGTAGTGCTTTTCAATTTCAGGGTCATTTAGCTCAAAAAATCAGTAAATGCATGAAAAATACCAAATGAAGTCAGAAAAGGTTGAAAATTGATGATGTGGCTTTGAATGGTGCATTTTGAACACACAAAAAGTCTGGAGTTCAAATAAGTTCAAAAAAATGAAATCCCTTTGTAACACATGAGTTTTCGTCCGAAACCCTGATACTTCGGAAGAGATTGTCCATTTTGTACACGAAGTGCATCCAGTTTTTGCCATAACCCTCTCAACTTTTTAGCACATGCTATGTGGGTGAAATGATGATACCATGCCAACTTTCAACCTTTTTAGAGTTCATTTGTAGTGCTTTTCAATTTCAGGGTCATTTAGCTCAAAAAAATCAGTAAATGCATGAAAAATACCAAATGAAGTCAGAAAGGGTTGAAAATTGATGATGTGGCTTTGAATGGTGCATTTGGAACACACAAAAAGTCTGGAGTTCAAATAAGTTCAAAAAAATGAAATCCCTTTGTAACAGATGAGTTTTCGTCCGAAACCCTGATACTTCGAAAGAGATTGTCCATTTTGTGCACGAAGTGCATCCATTTTTTGCCGTAACCCTCTCAAATTTTTAGCACATGCTATGTGGGTGAAATGATGATACCATGCCAACTTTCAACCTTTTCAGAGTTCATTTGTAGTGCTTTTCAATTTCAGGGTCATTTAGCTCAAAAAAATCAGTAAATGCATGAAAAATACCAAATGAAGTCAGAAAGGGTTGAAAATTGATGATGTGGCTTTGAATGGTGCATTTTGAACACACAAAAAGTCTAGAGTTCAAATAAGTTCAAAAAAATGAAATCCCTTTGTAACAGATGAGTTTTCGTCCGAAACCCTGATACTTCGAAAGAGATTGTCCATTTTGTACATGAAGTGCATCCAGTTTTTGCCGTAACCCTCTCAACTTTTTATCACATGCTATGTGGTTGAAATGATGATACCATGCCAACTTTCAACCTTTTCAGAGTTCATTTGTAGTGCTTTTCAATTACAGGGTCATTTAGCTCAAAAAATCAGTAAATGCATGAAAAATACCAAATGAAGTCAGAAAGGGTTGAAAATTGATGATGTGGCTTTTAATGGTGCATTTTGAACACACAAAAAGTCTAGAGTTCAAATAAGTTCAAAAAAATGAAATCCCTTTGTAACAGATGAGTTTTCGTCCGAAACCCTGATACTTCGAAAGAGATTGTCCATTTTGTACACGAAGTGCATCCAGTTTTTGCCGTAACCCTCTCAACTTTTTAGCACATGCTATGTGGGTGAAATGATGATACCATGCCAACTTTCAACCTTTTCAGAGTTCATTTGTAGTGCTTTTCAATTTTAGGGTCATTTAGCTCAAAAAAATCAGTAAATGCATGAAAAATACCAAATGAAGTCAGAAAGGGTTGAAAATTGATGATGTGGCTTTGAATGGTGCATTTTGAACACACAAAAAGTCTGGAGTTCAAATAAGTTCAAAAAAATGAAATCCCTTTGTAACAGATGAGTTTTCGTCCGAAACCCTGATACTTCGAAAGAGATTGTCCATTTTGTGCACGAAGTGCATCCATTTTTTGCCGTAACCCTCTCAAATTTTTAGCACATGCTATGTGGGTGAAATGATGATACCATGCCAACTTTCAACCTTTTCAGAGTTCATTTGTAGTGCTTTTCAATTTCAGGGTCATTTAGCTCAAAAAAATCAGTAAATGCATGAAAAATACCAAATGAAGTCAGAAAGGGTTGAAAATTGATGATGTGGCTTTGAATGGTGCATTTTGAACAAACAAAAAGTCTAGAGTTCAAATAAGTTCAAAAAAATGAAATCCCTTTGTAACAGATGAGTTTTCGTCCGAAACCCTGATACTTCGAAAGAGATTGTCCATTTTGTACATGAAGTGCATCTAGTTTTTGCCGTAACCCTCTCAACTTTTTATCACATGCTATGTGGTTGAAATGATGATACCATGCCAACTTTCAACCTTTTCAGAGTTCATTTGTAGTGCTTTTCAATTACAGGGTCATTTAGCTCAAAAAAATCAGTAAATGCATGAAAAATACCAAATGAAGTCAGAAAGGGTTGAAAATTGATGATGTGGCTTTTAATGGTGCATTTTGAACACACAAAAAGTCTAGAGTTCAAATAAGTTCAAAAAATGAAATCCCTTTGTAACAGATGAGTTTTCGTCCGAAACCCTGATACTTCGAAAGAGATTGTCCATTTTGTACACGAAGTGCATCCAGCTTTTGCCGTAACGCTCTCAACTTTTTAGCACATGCTATGTGGGTGAAATGATGATACCATGCCAACTTTCAACCTTTTCAGAGTTCATTTGTAGTGCTTTTCAATTTCAGGGTCATTTAGCTCAAAGAATGAACTAATAGCAAAAAGAATAAACTAGAAAACTTTTATGAAACTCTAATAGCAAAAATAATGAAGTAAAAATAATCAATAAAAAAATTCTGTTATGATCAACTAAAACAAAACTATAATATTCTTCAATAGCAAAAAGAATCAACTAAAAAGCTTTTATAAAACTCTAATAGCAAAAGGAATCAACTAAAAATATTTTATAAACCTTTAGTATTTTTGAAACTAAAATTATATAAAATTTATGCAACTAAAGTTATCAAAGTATTTTCTGTTCAAAACATTAATAGCAAAAATAATTTTCATAAAGAAATTTTTTGTTACAAACTTTAATAGCAAACTAAAATAACAAAATCTGTTTTTGATTAAAACAGACATTTAAATTAACCTAAAAATTACCAAATTGAATATAATGATAAAAGACAGTAATATTAAATAGCAGGAAAAAGAATCACTCAAAAATCTATTTTTTTAGTAAAGTTATTCACAAACTAGTGATTCACACCAATTTAAAAGAATTCAAATTTAAACTATTCAATTTTGGAAACTAATGGCACTAACAGAAAGTTTATAATTTTTGTGACCTAAAAGCAAAAAGAATCACTGAAAAAATGTAAGTAGAAAGAAAAGAAAATAAATAAAGCAAAAAACAAAACAAAAAAACTGGGAAAAAATTAAAAAAATGCCGCCTACTGGGCCACCACGGCGTGAATACGACTAGAAACCCAATCAGCTAGTTGGGCCAGGATTCAGGCCCGCAGCAGGCCCAGAAGGCCCATAGGCAGGGGTGTGTGCGATTAGGCTTGTAAGCCTGCAGTTGAGAGGAGCTCGAGAGGGCTGGCGCAACAACGCTTATAAACCACTATCGAGCCCTCTTAGCTAGCGAGGTGGGACTAAACTTTTGGCCCCGGGCAGCACCACCCTTTAGTCCCGGTTGGTGGAACCAACCGGGACCAATACCACCCTTTGTTCCCGGTTGGTGGAACCAACCGGGACCAATACCAACCTTTGGTCCCGGTTGGTGCCACCAACCGGGACCAAAGGACTCTGCTTCCCGCCCTTTGGACTGACGAAAAGAGACCTTTGGTCAAGGTTGGTGGCACCCACCGGGACTAAAGGGCGGCATTGGTCCTAGTTGGTGGCACCAACCGGGACCAATGTTGAGTGTATATAAGCAGCACTTGTGAAATTTCACAGTTTTCATCGCCAAATCGCCCGACGACGCTGAGCTCCTCGACGCCGCCAGGCTGCCCCGACGCCGTCCGCCGCCCACGCCATTGCCGTCGCCGCGCCCCTGCCCCGTCATCGCCGTCGTCGTCGCTGAGCCCGCGGCCCTGCCCGCCCCCGAGCCCACGCCCCTGCCCCACCCCCGAGCGCGCCCGGCCGCGCCCCTGCCCCGGCCCGCCCCCGCCGTCGCCGTCGTCGTCCCCGAGCCCGTGGCCCTGCCCCGCCCCCGAGCCCACGCCCCTGCCCCGCCCCCGAGCACGCCCGGCCGTGCCCTTGCCCCGGCCCGCCCCCGCCGTCGCCGTCGCCGGTGCCCTCGCCGCCCCCACCGTCGCCCTCGCCCTCGTCGGTCGCCCCCGCTGTGAGCCGCCGCCGCCCCGGCTCTGTGCAATTTTTTTTTATATATATGTTGATTTTTTTATATGATGAATGTTTTTGTTCATATATAATGTATATATGTATGTGGCTATATGTATGTATGGATGGATGTATATATGATGTTTTTTTGTTCATAGCATTTTCTTCATATATGTATTTTTTTTCATATATGTGGCTATATGTATTTTTTTGTTCATGGCATTTTTTTTGTTCATATATGTATTTTTTTCCATGTATGTATGTGGCTATGTATGTATGGATGGATAGCATTTTTTTTGTTGATAGAATATTTTGTCGATTTCCTACCCCCTCCCGCCCCTACCCGACAAACTCTCGAGGCCACCCAAACCCCTAGAAGAAAACACCGGTAACTTTGACATGAGGGTGGACGTCGGACATATCGGGCGACCAACTCTCGAGGCCACCCAAACCCTAGAAAAAAAGCGTTGTCGATCTCCTACCCCCTCCCGCCCCTACTCGACAAACTCTCGAGGCCACCCAAACCCCTAGAAGAAAACTCCGGTAACTTCGACATAAGGGGGGACGTCGATCAACGCCCTCTCGCCCGGCCAACTCTCGAGGCCACCCCAAACCGGAACAAGTCTAGATATATTGAGGCCACCCCAAACCCTAGAAGAGTTGTCGAGGCCACCCAAATTTACCAAGTTAAAAGAGCGTTGTCGAGGCCACCTTCCCGATAACTTCGACATGAGGGGGGACGTCGGACATGACATGAGGGGGGACGTCGGACGTCGGACATGAGGGGTGAGCGTCGTTGTCGTCTACCCCCTCCCCGATAACTTCGACATGAGGGGGGACGTCGGACATGACATGAGGGGTGAGCGTCGTTGTCGTCTACCCCCCCGATAACTTCGACATGAGGGGGGACGTCGGACATGTCATGTGGAATTTTTTTTGTTCATATAGAAAACTCCGGTAACATAGATTTATCAAGAATGCCCCCATTATGGATGTGCACAAGTTGATCCAATTTTTTTCTGATCTCATCTATATATATATTCTTCTATATGTCATGTTGTCTGTCAGAGTATTGAAGAAATCCATGGCTTCATCATTAGCCGGAAGTAACATGCGTATGATGCTACGAAGCTCTTCAAAGTTGTTTTGGAATGGAGTTCCCGATAGAATAATTCGCTTTTTGGTACGAATTTCAGCAAAGTCCTTCCAAATAGCGATATTCGGAAGGCTCTTGCTGAACTGCGTACCAAAAAGCTAATTAATTATCCTATCCGGGACTCCGTTCCAAAACAATTTTGGAGAGCTTCGTACCATTATGCGCCTGTTACTTCCGGCTAATGATGAAGCCATGGTTTTCTTGAATCCTTTGACACTAGACAACGTGACATATAGAAGGGTAGATGAGATTAGGAAAAATATGGACCATTTTCTGCACATTCAGAATGGCGCCATTTTGTTAATTAAATCCCTTAAAGGTTAAGAGAATCCCTTGTTTGACATTCATGAGAGAGGCGGTCCGGACGTCGGACATTCATGAGAGAGGCGGTCCCGACGTCGGACATTCATGTTTGTATATTAATTGCCATGTTGTAATATTTGCAGAAACTATGGATCAAAGAGACTTGGAACAAGAACAGTTGTTGGGGGACATAATCCTCGGCGGACGTGATGTCTTGTCGTTTCTCAACGACACCGATGGTCTGGAAGGAGAGGATGACGGCTCCGGTGATCGAACAATGGAGGAGGAAGGACATGATCATGATGGCTCCGGTGACCGAATGCCGGAGGAAGAAGGAGACCATGATGACGGCTCCGGTGACCGAACGGAGGAGGGAGCTGTTGCAAAGTCCGGCGAGGTATATATATTAATTAAGCTTGTGCTGACTAGCTAATTGATGCATTAATTGTTTTGGTATGTACATATATTAACTCTTCTTTCTTCTTTTATAGCCCTCTGGATCGAGCCAAACTTCGGTAACGAGACGAGGCCCGAAGAAGAGGTTGCGCAAGGATGAAAGGTTCACGATCACAGCACTCGCGAACGATGGCCATCCGATTGAACCCAAGCGGACGAAGGACGCATTTTCTGCTCAGTGCGGAGCTATTGTTAGGAACAACATCCCGATCAGCATCAAGCAATGGAATAAGCCTAAGGACGACGCCCCTGAAGGTGATTATGTCACCGATAGACAGAAAGATGATCTTTGGACCGCGCTGAAGGCAAATTTCACCCTACCGCCAGAGGAGGATCCGAATAAGCCAGTTATAGAGCCATTGGTCAAGGCGTGTGCTCTTAAGAAGATGGCAGATCTATTCAGGAGGTGGAAGAATGAGTTGAAATCAAAGTTTGTCGACAAAGGGAAGACTCCAGAATTCACCGGCCGATTTGAGAAGATAAGAGATCACTGGCCCACATTTGTGGCCTACAAGACATCGGACAAGAGTAAGAAAATGTCAGAGACAAACAAGAAGAATGCTGCAAAGAAGCAGTATCACCATCACACGGGGTCAGGTGGCTACCTCAAAGCCCGGCCGTTGTGGGACAAAGCTGAGAATGACCTGATTGCTAAAGGGGTCGTACCACAGACATTGAACTGGCCAGACCGTTCAAGGACTTGGTTCTTCGGGGTTGGGGGAACTTCGGACCCTGAAACAGGGAAGTGCCGTTGGACGGACGAGCAACTTGCAATACCCGTCACGAAGCTTCAGAAGTATATCACCGCAGCGTAGGAAGGGACGTTCATTCCCGACAGAGAGAAGGACGAGCTGACTGAGGCCCTAGGGAATGCTGAGCACCCTGGACGAACACGAGGCACACTAGGCTCGGTTCCGTGGAAGGTTGGGTTTCCCGACGCAGGCGGTTACAGAAGCCGGGAGAGAAAGAGGAAAGCGGAGCTGAGCGACATGCAGAAGATCAATGCAAGACTACAAAAGCTAGAGGAACTTGAGAGCCAGCGAGCTGCCGGCCAACCATCTCAGCGGCACGAAGCTACCCCAGAAGCTACCCCGCCATCTCAGTGGAGAAGCAGCGTGGCTTCCACGGAGCCCGTTCAGCCTGACTTCACGGCTCCTATCTACCCCGTGGATACTATCACGGAGGCTCAACATTGTGAGCTTATGACGAATTACCGGAACCTCACTTTCAAGGCGGCTGTCGGCTCTGTTGCACCTCCTCAACCCAACGGAACTTTTCACTGCCTTCCGATTCCACATGGCTATGTTGTTGTGATGGTGGATGAAGTAATGGAGGGATTTGAGGAGCTCGAGCTTGACCACTCTACATGTGAAGGGGAGAATCAGCTGGTTCGTGCTCTGAGGAGTACATGTCTATGGCAGAAGGAGTACATCAAGCTTCCAAACTGGACGCCTCCGCCTCCTCCTCCTCCTCCGGCGAGTCAGGGCACTCCGCCTCCTCCTCCTCCTCCTCCTCCGGCGAGTGATCAGGGCACTCCGCCATCTTCTCTGGCTCCTCCGACGCGTGAGGGCACTCCGCCTCCTCCTTCGCCTACTCCGGCGCGTCGGAGCAGTCCGCCTCCTCCTTCGCCTCGTCAGCAATGGCGGAAGACAGACGCCGCCGCTCCGGCTCCTCCAGCGCGTCGGAGCACTCTGCCTCCTTCTCCGCCTCGTCAGCAACGACGGAAGAGAGACGCCGCCGCTCCGGCGGCTAGCAGTACAAGCAGAGGCGGGAGGCATTTCAGATACGGTCCATCTCTCAAGCCTCTTGAAAAGTTACCATATGAGAGGACCGAGTCTGAAAACGAGGAGATATGTCGTGCCCAACTGAGGTACCATTTTGCAAAGAAAACTCCACCTCCGAAGGAGAAGCTAGATCCGGTGAAAGTGAAGCGCACTATCAATGCCCTGAAGCGACCACCACCGCCGCCGCCGGATTCCAACTATGTCCGGATTATTAAAAAGACATATGAAGAAGCGCGGCGGTCGGGAAGTACTTCTAGTGATGCAAGGTTAGCAGAACGAAGAAGTGGGAAAACAATTCCCCAGCTCGGCGAACAGGAGAAGCAATCGTGCCCCCCGCTCAAGGTGTCTAGCGATATCGTCGCTAATCATCCGGGGATGGTGCCCGGTACCAATCCTGGTGATTACTTGGGGGATGATGTAATTTTTCAAACGACTGAGGTAACAAAAGAAGAATATGAATACGTGCACGGGAAGCCTCTCGTCAAACCTGATCATCCTCCTCTAACAACGATGATGTACAAATTGCATGAGTGGTACATGAAAACCTGCAGGGAGTCTGGGAGAGACACTATGTATGTGGCAGTGAAACCAGAGCATGAATTCATTGGACTTCCCGTGATGCCTATTGAATTTGTGGAGTTATTTTAGTTATACAATCAACGGGCCCTCGACAAACAACTCATGACTTCCAACTGCCTATAAGTATTACTTCTATAGTTAAGTCTCTAGCTCAGCTCGTTCATTGCATGTATATATAATTATCCTCACTATATTATGCAGATTGAAGATCATCGAATGCAAAAAAGTAGGAATCTTCGACGTTGGTTTCATTAGCCCAGATGCCGTAAATGAATGGGCGAGACGAAATGAATTCAAAGAGACCGAGGAGAACTTGCTAAAGTCGTTCCTTGTACATCAAAACAAAAGGGAAATACTCTTTCCTTACAACTTCAAGTGAGTGTTGCTGTCTTCTCTGTATACTCGGTTTCGCTTACTCGAGGTTAAGTAATGTAATTGATGAGTTATATATGCGTGCACAATTTTCACTTTATTCTTCTATCCATTAAGCTTGACGGGGCATTAGTAACTGTCTTAGACTTGAGACGTAAAGATCCCGAGAATTATGCGGACATGACTGCAATGCTCAAGAAGTAAGTTCAGTCAATACCGGGACCATATCGGCATGCAACTTTCGTTAATTTCCTGATATCAAGTAATCATTTTCTTTACCTGGCAGGGTTTGGAAGAAGTTCACCCGAATGGTTCCCGGTCTAAACAAAGAGTTGCGATTTACGCACCCCAAAGTAAGTAGTACTAGCTAGTTCCGCGCATCTCTAATTGATTCAAATTTTCATCAATATATCATTACCATGCTTGCTTATCAGTTTGATTGAACTCTATTCTTGTAAAGTGCTTGTACCAGAAAGAAGGGACTTCTTTATGTGCATACTACGTATGCGAGTTCATTCGCCACTCGACCTCTGAGCGGGGCTTCTCTGACAAACAATTTGAAGTACGTAAATAATATTCACAATTTTATTTTATATATTACCATCAATTGTGTTGAGTTTTATTCATATATATGCATGTATTGACCCCCTTCTTTAAATTAGATCTGGCAGATGCGGGATGAACTCCTACCACATGATCGCATACGAGCAATTCAAGAGGAATTGGCGGGATTCTTTCTTGACCACGTCATACCTAAAGACGGAGAATACCATGCGAATTTGTGATTGGATCTTAGGCAGATGATGTTAGGGATTGTAAAAGATGTTATATTGTATATATGTAGTAGCGTCGGATAGATATACGAAAACTTGTTGTTCGACCAAGCACGGAGAAAGAGATGTCACTTCTCTCTATATATGTTCAGCATGACGATCTTGTGTAATTAATGGTTTCCTTCATTTTCTTATTAGCTAGCGTCGAGTTCTCTCTATATGTATAGTAGCTAGCGTCGACCAAGCACGGAGAAAGAGACGACACTTCTCTCTATTAGCTAGCTAACACAATATGAAACCCCTAAATTAACCCTCCAAAACCCCCCCACCCCCCCTTCAAAAAAAAAACCCAGCTCCTGCCAGATGCTGACGCGTGGATGACCTTTGGTCCCGGTTGGTGTGACCAACCGGGACTAAAGGTCCTCCTGCCTGGGCTCCCCGCAGCGGCCACGTGGAGCCCCTTCTGTCCCGGTTGGTAAGCGAATCGGGACTAAAGGTTTTGGGCTTTAGTCCCGACCCTTTAGTCCCGGTTCCAGAACCGGGACAAATGGGCCTCTGGAACCGGGACAAAAGGGCCTTTTTCTACTAGTGGTTTGGTCTATATCAAGATATTCCACCACCTCTTCCGAGATGTATCGAAGAAGAAACTCATAAGTAAGATGAGACCTCACTAAATAGTCAATTTCTTTTAAATTTACAAAACTCACACTTTGTTACATAATTTTCAGGATGAGCAATATGGGAAAGAGTGGTTACGATTGGAGGGCACTAAACATTCAATGGGTAGACTAGTGGAATAATGAAGCACTGCAAAATATAGTGCGTCAACCTAGGTAAAGTTTATTTATGGTATTTTATGTACATACACAGGTTGATGTAATTATTTAATTATGCAGACCATACGATGCAACTAGAACTCAGGCGTATAACGAGTGGTACTGCATGAGCACACGTACTCGCCTAACCGCTCAACCACCTTCGAGGCCAACACATCCCACACACACATCATCAACTTACTATCATGACTCCACGGTAACACAAATTAAATTATTCATGTCCATTATTTCATGAACAGTTCAATCTAACAACAACCAAATTTTGTACAGGTTGATATTTGCAACCAAGTAGGGATGATGGCAACGGAAGGCATGCGGGCCCGGGGTGTCGCTCAGTCAAGGGGAGGCTTCCGGAAAATTATAGACTTCGTCTCCGCAAGGATGGGATGCGGTAGAGGCGACGACGTTGTCACCGGAGCGTACAACATGCCGGATCCGAGGTCAGCCAGAACGAGTGCGGCGACGTCGTCCAGACGATGGGGGGAGGGTACTAGCGGTACAACAACATTGCCACGGCACGACTCATCTCTCCCAATACATCGCTCTCCTTCGGTGCAGCTTCGTCAGGGGCAGACAACCAACGAACTTGGTGCGGCCTTGGATTCGGTGCCCAAGCAGACTCATTTCGTGGACCCAAATGCATACACAAGATATGGCGCATACACCCAAGGCGAGGGATCTCAGCCGTATCCCTCCATGCGAGGGATCTCGATGCCCGAGGAGACTCGTTTGCCAGAGATAAACCAGTACACTGGAGGCGATGGATCTCAACAGGTACTCATGTCTACATTTTTACTGTTTTTACAATGATATAGTACGCTAACACATTATATTTCCAGTACGGCGAACAATGGCCATACACTGGAGGCGAGGGATCACAAAGCTACAACAGCCCTCAAGTATGTTCTTCCATAATAGGCAACTACAAGCATACAACATTTTCATGACTTTTATTTACATACGGTTTTTCTGTGCAGGAAAGTGCTGATCCAACATGGCATGATGGATAAAGGTAGGAGTGTGCTAGCCTAGACCCAGCCATCCTCAGAGGTTCCGTTGATCTTGGATACATGGGAATAATTACAGACTTCTTCCACGAGAACGTTATTGATCCATCTTATATCCCTCCACAGTCACAACTAAACACCTATAATTTCGCATCAGCATCTCAATATGGATTGCAGACTCCACCACCTATGCACGAGTCACATACACAGTAAGACGAGGAGCAGTACGGCCGTGGTCTTCGTGAATACCGACCACCTAATCGCTTGTCGCCTTCCGGTTGTCGTGAAAGGCCAGCTGGCCGTCGTCGAGTAGGGTGATTCGTCTATGTATGTGTGCGAACTATTGTATCTATCTATGTCAATTTCCAACTTTCAGATGTATGTACGAGACATCTATGTACTATGACGAAATAAAAGTTCTCGATTTATTTCGAGGCATCTATTGTACGAGACATCTAGATACATTAAACTGTTGAAATTAAGATGCATTGAAAATAATATGCATAAAATAAGATACATAAAATAACATGCACACAATAAGAT
The DNA here is from genome assembly GCA_039707655.1 of Elymus sibiricus. Lineage (NCBI taxonomy): Eukaryota > Viridiplantae > Streptophyta > Magnoliopsida > Poales > Poaceae > Elymus > Elymus sibiricus. The sequence continues at coordinate 365,950,198 of CM077663.1, read as the reverse complement.
ACATAAAAATTAACATGTTCAAATTAAGATACAACTTGCTGCGAATTTTAAGATACAACTTGCTGCAATGCGAATTTTAGGATACAATAACATGAATCTACTGAGTCCAACGTAGATATTTTCCTTTTCCATCACCAGCTTCTTCTGCTGCCTTGGCTGCACGAGCCCTTTTTTTCTTTCTCTGCCTCTCAGCCTCACGGTCCTCCTGTCGCTGTCGTTGCACCTCCGCCAGTCGAAGTCCCTCTTCTCGGTTTTTCTTCTTCATCTCATCAAGAAAAGACCTCTGCTTCACACAGTACTCTTGCCACTCTCTCTCCCGCTCTGCTTTCTCCTCTGCTGCCGCCTTCTCGCGGTGCTCTTCCGCGTCCAAACTTTGCCATGAACGACGACCTCTTTCACGAATCTCGGTCACCGCCCAGTCCGGTATTTTCGTGCCAATCCAACGATAGTACATGCACAGAGGCGGAGGAGACTACAACAAAAATAGAAATATAAATATCAAATCAACAATAATATCAACAACGTGTTTATTCTTGGTGACTGAAACATACCGGAGGCCTGATGTACGATGAAATAGCAACGGGTGGATCTTCCTCATAATTGGCGCACATGAAAAACTTCATGCCCAACCAATCTAAAAAATCCGTCACCTCCTTCAGCTTGCAGAGATCGCCATACCAACAACGAAGTTCTTCCACCCCCCCTTGGCAAAGTCGCACTCTTCATTTTCTTAGGCCTAATGCTTTGATCCGAGCAAGGTAAACTCATACTCACTAAAAAAATGTGACACACTTAGCGGGCTGGTGTTTTCAGGATGGGTGAACGATGGACGAAGAGGGGTTTTATAGGCTCTGACGGACGTGAAGGCGGGAAAAAACGGCGCGAACAGACGAAATTTTAGGCGGGAATCATGCAGCGAATAATGCGCACTGCAGCCTCGGAATCAGCGCCGTCAGCCGTCGTTTTCAGCGCCGTCAGCTGTCGTTATCAGCGCTTTCGGCGTCGCCGTGCCGACTGGCCTGCCGCCTTACGCGGCCGGAGGGGCGTTCGAGCTCGTGGTCAAACGGGACGTGGCGCTGGTGAACAAGTTGTACGACGCGCTGAAGGAGGAGCACGGCTGCACGGGGTGCCGGCAGGGTGGTGGGTGCCGTGGAACAGGGGCATGGTGAGGGGGGACGACGGACGCTGGAGGCTGGTGGACTGCGAAGACGAGGATGACACGGAAGACGCCATCCTGCCGCCGGTGAACAAGTGAAGTGGACGCCTCTGTCGAGTCATGCATGCACGCACGAAAGACAGTTGATTGTTTTTTTTTTCCTTTCATAGTCGGGATGTCTATTATCTGGAGTATTATTTTGGAAGCTTCGTAGTAAATTGTAACCATGCACCCATTATTCACAGAAGCAGCAAGTGTCAGGATATTATACAGTTGCAACACTTGCCAAAACTAAGCCTATACTATTTGAGGCGATCACAAGAGAAACTGAATGGTTTGACTATGTTAATATTGAAAAAAACGTATCAAAAATACTTTATTGGTATTTTCCATAAAGTTTTTAAATAAAATGAGATGCATGAAGTAATACGCGTTTACATCTCATTGTATGGTTTTTGCAGATCAGACATGTGCAAGTCTAGATAAATCTAATATAGTAGAATATCCAGGTTCAATGTTTGAGTTTGCTCTAGTGCCTCACACGGGAGAAGTCCGGTCCTGGCAGAACCTTCCTACAATGTTTTGTTGACATGTTATATGCGGAGTAAGGTGAGTACAAAAATATCAGAACTGCGGTAAAAATGGATCCAGATAAGCATAAGATTACAACTTGAAAATAATTAACCAATCCCTTATACATGTATGCATTTACTAAATGGATTCTCCATCCACTGCCACTTTAATATGTGAGGTCTTACATTGTCACATTATTTGACAAAATATACACCTTATGCATACCTATGGCCTTGAATCGACGAAGGAGAAGAGTGTGCATAATAACTCTCACTGCCGTTTGACTCATGGCCCTTTACAAAGTACATGGCATGCAAAGAAACTCGATGCACTGGATGCAGTAGTACTATATAAAGACCATATGAAATTTCAACATTTGATGATTGTTGAATTCATAAGAATAAACAAGCAATGCCAAATATTCGAGAAGAAACTCCTCATAGATATTATGCATACCTAAGAGTTTTCTAGTATATTGATAGCTATCCATTCGATTTACTTGTACTCAATTAAATCATGCACTCTAGAACCTTTTACCGACTTTCTCTACCCTATGATATTTAAGGATACTAATAGACATATGAACACATACATATATTCACAACTCATTTGGTGATACAAACAAATGTGTAATGAGTGAAAGTTTGGTTGCTTTTATTTCCCCTTGCTCTAGAAAAAGTCAATTTATGTAGAATGTTTCAAGAAACACTATCCGCAGAATAAAGGAATAATGTTATTTTGCTTGTAATATATGCTTTAATTTCAGTGTCGGTGCATTTTGAAGACTAATTTTAGAATTGTAAACAAATTATTGTATCTCAATATTTAGTTGGATCATGTAGATAATTTTGGCAATATAACACAAAATTGTAACCATGGAGATCGTATATGAGAAAATGAGTTATAAATAAGTAAAAATGTTTAATATAAATAAGCATTAATTAATTATTTTAGCGGTCTTATTATAGATCTATATAGTGTCTCCCTCAAAAAAATAGATCTCCATAGTGTATGGTTTAGATCAAATCCGTGTCAACTCTGTAACACATGTAAATCATTCACTTGAGTAAGACTACTAGACTAAGTTAACTTGATTTATATTCTAGACTATAAATTATTATTATTTTTTGTCTAGATATTGAATTTTTGTTACATATTCAGTAGACTCTTAAATGTAAGAAATATATTAATATTCAGATGATTAATATACACAATTGGGATGTGGACAGGGCCTTCGCCTCATAGGCCCGAGCTTGTCACTTTGTTTGTCCGACCAGGAGAAGTTTAATGTTCAAACCCTGTGGTAAAATCTCAAAGATACTTACAATCATCTGAGAAGCTCAAATTTCAAATGTGTTGCCACTTAGATTGTCTATTGCGCGTGGGGCAAGCGATGAACATGCGATACGGATATGCAATGCAATTTAGTTGGGCCTAGCTACTAGAGCTTGTTCGGTCATGCTTATGGTGCCATGGCACAACTTGGTCCTTTTCATGGTACAGTTCTTGGTCTCATTTGAATTTCCTTTTGAGATCGAGTATTGTTTATTGTTTTAATAGCATGGACTGTTCCTAGTTTGTTTTTTGTAGGTTTCAGGCCTCCTTTGGTTTGGAGGAATTTCACAGGAATTCTATAGGATAGGATTCTTATAGGATTTTTTTTCCTTTAGTGCCCTTTGGTTCATAGGAATGCATTCCTATTCCTACATAGGATTGGTTCCTATCCTCCACATTTCAAAGGAAAATAAAAAAGAGCCTAGACTCAATGAAGAAATTCCTATGGTGTGAACCAAATGACATCTCTTTTTCTAATCCTACTCATAGGATTTGAGATGCATGTCATCTCATTTCCTACAAGTTTCCTATTCCTATGATAATCCTATCCTATGAACCAAAGGAGGCCTCAGTGTGTAGTGTTGGGAACTGAGTCGTGGGCTACATTGCATTGAAATGTGTGTGTTTGGTGTTAGTATTCATTCATGTACTCTCTATGTTTCTTTTTACTCCGCAAATAAGATATGTTTGAAGTTAAATTACGTAAATTATGACCAAATTTATATTAAAAAAATTCAAATCTCCAATACTAAAGTTATATAGTATGAAAAAAAATCATGATGCATCTAATGATATTGATTTCGTATTGTCCATGTTGAAAATTTTCCTATAAAGTTGATCAACATTTCTAAAGTTGGACTTCACACAAATTTATATGCAAAGTTTAAAGAAATGGAGGGAATGCATGTATGGGCAAAAAAGCTACACCTGTGTTTCATTACGGGGATCCTATGGGCTCCTTCCAGCTAACTAAACTGTCCCCTGAATTTCAAGGGATGGACCAATTTCCCCGTCTGACACCCAACGATTGTTCCACTTTGGATCAATCCATAAAACCAGCGTAAACGCTTCGTACATTTAGCTTCTTCTTTTTTGAGCGGTCGTACATTTAGCTTTACTCTTGTATGAGGACCCTTGGACTTCACGAGGCCTTGGGCCACCGCACCTATTGCACATGGTGAGGACCGGCCCTGACTGACGGAGTGATGCTGCACTCCCCGATGTGTGCATGTCAATTTTCATAGCTTCAATTATTTCACTGTTATCCGAGCAAATAATGAATCTATTGCAGCCAATTAAATCAACAAGTAGCTGTCCGTCTTTCAAGGCCATCTATCTATCTATCTATTTATTTACTAAAAGGAAAATACGGATCAAAAATAGAGAAATTCGCTAGAAAATCCCACAATAATCAGAAACATCTGGCCATCAGTTTAACGCACGGTAAAACAACAACCATTAGATTTTGATAATATCTCTTTGACATTTAAATTGTGATAAATTACCCACCTACTCCCTCCGTTCCTTTATGTAAGGTGTATTATTTTCGGCACGGTGACCAAGGCACAAAATTATATACAATTGAGCACAAAATTACCCTTAGGCAAATCGTTGGTTAGTGGCAAGTAAATCGGTTAGTACAGGAAAGAAAGAGATACACGCAATCAAGAGAGAGATACTTTCCTTCTTTTGCTACAAGGAGAGATACATGCAATCAGGAAAGAGATACTTTCCTTTTTTCTGGAGGGCTAAGAACGGAATTAGGAGGAATTAGAACAAATGCACCTTACATTATGGAATTTTATCAAAAAACAAATACACCTTATATAAAGGAACGGAGGGAGTATGTCATTAGTAAAAAAACGTTTCATCAAATTTGGTTGCCATGATACACGTATCCTTCTTTCCCATCTAAGAAAAGGAGATCTTGCTGATGTCAAAAAAAAGGAGATCATGCTTCTCCCTACAAAGAATATCGTGCCTTCCTTTGCCATGATCCACGTCTCCTTCTTTCCCACCTAAAAAAAGGGAGATCCTGCTTTCCTTTCCTTGAGCCATCACGGCTGAATGTAGTGGCGTTATGCATCAGGGTAAATTTCACGGGCCTGGCGGCGCTATCTATGTGAGCATCGAGGCAACGTCAACTCCTGCACTCCTATTCGAAGATGACGATAAACAAGGCCTCGATCTTGATCTGCGTAATGCAAGTACAAGAGATGACTCATGTCTTGAGCGCTTCTCCTCTCAAGGCAGCGCAACTAAGAGATTTAGAAGCCTACGGCGGCCGCAGGCCAGCTCTACCCACACATCACGTCAACCGCTGATGGGATCCGGCCACTTCGTCTGAATTGGCTGGTGAGGAGAGATGGAAAATCTCTTCTTTTTTTTGCAGAAAGAGATGGAAAATCTCATGCACGTATACATCCAAAAGGCCATAGGTTATTAGGTAGAGGCGATTGGGGATAGGATCCAGTCCCTGCATACGAATTGGCAGCGTGAGTGAAGACGGAAAACTTCAATCACGTACACATCCATGAGGTTAGATATTGTTATGTATGTGTCTTTCTTTTGATTGGTCCATTGATTCTGTCGATAGGGCTAGAACACATCTTCTAATATGTAGATATTTATGTCTCTATTCAACTTTTTGCCTTATGCCAATCTTAAGATATATACATGTATCATGTTGAATCGGACAAAGTTTCATCAGAATACTAATTAACGTAATCTGTTTCCGCTACCAACCAAAGGACACATCCAAAATCTGCAATTTATTGTGTTATAATGTGATCAGTAGAAGAAAGTAAGTTTCTCTATTCACATAAGGCAAACTGTCATATTTAACATGCATGGAAGTGTGCATCAGCACTATGCTTCAGAAACTCATGTCGTGAACCGCTGCATATTTATAATATATGCAGCTCAACTGAAAGTATTAAGAATTATTCTTTCCTGAATGCCATTGGTCATTCATATATTATCTTTTCGTATGTGTTTTGGCTCTCTACATCTGTTGTACTTGGTGCCCAATCGTAAACCAAATTTAAACGGGAGAAAATAATTATAGCACAATAGATTTTGTCTTTGGTTGGGCAGTTTAGGTACACGATATTTATGCCCACAAGTTATCAATGTTTGCTGTCATTTTTTTCAGTTCCAACAAATTGTTTTAAAAATAATGCCAAATTTGCCTGAAAAGAGTACGCAGTCATATAAAAATCCTAGACATATATCTTTTATACATTAAATGTATTTGACGGGCAAGTACAAAAGGTAGAATGCCTGTAAAATATCAACAGGAATCAAAAACACCCGCCTTAGGATTGATGTATTAGAAAAACACAACCACTGGATGCTTAAAAAATTTCCTACTCAATTTTTCAATCTCTCGATATGAATGAGGGTATGTGCCTAACAAGGTTGATATCGATCGCATGCCTGGAAAAAGTGTAGAGAGATGAACAAATAAACATTTGTAACTATTAAGCAGTGACTTACTTACATTAGCTTGGCTTCATTGTATACAGTTGGAAATGGATAATTTATAAATAACTGCTTACCATCATTAGTACATTAAGTAATCATTAAGAAAAAAAATAAGGTGTGAATAATATGTCCTCAGACCAAATCTAGGAGCTAAGATAATAATGAGTCTGAACTGAAAAACACTATGATCTAAGCACTAGAAAATCAAAAGAAAACAAACATAAGAGATAGACATGAAAAAGGGAGAAGTGGGAATCTAGAGGTGGAAGGAAATGCAACGTCGAGGCCAGGTTGCTGATGTCGAGGACAAAGACTGAGGTAGCAGGCTACTTTGCTTTGGGACATTATCATCCCTTCACTCAGAAAAACTTTACTCAAAGCATTGTGCAGACTATTCGGGAAAATGGCTTCAGTAAATTATGAAAGTAGGTACATATCACAATATCTCGACTTACATAAACCAGATTTTATGCCATTATATGTTTGCAAATGGTCATATATATTTATGCCATTAAAAAGAAGTCTGTTCACATTATGACAGGCTGAGATATTACCTCAGTAACTTAACTTTGCTAAATTCTAGCCCGTGCATTTGCGTGGGCCACTTTGCTAGTTATCCACTAAAAGCAAAATACAGGTCAAAAATAAGAAAATTAGCTACAAAATCCCACATTAATTAGAAAAATCCAACCGTTAATTTAGCCAACTAGAAGATGACAGCCGATGGATCCAGATACGGATGTCAAAGTTGGAAATATTTACCCACCTGTGCCCTTAATCTATTTTCCTCTAACCCCTTCGTCATGTTTCTCATCGCATTGACACACAGCTATGACTGAGATCTTCATGGACAGCGTCGGGGGCGGCGGGCAGCAACATAAGAGTTTGGTAGGTTTCCTCTTCAGGTTCGTGACAGCCATCGAAGCGAGGTTGGTATTGTGTGATGGCGGCGACAAGGGGGACGTGATCAACCACGTACAAAGCAAGCAAAACATGCCCCGTTTGCATATGATCCCATCTAATGAGAAAATAAGTATACGAGCTTCCCTAGGTGTCCCTATGCACGTAGCCGGCGTTCGCCATGGTGACAGTCAGCAGCCTTGGCGCACTGTTCACCGCCGTTCCCCACGGTCCGCATCACCAGCCTCCCATCTAATGAGAAAATAAGGATACGAGCTGCCCTAGGTATCCCTATGCACGTCGCCGCCGTTCGCCATGGTGCCCGTCAGCAGCCTTGGCCCACTGTTTGCCGCACGCGCCGTTTGCCACCGTCCGCGCCACTAGCCTCGGTGCACCACCGTTTGCCGCCGGCTGTCTGCCCATGCCAGCGGTCGCAGTGTGCCCCTTGCCTGGTGGACGTTCCTTCCGTGCATGTACGTCACCAGCATAAGTATCCTTCAATCCTCATACACGGCGCCCCGCAAGACAAATTAAGAAATTGAGTCATGCACATGGCCAGAACTAAGGTACTTGCACATGATAGTTACCATTCATCTTTTCATTACTCCGTGTATTTACATATGCTACAGCCTTGAGTTCTCTAGATTTTTTGTTAGTGGTTAATTCTTTCATTCAACGATTGTTCGTTTCATTGGTATATTTTCCAGAGAATCTAATAAGCAAAGTAACACAACACAAGCATATTGAGAGTATTGACCATGGTTGATGTTACCGGAAAAAAAAGGATCATGGTTGATGTGTACATGTACATTTTTTTTAACACAGTACAGACGCAAACACTCATATACACGCGCATACACTCACCCCTATGAACGCGCACACACACACCCTACCCCTATGAGCACCTTCGAGAGACTGAGCCGGCATATCATCTTGAAATTTACGAAGTCACCATAGGCACCTCGTCATCGACGGGAACGTCTCCTCTCACTGAATGCGCATCGCCGGAAATCCTGAAATAAATCCAGGAATAAATGAGGCTGTTAGTTAAGACATAGTTTTCATAGTAATTACATTTATATTATAAATACATTTTCCACTATATATGTCAATTCTTTTTATGAGTATGACATAGTAGGAAAATTGTGCATTGGGCACACCGAGCCCTTGTTCAACACAACATGTTCAAAGTTGGACTCATTTCGATATGAACCACACTTCTTAAATTTATGCGTGTTTTCCGAAAAGAAGAAGAGTTTAGTGGTTTATCCTGTTCTAGAGTAAAACATAATGTTTCATTGCATGTCAATACAAATTCCATTTTATTTAAGAGGCCAATTTGAGATACTTGTAAAAACAAATACTCCCTCCATTTCACAATGTAGTGTGTCTGCGCTTCTCGAGATCTAATTTAACCATATATCTAACCAACAAGACCGATTGTGGTGGAAGCAAAAATTACATCACTGAATTCGTATTTTCGATACGAAATCAGTGGTATAATATTTGCTCCCGCTGCAGTCGGTCTTGTTGGTTAAATTTATGATCAAACTTAGATCACGGAAAACGATGACGTGCTATATTGTGGAATGGAGGGAGTATAATTTTTCGAGTTTTGTCACGGTCTTTTTTCATTGTTTAGTGTATCATTTTATCTCGCTATGTAGCAGTAAAGGATGCGCACACAGATCTTCAACACGATGGACATTGTAGAAAAACATTTTATTCTTGGAAGTGACATGCTTTGAAACATATTCTTGGTGAGGCCGAGGAAAAAGTTATATGTAGGTAATATCTTATTCGGATTAAGGAACTCTGCCTCTCCCGGTACCATTCACATGAGATCGCCCATAACACTGGTCTGTGCTTCCTTTTTTCTCAAGGAATGCTTCTATTGTACATCCATTTCACTGTTACCGATTCCAGTGGTGAGCCATTTTTTGCCAACGCTGTTGTAAATTGTAGAGCACACTATGAGCTGAGACCACCCGGTCAGTTGTCAGTTGTACTATGAACGATCAAGAACTCACGACGTGCCTAGAACTTGTCATTTATGCGGTGATTGTCACTACGTGGGCTGTCGCAAATTGAACACTAGTATAGAAACGGCGTTTAGTCCCGGTTCCCCAACCGCGGGACTAAAGGCCCCCACCCTTTAGTCCCGGTTGGCCACGATCCGGGACTAAATCCCTGCCACGTGGCCGGCAGCGCGCGTCGGGGGCTGGGGACCTTTAGTCCCGATTGGTGACACCAATCGGGACTAAATGTTTAGAGGTTTAGGGTTTATTGTTTATTTTTCCTTTTTATTTTTTATTTTCCATTTAATTCTTTTTTTGTTTCAAACATATTTTACGCTACCACATACTGTACACGTTATGCATATACAATAGAATTTCTCGTAGGACCAATCATATATCATAGAATTTCTCGTATGACCATGCATACACATATATATACACAATTTTGTATATACAATTTTTCCTACAATTTGCAAATCATTACATGCAGGCATTATGTGAAATGGTATTCTCCGTCAGGAGATATGACCCGCTCAAGCAAAAATCCCGCCATTTCCTCTTGAAGTGCTCATATGCGGTCCTTTGGTAGGAGACTATCCCGCATCTCCACCATCTTTAAAGAAGGAGATCAATATGAATATATTAGTTATGTGTATATATATATTAGATCATGATAAAAAAATTGTGAATAGTGTTTACGTACCCAAAGACACTAGTAGAGAAATGGCTAGCCACAACTCTTGTTGGTGGCGCGCCATTTTCCTCCAACGCCAGCACTAATATTTTCAAATAGTGCTAGCGTTGCCTAAATTTGTACGTTATTGGTACAGACTTAGTGGCGGCGTGAAAATTCTGCCAAACGTCACTTGTATGAGGACCCCAGCGCTCTCGCCTTTCACCTATTATTGTTGGTGTGACTAAAGTTCCTATACCATAGGTATTTTCATAGGCCCGGCGTTGCGCATTCAGGCCCATTAGGCCCACGCCAACACTAGTCGGTTTTAACAGGTAAAACCTTATCCTTTCGTCCTCACTCTCTCTCGATCCCCAACTCCACCCGTCCTCCTCTCGATCCCCGCCGCCGCCCCCTCGTCGCCGCCCGACTCTGCCCGTCTCCGCCTCGCCCGACGCTGCCCGTCTCCACCCGACGCCTCCCCGCCCGACATGGCCCGTCTTCGTCAGAGGAGGAGCATGAGGCCGCCGCCTGACGCTGCCCGTCTCCGCCTCGCCCGACGCTGCCCGTCTCCACCCGACGCCGCCCCGCCCGACCCGGCCCGTCTTTCTCGGAGGAGGAACGTGAGGCCGCCCCGCCCGACACCGACCCGTCCTGCCCGACTCAAGCATAGGTAATTATGTTCTACTCCCTCCGTTTGGAAATACTAGACGATGCCCGGCGCGTTGCGACGGGATTTTGTATGAAATAAAATTTCCTCTTGTAGTGAGATAAAAAAATTATCAGTATTTTACCAAATCTCAAGGTATAAGTTTAAAAGTAGATGAAAACAAAATAAAATATGCATGCATGCCTCACTTTTCATTCATAGAGCACTCAGATTATAAGGCTATGAGCTGCATGCATGTGCCAATTTTTTTTCTTGATTTAAACACTCAATGTGTAGATCGGAGGCATATTATTGATTGAGCTAGTATATCCAACGGCTAAATTAATTTGGGTGATGTGGCTTAAGGAGAAGCGAGAGAATTCCTAATAGTTGGTTATAGCTATTTAGATATAAAAGATAAGTCATGATAGATAATTTTGTTCCTTATGTTCTAGTTCTTTTTAAATTCTGCATGTTAGTTTTAAATTCTTCATTCTATAAGATGGTGAGCTTTCATTACAGCACATATGGACAATTCATCAGCCAACAACGAATCAGTGGGCGATGTGCAGAACTTGAATCAGTGGCGATTAGAGTCTTTAGACTGGCTCATCAAATATGTCGAAGAAGGCAATGCCTCACTGAACAATGAAAGGGATAGTCTGCTCGCAGAGGGTGCTAATGCCCAAACTAAGTTAAACAAACTGAGGGATCTGAGGGATGAGTTGACGGAGAAGAGAGACAACTAGAAGATGGAGAAAAAGAAATACAGGCTAGAGAAGCATAACCTACAGACAGACGTTGATCACTTCAAAAAAGATGAAGAGAACAATCGGAAAAAGCTTCGCCAGCTGGACTTAATCCTTGATGATGTTGAGTAGTTTTAAACCGTGAAGTTTATGAGTATGTTTAGTTGTTGAGTACTAATTAACTAAGTTATGAAGTCTGAAGTTTATGAGTATGTTTAGTTCATTAGTACTAAGTTTTAAACTCTTATTAAGTTTATGAGTATGTTTTGATTTGTACCTTTTGTGAAGTTTAAGCTCGTAGTTTCTGAAGGAGTTTTTTTTATTATCCAGAAAAACAAATTGCTGGCGTTGGACAACAACACATGACAAAGATAGTGTAGATGTATAGCTGGCGTTGACCAATTTGGACGCCAGCATCATGTAACATACTGCTGGCGTAGGATCCAACGCCACCACTATGTTTTAACTGTGGCGCCATATTGCTGGCGTAGGATGTCTACGCCAGCAAGGCCATTTTTGCCATGCCATAGCTAGGCTTTTCTGCACTAGTGAGATGTCTTGCATCTCCGCTCCTTTCGGTCATAAAGTGAATGTTCTCGCAAATGTAGTATGCACATAAATTAGTCCCCTGTTCCTGCCTCATACATTTTATGAGAATAGAATTCAATCAGATAATAATCAAGCATGATAATGGTATTGAAACTAGAATTAAAGAGATGCGCGGACGTAGCTAGTACTACTTAATTACCTTGGTCCATCGCCATTTCAGCTTTGATTTCCAATCACCGACAATCTCTTTGGTGAACTTTTTTCAAACCCTGCCCGGCAAAGAAAATGAATAAATGAGTTATTAATTACTTGATATATCAGGAAATGAACTAAAGAGGCCGACATGGTGCTATAATGATTGAAATTACCTGTCGAGCATCAAAATCAGGCTTTTGTATTCTCCAGGGTCTTTACCTAGTGAGTTCAGTACTTCAACAGTTCCTTCGTCGACTCTAATGATTAGCAGGATCCAGTGGTATCTGCGCATACGTTTGTATAAGCGGGCATGCATAACTCATCAACTATACTTAACATCGAGTAATCAAAAATAGAATTTGTAGTACAAGACAGTAACACTCACCTGAAGTTGTAAGGAAGTAGTATTTCTGGTTTGGTATTTAGTTCCTTCAAAAACATTAGAAAGCTATTCTCCGTGTCTTGTTTGGACTTATTTAACACCTCTTCATTAACGGTATTTGGGTCAATGAACCCACTGCCATAGACTCCATCTCTAGCCATCTCTCTAGTCAATGAACCCACTGTTTTCCGAGCCGGGGAACAATTTTCCCGCATTTATTACTACCTGTAAGGCTCGACTGCTGATTTTTTGTTGATGATATGACTTCCTAATAGAGCGTTCATAGTCTAATCGCTTTTTCTCCACAGCCGGTTTAGCAAGATCCACAAAGTGTTGTACGACTTTCTCAGGTATTTTCTCCTTTGGTGGTGGGGGCGGTTTCGGTCCAAAATGGGCCTGTAGTTGGGCAGCCACTTCGGCATTGTTTTCCTCCACAGTCATCTCGTAAGCTAACTTCTTTTTGGCAGGAGGCTCGGGCTTCGTCTTTGGTGCTCTCCTCCGCTTTGGAGTCGGCTGACGCGGCGGAGATCGATATCGCGGACTCACGCTAGGCTCCATCTCGGGGTGGGGTGGATTCGGCTGACGCGGCGGACTCGCGCTCTGCTCCGCCTCAAGGTGGGTTGAAGTCGGCTGACGCGACGGACTTGGAGGAGGAGTCGGTGGTCTTGGCACCGAGTTTGGAAACACGATGCATTTCTTTCTCCATACAATGAGACCACGTATGGCTTCTCCCAGTGTCTGCTCCCCTTGACCTCCCTGAAAGTCAAGCTCTAGTGAGTCATTTCCCGACAGAACTTCATCCACCCCAACACGAGCATAGCCAGGTGGAATCGGATTATCGTGGATGGTTGCTTCAGGTGCATTCGGTAAGGCAAAGCCGTTCGCCACCTTCATGGATATGTTCTTCATTTTCATGTGTAGCTCACAAGTTGTCGTCTATTGGATATCATCCACGGGGTAGCGAGCCAGCAGTGCATCATCGGCCGGGACCCCCGTGGAACCCATGCTTCTTTTCGGCATAGATGGGGTGGTACTATCCAATGCTGGATCTGATTGCTCATCCTGCCGCTGAGACGCCCTTTGCTGGCTAAGCGTGTCGATCTGCTCCTGCTGCCGCATGACAGCGCGTTCCAACTTTTGAAGCCGGTCTGCATCCTGCTTCTTCTTTCTTGCACGGCTTCTGTAAGTGCCGTTCCACCCCGCAAACCCCTCAACCCACGGAATAATGCCTTTGCCTCGTGTTCGTCCTGGGTGTTCAGGAATCTAGAGGGCGCGTGTAAGCTCGTCGTTCTCTCTATCGGGCAGGAACGCCCCCGTTAGAGCCTCTTCTATTGCTTTAAGTATAGCGTCTGAGGCTTCTTTAAGACTTTCCAGTTCAATAATCTCCCCTGTCTGTGGGTCCAACTTTCCCCCATGCGCATAAAACCAAGTACTGCACCTGTCGGGCCAACCCACTGTTTTTGGAGTGACCCCTTCAGCAATCATCTTTCTCTCAGATTCATCCCACTTAGGCAACCCAGTCTTGTGCCACCTGGCCCAAGAACATGATGAAACTTTTCTTCTCACCATTTATCTTGTTTATTCTCGACCGTTCCTTAGCTGCTTCCGATTCCTTGCACTGCACAAATAAGTCCCAGTGATCTTTTACCGTCACTAGTGCTCCTTTGAATTCTAGAGTCTTGTTTCCTGTATTGACGTAGTTGGCCCATAATCTTTTCTTCCAAGTTTGAAATTGTGTGGCCATCTTCTTCAGAGCACACTTCTTGACTTTCTCTCATTGGCGATCTGTCAAACCCTCTGGTAGGATGAAATGTGACATGAGCGTATCCCAAAGCGTATTTTTTGCTCTTTCGTCGACAAAACTAACTCCTCGATCTTCCTTTGGCTTATTCCATTCTTGAACGGTGGTCGGGATTTGGTCCCTAACAATAACTCCGCATTGACGTATAAATTTGTCTGCATTCTTTTTAGGAGCAATCGGTTCGCCACCCAAACTGATTTCATCGATGTTGTACTTTATGCCCGCGTTCAACTTTTTGGCCGGGCCTCGTACTACCCTTGTAGAAGATTTGCTCAATCCGGAGGGCTAAAAGAAGAAAGATTCGTTAATATATATATATATATATATATATATATATATATATATATATATATATATATATATATATATATATATACATATATGTATATATATATATATATATATATATATATATATATATATATGTATGTATGTGGTATATGAGGAGCGGGAGTACGTACTCCTAAGAGTACAGAGCCATTTTCCTATATATATATACAAATATTTCCAACGACCGGGTGTAGTTACTCCCGCTTTTGTTTTATACGTTCTGGGTAGTATCTGTCCTATCGGGGTATATATACGCGTTGTATGTAGTATATAACAATGTTTAGGTAGTATATATTCTAGTTTTTTAGTAGTATGTACTATATTTTGAGCATACTCCTTTTTACATAGAAATATGTACGTATTTCACAAATACAATAAAAACTATGGCTCTCTTGCAATTTTTTCATATAACTCACGTTGGAGTATCTTAGATATAGTATATAAACATATTAAAAATAATAAATTAGTGTATATACTACCACATGGTAGTATATGAGACATGGAAGTAACTACACCCGGTAGTAGGAGTATTTATATATACACACACACACAAATCAATTAATACATATAATGATCACCAGAGGCCTTATATATATTTATATATATATACCTCGCCGGACTTTGCTAATTGAAGAACATTTCCTTCGCCATCATTGTTTGTGTGCCCTTCGTCTCTTGGTTCTTCCTCAATTCCATCACCGTACTCGTTCAGATATTGTGAGTCGTCATCTAGTTCAATCTCTAGCTTTTCGGAGTCCCGTATCATCTCGAAGACATCCTCTTCATCGTCTCTGCCGCTATCGTCCATAGCTTAACTAATCCAGAAGAAAGCTAAAACAATTCAATATTCAAATTAGAATGCATTCAATAAGAAAAAATTGAATCATAGTAGTCAGCCGCCGAAGAGGTTCGATCTGAGAACCGAGGGATGGCGAGGAGGATTTTTTTTTAGCAAGATCATCATCTAATATTACTAATACATCTCGAATAATCCAGTTAATGCATCATCGAATATTGTCGAATATTATCACTAATAAATCTCGAATATTATCATATAACATCAGTAATACAACTCAAATATTATTGAATAATCTAGTTGACTCGCGGTTCTTGAGGCGCGAGCGGTGGACACCCAAAGAGAAGGACCATCACAGGATCATAGCTCGGGTGAGACCCCTAAAGAACCTGCCAGGTATTAGAGAACCTGACGTCGAACGCAGCCATGTAGCGACGGACATGCTCGTCCTCCTCCCTGACACGACGACGTACCACCTCCTCGGGGGCCCGCTGCCTCTGCACCGATAGTGGCCCACGCGACCGCCACGAAAGAAACTCCGGGTCGACGACGGGAGCCCTATTCCTCACCAAGCTGCACCCCTCGGAAGTTAGCACATCCCAGTCCCAGCCCGACGGAGCCCAGTCCCGGACATGGCGCCTCTCAAGCAGGTTGTCGTCGTCGAGTCGACGACGAGGATGCGGGCCGGGCATCGTCGACGTCGAGAACAAATTCTTATGAAAACAAATTCCTATGCAATAATTATCATTTTATTATGCTACACATATTTAATAAACTTTTACAACTATATAGTAATCACCGGCACTTTTACAACTTATAAACAAATTCCTACTCAAATTTAATATACTTTTACAACTATTTAATATACTTTTCACCAAAAAATGTAACTGTACATCCATTACATTGAAATACACTTAAATATGAAATACACTGAAAATGAAATACATTTAAAATTCACTACATTTCCTTTTTGTTCAAACTGCAGAGAATTCAGAACAATCATTCTCTTTCGTTTCTACTCCAAATAAAGATGTGCTTGTATTTTGTTCAAACTGCAGAATTCAGAACAATCATTCTCTTTCGTTTCCTTTTTCTTCTTCTAGTTTTCTAATATCGGAAGCTAATTTTCATCTGTATTGAATATTCCCCTAATACTTCAGATTTGCTTAAATATGAACATTCACAAAATGCAACCTGGTACTCCCAGTGATCTAAATGCAACATGATTTGTATTGAATTCACAAATAGGAACATTCACAAAATTCATCTAGCGCAGTACAGGAAAGCCCAACAGCTAGTGTTAAGAGCTAGTAGATTCCAAAATTGCTTATTCCCCTTGCAAGGAGATACGCCTGAAGATCTGTCATACTCCGATCCATGGCGACGGCGGCGCGCGCGCGGAGGGAACGCGGGGAGGAGAGGGGCTCGGCCGGATGACGCCAGGGGGGAAGAGGAGCTCACCACAACGCGCGGAGGGAGAGGGGGTCAGGGATGGCGTCGGACTGGACGGGACGACCGGCGTCATAGGCGTTCGCCGATGGAGCTGAGGGCGACGGGATCGACAGCGATCGAGCAGCCTGGCGGCATTCTGGATGTCTCGGGCGATGGCTGGCACCGGGACACGAGGGGCGCGGGGTTATATAGCAGGGACCTTTAGTCCCAGTTGGTGGCACCAACCAGGACTAAAGATACCTTTAGTCCCGGTTAGTATCACCAACCGCGACTATAGGTCGACCTTTAGTCCCGGTTGGAGCCACCAACCGGGCCTAAAGGTCTCCTTTTCGGCGGCCCAAATTCCGCGCGGGAAGGGACCTTTAGTCCCGGTTGCTGATACCAACCGGGACGAAAAGTCTATTTTCTCTTTTTTGTTTTGTTTTTCTAAACGGAACAATTTCTGTTTTTAGATTTTGAATAAGTGTTAGAATATTTAGAGTTTTTGAATGAATCTTTTTGCTTTAGGTCAAAAAAAAATATAAACTTTCTGTTAGTGCCAGCAGTTTTCAAATTTAAATAGTTTAAATTTGAATTCTTTTGAAATTTGTGTGAATCACTAGTTTGTGAATAACTTTAGTTTAAAAATAGATTTTTGAGTGATTGTTTTTCCTATTGTTTAATATTAGTATGTTTTATCAGTATGTTCAATTTGGGAATTTTTAGGATATTTGAAATAGGTGTTTTAATCAAAACCAGATTCTGTTTAACTCTTTTAGTTTTATACCTTCATTTGTTTTAAATATTTTAGTTTATGTTTTCTTGTTATTCTTTTGCGAAATTATATTATGTTTCTGTTAGTCAACACGAGGAGTTTTAATTTTCAACACTTACTTACTTCATTTGCTATTTTTCATGCATTTAATGATTTTTTTTGAGCTTAATTACCCTGAAATCAAAAAGCACTACAAATGAACTCTGAAAAGGTTGAAACTTGGCATGGTATCATCATTTCACACACATAGAATGTGCTAAAAATTTGAGAGGGTTACAACAAAAACTGGATGCACTTCGTGTACAAACTGGACCATCTCCTTCGAAGTATGAGGGTTTCGGACGAAAACTCATCTGTTACAAAGGCATTTCATTTTTTTAAACTTATTACAACTCCAAACTTTTTGTGCATTCAATATGCACCATTCAAAGCCACATCCTCAAATTTCAACCCTTACTTACTCCATTTGCTATTTTTCATGCATTTAATGATTTTTTGAGCTAAATGACCCTGAAATTGAAAAGCACTACAAATTAACTCTGAAAAGGTTGAAACTTGGCATGGTATCATCATTTCACACACACAGCATGTGCTAAAAAGTTGAGAGGGTTACAGCAAAAACTGGATGCACTTCGTGTACAAACTGGACCATCTCTTTCGGACGAAAACTCATCTGTTACAAAGGCATTTCATTTTTTTAAACTTATTTCAAGTCCAGACTTTTTGTGCATTCAATATGCACCATTCAAAGCCACATCCTCAAATTTCAACCCTTTCTAACTTTATTCGCTATTTTTCATGCATTTAATGATTTTTTTGAGCTGAATGACCCTGAAATTGAAAAGCAGTACAAATGAACTCTGAAAAGGTTGAAACTTGGCATGGTATCATCATTTGACCCACGTATCATGTGCTAAAAAGTTGAGAGGGTTACGGCAAAAACTGGATGCACTTCGTGTACAAACTTGCCTATCTCGGCTACTCACTAGAGAAGAAAGTGATGACGGTGCAGCCGATCACTTCCCAGATTGGGATCTTGGGGTATAAAACTTTTTCTTCGCGTGTACCCCTTTGCGCCATAACCATGGACAATCTTCATCATTTAACAGGATGCTTGGGTCAGTCTTCACCGTGAAGGGAGGAATTTCATGAAACTTTTCATAATCTTCTGACGTGTCTGTCTTGTCCTCCACTCCGATGATGTTTCTTTTCCCTGAAAGAACTATGGGGCGCTTTGGCTCACCGTATGATGTATTCGCTTCCTTATCTTTCCTTTTTCTCAGTTTGGTAGACATGTCCTTCACATAGAAAACCCGCGCCATATCATTGGCTAGGACGGATGGTTCCTCTGTGTACCCAAGATTGTTGAGATCCACTGTTGTCATTTCGTACTTCGGGTCTACCTTAACCCCTGTCAGATTGACCCATTTGCAATGAAACAAAGGGATCTTAAAATCACGTCCATAGTCAAGTTCCCATATCTCCTCTATGTAACCATAATATGTGTCATTTTCCTTATTGTTGTTTGTTGCATCAAAGCAAACACCACTGTTTTGGTTGGTGCTCTTTTTATCTTGGGCGATCGTGTAAAATGTATTCTCAGTAATCTCGTACCCTTTGAAAGTCAATATAGTCGAAGATGGTAACTTGGACAACTAGTACAACTCATCGCCAACACTGTCGTCATTCATGAGATGTGTTTGCAACCAACCGCCGAAAGTCCCCATGTGTTCACGTGTAATCTAGTCGTCCGACTGCTCCGGGTGTTTGGAGCGTAGAATATTCTTGTGTTCATTGATATACAGGGCCACAAAGGTGGAATTTTGGAGAACTGTGTAGTGTGCTTGGGCCCAAGAATGCCCGTCCCTACATATTACAGAATCCTTTCCTGGCATGCCTTTTCCACTCAGTCTCCCCTCATGTCGCGATCAGGAACACCAATCGGCTTAAGGTCAGGAATAAAGTCAACACAAAACTCAATAACCTCCTCTGTTTCATGGCCCTTAGAAATGCTTCCTTCTGGCCTAGCCTGGTTATGAACATATTTCTTTAAGACTCCCATGAGCCTCTCAAAGGGGAACATATTGTGTAGAAATACAGGACCCAGAATGGCAATCACTTCGACTAGGTGAACTAGGACGTGCGTCATGAAATTGAAGAAGGATGGTGGGACCACCAACTCAAAACTGACAAGACATTGCACCAAATCATTTTGTAACCTTGGTAAGATTTCTGGATCGATTACCTTCTGAGAAATTGCATTGAGGAATGCAATAGCTTCACAATGTGTGGCACCCCGATAGAGGGCCGACGCACGCCAGCCCCAGGATAAGACCTGGCGCACGTCCAAGACATGATACAGCAATTTCAGGCACAAAATGGCTTTATTATATGAAATGAAGTATTACAATACTGTTGCTTACAACAATATTACATAGCTCCAAGGCTAACTAAATGGCAGCAGAGGTCTTGGTTCAGTGGCAACGACGTCTCTGGCTGGGCTCCATAACTCACAGGACTGGCTAGGTTATGATCTAGCACGACGGACCTTCTCCTGCAACTGGCCACGTGCAAGGCCAGGTGAGTACTTTGAATGTACTCGCAAGACAACCAAATACATAGCATCCAAACAGGCAGATGACAAAGCAAGCCCTATGATTATGCAAGAATTTATTCTAAACATGGCATGGAATTAACAGGAAAACATGGATCAAGCATGGCATAGCATGGATTAGACATATAATCTGCATAACATAGCATGGCAATGATCACATTAGGTGCTTAAAGTACTTACTGTACCGAATACCAACTTACTCTCTTCTGGGTTGTTCCACAACCATCGGAATACTCATAACTCACTGAGCACTTCCGAATATAAGACAAGTCCTTCCATCATTGTTATCGCTGTTACGGTTGACCACCTGGTGAGGTCTGGATGGGCTGTCCAATACCGTGGGCGCGGCTATTCGAATAGATTTTACACTCTGCAGAGGTTGCGCACTTTACCCACACCATGAAGCACCTGGCCTCGTGATCCCATTCGGGTGGACCAGTGTTGCTCCAACGAAACCTGCCTGACCCGTGACTCCTTCATCGTACCACCGGCAATCATCCTCCCCCGGAGTCCTGCCCTGGGTGGCCCCTGTGTCCTCGTGACACCTGCCACCGTCGTGGCCAAACAAAACTGTCCCAAACGAGGACTTCCGGGCTAAACACTCAACTGGGCTCACAGGGTTATCGCCGCCTACCTGATCAGGGTAGCACGCACGCATAACCCTCCCTGTCTGGAGGTACCGGTGAAAGAGCACGGAGCCAGACCAAGTCAAGGCCGTCCCATACCGACAAATGTGGTTGCACGGATAAGCCCGGACAGGTGACTCAAGATCAACCAACTAGGTTTAGTTTATTAATCCAACTCAACATATCCATCACCGTACCATTTTTCCGACAACTATAAATGCTAACAGTCACTTAACAGCGTAGCAAGATCATAGTATTGATAATCTTGTCATGAGATCAACCATAGCACTAACATGATAATATCATTAACAATATTATTATTAGCATGGAAAAATGAAAACAAGTCATGGCATTAGATGAAAAGTAGTGCTAGCATCTACTACAGATGTCATAACAGGTTTATGCAAGTGCAGACTGGTAGATGACCCAGATGTACTACGATAAACACACAGGGTGCAAGCAAAGTCATCAAGCAAGTCCGGAGCTCATGATAAGAGGTTGGCTTGCCTGGGGGTCGATGAATATGCCGAGAGGAAGTGCGATCATCTCGGGGAAGAATTCGCCGGAAAGGGTTCCCTCACAGAGGGGCCAGATATAGGGCAAGGGCAAAATGGTCATTTCCACTGTGTGAACACATTATGAAAATGATGCCATCGGAACGGGCTCGACGATCTGACGATGTGGGCGTTGGTTTTACCTTAATCGGAGTTACGGTTGCAAAGTTATGGATGTTCGTTCGTTAGGCTGGAAACAGATAAAAATTTGTTCATTTAAGCTCCTAACGGATGAACGTCCACTGCCTAGCTGTTTCGGCACTGTGCTGAGGCCAAAAGCGTATTTTAGCGACTACACTTTCAAAGCACGGAAGCGACTTCACGGGTTGGCGCTTCCACTTAAACTGGCCGGGCCCGGCCCCTAGTGGCTGACGGGCAGGGCCCACCTTATCCACTCTCCCTCCTCCCTCAGTCTTCTTCCTCCTTCGACCGGAGCAAAGGAGGCCTGGCCGCCAGCGCAGCCGTTGCCTGGCAACGAGGGAGGGCCGGCCGACGAGCGTGGGAGCTCCGGTGCTTCTCTTCGCGCCCGAGGGTGGTCGCGCAGGCGCTCGGGCATGCCTTGAGGGGAGGCGGCCACGGCGGCAGGGGAGATGACCGCGGGCGTTGGAGGAGTCCCTCCGGCGAGGCCGCTCTGACCAGAACGAGGGCGGCGGCAAGTTCCGGGGCTCCTGGGGCAACTGTAGGCGTGGATTGGAGAGGGCGGGGGGTTGGCTACGAGCTGAATTTGCCGCGGAGGTTTGGTGGTCGCCTCCGGCCATGGAGGGGAAAGAGAGCTTGCGGAGCTCGAGGGGAAGGGCGAGGAGGTTGCTGGCGATTGGGAAAGGCTCGGGGGGTCATTAAATAGCTACGGGGAAGGCTCTCGCGACGGTACCCGAACCTCCGAGACGGCGGCGCCGTGGCCGCATTGCAACAGGACGTCGGGGCAGGCTAGAAGCTAGGAGACGAGGGGGAGAGGGCTCCAGAGGGTGCGCACACGCAGTGGGGAGCTCTCCGACACTCCCAGACAAGCCAGAGCTCGCTGGAGACGAGCTCCCGAAACGTACGGAGCACAGGGCGCGAGTTTGGCGTGCTCTTCACGTGGTCACCTCGTGGCCATGGCATTGCCACGCCCTGCTCGATGCTGAAACCTATCTAGGGGGTTCTCCTTCCTTCCTGGAGTTTACTTATGCAGCTGGATGTCACGAGAGAGCACTGGTGTGACTGCACCTTGATCATCAAGCAGTCAACAGCAACCTGTTTGTGCTGTGGTGTGACCACCACAGTGCACCTCTTGGCCTGATCTCTGGCATGGGTTAAACATCTACTAAGGTAATCATCTTGGCAAAGTTTCAGCACCAATGAACAAGTCTAGATGGTACTTCCTTTGCAAAGTGCCATGCTGGACAGAAATAGAAACCAGATGGTTCTGAGGAATTGGCTAGATGAAAATGGCCCAAATTTGGTGGAGACCAATAATTTAGGCATATGGAGACACTGTAAAAATTTCATACCATTTGCATAATTAAAAATGGTACTTCCTTCACAGTGCTCCAATCTAGACAAAAACTTTGCAAATTTGCTGAGGAAGATTGGATAGATGAAATGGGCACGTTTTTGGTGTACAAGGGTAATTTCTCATAATGAATCACCCAACAAAATTTCAGCCCAAGGAGATCAAGGAATCAAGCACTTCCTTTGCAAACAGGAAATCTGGACAGAATCTGCAAAGGGATGTGATGCTCAAAATTTAATTGGTGGAACTAGATATTTTGATGGAAATGGTGAAGATATGGATAGGGGAAGCTCCACAAATTATCTGGGATTTTTCCTAACTACCAAAATGGTAGTTCCTTTGGAAAGGCCCCAAATTGAAATATTGGCTTTAAATAGGAAAATACAATTTCCCCTATTTAATTATGGCCAATATTTTAATGAGAGCTCAATATGATCAAAAAGAATATCTCCACAAGTTTTAATGAACTTTGGAGATGGATGGATATTTTTCTGGATTTAATTCCTCAGAAAGGCAGAAAAAGGAATTAATTCTAGATGAGAAATATTGCATATGACTTAGCAATATTTTTGTACATCTAGGGTTTATGAGTGAAGGAGGATCTCTGGAAATTTTGGGAGGATTAACAGATCAAGGGAAATGATAGCTCCTTTGTAAACACAAAGGCAGGATTTCCATTTCCAATATTTTGGGAACTAGGGTTTGAATGAGATTCGGGGTTTACGGACGGGAGGTTGACTGGCACAAGAGCATGGGAAGGCACTGAGAGGTTGAGGATGGTCTGGATTCACCTGGTTACTTACCAGATTCTAGAGGAAAATTTTGGAAAAGAAAAGCTAGGAAGGAATAACAGCACAAAAGTCGATAACCCGATTTTTGGGGTGTTACAAACCAGCCCCCCTTAAAAGAATCTCGTCCTTGAGATTCCTAGGGTTAGCCTAGAACAAATATTACGCCTCCTGGAAAGAAAACCTCTGCGTTGGGTCTTAACCTTGTGGTTGAAAACAGCCGAGTTAAGAGTACCGAAAATTGGTACACCCGGATCGAGATACGGATATCGCGGGATCTACTCCACAGGTAGGGGTCGCTAGGTTTTCTCGTAGCCCTGACATTTTTAGAAAAAGCAGAATTCCCTTTTTCGAAAAATGCTCAGGGCACCACAATGAACAGTGGCCTCTTTCGCTGTCAGGTGGGACCAGGGCCCACTGGCAGCCTTCTTCTTCTTTCTCCAGCCAACGGCTCTCTCTCGCTCCCGCGCTATCCTGAGTGCGGCCAGGCACTGTGCACGCCTAGCTCCTAGGGCGCAGAGTACCCCATGACAATAGTGCGCGGCGTGCACGAGGCCAACGCAGAGAGCACTCCCATCGCGGGCCAACGCCGGTCGGCACTGCTCGCGGATTCGCCTCCTAGACGCCGGTGATCGAGCGATGCGCGGTTCCCCTGGACCTTGCTCACCGTACACCGGACTTGGGCTATAAAAACGACCCCAGTTTTCTTCTCTCTACCTACCTCTCGCATCCTACGTCACTTCTTTCTCCTCTTTTCCTTCTCCTTCTGGTTGCAGGAGCGCGAGGCAAGGCGTTAATGGTGGATGTGGGTTCGGAGCTGGTCACAATTCTCCTGGCTGGTATGCTGGCGACATTGGTTGGCTCCTCGCTGCTGCTATGCGTGATGATCCTCGATGATCGCCGGGATGCTGCTGCTAGAGCGGTGGCTGGTGGTCAACTATGCCGTCTCAGGCCGGCGGAATGAGCGCGGGCTGTGGCGGCGAGGGGGCGGTCTGTCAACATCACACAAGACTGTGACAGAGGCGCCGCTGGGTCAAGGGTTAGTGCGGTGCGGTCAGCGGAGCTCTACCAGTGTGGAGGCCACGCTGCTGGTTGCTCCTTGCTGAACGACATCCACAACAAGTGAGTGTTGAGGTAGAATCAGGGTTTAGATCTTGGACTAGAAGGGTTGTACCGGTCTATGCTGCAATAAAATTTCTCAGAATTTCTCCGAGATTGCAACCGGCGTGCAGACCTTGCTCACACGATACACATGCAATCTATTCAGACTAATATGCAGGCAAATGTAGAATGCACAGAGTAGCAAAATGCAGGCAGAAGAAAGAAACATATCGAGCATGTTACACTAAGGTGTTTTAATGCTAGTGGGTGTATGTACTCCCGGTATACATCCAACTACACCAACTCGCATTTTATTAAGGACTCTGGGCGAGTCCAATATTATTAGGTGTAAGTGCTCTACTGAATAAAATCTTGTTAAGAATCCACTGCCAGCTCTGTTAAACATTTCTGCTTAACAGAGTGACAGATGAACCAAGCACACAGAGCAAACATGCATACATAACATTACAATAGCATACAAGCAGTACAATCATACAACAACACACAACCTTACCAGGAAGCTAATAGCAACAACTCACTCCGCACTACAGAGTCCTAATCCTAGACGCAGGTGAAGAAACAGTCTTCGCAACGCACATACTCGCGGCATCTCCTGGCTTCGCTCACTGTCGGAGCCACAAATGGGCCTACTCTTGCTGGGGCTCTCCTGGGGGACGAAGGCTGAGCCAACTTCCATCTTCATCGTCGGACACCTCTATGGGTTGGGGCTCAACTGCTGGAGCTGCAGTGGGAACTTGACGGAACACATCCCGACGACGAAGTCGCCGGATAGCTCCTTGAATGGAATTTGGGTGGATGTTGCCTGGTCGATATAGGTCCACAGATTGCGAGAGTGGTACTAGCTGCGAAGGTGGCACTGGGTTTGGTAGCAGGGAATGGGTGGTCTGGGATGCAATTTGACGGGCCGCACGGTATGCTCCCATAACAACCCGTGTGGTGTCTTGGTCAATAGCTTTGAACTCTCTAAGAATGTCGTAGAGCAGTAGTCCCTGGGCATCTATGAACTGGACCAGTCGAGCTATTGCTGGGTCAGCGTCTCCAACTGCGCTGGCGAACTCACAACCTGAGTCAGACGAAGAGGGAAGATAGCGGAACTCCTGCATCTCCGTTGCTTGCGGAAACTGGAAACGAAGACGGGTGATGGCTTCCACGGTAGCTATCTGGACAGCCAATGCGGGGGTGGGCATGGGTTTGCCCCGAAAAGTCATGGGCTTCCCATCCGCTATTGGACCTGGGTTGATATACGCCTTTGCATAAAATCGGCAAAGGTGGGGAACGGGTTCCGATTGGAACACCAGATACACCGGAGGAGTACTACAGCCAAGGGCTTGAGTGAGCATACTCGACAGGAGGGGCGGAAAGCCGGGATAACCATTAGCCAAGGTTTGGCTATGGAAAGTGGGTGTTTTGGAAGAACTGGCCATGGCTGCTGGTTTGAGGATACTAGCATGGGTTCTCTTGCAGGGATCTGGCTTACTGAATGGAGAGAGTTGAGACTCGTAGGTGGGAGGGGTTAAATAGGCAGTCGGCTGGGACACACTAGCATGGCGTGGATCCTTCTCGTGCCGGGTAGAAGATACGCCGGTACGGCTGACAACTGAGTGGGGTTACGGTCCAATCTAGAGTGGCTGGGTGGGCGGACAGCTGGGTAGGAACACGTCCATTCCGACTGCGCCACCTATTGATCAATAGTGGCCATGCCGGATACGTGGGATAACTCAAATCTATTGGGCTCACTACCGGTTGAAGATAGAGGTGGTTTGGGGCTAGGGTAACCTACAGCCAGCCTGGCTCTGATACCACGTCTTGTGGCACCCCGATAGAGGGCCGACGCACGCCAGCCCCAGGAAAGGACCTGGCGCACGTCCAAGACATGATACGGCAATTCCAGGCACAAAATGGCTTTATTATATGAAATGAAGTGTTACAATACTGTTGCTTACAACAATATTACATAGCTCCAAGGCTAACTAAATGGCAGTAGAGGTCTTGGTTCAGCGGCAACGACGTCTCTGGCTGGGCTCCATAACTCACAGGACTGGCTAGGTTACGATCTAGCACGACGGACCTTCTCCTGCAACTGGCCACATGCAAGGCCAGGTGAGTACTTTGAATGTACTCGCAAGACAACCAAATACATAGCATCCAAACAGGCAGATGACAAAGCAAGCCCTATCATTATGCAAGAATTTATTCTAAACATGGCATGGAATTTACAGGAAAACATGGATCAAGCATGGCATAGCATGGATTAGACATATAATCTGCATAACATAGCATGGCAATGATCACATTAGGTGCTTAAAGTACTTACTGTACCGAATACCAACTTACTCTCTTCTGGGTTGTTCCACAACCATCGGAATACTCATAACTCATTGAGCACTTCCGAATATAAGACAAGTCCTTCCATCATTGCTATCGCTGTTACGGTCGACCACCTGGTGAGGTCTGGACGGGCTGTCCAATACCGTGGACGCGGTTATTCGAATAGATTTTACACTCTGCAGAGGTTGCGCACTTTACCCACACCACGAAGCACCTGGCCTTGTGATCCCATTCGAGTGGACCAGCGTTGCTCCAACGAAACCTGCCTGACCCGTGACTCCTTCATCCTGCCCCGGAGTCCTGCCCTGGGTGGCCCCTATGTCCTCGTGACAATTGCCACCGTCGTGGCCAAACTAAACTGTCCCAAATAGGGACTCCTGGGCTAAACACTCAACTGGGCTCATAGGATTATCGCCGCCTACCTGATCAGGGTAGCACGCACGCATAACCCTCCCTGTCTAGAGGTACCGGTGAAAGAGCACGGAGCCAGACCAAGTCAAGGCTGCCCCATACCGGCAAATGTGGTTGCACGGATAAGCCCAGACAGGTGACTCAAGATCAACCAACTAGGTTTAGTTTATTAATCCAACTCAACATATCCATCACCGTACCATTTTTCCGACAACTATAAATGCTAACAGTCACTTAACAGCATAGCAAGATCATAATATTGATAATCATGTCATGAGATCAACCATAGCACTAACATGATAATATCATTAACAATATTATTATTAGCATGGCAAAATGAAAACAAGTCATGGCATTAGATGAAAAGTAGTGCTAGCATCTACTACAGAGGTCATAACAGGTGTATGCAAGTGCAGACTGGCAGATGATCCAGATGTACTACGATAAACACACAGGGTGCAAGCAAAGTCATCACGCAAGTCCGAAGCTCATGATAAGAGGTTGGCTTGCCTGGGGGTCGATGAATACACCGGGAGGAAGTGCGATCATCTCGCGAAGAATTCGCCGGAAAGGGTTCCGTCACAGAGGGGCCAGATATAGGGCAAGGGCAAAATGATCATTTCCACTGTGTGAACACATTATGAAAATGATGCCAACGGAACGGGCTCGACGATCTGAAGACGTGGGCGTTGGTTTTACCTTAATCGGAGTTACGGTTGCAAAGTTATGGATGTTCGTTCGTTAGGTAGGAAAACAGATAAAAATCTGTTCATTTAAGCTCCTAACGGATGAATGTCCACTGCCTAGCTGTTTCGGCACTGTGCTGAGGCCAAAAGCGTATTTTAGTGAATACGCTTTCAAAGCACGGAAGCGACTTCACGGGTGGGCGCTTCCACTTAAACTGGCCGGGCCCGGCTCCTAGTGGCTGACAGGCGGGGCCCACCTTATCCACTCTTCCTCCTCCCTCAGTCTTCTTCCTCCTTCGACCGGAGCAGAGGAGGCCCGGCCGCCAGCGCAGCCATTGCCTGGGAACGAGGGAGGGCCGGCCGGCGAGCGTGGGTGCTCCGGCACTTCTCTTCGCGCCCGAGGGTGGTCGCGCAGGCGCTCTGGGATGCCTTGAGGGGAGGCGGCCACGGCGACAGGGGATACGACCGCGGGCGTTGGAGGAGTCCCTCCGGCGAGGCCGCTCTGACCAGAACGAGGGCGGCGGCAGGTTCCGGGGCTCCTGGGGCAGCTGTAGGCATGGATTGGAGAGGGCGGGGGGTTGGCTACGAGCTGAATTTGCCGCGGAGGTCCGGTGGTCGCCTCCGGCCATGGAGGGGAAAGAGAGCTTCCGGAGCTCGAGGGGAAGGGCGAGGAGGTTGCTGGCGACCGGGAAAGGCTCGGGGGCTCATTAAATAGCTACGGGGAAGGCTCTCGCGACGGTACCCGAACCTTCTTGACGGCGGCGCCGTGGCCGCATTGCAACAGGACGTCGGGGCCGGCTAGAAGCTAGGAGACGAGGGGGAGAGGGTTCCAAAGGGTGCGCGCACGCGGTGGGGAGCTCTCCGACGCTCCCGGACAAGCCAGAGCTCGCTGAAGACGAGCTCAAGAAACATACGGAGCACAGGGCGCGAGTTTGGCGTGCTCTGCACGTGGTCACTGCGTGGCCACGGCATTGCCACGCCCTGCTCGATGCCAAAACCTGTCTAGGGGGTTCTCCTTCCTTCCTGGAGTTTACTTATGCAGCTGGATGTCACGAGAGAGCACTGGTGTGACTGCACCTTGATCATCAAGCAGTCAACAACAACCTGTTTGTGCTGTGGTGTGACCACCACAGTGCACCTCTTGGCCTGATCTCTGGCATGGGTTAAACATCTACTAAGGTAATCATCTTGGCAAAGTTTCAGCACCAATGAACAAGTCTAGATGGCACTTCCTTTGCAAAATACCAGGCTGGACAGAAATAGAAACCAGATGGTTCTGAGGAATTGGCTAGATGAAAATGGCCCAAATTTGGTGGAGACCAATAATTTAGGCATATGGAGACACTGTAAAAATTTCATACCATTTGCATAATTAAAAATAGTACTTCCTTCACAGTGCTCCAATCTGGAGCTCGAGGGGAAGGGCGAGGAGGTTGCTGGCGATTGGGAAAGGCTCGGGGGGTCATTAAATAGCTACGGGGAAGGCTCTCGCGACGGTACCCGAACCTCCGAGACGGCGGCGCCGTGGCCGCATTGCAACAGGACGTCGGGGCAGGCTAGAAGCTAGGAGACGAGGGGGAGAGGGCTCCAGAGGGTGCGCACACGCAGTGGGGAGCTCTCCGACACTCCCAGACAAGCCAGAGCTCGCTGGAGACGAGCTCCCGAAACGTACGGAGCACAGGGCGCGAGTTTGGCGTGCTCTTCACGTGGTCACCTCGTGGCCATGGCATTGCCACGCCCTGCTCGATGCTGAAACCTATCTAGGGGGTTCTCCTTCCTTCCTGGAGTTTACTTATGCAGCTGGATGTCACGAGAGAGCACTGGTGTGACTGCACCTTGATCATCAAGCAGTCAACAGCAACCTGTTTGTGCTGTGGTGTGACCACCACAGTGCACCTCTTGGCCTGATCTCTGGCATGGGTTAAACATCTACTAAGGTAATCATCTTGGCAAAGTTTCAGCACCAATGAACAAGTCTAGATGGTACTTCCTTTGCAAAGTGCCATGCTGGACAGAAATAGAAACCAGATGGTTCTGAGGAATTGGCTAGATGAAAATGGCCCAAATTTGGTGGAGACCAATAATTTAGGCATATGGAGACACTGTAAAAATTTCATACCATTTGCATAATTAAAAATAGTACTTCCTTCACAGTGCTCCAATCTGGACAGAAACTTGGCAAATTTGCTGAGGAATATTGGATAGATGAAATAGGCTGGTTTTTGGTGGACAAGGGTAATTTCTCATAATGAATCACCCTGCAAAATTTCAGCCCAAGGAGATCAAGGAATCAAGCACTTCCTTTGCAAACAGGAAATCTGGACAGAATTTGCAAAGGGATGTGATGCTCAAAATTTAATTGGTGGAACTAGATATTTTGATGTAAATGCTGAAGATATGGATAGGAGAAGCTCCACAAATTATCTGGGATTTTTCCTAACTACCAAAATGGTAGTTCCTTTGGAAAGGCCCCAAATTGAAATATTGGCTTTAAATAGGAAAATACAATTTCCCCTATTTAATTATGGCCAATATTTTTATGAGAGCTCAATATGATCACAAAGAATATCTCCACACGTTTTCATGAACTTTGGAGATGGATGGATATTTTTCTGGATTTAATTCCTCAGAAAGGCAGAAAAAGGAATTAATTCTAGATGAGAAATATTGCATATGACTTAGCAATATTTTTGCACATCTAGGGTTTATGAGTGAAGGAGGATCTCTAGAAATTTTGTGAGGATTAACAGAGCAAGGGAAATGATAGCTCCTTTGTAAACACAAAGGCAGGATTTCCAGTTCCAATATTTTGGGAACTAGGGTTTGAATGAGATTCGGGGTTTACGGATGGGAGGATGACTGGCACAAGAGCATGGGAAGGCACTGAGAGGTTGAGGATGGTCTGGATTCACCTGGTTACTTTCCAGATTCCAGAGGAAAAATTTGGGAGAGAAAAGCTAGGAAGGAATAATAGCACAAAAATCGATAACCCGATTTTTGGGGTGTTACAGAATGGCTAATCGAACATTTTTCGGTAGAAGCCCCCTCAATGCAACCAGAAGTAATTGCGTCATAATCATGTGGCAGTCATGAGACTTTAGGTTTTGGAATTTTTTCTCTGCCGTATTTATTATTCCCTTTATAATCGACGAGAAGCCAAACAGTTCCTTCACACTGAGCAGGCATTCAAATAAGATTTCCTTCTCTTCTTTGGTAAGAGCGTAGCTGGCAGGACCTTGATACTGCTTTGGATGCATGCCGTCTTTTTCATGCATACGTTGTTGGTCCTCCCATGCCTCCGGTGTATCTTTTGTCTTCCCATACACACCCAGGAAGCCTAGCAGGTTCACGCAAAGATTCTTTGTCACGTGCATCACGTCGATTGCAGACCGGGCCTCTAGGACTTTCGAATACTCTAGCTCCCAAAATATATATTTCTTCTTCCACATGGGTGCGTGTCCGTCAGCGTCATTCGGAACAGATTGTCCGCCAAGACACTTTCCGAAGATTACTTTTAAATCCTTGACCATATCAAGTATATGATCACCAGTACGGTGGTCAGGCTTCTTCCGGTTATATGACTCACCTTTGAAATGCTTGCCTTTCTTTCTTAAGAGATGCTTGATCGAAAGAAATCGACGATGTCCCAGGTACACAACCTTCTTACATTTATCCAAATATATACCTCCGGTCTCATCTAAACAATGTGTGCATGCATTGTATCCCTTGTTTGTCTGTCCTGAAAGGTTATTAAGAGCAGGCCAACCATTGATGGTTACAAACAGCAACGCTCCTAGGTCAAACTCCTCCTGTTTGTGCTCATCCCACATACGTACACCTTTTATGCCCCACAGTTGTAAAGGTTCATCAA
Organism: Elymus sibiricus; assembly: GCA_039707655.1. Lineage (NCBI taxonomy): Eukaryota > Viridiplantae > Streptophyta > Magnoliopsida > Poales > Poaceae > Elymus > Elymus sibiricus. The sequence continues at coordinate 365,917,908 of CM077663.1, read as the reverse complement.
CTAATGGCCTTAGGTACACATGAATGTCATTGCCGGGTTGCTTAGGGCCTTGGATGAGCACTGGCATCATAATGAACTTCCGCTTCATGCACAACCAAGGAGGAAGGTTATAGATACATAGAGTCATAGGCCAGGTGCTATGATTGTTGCTCTGCTCCACAAAAGGATTGATGCCATCTTCACTTATACCAAACCATAAGTTCCTTGCGTCACCTGCAAAGTCCGGCCACTTTCTCTCGATTTTTCTCCACTGCGACCCATAAGCGGGTACTCTCAACTTCCCGTGTTTCTTACGGTGTTCTTTGTGCCATCACAACAACTTGGCATGCTTTTTGTTTTGGAACAAATGTTTCAACCGTGGTATTATAGGAGCATACCACATCACCTTGGCAGGAATCCTCCTCCTGGGGTGCTCGCCCTCAACATCATCACCAGGGTCATCGCGACTGATCTTATAGCGCAATGCACCACATACCGGGCATGCATTCAAATTATCGTACTCCTCACCGCGGCAGAGGATGTAGTCATTAGGGCATGCATGTATCTTCTGCACCTCTAATCCTAGAGGGCAGACAGCCTTCTTTGCTTCGTACGTACTGTCGGGCAATTCGTTGTCCTTTGGAAGCTTATTCTTCATTAGAGAGGCGATTTCCTATGCATAGAAGTAGCTACACACCTTTTGGTATAAGTGCGTTTTTCTAATATATGAGGTGTCGGGTTTCAATGGCATTAGCACAAGTTCATTTTTGTTGTATAGAAATGACCTTTTCTCACTTCTCGTTGTCTTTTTATTACCCTTTTGACACAAGTGTCTTTCCGTTGTGTAGAAAGGGCGTTTTCTCACTTCTCTCAGTCTTTTTGTTTGCCTTTTTGGCATAATTACATGTTTTCTTGCATGGCTGGTCCAAAGTCAAGATATTTTCGTTATAGAGCTATTTTTCATAGTCCAAAATAATTTACCAAATTAATTAGAGATAAAAATTGCGGCCGTGTGTAGCTACCACCATGGGTAGCAAATTATTTCCGTTCTTCATTATTTTTAGCAACTTTTCAAATCCCTTGTCAGATACACCATTCTCTCCCTTCCATTGCAGCAATTCCAGTGTGGTACCAAGCTTTTTCTTGTCATCTTTGCAATTTGGGTACATCAATTTTTTGTGATCCTCTAACATGCGCTGCAACTTCAACTTCTCCTTTTGACTTTTGTAGTTTCTCTTTGCATCAGCAATGGCCCGACCAAGATCATCAGCATGCTCATCTGATGCCTCTTCTTCAGCTTCTTCTTCTTCATTCTCTTCCCCCATTGTAGTACCATCGTATTCAGGGAACCCAGGATAGTTGTCATCATCCTCTTCTTCTTCATTCTCTTCTATTAGAACCCCTCTTTCCCCGTGCTTGGTCTAATAGTTATAGCCGGGCATGAAACCGGACGTGAATGACTTTTGAGCTAGAGTAATTCCTATCATTCTTACAGACACCACATGGACAACACATAAAACCATTCCGCTTGTTTGCCTCAGCCGCATGCTGAAAACTATGCACGCCATTTAATGACTGGGGAGAGCGTCGGTCTTCGTACACCCATTGCCGACTCATCTTCATTACACAACACCGAAAATACCAAATTAATACAAGTTCACACATAAAGTTCATACACACTTATTCTCATAAAAACAACATAAAACTATCGAGCTAAAGCATTTAAATGCAACAACAAATGCGATCAAAATCGCAACTAAGGTAATAACTGATCCAACAACATAATGATACCAAGCCTCTTTATTAACGGCATATTTTCTAATCTTTCTAATCTTCAAGCGCATTGCATTCATCTTGATCTTGTGATCATCGACAACATCGGCAACATACAACTCCAATTTCATCTTATCTTCTTTCAAATACTCGTTTTCTTTTTCAACTAAATTTAACTTCTCGACAAGAGGGTCGGTTGCAATTTCCGGTTCACGTACCTCCTATATAAAATTATCTATGTCAACTTGATGGGCATAATTCTCATAAACACGAAATGCAACAAATAGTTATAAAAGAGAATATACCACATCCAAATCATAAACTGGACGAGGGCCGACGGGCACGGATATCAAAACCATGGCACTATGTATAACAAACAATCATACAAGTATGAAAATTATACAAGTAACTATCTAAATCATACAAATAAGATTTTTTTATAAAAAGGACAAGAACAAGAGGCTCACCAAGGTGGTGCCGGCGAAGGTACGGTGCGGGCGATCGACGGTGGTTAGGACGGGGACAGGAAGGCACTAAGTAAACCACACCTACAAATATGCAAACTAAGAAGTTAATTTGAGCTCAAATTGCATATAAATCAAATAAACTCCCACATAATTACTCCGAAACTAAAACCCACAAATCACTATACTTATAGAGCATTACACGAGCTAATCTAGCAATGGGAGATAAAGGACAAAGTTGCTAACCTTTTGTGAATACTTGGGTAGATGGGGTGCCTCAAATCTTGACAAATCTTGGCAAAAATGGAGGATGAGCTCGAGCAAGGGGAAGAGAACAGAGGAAAGAAAGGAGAGCTTGAGCTAGGACCGCACGAAGCACTATATATAGTGATATCTTTAGTCCCGGTTTGTGATACCAACCGGGACTAAAGGGTCTCGCAGGGGCCCCAGCCTGACGCCAGCCTACTACAACCCCTTTAGTCCCGGTTGGTATCACCAACCGGGACTAAAGCCTAGCCTCATGAACCGGGACTAGTGGTCACATTAGTCCCGGTCCAAAACCCGACCGGGACTAATGCTCCGGTCCAAAGGCCTGTTTTCTACTAGTGTAATAGTTCCTACTTCTTGAATAAAAAAAGAGTAGATTTTTTGTGCATCAGATAATTTGTTCTAATGGTTCGTCATTCTTGGTGTATCTCCACGTGATTTTGGCAAAGCAAATGTTTCTATTATAATCAATATTGTTTCCTTTACATACCAATTTTGGTTCCTAAGCTCATAAAAAATACAGCATATATCAGTGCTTAGAAAAGTGTTGTCCAACAAGTAATGGATTAGTGACATCGATATTACCTTTAAAAAAGAAAAGAAATGAAAAATAAAACCAAATCAAAAAATGAAACAAAAACTAAATAAAAATAAATGATATTTTCTATGTAAGAATGAATTCGTGGCATTGGTATTACCCTTTCAGAAAAAAACTAAAACAAAATCAATATAATGAAATTTTCTAAGAGAGAATGAAAACCTTTAAGAAGAAAGAAAATGAATAAGAAAAAGCTTTCAAAACTTGCACACAATTTGCACTAAAATTTCACTTTTTGAAATATGCAAAGAATAAGCATATAATAGTGCATTTTTGCATTCTAGTATAATTTGCACATAGTGTAACTAAAATAATGTATTTACCTTTAAGAAGAAAGAAAAAAAAACTTGCGCACAACTTTGTAGGGAAATTGCACTTTATCGTAATATGTGAAAATAATCATATAATCATGAAATTTTGGTACATATTATACAGCATTTGTTTGTATGTAAATACACTCACCCAAAAACCCCAAAAAACCTAATAAAGAAAGAAAAAAGGAAAAATAAAATGCTTAGAAACAAAAAACAGAAATAAAAAAACAAAAAAACCCACAAAAGAAAGAATTAAATTTCGTATGGAAGAGTGAATTAGTGGCATTGGTATTAACATTTGACAACAAAAAAATTAAAAAAAATCTAAAACAAACATGGACAAAATTTGCAAGAAATATACATAAAAATTGCGCTTTTAAAAAATGTGCAAGAATAAGCATATAAAAGTGAAACACTTGCAAAAACAAAATCTAAGAACAAATAAATAACGGAATTGGTATTTACTTTAAAGTAGAATGAAAATTAAGTAAAGACTAAAACAATATCAAAATAATGATTTTCCTAAAAAGAATGAATTAGTGGCGTTGGTATTTTCTTTAGCAAGTGAGAATTTGTTTAAAAAAACTTGTGCACAACTTTGCGCAGAAATTGTACTTTATTGTAATACGCAAAAATAATCATATAATCATGGAATTTTGGCACATATTATATCGTATTTATAAGTATATAATTACACTCAGCCAAAAACTCACAAAACCAAAAAATAATTTTAAAATAGGTCTAAGCCCCACTTTATAGATAAGCCAACGAACCCAAAGAAAATGCGACCAAGAAGAGTAAAAACGAGCCCAAGAAGCAATTCGGCTGACCCAAAATGTTGTCAATCGATTACACACAGCCTAACTCACCATGAAAATAACACAGGAAAAAACAAATATCTCAAAGCAGAATCGACGGCCACAAAATTGGTTGACTAAAAAAAAAATTTCAGCTGATTCACATATAGCTAGCTAAAGTGGAAAAAAACTGCATTGTTATGTTCCTCTTCTCAATCTATGGCAGCATCTAGATACAAGGGGCTAAATTGGGGATAGTTCAGAGGAAGAACTAGGGTTCGGAGGAAGAAGGGGAAAGGGGAGAGTTACATTCGATCTCATCCGATGCCCACACGCTGTCCACACTCCGCTATTACATCTCCTAGGTCTCTGGGTTGAAGTAGCGATTGGGTTGCCGTCTCCTCTTGGGTCGGCCCGTGTCGGTGGCTTCTCCAGTACTTTGTCTAGGTGTAGCACTAGCAGTCGTGACATTCCCCTGCCCTTTAGCGTCGGCTTGCCCCAAGCCGCGACTCCAGGAAAACGACTTCGGAGCTCAAAGTAGTCTTCCCAGGTCGCGAGAGAAGCTGGTTGCGATGCCCACTTGACGCGTACTGATGTGGCTTGACACTGCGTCGGTATTTCCCCAAAGAAGAAGAAATACGAGGCTATAAGAAATCATGCATATAAGAGATCAAAGAAGACTCAAATAATATTCATGGATAGAAACTGATCATGAACTCAAAATTCATCGGATCCCAACAAACACACAGCAAAAGTTTACATCAAATAGATCTCCAAGAGACCATTGTATTGAGAATCAAAAGAGAGAGAGGAAGCCATCTAGCTACTGCCTACGGACCCGTAGGCCTATGGTGTACTACTCACGCATCATCGGAGAGGCACCTATGAAGTAGATGAAGCCCTCCGTGATGGTGTTAGATTGGATCTTGAGGCTCTGGAACATGCGGCGGTTGGATGTGTTTTTCGTCGATTCCCCTAGGGTTTTCTGAATATTTTGGTATTTATAGGCATCAGAGGCGGTGGAGGGGGGCCCCGTGGAGGGCACAACCCATCAGGGTGCGTCGGGGGCCCCCTGGCGCGCCTTGGTGGGTTGTGGCCTCCACAGCCCACCTCTCCGGCACTTCTTTGGCCCACTGGGTGTCTTCTGGTCCAGAAAAAATCTCCAAAAAGTTTCGTCGCGATTGGACTCCGTTTGCTACTGATATTCCGCGAAGTAAAAAAAAGCAAAAACAGCAACTTGCACTTTGGCACTATGTCAATAGGTTAGTCCCAAAACATGATATAAAGTTGCTATAAAGTGATTGTAAAACATCCAAGAATGATAATATAACAACATGGAACAAGCAAAAATTATAGATACATTGGAGACGTATCAGCATCCACAAGCTTAATTCCTACTCGTCCTCGAGTAGGTAAATGATAAAAACAGAATTTTTGATGTGGAATGCTGCCTAACATGTTCATCTCATATTCTTTTCTTTTGTAGCATGGACCTTTAGACTTTTAGATGATTCAAAGCAATAGTCTAGTGTTAACATAATGACTTCAATAATCAAGCATGCCAACAAGCAACCATGTCTTTCAAAATATCAACACTAAAGAAAGTTATCCCTAGCCCATCATGCTCAATCATTGATCCATTCATGAAACACACTCAAATATTAGCTATAGCCAATGCTCAAGTACGATCATAGTGTCCCTAGTTGGTGCTTAATAAGAGAAGATGGAGACTCAAAGTAAAAATAAAAATTTCATAAAGTAAATAGATAGGCCCTTCGCCGAGGGAACACTACTGGAATCAGGGTCTTTGCCATCTGCCAGCTCTTTGCCGTCTGCCAGCTGATGGCAAAGAGGTTGTTTGCCGTCTGTCTTGCCAAAGCAGACGGCAAAGAACCAGCTGATGGCAAAGAGGGTCTTTGCCATCTGCCACTTCTTTGCCGTCTGCTGGCAGACGGCAAAGAGTTCTTTGCCGTCTGCCAGCAGACGGCAAAGACCACAGTGGGCCCCACGGGGTACTGTACTGGCTAGGTCACACGGGCCACTTCTTTGCCGTCTGCTGGCAGACGGCAAAGATTTCTTTGCCATCTGCCAGCAGACGGCAAAGAGGGTACTACCTCTTTGTCGTCTGCTGGCAGACGGCAAAGAATTATTTGCCATCTGCCAGCATACGGCAGACGGCAAAGAATTTTCGCCCCCCCGCGCCTCTCTCTCTCCTAGCCGCAGCCACCCCCCACTTCCCCCACTCTCTCCCCGATCCAACCCCCCGGTCTGGATCAAATCGAGCCGGGGGGCCGACGCCTGGCGCCCGGCGACCGCGCCGACTGGCCGCCCCCGCCACCGCCGGCCGCCACCACGGCGCCACCCCCGCTGCCTCCCCTACTGCCCCGCCTCCCCGACCTCCCTGCCTCGCCGAACGCCGCCTCTTCCCGGCCCCCTCGGTGAGTCGCTCTGCCACCGCCAGCTTACCCCCCCCCCGCTCGCCCCCGTCCTTGTCGCGGTGACCGCGTTTCGAGCCGTGTCCCGCGCCGGCGGTCGCATCCCCGCTCGCCCCGCAGCCGTGCCCCACTCGCCCGCGCCCTGGACCGCACGACCCCGCCGCCCAGGCCACTGGCCGCCTCCGGCCGCCTCTACCTGGCCGCCGCCCGCCCCCTCCATTGGCCGCGCCGCCGGCCGCCCCGGCCGCCGGCCCTAGCGCCACGGCCAGCCCGGCCACGCGCGCGTCCAGTGCCCCTCTCTGGCCGGACAATGTCCACCATCCCCCCCTTCTTTGTTTTTTTTCTGTTTTTTTTCTGTTTTTATTATTACTGAACTATGTCAATCTGTTTTTTTAGTGGGAAGTGACGAATGGAACAAGGCGGAAGGACGACGTGTTTGTTCTTCAACCATTTCCCTCCGAAACCTAGTTTAGGATTGTCCCCTGTTAAGTATGTGGTTGTACCTTGTACCTGCTACTAAATTACTCATGCACACATGTTCGATCTTCGAATGTTTCTTGCCTCTAAAACCCAAGTTTGTATTGTCCTTTGTTAAGTGTGTGCTTGTACCTGCTGCTAAATTAATCATGCACTTTCATTTAGTTGCAGAAAATTGGGGGAAATAATGGCTGGAGCATATGTGAACTTGGCCTCTGCTCATTTAGTCAGTTTCTGGTTTTGCTTGGGAGAGTAGCATGTGTTTCCCATTTGTTTATTTAAATAATCTGTATCTAATTCTTGTGAACCAAAGCATGCTTGGGAGAGTAGCATGTGTTTCCCAGCAAGCATGTTGCTTGCTGGTTTTAGATTATGATTTAGTTACATACATAGACTTTTTGGACAGTTGGCTTGGCTGTTTGGGTCTGCTTTTACGCAGGGAGACCGTATTCCAATCCTAAAACTGATACTACGGGCACGCTAATATGACTGCTGTACTTTGAGATTGACCATTTGATTATTGAGGAGATATGTATCATAAGAAGAAAAAATGGTGTGAACCATTTGATCGGTGGTAGATGTGTGCCAAGGGAATAAAACAGACAACATGTCTGTTCCTTTCGAGTATGCTGCCAAACAGAAAATGCTTTTAATTTGTTGGGGCAAAAGAAATTGTTGTTTGAGTTATAAGTCTTGGCTACCTCTGCTCGCTTTCGATGTTCAGTTCACTAATTCCCTGCTCTTTCCTTAATTTCTTAATTCTAGATTATGCTTCACTCTCAATTACCGCTGTAGAAGAACCAGAGCTGTCCGGGATGAGGATGTGATCCTGGTAGCTTGCTGATGACGACAACAAAGAAGATAGGTTGGCCAAGCTGCTAGGATAAATATGAGGACTAACTGGTGAGTAGTGTAAGTGAACATCGTTTGCTGTTTTTCTTTCCGGCGTGGGTTTACTAAACTTTGTACATATGAATTTCACCTCATATTTTCTTCCTGGGTTGATAAGAACTGAACAATGTAATTTGATTTCTCGTGTCCAATATTTGCTTCAATCTAGGACGACTACGTAGTCAAAGGATAGTTCTAACAACTGACTCTTATTTATCGAACTTTCTTTATGGTGACTGTGCTTGAATTTCAACAATGAAAACCTCTGTAGTTGAAGCATTCAAGAAAATGGGCACTGTTACCATGGTAGGTGCCAGTGGGAAATTCAAGGTCCACCATGCCCGAGCATAAGGCTTCCATGCCGAAGGTTGAGTCTTGAATGGACAAGTTTTGACTCCATGCTCGAGTTAGAGTCTGAGTCTTCAATGCCCGAGTTCGAGGTCTCCCTGCGCGAGTCTAAGTCCACCCTGCTTGAGTTCTGAGTCTGAGTCCTCTATGGCCAGGTATGATGTCTCCTCGCCTGGGTTTGGTCATACATACCAGCAGAAGATAAAAAACTAAACATCAGGCTGGAAGACCAGAGCTATCTATCTATATGATACATTATGGCTACCTATATATCTTGCTTTTCTATCATGAACTATGCTGGCAACTTTGTTTTACGCTATCATGCTACCATGCATTGTATCATGTTTATGGCTGACACGTCACAAATCTTACTTACATGGTTTGAATATTGTCCCTATATTGTGTTAAGGAGTCACCAGTATGGTACATAGGCATGTAGAACAAAGCCTTTGCTGCATCTAACCTAACTGCCATGCCTATCTGACCACTGAAGCAAACACCTTTTGTTTCATCTGCTGCGTATTAGCCAAATCAATACGTAATGTTCCTTTCATTGGTAACTAATATGACTGACTTCTTTGCTGTTTGTCAAATGTCAAGTACCACTTCAGATTTGATACTATCATACTAATACTAGAATGTTGTTTGATATATTTTGCAAGTTGCAATGACATGGATGTGGTCTGGATCAATCAAGCACTTGAAATATGAGGCAACATACAGTCAGACAACAAATGGGGCAGTATCTCTTTCTTTTTTCTGTCTTTAACTGTATATTACATGTCATACTTATTTTTATTTTTATATATACTTGTCGTGTCCCCGATGGGCTGTTTTTAGAAACTGCCGTATCCCGTGTCCCCGTATGCGTGTCGCCGTGTCCGTGTCCCCGTATCCATGCTTTTTAGCATATAACCATTCATGAAGGAGATAGGTATTGCCTTCTCAAAGTAAATTGAATAACAAGCTCTTGTTCTTTGCTTAATAATAATAACAACTTGTAAATAAAAAGTTCCAGTACAAAGATCTCAAAGTTTTGATATAAATTGTACAATAATTATAATCGTGGATTCTAGTTATAAGGCTAGCTAAGTCATGAGGCTAGTTGAGTACCTAGGTGTTTTCTCCTATATGTAATTCTTATGAACTGTTCTTTAATTTTCACTGGGTGCCTTTGATGAAATAAACTTTTTCGATTGTTTGTTCTGTGATCAGCGTGCATCTTCTGATAAGCATATCATGTTTATTCTGAAGCTTAGTCTTTTGTTATTGGGCAATACTTGACACAGAGTCGTTGGTCTGCCTGCCATAGAACCATTTATGAAGATGTCATGGTTTGCAAATAACAAGCTCCTGTACAAAGATGTTAAGGTTTTGATATGAATTGTACTAATAATTGTGGATTCTAATTGTCGTGAACTCCATAGGCGCTCACATGCTAGTGTCCTTTGATGACATTTTAAGTTCTTGGCTGTTGTCTTTAATGCCAGTGTGTAGCAGCAAAAAAATTGTACTTGGAAGTGTCAAAATTTGTCATTTATAATCAGCCATAGTAATATTGCTATAGATATATACACACTGAAAGTCTGAAAATTTTCTAGTAAATATACATGTCAGCTGCCATATCCGTTGCTTTGTCCCTTATTCAGTGTTTTTATCTTTTCTTGTTTTGATGTTACAATTTTGTTAGTTCATAGATGTTGATTTTGTTTTCTCTGCAGTTGAAAAAGTTCTGTATCAAGCTTCTATGTTTTGTCACAAGGATGAGATTTTTAGAATGCTACAAAACTTCGTACCTTAGTAATGTTTTAGAATTTTTAAAACAGAATACATTAGTTGACATCTATTTCGTTAGCTTTTATACTAATGTTTTACTTCTCCGAACTTAATTCTTGCAAATCAAAGTGATCTAATTACTTGGGGCCTGTTCGGCAACCCACCACAGCCACGACATCCTCAACTCATATTTAACTATGTACAGAGAGCATACAGAGAACAAAAGCCTCACATTTAGCATAAGTTTGCAAATCAAAAAGGCACATACATGTCTCAGTGTGGGCAGCCATGCCTTGCCATCAGTGTGAGCATATTGCTTGCTATGATGATTTAGTGTAGCACATTTAGCAGATTTTTATTTATGCCGATGAGTTAAATTGCAACTCGTCAAAACCTTTAATGTGTCGATTTAAAATCTAAAATAAGAGCTCCATTTTGAGTTTCCGATCGGTTGATCTGTTGCAGGTTTCCCAAAGGTAAACAAGTTGATGGTGGTTTGGAAGATCTTCAAGCTGTTGAAGATTTGGAAGATCACTTCATGGAAGGGCAGAATGCTACTGTTTAGTTGTTAGATGTTTGATGTATTGGATGTTTGTGAAACTATTGGATGTTTGTGAAACTATGTATATATATATGAATTGAATGTATGATGTTTGATGTTTGATGATGATGGTGAAACTATGTTTGATGTTTGATGTTTGAAACTATGTGATTCTGAATATATATATATATATATGTTTGAATTTCTATGAAAATGAATTGATATAACAAAAAACAGAAAAAACATGGGCTATATAGCCACTTTGTCGTCTGCTAGCAGATGGCAAAGAGGGCTACGTGGCAGCAGCCTGTGCAAACTGGGCTGGCCTATTTGGCCTCTTTGCCGTCTGCTGGCAGATGGCAAACCTCTTTGCCGTCTGCTAGCAGATGGCAAAGAGCTTGCTTCTTTGCCGTCTGCCAGCAGACGGCAAAGAACTTTCCTTCTTTGCCGTCCGCCAGCAGACGGCAAAGCAGCCTTTACCGGCAGCTTCTTTGTCGGAATGTTTGCCGTCTGCTAGCGGACGGCAAAGGCTTTGCCGTCCGCCAAACATGCCTTTGCCATCTGCTATGGCAGATGGCAAAGCAGCTGATTCCAGTAGTGGAAGTAGGGATTTGTAGAGGTGCCAGAGCTCAAAGTTCTAAATTGAGAGAGAAAAATTATTTTGGGTGGCATGCCTTTCCTATCAACCTAAATGACAAAGTAGCTCACAATACTTTCCATGCTAGATATATCATAGGCGGTTCCCAAACAAAAAATAAAGTTTATTCCTTTTTCCACCATTCTTTCACATTCCATGGCGGGTTGTATCCACGGTTGCCTTCCATACGAACACTTTCCAAGGGATTTATTATTTGACAACATAAAGTAAATATTTTTTTTCTTTTTCATTTCGGGAATGGGCATCCCTATTACCGACGCACTCTCGTGCAATGACAAGTGAATAAACACTCATCTTGAGAATAACGCATCTAGCATGGAAAAATATTGGACACTCCCCACCGTTTCATGAGCGGTACGAGCACACAAAAGAGAAGTTTATTTTGAAAATTAGAGATGGCACATACAAATTTGCTTGGAACGGTTACCGCATATAGGTAGGTATGGTGGACTCATAAGGCAAAACTTGGTTTAAGGATTTTGGATGCACAAGTAGTATTTCTACTTAGTACAAATGGAGGCTAGCAAAAAGATTGAGAAGCAACCAAACCAAGAAACGAAAATTCACATAAGCGAGCATTGAGCATAACTAACACGGAATAATGCACCATAAGTAGGATGTAATTTCATAGCATAACTATTGACTTTCGAACTTGCATAGGGAATCACAAACCTTAACATCAGTATTCCTACTAAAGCATAATTACTCACTAACATGACTCACATATTACTATCATCATGTTTCAAAACTATTACAAAGAATCAAGTTTAATTTGTCCAATGATCTTCATGAAAGTTTTTATTATATCCTTCTTGGATATCTATCACTTTAGGACTAGTTTCATATATTGCCATTGCTTTTTGACAAGCTCAACAAATTTAAGTGAAGCACATGAGCATAGAGTTTTCATCTCTCAAAATAGTATAAGTGAAGCATGAGAGGATTTCTTCAAAATTTACTAACTCCAAATTAATCTAAGTGAAGCATGAGAGTATTTCTACAAAAATTCCAAGCACGCCGTGCTCAAAAAGATATAAGTGAAGCACTAGAGCAATTCTATAGCTCAAAAAGTTTAAGTGAAGCATAGAGAGCAATTCTAACAAATCATAGCATAATTTTGGCTCTCCCAAATAGGTGTGTCCAGCAATGATATAAGTGACAAAATAAAAAGCAAAGCAAGAAAAGACACAAATGATACAAGACGCTCCAAGTAAAACTCATGATATGTGAGGAACAAAAATATAGCTCCAAGTAAAATACCGATGGTCGTTAGAAGAAAGAGAGGATGCCACTCGGGGGCATCCCCAAGTTTAGTTGCTTGTTTCTCTTTGGATATATCTTGGGGGTGCTTTAGAATCCCCAAGCTTAGGCTCTTTTAACTCCTTATTCCTTCATCCATCGTGATCTCACCCAAAACTTGAAAACTTCAATCACACAAAACTCAACAAAATCTTCGTGAGATCCGTTAGTATAATAAAGCAAATCACTACTTTAGGTGCTGTTGCAAACCAATTCATATTTTGTTATTGCATTATACCTACTGTATTTTAAATTTACCATGGCTCATACTCTTCAATACAACCCATAGATTCATCAAAATAAGCACACAATGCAACGAAACAGAATCTGTCTTAAACAGAACAGTCTGTAGTAATATGTACTCTAACCATACTTATGTAACTCTAAAAATTCTGAAATTTTAGGACAACGTAAAGAATTTGTATAGCAACACTGTGTGAAAATTTCAGCTCAATATCGCGTTCCAGTAAAAAATTAAAATTCTAACACTGGACGCAAAGTTTCTGTTTCAGATTCAGCATCGCTTCTACTCATCTTATGAATCATCCTAAAGGCTCTACTTGGCACAAACACTAAATAAACCATAAAAACACAATCATAACAGAGACATAATTGTGTCAACACTCAAAAACATAAAGGAAAAAGCAAAAATAAATTTATTCATTGGGTTGCCTCCCAACAAGCGCTATCGTTTTACGCCCCTAGATAGGTATAACGCATAGTTTCAAGTATTGTCATCTTTGGTTTTGAATCCATAGGATGCTCTCATGATTGATTCATATGGTGGCTTAATTCTTGTTCTAGGGAAGTGTTCCATACCCTTTCTTAGTGGAAATTGAAAATGAATATTGCCTTTTTTCATATCAATCACAGGACCAATAGTGCGTAGAAACGGTCTACCAAGTATAATGGGACAAGACGGATTGCAATAAATATCAAGCACAATAAAATCTATGGGCACATAGTTCCTATTTGCAAGAATAAGAACATCATAAATTCTTCCCAAAGGCTTTTTAATAGTAGAATCCTCCAAGTGCAAATTAAGAGAACATTCTTCAATATTGGTGAGACCAAGCACATCACATAAAGATTTCGGAATCGTGGAAACATTGCACCCAAATCACACAAAGCAAAGCACTCATAATTTTTTATTTTGAATTTAATAGTAGGTTCCCACTCATCATGTAATTTTCTAGGAATATAAATCTCCAACTCCAACTTTTCTTCAAAAGATTTCATCATGGCATCAACGATATGTTTAGTAAAAGCTTTATTTTGCTCATAAGCATGGTGTGAATTCAACATGGATTGCAGCAAATAAATACATTCAATCAAAGAGCAACTATCATAATTAAATTCTTTGCAATCCAAAATAGTGGGCACATCACTAGTTCAAGTTTTGACCTCTTCAAACCCACTTTCATCAAATTTTTCACCCTCCAAATTATTGGGACACCTTCTAGCTAAAGTTGACTCTACTTCAGTCCCTTTATCATCAATCTCAATATTACTAAACAAGGAATCAATAGTAGAAACACCAATCACTTTAAGATCTTCATCATTTTTATGAAGGCAATCACTAGGAAACGATTTTTCTAAGATTTCTGATTTAGCTCTAAGCATAGTGGTTCTTTTCTTACTTTCATCCATAGAGACATATAAAGCTTTAATTGATTCATCAATATTAGTCACAAAAGCTTTCAACTTGAGATTTTCAACATCATGAGAAATTCTATCAATGCTTCTAGACATATCATCAATCTTATTCAACTTTTCTTCTATCGTAGTATTGAAAGCCTTTTGCGCATTGATAAATTCTTTAATATTACTCTCAAGATCAGAGGTGTTCCTATTATTATTGTCAGAGGAATTACCATAGGAATTACCATAATTATTAGAGGAATTTCTAGGAAAAGGCCTAGGATTAAAATTACCTCTATAAGCATTGTTATTGAAATTGTTTCGCGAGACAAAGTTAACATCTACGGAATAACTCTTTTCCTCAATCAAAGTAGACAAAGGCACATCATGAAGATCAATAGGAGCATTTTTACTAGCAACCAATTTCATCAAAGCATCAACCTTATCACTCAAAGTACTAATTTCTTCAACCGAATTAACTTTTTTATTAGTAGGTGCTCTTTCGGTATGCCATTGCGAATAATTTGCCATAATATTGTCTAGCAATTTAGTAGCTTCACCCAAAGTAATTTCCATAAAAGTACCACCCACGGCGGAATCTAAAAGATTTCTATAAACAAAATTCAATCCCACATAATTTTTTTGTATGATCATCCAAAGATTTAAACCATGAGTAGGACAATTTCTTAGCATCAATTTCATTCTTTCCCAAGATTGTGCAACATGTTCATGCTCAAGTTGCTTAAAATTCATGATTTGTGTCCTAAGGGAAATAATTTTCGCGGGCGGAAAATACTTAGTAATAAAAGCATCCTTGCACTTATTCCAAGAACCGATACTATTGCGAGGCAAAGAGGAAAACCAAATTTTTGCACGATCCCGCAAGGAAAAAGGAAATAATTTCAACTTCACAATATCATTGTCCACATCTTTTTTCTTTTGCATATCACACAATTCTACGAACGTGTTTAGATGGGACGCGGCATCCTCATTAGGAGTACTGGCAAATTGATCTTTCATGACAAGATTCAACAAAGTGGCATTAATATCACAAGACTCCGCACTAGTGGCGGGAGGAGCAATCGGAGTACTAATAAAATCATTGTTATTAGTATTGGAAAATCACACAACTTGGTGTTTTCTTGAGTCATCGTGACTACGCAAACAAGATTGCAAACAAGCAAGAGATCTGACGACAAAAGGCAAACGAAAAAGATGGCGAATAAAACGGCAAATTGGTGAAGTGGGGGAGAGGAAAACGAGAGGCAAATGGCAAATAATGTAATTGCAAGGAGATTAGTTTTGTGATTAGGAACCTAGTAGATGATGATGGTGTCTCCTCGGCGCCTGAGATTGGCACGTTGAAGAGACCGCTTCATCCCCGGCAACGGCGCCAGAAATTCCTTTGACGTGGCCTGAGACTGTGTCGGTATTTCCCTAAAGAGGAAGGGATGATGCAGCACAGCGATGGTAAGTATTTCCCTCAGTGATGAAACCAAGGTATCGAACTAGTAGGAGGATCACCACCACCTAATAAGCAGCACCTGCACACAAATAACAAATACTTGCAACCCGACGCGTAAGAGAGGTTGTCAATCTCTCTACGGTAAAAAGATAGATTTGGTAATGATAGATAGGAGGGCAAATAAAAAGTGCAGCAATATATTTTTGGGTTTTTGGTTTAGTAGATCTGAAAGCAAAGCGGCAAAAAGATAGATCGGAAAGCAATATGTTGGAAAAGTAAACCCGGGGGCCGTAGGTTTCACTAGTGGTTTCTCTCATGAGTATAGCATGCAGTGGGTGAACAAATTACTGTTGGCAATTGATAGAAGATCAAATAATCATGACGATATCCAAGGCGATGATCATTATATAGGCAGCACGTCCAAGATAAGTTGACCGACTCCTGCCTGCATCTACCACTATTACTCCACACATCGACCACTATCCAGCATGCATCTAGTGTATTAAGTTCATGGAAAAACAGAGTAAATGCAATAAGAACGATGACATGATGTAGACAAGATCTATTCATGTAGGAATAGACCCCATCTTGTTATCCTTAATGGCAAGGATACATGTGTGCCTTGCTGCCCCTTCTGTCACTGGGAATGGACACCGCAAGATCGAACCCATCACAAAGCACCTCTTCCCATCGCAAGCAAAATCGATCTAGTCGGCCTAACTAAACCAAATATTAAAAGAAGAAATACGAGGCTATAAGCAATCATGCATATAAGAGATCAAAGAAGACTCAAATAATATTCATGGATAGAAACTGATCATGAACTCAAAATTCATCGGATCCCAACAAACACACCGCAAAAGTTTACATCAAATAGATCTCCAAGAGACCATTGTATTGAGAATCAAAAGAGAGAGAGAGGAAGTCATCTAGCTACTGCCTACGGACCCGTAGGTCTATGGTGGACTACTCACGCATCATCGGAGAGGCACCTATGAAGAAGATGAACCCCTCCGTGATGGTGTTAGATTGGATCTTGCGGCTATGGAACTTGCGGCAGCTGGATGTGTTTTTCGTCGACTCCCCTAGGGTTTTCTGAATATTTGGGTATTTATAGGCATCAGAGGTGGTGGAGGGGGGCCCGTGGAGGGCACAACCCATTAGGGTGCGTCGGGGGCCCCCTGGCCCGCCCTGGTGGGTTGTGGCCTCCACAGCCCACCTCTCTTGCACTTCTTTGGCCCACTGGGTATCTTCTGGTCCAGAAAAAATCTCCAAAAAGTTTTGTCGCGATTGGACTCCGTTTGGTACTGATATTCTGCGAAGTAAAAAACAAGCAAAAACATCAACTGGCACTTTGGCACTATGTCAATAGGTTAGTCCCAAAAAATGATATAAAGTTGCTATAAAGTGATTGTAAAACATCTAAGAATGATAATATAACAACATGGAACAAGCAAAAATTATAGATACGCTGGAGACGTATCACATACCTGAGGTATCTTCGCTGCCCCACGCGTAACAAAACGGTGCGCCAACACTTCTGTGGAATCGACGGCAGAGTCTGAGGCGATGGTGGCGTGGGCAACTCCAGCATGGTTTTCGTCGCAGGCGGTAGAGCTCCTCTTAGCAGCGAGACGTGTGCTACTTCTTGAGCTTGCGTTGGTTTTCCCTTGAAGAGGAAAGGGTGATGCAGTAGAGTAGATAAGTATTTCCCTCAGTTGTTGAGAACCAAGGTATCAATCCAGTAGGAGACACAAGCAAGTCACCAATAGATGCACCTACACAAATAATCAAACACTTGCACCCAACGCTATAAAGGGGTTGTCAATCCCTTCACGGTTACGTGCAAGGATGAGATCCAATAGAGGTAGATGGAAAAGATTACTAAAACGAAAAGGAAAAACAAAAGTAAATAGATCTGAAAATATAATATGGAAAATAGACTCGGGGGCCATAGGTTTCACTAGAGGCTTCTCTCTTGAAGGCAAATAATACGGTGGGTGAACAAATTACTGTCGAGCAATTGATAGAAAAGCGCATAGTTATGACGATATCCAAGGCAATGATTATGCATATAGGCATCACGGCCGTGTCAAGTAGACCGAAACGATTCTGCATCTACTACTATTACTCCACACATCGACCGACTCCTCCCTGCATCTAGAGTATTAAGTTCATGAAGAACAGAGTAACGCATTAGGTAAGATGACATGATGTAGAGGGATAAACTCAAGCAATATGATGAAAACCCCATCTTTTTATCCTCGATGGCAACAATACAAATACGTGCCTCGCTACCCCTACTTTGTCACTGGGTGAGGACACCGCAAGATTGAACCCAAAACTAAGCACTTCTCCCATTGCAAGAATTACCAATCTAGTTGGCCAAACCAAACCAATAACTCAAAGAGACTTGCAAAGATATGAAATCATGCATATAAGAATTCAGAAAAGACTCAAATAATATTCATAGATAATTTGATCATAAACCCACAATTCATCGGATCTCGACAAACACACCGCAAAAGAGTATTACATCGGATAGATCTCCATGAAGATCATGGAGAACATGGTATTGAAGATCATAGAGAGAGAAGAAGCCATCTAGCTACTAGCTATGGACCCGAAGGTCTGTGGTGGACTACTCACGCGTCATCGGAGGGGCAATGGAGTTGATGTAGATGCCCTCCGTGATCGAATCCCCCTCCGACAGATTACCGGAAAAGGCCCCCAGATGGGATCTCATGGGAACAGAGGCTTCCGGCGGCGGAAAAGTATTTTCGTGGCTTGTTCTGGTATTGGGGGAATATTTGGGAATTTATAGGCCGAAGAATAGGGTTAGGAGGTCTGTCGTGGGGCCACAAGCCAGGGGGCGTGCCCCCCTAGGGCGCGCCCTACAGGCTTGTGACCTCACGGCAGGTCTCCTGCCTTCGTCTCCAAGTCTGGTAGGTTTCTTCTGGTCCAAGAAAAATCATCCCGAAGATTTTATTCCATTTGGACTCTGTTTGATATTCCTTATCTGCAATACTCAAAAACAAGGAAAAAACAGATAATATAATAGCATGGAACACTCAAAAATTATAGATACGTTGGAGACGTATCAACGTGAAACACCGGGTGCACCTTGCTAGATGCTGGAAGTTGCAACCGATACGACACCGCGCCCACCTTGTCCAGCACCTGAAAGGGTCCAAAATAACGAAAGGAGAGCTTGTGGTTAGCCCGATTCGCCCCTGACACCTGCACATACGGCTGCAACTTGACAAACACCCAGTCCCCCACGGCAAATGAACGCTCGGAACGGTGCTTGTCCGCCTGATCCTTCATGCGTTGTTGTGCCCTCTCAAGGTGTTGCTTCATCAAGATTGTCATCAGAGCACGTTCTTGCATCCACCCGGACAAGTCTTGCTGCGCAGTAACAGACGCTTCGGTGATGCCAAAGTGGCAAGGAGGGTGCATGTACAGGGACTCAAAAGTTGAGATGCCCAGCGTTGAATGGTACGCAGTATTGTACCAAAACTCCGCTAAATGCAACCAATGGGCCCAACAATGAGGACACACATGAACAAAGCATCGCAAGTAGGACTCCATGCACTGATTGATGCATTTCGTGGTGCCATCTGTGTGCGGGTGGTACGCAGATGACATGTGCAACTTGGTGCATGCCTGCTTGAACAGCTCCCGCCACAATGCACTGGTGAACACCTGGTCCCGATCTGAGACAATTACGTATGGCAGGCCATGGTATTTGTAGATCTGTGTCATAAACACCGATGCCACTTGAAGAGCGGTGAAAGGGTGGCTCAGCGGCACGAAATGCGCATACCTGGTCAATTTATCCACCACCACCATGATGCGGGTATACCCTTTGGATGATGGCAACCCCTCGACGAAATCCATAGTCACCGTGTGCCATGGATGAGCAGGTACTTCCAATGGTTCCAGCAGCCCAGGTTTCCTAACATGCTCTGGCTTGGCCTGCTTACAAACTTCGCAATTGAAGATGAACTGAGTGAGTTGAGTCTTCATCCCAAGCAAGGCAAACAATTTCTTGAGTCGATCATACGTTGCATGAATCCCCGAATGCCCACTTGAAGGGCTGGCATGGACGACCCGAAGGATCTGCTCTTGAGCTTGAGGATTGGCCCCCACCCAGACTCGGCCATTGTATCTTATGATCCCCTCCTGAAATGTGTAAGGTGTGTCCCCCGTGGCGGAGCTTCCCTGCCGACGCAAAATCTCTTGAGCTTGCGGGTCTGACCGATATCCGGCAGTAATTCCCTCCAACCAGGTGGGTAATGCTATCGAGACGGCTGCTAGTCCCCCTTCCCGCCGAGATAAGGCATCCATAGCTCGATTTTCGACGCCCTTGTGCGATACATGACCTTGTACTGCAATCCCATCATCTTGGTCCATGCCTTGCGTTGCCATGGAGTGTGAAGACATTGCTCATCCAAACTCGCCAGGCTGCGTTGATCAGTACGATGACAAACTCTACAGTTTGCAAATAAGGGCGCCAACGATCAACTGCCATCAAGATCGCCATGAACTCCTTCTCATAGACTGACAAGCACATGTTCCTCGGCCCCAGGGCTTTGCTCAAGAATGCCAACGGATGCCCATCCTGCATTAACACAGCGCCAATTCCTGTATCAGATGCATCCATCTCCACTTCAAATGGCCGATTGAAACGTGGCAAGGCTAGGACTAGGGTTGTGATCAGAGCTGTCTTCAGATGTTGAAAGATTGCCTCCGCTTCCGTGCCAGACAAAAACAGCCCCTTTTTTCAGCAAGTCTGGGAGTGTCAAACCGAAATTCTTCACAAAGGGTCGGTAATACCCTGCTAGGCCCAAGAACCCTCGCACTTCCTTAGGTGAAGAAGGTGTAGGCCAACTTTTCACTACTGCATTGTTCTTCTCATCTGTTGACACACCCTCTGCACTGATGACATGACCAAGGTATGTAAGGCTACGCTGAGCAAACTTGCACTTGTACTGTTTGAGGAAGAGTTGATGCTTGTCAAGCAAGGCAGACACTTGTCGGAGAAGAGCAATATGTTGCACCAGCGTCTTGCTGTGAACAAGGATGTCGTCAATGAATACAAGCACTTCCTTGCGCAAAAGCGGCGACAAGACAAAGTTCATGGTCCCCTGGAAGGTGGCTGGGCCTCTCGTGACTCCATAGGGCAACACCTTAAACTCGTAGTGCCCATGTTGCATTTTAAATGCGCTTTTGTGCTCATCCTCGGGGCACATCCCAATCTGATGATACCCGGACCATAAATCCAAGCTGGTAAACCACACTGAGCTTGCTAGTTCGTCGAGGAGCTCTTTGATGATAGGAATGGGAAACCGGTTCTTCACTGTAATGGCATTCAAGTGCCGGAAGTCAATGCAAAATCACCATGTCAAATCCTTCTTTTGCACTAGTAAAATAGGGGAGGCATATGGACTACAACTATTTTGGATGGTTCCCTGCCTGAGCATCTCTACGATTTGCCTCTCAATTTCATCCTTTTAAGCAGGAGTATACCGATAGGGTCGCAAGTTCACTGGTCATGCTCCCGGAATTAGTGGTATGGAGTGATCTGAAGCTCTCACTGGTGGCAGGCCTGTTGGTTCAGAAAACAGATGTTGGAACAGGGATAGCACCTCGAACACCGCCGGTGGAATGGGTTCCTCTGCAGTTACATTATCCACAGTACAGAGTTGAATCACTTGATGTACACCGTTGCTGTCAATCAAGGAACACAACTGATCGGAAGACAGTTGGAAACACTGTTGTAACTTGGGCTGAACTCCTTGCAGCAGAATCTTCTTGTCATGGTGTAGAAATTGCATTTGCTTCTTGCCCCAATGGACATCCATAGGACTACAGGCCTCGAGCCAGTCCATGCCAATAATGACGTCATGACATCCGAGTGGCAACACCTTCAAAGTTGAGCAAAATTTGTGCACTTGTACCACCCACTGACACTGAGTAAGCTCATGTGTACACTGCAGCCGGCCACCATCTGTAATACGCACCTGGAAGGGGCAGGGTGTAGCCACTCAACCTATCCGCCAAGGTATCGCTTACAAAACTGTGCGAACTGCCTGAGTCGATTAGCACCAACACTTGTTGTTTCTGAATCTGGCCTTGGAGACGCATGGTTTGAGGAGCCACTGAACCTTCCACCGCTGCTCGAGAGATGGTGTGACAGTCGCTGAGCGCATCTAGATGTTTAGATTGCCCGTCTAGGTCAGCAATGCCCAGCACGTCAAACAACTCCTGGACAACGTGTAGTTGCACAGCAATGGCACACTTGTGATTTTGGGACCACTTCTCGTCGCAGAGGTAGCACAGTCCTCGAGCGTTGTGCGCCATAATATTAGGCGCAGAACGCTTGCCGTCCGCCGCCGTTGCCACTGGAGGAGGGCGTCCGGGCGGTGGTGGCAGCGGCATGGCCCCTCTCAGATGCGATCGCCCGCTGGACCCCGTGTCTAGCCGACGCGGCTCGGCTCGTTTGGATATCTCGAATGCCTCTTCCTATAAATATGCCAAGGAAACAGCAGTCTCGAGATTTTTGGGATCATGTACAAGTACAACAACACGGATTTCATCTTTAAGACCATCTACATAACGAGAAGGAAATAGTGCTGGATCCCAAGTGGAACTATGTGCTAGCAAGGAATGCATAATCTCGTTGAACTTGGAAGCGTACTCTGACACGGAGTCTGTCTGTCGGAGATGGAATAACTGGCGCAGAAGCCCAGCAAACTCATTTCGCTCGAACTGCATGCTCACACACAATCGTCCAAACTTTTCCCCACTCTAAAGAACTAAGATCAAATTTGCTATTCTCCAGCCACACCATGGCCTCCCCGTGAAGTGCATGGCAGCCGTATCGACCCAAAGCTCCGGATCCAAATGGAACACCCGAAAATACGACTCACAATTGCGTTTCCAATTGCGAGGACGCTCACCCCAAAAGGACGGAAAACCCATTTTGGGCCTCGACAGTAGAGACGATCGTCGGAATTGAGGACTGCCCGAGCGCAGGGGACGGGGAGTACCAGAGCGGGATGGATCACGCCCGAGAGGTCGAGACACATGCTCCGGTGATGGCTGACAAATAGTAGTAAGGGGATTGGAACCACGGGACGTACCAGTGCCCAGAGGTGGAATCAGAGTGGTGACCACTCCATTACCAACCCCCCGGTGAACGTTGTCGATGCGGTGGCCATCTGGCCCGTCGGGGCTGCTGCCGACGTTGGGGTTCGGCCAGTGGCGAAGCCAGCCGAAAGAATCCGTGGGGTCAATGCTAATTTTTAGACTATTTTCTTCTTAGTGTACAGTAAATAAACAGTAATTTTACCCTAGTTTCTCAAAAAGATGCGGGGTCAGTTGACCCCACAGCTTACATGTAGAAACGCCACTGGATTCAACGCACCGACCGGTCGCGGAAAGATGGACGGAAAATCCGCCGGCTTCAGCGCGAGAACGAGGCTGCGGGTGACCCGATCCATCTCCGTTCACACGCTCCCCAGCTCCACCCGGAGATCTGTGACGGATTGCTCCTGGGTCGGCCGCCATGCCACCAGATCCACCACAGCAGGTTAGATTTCGGCGAACAACGACGAGGACATCTCCACCGCCTTCATGATGGCAGCGTTCTGCTCCTGGATCGACTTCAGCGCCGCCGCCAACTCCTCCACCTTCTGCTCCATCGTCAATGACTGCAGCTGCTGGCGCGTGGTGTATGTGGGTTTTTTGAGGTAATCCGGCAAATCTAATACCATATGTTACGTTCCTTTTCTCAATCTATGGCAGCATCTCGATACAAGGGGATAAATTGGGGATAGTTCAGAGGAATTGGAAGAGGAGAGGAAGAACTAGGGTTCGGAGGAAGAAGGAGAAAGGAAAGGATTACATTCGATCTCATCCGATGCCCACACGCTGTCCACACTCCGCTATTACATCTCCCAGGTCTCTGCGTCGAAGTAGCAATTGGGCCGCCGTCTCCTCTTGGGCGGGCCCGTGTCGGTGGCTTCTCCAGTACTTGGGCTTGGTGTAGCACTTTTTTTTTCAAAAAGTATGCTTGCATTCAAATCATGAAATAATACAAAGTTCTTGACCCGTACAAGCACACCCTAACACACGCATAAAAACCAGAAAAACATAGAGCGCCATAAAACAAGCAGTAAAACACGAAGAGCTTCGGAGCTCTGTGTCATCATTTCCGAACCTTGCAAGAAGACCCCTGCAACACAATAATCTGCAACTAGACCCAAGCATGTCATAATCTTCAACCACAGCACAATCGTCGCTGCGTTGCTCCCCTTTTCTTCGCACCGACGTCGAAAGGACAAGGACACACATATGCATCCAACACTCCTGCACCAGCCATCGCCATATGTGGCTTTGACTACCGCCATATGTGCCCCCACTACTAGGGAAAAGCCTAGTAGTAGCGCGTGTTAAACAGCTAGTAGTAGCGCGGGTGCCCGCGCTACTACTACGGCGCTACAGCTAACTTGTAGTAGTAGCGCGGGTGTACCCGCGCTACTACTACGTCTGTTAGTAGTAGCGTGGGTGCCACCCGCGCTACTACTATTAATTTCAAAAACAAAAAAAATTCTCGATCCCGTGCTTTCTGTCAATGGCAGCAATGGTTCGATCCAGCGACGACAGGGGTCGCCGGAGGTGCGGAAGGGCAGCGGCAGACCAGATCCACCGACGGCTGCTGCAGAGGGCCCAGATCCATGCCCAGCAGGCCGGCGGCGTGGGCCTCCTCTTCACAGCCAAGGCAACAAGCTCCTGGTCGTCCATGGTGACGACCTGCACGGGCAAGGACATGGGAGGGTGAGTCAAACCAGAGGGAGAGAGAGAAAAAGAAAAAAGGGGGAGAGAGGAAGGAGATGGAGGTAGCAGCGGGGTTGGTCACCGGTGGTGAGGTGCTCCGGCGTGGTGGCATGGAGATGCGGGGAAGACCGGCGAGCTCCGGGACGCCGGCGGCGCAAGGCGGCGGCCTCTTTTGGCGCCATTGAGGAGGAGGCGCGCATGGGTAGGAGGTCCATGTGAGATCCTATGGAGAGAGAGGGGGGAGAGTGACGGGGGAGAGGAAGGATTTGGGGGAGGAGATGGGGATTTCAGGGCTCTTCAAAAACCATGTAGTTAGTAGCAGCGTGGGTTTATAGCCCTCGCTACTACTAACAACTTAGTAGTAACGCGGGTTGATACCCCTCGCTACTACTATGGCCTGTCCCGGGGGGGCACGGTAGTGACCACTTAGTAGTAGCGAGGGGTATAAACCCGCGCTACTACTATCAACTTAGTAGTAGCGAGGGGTATAAACCCGTGCTACTAGTAAGTAGCAGTAGCGAGGGTTATAAACCCACGCTACTAGTAAGCGTCTGCCTATAAGCTTTTCCCTAGTAGTGCCCTTCTAGATGGAAGAGAACTAGGATCCGGTTCCGGCGCCGCGGCCGGGCCAATCGCCCGGGCAAAGCAGGACATCCCTCCAGCAGCAGCACAAAGAAAGTGAAAGAACAACAACAGAAAATCATACAGACGAAGAGGATGAAGAATCTCTGTCTCCACACAATCCCCTCCCATCCGAGGACCAAACCGGCCAGTGCCAGCTGACATCCAGACACCATAGCCCACGACCTCCATGAGATCCGGGGATCCCCCACCTCGCTGGCCCCTAGACGAAGGCAAGAGCTTCGCCTGACCATGAATGGAGCCCGAGGAAACTTATTCAGACATTATGCCTCCGCAGCGGCCTCGACGACATCTCCTTCAATCCTAACCCTACTGCGAACCCACACCACGCACAAATCCGAGGTTCCCCCTCCCTCCCGCCACTGGAGCGGCCAGCGGAGGGAGAGGGAACCAGCGACAGTGCCGGTGGCACGCAAAGGGAAGCCACGCCCCGGTCGCCTCGTTTCCGCCTGATCCGATCTCTTCGGGACGAGCGGTTCGGCTTGGTGTAGCACTAGCAGTCGTGACATGCACATGCATACGCATCGCCATTCCATACCCGATATGCATCGGCGGCTACGAACTGATCGCCCCTCAAACCGCCGCCTTCCCGCCGTCTCCTCCAACCGCCGGCGCGGCGCGTTCAGTTGCAAAACGCGGGTGGGCCGTGCGGTAACCGCCACGTCCTCTTCAACCGTCGCGTCCCAAGCCCACTACTCCAACTGCCGGCCGGGCACCCCTTGGCGTTGCATATATACCTCCGCCGCGCGCTGTGACTCTAGATCGCACATACCCAATAAGTCCACGACACCGACACCATCCCGCCGGCGACTTCCCGCACGTACGTGTTCATTCGCCACTCCATCGATCGAGCCGGCATGGCCAGCGAGCCCTTCACCGAGGACGAGGTCACCCACTTTCTCAAGCATGGCCCGACCATCCCGGCCGCTGAGCAACAGCAGCAGCCTCCGGCGGCTCACGTCGACGTCCAGCAGGCCTATCCGGCAGCCGCAGCGGTGGATGCGCAGCCCATTGTTGACACCAGATTTTGGCATGGTCAAAAACATAATTGAGAAGGCCTCAAATGGAAAAGTGCTGAAAGTGAGAAAGTTCCGTATCGTCGAAAGGAGAAACTTTGATATTTGGGCCATAGCCATCCGAGCTCAGCTCTAAGGCCGAAGTTGTGTTCGAAGTACTGAGATTTTGTATGCAGAACACTATTAGGCTGATTACGCCCTCAAGATGGCCTCATATGAGAAAAGTTTCTACACGGATTGTCTTCGTCTCGTCGAATCGGTCGATTTTCATATAAAAATCGTCTCAATCTGAGATCGTATGCAAAAGTTACGGCCGTTACAAGATGCTGCTACAGCAGAGGGCGGTAGTACCGCTCCCATAAGCGGAAGTACAGCTTGAGCGGTACTACCGCGCCTAACTACCGCTCTACTACCGCTTAAGAAAATTCTTCTGGACCCCCGATGCCCCCAAGCGGTAGTAGCATGGTACTCAAAGCGGTACTACCGCTTTAAGCGGTACTACCGTGCCTATAAACGGTACTATCGTGCCCAGATTCTGGTAGATTTTGGAAATCCGAATTTGGCTAGTATTTTTGACTCTTTGGACGGAAACTTGGGTCCATACCTTGTACGGAAAGTCCAACCCCCTCTTAAATAGAAGAGGTGATGGCCGATTGAAACAACACACAATCGAACAAATCAATCTACACTTTTTACCCTAGTTTTTACATCTCTCCCTTGTTCTTTCTCTCTCGTTCTTCGTTCGTTCTTCGTGTTGAAGGGCAGCGATCCTCGAGGCTCTAGGGGCGGGCGAACCGATCTAGGGCAGCCCATCGTCCATCCGTGACTCCCGACGGGTTCCATCCCGGAGAAGCGGTGCGTCGGGTCTCAAAAGCGTCCGCCGGTTTGCTTGCGTACCGCGCTGCCGGACGGACCTCCTTCGACGTGAGCTGCGGTGCATCACCCCCGGCGTCGAGGGTACGCGTGACGCGTTCGTGTGTCAACACACTTTTTGGCGACTCCGCTGGGGATTATAGATCAAGAATCATCATCAACCATGTCTAATCTCCCCAAACCCTCAGAAGTTAACGCCGATAACATCATTAAGCCCGGTCTTGATGAGCTATCGGAGGAACATCGCCAGGCCTACGAAGCGCTCAAGAAACAGCGTGAAGAGGCTTTTGAGGCGCTCAAGAAGAAGCGCGAGGAGGAGGATTTGGAGGCGTTTCTTTCAAGTTTCAAGAAGGACCGCCAAGGCAACATCACTCCGATTGGAGAAATCAGGTTACCTCCTCCCATTGATGAACAAGATGAAATCACTGTGAGCAAAGTTTTTTCTCCTGAGCAACTGGCTGTGATTGAAAGTCTTGTTAGTAAGGGTAATGTGATGGCGTACAATTCTTTCATGGCAAATACTAATGCTCAGAAAAATATGCCGCCGTCATCTAGTGGTAATGTTGGTGTATCCATTAGCCCAGAAAAACCTAATCCAACTTTACCTATTTCATGGGCACCTCCCATGCAACAACATTACAATTTGCCGATGAATTTTTATCCTAGCCAAACCAATCAACTTGTGGCTGCACCTGCATACCCTAATCCTATTATGAGTGTGCCCAATTCGGCGTCTACGCCGAATTACTTTGTCACATCACCTATGAGTACAAGCATGTTTGGTCTTCCGCCGAATTATGTTTCGGCACCTACTCCACAAGTTGTATCACTAGATAGTTCCCAAGTTGCTCCTATGTCATTGCCACAAGCATCTTCATCTACCACGGATCCAATTTTAGCCAAATTAAGGGAGGATTTGCATCAGATGTTTCAAGAAACTTTCGGAAACGAGCTGAAAGAAAAGAGTCGTGTGTATCAAAAGCCTTATCATGAACACTTCGACGCAGTTTTGTACCCTCCAGGTTATAAGGTTCCTGATTTTGTCAAATTTAGTGGAGAGGGCACAAAAACAACTTGGGAGCATGTGAGTCAGTATCTAGCACAGTTGGGTGAAGCAAGTTCCATAGAAGAATTGAAAGTGCGGTTATTTCCCTTATCTTTAACTGGCACCGCATTTTCATGGTTTGCTGCTTTGCCACCTGGCTCAATTCTCTTATGGTCGCAACTAGAGCAAAAGTTTCATGATCACTTTTATAGTGGCGACAATGAGCTTAAGTTATCACATCTTACATCGGTTAGGCAAAAGCATGATGAATCGGTCACCGATTATGTCAAAAGATTTAGAGATATAAAAAACCGATGCTATAGCTTAGTGATAACCGAAAGAGACTTGGCGGATCTTGTCCTTAATGGTTTGAAAACTCACATTAAGGAGAGGCTAGAAAGTTATGAGTTTTTAAATATTAACCAAGTCTTGCAGAAAGCTTTGGCTCAAGAAAGCCGAAGTAAAGAGATTCATAGGTCAACAACTGATCGTCCTAGAATGCATATGCTTGATTATAATGATGAATATTCGGACGATGAGGTTGATGTCTGTACCACTGAATTTGTTTGGTCCTCAAAGGCCAAACCCTATGCATGCAATGCTCTTAAGCCGATTCGTAAGAATCGTGATGAGGAGATGAAATTTACTTTTGATATATCCAAGTGTGATAGAATATTTGATGCTCTCTTGCAAGAAAAGATGATTAGAATATCACACACCATGCCGCCGTTTGAGGAGCTGAAACGGCGTGCTTATTGCAAATATCATAATTCATTTTCTCATGCTACTAATGATTGCAATGTTTTTCGGAGACAGATACAATCGGCCATTAATGACGGACGATTGAGTTTTTCTGAGATGCAAGTTGATAGACAGCCCTTCCCAATGAATACCATGACTTTGGAGGGGAAGAAAATGTTAATTCGGCCTAACATAGCCGAATCAGCTAATAAAGATAATATTGTCATTGGTGAGCCCATGAAGAACAAAGATGGCGACAAGATCTTGGGGAGGCAAGTCGTGCTTGAGAAGCAATCCGATGGTGGAGAGGTAATCAAGATCACCATAAAAAATCCTGCACTCGGGGGGCAACCGCAAGTACAAGAGGATACTCATGTTGAATTTGTCAAGCCCAAGAATTCAGAAGTTGGCAAGTGTAAAAAGAGTGAAGCTAAGCGCAAGCGAATCAAGCCAACTTTTGATATGTTGCTATCCAAATATGCAAGTCAAGCGGCCGGTTCTAGCTCTAATCGTCCATCATATTCAAAGCGTTCAAGATCACCTCCGAAGCAAGAGTCGCGACACTATGCAAGGCCATATGGGTCATGGGCACTGGCACCATGGATGCTACCACCCCCCTATGCGCCATATTACATGGGAGACTTCAATGGAGGATGGGGGCAGCCCCCAATGGCTCCTTATGCTTTTCATATGGGGTGGACAACACCTAGAAGGCCTGCTCACAAAAAGCTTTATTATCCTACACAAGGCCGTTCAAGCCATGGTGCTAATCGGCCAACAAAAAATTCTCCAAGCGAAGCAGAATCTAGGGATCCCATGTATATTCAACCTAAGTGGTGTCCTCCCGGTCTGTCCAAGACACAAAAAAGGAGATTACAACGCATGAGGAACCGCGAGAAGGCGGCACATGAAGTAGAAGAGCAAAAGGACGAATTGTTCAATAAAATTCGGCCCGTGGCGCCCACAAAACAAGTGTGGAGGCCTAAACAAAAAGGAAACGCACATGCCTCTACACTAGCTACAACAACACCTACGCCACCAAAAAAGGATGATGCAGCCCTTATTACATCGTCCACGCCACCTGAAACATCCCCTTTGATTGAGGAAATTTTAAGTCCAATATACACATTGGGAGATGAAGATGAGATGGAGGATTTTGAATCTACGCCGGTTCGGGATGGTGGCAATCGACTTCAAGATGTATATTTATCATCCTAAGCACAAACATGGCCGATATATGATTATCTCCCTAAGAGCAAACATGGCCGATATATGATTATCGCCCTAAGTACATATAAATGGCCGATGGAGTGTTGACATCGTCCTTAGAGCAATCTCTATGCAAATTATTTTTCGGCACACAAGTTTTGCCGAAAAACAGGGGGGCATGTGTTGACACCAGATTTTGGCATGGTCAAAAACATAATTGAGAAGGCCTCAAATGGAAAAGTGCTCAAAGTGAGAAAGTTCCGTATCGTCGAAAGGAGAAACTTTGATATTTGGGCCATAGCCATCCGAGCTCAGCTCTAAGGCCGAAGTTGTGTTCGAAGTACTGAGATTTTGTATGCAGAACACTATTCGGCTGATTACGCCCCTAAGATGGCCTCATATGAGAAAATTTTCTACACGGATTGTCTTCGTCTTGTCAAATCGGTCGATTTTCATATAAAAATCGTCTCAATCCGAGATCGTATGCAAAAGTTACGGCCGTTACAAGATGCTGCTACAGCAGAGGGCGGTAGTACCGCTCCCATAAGCGGAAGTACCGCTTGAGCGGTACTACCGCGCCTAACTACCGCTCTACTACCGCTTAAGAAAATTCTTCTGGACCCCCGATGCCCCCAAGCGGTAGTAGCGCGGTACTCAGAGCGGTACTACCGCTTTAAGCGGTACTACCGTGCCTATAAACGGTACTACCGTGCCCAGATTCGGGTAGATTTTGCAAATCCGAATTTGGCTAGTATTTTTGACTCTTTGGACGGAAACTTGGGTCCATACCTTGTACGGAAAGTCCAACCCCCTCTTAAATAGAAGAGGTGATGGCCGATTGAAACAACACACAATCGAACAAATCAATCTACACTTTTTACCCTAGTTTTTACATCTCTCCCTTGTTCTTTCTCTCTCGTTCTTCGTTCGTTCTTCGTGTTGAAGGGCAGCGATCCAAGAGGCTCTAGGGGCGGGCGAACCGACCTAGGGCAGCCCATCGTCCATCCGTGACTCCCGACGGGTTCCATCCCGGAGAAGCGGTGCGTCGGGTCTCAAAAGCGTCCGCCGGTTTGCTTGCGTACCGCGCTGCCGGACGGACCTCATTCGACGTGAGCTGCGGTGCATCACCCCCGGCGTCGAGGGTACGCGTGACGCGTTCGTGTGTCAACACCCATCATCTGTGATGAGCTGATCATGGCCGACTCGCCGTCGGCGATGCAACTCGAACTCCAGCCGGCGCCTCCCATGGTCAGCGTGCTGCGCCCTCAACCGGAGGCGCCGCCGATGCCACCCCATAATCAACAGATGCCTTGTGTATCACCGGCGGCGATGCCGCTCCACCCTGGCGATCACATGGTGAACAAGTTGATGCCGGTAGTGCAACAAAGGCTTGGCGAATCACCGACAACAGTGCCAGCACATGGTGGGCAAGTCGCCATCGGCGATGCCACTCCCTCACCAGCAGATGCTGGGCGACACGCCGGTTACGATGCCACGCCATCCTCACTATCACATGATCAACGAGTTGCTGCCGGTACTGGAACAAAGGCTTTGCGAGTCGCCCGCAGCAATGCCACAACCTGACGGACATGGCCAGCACATGATGGGGGAGCCGCCGGCAAGGACGCCACTCCAGTACCAGCAAATGATTGTGGATCATCCGCCGGTGACCTACGGCTTCACAGAACTAGACGAAGATCTGGGTCTCTATGGCTTTTCGTGGAAACCGAAGAACACCTCCCTGGCGGCAATGGAGTCACCAGCATGCCGGAACCACCAGCAGGGCCTTCAGTGGTACCCCCGGCGCCAGCGCCAGATCAACCATCATGCCAAGACTGCCATGTCATCCAACAGGTCAGGAGTCACAATGGTAAGTATACATGGAAACCCGTCACGTATAGCTAGCCTTCTAGAACTTTATAGTTTCAGTCGAGATCCGAGAAGTTTGTAAAATGTGATATGTTTCTCTGTAACAGCGATAGGGATGGTGGCCACCTTGTCGGTACACCGCGTGTCCGATGGAACATACACGCACACAGTCCTCGAAATCACCGGCACCGGTGATCAAGGACCAAACGACGGCAACCAACTAATATACGAGAGGTATAAGTGTCTGGAACACTTTTGTGGTTACTGTACATAATGTTGTAACATCCACCGCATGACATATAAGGATTAATTTACACTAGAATGTTGTTCGTTCTCTTTGATACAGCCTGCGTGACAGCGCGCCAGAGAAGGTGCCTAAGATAGTTCAGTCCTGTATCCGGATGATGAGGGACATAGTAGGCCCGGTGGAGGACGTCATAACCGTCGATAGCAAAGCAGATGTAGATCCAGAGGTGAGCTCTGGCATGGTCGGTGCTCCTCCGACCGATACAGCCGGCCCGTCCAGCGCTCCAGAGAGGGACACGCTGCAGGGTACATTCTCTACTACAATCTCTACCACCTCCGGGGAATCGTCAGTAATTAATCAATATATGCACATGTGTTAGTGACACTATTCTACGTTTCCTGTACACATCATGTCATGCAGCCGCATCAGTTACACCACCTCCGCCGCCAACCCACAGGCGGTGGCCGCAGCAGCCAGGGAGGGTGTTGAGTCCGGCGGAGCAAGAGGACGAGGAGACCCGGCAGTACCTACTTCGTGTCCAAGCACTAGTAGAAAAAGGCCCATTTGTCCCGGTTCCAGAGGCCCATTTGTCCCGGTTCTGGAACCGGGACTAAAGGGTCGGGACTAAAGCCCAAAACCTTTAGTCCCGGTTTGCTTACGAACCGGGACCAAAGGCCCTCCATGTGGCCGCTGCGGGGAGCCCAGGCAGGAGGACCTTTAGTCCCGGTTGGTAACACCAACCGGGACCAAAAGGCATCCACGCGTCAGCATCTGGCAGGAGCTGGGGTTTTTGTTTTTTTTTTAAAGGGGGGGGCTTAGGGGGTTTTGTAGGGTTAATTTAGGGGTTTCATATTGTGTTAGCTAGCTAATAGAGAGAAGTGTCCTCTCTTTCTCCGTGCTTGGTCGACGCTAGCTACTATAGAGAGAACTCGACACGCTAGCTAGTAAGCAAATGAAGGAACCATTAAGTACATAAGATCGTCATGAACATATACAGAGAGAAGTGATCGACCTCTCTTTCTCCGAGAGATTGGTCGAACAACAAGTTTTCGTATATCTATCCGACGCTACTACATATATACAATATAACATCTTTTACAATCCCTAACATCATGTACCTAAGATCCAATCACAAATTCGCATGGTATTCTCCGTCTTTAGGTATGACGTGGTCAAGAAAGAATCCCGCCAATTCCTCTTGAATTGCTCGTATGCGATCATGTGGTAGGAGTTCATCCCGCATCTGCCAGATCTAATTTAAAGAAGGGGGTCAATACATGCATATATATGAATAAAACTCAACATAATTGATGGTAATATATAAAATAAAATTGTGAATATTATTTACGTACTTCAAATTGTTTGTCAGAGAAGCCCCGCTCAGAGGTCGAGTGGCGAATGAACTTGCATACGTAGTATGCACATAAAGAAGTCCCTTCTTTCTGGTACAAGCACTTTACGAGAATAGAGTTCAATCAAACTGATAAGCAAGCATGGTAATGATATATTGATGAAAATTTGAATCAATTAGAGATGCGCGGAACTAGCTAGTACTACTTACTTTGGGGTGCGTAAATCGCAACCCTTTGTTTAGACCGGGAACCTTTCGGGTGAACTTCTTCCAAACCCTGCCAGGCAAAGAAAATGATTACTTGATATCAGGAAATTAACGAAAGTTGCATGCCGATATGGTCCCGGTATTGACTGAACTTACTTCTTGAGCATTGCAGTCATGTCCGCATAATTCTCGGGATCTTTACGTCTCGAGTCTAAGACAGTTACTAATGCCCCGTCAAGCTTAATGGATAGCAGAATAAAGTGGTAACTGCGCACGCATATATAACTCATCAATTACATTACTTAACCTTGAGTAAGCGAAACCGAGTATACAGAGAAGACAGCAACACTCACTTGAAGTTGTAAGGAAAGAGTATTTCCCTTTTGTTTTGATGTATAAGGAACGACTTTAGCAAGTTCTTGATCTCTTTGATTGAGTTTCGTACCGTCCATTCATTTACGGCATCTGGGCTAATGAACCCAACGTCGAAGATTCCTAGTTTTTTGCATTCGACGATCTTCAATCTGCATAATATAGTGAGGATAATTATATATACATGCAATGAACAGCTAGAGAACTATGGAAGTAATACTTACAGACAGTAGGCAGTCATGAGTTGTTTGTCGAGGGCCAGTTGATTGTATAACTGAAATAACTCCACAAATTCAACAGGCATCACGGGAAGTCCAATGAATTCGTGCTCTGGTTTCACTGCCATATACATAGTGTCTCTCCCAGACTCCCTGCGGGTTTTCATGTACCACTCATGCAATTTGTACATCATCGTTGTTAGAGGAGGGTGATCAGGTTTGACGAGAGGCTTCCCGTGCACGTATTCATCTTGTTCTTTTGTTACCTCAGCCGTTTGAAAAATTACATCATCCCCCAAGTAATCACCAGGATTGGTACCGGGCACCATCCCCAGATGATTAGCGACGATATCGCTAGACACCTTGAGCGGGGGGCACGATTGCTTCTCCTGTTCGCCGAGCTGGGGAATTGTTTTCCCACTTCTTCGTTCTGCTAACCTTGCATCACTAGAAGTACTTCCCGACCGCCGCGCTTCTTCATATGTCTTTTTAATAATCCGGACATAGTTGGAATCCGGCGGAGGCGGTGGTGGTCGCTTCAGGGCATCGATAGTGCGCTTCACTTTCACCGGATCTAGCTTCTCCTTCGGAGGTGGAGTTTTCTTTGCAAAATGGTCCCTCAGTTGGGCCTAACATATCTCCTCGCTTTCAGACTCAGTACTCTCATATGGTAACTTTTCCAGAGGCTTGAGAGATGGATCGTATCTGTATTCCCTCCTTCCTCTGCTTGTACTGCTAGCCGCCGGAGCGGCGGCGTCTCTCTTCCGTCGTTGCTTACGAGGCGGAGAAGGAGGCGGAGTGCTCCGACGCGCCGGAGGAGCCGGAGCGGCGGCGTCTGTCTTCCGCCGTTGCCGACGAGGCGGAGGAGGAGGCGGACTGCTCCGACGCGCCGGAGTAGGCGAAGCAGGAGGCGGAGTGCCCTCACGCGTCGGAGGAGCCGGAGAAGGAGGCGGGGTGCCCTGATCACTCGCCGGAGGAGGAGGAGGAGGAGGAGGAGGCGGAGTGCCCTGACTCGCCGGAGGAGGAGGAGGAGGCGGAGGCGTCCAGTTTGGAAGCTTGATGTACTCCTTCTGCCATAGACATGTACTCCTCAGGGAACGAACCAGCCGATTCTCCCCTTCACCTGTAGAGTGGTCAAGCTCGAGCTCCTCAAATCCCTCCATTACTTCATCCACCATCACAACAGCATAGCCATGTGGAATCGGACGGCAGTGAAAAGTTCCGTTGGGTTGAGGAGGTGCAACAGAGCCGACAGCCGCCTTGAAAGTGAGGTTCCGGTATTTCGTCATAAGCTCGCAATGTTGAGCCTCCGTGATAGTATCCACGGGGTAGCTAGGAGACGTGAAGTCAGGCTGAACGGGCTCCTTGGAAGCGACGCTGCTTCTCCGCTGAGATGGCGGGGTAGCTTCTGGGGTAGCTTCGTGCTGCTGAGATAGTTGGCCGGCAGCTCGCTGGCTCTCAGCTTCCTCTAGCTTTTGTAGTCTTGCATTGAGCTTCTGAATTTCGCTCAGCTCCGCTTTCCTCTTTCTCTCCCGGCTTCTGTAACCGCCTGGAAACCCAACCTTCCACGGAACGGAGCCTAGTGTGCCTCGTGTTCGTCCAGGGTGCTCAGCATTCCCTAGGGCCTCAGTCAGCTCGTCCTTCTCTCTGTCGGGAATGAACGTCCCTTCCTGCGCTGCGGTGATATACTCCCGAAGCTTCGTGACGGGTATTGCAAGTTGCTCGTCCGTCCAACAGCACTACCCTGTTTCAGGGTCCAAAGTTTCCCCAACTTCGAAGAACCAAGTCCTTGAACGGTCTGGCCAGTTCAATGTTTGTGGTACGACCCCTTTAGCAATCAGGTCATTCTCAGCTTTGTCCCACAACGGCCGGGCTTTGAGGTAGCCACCTGACCCCGTGTGATGGTGATACTGCTTCTTTGCAGCGTTGTTCTTGTTTGTCTCTGACATTTTCTTACTCTTGTCCGATGTCTTGTAGGCCACAAATGCGGGCCAGTGATCTCTTATCTTCTCAAATCGGCCGGTGAATTCTGGAGTCTTCCCTTTGTCGACAAACTTTGATTTCAACTCATTCTTCCACCTCCTGAATAGATCTGCCATCTTCTTAAGAGCACACGCCTTGACCAGTGGCCCTATTACTGGCTTGTTCGGATCCTCCTCTGGCGGTAGGGTGAAATTTGCCTTCAGCGCGGTCCAAAGATCATCTTTCTGTCTATCGGTGACATAATCACCATCATGGGCGTCGTCCTTAGGCTTATTCCATTGCTTGATGATGATCGGGATGTTGTCCCTAACAATAACTCCGCACTGAGCAGCAAATGCGTCCTTGGTCCGCTTGGGTTCAATCGGTAGGCCATCGTCCGCGAGTGCTGTGATCGTGAACCTTTCCTCCTTGCGCAACTTCTTCTTCGGGCCTCGTCTCGTTACCGAAGTTTGGCTTGATCCGGAGGGCTATAAAAGAAGAAAGAAGAGTTAATATATGTACATACCAAAACAATTAATGCATCAATTAGCTAGTTAGCACAGGCTTAATTAATATATATACCTCGCCGGAATTTGCAACAGCTCCCTCCCCCGTTCGGTCACCGGAGCCGTCATCATGGTCTCCTTCTTCCTCCGGCATTCGGTCACCGGAGCCATCATGATCATGTCCTTCCTCCTCCATTGTTCGATCACCGGAGCCGTCATCCTCTCCTTCCAGACCATCGGTGTCGTTGAGAAACGACAAGACATCACGTCCGCCGTGGATTATGTCCCCCAACAACTGTTCTTGTTCCAAGTCTCTTTGATCCATAGTTTCTGCAAATATTACAACATGGCAATTAATATACAAACATGAATGTCCGACGTCCGGACCGCCTCTCTCATGAATGTCCGACGTCCGGACCGCCTCTCTCATGAATGTCAAACAAGGGATTCTCTTAACCTTTAAGGGATTTAATTAACAAAATGGCGCCATTCTGAATGTGCAGAAAATGGTCCATATGTTTCCTGATCTCATCTACCCTTCTATATGTCATGTTGTCTAGTGTCAAAGGATTTAAGAAAACCAAGGCTTCATCATTAGCCGGAAGTAACAGGCGCATAATGGTACGAAGCTCTCCAAAATTGTTTTGGAACGGAGTCCCGGATAGGATAATTAATTAGCTTTTTGGTACGAAGTTCAACAAGAGCCTTCCGAATATCGCTATTTGGAAGGCCTTTGCTGAAATTCGTACCAAAAAGCGAATTATTCTATCCGGAACTCCGTTCCAAAACAACTTTGAAGAGCTTCGTAGCATCATACGCATGTTACTTCCGGCTAATGATGAAGCCATGGATTTCTTCAATACTTTGACAGACAACGTGACATATAGAAGAATATATATATATATGAGATCAGAAAAAATTTGGATCAACTTGTGCACATCCATAATGGGGGCATTCTTGATAAATCTATGTTACCGGAGTTTTCTATATATGAACAAAAAAAAATCACATGACATGTCCGACGTCCCCCGTCATGTCGAAGTTATCGGGGACGGGGTGGATCGACAATGACTCTCTTTCTTCTAGGGTTTGGGTGGCCTCGATAGTTGGTCGGGCGAGCGGACCGCCTCTCTCACTCATGCATGTCCGACGTCCCCCCCATGTCGAAGTTATCGGGGAGGGGCTAGATCGACAACGACGCTCTTTCTTCTAGGGTTTGGGTGGCCTCGATAGTTGGTCGGGTGAGCGGACCGCCTCTCTCTCATGCATGTCTGACGTCCCCCCTCATGTCGAAGTTATCGGGAAGGGGGTAGATGACAACGACGCTCACCCCTCATGTCATGTCCGACGTCCCCCCTCATGTCGAAGTTATCGGGGAGGGGGTAGACGACAACGACGCTCACCCCTCATGTCATGTCCGACGTCCCCCCTCATGTCGAAGTTATCGGGGAGGGGGTAGAGGACAACGACGCTCACCCCTCATGTCATGTCCGACGTCCCCCCTCATGTCGAAGTTATCGGGGAGGGGGTAGACGACAACGACGCTCACCCCTCATGTCATGTCCGACGTCCCCCCTCATGTCGAAGTTATCGGGGAGGGGGTAGACGACAACGACGCTCACCCCTCATTTCATGTCCGACGTCCCCCCTCATGTTGAAGTTATCGGGGAGGGGGTAGACGACAACGACGCTCACCCCTCATGTCATGTCCGACGAGGCCGGCGACGAGGACATACATCTATCTCATCTCTACATGAACATACATCTCATCTCCACATGACCATTTATCTATCTATCTCATCTCCACATGAACATACATCTCATCTATATATATATATATCATCATATCATATATATATATCATCATATCAACAACAGAAAAATTAATTGTTTCCAACAGAGCATCATATATATATCATCATATCATCTATATATATATCATCATTTCGTCAAATTATCTAACATAATGAACTATATATATATATATATCAACAAAATCATTTATCTATCTATCAACATCATCATCAATCTCCACATGAAAATATACATCTCATAAAAAAACATAGCAACGGGGGCTGCCGGCGACCATGGAGCAGTGGCAGAGCAAGGTGTGCTCGGGGGCACGCATCGACGGGGAGCAGGGGACCCTCGGAAAGGGGGCTCACTGGGGGGCGCGGCGATGGCTTGAGGCCGGCGACGAGGCCGGCGACGAGGACGGCGGGCTCGGGGGGGCACGCGTGCGGAGACGGGGAGGAGGGCGCGACGGCGACGAGGAGGCGCGGCGACGAGGAGTGGGCGGCGACGGGGCTGGGCGTGCGGCGACGGCGACAGCGACGATGGGAGAGGGCGACGCCGACAGCGACGATGGGAGAGGGCGACGGCGACAGCGACGATGGGAGAGGGCGACGGCGACGAGGACCGGGCGGCGACGGCGACAGCGACGAGGAGCAGTCGGGCGGCGTCGGGGGAGATGTGAGAATTTGGGGAAAAATTCCTAAGTGTTGGCTTATATAGCAAAGCCTTTAGTCCCGGTTGGTGGCACCAACCGGGACCAATGCCTCCCTTTGGTCCCGGTTGGTGCCACCAACCGGGACCAAAGGTCTCTTTTCGTCAGCCCAAAGGGCGGGAAACAAGGACCTTTGGTCCCGGTTGGTGGCACCAACCGGGACCAAAGGGTGGTTCTGCCCGGGGCCAAATTTTTAGTCCCACCTCGCTAGCCGAGAGAGCTCGAGAGTGGTTTATAAGCGCTGCTGCGCATACCCTCTCGAGCTCCTCTCAACTGCAGGCCTCCGGGCCTAATCTTTCACTGCCTGTGGGCCTATTGGGCCTTCTGCGGGCCTGAATCCTGGCCCAACAAGCTAGTTGGGTTTCAAGTCGTATTTAGGCCGTGGCGGCCCAGTAGGTGGCATTTTTTTTAAAAAAAATCCAGTTTTTTGTTTTGTTTTTTGTTTTATTTATTTTATTTTGTTCCTACTTACTGTTTTTCAGTGATTCTTTTTGCTTTTAGGTCACAAAAATTATAAACTTTCTGTTAGTGCCTTTAGTTTTCAAATTTGAATAGTTTAAATTAGAATTTTTTGAAATTTGTGTGAATCACTAGTTTGTGAATAACTTCACTAAAAAAATAGATTTTTTTAGTGATTCTTTTTCCTGCTATTTAATATTACTGTGTTTTATCATTATATTCAATTTGGTAAGTTTTAGGTTATTTTAAATGTCTGTTTTAATCAAAAACAGATTTGGTTATTTTAGTTTGCTATTAAAGTTTCTAACAAAAAATTTCTTTATGAAAATTCTTTTTGCTATTAATGTTTTGAACAAAAAAATCTTTGATAATTTTAGTTGCATAAATTTTATATAATTTTAGTTTCAAAAATACTAGAGGTTTATAAAAGCTTTTTAGTTGATTCCTTTTGCTATTAGAGTTTTATAAAAGCTTTTTAGTTGATTCTTTTTGCTATTGAAGAATATTATAGTTTTGTTTTAGTTGATCATAACAGAATATTTAAATTGATTATTTTTAGTTCATTCTTTTTTCTATTAGAGTTTCATAAAAGTTTTCTAGTTCATTCTTTTTGCTATTAGTTCATTCTTTGAGCTAAATGACCCTGAAATTGAAAAACACTACAAATGAACTCTGAAAAGGTTGAAAGTTGGCATGGTAATATCATTTCACCCAAATAGCATGTGCTAAAAAGTTGAGAGGGTTACGGCAAAAACTAGATGCACTTCGTGTACAAAACGGACAATCTCTTTCGAAGTATGAGCGTTTCGGACGAAAACTCATCTGTTACAAAGGTATTTCATTTTTTTGAACTTATTTGAACTCCAGACATTTTGTGTGTTCAAAATGAACCATTCAAAGCCACATCATCAATTTTCAACCCTTTCTGACTTCATTTGGTATTTTTCATGCATTTACTGATTTTTTTGAGCTAAATGACTATGAAATTGAAAAGCACTACAAATGAACTCTGAAAAGGTTGAAAGTTGGCATGGTATCATCATTTCACCCAAATAGCATGTGCTAAAAAGTTGAGAGGGTTACGGCAAAAACTGGATGCACTTCGTGTACAAAACGGACAATCTCTTTCGAAGTATGAGGGTTTCGGACGAAAACTCATCTGTTATAAAGGTATTTCATTTTTTTGAACTTATTTGAACTCCAGACTTTTTGTGTGTTCAAAATGAACCATTCAAAGCCACATCATCAATTTTCAACCCTTTCTGACTTCATATGGCATTGTTCATGCATTTACTGATTTTTTTGAGCTAAATGACCATGAAATTGAAAAGCACTACAAATGAACTCTGAAAAGGTTGAAAGTTGGCATGGTATCATCATTTCACCCAAATAGCATGTGCTAAAAAGTTGAGAGGGTTACGGCAAAAACTAGATGCACTTCGTGTACAAAACGGACAATCTCTTTCGAAGTATCAGGGTTTCATACGAAAACTCATCTGTTACAAAAGGCATTTCATTTCTTCACATGTAACTGCAGTGATATTCTAGATCAAAGGCATCATCATACTAGTTGTGGAGAGAAAGTCTTCACTTTTTCTTCGCTTGTGTCCTTTGCTTATTGCGCCGTAACCATGGATAATCTTCATCGTTTAAGAGGGTGCTTGGGTCAGCATTGACTTTGAA
Source organism: Elymus sibiricus (assembly GCA_039707655.1). Classification (NCBI taxonomy): domain Eukaryota; kingdom Viridiplantae; phylum Streptophyta; class Magnoliopsida; order Poales; family Poaceae; genus Elymus; species Elymus sibiricus. Next base: position 365,876,435 of record CM077663.1, on the reverse strand, counting down.
GGGAGGAATTTCATGAAACTTTTCATAATCTTCAGACATGTCTGTCTTGCCCTCCAATCCCACGATGTCTCTTTTTCCTGAAAGAACTATGTGGCGCTTTAGCTCATCGTATGATGTATTCGCTTCCTTATCTTTTCTTTTTCTCGGTTTGGTAGACATGTCCTTCACATAGAAAACCTGCGCCACATCATTGGCTAGGACGAATGGTTCGTCTGTGTACCCAAGATTGTTCAGATCCACTGTTGTCATTCCATACTGTGGGTCTTCCTGTACCCCGCCTCCTGACAGATTGACCCATTTGCACTGAAACAAAGGGACCTTGAAATCATGTCCATAGTCAAGTTCCCATATGTCCACTATGTAACCATAATATGTGTCCTTTCCCCTATTGGTTGCTGCATCAAAGCGAACACCGCTGTTTTGGTTGGTGCTCTTTTGATCTTGGGCGATCGTGTAAAATGTATTCCCATTTATCTCGTACCCTTTGTATGTCAATACAGTCGAAGATGGTCCCCTGGCCAACGAGTACAGCTCATCAGAAACAGTGTTGTCACCCATGAGACGTGTTTGCAACCAAGTGCCGAAAGTCCTGATGTGTTCATATGTAATCCAGTCGTCACACTGCTCCGGGTGTTTGGAGCGCAAAATATTCTTGTGTTCATCGACATACGGGGTCACCAAGGTGGAATTCTGTAGAACTGTGTAGTGTGCTTGAGACCAAGAATTCCCGTCCCTACATATTATTGAGTCCGCTCCTAGCGTGCCTTTTCCAGTCAGTCTCCCCTCATACCGCGATTGAGGGAGACCAATCTTCTTAAGGTCAGGAATGAAGTCAACACAAAACCCAATGACATCCTCTGTTTGATGGCCCATGGAGATGCTTGCTTCTGGCCTAGCGCGGTTATGAACATATTTCTTTAAGACTCCCATGAACCTCTCAAAGGGGAACATATTGTGTAGAAATACAGGGCCCAGAACGACAATCTCGTCGACTAGATGAACTAGGACGTGCGTCATGATATTGAAGAAGGACGGTGGGAACACCAGCTCGAAACTAACAAGACATTGCACCAAATCACTCCTTAACCTTGGCAGGATTTCTGGATCGATCACCTTCTGAGAGATTGCATTGAGGAATGCACATAGCTTCACAATGGCTAATCGAACGTTTTCCGGTAGAAGCCCCCTCAATGCAACCGGAAGCAGTTGCGTCATAATCACGTGGCAGTCATGAGACTTTAGGTTCTGGAACTTTTTCTCTGCCATATTTATTATTCCCTTTATATTCGACGAGAAGCCAGACGGGACCTTCATACTGAGCAGGCATTCAAAGAAGATTTCCTTCTCTTCTTTGGTAAGAGCGTAGCTGGCAGGACCTTCATACTGCTTTGGATGCATGCCGTGTCTTTCATGCACACGTTGTTGTTCCTCCCGTGCCTCCGGTGTATCTTTTGTCTTCCCATACACTCCCAAGAAGCCTAGCAGGTTCACGCAAAGATTCTTCGTCACGTGCATCACGTCGATTGCAGAGCGGACCTCTAGGTCTTTCCAATAGGGTAGGTCCCAAAATATAGATTTCTTCTTCCACATGGGTGCGCGTCCCGCATCGTCAGTCGGAACAGATAGTCCGCCAGGACCCTTTCCAAAGATTACTTGTAAATCATTGACCATATCAAGTATGTGATCACCAGTACGGAGGGCGGGCTTCTTCCGGTGATCTGCCTCACCTTTGAAATGCTTTCCTTTCTTTCGACATTGATGGTTGGTCGGAAGAAATCGACGATGTCCCAGGTACACATTCTTCCTGCATTTGTCCAAATATATACTGTCGGTGTCATCTAAACAGTGTGTGCATGCGTGGTATCCCTTGTTTGTCTGTCCTGAAAGGTTACTGAGAGCAGGCCAATCGTTGATGGTTACAAACAGCAACGCATGTAGGTCAAATTCCTCCTGTTCGTTCTCATCCCACACACGTACACCTCTTCCATTCCATAGCTGTAAAAGTTCATCAACTAATGGCCTTAGGTACACATCAATGTCATTGCCGGGTTGCTTAGGGCCTTGGATGAGCACTGGCATCATAATGAACTTCCGCTTCATGCACAACCAAGGAGGAAGGTTATACATACATAGAGTCACAGGCCATGTGCTATGCTTGCTGCTCTGATCCCCAAAAGGATTAACGCCATCTGCACTTAAACCAAACCATACGTTCCTCGGGTCACCTGTAAAGTCGCTCCACTTTCTCTCGATCTTTCTCCACTACGACCCGTCAGCGGGTGCTCTCAACTTCCCGTCTTTCTTACGGTCTTTTATGTGCCATTGCATCAACTCGGCATGCTTTTTGTTTCTGAACAGACGTTTCAACCGTGGTATTATAGGAGCATACCACATCACCTTGGCAGGAACCCTCTTCCCGGTGCGCTGGCCCTCAACATCACCAGGGTCATCTCTTCTGATCTTATACCGCAATGCACCGCATACCGGGCATGCGTTCAAATCCTCGTACGCACCGCGATAGAGGATGCAGTCCTTAGGGCATGCATGTATCTTCTGCACCTCCAATCCTAGAGGGCATAGAACCTTCTTTGCTTCGTACGTACTGCCGGGCAATTCGTTATCCTTTGGAAGCTTCTTCTTCATTATTTTCACTAGCGAAATAAATCCCTTGTCAGATAAACCATTCTCTGCCTTCCATTGCAGCAATTCCAGTGTGGTACCGAGCTTTCTGTTGTCATCTTCGCAATTTGGGTACAACCCTTTTTTGTGATCCTCTAACATGCGATCGAACTTCAACTTCTCCCTTTCACTTTCGCATTCTCTCTGTGCATCAACAATGACCCGGCGAAGATCATCATCGGGCACATCGTCTAGTTCCTCTTGATCTTCAGCTTCCCCCCATTGCAACATCACTGTATTCAGGGGGCGGGTAGTTGTCATCATCCTCTTCTTCTTCGTTGTCTTCCATCATAACCCCTCTTTCTCCGTGCTTGGTCCAAACATTATAGTGTGGCATAAAACCCTTCTCAAGCAGGTGGAAGTGAAGGGTTTTAGAGTTGGAGAAAGCCTTCGTATTCTCACAGACAGTACATGGACAATGCATAAAACCATTCTGCTTTTTTGCCTCAGCCGCTTCGAGAAAATTATACAGGCCCTTAATATACTCGGAGGTGCGTCGGTCACCGTACATCCATTGCCGGTTCATCTGCGTGTGTTATATAATAAAGTGTATTAAAAACCAAATTAATAGAAATTCATCATCACATTAAAGCCAAAGTACAGTAGTGACCAAAATAAATACATAACGTTCATACATAGTTCTCATTATTGAACAACATATAACTCTCTAGAGCATCTAATTAAAACATACATTGAAACTATGTAAAAAAAGTATATGCAACAACAAATGCGATCATAACCGCAACTAAGGTACCAATTGATCCAACGGCATAATGATACCAAGCCTCAGTATGAATGGCATATTTTCTAATCTTTCTAATCTTCAAGCGCATTGCATCCATCTTGATCTTGTGATCGTCGACGACATCGGCAACATGCAACTCCAACTTCATCTTCTCCTCTTCAACTCTTTGTAATTTTTCTTTCAAGTAATTGTTTTCTTTTTCAACCAAATTTAACTTCTCGACAAGAATTTCTATGTCGGTTGGAATTTCCGGTTCACATACCTCCTAGATTAAAATATCTATGTCACGTTGGTCGGCATAATTGTCATAAACACTAAATAAAACAAATAGTTATCAAAGATAATATATACCACATCCGAATCATAGACAGGACGAGGGCCGACGGAGGCGGATACCAAAACCATCGCACTATATAATAACAAACAATAATAAAAGTAAGAAAGTTACACAAGTATCTATCTAAATCATACAAGTAAGAACTTTTTTCTTTTAGAAAGAAGATAAGAAGAAGAGGCTAACCACGGTGGTGCCGGTGCCAAGATGGGCGCGGGCGATCGACGGCGGTGAGGACGGGGACGGGACAGGATGGACCGCCAAACCTAGACAAATCTTGAGGAAAATAGAGCTTGGACAAGGAGCTTCCAGAGGAGAAAGCTTAAGTATGGCTCGGACATTTCATCGAACACCTCATGTGCATAGGAGGTGAGCTAGAGCACCACAAAGCTCTCCCCTCGCCGGACAGAAAAACAGAGCAGTGTGGAGTGCTCTGCTCGCTGGCGAGGGGGTATATATAGGCATCTCATTGGTCCCGGCTCGTGGCTGGAACCGGGACTAAAGGACCCCCTTTGGTCCCGGTTCCAACCACGAACCGGGGCCAATGGTTGTGGGCCAGGAGCGAGGCACATTGGTCCCGGTTCATGTCTGGAACCGGGACCAAAGGGTCCAGACGAACCGGGACCAATGCCCCACGAGGCCCGGCCGGCCCCCTGGCCTCACGAACCGGGACCGTTGCCCCCATTGGTCCCGGTTCGTGACTGAACCGGGACTAATGGGCTGGCCCGGCCTGGACCAAAGCCCTGTTTTCTACTAGTGGAGAGCAGGCCGAGAAGGAGATGAGCTCATTGCCGCTCGCACTCAAGCGTTTTTGCCGCGACGTAAAAAATCCAGACAATCGAAACCCGATGTTACACCGGGTAACGAAGTTATTTTAGACTGCATGTCATTTGGGTTGGTTAAGTAGTTCCTTTTTTGATATCTAATTCATCATTCTCATTTAATGTTGAATCACTTTGGTACCCAACCGGGAAAAAGTGATTCCTAGATATAGTTCCCTAACCTTCTAATCAAACTAATACACTAAGAATACGTAAAATAGCACACACGGCTCATTTCCCCTATCTCGTGTATATATTTCCCTGACACATATGTTTATTAAACTTGCTTGCTAGCTATGATTGTTAACATTTCTAGTAGTGCTGATTCCATTGTACTTAAACATGACATATTGGTTAATATTATTTTCAGTATATTATACGATAATGATAAATTTCATATGTCATTTATGTTTTGTTGCAGATAAAAAAACTTAATAAGAAGATCAAAGACACCGAGAAGGAAGGCTGGCGTGTGGGGAGCGAATTGACCAAGATCAGAAGGTTGGTGGACGATTTTGTGATAGAGAAAACACGGTTGTATGCTACTCTTAGAGAGCTGATGGAGAAGGAAGACAAGATCTGCCATAGTTTCCCTCCCCACGGAGACGACGATGAAGCCGGTGGCAACGGTGGCGCCGCTGGTGCTGCCATGTCATAAGATTGTAGTATCTGTAATGTAATCGTACGTAGTAGCACCTTTTACTTATATATCTATATCTGCTTTCATGGTGTGCTCTATTTATCAATGTAATAAACACATATATTTGTTGGTGTGGATGTAACTAGCTAGGTATTGGGAATCAAACTATTTGTGTAATAAACATATTTGTTGGTGTTGTTATAAATAACTGGATAGGTACGTAGAATCCGATTGTTGATATCTTGTAGGCCATGCAATGACATGGAAGATGTTCAGTGTTGAAGCTTGGTAAGCCGCCATGCTCTATTTTCCTGTGTGAACATTCTTCCTACGGTCCTCTGAAAGTATCGGCTGGGATATAATCGCCAAACCATTTCATATTATGTGAAAGGCATCTGTACGAGTAGGATAGTGGAATTTTTGTTGCTTCCCGTGGGAGTTTGATTAGTAACGTTGCGATTAGTATGCCTATTCATCTGATCTAGAGTAGTTGGGAATTTTTTGTGTGTGTTTTGCACCACAGATTTATATTTGTTCTGCTGAGTAGTTACTATCGGTTGTTCTCAAATGGAGATTAGACTGATCAAGTGACCATGGTTAAGGGCAGCAGCGGCAACATTCAGTCGTACTTCTTCGTTGGCTCATAGAATGTCTCTTATGAAGTATATATTGCTAACAATACATGTATTTTGTGACCAATATGGATAATATAAGTATAAATTTGCCTTGAGGCTACAACCTAAACTTGGAACACCTTATGCTCACAAGTGATCACAAGCTTTCTGATACATCTTACTCTCTGCGTATGTACATACTGTAAAGTGAGATACAACTGAGCATCTTATTATTCGTTCAACTGAAAATTATTATTATTTTTATTGTATGTCTCTTTTTGGTCTTTTCCTTCTTGCCGCCACTTTAACAGGTGCCGATATTGTGTATCTTGTAAAATAAATTGGAAAACCATTTTTATTGACGTAAAACTAAGCATATGTCGGCATTAGTTGTACGTGGCATTGACATGTGGCAGCACATGCGCATCTCAATCAGGTCTCCTCGAAGTCCCTGAGCTTCCAGTGACCATCGGGACCCCTCACCATGGACTTGTTGTTGATGACATGCCAGTTGGGCGGCACGGGATACTTGTCCTTGAGCGCATCAGCGCCCTTGTTCACCAGGGCCACGTCGTGGTCCACCTCAAGCTTGAACCCACTGCCGGCGCCCTGGAATCCGGCGACGCCGTGCAAGTAGCACTCGAGGTTGTGGCGCGTCTGCACAGTGCCCGGCTGCCGCAGGTACGGAGACCGGCCCGTGTCCACGGGCAGTGCCGCCGTCGCCACATCCACGTACCCGATCGGCGGATACAGGGGCACCACGTCGCCGGCGTTCCTCACATGGAGCGCACGGAGGTCCGGGAACGAAGCGAAGGCCGACTTGAAGTTATCGTCGCCTACGTGCGGGCTCGCGAAGAGGATCGCCGTCACCGGGCACGGCGGCTGCTGCTGTGGTGAGGAGGGCGGCACGTTGACGCCGTGGGAGACGAAGTCGACTGCGTTGAGGGTCGCCAGCGACGCGCCGAGGCTGTGGCCCGTGACGGTGATGCTGGTCACCTCCTCCTTGTGCGCCTCCATCAGCCTCCGCACCTCCTCCATAACCTGCACGTTGCATCCATGCGTGCACGCTTGATCAACAAGTATTCAGTCGAGCTATAGATAGCTGAATTAAACAGAAGCTTTTCTTATAGGGGATTAAATTGAAGAATTATTGCAACAGCACACGCAGCTTTCATGTGTCGATCGGTACAACAAACTTTGAATGTTTGGAGATCCAATTCCGGAAGAAATCAAGTACGACACGCTGCCGGAGCTTGTCCAAGGTGGCCCGTCCATATCGGGCTTCGCATCATAGTACTACACTATAGATCAGATCTAAATTTGCTGACATTTCAACAACAAAAATCCATCTCTTATAGCAAACCTACCTTTCAACTTTCAAGTGTTAAATGTGTCTGCTTACCAATATATCTGACCCTCATCAATACTAAAGCACTTTGGTTTCTCAAAAAAGAAAACAAGAAAATACAACACACTTAACGAATGTGTTACTCTACTCCTTTAATAGTAGTATCTGCATCCCTATGTGTTAAGTGGATGCTAGTAAATGCTAGAGGTGAGAAAAGTAGTGTAGCACCGATGCTAATTGATAAGGGGATAGAGAAATATCAAAATTCTTAGCTACTGTTGTAAGCTTTAATTAGCCCTAACGCCAAAACAAACTAATTTCAAATTATATATACAATTTATCAATTTTAGGTAAAAAAATTCAAGTCCATAGGACTATAGGTGGTGCTAAGAATATGGTGAAAGAAGGTTACTAAGGGCATCTCCGACGCCGTCCCACCAAACGCTCGCATCCGTCCGGACTGAGTTGTTTGCACGTAGTTTGTCATCCAACACGGATCTGTATTTGTCTCCAGGCTGTCCGATCGTTCGAATTCCAACAAATCGAAAACAAACCTCGGGAAGATTTGCGGGAGTCCGGACATCTGCCTGGCCAATTAAAACCCACCACATACCCACGTCCACTGCTATTTGGCGGAAGGTTGGTTTGGCCATGTTAGATATTAGCAGAAAGTTGATTTCATTCGGCGGATGTTCGAATTGGCCATGTTAGATTTTGGCGGAAAGTTTGTTTCATTTGGCGGAAGTTTGATTTGGCCATGTTAGATATATCGCGGAAGGTCATTGACATATAATTTTTTAAGTTAATACAGACGGACATTTGGGGATGGTTGGATGATCGGCTCCCTTATCGTGTCCACGAACGCATCCTGACTCAGTGCAGGGATGGATGCTATGGCCGTTTAAGGGGATAGCGTTGAAGATGCCCTAATATGAACAGAATAGAGAGATAAAACCTATGTATCTGCCTAATGGCCAAAAAATTGAGTGTTAGGGTTGTGGATGCACTAATAACTGCTCAAAAATGACTTTCATTTTGGGAGTTATCATTTCAGAGTATTCTTTACACTAATGAGCTTTTCTCTTCAGTTTTTTTGGGAAGGCATACATAACCACTGGTAAAACCTGATCCTATGGATGATTTGTCGATTAAAGAATGTGTACTTTTTATATACATGCATGCATAATTGCATGCTTGACTCGTGGACTCGTGGTCGTCTCTTCCGGCAATCAAGCGTAGGCCGAAAAGCAAGTAACGCTCACCTGATCTCTGGCGCTCTGCTGGTTGAACTTGGAGTCCTCGTCGCTGGACGTGTACACCGACAAGAACCCGTGGTGCACCACGGCGGAGTCGAAATCACCAGCCGCCGAGCCGAGCACGGGCGCGGCCGACGTCGGCGTGAAGTCCAGGTCGTTGACCCACTCGAGGCTCTCGACGGTGCCGCGCCAGGCGACGACGATGTCGCGCCGGCCGAGCGCCGCCACGCCCTCGTCGGTGGCCACGGCGACGTACCCCATCCAGTTGGACTCCCGGCACCATGGCTCCTCCAGCAGCGCCGGCAGCGGCAGCACGAAGAAGGCGTCGGGCACGGACGTCCCCGTCGTGGGCACGAGGAAGAACCCGCTGGTGGCGTAGATGAACTTGGTGACGGCGTAGTGGCCCACGCTGGACACGCCGGCGGCCGCGAGCAGGTCGGCGTGGCCGTAGATGCACGCACGGGCGTGCGGCGAGCGGCGCTGCGAGTTGAACCCGTCGTAGGCGGCCTCCGCGAGCTCGCCGTACGCGATGATGGAGGCGCGCAGGTCCCGGTCCAGCGGGTCCAGCAGCCCGTCCCACGAGCCCGCGCCCTGCAGCTCGCGCCACCGGCTCGCGACGCTTCCGGGCGCCGGCGACGACATGGCGCGCGTAGGTCAGTCCAGTTGTCGGTTCGCCTGGATAGATCGGCGGCGCCGGGCGCGGTGGTGGGTGTTTTAACCTGTCGATCCACTGTGGGGCGGTGGGCGGCTACGTACCTGCCGACGTATCCGCGGTGGCGCTATATGAAAATGAGAGTTGGTTGCTAGTACTACTACTACAGTATACTCGGTAACGTGGTAGCTAGAGTGGTGTCTGGCTTGGTTCTATCATCTTGGGTGTGTATTTATATCGTTGCCGGTTTTGCTATGCCTTTCGACGTTCGCAACGGTACGTCCGACCATGCCGCCGGCCGGCAGCGACACAAACCAGCTGGCTGGTCTTCATCTGCGTGCGAGCGTTCGTGTGCCACTCAGTTGCTTGCTTGCAAGCTTCAGTCGCTTGCGCCCACCAACATCCGACCACGACCTTGAGTACTATTCATCGTGTTCTTCTTGTGACGTACGTGGAGTGGATAGGCACGGAGGAAAATTATATGCATGGCGTGGCCACTCGTCTCAGAGGAAACGAGTGACTGGTTGATCTGGCTGAGAAATTAGCCTGGCCATCCATCGATTTCCAACCGCGGATATCGATTGTACGAGAGTGCCTTGACGGACTCGTGTGGAGGTGGAGCAATGGTGTTCCTCGTACGGTCCCGAAAGGATAACGCGGTCTTCGGAGCTGGGCGTCGTGTCAAGGCAAGGTCGGTTCGATCCATCGAGTTATCATATCAGCCGGCGGTAGGTCTGAGGCAGCGTTGGTTGGTTTTTTCTTCGTGTTTCGTTTTCGGCGAGTTGGCGAGTCTACTCGGGACTCTCAACAACTCGAAGAGGCGGCATCAACAACTTCTCTTCTTTTTTGGGCCGAAATCCAGCAGCGTGCGTAGCTACCTTTTCCAGTAGCGGCTTGTACGTCCAGCGGCAGAGTTCAAAGATTGAAGTCCATTACATGACACAGTCATTGCCACTTCCAAGCATTACTTTCCATTACAAGATGCTTACACTGCCATTCACAACGTCAAACCTCGCGTCCTTGGTACACTTAACTTTATTGGCATAAGAAAATTACTCTACTACGTACCCAGCTTCATTGGTTAAAGGGGGCACCTTTTTAACAGGTGGATAATCAAAATTTATGCCAGTCGTTCATGCAACACTGCCCTTCTTCTTCTTCGATTATTTTCTTCCGCCCGCGTGCCCCTGACCTATGTTGATGCTCGTCGCTACCGCTCGCCTCGTCCCACAATCGACTAACGCTAGAAAAAAAAAATGATGTCAGCCTATCCCAAAGCTTGATCACAGATCCATGGAAGAAACCAAGTGAGGGGGTTGTAAAAATTCAATGTTGACGCGTCATTTCATGTGGAAACCTTGTCCGGAGCTAATGGAGCTGTGTCCTGGGGCGCGAAATGAACATGGGAATTTTATATAGCGGCAACCTGGGAATTTTCTCATGTTAGCAATGTCGATTCAGCAGAACTGAAGGCTATTCGAGGTGGCTTCATCTTGGTAGCAAATATTGGATGTACTGGGGTGGTTACTGAGACTGATAACATGGGTGCTTCGGAGTCCATTATTCGATCAGATGCATATATGGGTCCTGACATGCCGATCCTAGCGGAGTGCACTCAATTGGCTATGGATTTTGCAAGTGTAAGGTATGTTTACTGCTGCCAAGAAGCCAATCAGGTAGCTGATAGTCTAGGTAAATATTCTTTTAGAATGAGCTCGTCTGAATTTTGGGATTCCGATATCGCCGATATTATTCTTTCCCCAAGTTGTAAACAATATGCTGTCACCTGAGGAATAAAATTGATTATCTTCAAAAACTAAAACACGTTGGCTAAACGTGTGACACAAGCTTAGTGCCTCTTCAAAGTCGTGCCGCAAATCGCCCGCAAACGTTTAGCCGAGTTGTCCGAATGTTTTTGCCATCCAACACGGTGTTGCATACGGGTGCGGATGCCTTTGAGTCTGAATTCTCGCAAACTGGACACAAAGTTGGTGGAGATATGTGGGAGTCCGGACTCGTGCCACATATGTCTCCAACAACATGGTCCCACCCAAACTCATTGCGCGCTGAGCGTCCTCTCCAACTGTTCATCCGCTCAAGACAACGCATTCATGTCGGTCCATAGCGGACGTGACCGGTTTATAGCATGACATCCGAAAGGCGCTGCCCTGAAGCGGTGCGGCCGCAGCTGAGAGCACCGCTCGCGCATTGCTCCACGTTAAATGCCGGTTTAGAACGACGGCGTGGTGGGATGGATTCGCACCGCATTGAAGTACCACCCGTCCGTCTGCTTGTCAACATTTAACAGGCCAGTAGTGCAGAAAAGCCTATTAGCGACGTTTGAGAATAGTCGTTAGTCGCGTGGACGTGCAGCACCACTAGCTGAGCACACATCAGTGGCGTACGCCTTGAACGGCACTGCTAACATGGTTACCGGTGACGCGGGAACTATGGTGCAACAGGTACAACCAATACTAGTTGCGTTTATCAATTTTGTTCGCGGTAGTTAATGAGTAAATAGTGGCAGGAGACATCTCGATCGGTGGTAGTATGTGATCTCCATGATCGGTGCAATGGAGCTATCTAATACTTTTTTGCACTTCGGAGCCTTCAGACCTACGTGTCTGACTTAGGGTAGATTTGGTGATTTCGACGGAAACTTTAGTCTTTTTCTTGTACAGAAAGTTCATGTGCCCCATTTATAGACGAAAGGTAACGGCCAATTGAATAACAACACATAATCGCAATGCATCTATTACATCTGACCCTAATATTTAATCATTTTCTTGTTCTGGCTCTCTCCTTCTTCGTTTGTTCTTTGTGTTGGAGAGCAATGATCCTCGAGGTTCCAGAGGTGGTTCAAAAGACCTAGGGCAGCATATAGCCGCCGCACTACCCTTGGGTCTCAGAAGTTCCATTTCTTGCGAATCACGCTCCTGATGAGGTTTCTCCAGCGACATGTCTTGCGTATCGTACTCGACGCCGGGTACACAATGACGCGTTCGTGTGTGAATAGTTGCCAGCCTCAAGTGAACTTGTAGTACCGGAAAGAGCAAACGCTGGTGTCTATGTTATATAGCAACTGTTCCGAAATTCACGAAGCGAAAATGAAGATTTTGTATGCATTCCTTTGCTGAATTATCGATACCGATTGATGTGTGCGTCCTTTGGGGATTCAGTAGCATGCAGTGGGAGCTTGTTGGGCGCTGTTGAGATATATTTTTTGGTTATTGAATGATACTTGTTAGGCGCTGTTGAGATATATTTTTTGGTTATTGAATGATACTTGTTAGGCGCTGTTGAGATATCTTTTTTGGTTATTGAATGATGCGTGGCGCGTAGGATCACCGCGAGCTGCAAGCTCCAAGTGTGGAAGCAAGAGAGACACTGACGCTATGCTAATGAATTGGGTCTTTGCCTTTTCTGGTCAGTTGGAGCTCGGAACATGGAACTGATCAATATACAAATGACAGGGTGTGCTGAACGCACTAAAAATTTAGGACATGGATGGCTGGAGATGACCAAAGCTTTTAGGTCAGCACAGCATGAGCGAAGCAGACAGCTGCCAGCAGATCGATGGATGGATAGATAGATATACCCACACGTTTGGGTCTCTATCTATCAATGTATCTATCTTATATCCAAAGATCTTAACTACCTTAGCCCGTGGAAGGGCGTTAATTAATCGGAACTAAAGTTGGAGCATATAAGCTTGGGTCACACGTTCTAGCCAATCAAGTACAGTAGCAACTTTCTTTTGCCAATCAGATTGAGTGTACGAAGGACGCGACGTTAACGTTGTGGCGGTGTAAGCAGCTGGTAATGGAAAGACATGCTTGGAAATGACAATGGCTCTGTCAGGTTGGACGTCAATCTGTCTGTCAACTCTGCCGCGTCGTCCCCGCGTCGGGCGACTCGGACGGTGCCCTAAACCCAGCCGCCGGGGCGCATACTCCCTCATCACCTTCCTCCACCGTCGCCGGGGGACGCCGTCGGTCTAAGGCCGGGGGCCGCGTCGGTGGCGGAGGACATCGCCTCTCTCCTGCGGATCTGGGGTTGTGCAGGGCCCCAAATCATGTGAAGGCGCGCCCGATCCGATCGGCAACGGTGATGGCCGTGGCGCGGCGTCGTCGGAGGCAGTGCGGGCTGCGGGCGCGGCGGCCAGCCCTGTTCGGGCGGCGGTGGCGCGCCATCTGCCTTTGGATCGGCGTCGGCGACGTGGAGGGCCTGGTGGTCTCGTCGACGGCACCTCCGGTCAGATCTGTTCTGACCGGTGTAGTCGGCGGTGGTGGTCATCTCTTCCATTACAGGTGGTCGGCCTGCGGCTGGATGGACGGATCTCGAGATTCGTCATCTAGTCCCGGCTGCGTGTCGGGAAGACATAGTTGTTGGTGAAAACCGGGCCGTTGGCGGGCGATGGCGGCGTTTTGCGCCGTTACCTTGATGAAGGCCTCGTCGTGCAACTGTTGTCGACCCACTCGTGCTGCTTCGGCGGAAACCCTAGGATCTGATCTTCCAGATCGAACGATGGCGGTACTACGGTATCGTTTCTTTCTTGGGAGCATCGTTTGTGGAGCAGCGCTGGAAGACAGAGGCAGGAGGTGGAGCGGCTTCGTCTTGCACGGAGCTTCGGTGGAGCTGTCAAGTCATGCTTGGTCGACGGGTGCTACGTTGAGTCATGCCTGGTTGGCAGGTGGTACGCAGGACAGATCTTCCAGAATCTTCACGTCTGGAGGATGAGCGCAGGGCGGTGGCGTCGACGGATGTCCGGTCTGACAAGGATGATGCGGATATTTCTCCTGAAGATGGGTCAGTGGTCCGATGATCAGGGCGGCTTTAGGTAGGCTGCACCGGCTGTTGTCCCGATACGTTATGTGGATGGATTGACGACGACACCGATTTTAAATATGGAGAGTGAGAGCACTCCACATTATCGAGTTTGTAGGTGTGAGTGGTGGCTTCAGCTGGATTGATGTATGTTCCTGTCAGACCTTTGTGAAATAATTAATAAAGTTGGCTGCGTGCATCGATTGATGTAGAGGCCGAGAGTTTAACCTCTTTTTCAAAAAAAAAATTCTGCCGCTGGATGTGTTGTTAGATTTCGGCCCAGAAAAGAAAGCCGTTTAGGCCGTCTCTTTAAGACTTCCGTTCACGGGCTGCCATTTTAGCTATTGGGTGTTTTTTTTTGCGGGTGTATATGCTATTGGATGAACAGTTAATTCAAAATAAATAATACATTATTTTTGATGATTCTGATTTTTTTTTGTATAGATGTTATTGTTAGTCTAACAAATGTGCTTGACAATTTTCATGCGAAATGAAATAGCCGTGGTTTGTCCAAAATTAAGTGTAACACATGAAGGTAGCATTTCCTGCTCTATTATAGTTGTTGGTCCGGCTAGAAACTTATTCTATAAACCATCCACGTATCCGCGGTGGCGTTATATGGCAATGTGTTGGTTGCTGGTACTGGAGCTAGCGTTTGGCTTGTTTCTACTATGATTCTATCATTTTGGGTGTCTACTTATATCCTTGCTAGCACTTTGGTTTTGTGATGCCTTCCGACTACATCCTTGTGGACCTTTGCAACGGTGCGTCCGACGACCATGCCGCCGGCAGCGACGCACGCCCAGCTGGCTGGTCTTCATCTGCGTGCGAGCGTTCTGCTTTGTGGCCAGTTGGTTACTTGCGTGCAAGCTTCAGTTGCTTGCACCCGCCAACGTCTGACCACGACCTTGAATTGAATACGTACTATTTTTCGTCTTCTTCATTCATGTGCCGTGCCCGTACGTACGTGGAGGAAAATTAAATCTAGGGCTTGGCCTCAGAGGAAGCAGGTGACTGGTTCATCCGGCCTGAGAAACTAGATTGGCCATCCATCAATTTCAATTTCAGGAACGACAGTGCTGCCACCGCCCTGAAAAAAAGAAAATGCAGTCTGTGGAGCAGGGCGTTGTGTCGGGGGCGTGGTGATGGGTGAAATCGGGATGAGTTGTGCTGTCGTCGTCGTCCGTGCGATCCGTCAAGTTATCGTATCAGCCGGTGGTAGGTTTGAGAAGACATTGGTGTTCTTCATGCGCCGTGGAGTGGATAGGCACGGAGTAAAATCTAAGGTCTCTTTTGGTTTATAGGACACGAATATCATATGAATAAAAAAACATAGAAAGTGAGATGACATGCATTTTAATTCCTATAGAGAAAGACATGTCATTTGATGTATAAGATAGAAATTATTTCATTGAGTATAGGATAATGTTTTTTTTTCATTCCCACTGAAGTGTCAAGAATTGGTTCCTATCCTACACTGTAGGAATATGAATCCATTCCTACGTACCAAAAGGCTTCATAGGAATTTTTCGTTTGAAATCATATTCTATGAAATTCTTACAATATTCCTACAAACCAAAGAAGACCTAGATGAATGTGTGGCATGTCCCCGGAGGAAACGAGTGACTGAGTGGTCTGCTTCAGAAATTAGCCTGGCCATCCAACAATTTCTAAGGGCATCTCTAACGCGGATTATCAAATGGACGCCCCAAAATGTAAATATTCAGACATCTCCAACGTGAATCATGAATGCCCTCAAATCTTTGTGAACACGTGTCCACGGACATTTGGTCGGACATGGGCCATACAATTCTACCCCTCATAAACAAGGCGATCATCTATATATGCCAAGTTGATACACGTTCATAGATTTTTTTACAGTGCAAACGAGTTCTAATAAACTGCTAAAAAACACTCATAGTCATACTCCTCACGGTCGGATGTGAGGTCGATCACCCCAGAGCCGTTGGCCTCATCATGCGGTAGGCCAAATCTACGACGGCCGGGTTAAATGGGAGGTGGCAGACGAGCCGTCACTAGTAGAAAACAGACCTTTTGTCCACATCATTAGTCCCGGTCTGGTTTTGAACCGGCACTAATGTGACCATTAGTCGCGGTTCGTGACGGGCATCATTAGTGCCGGTTCGTTCCGGACCTTTAGTCCCGGTTCGTGCCACGAACCGGGACTAAAGGGGTGGTGGCAGGCTGGTGGCAGCCTGGGGCCCCATGATAACCTTTAGTCCCGGTTCGTGCCACGAACCGGGACTATAGGCTAACCTTTAGTCCCGGTTTGTGTCTCGAACCGGGACTAAAGGTCCCCTATATGAACCCTTCGGCCACCCGAGCTCTCTGTTCTTCCCCTTTCCTCTCCTCTGGTTCTTCCTCTCTTCCCCGAGCTCATCCTCCATTTTTGCCAAAATTTGTCAAGATTTGGAGGCACCCCATCCATCCAAGTGTTCACAAAGGTTAGCAACTTTGTCCTTTCATCTCTCATTGCTAGATTAGCTCTTGCAATGCTCTATAAGTATAGTGATTTGTGGGTTTTAGTTTGGGAGTATTTATATGTGGTAGTTCATTTGATTAATATGCAATTTGAGCTCAAATTAACTACTTACTTTGCATGTGTAGGTGTGGTTTACTTAGTGCCTTCCCGTCCCCGTCCTAACCACCGTCGATCGCCTGCACCGTCCCGTCGCCGGCACCACCTTGGTGAGCCTCTTGTTCTTATCCTTTTTATTAAAAAAAATCATGTTTGTAAGATTTAGATAGTTACTTGTATAGTTTTCTTACCTATATGGTTGTTTGTTATACATAGTGGCATGGTTTTGATATCCGTCCCCGTCGGCCCTCGTCCGGTTTATGATTCGGATGTGGTATATACTCTCTTTTATAACTATTTGTTGCATTTCGTGTTTATGACAATTATGCCCATCAAGTTGACATAGATATTTTTATCTAGGAGGTATGTGAACCGGAAATTGCAACCGACATAGATATTCTTGTCAAGAAGTTAAATTTAGTTGAAAAAGAAATCGAGTATTTGAAAGAAAAATTGAAAAGAGTTGAAGAAGAGAAGATGAAACTGGAGTTGTATGTTGCCGATGTCGTCGATGATCACAAGATCAAGATGGATGCAATGCGTTTGAAGATTAGAAAATTTAAAAAATATGCCATTGATAGTGAGGCTTGGTATCACTATGCTGTTGGATCAATTGTTACCTTAGTTGCGATCTTGATCGCATTTGTTGTTGCATTTAAATGCTTTAGCTAGAGAGTTTGTATGTTGCTTTATGACAACAAGTGTGTATGAACTTTATGTATGAACTTGTATTAATTAGGTCTTTTCGGTGTTGTGTAATGAAGATGAGCCGGCAATGGATGTACGATGACCGATGCTCTCCCCAGTTCATTAATGGCGTGCATACTTTTCTGGTTGCGGCTGAGGCAAACAAGCGGGCGGATGGTTTTATGTATTGTCCATGTGCTGGCTGTAAGAATGATCGAAATTACTCTAACTCAAGAACCATTCACGTCCACCTGTTTGAGTCCGGTTTCATGTCCGGCTATAACTGTTGGACCAAACACGGAGAAAGAGGGGTCCTAATGGAAGAGAATGAAGAAGAAGAGGATGACAACAGCTATCCTGGCCATGGGTTCCATGAATACGATGGTACAACAATGGGGGAAGAAGCTGAGCCGGCAATGCGGGAAGGAGTTGAAGAAGAGGCATCAGATGAGCCCGCTGATGATCTTGGTCGGGTCATTGTCGATGCAAAGAGAAACTGCGCAAGTGAAAAGGAGAAGCTGAAGTTGCAGCGCATGTTAGAGGATCACAAGAAATTGTTGTACCCAAATTGCGAAGATGACAAGAAAAAGCTGGGTACCACACTGGAATTGCTGCAATGGAAGGCAGAGAATGGTGTACCTGACAAGGCATTTGAAAAGTTGCTGAAAATAATGAAGAATAAGCTACCAAAGGACAACGAATTGCCCGACAGTACGTACGAAGCAAAGAAGGCCGTCTGCCCTCTAGGATTAGAGGTGCAGAAGATACATGCATGCCCTAATGACTGCATCCTCTACCGCGGTGAGTACGAGGATTTGAATGCATGCCCGGTATGCTGTGCATTGCGCTATAAGATCGGCCACGATGACCCTGGTGACGTTGCGGGCGAGCGCCCCAGGAAGAAGATTCCTACCAAGGTGATGTGGTATGCTCCTATAATACCACGATTGAAATGTTTGTTCCAAAACAAAGAGCATGCCAAGTTGATGCGATGGCACAAAGATGACCGTAAGAAAGACGGGAAGTTGAGAGTACCTGCTGACGGATCACAGTGGAGAAAAATCGAGAGAAAGTGGAAGGACTTTGCAAAGGACGCAAGGAACGTATGGTTTGGTTTAAGTGCAGATGGCATCAATCCTTTTGGGGAGCAGAGCAGCAATCATAGCACCTGGCCTGTGACTCTATGTATCTATAACCTTCCTCCTCGGTTGTGCATGAAGCGGAAGTTCATTATGATGCCAGTGCTCATCCAAGGCCCCAAGCAACCCGGCAACGACATTGATGTGTACCTAAGGCCATTAGTTGAAGAACTTTTAGAGCTGTGGAGTATAGAAGGTGTACGTGCGTGGGATGAGTACAAACAGCAGGAATTTGACCTGCGAGCGTTGCTGTTTGTAACCATCAATGATTGGTCTGCTCTCAGTAACCTTTCAGGACAGACAAACAAGGGATACCACGCATGCACACACTGTTTAGATGATACCGACAGTGTATATTTGGATAAATGTAAGAAGAATGTGTACCTGGGGCATCGTCGATTTCTTCAGAGCAGGCATCCCGTAAGAAAGAAAGGCAAGCATTTCAAAGGTGAGGCAGATCACCGGAAGAAGCCTCGCCACCGTACTGGTGATGATATACTTGATACGGTCAAGGATTTAAAAGTAATCTTTGGAAAGGGTCCTGGCGGACAATCTGTTCCGAATGACGCTGACGGACGCGCACCCATGTGGAAGAAGAAATTTATATTTTGGGACCTACCCTACTGGAAAGACCTAGAGGTCCGCTCTGCAATCGACGTGATGTACGTGACGAAGAATCTTTGCGTGAACCTGCTAGGCTTCTTGGGTGTGTATGGGAAGACAAAAGATACACCGGAGGCACAGAAGGACCAGCAACGTATGCACGGAGAAGATGACATGGATCCAAAGCAGTTTCAGGGTCATGCCAGCTACGCTCTTACCAAAGAAGAGACGGAAATCTTCTTCGAATGCCTGCTCAGTATGAAGGTCCCGTCTGGCTTCTCGTCGAATATAAAGGGAATAATAAATATGGCAGAGAAAAAGTTTCAGAAACTAAAGTCTCATGACTGCCACGTGATTATGACGCAACTGCTTCCGGTTGCATTGAGGGGGCTTCTACCGGTAAACGTTCGATTAGCCATTGTGAAGCTATGTGCATTCCTCAATGCAATCTTTCAGAAGGTAATCGATCCAGAAATCTTACCAAGGTTAGAGAATGATTTGGTGCAATGTCTTGTCAGTTTCGAGTTGGTGTTCCCACCATCCTTCTTCAATATCATGACGCACGTCCTAGTTCACCTAGTCGAGGAGATTGCCATTCTGGGTCCTGTATTTCTACACAATATGTTCCCCTTTGAGAGGTTCATGGGAGTCTTAAAGAAATATGTTCGTAACCGTGCTAGGCCAGAAGGAAGCATCTCCAAGGGCCATGAAACAGAGGAGGTCATTGAGTTTTGTGTTGACTTTATTCCTGAAATTAAGCCGATTGGTGTTCCTGAATCGCGGCATGAGGACAGACTGGGTGGAAAAGGCACGCTAGGAAATAATTCAGTAATATGCCGGGACGGGCATTCTTTGGCGCAAGCACACTACACAGTTCTACAAAGTTCCGCCTTGGTGGCTCCGTATATCGAGCAACACAAGAATATTCTACGCTCCAAACACCCGGAGCAATCTGACGACTGGATTACACATGAACAAACTGTGACTTTCGCCGGTTGGTTGCAAACACGTCTCATGCATGACGACACTGTTGCAGATGACCTGTACTTGCTGTCCAAGTTACCATATTTGACTATATTGACTTTCAAAGGGTACGAGATAAATGGGAATACATTTTACACGATCGCCCAAGATAAAAAGAGCGCCAACCAAAACAGTGGTGTCCGCTTTGATGCAGCAAACACCAATAGGCCAAAGGACACATATTATGGTTACATAGAGGAGATATGGGAACTTGACTATGGACTTGGTTTGAAGGTCCCTTTGTTTCGGTGCAAATGGGTCAATCTGAGAGGAGGCGGGGTAAAGGAAGACCCGCAGTACGGAATGACAACAGTGGATCTCAACAATCTTGGGTACGCAGACGAACCATTCGTCCTAGCCAATGATGTGGCGCAGGTTTTCTATGTGAAGGACATGTCTACCAAGCCGAGAAAAAGAAAAAAGATAAGGAAGCGAATACATCATACGATGAGCCAAAGCGCCACATAGTTCTTTCAGGAAAAAGAAACATCGTGGGAGTGGAGGACAAGACAGACATGTTAGAAGATTATGAAAAGTTTCATGAAATTGCTCCCTGCACAGTGAATGTTGACCCGAGCATCAAGTTAAACGATGAAGATTGTCCATGGTTACAGCGCAAAGGGACACACGCGAAAAAAAAGTTTTATACCCAAAGATCCCACTCTCGGATGTGACCGGCATTTCTAGTTAGTTTCCGGACTTATATATCTGGAAAGTCCCACTTCGGACAAACCGAAGGGAATCTTTGTAATAGTAGTGTACTTATGTGTTTTGGCATTTGAAACACGAAGAAATATTATGTCCAAAGCCACGTCATCAATTTTCAACCCTTTCTAACTTCATTTGCTATTTTTTTCATGCATTTATTGATTTTTTAAGCTAAATGACCCTGAAATTGAAAAGCACTACAAATGAACTCTGAAAAGGTTGAAAGTTGGCATGGTATCATCATTTCACCCACATAGCATGTGCTAAAAAGTTGAGAGGGTTACGGCAAAAACTGGATCCACTTCGTGTACAAAATGGACAATCTCTTTCGAAGTATCAGGGTTTCAGACGAAAACTCGTCTGTTACAAAGGCATTTCATTTTTTAAATTTATTTCAACTCCAGACTTTTTGTGTGTTCAGTATGCACCTTTCGAAGCCACGTCATCAATTTTCAACCATTTCTGACTTCATTTGCTATTTTTCATGCATTTACTGATTTGTTTTGAGCTAAATGACCTTGAAATTGAAAAGCACTACGAATGAACTCTGAAAAGATTGAAAGTTGGCATGGTATCATCATTTCACCCACATAGCATGTGCTAAAAAGTTGACGCCGTGGGAGACGATGTCGACTGCGTTGAGGGTCGCCAGCGACACGCCGAGGCTGTGGCCCGTGACGGTGATGCTGGTCACCTCCTCCTTGTGCGCCTCCATCGGCCTCCGCACCTCCTCCATAACCTGCACGTTGCATCCATGCGTGCACGCTTGATCAACAAGTATTCAAGTGTTTGGTCAATCTCCTAACGTATTAGACAGCTGAATTGAATCCAAAGATGCAACAGCACACGCAGCTTTCATGTGTCGATCGGTCCAACAAACTTTGAATGTTTGGAGATCCAATTCCGGAAGAAAGAAATCAACGTACGACACGCGCTGCCGGAGCTTGATTGTCCAAGGCGGCCCGTCCAGATCGAGCTTCGCATCATAGCACTACACTACACTATAGAGCATCGCCTGTGTGAACGCATCGCATCGGCGCGTGCGTCAGGCAAAAAAGCTAATCTCTCGCACGCTCTCTCTTCTCTCCCTTCTCTTGTCTCCCAACCAAACAAGAAAACGAGGAGCTTCTCTGGCTCGCTCGCTCGCTGCGTGCCACCGGCCGGGCCGGGACGACAGGCACACAACTCGCGAGCGAGAGCCTCCTCGTTTTCCATCGGGCCGGGGATGGAATCAAAGCAAGAAAGAGCAGCAAGTCAAGTCCCTCATCCTCATGCATGCCCTCCCGCTGCCGGCCGGCCGTCCTCGCGCGCCGAGCTCAACGAACGACCGTGCCTACGCCTATGCACGTCGTGGCAACACCATCTAACCGTGCCACGCCGCCGCCGGCTCACGAGTGGATCCAAGCCTCCTACGCCCGCGCTTTTACTTTCCCGCCGGGCGAGCGGGGCTCCTCAATCCTCGTCTGCTGCTCGCCACCAATGCAATGGCGGACTCCTGCTGCTCGCCGTCGGACTAATAGGCCGGCTTGTCCTCTCGCCCTTTCATACCTCGCTTCCTCTCTTCTCGCCGTCGCCCAAGTCCTAAGTCGCACGTGCACCCCGCACGCGGATGGATCATCGTTTCTAGTATATATATAGAGAGATTGTGATCTTAGAAGGCGTGGTAGAGAGAAGGAAGAGGCCGCGGTTTCATGGATCAATGAGGTGGCACAAATCAGACGCGATGCTTCCAAGCCGGTGGGCATCCCTAGAACGTCTACTGATGTGGCCAAAAGAAAGAGAACAATTAATGATATAGCTGGCGTGCATCCCTTTTCAAGAAAAGAGAAGGATTAAGTGCCACGCGGCTTTTATATGATGGCTAGAATCCAGGCGCTCGCTTCGGTGGGACGTTTCGAGGGTAAGCCATAGCCATGGCACGTAGGGCCCACATCACCCAAAACCCAAAAGTGTATGCTCCTCACGTGCGCTGGCTGATTTTTTGAACTGCCAAAAGATTTCTTTCATTGTCGCAGCTACTTACTTAAAAGCTAGCAGGTTGTGTGGCTCATACTGTCTGGCCATGTTCTGCAAGGCGTTGCAATTGTTTTACTTCAATTTTTCACCAGATTAGGTTTTGCGCAACATAACTGCAGCATGAGCAGAAGAACTTTTTTTTTGTTCTTGTGTGATGTACGTAAATGAACATTTATGGTTTTGTCTGTGTGAGGCAGATGAACATATTACATCACCTAGTGAGTGACAACATTTTATGATTGTAACCAGCATAAGACTTGATTTCTTCCCTTTTTATACTATAATATACAGTAATATATTTAGCATAAGACATGAAAACTTGTCAAACCTTGGGATTCCACGAGACAACTACTTTCAATGAATTTACTTCTTTCTTTCCCAAGCAGGTTACTACCGTACGGTACGCCCATGCAATCAACAAGGATAGGATGATCAAGCTGTTACTTGGGAATCGACATGCACTTCTTTCGTAAATCATTCAAAAATCATAACCATTCTGCCAAGCTAACAAGTTCCACACCAATAATCAAACACATCAAGCTAGCTCTTGGCCACATTTTTTAAGGCAACAAATTAACAAGCTATTTGAACGCCGCAACATCCATCCTGCCTCCTACACTTTGGCAGAAAACAACCAACCTACGACGGTCCCGACGGAGCTCATCTCGACGGTCAAACATAACATGCTTGGTCAATATCAAGTTGCAGGCTCGGTTCAACACAGACAAACAAGCCAAAGCTATTTCATTCTACGTCGCTGATCCTCCTTCAGAATCCTAGTCCAAGTTTGACGCTACATTCTACCTTTGAGCACAACATTCATCTCATCATATCCTGTCCATGTTTGATGACAAGGCATGCAGCTTTCTCCCACATACCAAGCATAGCATTAACCAAACCTACACACAAACAGAGCTGGTTACTGCGGGAACAAGTGTAGATCAGCCCTACTAAAGCCATAATAATCAAATCTTTCATATTTGTCAAGTATGGAGCAAAGAACAAACTAATCAACAGTGATTCAAGGCAAAATTAGGGACGGATGGACTGTGCTCATGATCCTTGGCATGGTCTCCACTCTCCAGGGTAGCACTGCTGGAGACCACACTTGAGATGCAAGAGTACTAGTGCCGGTAGAAGGTGACATTATGAACCACTGAAATGGCAGTGAGAATTAATTTAGTTGAATCTATTGCCATGTACAAGTATAGAAATTGTTGGATACATGCAAGTTACAATCAACATGAGCACAGAGTTACATTTTATATTTCCATGAGAAGCAAACAAATCCCACAAACGACTATAACTTATCATCACCCTACTGTATTTAATCAAGTCTATTTAAGCTGACCATACAACCACCTTCGCACCTTACAATAATTGCCTCCAATCTAAAAAATGTTAAGCAGCACTTTTCAAGCTTTGGTGCGGCAGAGAGATGAATGCATACCTAGGATCCAATCATGGTTCCTTTGTCGACATAATGCAATTGAGTGCTCGCTGTTTGTCGACTAGCTAGGTGCTGGTGCCAAATAGTAGCAATACAAGTATCCATGACGCAGCGGGGAAGACGGATCGATCCTTGAGTTCGCTTGCCTCCTTCTGCTGCCTACATACGTTACGTCATCGTCACACATTTGTACCTCATAGAAAGTGTCCTGGAAGAACATCAAATAACCACAACCCAGTTGGTTATCAACATGAACAAAGGATTGCACGCAAATTAACAAAAAGAAGAAGAAGAAAGTCGTATAAGTGAACAGTCCTAAATAGGAACCAAACTTTCATGGCTTAGATGATGCTGGCAGCAAGGATGTCGTTAGATGCCAAAGTTCCACCATGACAAGTAATTGGGCAGCCGAGCAAACAAAGCAAAATACAAGATATGTGAACTAACAGACCGACTGACTGACTGACAAACTAACAAAACAGCCCCCTTTCCCTTATGGATATAGTGCATAATTGTTTTTTTTAAGGATCAAAGCAACATACAACAAGAACGGATAAAACCAACCAGTCACAACAGCAATCAAACCAGGATGGCAACAACCTTCTCAAAGCCAGCAAGAAAAATCACATCCCAAGTAATTTACTTGATAAGCACACAGGTATGTTTACCTAGCTAGAACAGAGCCCTTTTGTACAACTAAAACATACGAGAACTCTAGAACAGAGCCAATAAACGAGTCCTTCCGTAGATGCAGGAAATTTGAGTTTTTTTAACTGTCCATCAGGAACTTCGGCAACCAGTAGCGCATCATTTACCGAGCCAAATGAGGCACATCAAGGCCAAAACCTAAGTAGCCATGGCACAAAGGCCATGGCTCAATGAGTAAGGGGAAGAATGCAGGAAGAGAGAGAGAAGCCGAGAGGACTGACCTTCAATGTTTGTAGCAGAGACCGAACAACACCGTCGTCGTTGACAGTGGAGACGAGAGCTGGCCGAACATACAACCGTGTACGAGCCGTCGACCTCAGCCACCAACCGAACAAAAAATAATATGGCAACGTTTCGAAATCGTCTGAGCACACTTTCCCTGGAAAGTAAAAGTAGCCTGATCAGCAAAAATGCAAAACATAAATAAAATAGTTATGAACAGATGGAACCAATCAAGTACCCATACATCTGGATTTATCATCTAACAGAGGACATTTGCATGAAAAAGACCAATTCTAGAAAATAATTTCTACCACAGGCTACACTGCTCTATGATATTGTTCTAGCACAGGCCATAATGCTAAATATTACTACCATGAAGAACAACATTCTGACACTTTCATCAAAGGCACACCACAATTAATCAAGGACTCTGGCCAGATGGCCAACGACGACCATGATGTAACTTGAAGATCAGAATAAGCTTCAGATGATGCAATCTTTAAAAAAGAAACTGGCGTGACTACAAATTTTGTGGAAAATACCGAGTGGTTCAGGCATCAATAATTTAACATGAATCTGTCACCTCCTTTACTAGCAGTTTATGTTTTGGGGATTGAAATGTAGTATATTAGTTCTTGCAAGAAACAACCACAATGGTTTCTCCTTCAAGTAATAAGTACTCCATCATTCCATAATAATTGTCGTGGTTTTGGTTCAAACCACGAAAATTATTATGGAACGCAGGAGTAGTATTTACTCAGGAAAAAAAAGTAACAAGCAGTATGTACCGGCAGAATCACACAAATAGTGATAATAATAAAGCTCTCTTGCAGGATACATAATCAGGAGACTTAGCTTGTTATGATTCAACAAAGACCCGTTTAAAATCAAACACAAAGCTGAATCAAACTGGTGCAAATGAGTATTTCCATCTCATACTAAGCCACATAGCTTATCATACAAAGATGGACACTTGCAACAGCAGAGAAGCACATGATGTACAATGTCATACAGAACAAGAGGAGCTCACCTGTGCAAGTTGTAGCCGAGCCCGAACATCAGCACTACCATGTTGCGGTTTGGCCTCCTTCTGCTGCCTACGTACCGTACGTCATCGTCACATTTGTACCTCATAGAAAGTGTCCTGGAAGAACATCAAATAACCACAACTCAATTGGTTATCAACAGGAACAAAGGATTGCACGCAAATTAACAAAAAAAAGAAGCAAGTCGTATAACTGAGCAGTCATAATTAGGAACCAAACCTTCATGGCTTAGATGATGCTGACAGAAGGATGTGGAAGATGCCAAAGTTCCACCATGACAAGTAATTGGGCAGCCGGACAAACAAAGCAAAATACAAGAGATGTGAACTGACCGACCAACTGACTGACTAACAAACTAACAAAACAGCCCCTCAACCCTTATGGATACAATGCATACTTTTTTTTAAAGGATCAAAGCAACATACACCAAGAATGGATAAAACCAACCAGTCACAACAGCAGTCAAACCAGCAAGGCAACAATCTTCTCAAAGCCAGCAAGAAAAATCACATCCCAAGTAATTTACTTGATAAGCCCAAAAGTATGTTTACCTAGCTAGAACAGTGCCCTTTTGTAAAACTAAAACATACTAGAAGTCTAGAACAGAGCCAATAAACGAGTCCTTCCGTAGGTAGAGGAAATTTGAGTCGTTTAACTGACCATCAGGAACTTAAAGTCAAGAAAATGGTTCCTGAAAAGGTCAGACAAAACAATTGATTCCCGGGAAGAAGATCGACGTATTCCAGAAATATATGGAACAGCCAGTGGAGCAATTAATATCATCAGCAAGCATTTTCTTGACTTTAAGCATTTGACAATCATGAATTGATCCTATTTGAAAGTTTCAGAACATAAACAACAAAGAATCAGAAAGTTACGAAACAAGTCCTAGTTGAGCCAAACGTGACATGATTCTGTTTCAGCTTTGGAGTTCTATAAGCTTGATCTTACAAAAAGAGGCAAGCGGAACAGATGCTCACAAGTTAGACTCAACTATGTAAGGAACTTGTTTTTTGTTGTACAAAGTCTACTAGGCATATTGACTGGGTGCTACTGATTTCAATGGATATGTATCATTTTACTTCACCTCATCTGGTTGCCAATGAGATTGCAACCGACACACCCAAGCTGCAGCTAGCCTAGAATCGGGGCCTCCAATTAACATGACAAAGCAGAAAGATAAAAAGGTTCTAACTAGCTTTTGAATCAATCTTAACAAGATCCCATCTGAGCCGACCAATATCTGATCAAGCACCTGGTATATTCATCAACACAGCAACGTTCAACAGATTAGAGGACCAATGGCTCAGTTATGAGATAATTCACATGAACCCTAGCATCCATCCAGTGATCATCAAAGGTCAAACTCTAGCATATGGCACAGCTGTAGCTCGATGGCCAGCTGTAGGCGAGGATCAAAGGAAGGAGAAGAGCTGTAGGAGCTCACTTTGCCGGTTTTGTAGCCGATGCCGAACAGCAACACAACCGCCGCATGGCAGCGGGGCCAATGAAAGACGTCGAGGCCAGAGACCGAGCACACCACAGAGCACCTTGCCTGACATGATGAACCCCTTATCTTCGGCATCAGTGATGATGTTGTACCATATCCTGTGCAAGGACAACACACACAAAAAATCTTGAGCTCAAATCCGAAAATGGAAGAACAAAGCATGGGAATCCAGAAAGAAAGGAGCTACTACCTCACCTGTCCTTGACGCTGGAGCAGGGGGCTCCATGGACTCAACTTGGCGGCGACTAGCCCCATGCAGCGGCCGTCCGTGACCTTGTTGAGGTACACCACTGGCGTGTTCGCGATCAACTGCACACGCATCGCAAAACAGAGGAAGAAATAAGTTAAACAAGGTCAAGGACAGCACACCCACACACATATACACTTGGTAATTTTTCCTGTAAGATGGCTCACATGAGAGTAACTAGCAGCAAAGAAAAACTGTAGAATTCACTCTGCAGCCCAAGGTGGATTCAGTTAAATAAAGCATGGGGTTCATGGTAGTACATGAAGATAGCCCAACTGATGACTGACGAACTAGTATGGAAAATCTGTGTACGAGTTGGAAGCGCACTCCGTATAAAAATAAGATTGTACTCGTATTAAAGCAAAATATCATGGAGAACGCGAGTCCACCTAACTAAATGTGCTGCAATTTCATCACTAAATGTCCAATCCTGGGTTTACGGCGTTACCGTGCTCCATGTGGGCATGCAAATGCATCCAGGACCCATTTCGAAGATAAACATTTCAAAAGAAGCAAATGCCTCCAGGAAAAGAAATGAACAAACATATATGTAGGCACAGGTACACAGGAATAAAGCATTACTGATGATTGACAAACTAGTCACCGAGCATAGAAAATATATATTTGTATATATATCAACAAATCAGCGACATGAACCACCATGGTGCAGTTGCCAGAATAAGCAGAAAAGGTAGACAAATCTGTGTACAGAGTGGAAACACGCTCTGTATGAGAACAAGATGGTATTCATAAGCACAAATAATGGGAAGTATTCCACTCTCAATAGATTAAATGAAATTTTATCACTAAATAGTCAATCATGGGTTCACAGCGCCGTCATAATCCATGTGGACATGCAAACGCCTCTAGGATACCTCTGCTCCGATACATGCAGCTAGCGTCCATGCTTACCAGCTATTGTGCTTATGTGACTTGATCCAAAAGTTCAACGAAATATAAGCATTACAAATTAATCAAGTAACCAGGAATGTGCACCCGCAAGTTAGTTAATCTACACAAGCTTCATCCACATATATTATATGTAGTTAAAATTTGAGACAAACCAAGTTGGCGACGCTCCAATTTCAGCAAGCACAAACATAAAAACTGGGAAAGGAAATTTGCACACTTCCAGAAGCGGGAGAGCTTACCTAATGGTATCTTTTCAAAAGCACCAACATATAGGGTGCCGTCATCATTGAGAATTCCCTGGTGAAATGAGAAATCTGTTTCAATATTTTGCTTAAAGAGATAACAAAAACAAATATGAGTGCAGGACAGAAATGCAATGCTGCTGATCACATTCAAAAAAGAAGAAAGACAAAATGATTACTGACAAATGCCAATAGGAATGTGAACAGACTAATTCAGAAACTACCCCTTGAGAATGTGAATATATGAACAAACCATTTATGAGAAGTGCAACTTCCCGTATTAAAGCAGGTTGTACACTAACAGTTCCTTTTTCCAGCTAGATGCCTTACTAGCTCCACGAAGAGTAATGAATAGAAGGGGGAGATGCTGGCTGTCGGGCTACAGGGTAGTATTTGCTTGCCCTGCACCCAGGCACCAGCCACTTCTTCCTGGACCACAATGCAATGCAACTCATTCTTTCTAAGAAAGAAACTCTAACAACAGAGCTACCTAGCACAAGGCACAGTACAACAACCGGTCAACCAGCTCCAGTGCCTGGCCTCCCACACGGTCAAGGATAGCGAACAACAGACAGTAAACTGTGTTGGAGGAATGAGCAACTGATATTCACAGTGGGCCAAAGGCCAATACATATACATGTGAGGTATTACAAGCGGTAGTACCGCACTCAGAGCGGTAATACCGCACTCGGGCGGTAGTACCGCACTCGGGCGGTAGTACCGCAGAGAACACACCAAACACACATCTAACACCCCCCCTCAAACTCATGGTGGATCAACAACACTGAGTTTGGAGAGAAAGAAGCCATGCTGCGCTCGAGTCTGTGCCTTCGTGAAGAAGTCCGCCAACTGTAACTCAGAGGGCACATAGTGAAGAGCCAGTGTCTGATCCTGCACAGCAGCACGTACAAAGTGGGCATCCACACCGATGTGCTTGGTGAGCTCATGCTTCACCGGGTCACGCGCAATACTGATAGCACCGGTACTGTCTGACAGTAAGGGAGTCGATGTAGTAGCAGACACACCAAAATCCTCAAGTAACCATCGTAACCAGATCACCTCAGCCGTCAGCATAGCCATCGCTCGCAACTCAGCCTCTGTACTCGAGCGAGAAACCGCAGGCTGTTTCTTTGTCTTCCAGGCAATAAGAGAGCCACCAAGGAAGACACAGTAAGAAGACAGCGAGCGTCGATCAGAGGGATCACTAGCCCATGTAGCATCAGAGTAGGCCTGGAGCTCGAGAGAGCTGGAGCGGGGAAAGAAAAGGCGATGAGAGATCGTGCCACGAAGATATCGTAGAACACGGAGGAGGTGACTATAGTGGACAGAGGTGGGGGCTGAAACAAACTGACTGAGAATGTGGACAGGATAGGAGATGTCAGGACGCGTAACAGCAAGATAGACAAGGCTCCCAACGAGGTGGCAATAGCGAGTGGGATTAGGAAGAGGGTCACCGTCAGAAGCACGAAGCTGAACGTTGAGCTCCATAGGAGTCACAACAGTGCACTCATCACCGAGAGCGGCACGAGTAAGAAGATCCTGAATATATTTTTCCTGGGAGATGAAGAAGCCTGCAGAGGTCTCAGAAATCTCGATCCCAAGAAAGTAGCGAAGAGGACCAAGATTAGACATCAGAAACTGTTCCCGGAGGCGGGCCTTAACAAAGGCAATATACTCAGAATCGTCACCAGTGATGATCATGTCATCCACATATAGAAGGAGAAGAGTCCGACCACGAGGAGAGGTGTGGACAAACAGTGCTGGATCATGATCACTAGGCAATAAGCCAGCGGCAGTAATGACAGAGGCGAACCGCGAGAACCAGGCGCGAGGGGCCTGTTTAAGACCATAGAGGGAGCGGCGAAGTCGGCAGACCATACCATCAGGAGCATAGTACCCCGGTGGTGGTTGCATATAAACCTCCTCACGCAACTCACCATTGAGAAAAGCGGTCTGGACATCAAGCTGAGATACAGACCAATGACGAACAGAAGCCACAGCAAGGAGAGTGCGGACAGTGGTCATGTGGGCCACAGGAGCGAATGTCTCATCATAATCGCGTCCCTGCTCCTGCTGAAAGCCACGAGCCACAAGACGAGCTTTGTATCGCTCAAGGGAACCATCGGAGCGAGTCTTAATCTTATAGACCCACTTGCAGGTGATGGGACGAACACCGGAGGGAAGAGAGACCAGATCCCACGTGCCATTGCGCTCAAGCGCCGCAAGCTCCTCGGCCATCGCAAGCTGCCATTCAGGCTGAGTCATGGCAGCCCGATAGGTGGTGGGCTCAGCAATGGCAGAAAGACCATACCGGTCAGGGGAATAGCGATCAGGTGGGGGACAAGGCCTAACACGGAGGTTATGGACCGGCGGAGGCATGAGAGGAGGTGCACTGGAAGTAGAGGGCACATCAGTAGGATCATCCACAGCACGAGGACGACGAGTGTAGTGGAGAGGAAACGGGGAGTGAGGTCGAAAGACTGGGGAGGAGGGTGGGGAGGGAGGGGATGGTGGAGACGAGGGAGAGGAGGAGGAGGGAGGGGATGGTGGTACCGGTAGTGTAGGGGGACGCACCGGGGGAGAGGGAAGAACAGGAGGCACAGTGGGAGATGTGTCAGGAAGGAGAAGGAAGGAAATATCTTTCACGGAAAAGCTCGAGGAGGAGGGACGCGGATAGTAAGAACGAGACTCATCGAACGTCACATCACGAGAAATGCGCAGACGGCGACCAACAGGATCCCAACAGCGATAGCCCTTGTGCTCATCACTGTAGCCAAGGAAAACACACTCAACTGACTGAGCAGTCAACTTGGTTCGTTCTCGCGGAGCAAGAAGAACATAGCACACGCATCCAAACATACGAAGAGCGGAGTAGTCAGGAGAGTGACCAGAGAGACGCTCCATAGGAATACCACCCTTCAAGGCAGCCGAAGGCTGAATGTTGATGAGGTGGGTGGATGCGGAAACGGCCTCAGCCCAAAAATGGGGTGGAAGAGAGGCGGCGATCATCATCGCCCGAGCCGTCTCAAGCAAATGGCGATGTTTGCGTTCAGCAACTCCATTCTGAGCATGGGCACTAGGGCAAGAGAATTGGGCAAGAGTGCCCTGCTCCGCAAGAAAACCACGCAACATGTGAGAGATATACTCTCCAGCTGAGTCAGCACGGAAGATACGGACAGGCGTGGAAAATTGAGTGCGAACCATGGCAGCAAAACGTTTGTATATGGGTAGAACCTCGCTGCGAGATTTCATACAATAAAGCCAAGTGTAGCGAGAGAAATCATCAATAAACAGAACGTAGTTGCGATGATCCCCTTTCGAGTCAAAAGGAGCAGGACCCCATACATCAGAATGAACTAAGTCAAAAGGACGCTGAGATACAGACTCACTGGTAGGATAAGGTAACTGAGTCTGTTTGCCAAGCCTACAACCTTCACAATGCAACGAAACATCACCGGAGACAGACCCTAAGACGCCTTGGTGTACTAATGAGGACAAGCGAGAGCCACAGATGTGACCAAGTCGATGATGCCACTACTGGAATGACGCAGGAGAGGAGGCAGCAAGAGCATGAGAACTGGCGTATGTGGTAGCAGCGGAAGGAACACGAAGCCAGTCAACCTCCCAAAGGCCCTCAGACTCACGGCGCCGAGGGCCACCACCAACCAGAGCCTGAGTGCGATGATCCTGAACAGAACAAGAGTCGGCATCAAGAATGACACGACAGCCAGAATCAGTAATTGGGCAGCGGAAAAGAGATTCATGGTAAGACGAGGAACATGAGAAACACTAGGAACCAAAAAAGATGGAGTGGAAAGGATGCCACGACTAGCAACAGGAAGAGGTGTGCCATCGGCAATGAGAACATTAAGAGGAAAATCAAGAGGTCGAAGAGAAGATAAAGCAGAAGAATCAGAAGACATATGAAAAGAAGCTCCAGAATCCAAAACCCACGAGGATGTACCTGACTGAGTAGGCTCCGGCGGGGCGGAGTGGTGGTGGCAGTCACAGCGGCAACAGAACCCGTCGAGGAAGATCCAGAGGAAGCCAACATGCGCTTGAGCCACACAATATCCTGGTCAGTGAGCGACAAAGTCGAGGAGGACGCACGAGTCCCACTAGAAGAAGAGCGCTTCAGGTCTTTCCGCTTCTTGTGACAATCAGACTCTGGGTGACCTGGCCTGTTGCAGTAGCCACAAAAGGTGTGCGAGCGCGGCCGACCCTCTCCTGAAGAAGGAGGGTGACCCTCCCCCCTGGAGGTGTAGGCAGGAGCGGTGGAGTGGTGAGGCGAGCAGACGACACAGGAGCTCGGGCAGCAAGAACAGTGGGAACCACAAGCAGACCAGCAGAACGGAGGCGTGTCTCCTCAGCACGAAGCTCTGCAAGCACCTCCGAAATAGGAACACGACCACGAGCAAGCAGGTGAGCACGCCGAGGCTCAAACTCTGGACGAAGGTGAGATAAGAACTCATGGAGGCGATGAAACTCCAAGTCAGACCGCACAGTCTGGCAACACCGGCAAGTACCACAAACAACTGTCCTGAGAGAGTCAAGCTGGCGCCAGATGGCAGAGCTCTGTGAGTAGAACTCATCAACAGAAGAGTCACCCTGATGAAGAGCGTGCTCCTGACGCACCACAGATAAGTAGAGAGCATCACCAGATGGCTGATATCGCTGACAAAGATAGAACCACATCGCAGCAACAGGACCGAGACCCATGAACTCAGACGCAAACTGAGGTAAGACACTCGCAGTAAGAACAGCAGCAGCTCGAGCATCATCGTTGCACCACTGAGTGTAAGCAGACAGATCATCTCGGTAAGCAGAAAGAGCATCTGAGTAGGCAGATACCTGTTGATCATAAGCATCAACCGCAGCATCGTCAAGGGCCTTGGCTGTATCCCGATCAGCCTGAGAAGCATCAGCAGCAAGAACAGGCGGCACCGGCGGGGTAGGAGCCACAGGTGCAACAGGGCAAGGCGGACAGGGAACCTCGCCAGAGAGAACGCCCCACAGGAGAAGACCGCGCATGTGGATGCGCATGAAACCCACAAACTCAGCATA
This sequence comes from Elymus sibiricus, assembly GCA_039707655.1. Classification (NCBI taxonomy): domain Eukaryota; kingdom Viridiplantae; phylum Streptophyta; class Magnoliopsida; order Poales; family Poaceae; genus Elymus; species Elymus sibiricus. The sequence continues at coordinate 365,842,343 of CM077663.1, read as the reverse complement.
GTTGGTGCCATCGAAGATCACCGAGCACCGAGGAATAGCCACATAGCCCGACGAAGACATGACGCCTGAGTGCGCGGTAGTACCACACTTCTCAGCGGTAGTACCGCTCTTGCCAGCGGTAGTACCGCGCTGCACAGGGCGGTAGTACCGCTTGTGTGGTACTTCCGCGGTCCAGTGCCGTGGGCACTTCCGCTTATTTTAGTCTTCTGGTATGCCTGGCCTTAAAGCGGAAGTAGAGCGGCAGTAACGGGCGGTAGTACCGCTTCGGGCGGTAGTACCGCTCTTGCCAGCGGTAGTACCGCTCTGCACAGGGCGGTAGTGCCGCTATGCTAAGCGGTAGTACCGCGCAGAGCCGCTGGATCGGGATCGGGATCGACCAAATCGCTGCCGAGCGAGGAGGAGCACAGGCAGGAGCCGGCCGGAGGAGGAGGCCGGGCGCGGGACGGCGCGGAGGCGGCCTGGCGGACCGGGCTGAGACCGGGCTGGCGCGAGGCAGAGCTGGCGCGAGGCAGAGCCGGCCGGCGACCGGCGCGGTGCAGAGGAGGGCAGGCGCGAGGCAGCGGCGCGGGGTAGAGGAGGCCGGGCAGGCGCGAGGCAGCGGCGCAGGGCAGAGGAGGCCGGCGACCAGGCTGGCGCGGGGCAGAGACGTCGGCCGGAGTTGCTCTAGCGGCAGCGACGGTGGAGGTGGTGCGGGAGGAGGAACCAGGCATCTGATACCATGTTGGAGGAATGAGCAACTGATATTCACAGTGGGCCAAAGGCCAATACATATACATGTGAGGTATTACAAGCGGTAGTACCGCACTCAGAGCGGTAGTACCGCACTCGGGCGGTAGTACCGCACTCGGACGGTAGTACCGCAGAGAACACACCAAACACACATCTAACAAGCTGGAGCCAAAGTGAGAGCACACACGCACAAACAAACATGACTGGCTCACAAGCTCAGATGAAGGCAGGCCCATAAGTGTACAAACAGCATGGCTGGCTCACAAGGATTTCCCAAGCTCGGGTGACATCAGGTCCCACACGTTGATGACTTTTCGGCAAAAAAAGAAGGGGAAATGTTGAAATTCATGGAGAACACAAGTCCACCTACAGACGTGGCCTGCAATTTTATCACTGAATGTCCAATCCTGGGTTCATGACAATGTCGTAATCCATGTGGGCATGAAAATGCCTCCCCCGGGACCCATTACAAAGAAAAGAAGTTTCAAAAAAAGCAAATGCCTCCAGGACACGACTGCTCTGTTAAAGGAAGCTAGTGCGCATGCATGCCAGCTGTAATGCGTATGTGGCTTGGTCCAAAATTTCAACAAAATATCTGCATTACAAATTAATCAAGTAGCCAGGAATGTGCACCCACAAGTTAATTAATCTACACAAGCTTCATCCACATATATATGGTAAACACTTCAGACAAACCAAGTCGGCAAAGCTCCAATTTCAGCAAGATAACAAACATAAAAGCTGGGAAAGGAATTTTGCACAGGTTTAATGAAGTGGGAGAGCTTACCTAACGGTATCTTGTCAAACGCACCACCATATAGCACCCCGCCATCACTGGGAATTCCCTGGTGAAATCAGAATCTGTTACCACACATACACTTGGTAATTTCCTGTAAGATAGCTCACATGAGCACAACACATGGGCAACAGCATGAGATAACAAAAGCATGCTTCAGAATCAAATCTAGCATGCTATACTCTACAATCAAAACATACAACAGTAAGAAGAGCTATTACATGCTATATCTAAATATAAATGGACAGTAAGGCAACCAAATGTTCATTCTCAAATTCGGCAATTTCTAAGATGGACAAACTTTATCTAAGCATGTCTAGAAGCAAAGGACCACCCACATGCAGGTACACAAGTATGGATTCAAGCACTCGTTGATTCATTTAACCATATAAATGTATAGGATGCTTGACAACATAATCGGGCCCTTACTCATTGGCTAGATGGCTTGTACCACAAAACCGGCCACGGCTCAATGGCCAGACCATCTCAGGGCACAAGGAGAGAATGAGGAGACCCTGGACCCACCAGAACTAAGGACTGTGCAGCCACCACCGCCTCTGTTGCCAAAAGACCACTATCATCATGCAGCAGGGGATGCCGAGGTAGTCGCTGAGGATGTAGTCCGCCGAGCCACTGTAGCCGGACAAGGTGGATACGACACAACTGAAGATGGTAACCACAAAAGCAAGTCAGAGATGATTTACTATAAGATTTTGTTACAGGAACATTAAATTTTTATTATGATTCCCTTAGAAGGGACAGGGTTGCTTGAGAAACACATAATGTACACATATACAGTACAACTGCAGACTGATCCACAAAGCATTCAATTCGCATTTAAAAATGTTAATTTGATCTCCATTGACAACTTGATGTCAGGCAGTATACCAACAATTACTGCCTTGTAAAAGAAGGCAACCAACCAAAAGCTCCATTTTAAAAATTAAATAACAAACATGTAGAGCGTAAAAAATAACCATATACTCATTCTAGAAAGCAGGATTGGTTCTTCAAAAACTACATGAGCAAAGCATACAACCAGAAGCTACATGAATATCCTCTATCCCTTCCTTTTCACGTGCAACAACATGAGTATAGCTAGCTATTGAAGGAACATAAACCGTGTGCTGAGACAGCAATAGAAGCAAAATGTTACATTTCCAGTACAAACTGCCCACTACATGTTAGAATAGAACTTTGACACTTGAGAACTATAACTTTGTTTGAGAAAATTGCATTTTGATCAAATAAAAGAAACAACACATAATGTATTCACTAGCTACCACAAATTCCAGAGGGCACTACCTTTTGACGTTGCTTCCATTGTCATGCCCGTGGCGGAGGCGTCATGGCTCACCTAGGTCACCTTGACCAAAGGGTCACCCGTCTGCCAAAGAAAGTTGGCACATTTCAGCGCACTGCAATCCAGTGACAGGCTATGAACAGAGAAACTAATGTGTCGAAGAAGTAAACCATGGAGTGCAGCAAGCTACTACACTATGTGAGTGGATTATGAAGAACTAGACTATAATAGGGCAGTGAAGCTTCACAAATTAAAGAAAACAGAAGTGAAGTTTGATAAATTATAAAAGGAAACAGCATAATCCAGGGTTGTGTAAGGTAACAACAATCTAGGGCAAGGTAGCAAACTTTTGCAATAGAAAGTTGCCACATTTTCATCATCTGGTTTGTCCACTGTGATCCCGCTATGGGGCCAAGAACAGGAGCAGCAGGTTGGGAAACTATCGATTGCGCGCTAGACAAGAGCAGCCTACTATGCAGGTGGATTGCAGTTTCTAAAAACTACACTAGAGCAGATTGTTTTGATCTTAAGCTTATTTCTCATCAAGCTTAAGCTTATTTCATGTACTATTAGCTAAATACATACAAATGGTTTTCCAGATCATCAGGGATATCATCTCCCCGGTTACATTTAAAAAATAAATAAAACACAACCATGTTCATAGTAGCTCCTAATACAACTACTAACCAACACATGTGTCCCTATGGACCAGATTCCAACGAAACTACAAAACAAAGACGGAGCATAAAGGTAAAGGAGGAATAACTGGATATTACAATTGACAACAACAGCCTCAGGCTCCTCACATCACAGGTTTTACCACGGAAAACAAGTAGAACTGGACAGAATAGATAGCAATGCGTACAAATGTGCTAGCAGCAAAAGCCTGAACCCCATTTATCTTTTTGCTAATTACAAACAAACTTCCCATCATAAACTAGACTTATGTTAGAAAAATTTACCAGAAGTCACCGGGTAAAGAGTTCAGTCACTAATGAACAGGAATAGTGCAGCTCACCAAACGAAACACATATGAGCTGAGAAGAAAATGGTGGTGTGGTGGTGTGTGACGAACATTGTGTGTAAACATATAAACTGTGAAGGACTGACAACTTGTATGGATGGATGCATCACTTGCTGGTTTATAAGGCGGCAAAGCGACCTAAAGCCAGCACCACCCGCTACAACACTTAAGCGACGCCTAAGCGTCTAAAGCGGGCGCTTATGCGTCTAAAGCGGGCAAATATCTAAAGCGCTGCTAGGGCGCCTTGTCGCTTAATATGGCACCTTGTCGCTTAAGGGACGCTTAATAAACAGAGCATATAGCAAGCAATGGTTAGTGGAGAAGGCTATATGGACAAACACACGGTTGCTTGTCACTAATCTTGACAGCACCAACTAAGATGGCCACGCCTACAGCAGCTAAACAACACATTACTTTCCTTTTTTTATGTTTGCAAGAAAGATAAACAACAACAAATTTGTGTGTCGATTTCCAGGAAAATCATTGTCACATGCCAATGTTGGTTAAGTGACGACATCAATAGATAGCCGATTGAATCCCTGCAAGCAGTTTTGCCACTATGACATGCCCATGAGCAGATGCACTCTATCCCAAAGGCAAAAGAATATTCATTTTACAAACAGAATCAACAACGGAAAACACGTAATTCAGATGCAATGCAAGAAAGAACACACTCCCTTTCTTTTCAATCCGGTATCCATTCAAAATAGAGCCATCATTAAACAGTCAACATCCCAGCATAAGTACGGATCCTACCAAAGCTAAAAAAATGGACCACTGCCAAAACCCTGTAGCATGTTATGCAAATTTTTTTACGGAAATGGATATAATTAAGAATATTCGTCTAGGCACAACAGAATCTTGCATAGGCAGCACTGCATGGTAGCAGCCACATACACGCATAGCCTCACAAAGCACAAGTATCATGACATGCTTAATCAACAAGAAATATGGCCACAATACCAAGATCAAGGTGGTGGCTGGAAGACCACCACCACTACACACAGCATGACGACCACAATCACCCACAGCTCGATGGCCGGACCGTCTAAGGGCAGAGTAGCCGGACATGGAGGTCCCGACAGTGTCCGGTATGGTTCAGGTATTGTCGGCTGGCAGTGACGTCTCATTGGAGGTCGGCCGCTGGTGGCAAGGTGCTCTGGAATCATATGCTCGGCAGATAAGCGACACTTGTTGCCTGTACCAAAAAGGAAGCACATGTTAATATACATGTAGATGCACTGGTACTTAATATACATGTAGATGCACTGGTACAAAGTGTTTCTCCATGGCAGCAAGGACAATGGTCATATGGACAATGGACAAGCACATGTGTAACAAAACAGAGATAAAAAGGTGGTGCAAAGAAACCACAATCAGCAAGGAAAACAATGATTCTTTCATAAGCCGGTACCTCGCTGGAATTTATACTAACTAAGCACGGTGCTATTATGCAGCAAACAAAATTGTGTGGCCCAGACCAAGTACTTAGCCGGCTTACAACCAATCTAAACTGCTTAATATCTGGCATAGGTAGGGGCTGCACTTGGACAGAGACCATCACTGTGCATGTGTTAATTAAAACAAACCGGACAAGAAAATTGGTTGGGTGGAGAAAACACATATATGCTGGCTGATGCAAAAATATTCTGAGTTGTTTCTAGGGAATAACTAATTGACTAGCCCTACTGCCACCAATACATACATAGATCCTCCTCCTTACAGCAGCTCCAACTTTTGTGGGAAAAAAATGTCATCGCCGAAACCAGTCAAAAACACTAAAATTGGCACGGCTGGATGGCCGTGGGCAGAGAGAGAGACAGCATGAGGAAGCAGTGGATTACCTATGGAGGAACTGGAGAAGAGAGGCGTCAGACTGAGCGCCGCGCAGGAGTAGGCATCTTGTGCAGCAGTAGCCTGAAGACGACGTTCCCCTTGGCCCCTCGGCAGCCGTAACTCCACCTCCTTGCCCTTGCCGTGATGTGCAGCACAAGTCAATCTGCTTGAGGGAAGCAAAGCACATGAGAAATATTCATTCCTAAAACAGTGGAGAATTTCCTCTGAAAACCAGTGAGAATCTAACAAGGACATGATGAACTCATCACATGCGAGAACATGGCACGGAAGTGCTTTTGGATACATCATGGCAAGGATATGATACGAGACTATATTCTTTGGGCATGAACTGAGAAATTTCAGTATTTTGACTGTTAACTTAAAGCCAGCGCTAAGAATTGAAGTGCTGAGCAGTAATGCACCTACCCCTAATACATAATACCCTTCAAATGGTTGATTAGTCAGAGATGTTAAAGTAGTTGCAGATCTCCCATTACTGAACTGGTTGCAATGTGGTAGGTCTGCACCTCTTCGGAGATCCAAACAATAACAAACAGCGAGAAGATGGAGAGGAGGAAGCCATGACACAAGCTTCTCCAATGCCCATCTCCATTGCAAAGAAAACATGTCAGCAAGAAGGTGACTGACATATAGATGCAAGCATTGCACCTATTTAAATATATGTATACAGGTACCTGCTCTCGAGCTCCATTTTGTGCCTTGCACTGCAGGACGAAGCTCTACGCCTCCTTAGTGAGTCATCTCACTACCCACCAAGCTCGCTCCTCTTCAATGGTAGAACCATGTCGATCATCTGCACCCAGGAAACGAAATGCAAGTATTTTAGTTGAAACCAGCCGTGTGATAATCAATCATGTGATGAAACAACACGCATGCTATTATGGCTTGCCAGTAGTAATTATAGAAAAATATCCCAACATCACCATCCAACCATTCATTCATTCATTCATTCGGGGCCGAGTAAAAGAACACCTTAATAGTAATCGTTGTGCTGCTGCTAGGTGATACATGTCCAATGCATAAGAGCCGCGCGTGACAGGGAACAACGATTGTCAGTAACATTCAAATTACTAATATCAAATTTAGTGGCAAGTAAACATCCACTCTTCAGTTTTATTTCAGATGTAACACTAGATGATGGTTTATTAGGCTTATTATGTTGCTCAAATTCCTTTGCCACAATCTGATTTTCACTCTTACTTTGCTCGTGTTTTGCTTTACTAGCTCTCGCAATGTCATCTTTCATAATATGTTCAGGAGACATAGGAAGCAAAGTCATATGTTTATCCTTATGAACAAGAGTATAATGATTTGTCCTACCATGGTGTACATAATTTTTATCAAATTGCCATGGTCTACCAAGTAAAACGGAGCATGCTTGCATGGGTACCACATCACAATCAACATAATCAGAATATGTAGCAATGCTAAAGTGCACATGAACAGTACGTGTTACCTTAACCTTGCCACTGTTGTTGAACCATTGGGTGTAATATGGATGAGGATGTGGTGTAGTGGTTAGAGACATCTTCTCCACCATCTCCATGCTAGCCAAGTTGTTGCAACTCCCTCCATCAATGATGACTCGAACATAACGTTCCTTCACAACTCCCTTTGTATGGAACAAGTTGTGCCTTTGATTTTTCGTAGCCTGCCTGCACACTCGAAACACGTTGAGCAATAAACTTTCATACCTGTCAGCGTAGTAAGTAGCCATGGATTGTGTCTCTTGTTTAGTATCCTCGACACCCTATTCTTCACTTGCAATAAGAGCCGAAGTCTCCCCATCATAATCACTAGCGAACGCATATCCACCATCCTCGGTAACAATCATCACATGTTTGGAAGGGCATTCTCTCGCATAGTGACCTCCACCCTTGCAACGATGACAAATAACCTCATGTGTTTGCCCTGTAGATGCCATGGATGAAGAAAAGCTCTGTGTAGGCCCCGAAGGTGTGCCCTTGCCAGAGGTTGGTGGCGGTGCCTTTTTTCTTGTATCTCTGTTGGAGTTGGCGGCTGAAGTAAGTGGTGTTGTAGTAGGACATGTGGAAGTAGATGATGTACGTGGTGTCCATGATCAAGCTCGACCTACAGAAAAATTAGTTCTCGCCATTGCTTGCCAATCCTGCACTTCACGTTCAGCTTTGCAAGCAAGATGGAATAAACGAGTGATAGTGTTATACTCCTTATACTCTAGAATAGTCTGAATCTCTCTATTTAATCCACTCATAAAACGTGCAAGCATAGCTTCATTCTCCTCAACAATACCACATCTAATCATGCCAGTTTGTAATTCCTAATAATATTCCTCTACAAAAAAATTCCTTGTCTTAAACGCTCCAAAATTTGAAGAAATTCACGTTGATAATATGGTGGAACCAAACGATTACGCATAGCAGTTTTCAAAGAGTAGTAGAGATATTATGATGATGTATTCTGCAATGTCCAGACCACCGAACACAAGCAAAACTAGTGAATGCACAAACAGCAGCAACAACACGTCTATCCTCAGGAAATTGTAAGCGTGTAAAACGTTCTTTTGTTTCTAACTCCCAAGTAAGATATATATCAGGAACGTATCTACCCTCAAATATCAGAATATTCAATTTAATTTTAGGGAGATGGTCATGATCCCATACCTAAGGGGGTGGTGCAGCCATACCGTTGCGATTGTATGCATGTGGACAACCTGGTGCTTGTGCTGGTGGTTGCCCCTGGTGCTGATTGGTAGCAACATCTCCCTCATCATAGTAATCACCATTGTAGTCCTCATTCTGTTCAACCACAGTAGCGCCAGCAGCCACAGAAGTTGCAGTAGTAGTAGCAGTAGCAACGGCACCAGAATTTTGGTTGTTCTCGATAGGCACACGTTGCGCTCATCCCACGAAATTCGGCCAATTTTGTTGTTGTTGTCGAGGTATGATAGGTGTAGCAGGTAGTGGTAGACGTCCAAGCACCTCATTGAGCTTAGCGTCCATCTTGGTGTCCAACGTCTTCTCCAAACTATCTAGCTTCTCCATGGCCTCTCCAAGGCTGGTCACCAAGTCGTGCACCTGTTCACCCATAATTTGTTGAAATTCATCATGGAGCTCCTTGTTTGTCATGCTCTCCCAGTTGATCTCGTCGGCTTGTGATCCTGACGTGGTTAGCAGCAATAGGAAAACACAAGAATATGAACCTACAGACTACTAGGAAGTGGTGGTGGTGGTGGTGTGTCACAAATCCGTCAAGCAAATCTCAAATTCTTACTAGTTCTTACCAAGCAGCAGGCGGTGATCGGCAACCGTTGTAGTCAAAAACTCTCAAAGCTTGGATAAAGATTATCAGGTGGTGTCAAACACATGAAGTAGTAGTATGTGGAGCTGGGATGGCTTATAATATGGTAGCAAAAATGTTAGCAATAATCAATTCAGAGATGCAATGTTGAATAAACGCTCAACGACGGTACTGTGCTGGTCCTAGGCTAGACTATACTAGAGACGCGAGCCTAGAACACCAACAAAATCACGACGTGACACGTATCAAGGGAATAGCACACTCTGGATTTTTTCCCTCTCTTTTTTGGGGCGCTATGTTTATTTTATTTTTACGCTCTTTTTTTTGCTCAACAACATTTTTTTTTTCAAAAAAGTCTACAAATGGTCTAAAAACTGCCTAGCCAGAATTTTCCAAACTTAGTTTTTTTTAACTGGAACTATTTTTCTTCTGCGGGTATCATGGAAGTTGGGGAGTCTGCCTTGCCCACGACACGTACTAGGGCGTGATCTGGAAATCGAAAACAGAGAAGCAAATATTGGACTCGGACTAGGACTGGTGGCAAAGCTGAATCTGGTGGAACTCGGACTGGTGGCGAAGATATGTAGGGGCAGTGGAACACGGAGTGGTGGCGGATTTGTGGTGGTGGTATATGGAAGGGGTGATGAAGATGGTGTGGTGGTGGTATATGGCAGCGGTGATGACAGTGGCGTGGTGGTGGTATATGGTAGCAACAATGAAGATGGAGTGGCGACGGCGTGACAACCTATGAACAGAACTCGAAACTCTAAAGGACTAAACACTAAGACAAGCACCTCAACACGACGATGCAACCGCAAATTCAACAAAGCAAAACACCAAACAGAGGTTCGGATAGGATGAAATAACCCTTATTTTTTTGTAGCTACACATGCGGTCTAGACTATGAAAAACTGGAAAATCACACCGAGCAACCTGGAAATCTGATACCACTTGATAGAGGCGAAGTTTTTCCTATCTTTCGATGAGATGTGACTATCGTTTTTGGTGGAGTAGACTTTGACGATCCGACTATGAACGTGTGAGGACGTCGCGCCTTAGCAATCGCTAAACCAACTCCGAGTGGTTATTAACCATGCAGGAGCACGATCAACCTGACCACGAGGGTTTATTTCCTACACGCAAACGAAGAACAAGCAAGAAACTAAAATTGCAATCTGGATATTGCGAATATAAGAGGAAAGTTTTATTGATGAAAATGGGGTTCTGTGACGTTTGGGTCTGGTCGTGGAACACAACCGAAGGACGCGAAGTTGCAGCTATGGCGAACTTTTAATCTAAACAAAACCCAAGTCTAAACGGCAACCTAAGGGCTGTATATATGGGGGAATAGAGGGGGATTTGGTGACCCCTTGGAGGAGGGGCCCGAAACCAACCCTAACTCGGTTTCCCCACACATACGGACTCTAAAAACAACCTATAATGTGGTATTTCAAAATTACATGGGCCTGGCCCAAAAATAAGGTGGCACAACACCTAATAGCCTATGGACGAAATGTATGAAGTGGCATCTTGAATATTTCATCCAAACCTTCATGCTCTCATTATGGTGGCTTCAAAGTGTGAAAATCATCACTCGAAGCTCCATTGTTCTTTCCCGCGCGCGCACCTTCTTCTCCATGCTTGCTCCCGCTCCAATGGTCATCCTTCTTGTCCATGCCAGGTCCTTAATTCATAAGTAAAACAAAAGTATATAATTTAGGCAGCATCATATGTTCATGAACATTAGAAGGATTTCCAAGAAATTAAAGTACTTGGTAATTCAATTGACGTGCGTGAGCTCTAGTAACTGGTCCAGTATGTATAGCAGCAGGGGCTGTGGGTGTAACAATGGTATTGATGTCCTCATCAACCGCCGTGTGAAACCTTCAAACGAGAGAAGACAACAAACACTTGGAAAAAAAGAAGGTTAGCGTGAATGCAAAACCTATCATTCGTGTGGTGAGATACCCAACAAGTAACTTTATCATGCCTATCATAAGAGGGTACAAAGGTATGTGGTACGGTATGAAAGGATATGATGCGAGTACAACCAAAGATATTAAGCTCAATGAAACTAGCATGCGTCACAAGCAAGGTAGTCAGAATCCCGACTCGACTCCTAGAATCCTACGACTTCACGACCCTACGGAAGCATGTGGATCCAAGTCCCACTATAAATCTGGATCTGGTAGAATCCATGTTGAGTCGCGATCCAAATCATAGAATCCTATACAAAACTATAGAATTCCGACTATGCTATATGGACTATGTCCGATTCTACTAATTTATCTAAGCCATTTGTTTAGTTGTAGAAGATTAGTATGCCATCATCCAAACCCCTTTTCACATGCCTCATGGCCCTTTATTCCCCTCCCAAGCCCAAATGCTCAGCCACCGACACCTTTGATCTAGCTCTCAGAAACCCTAGATCAAAACTAATGATCAATCTTGTCGACGAATGGAATTGGCATGAGAAGTAATATGCATCAAGATTGATCAGAGAAGGTGAGCAAGACCCTTCAAGGTTCAGCACAACATGTCAGCTATACAAGTGATTGGCTATTCACATACTCTAAAAAACCTCCTAAGTAGATTTTGTGTGTTAAAGACTTAAATGTTCTATATATTTCCCTCTCATATACGTTCCATACATGCAAGCTAGATAGTAGGTTAGCAAAGAAAAGATGTGGAATACAACTAGCACTGATGTGTACGTTTTTGCTCTATATTTAGTGTTAAAACTCTATAGAAGCCATATAAATTTCTGACATGGATGCAAAATATAATATTTGAGTAAATCTAGTAGAATCCTCGATTCCATGACTCGATACTACGATTCGATTCTGTCTAAGGAAAATCGATCCAACTTTGAATCCGGACTCTGACTAGCTTGGTCACAAGGAAAATGTCCAAGTCTCCAAGTATTAAATAGAACGGTAGTGCAATCTCAATATCAATAAGCATAACATGGGTGCACTCACTACAAGATTCAAGTAAAGGAGACATGTGACAATAATCAAAACAAATCATGTGAGAGGCATGGACATGTATGTCATCAACCCAATGAAATGAGAAATTATGTAATGTGTGCAATGCAACAAAGAAAGTGATCATAATAAGCAAGGAAGTAGTGCGAAGATGCAACATACTAGAGCTAGTGATGGCAATCATGTCATGTGTGCAAATAGTGGGCGTACATAGTTCACATACATATTGCAAGCATAAAAACAAGATATGAGCAAAGTATCATTATTGTATTTGCAAGAAGTCCTATGTAAATAGCAAGGGAACATCATGACTCTCCCAACACAAGTAGCAACAATAGCATAGCGCAAGGTAAACATGGAAATAGCAATTAGGGTCTCCACCAAGCATGCAAGTACACATAGTAGTAGTAGAATGGTGAATCATGAGTAAATGCAAGCAAGGGTCACAATCACATGGAAAAAGCATAGAAACATGCATAACATGCAAAGGGAACACGGAAAGATGGGTATAGCGTGACAAGTGGTATATAGCCCATAGCCGTGTGAGAGCCAAGTAAAACAAATGTGTGTAGTCCTTGCGCGAGGGGAATGGTTGGTGAAACATTCCATTGAATCCCAAATCATCGTTGCTCTCAAGAGCTCGTTTCGTCAACTCATGGGATTGTGAAGTTGATGAGTATTCATGAGTACCTACACAAAACCAAGACAAAAGGAAAATTGTGTGCGCGTGGTATATGTATACATCATCCATTAGGATCTGCATGTGTTCATTAGCACAAAATATCCAATGATCAAATAATTGAGATGCATGATATAAGAACATGTCATCCATCATGAAAGGTTTATTATTATGTATAGCATAATGGGGATTCGAATTGTGCGATGCATCACTAGAAATGTCTATGGCATTGTTATGTATGGTATGCGTATGGTGCACGCAACTGATGTAATCATGTGATCTATTATCAATGTGATGTCATGGAATATGAGATGCGACATCACAATCATATGTAGCATTTTTATGCATAGGGTGATGCAAATAAGGGATGGAATCATGCATTCTATATGATAAGTCAAGACATGGCATATGGGAGGAATTGCTCAATTTTTGAAAAGGAAGCTTAGCAATATCATCACAAGAGAAGCAAAATCCAATAACTAATGGTTTGCCATATATGCCATATGTGCAAATGGGATTTACTTTTATGGGATATGCATATGCACTACGGTGAGGTTGCAATGATGCAATATGGGAAATCTCACTCATAGCGTATGACAAGTTTAGGGGATTAGCAAACATAATGTGACCAATGGAATTTTCACATGATATCCTATGGAGTATAGCATCATGACTAAGTAATTCAACATGCTCATTATCATATTCATAAAAAATCGGTGGCGCATCTAAGCATGAAGAAGACATAGCATGTGGTCTGTCCATAAGGTGATCAACATCATGCAAGCAATCAATGTCAAGATAGTTCACTAATGGGACAAGTGAAGAACCATCACCTATGTTACCTTTAGAGCTCCGCTCATGTGAGGTAGGTGAGGTGGAAAAAGTCGACACTTGGTCAACATCTTTGTCTTGATGGAACCATGTGGGGGAGTGCATTATAGTCCACCATGGCCATCATCATTCCCATTGGAGGAATGGACTTGACGAAGGTAGGCTCATCATCATGTAGGAGACCTTGCACCAAAGAAGAAGACACAATATGAGTAGAGGCTAAGTTGTTAGAAATCATAGTGGCCTCACATACCCTCTCAACTATCTCACTCACTAAGTGTTGTGGCTCAGTCACTCCCACTAGGATGCTCTCACTCATATGGTTCGTTGAGTCACTCAAAGGGTTGTGATGGCTCTCAAACTCACATAGGAAGTTTGGCATATTTCCATGTATGGGACTAGTGGTGGTCACGCTCATCCTCTCATAAGAAATGCACTCAATGTCACATAAGGTAGAGTCACTCATCTTACTCATGTGGTGGTGGCTCTCCTCACATGTAAATTGGAGCATCTCGTCATATGTGGGTGTCGGAGAGATGTAGGTGCAAACATCTCCATGCTCAACTCGTTTCGCCGCCTTGGTTGAAGGGATAGTCCATGCTCAACCTCCTCATCCATAACACCTCCGAAGATGAATGTCGTAGGATGTGGCAAATCATCACTCTCCTCCAAGACTGAAGGGAACATCCCAAGCTCGGCCTCGGTGCTCGACTCCGAGTATGAGTCCCATGTGGGTGCCATCTTCAAGTCGTTAAAGAGGGTCACGCTCGCCGTCGTGGTCGAAGGTAAAATCCCATGCTCGACCGTCTTGTCGTCGTCGTCTTGTATGAGGGCCATGTGATGTGGCACCTCATTGCATGCCTCCATGACCAAAGGGAAATTCCCCTGCTTGTCCATCTTCCTTGGGATGCTTCCAAAGATGGAAGGGTCATCTATGCGTGTAGTCAATCATCTTGGTGTTGGCGTCGAAGCTTGCCCTTGTTGGAGCTCATCGCGCGATCTACCCTTGTGCTCATGAAGGTTGGCCGTAGTGTGATGTAGAGCTTTTAGTCAATGGCGTTCTTCGTTTTTGTGCCACTTGTTTCATGGAGGTGGCTTGCCCTTCGCGATGATATAGATCACGAACGTGATGGTTGCTGTGGCGGTAGTCTCAAAGATGAGGACGTGGTCAAGTTGTGCTAGCATCGGATGAGCACTCCAAAGATGTACGACTTGAGTGTCTACTCCTTGAAGATGGCGAAGGGGAAGAAGACTTGTAGTTGGCCAACATGTGTCGAATGATCCATGTGAGCGACCAACTTGGTGTCGATGCAGTCGCTTTTCCGAGCTTCGGATTGTCGTATATCGATGGCGAGTCGCTCAACTTTTTCGTTGATGTAATTGTTCATGTCGTTGTTGTCGTCGGAGACTTGAGATGATGTACTTTGCGTAGCCATCACAAGACTCGAGCAAGGGCGAGTAGGAAATGAGATTAAAAAAATAACAAGATATCGTTCCCAAAGTTGAGGATGTATCCCGTTTCACTCAATGTGAATTGAGAGAATAGTGGATTTGGTACCAGACTTGTTCATTCACACTACAAAGTAAAGCTTATCGAGTCACTTGGTTAGGACAAGTGGCACAAAATTCAAGCAAATGTTAGCCAAGATATCGAAAATGTTGAGGAAGATTCACGAAATTGCAATGCAAAGCAAATAGATCAATAGCTGTGGTGGCACTAAGAACACACACACGGATAGATAAGTGGGATCCACGCAACCAAGGAATGAGCACAAAATGTGAGACCACGGAAAAGCTCGTGTTGCACGGATACTAGAGAGACAATAGCTCGATTCCTCAAATGGGCTAGATATGCGCTTGCGCACTGATACGTCCATTTTGCATCATAATTTCCTACTGTTATTTACATTGTTTTGTTGAATAATAATGCTTTGGGGAGTGATTCTAATGCCTTTTTTCTCATAATATGCAAGGTCTACATAAAGAGGGAGAATACTGGCAGCTGGAGTTCTGGACCCAAGAAAAGCAAGTCAGAGATACCTATTCTGCACAACTCCAATGAAGCTGAAAATTTACGAAGATTATTTTTGTATTTAATAAAAATTACTGGAGCTGAAAACTACTGGTGGAGGTGTAACACCTACAGAATCATGCTACAGTAATCTCCCCCAAATGGTGGCCATGTCATCAGGTTTTGCTAAGCCAAATTGCCACTTCATAAAAATCAAGACCAAATTCAAATTTAAATAAAGTCAAATAAATTATTTCTTCAAACTGTCAAACAAAATTGTTGGTTAGGTTGCAAATATTCCCTAAGTAATTATGTTAAGGAATACAACATCATCTGAACCACCAAAATGCCCCTAGGATTTATAAAAGTGAGAAGGCAGCAAATAACTTGATCTTTTCAATTTCCAAAAATATTTAAACTTTACAAATTACTCTGAAATTTTTTGTGAAACACCAAAAATATTGTGCATGATTTATGTGCCAAGTTTCATAGATAACAAAGTTCATTTGAAGGGCCAACTAATTGCAACCAGTAAAAAAATAAAGAAACAAAAAAGAATAAAAGAAAACGAACAAACTACTGTCACACCGGGCTCTAGTGCAACGGTGCCCCCAGCCCAGCCCACCAGGGCCTTTCTTCTTCCTCAGTACAGAGGAGATGCAGGGAGTGTGTGGCGCCATCTCCCCCACCATGGCCGCCTTCTGGACGCGTGCCGGCCATCCCTCGGTCCCCCTCGAGCATAAAACGGACCCTCGCCCCCTGGCAAACCCTAGCCTATTCGTCTCCCTCCCCGTGCCTCTGCTCTCTTTCCCCTGCACCTAACCGACGCCACCGTCGCCGTGTCATCGTCGATCCCTCGGCCATCGTCGTCGCCAACGTGCAGGAGCACGTCCAGGAGGTTCGCTGCGCTCGGCTTCGTCCGTTCCGGGCACCATCTCGAGCCGGAGAGCTGCGTAGCCGTCGCCATCGTCATCATCTCCGCACGGCTGCCACCAACTCGTCGTCGATGCCGTCGCTCCGGTCCGTCCCCGCCGCAACCGAGCTGGCCACGAGCTCCGGGGTGAGATTCTCGTCCGATTCCCCCTCTTCCCCGGCTCGATCCGTGCCTATAGCCGCCGTTTTTGAACTCGCTCGATCTCCCGTACGCGTACGTGCGTGCTGCTGCTTGCTGCCTTGGCCGCCGCTGCCTGACGCTCGCCGCGCCCGCGCGTGTGCCCAGCTGCGCCCGGTCGCGCTCGCCTTCGCCCGGCCGTGGCCCTGCACCTGCCGGTGCTGCCTGCTGCATCGGCCGCGCGCTGACGCTGCTGTGTTGCTGCTGCTACTCGGTAGCTGCCCCTGCTCGCTGTCTGCTGGCTGCTGCTTGATACTGCTGCCGCTATTGCTGTTTGCTGCTGCCGCTAGGTGCTGCTCCTTCTTGCTTGCCGCTGCTAGCTACTCCTCCAGCCGCTACTAAGGGCCATGGCCGTGGCCATGCGTGTGTGATGTGTGCACACGCGTATGTGTGTTGTGTGTGTGAGCGTGAGTGTGTGTTCTGTGTGTGCGTGAGTGTGTGAGCCCGTGTGTGTGCGTGAGAGTGTGTGTACAATTAGTTTGGACTAATTTTCTATTAGGAGTTAACTAGTGCTAGTTTAGTAAGTGTGTCAATGACATGTGGACCCCAATGCCTAAAATAACCTTTCACCTAAAATGTGTCACTGACATTTGGGTCCCACAAGCACTATTCCCCCTTTTTGACCAGTCAAATTGACTTGGTCAAATCGGATTAAATAAATGCAGAAAAATTTAGAAATTCGATAAAATTTTGAAAAAATCATATAAAATAAATCGTAAGTCGGATGAAAAAGTTTTATACATGAAAATTGCTCAGAAAAATATGACGAATCCGAATATGCAATCCGTTCGTCTGTCACGTGCTCCTATCATAACGAACATGGAACATTTCCATCATTTTCGTCTGTCCGGTAGTAGCCTGAGACCCGGAAAATATCGTCAGATATTCTTCCAATCCGTCTACGATGTGTAGTAATACGTTAGTGCATGCCTAGCTCCGCATATTGCCATGTCTTGCATCGTGATTGCATCTGTGCTTTATATTTATTGTTTCTCCCCCCTCTTCTTACCGGTAGACCTCGAGACTGACGCTGCTGCCGGGTACGACTACGCGACTGACGATCAGCCTTTTGCCGCAGAGCAGCAAGGCAAGCAACCCCCCCCCCCTGAGCATTCCGATATCGCCCATTTCTTTCCCTCTCATTCTTGCATTAGATTTTGCTATTGTATTAGCTAGCTCCTACTTCTGATGCATAGCCTGCTTTTGATGAACTGCTAATGTACCTGCTGTCACATCAACTGCTTAGTATAGGTTGATCAATGAATCCCTTGTGACACCCTTAGTCCCAGTTGCCCCTGCTTCTTCATCGACGACTCGACGACTCGAAGACTCGGTCAACCGACCGACAAGCCATGCCCGTCACATTCACCGCACACCCCTTAGTTGTACGACTCTGCGGAGCTACTATCGAGTACCGAGGGTGACACCTCGTGAAGTACTCGTGATGCTAACTCTGAAGTGCAGCTAGTCGGTCGTGGTTATCGAGGGTGATTCCTCCTTCACCACTCCCGACGATGACTCTGTCGTGCAACCCCTCAAGTGTGGGACCCTCGAGGGTGATTCCTCTCAGTCCACCTTGACGGTTTCATCGAGCGGGACCCTTTGAGGGTGATTCCTCTGGTTCCGTCTTGATGTTTTATACACACAGTTACTATGACCTGGTTACAGAAACATGTTAGTGATGGGTCGGCCCTGAGGGGTACCCACGGTTTGATGATGATGAGGCGTGGCCGGGCAGCAGAGGCCCTGGCCACACATCCTCGAGACGGGGCGACGGGACCGCACTTCATGGGTCGCGCTTGCCCCGCATTAATAAAATGCTAATGGGTTGGGTATTTGATCTGAGTTGGTCGATTTGGACCTTTTACGCACCAAACCTTCACGTGGGACAAGTTATGGGTACTCAGCGTCGTTGTATCAGCCGAAGCTCTTCGGACTTCAGCAATGCAGTGGCGCGCGCCCGAGTGGTCTGGAAGGCACAGGTCTTGGATTAGAGTGTGCTAGGACTGACCTCGGCCGCCCACGCATCGTGCAGGAGCACAAAGGGCAAGTGGGCCCATGACCCCTGTGCCCTTAGGATTTAGATCGGCGGGCTGGCCTCTCTGTTGAGCCTAGGTGGGGCGACGACGTGTGGTTATCCCGAGGGCGGGCATTACCCAGGAAAGTGTGTCCGGCCGGAGGTGATCAAGCGTGTTGGAAATGCGGTGCACCCCTGCAGGGATGAATTCATCTATTCGAATAGCCGTGTCCATGGTAACAGGACGACTTGGAGTTGTACCTTGATCTACTACCACTAAAATTGTGACTTTAAATTGAAATGAATGTTGGCTCCGGGATTGCTTCCTCGCAGGGAGTCGAGAAAGAATCTCTGGGCGTGGTTACTTAATAAAATTTTGATACAATAATATGTCCATATATGAGATACCAGTCTACTCTCTTCTAATGCTGCAAGATGCTGAAGATGCTGAAGATGCTAGTCTTCAATAGGACTAGGCCTTCCCCCTTTTCTCGCTTTCTGCAGTCAGCCCAGATATAACTCCATTCCTTGATACTGATGCATACTTAGCATAGTTCTGATGTCAGTCTTGCGAGTACTTTGGATGAGTACTCACCGCTGCTTTGCTTCCTCTTTCCCCCTCGATACGATTCTGCGTTCAGATGATGGAGCCCAGGAGATGGAGTATGCCGGAGACGACTACTACACCACCGCGGGAGCCTACTACTACGTGGAGGCGGTCCCTGACCAGCAGTAGGATAGGAGGTTCCCAGGCAGGAGGCCTCGCCTATTTCGATCCATTGTTATGTTTGTGCTAGCCTTCTTAAGGCAAAACTTGTTTAACTTATGTCTGTACTTAGATATTAATTGCTTCCGCTGACTCGTGCTTGTCGAGCTTTGTATTCGAGCCCTCGAGGCCCCTGGCTTGTAATATGAAGCTGTATGACTTTAATTTGTGTCTAGTGTTGTGTTGTGATATCGATCAGTGAGTCCCTAATCTTGGTCGTACGCTTTGCGTGTTTGATTAGCGTACAGTCGAAATTGGGGGCGTCACAGGAGGGCCCCCAGGTGGGCACAACCCACCAGGGCGCGCCAGGCCCCCCTGGGCACGCCCTGGTGTATCGTGCCTAGCCTGGCCCGCTTCCGGTGCCCATCTTCTGGTATAAATTCCCAAAAAACCTAAAAAAAATTAAGAGGAGGACTTTCGGGACGAAGCGCCGCCGCCTCGAGGCGGAACTTGGGCAGGAGCACGTTTGCCCTCCTGCGGAGCGATTCCGCCAGGGGAACTTCCCTCCCGGAGGGGGAAATCGAAGCTATCGTCATCACCAGCACCCCTCTCATCTTTGGGAGGCCAATCTTCATCAACATCTTCAACAGAACCGTCTCCTCTCACACCCTAGTTCATCTCTTGTGTTCAATCTTTGTACCGGAACCTCAGATTGGTACCTGTGGGTGACTAGTAGTGTTGATTACCTTGTGTAGTTGATTACTATATGGTTTATTTGGTGTAAGATTATATGTTCAGATCCATTATGCTATTCAGTACTCCTCTGATCTTGAGCATGTTTATTATTTGTGAGTAGTTACCTTTCTTCTTGAGGTCACGGGAGAAGTCATGTTCACGAGTAATCATGTGAATTTGATATCTGTTCGATATTTTGATGATATGTATGTTGTGATTCCCTTAGTGGTGTCATGTGAACGTCGACTACATGACACTTCACCATTCATGGGCCTAAGGGAATGCATTGTGGAGTAGTTATTAAATGATGGGTTGCTAGAGTGACAGAAGCTTAAACCCTAGTTTATGCGCTACTTCGTAAGGGGTTGATTTGGATCCACATGTTTAATGCTATGGTTAGACTTTGTCTTAATACTTTTCTCGTAGTTGCGGATGCTTGCGAGGGGGTTAATCATAAGTAGGTTGTTAGTTCAAGTAAGAACATCACCTTAGCACCGGTCCACCCACATATCAAATTATCAAAGTAGCGAACACGAATCAAACCAACATGATAAAAGTGACTAGGCGAAATTCCCGTGTACCCTCAAGAACACTTTGCCTATTACTAGTGATTGTTCTGGCCTGTCCTTTGCGTCAAAAGGATTGGGCTATCTTGCTACACCTTGTTTACCATTACCGTTACTTGATCATTACAAATTACCTTGCTATCAAACTATCGATTACCTACAATTTCAGTGCCTGCAGAAATTACCTTGCTGAAAACCGCTTGTCATTTCCTTCTGCTCCTCGTTGGGTTCGACACTCTTACTTATCGAAAGGACTACGATTGATCCCCTATACTTGTGCGTCATCAAGACTCTTTTCTGGCGCCGTTGCCGGCGAGTGAAGCGCTCTTGGTAAGTGGAAATCGGTAAGGAAAAACTTATACTACGTGCCAAAATTTATTGCTACTTGCTACTATGGAGAACAATCCTTTGAGGGGTTTGTTCGGGGTATCTTCACCTTGACCGGAACCACAATTAGTTACCCCTCCACCTACAGCACCTACTGAAAATGTTACTTATGAAATTCCTTTAGGTATGCTAGAAAAACTGCTTGCTAAACCTTATGCAGGAGATGGAACTGAACATCCTGATATGCATCTTTTATATGTGAACGAAATATGTGGATTATTTAAGCTTGTAGGTTTACCCGGAGATGAAGTTAAGAAGAAGGTTTTCCCTTTATCTTTAGAGGGAAAAGCATTGACATGGTATAGGCTATGTGATGACATTGGATCGTGGAACTGGAATCGCTTGCAATTGGAATTCCATCAAAAGTTTTATCCTATGCATCTAGTTCATCGTGATCGGAATTATATATATAATTTTTGGCCTCGTAAAGGAGAAAGTATCGCTCTAGCTTGGGGGAGGCTTAAGTCAATGTTATATTCATGCCCCAATCATGACATTCCGAGGGAAGTTATCATTCAGAATTTTATGCTTGACTTTCTCATAATGATCAATCCATGCTCGATACTTCTTGTGCTGGTTCTTATATGAAGAAGACTATTGATTTCAAGTGGGATCTCTTAGAAAGAATTAAATGCAACTGTGAAGATTGGGAACTCGACCAAGGTAATGAGTCAGGTATACAGCTTGAATTTGATTGTGTTAAATCTTTTATGAATACCGATACTTTTCACAAGTTTAGCACTAAATACGGACTTGACTATGAGATAGTAGCCTCTTTCTGCGAAGCATTTGCTACTCATGTTGATATCCCTAAGGAGAAGTGGTTTAAATATCATCCCCCTATTAATGAAGAAATTAAAGAACCGGTCATAGCTAAAGAAGAAACTATCTTTTACAATGTTGATCCAGTTGTGCCTACTGCTTATATTGAAAAGACACCTTTCCCTGTTAGGATAAAGGAACATGCTAAGGTATCAACCATGGTTCGTAAGAGTAATATAAGAGCACCTAAACCCCCTAAGAAAATTAAAGTAGAACCTAGTGTTGCTATGGTTAAAGATCTCTTGGAAGAAAATATTGATGGGCATGTCATTTACCTTTGTGATGAAGCTGCTAGAATTGCTAAGCCTGATAAGAAAGATAAACATAGACCTATAGAAGTTTGCCCGTTGTCTCAGTTAAAATAGGAGATCATTGCTACCATGGTTTATGTGATTTAGGTGCTAGTGTGAGTGCTATCCCTTTTACCTTATACCAAGAAATTATGAATGAAATAGCACCTGTTGAAATGGAAGATATTGATGTTACTATTAAACTTGCTAATAGAGATACTATCACACCACTTGGGATTGTTAGAAATGTTGAAGTCTTGTGTGGGAAAGTAAAATACCCTACTAATTTTTTAGTTCTTGGTTCCCCACAAGATGAATTTTGTCCCATTATCTTTGGTAGACCTTTCTTGAGCACCGTCAATGCTAAGATAGATTGTGAAAAACAAACCGTCGGTGTTAGTTTTGGTAATGTGTCTCATGAGTTTAATTTTTCTAAGTTTAGTAGACAACCTCGTGATAAAGCGTTACCTAATAAGGATGAAATAATTGGTTTTGCTTCTATTGTTGTGCCTCCTACTGATCCATTAGAACAATATTTGCTCGACCATGAAAATGATATGCACATGCGTGAAAGAAATGAAATAGATCAAATTTTCTTCGAACAACAACCTCTCTTGACACACAATTTGCCTATTGAAACTCTTGGAGGTCCCCCTCCACCTAAAGGTGATCCTATGTTTGAATTGAAACAATTGCCTGACACTTTGAAGTATGCTTATCTTGATCAGAAAAAGATATATCATGTTATTATTAGTGCTAACCTTTCAGAACATGAAGAAGAAAGATTATTGAAAATTCTAAGGAAGCATCGGGCTGCTATTGGATATACTCTTCATGATCTTAAGGGCATTTGTCCCACTCTATGTCAGCACAAGATCAATATGGAACTAGATGCTACCGTTGTTGGTCACCAACGGCGATTGAATCCTAAGATGAAGGAAGTGGTAAGAACTGAAATATTAAAGCTTCTGGAAGTAGGTATAATCTATCCCATAGCTGATAGTAGATGGGTAAGTCCCGTTCACTGTGTCCCTAAGAAAGGAGGTATTACCGTTGTTCCTAATGATAAGAATGAACTCATCCCACAAAGAATTGTCACTGGCCATAGAATCGTAGTTGATTTTTGAAAATTAAATAAAGGTACTAGAAAAGATCATTACCCTTTGCCTTTCATTCACTACAAGAAAAAGGACTGTTAGTGGCGCACCTATTTTTGCCATTAATGGCGCACTATAGGTGCGCCACTATTACCACGCCATTAGTAACAAATACTAATGGCGCACCTCTGGTGCGCCATTAGTATTGCAGGTAACAGTGGCGCACCTTGTAGTGCGCCATTACTATTGCTACAGGTGCGCCACTGGTAACTTTTTTTTTTGAAATTTATTGATTTTTTTTGAATTTTGAAGGCGGGAAAATAGTAGTGGCGCACCGTCTAACCCCCACCGTGCGCCATTGCTATTTTTGAATTTTGAATTTGGATCTGGATCTAGATCTGGCTCATTTTTTTGGCTCGTTTTTTTGCTCGTTTTTTTTGGTTGAATTTTTTTCAAATTTCGTTCTCGACCTGGATCTTTTACGTTCTTTGTGCCGGGGGAGCTCCACATGTGGCCGGAAGTAGAGGAGGAGGAAGGAGAGACCGTGAGGAGGAGAGGAGGGAGGAGGAGGTCGCCGGAGAGGAGGAGGAGGACCGTGAGCAGGAGAGGAAGGAGGAGCACCGTGAGGAGGAGAGGAGGGAGGAGGAGGTCGCCGGAGGAGGAGCACCGTGAGGAGGAGAGGTGGGAGGAGGAGGTCGCCGGAGGAGGAGCACCGTGAGGAGGAGGTCACCGGAGGAGGAGCACCGTGAGGAGGAGGAGGTCGCCGGAGAGGAGGAGATGTAGTGGAGGAGAGGAGGAGAGGAGGAGATGGAGTGGAGGAGAGGAGGAGAAGAATGATGGGGAAGGGAGGAAGAAGGGGAAGGGGAAGGGGAAGGGGAGGCGCGACGGGCGGCGGCGCTCCTGTGGCTCGGTCAACGGCGAGATGAAGGCGCCGGTCTCGGGATAGAGGAAGCCTGCGGGCGGCAGCCATGTCCGCTAGGAAACAGAGACGGGGAAGGAGAAGGGAGGAGGAAGGGGAAGGGGATAAGCAGAGAGGAAGGAGAGGGGTGGGTGGGTGCGTACGTGGTGCGCCATGTGTTACATAGTAATGGCGCATCACACCTAGGTGCGCCATTGCTATGTAGCATAGCAGTGGCGCACCTAGGTGTGGTGCGCCATTACTATGTAGCATAGCAATGGCGCACCTCGGTGTGGTGCGCCATTACTATTTTTAAATTTTTTTGAATTTTGAAGGCGGGAAAATAGTAGTGGCGCACTATGCACTGGTGCGCCATTGCTAACTCTTTTTATTTTTTGCCTCCAGATCTTAAAAGCATCATAACTTTTTTTCTGTTAGGTTTTTGAGGATTCTAAAAAATCGATAACGGGCGTAGCCGGTTGAATTCGGATGTAACTTTTCGAGTAGATGCTTTTTCATATAAAAAACTTTTTCATCGGAGGTCGTATGCAAAAGTTACGGCCATTTTACCGAAACACGGCGGCCTTTTGCAAAAAAATTCAAAATTCGTGTTTGTTAATTTTCCAAACAACTAGAACACATAACACATGGGCATCTATTTTTTTGAATTTTTTTGAACCTTTTATCATTTTCTTTTATTTTGTTTTAAACTGAAAAGACGATCCACGGGGGGGGGGGGGGGGGGGGGTGTTTGTGTGTGTGTGAGACGTTAGTAATGGCGCACCCTCCCTGGTGCGCCATTGCTAACCTTAGCAATGGCGCACCAGGGAGGGTGCGCCATTACTAACGTCTCACACACGCAGGCACACACCCCCACCAGACATAGCAATGGCGCACCACACCAAGGTGCGCCATTACTATGCTACATAGTAATGGCGCACCTTGGTGTGGTGCGCCATTGCTATGTCTGGTGGGGTGGGGGGATGGACAAAAAAATAGCAATGACGCACTGCTCAGGTGGTGCGCCACTACTAAAAAAATAACAATGGCACACCTGCTTCTGGTGCGCCATTGGTATATAGCAGTGGCGCACCACATTCATGGTGCGCCATTAATGTCCATATTAGCTATAGCCGTTTTTCTAGTAGTGATTGATCAAATGCTAGAGAGATTATCTAAGCACACACACTTTTGTTTCCTAGATGGATATTCTGGTTTCTCTCAAATACCCGTGTCACAATCCGATCAAGAGAAAACCACCTTTACTTGCCCTTTTGGAACCTATGCTTATAGACGTATGCCTTTTGGTTTATGCAATGCACCTGCTACCTTTCAAAGATGTATGACTGCTATATTCTCTGATTTTTGTGAAAAGATTGTAGAGGTTTTCATGGATGATTTTTCCGTTTACGGAACTTCTTTTGATGATTGCTTAAGCAACCATGATCGAGTTTTGCAGAGATGTGAACAAACTAATCTTGTCTTGAATTGGGAGAAGTGCCACTTTATGGTTAATGAAGGTATTGTCTTGGGGCATAAAATATTTGAACGAGGTATTGAGGTGGAAAAAGCTAAATTTGATGCAATTGAGAAAATGCCATGTCCTAAAGATATTAAAGGTATTCGAAGTTTCCTTGGTCATACTGGTTTTTATAGGAGGTTCATTAAAGACTTCTCTAAAATTTCTAGGCCTCTTACTAATCTTTTGCAAAAGGATATTCTTTTTGTTTTTTATGATGATTGTGTGGAAGCCTTTGAAACACTCAAGAAAGCCTTAACCTCTCCACATATCGTTTAACCACCTGATTGGAACTTGCCTTTTGAAATTATGTGTGATGCTAGTGATTATGCTGTTGGTGCTGTCCTAGGACAAAGAGTTGATAGGAAATTGAATGTTATCCATTATGCTAGTAAAACTCTAGATAGTGCCCAACGAAATTATGCCACTACTGAAAAGGAACTTTTAGCGGTTGTGTTTGCTTGTGATAAATTTAGATCCTATATCGTTGACTCCAAGGTTATTATTCACACCGATCATGCTGCTATAAAATACCTTATGGAAAAGAAAGATGCTAAACCTAGACTCATTAGGTGGGTTCTTTTACTTCAAGAATTTGACTTACATATTGTTGATAGGAAAGGAGCTGAGAACCCCGTAGCTGATAACTTGTCTAGGTTAGAAAATATTCTTGATGACCCACTACCTATTGATGATAGTTTCCCTGACGAACAACTAGCTGCAATAAGTGTCTCACACAACACACCATGGTATGCTGATTGTGCTAATTACATTGTCGCTAAATATATACCACCTAGTTTCACATACCAACAAAAGAAAAAAAATCTATGACTTGAGACATTACTTTTGGGATGACCCACATCTTTATAAAGGAGTAGATGATACTATTTGGCGTTGTGTACCTGAGCATGAACAGGAACATATCCTACAGAAATGCCATTCCGAAGCTTATGGAGGACAAGCATATTACATCATCACCACCACCTTCTTCAACACCTCCACCTTCTTCATCATCACCACCAAAGGAGACTTGAGTACATGGGTATGGGCACTCCCCTTGGCTTGAGCCAAGCTTGGGGGAGGTGCCCCCGTATCGTATCACCACCACTTTTTATTCACCTTTACCTATTTTGGCTCTACCTTTAGTTTCCCTTTGCCTTAGTCGAATAAAATTTTAGCGTGATCTATTTTCATGTGTTAGTTTCGTGGTCTACCTATCTATGTAATCGAGTGAAATTTATATAATAAAGTTTAGTTTGAGTTTTTGCTTCTCAACTTTCTTGTTGCAATCAAATAAAAGAAAGACAAATAAATGAAAAGAATCATATGCTAATCTTATGGTGAGTAATGACATCACATAAAGAAAAGTATAAGTAGTAAAATTTATTGGAGATTGACAAACATAGCATTGGTCAATGATGCAATTCATGAAAGAATTAATTAGGGAAGAGAAGATTCACATGCAAATACACTATCTTGGACATCTTTAATGATTGTGAGCCCGCATCAAATATTATATGTCAAAATTGTTGACGTTGGACAAGGAAGACAACTTAATGATTTATGTTTGTTCATATCCACATAGAAGGTATATTGTCATAGATCCATTAACATGTGGTGCTTGCCCAATATCTTTGCTAGCCAAAAATTCCGCACTAAGTAGAGATACTACTTGTGCATCCAAAAACCCAAACCCAAACTCTTTCCTTGAGTGTCCACCATACCTACCTATGGATCGAGAAAGATCCTTCAAGTAAGTTGTCATCGGTGCAACAAGGAATAAAAATTGCTCCTAAAAGTGTTTTGATCAATTTGTGTAAGAGAAAGTTGAGCGTTATACGAACTTATGATGGCAAAGTAATAAAAGCGACAGACTGCATAATAAAGGCTATCATAGGGGGCAATATAGCGTGACATTCTTTTAGATTAAGGGATTGAGCATACAAACCAATAAGCGCATGACAACCTCTGCTTCCCTCTGCGAAGGGCCTATCTTTTACTTTTATGCACTTACTGAAAGGACGTGGATGTCGCCTAGAGGGGGGTGAATAGGCGCTTAAAAATAATTACGGTTTAGGCTTGAACAAATGCGGAATAAAACTAACGTTTAATATGTCAAGCACAAAACCTAAAACAACTAGGCTCACCTATGTGCACCAACAACTTATGCTAAGCAAGATAAACAACTAAGTGATAGCAAGATATATAGCATCAAACAATATAGCTATCACAAAGTAAAGTGCATAAGTAAAGGGCTCGGGTAAGAGATAACCGAGGCACGAGGAGACGATGATGTATCCCGAAGTTCACACCCTTGCGGATGCTAATCTCCGTTCGGAGCGGTGTGGAGGCACAATGCTCCCCAAGAAGCCACTAGGGCCGCCGTAATCTCCTCACGCCCTCGCACAATGCAAGATGTCGTGATTCCACAAAGGGACCCTTGAGGGCGGTCATCGAATCCGTACAAACAAGGTTGGGGAAATCTCCACAACTTAATTGGAGGCTCCCAACGACACCACGAAGCTTCACCACAATGGATTGTGGCTCCGAGGTGACCTCAAATGCTCGGGGCAATCTCCACAACCTAATTGGAGACCCCAACGCTTACCCGGAGCTTTACACCACAATGATTGAGCTCCGAGGCACCACAAACCGTCTAGGGCACCAAGGCACCCAAGAGGAACAAGCTCTAGGGTGCTCAAACACCCAAGAGTAATAAGCTTCTCAAACTTCACTTCCACATATCACCGTGGAGAACTCAAACCTATGCGCCAAATGCAATGGCAAGGGCACACGGAGTGCCCAAGTCCTTCTCTCTCAAATCCCACCACAACAACAAATGTTATGGAGGAAATGAGAGGAAGAACAAAGAAGAACATGAAGAACACCAAGATCAAGATCCAAGGGGTTCCCCTCACAAAGAGGAGAAAGTGATTGGTGGAAATGTGGATCTAGATCTCCTCTCTCTTTTCCCTTAAGAACTAGCAAGAATCATTGGAGGGATTGAGAGTTAGCAAGCTCGAAGAAGGTCAACAATGGGGGAAGAACACGAGCTCAAGAGATGGGGACGATTGGGGAAGAAGGCCCCCTTAAATAGGCATCCCAAAATCCAACTGTTATGCCCACAAGTTGTGCTCAAGCGGTACTACCGCTCGGGGGAGCGGTACTACCACTTAGCACGGTCAAAACAGCCCAATGAGACAGAAAAACACGAGTGGTAGTTCTGCCAGAGAGGTAGTACCGCTCGGGGGAGAGGTAGTACCGCTCGGGGGAGAGGTAGTACCGCTTGAGAGGTACTACCACTCTCCACTACCGCTTTAATAAAATAAGCGGAAGTAGAAGCGGTAATGGTTAGCGGAAGTACCTCCCAAGGGGTACTACCGCTCTCTACTACCGCTTAAGGCAGTACTTCAGCCCAAGCAAAACCGAAACTGCCATAGCTTTTGCATACGGACTCTGAAATGAGCAAACTCAAGTTTGTTGGATAGCAAACGACAAGAACTATCCAAACAGCAGCTGGTTATCCTAAGAAGAGACAGTATAAAAATGCAAATGGTATAGAGATGTGAAACCTCTATAAATGAAGAACAAGCAAAAACTCAAACATCGAAAACATCATAGAAGATGCATATGGACTCCGTTTTCGATGAACTTGAGCTTGTCATGAAGCTGACCATAAGCTCAAGAAACCTCAAAGAGAAAAATCAACCAAGAACCAAGTAAGATGATGATGCCAAGAATGCAATGGTTTGAGCTCTCAATGAATGATACGATCAAGATACTCACTTGAGAGCCCCCTTGATAGTACGGCTATCTATCCTATAACCCAGTCTCCCAACTACCACTATGAGACCGGTAAAATAGAAAACCCTATCAAGGTCAAACCTCGGCCTTGCGCATATTCCACTTGACCTAGATGATGACGATCTTGAGTTCCTCAAGATGGACCACCTTTGTTGATTGCGCCGGCTTGATGAAGATTATTAGATTGCTCCCCCATAGTCCACTATGGGTGAGCCACTCTTCGGCACATCTTCACGAGTCCATTGTCACCACAATGAACGGCAAGCTTCAAGCATGATCTCTCCGTGATGCTTCACTTGAGCTTGCACACCACAACCTTGATGACGATCACCACTTGATGTCATCCTCCATGGATTGTATGGGATCTTCTTATTGATGCTAGCCCATGGAAACATACCTAACCCCACAAAGAACACTCACAGGGAACATGGGTTAGTACACAAAGCGTAATGGACAATGCTTACCATACCATGGGATCACTTGATCCCTCTCGGTACATCTTGTACGCTTTGTGTGTTGATCAACTTGATTCACTCTTTGACTTAGTCTTGATAAACCTTGTACCTTATCTTCTCTATGACCAATCTTTGGATAAAACCTTGAATACCACCTTGGTCACCATATAAACTCCTTGAAACCAACAGATGGACTTCAAGAAGTGCCTATGGACAAATCCTTCGAATATAACTTAAGGCAACCATTAGTCCATAGGGATTGTCATCAATTACCCAAAACCACACATGGAGAAATGTGCTCTTACAATCTCCCCCATTTTGGTAATTGATGACAACCACTTTCAATAGAGTTTATCTAAGGAAATAAGCACAACCAAGCACACACAAATGCAAAGCAATCCATGGATGTGAGATGAAAATTCTTAAGCAACAAAAGCAAAACTCTCTAAGCTTTCCAAACTAAACTCTCTAAACTTCTCCCCCATTGGCATCGATTGCCAAAATGGACGAAAAGTTTAGAAAGCCAATATAATAGGTGTTCCTCCAAAAAGTTTGTATTTCTCAAAATACGTGTGCAAAGAAATACACATATCCAATGATAAGTAGTTGGAGGAAGACAAACTATATTGAGAACCCAAAGATTGCAAAAGTGATCGCATGGCACAAAGACATACACTGGAGTGAAGCAAGCAATCAAAAGATACTAATTGGAACAATCAATCACATGGACCTACGAGCCACATGAATAAAACATATTATGATATGGGCAAAAGAGTGTTTATAAAGAAACTAAGGAATCTCCCCATGATTTGTGCACAATTAAGAATTTTAGTATGTAGATACAAGTGCACAAAATAGGATCATGACTCCCCCAAAATCAATAGAAACACACAACAAGTGCAAGCAAGTAGATAAGACAATAAGAATATCACTTGCACCAAACATATGGTTGAGCAACATGTAAAAGAGGTTTAAGAATAGGCTCAACCAAAATGATGTGTGTGAGTCATGGAAAAGCACTTGAGAAGACTAATATAAGGATGAGCATTAAGCATCAACATAGTCTTGATGAAATGAGACATAAAGTGCAAGACATATCCTTCCCACACACAAACCACTAGCAAATGGGTTCACAAGCTTACTAATAAGAAAATTAAAAACCAAAGCTTGTGACAACCCCTGGTGAAGATAGGAAATAATAGCCTTGTCAAGAGGAGGGATACCAATTGAGATGGCAAAACCCTCGTGAAGACAAGCATGAGGAAAATAATCTTCACCGCCAAGGAGTGCATCAAGATGCAAGGATATAAGATCCGCACTCAAGACAAATTCTTTCACGAAACCACCAACAAAATAAAAGGGAATGCAACGGTGGACGTGAAAGAAATGAGGATATCAACTAGAGATGTAACTTCTCTCATGTGAAAAAAAACTTGGTGGAAGACAATCATGATGATATATATCCACAAAGAAGGATGTACACACGAAATAGTTACAAGAAGGAACGAACAAGACATCCTAAAGGAAGTCATAAATATACCAATAAGATCTTCGCTTGAAAGCATAGCACATGGCCTAATGTTTTCTTATTGTACATAAATGAACTTCCCACACACGAACATCAAAGACATCACAACTAGCAATATGACATCATCGTTGAGACGCTTTGAGAAAGGAAACAAGTACCACAAGAAAGACTCAAGAAGTTCATGCCATGATGCAACCTATAAAAGGTTGAATGCGAGAAATGTATGCATGAAGTAGATACTTGTTACCGAGATAGCATTGGATTTATGTAGTAGACAATGGTTCTTCGATCATCCTAGCATGGCTCCAATAAGCACATGGTGCCAACACCTTCCTTGTAAGTGAGCCGAGTGTCCAATGTATCTCCAATTGTTCCTAGAACAACACCACAAACAAAGTGGTACCCAAACTCAATGGGACCAAAAAGTTAGTGGACCAACAATACATAGGACAAAACTCCACATAAATATGTGCATATAGATATGAAATTGAATTTCATGCACACTTCAGCCAATTTATGTCATAGTGGAGTCTCCCCTATATATTGGGACAAGGAGAGAGAACATGCCACCGAAAGTAGATGTAGAAAATATGCATGCTCAAGGCTTTCAAGAATCAAATCAACACACAGTTGATAAGGTACCGAAAGATAAGGTATCAAGTGAAAAATAAGATACTAAACGAAAAATTATCACTTGACGGATACCAACTAAAAGATACATCAAGGAATGAGATATCCAATGACACATGCCAAATAGAAGGAAACAAGATACCAAATGAAGGAAAACAAGAGGTATCAAGTTCCCAAAAGAGAGCTAGGTTCCAAACAAACCAAACCCTCCGCAAACTTTCATGATGGCACAAAGCACCATAGAGAAAAGGCTTGCCTCCCACCAACACACACTTGATGAAGATCAAAGGATTTTATGATAAATACATAAAGAGAGTGTTCTAAAGAAAATATGATAGCTCCCCCAAGAGATGTGCATTATATAGAATTTGCATTTGAATACAAAATGCACACGATGGGATCATCACTTTCCCCATATCTATAGAAACACTAGACATGCTCAAAAAGATCCACAAGAGGCAAGGAAGACAAACGATAAACAAAATACAATGTAAAGATGATTAGCAATTTCTACCACATAAAAGGATACCAATTGTCAAAGGACAAGAAGTAATTCGAAATAATTCGTATTGGTAGATTGCAAAGATATCCAGCATCATCTTCACACGTAAATCATAAACAAATGACACTTGTAGAGCTAACATGCCACCTAGGAACAAGATAATTTACAATATCAATTCTAAGTGGCAATACCTCAAATGTACACATTTTCTAGGCTTGTAATATGCACATGGCATATTACTCCCCCATAATGTGATAAACCACACAATTAACAAGTGGCAAATGAAATACAACAAGAGATAATTAATGGACCATTTATAATTTGAATTTCTCATGAGAAGACATACCACATAGAAGCTAGATAATCTTGTAATATCAAAACTAGGTGGTATTCCTCATGTAATCACATTTGTAGGATCGTGAGGTGCACAAAGCAAATCACTCCCCCAAAATGGGATAATACATTAACTCCTCACAAGAGCCAACTAAGATAAGACAAGATGCAAAAAGGCTCAACACAATACGCACACGTACATGATGTGGAAACCAACATCCCATACTTGATTACTAAAGATAAGCAAGCCGGAGGCACACCATATACAAACACATGCAAGGTACAAAACCACAACATGCAAAGGGGCAAGTAACTAACAATGTAGACAAATTAAGTACAAGTTACCGCAAGGAGGCACATTGGATATAAGATAGAAACTCGATAATCCAAATGACTTGGCTTGAAATAATATGAATGATGAAGATCCCTTAATTCTTCATGATATAGCCAAGTCTCCAATGCCCTCCTTCAACACCTATTGATCAAGTTTGAGCTTGATGGTCCCCAACCAAGTTGGGTCCTAAGAGGTTAGTCACAATAGGCTTGGCTACCCAAATGGTTCTTTTCTTGACACCACTTTGAGTACCAACCCATTTGGCAAACACATTGCCAAGCTTATCCTTCCCAAGAGAATAGATATCATCAATAATGATTGGGTTGGATAAGTTACCTTTCGTGCAAGAAGAAGTGAAGTGACCCTTCTCACGACATAAGTAGCAACATCTACCCTTTACTTTCTTCTCAATTGATTTCTCAACTTGAGGAGCATTGATTTGGGTCTTCTTGGGAAGAGGCCTTTCTTCAACTTGTGGTTGAGCATGCGATTGAACTTGTGGCCGCTTCCCTTGTTGCTTGTTACTTTGAGGCTTCTTCTTCAATGGGCAAGATCTTACATGGTGCCCTTCTATTTTGCACTTGAAGCAAATAATCTTGGCCGAATTCTTGACTTGTTCTTGGCCCTTCTTCTTGTACTTCGTGGACATCTTCTTCTTCTTGGAGTTGAATCCAAGTCCAGCTTTGTCATTTGGGGATTTTTGCACACTCAAGATATTGTTGAGCGTGGACTTCCCTTCATGACTCTTTTCCAAGTCTTTCTTCAAAGAAGCAACTTGGGCCTTGAGCTCATTGATTTCCTCTACATGGTTAGAATCAACACAAGTGCTAGAGGAAGTATAAGCTTCATCGTTAGAGCAACAAGGCAAGGAAAGTAATTCATCACAAGATGTACCAACATTATGAGTAGATGAACTACGAGGACTAGCACATGGCAATAAAGCATTTCTACTAGATGTAGTGCTAATGTCCACATGAGGCTCACTAGATGTTACCTTAGTAGTACTAGCCTCATGAGCTATCTTTAGCACATTATGCGATACGAGAAGATCGCCAGGAGAGCTAGAAAGCTTTTCATGACTATCTTCCAATATCCCATAATTGCTAGATAGCAACTCAAGTTGAGCCCTTAGCTCAACATTCTCCTTTAATATGGATGCTTCACAAGAAATAGAGTTAGTAGCACAAGCATCATCATTAACAACAAGAGGAGAAGGCAACTTGGCAAGCTCTTTAGCATATGAAGCTTTAAGTTGAGCATGAGACTCGGTGAGTTCAATGAGCGAACTCTTAACGACCCTTGAGCCATTTTCGAGGTGCTCAAAGTCCTCAAGGAGTTTAGCATGTGCAACTTCAAGCTTATCATTTTTAGTTCTAAAATCATTAGCCACCTTGAGAGCTCTTTCATGGGATTCCTTTAATCTAGATAATTCTAGAGCAAAGGTCTCCTTAAGAGATTCATTGGTGGTTTGTTCATTTTCAAGCTTGAGATAGCTCCGCGATCTCATTAGCGTAATCACGCTCATGACCTTCCATTTTCTCAATGGTGGCCTCATGCTCCTCGAGATGAGATTCCAACTCCTCAATATATTTCTTGCCCTCAATGGCAATAGACATGATTTCCATGAAGTTGGAACGAGCAAGTTTATTCTTATGAAGAGCTTTAAAAATCATCTCTCCCTTAAATTTTAAGGAAGCAATATTATCACACTCTTCATGATTATCCTCATTATCATCAACATCATCATCATGAGATATATTAGGATTCAAAGTAGGAGATACCTTTGAAGCCTTAGCCATAAGGCAAAAGTGAGAAACAATAGATGATGATGTAGGATCCCTTGAAGCATAATTCAAGGCCACATCTTGTTCCATGGAGTGTTGGGTTTCCTTTATATTGTTAGCACAACAACTCGAGGAAATAGATACATTTTTATCATGGCAACAAGATATAGCAAGCATATCATTATGAGATGTAGTCAAGCAATTTCTACATGATATGCAAGGACTATCAACACGAGCATGTGAAACATTAAGAGTGCTCGAAGTGTTAAAGTCCAAAGATGAAGCATAGCAATAAGATAGCGATGAAGGATCATCAACAATTATCCCACTATCAACATTACAATGATCACCACTACTCACCATATCATTACCTTGTGGCAATCCACATGTAGGTGAAGTAGATGAAGTTGAGAAGGCAATACGACCGGAGGTGGAGGGAGAACAATCATCCCTACAAATCTTGGACACACCATATTTATCTTGAAGCTTTGTCCACAACTCATGAGCATCCCGGAATGGCATGAGTT
This sequence comes from Elymus sibiricus, assembly GCA_039707655.1. Lineage (NCBI taxonomy): Eukaryota > Viridiplantae > Streptophyta > Magnoliopsida > Poales > Poaceae > Elymus > Elymus sibiricus. The sequence continues at coordinate 365,806,802 of CM077663.1, read as the reverse complement.
GAAATATAACTACATTGCTCAAAGCATCAAAAAGCACATTAGAAGCTTGAGCATTGAGATAAGAGTTTTTCTCATCCTCTAAAGATATGTGTTTAGAATCCTTTGGAGGAGAAAAACCCATATCTACAATTCGCTCTAAATTTGGGTCCATTGCCCTAAAGAGATTAAGCATGCGAATTACCCAAACATCAAAATTTGTGCCATTGAAACTAAGAGTGTCAGAGAATCCTAATCCCCTAGTCGACATCCTTACTCTCTAGGTTGTTAAACCTAATAATGAGAGACCTTGATCTGATACCAATTGAAAGGACGTGGATGTCGCCTAGAGGGGGGTGAATAGGCGCTTTAAAATAATTACGGTTTAGGCTTGAACAAATGCGGAATAAAACTAACGTTTAATATGTCAAGCACAAAACCTAAAACAACTAGGCTCACCTATGTGCACCAACAACTTATGCTAAGCAAGATAAACAACTAAGTGATAGCAAGATATATAGCATCAAACAATATAGCTATCACAAAGTAAAGTGCATAAGTAAAGGGCTCGGGTAAGAGATAACCGAGGCACGAGGAGACGATGATGCATCCCGAAGTTCACACCCTTGCGGATGCTAATCTCCGTTCGGAGCGGTGTGGAGGCACAATGCTCCCCAAGAAGCCACTAGGGCCACCGTAATCTCCTCACGCCCTCGCACAATGCAAGATGTTGTGATTCCACTAAGGGACCCTTGAGGGCGGTCACCGAACCCGTACAAACAAGGTTGGGGAAATCTCCACAACTTAATTGGAGGCTCCCAACGACACCACGAAGCTTCACCACAATGGATTGTGGCTCCGAGGTGACCTCAAATGGTCGGGGCAATCTCCACAACCTAATTGGAGACCCCGACGCTTGCCCGGAGCTTTACACCACAATGATTGAGCTCCGAGGCACCACAAACCATCTAGGGCACCAAGGCACCCAAGAAGCACAAGCTCTAGGGTGCTCAAACACCCAAGAGTAATAAGCTTCTCAAACTTCACTTCCACGTATCACCGTGGAGAACTCAAACCTATGCACCAAATGCAATGGCAAGGGCACACGGAGTGCCCAAATACTTCTCTCTCAAATCCCACCACAACAAAAAATGTTATGGAGGAAATGAGAGGAATAACAAAGAAGAACACAAAGAACTCCAACATCAAGATCCAAGGGGTTCCCCTCACAAAGAGGAGAAAGTGATTGGTGGAAATGTGGATCTAGATCTCCTCTCTCTTTTCCCTTAAGAACTAGCAAGAATCATTGGAGGGATTGAGAGTTAGCAAGCTCGAAGAAGGTCAACAATGGGGGAAGAACACGAGCTCAAGAGATGGGGACCATTGGGGAAGAAGGCCCCCTTAAATAGGCATCCCAAAATCCAACCGTTATGCCCACAAGTCGTGCTCAAGCGGTACTACCACTCGGGGGAGCGGTACTACCGCTTAGCATGGTTAAAACTGCCCTACGAGACAGAAAAACACGAGTGGTAATTCTGCCAGAGAGGTAGTACCGCTCGGGGGAGAGGTAGTACCGCTTGAGAGGTAGTACCGCTCGGGGGAGAGGTAGTACCGCTTGAGAGGTACTACCGCTCTCCACTACCACTTAAATAAAATAAGCGGAAGTAGAAGCAGTAATGGTTAGCGGAAGTACTGCCCAAGGGGTACTACCGCTCTCTACTACCGCTTAAGGCAGTACTTCAGCCCAAGCAAAACCGAAACTGCCATAACTTTTGCATACGGACTCTAAAATGAGCAAACTCAAGTTTGTTGGATAACAAACGACAAGAACTATCCAAACAGCAGCTGGTTATCCTAAGAAGAGGCAGTATAAAAATGCCAATGGTATAGAGATGTGAAACCTCTATCAATGAAGAACCGGCAAAAACTCAAACATCGAAAACATCATAGAAGATGCATATGGACTCCGTTTTCGATGAACTTGAGCTTGTCATGAAGCTGACCATAAGCTCAAGAAACCTCAAAGAGAAAAACCAACCAAGAACCAATAAAGATTATGATGCCAAGAATGCAATGGTTTGAGCTCTCAACGAATGATACGATCAAGATACTCACTTGAGAGCCCCCTTGATAGTATGGCTATCTATCCTATAACCCTGTCTCCCAACTACCACTATGAGACCCATAAAATAGAAAACCCTATCAAGGTCAAACCTTTGCCTTGCGCATAGTACACTTGAGCTAGATGATGACGATCTTGAGTTCCTCAAGATGGACCACCTTTCTTGATTGCGCCGGCTTGATGAAGATTATTAGATTGCTCCCCCATAGTCCACTATGGGTGAGCCACTCTTCGGCACATCTTCACGAGTCCATTGTCACCATAATGAATGGTAAGCTTCAAGCATGATCTCTCCGTGATGCTTCACTTGAGCTTGCAGACCACAACCTTGATGACGATCACCACTTGATGTCATCCTCCATGGATTGTATGGGATCTTCTTATTGATGCTAGCCCATGGAAACATACCTAACCCCACAAAGAACACTCACAGGGAACATGGGTTAGTACACAAAGCGTAATGGACAACGCTTACCATACCATGGGATCACTTGATCCCTCTCGGTACATCTTGTACGCTTTGTGTGTTGATCAACTTGATTCACTCTTTGACTTAGTCTTGATCAACCTTGTATCTTATCTTCTCTATGACCAATCTTTGGATAAAACCTTGAATACCACCTTGGTCACCATATAAACTCCTTGAAACCAACAGATGGACTTCAAGAAGTGCCTATGGACAAATCCTTTGAATATAACTTAAGGCAACCATTAGTCCATAGGGATTGTCATCAATTACCCAAAACGACACATGGAGAAATGTGCTCTTACACTTATTTTTATGCAAGAGTCAAAGTATTCTTCTCTATTCCTTTTTACTTTTTCCTTTGCAAGAATCATATGGTGAGGAAATATCTAGGCACATATATCCAGTTGGATATGGGTGGGCATGAGTTATTATTGTTGAAATCACCCTTGAGGTGAGTGAGTTGGGAGGCAAAACTATAAGCCCCTATCTTCCTATGTGTCCGGTTGAAACTTTTTGTTCATGGGTATGACGTGAGCGTTAGCAATCATAGAAGACTAAATGATAGTTGAGTATGTGGACTTGCCAAAAGGCTCCGACATGAGACCCTTCCTGAAAATATGATGAATTGTAGTTGCAAAGTTCACTGAGAACATAGTTTGTTGGTTTCCAATAAGGTTTATGCTTCATACTTCTATGTTGTGATGAATTGTTACTTGCTCATGAGAAGCCTTATGATAAAAATATATTGAAATAAGTGCTTATGTTAGAGTTTGTTGCTGTTATGTTAATAAGCATGATGCTCCTATGTCCGTATTTTGTTTTTATCGACGCCTCTCTCTCAAACCATGTGGACATGCTTTTCGATATCGGCTTTCGGTTGAGGACAAGCGAGGTCTAAGCTTAGGGGAGTTGATACGTCCATTTTGCATCATGATTTCCTACTGTTATTTACTTTGTTTTGTTGAATAATAATGCTTTGGGGAGTGATTCTAATGCCTTTTCTCTCATAATATGCAAGGTCTACACAAAGAGGGAGAATACCGGCAGCTGGAGTTCTGGACCCAAGAAAAGCAAGTCAGAGATACCTATTCTGCACAGCTCCAATGAAGCTGAAAATTTACGTAGATTATTTTTGTATTTAATAAAAATTACTAGAGCTGAAAACTACCGGAGGAGGGCCCCCGGGTGGGCACAACCCACCAGGGCGCGCCAGGCCCCCCTGAGCGCGCCCTGGTGTATCGTGCCCAGCTTGGCCCGCTTCCGGTGCCCATCTTCTGGTATAAATTCCCAAAAAACCTAAAAAATTAAGAGGAGGACTTTCGGGACGAAGCGTCGCCGCCTCGAGGCGAAACTTGGGCAGGAGCACTTTTGCCCTCCGATGGAGCGATTCCGCCGGAGGAACTTCCCTCCCGGAGGGGGAAATCAAAGCTATCGTCATCACCAACACCCATCTCATCTTTGGGAGGCCGATCTTCATCAACATCTTCAACAGCACCGTCTCCTCTCAAACTCTAGTTCATCTCTTGTGTTCAATCTTTGTACCGGAACCTCCGATTGGTACCTGTGGGTGACTAGTAGTGTTGATTACCATGTGTAGTTGATTACTATATGGTTTATTTGGTGGAAGATTATATGTTCAGATCCATTATGCTATTCACTACTCCTATGATCTTGATCATGTTTATTATTTGTGAGTAGTTACCTTTGTTCTTGAGGTCACGGGAGAAGTCATGTTGCGAGTAATCATGTGAATTTGATATGTGTTCGATATTTTGATGATATGTATGTTGTGATTCCCTTAGTGGTGTCATGTGAACGTCGACTACATGACACTTAACCATTCATGGGCTTAAGGGAATGCATTGTGGAGTAGTTATTAGATGATGGATAGCTAGAGTGAAAGAACCTTAAACCCTAGTCTATGCGCTACTTCGTAAGGGGCTGATTTGGATCCACATGTTTAATGCTATGGTTAGACTTTGTCTTAATACTTTTCTTGTAGTTGCGGATGCTTGCGAGGGGGTTAATCATAACGAGGTTGTTAGTTCAAGTAAGAACAGCACCTTAGCACCGGTCCACCCACATATCAAATTATCAAAGTAGCGAACATGAATCAAACCAACATGATAAAAGTGACTAGACGAAATTCCCGTGTACCCTCAAGAACACTTTGCCTATTACTAGTGATTGTTCTGGCCTGTCCTTTGCCTCAAAAGGATTGGGCTATCTTGCTGCACCTTTTTTACCGTTACCGTTACTTGCTCGTTACAAATTACCTTGCTATCAAACTATCGATTACCTACAATTTCAGTGCCTGCAGAAATTACCTTGCTGAAAACCGCTTGGCATTTCCTTCTGCTCCTCGTTGGGTTCAACACTCTTACTTATCGAAAGGACTACGATTGATCCCCTATACTTGTGGGTCATCACGCACCAACCTATGAGAGTAAACATGTCATCTTCAATACCAAGTATGCTATGTATGTATGATCCAAGAGTATGTACTATGCAAAATGGCTCAATGCTATTGCTATTGCTTATAAGCTCTTTTGTATCTCCTCTTTTGCTTAAAAGCTTTTTACTCATTTTTTTATGCTTCCTTTGACTCTATGCTTGATGCTCTAGCCAAGACATGAGACATGTTGTATATGCACGGGAGAGACTTATGGCACAATGAAGATAGCAAGATGTATGCACACTAAAAGTAGAGTAAGTGTATCACTACAGTGCACAAGTAACGTGGCCCAACAATTCTCAACTCGCTAGTCGTAATAGGTAAGGTACACAATAGGCTCGTGGCGATCAATGCAATGGCAAGGAAATGGACAATGGTGTCGTCGAGATTACCGTCCTTGCTTACGGTCATGGTGCCAAAAGGCAAAGTGGTCGTTGTCAATGTCGAGCCATGGCGATGATGAGTGGCGGCGTTGTTGATGTCGAGCCGTTCCTAATTAGCCGAAACACCTTAGGAAATAGAAATCGCAACTCAAAATTTCAAACAAAATTGGGTTATGATGGCATGGTGGAAAGGCTATGCGGAAGTTATGGTGGAGGCCTAGGCAAAGATGCCTAAATGAGAAAATTTTGATGGATTCAAATGGTGGTGGAACTACTTTTGTGGGGTGGAGGATGTCAATAGCTACAAAACAAGCTAACGAACGCCGAAATCGGACTCCGGATAAATTAGTTATGGCCAAAACGGTCAAACACAGAGGCTGAAACCTACAGGGGCCTGACATCCGGGGTTAGGCCGGAAATCCAGGCATTGATGTCTAGAACCACGTTTGTTTTGGCGCTCCATGAGCCGGATGTCTAGCCGGGGGCCTGAATGTCCGGCTGGGGGTGGATGTCCGGCCTGGGGCCCGAAAATCCGGCCCGACAAATCCAGATCGTGATTTGGGGCTCGAGACCTCGATTTGGGCGGAAAATTTCAAGTTCGGGGGTCAAAATTGATGGGGAAAAGAAAACATTTGGGCGGATTTCACGGTGGGGAGGTGGGGAATGCCAAGATCCACTTGCCCAACAACAAAATTGTGGATCAAACGCAACAAAATCTCACAAGAACCAACAAATTGTAATAAAAATGGTGAGACTATTTTTGGTGGGGATTTTTGAATTGGGATAAAAATAAACAAAATCGGGCTAGAAAACGAAGTGGAGGACTCCAAATTCATATCAACCAAAGCTCTGATACCAAGATGATACGGGGCCATATCCTAGATGTTGATCTTTCACGAATTGGAGGGGGAAACCTCGAAGAACACGAAGAACACGGGGATGAACAGGGAGAAATCACAAGAGAAACACTAAAGAACAAGTCCAATCACACACTCACTAGACTCACATCCACACAAGATCCACAAGGTACAAGAACAACAAAGGGAAAGTAACATACATGGTAGAGTTCATCCCAAAGACCATGGGGAGATGGGGCCTTGAAATCCTGAAGGATCCTCCCTACATGAGGGGACTTGACATCCACTTGGATCTTCTCAGATAGAGGCCATCCACATGGAGGAGTTAAGTGGAAGGAGCAATGCCCAACTAACTGAGAGCTAAACTATTTCTAACCCTAGAAAGAGGAGGGGTGTCTATTTATAGTCCAAGGCAAGATGGGGGTGAGAGAGGAGGATACATGGGCCTTTAGCCCGTCTCTGCACGCAGGCAGGCGCCGGATGGCTGGGCTGGGGGCCGGATGTCCGGCCTGGTGCTGGTCAGGAAGCTGCGACTTCGGTTGTCCTCGCGTCGGATTTCCGGTGGTAGGTGTAGGATGTCCGGCCTGTCTTGGGGCATCGGATGTCCGTGGGACGGCCAGATGTCCGACCGCTGTAGAGTGGCCTAGCATTGTTTTCTCTCTAGTCTTTTTCAGGTTGGTGGCACCGGATGTCCAGGTTTCGGCCGGATGTCCGACCCCTGTAGCTTGGCGACGACTCCACTTGAGGCACTTCTTGCTCCGCATCCGTGGTGGCTCGTCCTCCACTCCGAGTGTCTCCATTGTCATCTTCTAGGTACCTGAGTATGCACGAGGTCTATGTTTTAGATAGCACCAAAGTCTCGAGTGCAGAAAGAGGAAGCACTTAGGAGCGAATTCACCTTATATCCAATGGCACTTGGGGCTTGGGGAGTAGTCAAAGTGTGCATGGGGATGACCGTAGGATGCTCCATATCAATGTGTCCACAAGGCACATATCATCTTTCATCAGATTGACCCCCGTAGAAATCTATATATTGACTTGAAGATTCTCAATACAAAAATCACTGTCAGATATAAAGAATACATACAAATGTATATGTACCAAAGTCCTGATACAAAATATAATCACAACAATACTTATTTTGTTATGACAACATCATAAATGGACATTAATTGTATTGACCACTCAAGAGACTGAGGGACTATTCATAATCTCCAGACATGTCGGTTGAGGCATATTCAACAATCATGTTCTCCGTGTCCATAGGGTCCCATCACAGCTGGTGATGTCGGGTTGAAGGTTGAAGTGAGATTCAAAGCTTTTTCCCTTGAGGTCCTTTGCGTCCTAGGGATTGCTAATACAGAATAACCAGATGCTGAGACCTGGATAATGCCTTATGATGTATAAGGCAACATATTTTCTTTGTTAGCGGTGCCAATCCGACCAGAGGTGAATCCTACGGTTTCTGGACTACACACAATATCCCACGAGACACAAGAGTGATCACGATATCCATGACCCAGGTAGGGCATGGTGGCTGCTGTCTACTACGCAACTTTATTCTTGTAGACGTTGTTGGGCCTCCAAGTTGAGAGTTTTGTAGGACAGTAGCAACTTTCCCTCAAGTGGATGACCTAAGGTTTATCAATCCGTGGGCGGTATAGGATGAAGATGGTCTCTCTCAAACAACCCCGCAATCAAATACAAGAAATCTCTTGTGTCCCCAACACACCCAATACAATGACAAGTTGTATAGGTGCACTAGTTCGGCGAAGAGATGGTGATACAAGTGCAATATGGATGATAGAAATAGGTTTTTCTAATCTGAAATATAAAAACAACAAGGTAACAAGAAGTAAACAACGAGCAAAATGGTATATTAATGCTTGGAAATAAGGCCTAGGGTTCATACTTTCAGTAGTGCAATCTCTCAACAATGCTAACATAATAGGATCATATGATCATCCCTCAACGTGCAACAAAGAATCACTCCAAAGTTCATATCTAGCAGAGAACATGAGATGAAATTTTTGTAGGTAGTTGAACCACCTCAAAGTTACCCCTTCCGATCGATCTATTGGGCTATTCCTATAGGTGTCACAAACAGCCCTAGAGTTTGTACTAAAATAACACCAATGATACATATCAATCAACCTTAATGTCACCTAGATACTCCAAGATCACCACAAGTATCCGTGGATTAATTATTCGACATGCATCAAACAATTTCAGATTCATCATATTGAATCCAAACAAAGAACTTCAAAGAGTACCCCAAGATTTCTATCGGAGAAGGTAGGATGAAAACATGCAATCAACCCCTATGCGTAGATCCCCAAGGTCACCGGAATCCGCAAGTTGATGCCATAGCATATATCAAGTGAATCAACATAATACCCCATTGTCACCACAGGTATCCACATGCAAGACATACATCAAGTGATCTCAAATCCAATATTCAATCAGACATAACAAAATCTCAAAGGGAAAGATTCAATTCATCACAACAAGATAGCATGGGACAAACATCATATGATCCAACTATATTAACAAAGCTCGTGATACATCAAGATTGTGCCGTCTCAAGAACACGAGAGAGAGAGAGAGAGAGATTAAACACATAGCTACTGGTACATACCCTCAGCCCCGAGGGTGAACAACTCCCTCCTCGTCATGGCCTCCGCCAGGATGATGAAGATGGCCACCGGAGATGATTTACCCCCTCCGGCATGGTACTGGAAAGGCTCCAGATAGGTTTTTCATTGATACAGAGAGTTGCGGCGGCGAAGTGGAGGTTCTTTGTTTATTTCTTAGGGTTTCTGTGTATATAGGATTTTTTGGCATTGGAATCACGCTAAATAGAGCAACGTGAGCCCCACAAGCCATCAGGGCGCGGCCAGGGGGGTGGCCGTGCTCTATGGGCTTGTGGCCCACAGGTGGCTCCCCTCTGGTGGTTCTTTGCTCCAGTATTTCTTATTTTCTCCAGAAAAAATCATTAAAAAATTTGGGCAATTCCAAGAACTTTCATTTTCTGCACAAAAACAACACCAGGGGTAATTCTGCTAAAAATAGCGTCAGTTCGGGTTAGTTCTAAATAAATCATATAAAGTGCATCAAAACCATATAAAATTATTGTAAACATACGCAAATATGGCATGAATACTTCATAAATTATCGATACGTTGGAGATGTATCACTGGCCATTGAGGGCGAATGCCTCAAAATCTCTAGACATCGATTACGAGAGAGAGTTAATTTATAACCAGAAAATTAAAAACCATCATGGTTGTGTTGTAATAAGAATGTAAAACTTTGATACTCAAGTGAATAACTTGAAAAATTCTCAACCTCAATTGTGTGAACATAACACATTGAAGATCACATAGATCTCAAAGTAATAGGCTGCATAATCTGGCAATGTTAGTAGATGTGCATGTTTCTATTACCATGCGTATGTTACCAATTTAAATATATGAAAATTCACATTGAAGGTAATCATTTGTCGAGGTTGACAAAACGTAGACCTCGCAATAAGAGAGGATAGTCTGCAAATGAGCAGTAGATCCAATTCATTACCTTGTGATTCCAAATATAGTGAGGGAGATATAACTCAAAATTTTACAAGTTTGATTTGCGAGAGAAAATAATCTCAACCGTGAAAAACATGTTCTAGAGAATTTGATATGTGGTAAACACATTAGATGTGTCACAGGTTCCAGAAATTATGTCTAGAATAATTATTTACATCTTGTAAATGTGATATGAATGTAATACGGAAACACCGAACCAGGGTATGCCGCTACAAACGCGTCAAAGGGTTTCGGCAGTTCCTCTCCATCACTGCCACAAATGGAGATCCCATGACTTTGGTTGAGAAGAGCCTCGTAAAATATCCATATGGTAATTCCGCGGGTAGTACGAGCCTTGACGTGGTTTGATGTTACTTCGGTGGCTTTTTCTCATCAGTTAAGAAAATGTAAGGAGCCACAAGCTGTAATTTGTGATACCGGTTGTGCCTTTCCTTCAGAAAGTCATATCATAGTACCGTTAGCAGGAACTACGCTGCCGTTACTTTGAACGTGCAAGATGATGCAATGTCCTTTTCGGAAATAACAAAAATCATAAGGACAAAACCGTAAAGCATTCAAAGAGGTAAGGTCATCTTCTCATGTTCGGTTCCTGATCTGAAATACTTCTGTAACCGATGCCACTGCATAGGATCTGTTAGATGGAAGGAGGAGATTGTATGCATCCATAATTCATTGATCGTGTGCATGATGCACATATATAGGTACATGGTGGACCGACCTCTACTTGTCTCCCAAGATGTAGAAATATACAAAGGGGAGAGAGGAGGTATGACGGTATAAATACAAGACCCTAGTCCTATACACGTACAGTGGATACCGTACGTTCACCCCCCCCCCCCCCCGGCAGTCGAAGCATCACTGGAGACGCAGAGACTGGACCGAAACTCCTCAAAGACAGATGTCGGCAATCCCTTGGTCATAACATCGGTGAATTGTTGAGTGTTGGGTACATGCAGAACCCGAATATGCCCAAGCGCCACCTATTCATGAACAAAGTGAATATTGAGATCAATGTGCTTCGTTCGGCGGTGATTAACAGGATTAGCGGAGAAGTAGATGGCGGAGACGTTATCACAGTAGACGATCGTGGCCTTGCGAGTCTCACAAAGCAACTCCTGAAGCAGCTGACAAAGCCAAGAGCACTCAGCAATGGCATTAGCCACTTCCCGGTACTCCGCCTCGGCGCTCGAGCGAGATACCGTGGGTTGTCGCTTGGACGACCACGAAATCAGCGAGGGCCCAAGATAGACACAGTAGCCTGACATAGAGCGATGCGTGTTAGGGCAGCTTGCCCAATCAGTGTCGGAGTAGGCAACGATGTCGGTGGAGGCGGAAGTTGTCAGGGTGAGTCCCATGGTCATAGTGCTGCGTATGTACCGAAGGATGCGCTTGACCAAAGTCCAGTGGGAGTCACGCAGGGAGTGCATGTGGAGGCACACCTGCTGAACAACATACTGAAGATCCGGACGCGTGAGCATCAAGTACTTCAATGCACCGACGATCAAGCAATAGAACGCGGCGTCGGGTGCAGGAGAGCCCTCCAAAGCGGACACCTTCGGCTTGGTGTCGACAGGCGTCACGGCAAGCTTGTAGTTAAGCATGCCAGCTCGCTCGAATAGCTCATGAGCATACTTCTGTTGATGTAGAAAGAAACAATCAACGCGCCAAACCACCTCGATGCCAAGGAAGTAGTGTAGACCCCCAAATCCTTGTGGGTAAACTCATCGCAGAGACGAGCCGTGAGGTGCTGGAGCAGCTTAGGAGAGGATGCCGTCAGGATGATGTCGTCAACATAGAGCAACATGTAAGCAGTAGTGGCGCCCTGATGATAGACGAAGAGGGAGGCGTCGGAGCGAGTGGTGCGAAACCCGAGCTGCTGGAGGAAGGCTGCGATACCCTGGTACCATGCCCGGGGCGCCTGCTTCAACCCGTAGTGAGAACGGGATAGCAGACACACGTAATCTAGATGCTCGGCGTCAACAAATCCAGTAGGCTGATCATACAACACCTGCTCAGCAAGATTTCCATGCAGAAAGGCATTGGAGATGTCCAACTAATGAACAGGCCACGCATGGGGGACCGCCAACTAGAGCATTGTGCAAACTATGCCTGGTTTGACGACCGGAGCAAAATTGTCGGTGAAGTCCACACCAGCACGCTGCCGAAAACCACGGACCATCCAGCGAGCCTTGTAGCGCTCGAGAGAACCATCAGGACGTATCTTGTGATGGAACACCCACTTGGCACTAATAACGTTAGCATGGGGAGGCCGTCAAACAAGATGCCACGTACTGGTAAGTTTCAATGCGTCAAACTCCTCACGCATCGCAGCAGTCCCGTGTGGGTCATGAAGGGCCGCACGAGCGGAGGAGGGAATGGGTGACTCCGAGGAGGTTGACGCGGCACACACATACTCGTCAGAGGTGTACCGCATGCTGGGGTGATGGACACCAGCACGGGCCCAGGTTGTCATACCGGGAGGCGGTGTAGGGGCGGCTGGTGAAGTGGAGGCACCAGGCGATGATGAAGGCGAGCCCGAGGCAGAAGGACCGACAGCCGCCACAATAGCAGCAGTAGCCGAGTCGGTCGAGGTGGCCGAAGTGGACTACACGACCTCGGTCGCCGCACCAGAGGAGACCGACCGGGAGGCACCGCCAGAGGCAGGGGCACCGGAAGAGGCGGCAGGGGAGCCCGCTAAAGTAGCCCGCCCGAAGAGACGGCGGGGGAGGCTGGGGCCAGAGCCGCGCCTGAAGAGGCAGCACGGGCCGCCGCAGTCGGAGGCGGAAGAGCGAGCAGCCCGCCGCAAGATGCAGCAGGGGCAGGCCACGCTCGAGACCCATGCCGCATCGCCAGAGGTGCGTCCAACAGTGCCACGGAGTTGGCTGCAGAGGGGGGTACCTGGTGAAAAGGAAAAACCCGCTCATCAAAGTACACGTGTCGTGAGGTATAGACCCGATGAGAGACAAGATCATAACACCGGTAAGCTTTGGTGTTGGAAGGATAACCGAGGAAGACACAAGCTAAGGAACGAGGCGCGAGTTTGTGTGGGGTGGTGGACACGATGCTAGGATAACAAAGACACACGAAGATGCGAAGACTATCATAAGAAGGTGGGGTGCTAAAGAGAAGGTGATTGGGAGCATAATTCCAACGAGGATGACATGGTCGAATGTTAAGGAGGAGGGTGGCGGCAGCGAGAGCATTTGGCCAAAACCGAGGAGGTACATTAGAGTGAAAGAGAATTGTACGGACGCAGTCATTAAGAGTGCGGAGGATGCGTTCAACATGACTATTCTGTTGGGAAGTGTAAGGACAGGTTAGGTGAAATATGGTGCCGTGAGAGGCAAGAAGATTATGAATGGCAGCATTGTCGAATTCTTTTCCGTTGTCGGTTTGAAGACCGAGAATAGGGCGACCAAATTGTGTGGTGACATAGGAATAAAATGTCATGAGTGTAGCTAGGGCGTCCGACTTGCGGCAAAGAGGAAATGTCCACACAAAATTTGAAAAATCATCTAAAAGCACAAGATAATAAAGATAACACGTATTACTCGCAACCGGAGATGTCCAAACATCACTATGAAGTAACTGAAACGGAAAAGTGGAAATAGTGGTGGAAGCACTAAACGGACGACGAACATGCTTCCCGAGACGGCAAGCATGACAAGTATGATTGTCGATCTTATTACATGAGAATGAAAAACTGCGAAGAATTTGATGAAGAACGGCGGAGTTGGGATGACCCAAATGAGCATGCCAAAGGTGGAGCGACGGTGGTGGAGATGGAGGAATGCACCATGTAGAGCTCGTCAGGGTTGTCACATTGGTGAAGAACCATCCGGGTACGGGCGTCCTTCACAGAAAAACCGATATCATCAACGGTAAGAGGATTCTCACAAGAAATACAACGAACAAACACAAGATTTTTAACAAGGTCGGGTGAAACAAGAACATTAGACATAGTGATTGGCATAGATATGGAAGGAAAGGTGTATGGCCAATGTGTGTAATGTGTAAATAGGAACCGTCACCGACGGTGATGCGAGTAGAGGTGTTAACCGGAAATGAGGACGTGAGGTTACCGGGATGAGCTGTCATGTGGGATGTAGCCCCCGTGTCCATGTACCAATCACCGCCTCCACCATAGTTGGTAAGCGAGGGAGCCGAGTGAAGTGCGACCAAGAGGGTCGGGTCCCATGAGGCCAGCGGAAAGGCAGGGCTGCCATATGGTGGAACCGGTGCGGCCGTGTAGTCTCCGGCGTACGGTGATGGGGGAGAGCCGGGTAGCCACTGTCGGCCGGCTGAAGGGGCGCCGCGCAATGCGTCTGGTGACTCACGGGATGCGTACCCAGGAGACCCGGGGTGGGAGGCCGTGTAACGAGCATGTGGTACGTATGGACCACACCCGTCCACGAGTTGGTGCCGACGGACCAGGGCGGGGAGGGCCGTTGCTGATGTGGAGCTCCCCTACCCCGGCTTCTGCTGCTGCTGCCGAGGGTGACTAACCCCGCCATGCCGGTTGCACCGCCCCCGCCGGTCTGCGGTGGCGCGGAGGGCACGGGCGGCAACGGTAATAATCGGCGGAGCCGTAGGCCCCGGCTGCGACGGGGCCGATGGAGGCGGGGCAGGCGCGCCGCGGGAAGTGCCGGCGGTGAGAGAGGTGTGTTGCACCCGCGTATTCACTTTATTCATCCTACGTTCCTCCAAATGCAGGTAAGCGATGACGGTGTGGAAGGTGGGGTTCGGCAGAAGAGTGAGGTTGGAGGCCGCGTTGCTAAAGTCCTCGTTGCGTCCGGCGGTGAGGGTGCTGAGCATGAGTTCGTCGGACACCTTAGCGCCAATGTCACGGAGCTCACCGACAAGCATCTTGAGGCGCATGCAATAGTCAACAATGTAGGAGTCATCCTGGTGGCACCCAAATAATTCTTGCTACAAAAAACGAGGCGTTGGAGCTTGTTGTCGGTGAAGAGTGCGTTGATCTTGGTCCAAACGGTGCAAGCGTTGTTGTCATCGGCGACGATCGTCTGGAAGATGTCCTGCGAGATGGTGAGGTAGAACCATCGGATGAGCGTGTCCTCAATGGCGGACCACTCAGGGTCGGCCTTCATGACCTCGCCATTGACGGAGCCATCGATGTGCTCGGTGAGGTAGTACTCATGGAAGACGAGGTTGAAGTAGGTCTTCCATGTGTAGTAGGAGGAGCTAGCTTGATGGGGACGCGGTCATGGATGTTGAGATCATGAATGTCGGCGACGGTGGGAGGGTCCGGTCCGGTGAAGGGGTTGTAGTTGCCGGAGATGGAGGACACAGGAGAGCCCATAGCAACGGCGGGGAGTGGTTTTGGCGGTAGCGGCTAGGGCTGGTGGCGGTAGCGACTAGGGTTGGGAAGGTGGGGAAGGGAGAGGGCAGTGGTGGCAGGGGCGCGTGGCTGCGTGGAGAGGAGACGAGGTGGCGGCGGTGTCAACGGGGAGACGACAGTGGAGGCTGGAGGGTGCGGCTGCAGCGGGTTAGGGCGGAAGCGAGGGATCGACCTGCTAAATTGATACCATGTTAGATGGAAGGAGGATATTACATGCATCAATAATTCATTGATCGTGTGCATGATGCACATATATAGGTATAGGGTGGACTGGCCTCTACTTGTCTCCCAAGATGTACAAATATACAGGGAAGAGAGGAGGTACAAGATATAAATACAAGACCCTAGTCCTATACACTTACAGTGGATAATGTATGTTCAAAAGGAACGACACGGCCGTCGCAGTTCACGTCGTCGCCTGGATCCGCCCGCCGTCTTCCGTGCATGCGTCTTGGCGTCCGAAGGATCGAAGGCACTTCGCAGCGCCTCGCGTTGGGTGCCTCAACAGGCACCGTGCCATGCCATGGAGGGCCGCGTCCTTCGGCCGCTGCTCCTACATGCCAAGGGCAGGCCATCGCCGTTGAACCGAGCGCGTTGCAAGGGGTGCAGGCCGGCCGGGAGCCACCGCCGTGTCTCAAGGCCGACACCATGCCATGGGCCCCGCGTGCCGTTGGGTGATGCCGCCGTCCATGGGGCATGGCCAGCCGCTGGCTTCCGGGTTGTGCCGTACGACTGCTGGAATCTGCGGACGCGAGATGAAGAGTATGGGTCTGGTCAGGCATCGCTGTCGCCCGCACTTTGGGAAGCAGAGATCGAGCGTCACGCATCGGTAGGAGGGTGCACCCTCACGCGTTGCGCTATAAGGGCGGGAGCGCCGAACGGTTTGCCGCAACCACGGGTGTTGCGATGCCTCCTCGAGGAACGCTTACGTGCGGGCTGCAGATGTTGAAGCCGAGCCGAGCGGCCGCCGCCGTGCTGCCGTGATGAAGTCGCTCCGCTAGAGAGCATGCTGATAACGTGTTTTGAATAGAGAACTAGGCAACCGCCTTGGTTAGGATAAGCAGGGGTTAATAGGATTAATTAAATCCTACTCCCTCCGTCTCCCTTTAGAGGGCATGCGCGTAGTTCTAGGTTGACAATTTAACTAGCTAAATACGTATCATATGTGGTGAAAAATATATGTTTAGAAACTACATCCGCTTAAGAATTTAATGATATACTTTTTATGACATATAACGCATATTTAGTTAGTCAAATCAATGACCTAGAACTACGCGCATGCCTTCTAAACTGAGACGGAGGGAGTAACAATATACTTCATGGCGAGCATGCATTTGACATCCATTTATGATGCCTTGTTTTGACTTTTGAGTAGACGATTCTTTATTTGTTAACCTATACATCAATATTGTTTCCATTGATCAATCTCATAATACTTTGTGTGTGTTTTTCTCATCTTGGGCTGAAAACTTATTGTCAGGTTAAACTATTTTGTGGATCATTTATAGTATGAAAGCTATGTAAAAGAATATTTACTGGAATGTTATGTAAAACCTAAGGCTCAAAAGGAAAGCTTCGGTAAATTAGAATATTTAATAAAATATTTGGGTGTTTCATTAAATTGGTCTGGAAGTCCAAGCTCATCCATTTAATTATTTCAGAGCATCATCGGTATAGTTTTTCCCCAGCAACACAATTTTGAAAAAAAATACATGGCCACCAAATGAACGTGTTGCTATGCCGACTACTGTCCTGTCCATTTACACTTACACTTCTTATTTTCCTCTCTACTGGATTTCACAGGGCTCGAGTCCTATATATATTCTAAATGTATTTATGCAATTTTACTCTGGTGCTTGCACATCCATGGATCTGAAAGTATTGTGGGAGCTCCCATGATGGACTATGATGAAAAAGTATTTCTTGTTGCATGTTCTGTTGTGGTGCAAGTGTATCAGACTGCATGTTTATAATGCATTTCTGTCATGTGTGATATGCTCCACATTGGTTTGTATTTCATTGTGGATTACCTCTTACCATACGTATTATGGATTGTCCATCTAAACCACCATATATAAGTATCAATGCAAATAAGCTTATCATTTCTTCTCTTTCAATCTATTTAAGTGCTCACATATGCCCTGCAGTACGCACATAATATGATGACTACCTTCGTGACTTTCTTCTTTTCTCGATTATGTATAAAGATGCTATCTAAGTACCTACTAGTTGCATTATAGACCAATGTAAATAAGCTATCATGAGCTGGTTTTGTAACTTTCTTTTCATGTTGCTTAATGCTTGAACTACGCTCATAACTTTGTTATCGGCTATCATTGCAATGCACTGTAATATATAGCACTATGTATGAACATACTACCTAAATATTTATTTCCTTATACTTCAAGGATTTTATTATTGTTCTTTAAACCCCTCTTACTTCCATGGTTTGAATACTTGCTTGCTCTCATGCTTTGCGCCATGGACGCAACGGGTCACCTAGTCTAAGTAAATACCACACAATAGATGCCTAACTTCCCAATGAAAATAAACAAACGCGAGCAGCCTGCACTTGGAGTCTACTTATTCGAAACCTTTCAAATGTAACCTTGCCTAATAATAGCATTACCACCAATTGTTATGGGCCACTCATGCTCTAAACAAGACCAGTGTCTCAATTATGGACCAATTCAGCAAACCCAAATGCTAGAGAGTGTGTGTTCTCTTTTTCCTCTCATAGCGCTCACAAGTACAGGCACACATGATAGAGGCGAAGTTGTCCCTGTTTTTTGATGAGATTTGACTATCGTTTTTGGTGGAGTAGACTTTAAAGATCCGACTACGAACGTGCGAGGACGTCGCGCCTTAGCAATCACTAAACCAACTCCGAGAGGTTATTGACCACGCCGGAGCATGATCAACCTGACCATGAGGGTCTATTTCCTGAACGCAAACAAAAAACAAGCAAGAAACTGAAATTGCAATCTGGATATTGCGAATATAAGAGGAAAGCTTTATTGATAAAGTGGGGTTCTGTGACGTCTTGGTCTGGTCGTGGAACACAAACGAAGGACGAGAAGTTGCAGCTATGGCAATCTTTTAATCTAAACAAAAACCAAGTCTAAATGGCGCCCTAAGGGTTGTATATATGGGGGAATAGAGGGGGATTTCGTGTCAAACCAACCCTAACTTAGTGCCCCCACACATACCGACTCTAAAAACATCCTATAATGTGGTATTTCGAAATTACATGGGCCTGGCCCAAAAATAACGTGGTGTAGCACCTATAATAGCCTATGGACGAAATTTATAAAGTGGCATCTTGAATATTTCGTCCAAACCTTCATGCTCTCATTACGGTGGCTCCAAAGTGCGAAAATCATCATTGGAAGCTCCACTGTTCTTTCCCGTGCTCACACCTTCTTCTCCAACCTTGTTCCCACCTCAATGGCCATCCTTCTTGTCCATGCTAGGTCCTTCATTCATACGTAAAACAAATGTATCTAATTTAGGCAGCATCATATGTTCATGAACATTAGAAGGATTTCCAAGAAACAAAAGTACCTCGTAATTCAATTGGCATGCGCGAGCTCTAGTAATTGGTCCAGGAATTATAGCAGCAGGGGCCGTGGGTGTAACAATGGTATTGATGTCCTCATCATCCTCCTCTTCTTGAAATGAAGTCGTCCTCCACGGAAGCTCATCTTCCTCATCCAAATAAGGCTTCAAATCTGCAATGTTAAAAGTGGGACTAACCCCAAACTCTGTAGGCAGCTCAAGTTTATATGCATTATCATTTATTTTCTCTAACACCTTAAAAGGACCATCAGCACATGGAATTAGCTTTGACTTGCGCAAATCAGGAAATCTATCCTTATGCAAATGTAACCAAACAAGATCTCTAGGTGCAAAGACAACATGTTTTCTACCCTTATCTCCAGCGAGTTTGTATTTAGCATTCATACGCTCAATGTTTTCCTTAGTTACCTCGTGCATTTTTAAGATCAATTCAGCACAATTTTTAGTATCAAAATTTACCTTCTCCGAAGATGGAAGAGGCAACAAATCAATAGGTGCACGAGGTATGGAACCATACACAATTTTGAAAGGGCACATCTTAGTAGTAGAATGCAATGAACAATTATAAGAAAATTCAATATGACGCAAGCATTCTTCCCACATTTTCAAGTTATTCTTCGAAACAGCCCTAAGCATAGTAGACAATGATCTGTTGACACTTCAGTTTGTCCATCAGTTTGGGGGTGACATGTAGTACTAAAAAGCAGTTTAGTCCCCAACTTAGCCCATAAAAATCTCCAATAGTGGCTAAGAAATTTAGCATCATGATCTGAAACAATTGTATTTGGCACACCATGCAAGCGAACAATTTCACGAAAGAACAAATCAACAACATTAGCAGCAGCATCACTTTTATGACATGGTATAAAGTGTGCCATTTTTGAAAATCTATCCACGGTAACAAGTATGCTATCCCTCCCCTTCTTTGTTCGAGGTAAACCTAAAACAAAGTCCATAGATATGGCCTCCCAAGGAACACTAGGTACAGGCAAAGGCATATATAAACCATGAGGATTGAGTCGTGACTTAGCTTTTTGACATGTAGTGCAGCGAGCAACAAAACGCTCAACATCCCTTCACAACTTTGGCCAAAAGAAATGTGTAGCAAGTACGTCCTCCGTCTTCTTCACGCCAAAGTGTCCCATTAATCCTCCTCCATGCGCCACCTATAACAACAAAAGATGAACGGAGCTAGCTGGAATGCATAGCTTGTTAGCACGGAACACAAATCCACCATTAATGACGAACTTGTTCCATGTTCTCCCGTCTTTACAATTCGCCAACACATCTTTAAATTTAGCATCATGCACATATTGATCTTTGATGGTCTCCAAACCAAATATGTTAAAGTCAAGTTGTGAAAGCATAGTATAACGACGAGATAAAGCATCGGCAATAACATTTTCTTTACCCTTCTTGTGTTTCATAAGACATGGGAAAGTCTCAATGAATTCAACCCATTTAGCATGTCTACAGTTCAGTTTTGCTTGACTTTTAATATGTTTCAAAGATTCATGATCAGAATGTATAACAAATTCTTTGGCCCATAAATAATGCTGCCATGTTTCCAAAGTCCGACCAAGAGCATATAATTCCTTATCATAAGTAGAATAATTAAGACTAGGCCCACTCAATTTTTCAGAAAAGTATGCAAAAGGTTTACCATCATGTAATAACACACCTCCTAATCCAATTACACTAGCATCACATTCAAGCTCAAAAGTCTTATTAAAATCTGGAAGTTGGAGTAAGGGAGCATGTGTTAACTTATCTTTCAATACTGTGAAGGCTTCTTCCTGTGCGATGCCCCAAACAAAAGGCACGTCCTTCTTTGTAAGCTCATTGAGAGGTGCATCAATGGTGCTGAAATCTCTCAAAAAACGCCTATAGAAACCAGCGAGGCCAAGAAAACTCCTCACTTGTGTGACCGTTTTGGGCTGTGGCCAACTCTCAATAGCTTCAATTTTGGCTTTATCAACTTCAATTCCTTGTGGAGTTACAACATAGCCAAGAAAAGATACTCGGTCGGTGTAAAAGGTGCACTTCCCAAGGTTACCAAACAAACGTGCATCACGTAGAGAAATAAAAACAGCATGTACATGTTCCAAGTGTTCCTCCAAAGATCTACTATAAATCAGTATATCATCAAAATAGACTACCACAAATCGTCCAATGAAAGCACGTAAAACCTCGTTCATTAATCGCATGAAAGTACTAGGTGCATTAGTTAACCCAAAATGCATAACTAACCACTCCTATAATCCAAACTTACTTTTAAATGTTGTTTCCCATTCATCTCCCAATTTCATACGAATTTGATGGTATCCACTACGCAAATCAACTTTGGAGAAAATTGTAGAGCCACTTAATTCATCAAGCATATCATCTATCCTTGGAATAGGACGACGATAATTAATAGTAATATTATTAATGCATCTACAATCAACACACATACGCGATGTACCATCCTTTTTCAGCACTAGAAGAATAGGAATAGCACAAGGACTAAGGGATTCATGTATATAACCTTTGTCGAGCAGCTCTTGTACTTGACGCATAATCTCCTTCGTATCCTCTAGATTGGTACGGTATGGCGCACGGTTGGGTAGCGATACACCGGGAAACAAGCTAGTCAGAGTCTGGATTCAAAGTTGGATCGATTTTCCTTAGACAGAATCGAATCGTAGTATCGAGTCGTGGAATCGAGGATTCTACTAGATTTACTCAAATATGATATTTTGAATCCATGTCAGAAATTTATATGGCTTCTATAGAGTTTTAACACTAAATATAGAGCAAAAACGTACACATTAGTGCTAGTAGTATTCCACATCTTTTCTTTGCTAACCTACTATCTAGCTTGCATGTATGGAACATATATGAGAGGGAAATATATAGACCATTTTAGTCTTTAACACACAAAATCTACTTAGGAGGTTTTTTAGAGTATGTAAATAGCCAATCACTTGTATAGCTGACATGTGTAAGTGCATCTAGTGCCCCTTAGTGATTTTGGTGCATTGAAGACTTATAGGTTAAGGGACTAATATGTTTGTGAGTGTACATAGGCTCTAGAAGTCGATGAGGAGTTTGGTATATTCGAAGAATATCGACCCCTAAAAATGAATGTTTTCAACTGAAGACTTTGGTGAAGACTTTGCTGAAGACTTTGGTATTCCCTGAAGACTTTGAAAGTGAAGAAGATGGTGTGATCTTGAAGATATGAACGTGGATAATGAAGCATGAAGACTTTAGTTTTTATTGTTTCATTTCCTTCTTTGAGTCATAGGAAACACCGTACTGTTAAAGGGGGCCAAGGTAATACTAAGGAAAAATTTCCATCTGATGCTCAACTCAAAAGCCTCAACATAACCCAATCCTTCGAGTGAAGCCTTTGGAAACCTCTCGCAGTTCAGTCAAGTTCTTCAGAGACAGAAACAATGTTCTTCTGGTCTCTGTGGAAATTGGTCTGACTGAGGAGTTAGGATTTCGCCAGTGCGAATTGCCAACAAGTGAGGAATATGATAAGCTCTGAGGAATTTGACAGTTCAAATTCTGACCATTCTTGTGCTTTGCGCCAGCTGTCCAAATATTCTATCCACCTAACGGTCATATGATTGGGCGGCATTTCTGTCTTATCATGTCGGGTTGCACCCTGGCTATAAATAGCCGCCCCCACAACCACTAGCCGGTTGGCTGCTCCGAGAGAGAACTTGGCACTTGTCATTTGAGAGCATCCCATTCCTAGAGGACTTTGAGCGAAAATCATCAGTGAGGAAAAACCCAAAAACCCAAAAACCCAAACCATCAAAACCCAAAGTGATTGAGCATCACTGAAGAAATTGTTCCTGTGTGGAACCGACGCTTTTTACCTTTGAAGACTGTGTATCTTCCAGACGGTTAGGCGTCATGGTCTAGTGCATCCTGCAGTCAATTGGGGATCGTCGGGTGACCGTGGTCTAGAGCATCCAGCAATCAATTGTGGATCGCCGAGTGACCAGTCTGTGAGGGTTTTGGAAGTCTACCCTGAAGACTTACCACGAGTGTTGGGCGAGGACTGTGTGACCTTAGCTCAAGGAGAATACGGTAAGGACTGTGTGTCCTCTGGTTTAAATACCAGGCTGCTCCAAACCAGACGTACGACTGTCACAGCAGTTGGAACTGTTGGGGAACGTTGCATGGGAAACAAAAAATTTCCTACGCACACGCAAGATCTATCCATGGTGATGAGCATCTACGAGAGGGAGAGTGGATCTACATACCCTTGTAGATCGCTAAGCGGGAAGCGTTAAGAAACGCGGTTGATGTAGTCGAACGTCTTTGCGATCCAAATCACAAGCCGTCCCACGATCCAATCACGATCCGTCCCGATCTAGCGCCGAACGGACGGCACCTCCGCGTTCAGCACACGTACAGCTCGATGACGATCTCCGCCTCCTCAATCCAGCGAGCGAGGTCGGAGTAGTAGATGAGTTCTTGTGACGCCCCCATTCTCGTCCGTAAGCTAATCATGCACACAATGCGTACGACCAAGATTAGGGACTCACTGATTGTTACCACAACACAACAAAAGACACAAATATAAAGTCATACAGCTTCATATTACAAGCCAGGGGCCTCGAGGGCTCGAATACAAAGCTCGACAAATCACGAGTCAGCGAAAGCAAATATATCTGAGTACAGACATAAGTTAGACAAGTTTTGCCTTAAGAAGGCTAGCACAAACATAAGCAGCGGATCGAAAGAGGCGAGGCCTCCTGCCTGGGAACCTCCTAACTACTCCTGAGCGTCGGCGTTCTCCACGTAATAGTAGGCCCCAGCGGTGGTGTAGCAGTCGTCTCCGGCGTACTCCATCTCCTGGGCTCCGTCGTCTGAACGCAGCAACGTATCGAGGGGGAAAAGGGAAGCAAAGCAGCTGTGAGTACTCATCCAAAGTACTCGCAAGACTGACATCAGAACTATGCAAATAATGCATCAGTATCAATGAAGGTGTTATATCTGGACTGACTGCAGCAACCAAGAATAGGGGGAAGGCCTAGTCCTATCGAAGACTAGCATCTTCAGCATCTTCGACATCTTGCAGCATTAGAAGAGTGCAGATTGGTATCTCACATATAGTCATATTGTTGTAGCAATTTTATTAATTAACCACGCCCAGAGATCCTTCCTCGACTCCCTGTGAGGAAGCAATCCCGGAGCCACAATTCATTTCAAATTAAAATTACAATTATAGTTGTATAAGGTCAAGGTACAACTCCAAGTCGTCCTGTTACTGTGGACACGGCTATTCGAATAGATTAACCATCCCTGCAGGGGTGCACCGCATCTCCAACACGCCTGATCACCTCCGGCCGGACACACTTTCCTGGGTCATGCCCGGCCTGGGGATAGCAGCACGTCGTCGCCCCACCTAGGCTCAACGAAGAGGCCAGCCCGCCGGTCTAAATCCTAACCGCGCAGGTTCGTGGGCCCACTTGCCCTTGCACTCCTGCACGATGCGAACGCGGCCGAGGTCAGTCCTAGCACCCCTTAGTAACAAGCGCGATGCCGTTGTGGACCACTCGGGCGCGCGCCGCTCCATTGCTGACGTCCGAAGAGCTTCGGTTGATACAACGACGCTGAGTGCCCATAACTTTCCCATGTGATGGTTCGGTGCGCAATAAGGCCAACGACCAACTCAGATCAAGTACCCAACCCATTAGCATTTTATTAATTTTGGGGAAAGCGCGACCCATAAAGTGCGGTCCGTCGCCCCGCCTCGAGGACCGTGGCAAGGGCCTCTCCTGCCCGTCCATGCCTCATCAACATCAAACCGTGGGTACCCCTCAGGGCCGACCCATCACCAACATGTTACAGTAACCCGGTCATAGTAACTGTGTGTATAACACATCGAGACGGGAACTGAGGAATCACCCTCAATGGTCCCCGCTCGATGAAACCGTCAAGGTGGACCTAGAGGAATCACCCTCGAGGGTCCCACATTTGAGGGGTTGCACGACAGAGTCATTGTCGGGAATGGTGAAGGAGGAATCACCATTGATAACCACGATCGACTAGCTACACTACAGAGCTAGCATCATGAGTACTTCACGAGGTGTCACCCTCGGTACTCGATAGTAGCGCTGCAGAGTCGTACAACTAAGGGGAGTGCGGTGATGTGAGGGGCCTGGCTTGTCAGTCATGACGACTGAGTCTTCTGTCTTCAAGTCCTCGGTGTCGTCGATGAAAGCAGGGGCAACTGGGACTAAGGGGTCACTGGGGGTTCACTGATCCACCTATACTAAGCAGTTGGTATGATTGCGGGTAAAGTAACAGTTTATCAAAAACAGGCTATGCATCAGATTAGGAGCTAGCTAATACAGTAGCAAAAATCTAATGCAAGAATAAGAGGGAAGGAATAGGCGATATCGGAATGCTCAAGGGGGTTTTGCTTGCCTTGCTGCTCTGCGGCAAAAGGCTGGCCGTTGGCGGTGTAGTCGATCACGGCAGCAGCGTCAGCCTCGGGGTGTACCGGAGAGAAGAGGGGGAAGAAACAATAAATATAAAGCACTCAGATGCAACATGATGCATGACATGGCAATACGCAAGGCTAGGGGTGTTTGCGGCCTATCTAGGTGTGATAGTTAATTTAGAAATTTATTTGAAATTATATTTAATAATGCCATGCACTATTCACCTATCCGAAACAGGCAAAAAGTTGCATGTTCAGATAGCTAGAGGCGTGTGACAGATGAATGGATGGCATATTTGGATTCGTGGGATTTTTCTGGTCAACTTTCATATATAAATTATTTTCATCCGAGTTATGGTTTAAAAGATATGATTTTCTAAAGTTTTATTGATTTTCTGGAATTATTTTAATTAATTAAATCCAACATTATCCAGAATAGTGAATGATGACGTCAGCATGAGGTCGGCATTGCGTCAGCAGTCAACAGGGGGCTGGCCAGGTCAAACCTGACCAGTGGGCCCCACCTGTCATAGACAGTGGCTAATCCAGGGTTTTAAATTAAGTTAATCAGGGTTTAATTAGGGGAGGGCCCCACATGTCAATGACTTATTAGTTTAAACTAACTAACAGGTTTAATTAAACTAATTTAATTTAATCTAAATGGGACTGGGCCCACCTGTCATAGACACAGGGGGCATGGGCCCCACTGGTCAGTGGCAGGGCTGCCCAGTCAGCGGTCAGCGGCGACCGTTGACCGGTCAACCGAGACCGCTGGACCCACTGGCAGTGGCACTGGGGGTGGCCCCAGGCCAGCCAGGTCAGCGGTGACCGGCGACTGGCCGCCGGCGACCCAAAATCACGGCGGCGACGCACTGGCCGCGTCGGAAATCGGCCACAGGCGGCCATTTGGCGCGTGGTTGGTCGCGTTCGAACGGGCGTTCAACGCCGCGTCGATCCCGGGCGGTAGCATCGCCGGACTTGGCAGGAAACGGGACCGGCGGCTACGGGAGCTCGACAGGAACGGCGCTACGGTGGTCGAAACGAGCGGGGCTAACGCGGGATGGGCTCTACGCGATGCGGCGAGCACAACGGTGGCACGCCCGTAACGAAATGGTCGTCGGAAGCACGCCGGCGTTGAGCTCTTGCGGCGGCGGGTTCGATCTCACATCAGGGATGGCCCTAGAGGCAGCTAACGGCGACGAGAGCGAGAGGGGAGGAAGCGGAGGCTCACAGTGGGGTGTAGCCGTGCAAAGCGGGCTCGGGGGGGGGGGGGCTTGACGGCGACGCAATCGGCGACGGCGAGCGGCGGATCCAGAGGAGGAAAACGACGGCGTGGGGCGATGTAGAGGCTCCGGAGCTCGTTCCAGGGCACGGGGAGGAAGGGCTCGTCGGCGTGAAGCTTCTGGACAGGCTACGGGGGTGAGAGGTGGCCGGTGGCCGTGGCTATCCACCGGCCATGGCGGCGGCGGCGCTCGGAAGAGGTGGAGAGGGGGCGAGAGAGAGCGCGAGGAGAGGAGAGGAGAGGAGTGGATAGGGACGCCGCGATGGCAGAGAGGGCCGTTCTTATCCCCTCGGCCGGCCTGTAGCGTCGTGGTGTCGACGCCTCGCCGGAGCGCGCCGGCGCGGCCACGGCCGCGGCAACACGCGTGGTGGAGGACGAAGGGGCATGTGGGGGTGGGCTGGGCCGGCGCGGCCCAGTTGCCAGGTAAGTAGGCTTTTGCCCCTTTTCTTTTATTTCTTTTCTGTTTTTCTTTTCTTTGTTTCTGTTTTAATTATTTTAGGCCAATATTCCTTTAAGTAAAAATGTGTCATATGGTCCAACAATTAACTTGCAATATTTTGGAGGGCCACATCCACTTTGAGCATTTTTAGAAACTGTTTTCATTTTCCAATGCAATTTAGAGCACTTTTAAAATGCTTTTAGCTACTGTTATTGATGGTGGGGTCCACATCAGAAGCTTGGTGATGTTGTTTTCCTCAACATTACATGTTTGGTAATATTTCACAAGTTTGGAACATTTTACTTTTGTTGTTTGCAGAATTATTTTATCACAATATTTCCTAGGGCATTTTGAAATGGAATTTGAATTGAATTTGAATCCAAACTTGATCAAGCCCTGTTTAGCAAAAGATTAGCTTAATCACTTGGCCATCACTGTAGCTTAATTACAATGGTCACTGTAGCTTAAACCCAGGGTGTCACAATTCTCCCCTACTAACAAGAATTCTTGTCCCGAGAATTAAGAAGTAGAAGGAAAGAGCCCGGGGTATTCTGCACGAAGGTGATCTTCGCGTTCCCAAGTGGCTTCATCTTCAGAATGATTTGCCCACTGCACCTTGAAGAACTTGGTAACCTTCTGACGAGTCCGACGTTCAGTCTCATCGAGAATGCGGACTGCTTGCTCCTTGTAAGAGAGGTCTTGCTACAGCTCAAGCATATCATGATCCACTGCTCGGATAGGATCCTTGAAGCAGCGACGAAGCTGTGACACATGGAACACATCGTGAACCTGAGAAAGGTTTGACGGTAGTTCCAATTGATATGCCACTTTACCACGCCTTTCGAGAACAGTAAAAGGCCAATATAACGAGGAGCCAGCTTGCCCTTGATTCCAAAACGGTGTGTACCTCTCATTGGTGTGACTCGAAGATAAGCCTTTTCGCCAGGTTGATAGACCATATCTTTGTGATGGCGGTCATACTGACTCTTCTGACGAGACTGAGCAGCCTTCAGATTTGCATGAATAATGCGTACCTGATCCTCGGCATGTTGGATAATATCCGGACCGATAAGTGCACGTTCCCCAGTTTCTGACCAATTCAGAGGAGTCCGACACTTACGTCCATATAATACCTCAAAAGGAGCCATCTTCAGACTAGCTTGATAGCTATTGTTGTAGGAGAACTCAGTATACGGGAGAGATTCCTCCCATTTCTTGCCGAAAGAAATGACACAAGCACGAAGCATGTCTTCGAGAATCTGGTTGACTCTTTCAACTTGTCCCTGGGATTGAGGGTGAAAAGCGGTGCTAAAGGACAAATGAGTGCCCATAGCTTCCTGGAAACTTGCCCAGAATCTTGAAGTGAATAAGCTACCACGGTCTGAACTAATCACCAATGGAATACCATGGAGTGAAACAACTTTGGACATGTATAGATCTGCCAGCTGACTAGCAGTAATAGTTTCCTTGACAGCCAGAAAATGTGCAACTTTGGACAGTCGGTCAATGACGACAAGAATAGCATCATTACCTTTCTGTGACCTGGGAAAACCAGTAATGAAGTCCTTTTCAACATGATCCCATTTCCATTCAGGAATAGAAATAGGTTGTAGAGTTCCAGCAGGCCTTTGATGTTCTGCTTTGATCCGACGGCAAATGTCACATTCTGAGACATAGCGTGCAATGTCTTGTTTCATATTTGGCCACCAGAACCTTTGACGGATGTCCTGGTACATCTTGGTACTACCCGGATGAATAGAAAGAGGTGTATCATGAGCTTCTTTCAATATTTTAGCCGTAATATTCAGGTTTTCCTTCTTTGTGGGAACGAACAAGCGACCCTTGAAGTACACGGCGCCATCATCAGCCACAGTGAAGAATGAGGGTCTACCTTCCGACAGATAGCGTTTAATCCTTTCAACTTCACTGCAATAGAGTTGCATAGTTTTGACGCTGCCCACGAGATCAGGTTCAACAACCAGGTTACACAAAGAACCCTGGTTAACAGCATGAAGGTTCATCTTGCGAAACTCCGGTGGAGGGGGAACGAGATAACCCTGAGGAACAATATGAAGGTTCAGCTTGCGAAATTCCTTTTGAAGACGGGGGTGAACCTTGTGAACCTGGAGGTAGTTGCAGTATGACTTGCGGCTCAAAGCGTCAGCCATCACGTTAGCCTTGCTTGGGGTATAAGAAATACCGACATTGTAATCTGCTATGCGCTCCATCCATCTCTGTTGACGGAGGTTCAGATCTGGCTGAGTAAACAGATACTTCAGACTTTGATGGTCGGTGTAGATCTCGCAATGATTACCAACAAGGTATTGCCGCCACTCTTTCAGTGCATGAATTACTGCGGCAAGTTCAAGGTCATGAACTGGGTAGTTCTCTTCATGAGGACGCAATTGACGGGATGCATAAGCAACCACTCTGCGCTCTTGCATTAGGACACAGCCCAATCCCTGACGAGAAGCGTCACAATAAATGGTAAAGTCCTTACGAGTTTCCGGAGGAGAAAGCACAGGAGCAGAGGTCAGCTTGTCCTTAAGTGCCTGAAAGCTCTCCTGGCATTTTTATGTCCACTCATATTTAACACCTTTGTGAAGCAAATTGGTTAAGGGCAATCTTGGAGAAGTTCTCGCCGAATCAACGGCAATAGCTGGCGAGACCGAGAAAACTTCTGACTTGCTTGACATTCTTCGGGGGAGCCAGTCAAGAATAGCCTGAACTCGTTCAGGGTTGACCGCAATACCACCCTTGGAGATCACATGACCAAGGTAGGTCACTTCATCCATCCAGAACTCACACTTTGAATACTTAGCATAAAGTTGATGTTCTCGAAGCCTCTCAAGTATAAGACGAAGATGCTCAGCATGCTCTTCCTTATTCTTGGAGAATACCAGAATATCATCCAGATAAACCACGACGAATTTAACGAGGTAATCCATGAATATATAATTCATCAGGCGAGAAAAAGTTGCTGGAGCATTGGTTAAGCCGAAGGACATGACGGTGTACTCGTATGAACCATAGCGAGTAACAAATGCAGTCTTGGGAATATCCTCTTCACGAACCCGGATCTGATGGTAACCCAACCTCAAGTCGAGTTTTGAATACACTGCTGAACCAGCAAGTTGATCATACAGATCGTTGATCCGAGGAAGCGGATATTTGCTTTGGATCGTTGCTTGATTGATGGGGCGGTAATCTTGGACCAATCGATTCGTTCCATCTTTCTTCTTGACAAAGAGAGAAGGTGCTCCCCAAGCAGAGGAACTTGGACGAATGAAACCCAGACGAAGCGAATTGTCAATTTCTTTCTTAAGTTCAAGGAGTTCGTGTGGTGGCATCTTATACGGCCACTTGGCAATAGGGGTGGTGCCTGGCACTAAGTCGATGACAAACTCGACAGCTCTAGCAGGGGGGGTCCCTGGAAGTTCTTCCGGGAAAACATCTTGGAAATCCCGGACCACTGGAATGTTTTCAATCCCTTCAAGAGGTGACTCATTTAATGCATTCAAGGCATATAGTCGGGCTTCAGCATCTCAAACAAGATGAGCATGGTAGTTGACTATCTCATCCGAAGGATGCAGAAGGTGGATAGTTTTGGTGGCACAAACGACGGAAGCTGTATGTGCTTTCAACCAATCCATCCCCAGAATAAGGTCGATCTTGGAAGACTTCAATATAATGGCAGAAGCATGAAATTCTAGCCCTTCTATTTCAATGGGTACATCTGGACAAACCATGGAGGTTTGACATTGGCCAGCGGGGGTGTTTACCACTATTGGGACGTAAATCTCCTCGTACTTAATGCCATGCATGTATGCAAATTCTTCAGACATAAAAGAATGCGATGCTCCTGTATCAAACAATACAAAAGCTGGTACGGAGTTAACGAGAAGAGTACCCATAACAGTAGCAGGCTGGTCTTGAGCTTCATTCAGTTCAGCATTGTTAGCCTGAGCACGACCCTGAGCAGGCCTGGCATTTTTGTTGCGGGGCTGGTTGGTAGGCAGTGCAAGTTGATTCTGACCCTGCCTGCAGTCTCTAGCACGGTGTCCTGGACGACCACACTTGAAGCACAGCCCATCCTCAGGACGAGAAGGGGGAATAGCAGCTCGTGGTGGCGGAGCTGGGAGCCTCGGCTGCCTAGGTGGGGGTGGAGGCAGACGAGGTGCAGCATAGGACGGCCTTGGAGCAGGAGCAGGTGCATGGTACATGTTGTGGGGGATCCAGATCTTGCGCTTCTAACTTGCTGAGCCCGAAGATGAGCCCATGTCACGGTTGCACTTGCTGCTGTCCTTGTATTCCTGCAGACCCGTCTCCACAATAATAGACTTGTTCACCAAGGTGGCAAAGCTACCGAACTCTTGAGCAAGGAGTGCCAGCTTGATATCCGGGTGGAGGCCTTCACGGAACTTCTCCTGCCTACGAGCATCAGTTGCAACGTCTTCTTCAGCATAGCGAGACAAGTCCAGAAATTCCCGCCATTAAGCATCCACAGTCTTGTTGCCCTGGACTAAGTTGCGGAATTCACGCTTCTTCTTATCCATCATTCCCTGAGGAATGTGGCGAGCACGGAAAGCAGCTTGGAATTCCGGCCAGGTGATGATTGTTCCAACAGGCTGAGAGCGCCTGTGGCTGTCCCACCATTGAGCAGCGGGACCCTTCAGAAAGTACGAGGCGAAGGTGACATAGCTAGCCACTGGGGCGCCTGAAGATTCCAGCTCATAAGTGATGTCACGGAGCCAGTCATCAGCGTCAAGCGGATGAGTTGAGCTGCGGTAGGTCGTAGGGTTGAGACGCATGAAGTCTTGCAGAGTCATTGGGGCTGGCTGCTAATTCATGTTCGGCCTCGGGAAATGGTCCATAAGCCCTTGCATAAACTGGCGATTCAGTTCAAACTGTTGCATCATACCAGCCATGTAGTCCGGTGGTGATGGCGGTTCAGGCGCACCACGACCACGTCCAGCTGGCCTAACCATTCTGTCAAAATTTTAACAGTGGTAGTTTAGTATTGGGTAATTTCAAAACAATGAATCATTCATGAAGTAAATTGCACAAAGAAGGAAGTGCAATAAATACGACATAGTAGTTCAAATTTCAACATACGGATCCATACATAGGTCTATTACAAACCATAAGTTCGTTGCAAAATAGACGATAGGTCCGGCATGAAATTAACCTAGACAACTAGGCGGCACGCAGGCACGCAGTGGAGGGATACAACAACGCATCAGCGTCGGGGACAACGAAAGTAGCCGGGGAACTGCGCATGACCCCGATTGTGAAAGCCGATGGCAGGGTCCTGCATCCCGTGCAGACTCTGGTGCAGAACCTGCATACCAAGTGGGAGCGCAGGTCCATGTGCCGGAGTACGACCTCCAACCTCAGGACATCCAAGACCTGGGGGAAACTCAGTACGAGGCGGGCAAAGGATGTGCTCTGGATGTATCCTCGCACGAACTGCTGGCAACAAATGCTCCATAGCCTGGTACAGACGAGCACGAGTGGCGTACAGCTCGACGTTAAGAGCCCTGACAGTGTGATCCAGAGCCTCAGTGTACTGAACCAGAACCTGTGGGTCGTAACGACGACTCACGTGGGGGGTGCAGCCAGTGTAATTAGAAGTGCAGATTGGTATCTCACATATAGTCATATTGTTGTAGCAATTTTATTAATTAACCACGCCCAGAGATCCTTCTTCGACTCCCTACGAGGAAGCAATCCCAGAGCCACAATTCATTTCAAATTAAAATTACAATTATAGTTGTATAAGGTCAAGGTACAACTCCAAGTCGTCCTGTTACCGTGGACACGGCTATTCGAATAGATTAATCATCCCTGCAGGGGTGCACCGCATCTCCAACACGCCTGATCACCTCCGGCCGGACACACTTTCCTGGGTCATGCCCGGCCTCGGGATAGCAGCACATCGTCGCCCCACCTAGGCTCAACGAAGAGGCCAGCCCGCCGGTCTAAATCATTAGCGCGCAGGTTCGTGGGCCCACTTTCCCTTGCACTCCTGCACGATGCGAACGCGGCCGAGGTCAGTCCTAGCACCCCTTAGTAACAAGCGCGATGCCGTTGCGGACCACTCGGGCGCGCGCCGCTCCATTGCTGACGTCCGAAGAGCTTCGGCTGATACAACGACGCTGAGTGCCCATAACTTTCCCACGTGATGGTTTGGTGCGCAATAAGGCCAACGACCAACTCAGATCAAATACCCAACCCATTAGCATTTTATTAATTTTGGGGAAAGCGCGACCCATAAAGTGCGGTTTGTCGCCCCGCCTCGAGGACCGTGGCAAGGGCCTCTCCTGCCCGTCCACGCCTCATCAACATCAAACCGCGGGTACCCCTCAGGGCCGACCCATCACCAACATGTTACAGTAACCCGGTCATAGTAACTGTGTGTATAACACATCGAGACGGGAACTGAGGAATCACCCTCAATGGTCCCCGCTCGATGAAACCGTCAAGGTGGACCTAGAGGAATCACCCTCGAGGGTCCCACACTTGAGGGGTTGCACGACAGAGTCATCGTCGGGAATGGTGAAGGAGGAATCACCATTGATAACCACGACCGACTAGCTACACTACAGAGCTAGCATCATGAGTACTTCACGAGGTGTCACCCTCGGTACTCGATAGTAGCGTTGCAGAGTCGTACAACTAAGGGGAGTGCGGTGATGTGAGGGGCCTGTCTTGTCAGTCATGACGACTGAGTCTTCTGTCTTCAAGTCCTCGGTGTCGTCGATGAAAGCAGGGGCAACTGGGACTAAGGGGTCACTGGGGGTTCACTGATCCACCTATACTAAGCAGTTGTTATGATTGCGGGTAAAGTAACAGTTTATCAAAAACAGGCTATGCATCAGATTAGGAGCTAGCTAATACAGTAGCAAAAATCTAATGCAAGAATAAGAGGGAAGGAATAGGCGATATCGGAATGCTCAAGGGGGTTTTGCTTGCCTTGCTGCTCTGCGGCAAAAGGCTGGCCGTTGGCGGTGTAGTCGATCATGGCAGCAGCGTCAGCCTCGGGGTCTACCGGAGAGAAGAGGGGGAAGAAACAATAAATATAAAGCACTCAGATGCAACATGATGCATGACATGGCAATACGCAGGGCTAGGGGTGTTTGCGGCCTATCTAGGTGTGATAGTTAATTTAGAAATTTATTTGAAATTATATTTAATAATGCCATGCACTATTCACCTATCCGAAACAGGCAAAAAGTTGCATGTTCAGATAGCTAGAGGCGTGTGACAGATGAATGGATGGCATATTTGGATTCGTGGGATTTTTCTGGTCAACTTTCATATATAAATTATTTTCATCCGAGTTATGGTTTAAAAGATATGATTTTCTAAAGTTTTATTGATTTTCTGGAATTATTTTAATTAATTAAATCCAACATTATCCAGAATAGTGAATGATGACGTCAGCATGAGGTCGGCATTGCGTCAGCAGTCAACAGGGGGCTGGCCAGGTCAAACCTGACCAGTGGGCCCCACCTGTCATAGACAGTGGCTAATCCAGGGTTTTAAATTAAGTTAATCAGGGTTTAATTAGGGGAGGGCCCCACATGTCAATGACTTATTAGTTTAAACTAACTAACAGGTTTAATTAAACTAATTTAATTTAATCTAAATGGGACTGGGCCCACCTGTCATAGACACAGGGGGCATGGGCCCCACTGGTCAGTGGCAGGGTTGCCCATTCAGCGGTCAGCGGCGACCGTTGACCGGTCAACCGAGCTCGCTGGACCCACTGGCAGTGGCACTGGGGGTGGCCCCAGGCCAGCCAGGTCAGCGGTGACCGGCGACTGGCCGCCGGCGACCCAAAATCGCGGCGGCGACTCACTGGCCGCGTCGGAAATCGGCCACAGGCGGCCATTTGGCGCGTGGTTGGTCGCGTTCGAACGGGCGCTGAACGCCGCGTCGATCCTGGGCGGTAGCGTCGCCGGACTTGGCCGGAAACGGCGTCGGCGATGATGGCAGGCGGCGGCGGCTACGGGAGCTCGACGGGAACGGCGCTACGGTGGTCGAAACAAGCGGGGCTAACGCGGGATGGGCTCTACGCGATGCGGCGAGCACAACGGTGGCACGCCCGTAACCAAATGGTCGTCGGAGGCACGCCGGCGTTGAGCTCTTGCGGCGGCGGGTTTGGGCTCACGTCGGGGATGGCCCTAGAGGCAGCTAACGGCGACGAGAGCGAGAGGGGAGGATGCGGAGGCTCACAGTGGGGTGTAGCCGTGCAAAGCGGGCTCGGGGAGGGCTTGATGGCGACGCAATCGGCGACGGCGAGCGGCGGATCCAGAGGAGGAAGACGACGGCGTGGGGCGATGTAGAGGCTCCGGAGCTCGTTCCAGGGCACGGGGAGGAAGGGCTCGTCGGCGCGAAGCTTCTGGACAGGCTACGGGGGCGAGAGGTGGCCGGTGACCGTGGCTATCCGCCGGACATGGCGGCGGCGGCGCTCGGAAGAGGTGGAGAGGGGGCGAGAGAGAGCGCGAGGAGAGGAGAGGATTGGATAGGGACACCGGGATGGCAGAGGGGGCCGTTCTTATCCCCTCGGCCGGCCTGTAGCGTCGTGGTGTCGACGCCTCGCCGGAGCGCGCCGGCGCGGCCACGGCCGCGGCGACACGCGCGGTGGAGGACGAAGGGACAGGTGGGGGTGGGCTGGGCCGGCGAGGCCCAGTTGCCAGGTAAGTGGGCTTTTGCCCCTTTTCTTTTATTTCTTTTCTGTTTTTCTTTTCTTTGTTTCTGCTTTAATTTTTATAGGCCAATATTCCTTTAAGTAAAAATGTGTCATATGGTCCAACAATTTACTTGCAATATTTTGGAGGGCCACATCCACTTTGAGCATTTTTAGAAACTGTTTTCATTTTCCAATGCAATTTAGAGCACTTTTAAAATGCTTTTAGCTACTGTTATTGATGGTGGGGTCCACACCAGAAGCTTGGTGATGTTGTTTTCCTCAACATGACATGTTTGGGAATATTTCACAAGTTTGGAACATTTTACTTTTGTTGTTTGCAGAATTATTTTATCACAATATTTCCTAGGGCATTTTGAAATGGAATTTGAATTGAATTTGAATCCAAACATGATCAAGCC
Organism: Elymus sibiricus; assembly: GCA_039707655.1. Lineage (NCBI taxonomy): Eukaryota > Viridiplantae > Streptophyta > Magnoliopsida > Poales > Poaceae > Elymus > Elymus sibiricus. Next base: position 365,770,723 of record CM077663.1, on the reverse strand, counting down.
CTGTTTAGCAAAAGATTAGCTTAATCACTTGGCCATCACTGTAGCTTAATTACAATTGTCACTGTAGCTTAAACCCAGGGTGTCACAGTTCTCCAGCAACACGATGGTGTGGTGGTGGTGGTGGTGGTGCTATCCCGGCAAGGCTACGCCTAGCGCTACCGAAACCGCGAACGGAGGAGAAAACGATCTAGGGAGAGAGAGGGGCGTCAAGGGCTTTATGTGTCCTCTTGGGGTGCCCCCTCCCCTCTATATATAGGTCGAGGGGCGTGGAGATCAGCCCCTCCAAGCCCTAGGGCGCAGCCAAGGGGGAGGAGTTGGACTCCTAGTCCAATTCCCTCCCTTTCCATAAACAGGTGGACTTTCCACCTCTCCCAAGCCACATGGGCCTTGAGGGACTTGTGCGCCTGGCCCAATAAGGCCAGGCCAACTCCCCTCAGCCCATGAAAACCCTTGGGACGAGGTGGAATCCTTGGTGGACTTTCGGACTCCTCCGGAAGTTTCCGGAACCTTCTAGAAGCTTCCCGGTACAATACCGAAAAAAACCCGAAACTTTTCCGGTTGCCAAAATATGACTTCCCATATATAAATCTTTACCTCCGGACCATTCCGAAGCTCCTCGTGACGTTCGGGATCTCATCCGGGACTCCGAACAACATTCTGTCACCACCATACATAACTCAATACTACCGAAACGTCACCGAACGTTAAGTGGGCAGACCCTGCGGGTTCGAGAACTATGTAGACATGACCGAGACACCTCTACGGTCAATAACCAATTGCGGGACCTGGATGCCCATATTGGTTCCTACATATTCTATGAAGATCTTTATCGGTTGAACCTCTATGTCAAGGATTCAGTTAATCCCGTATGTTGTTCCCTTTGTTCTTCGGTATGTTACTTGCCCGAGATTTGATCGTAGGTATCTCTATACCTAGTTCAATCTCGTTACTGGCAAGTCTCTTTACTCATTCCGTAATACAAGATCCCATGGCTAACACTTTAGTCACATTGCTTGCAAGGCTTATTGTGATGTTGTATTACCGAGTGGGCCCTGAGATACCTCTCCGTCATACGGAGTAACAAATCCCAGTCTCGATCCATGCTAGCTCAACAGACACCTTCGGAGATACCTGTAGAGCATCTTTGTAGTCACCCAGTTACATTGCGATGTTTGATACACACAAGGTATTCCTTCGGTGTCAGTGAGTTGCATGATCTCATGGTCATAGGAACAGATACTTGACATGTAGAAACAATAGCAATAAACTGACACGATCATATGCTATGTTCATAGTTTGGGTCTTGTCCATCACATCATTCTCCTAATGATGTGATCCTGTTATCAAATAACATCTCATGTCTATGGCTAGGAAACCTTGACCATCTTTGATCAACAAGCTAGTCTACTAGAGGCATACTAGGGACACAGTGTTGTCTATGTATCCACACATGTATCAGTGTTTCCGATCAATACAATTATAGCATGGATAATAAACGATTATCATGAACACGGAAATATAATAATAACTATTTTTATTATTGCCTCTAGGGCATATTTCCAATAGTCTGCCACTTGCACTAGAGTCAATAATCTAGTTCACATCACCATGTGATTTACATTGTTATGAATCTAACACCCAATGAGTTCTGGGGTTCGATCATGCGTTGCATGTCAGAGAGGTCTTAGTCAACAGTCTGCAACATTCAGATCCATGTGTTCTTTGCAAATCTATATGTCATACTACAGATGCTACCATGCTCCACTTGGAACTATTTCAAATGGCTGCCCCACTATACGTATCCGGATTGCTACTCAGAGTCATCCGGATTGGTGTCAAAGCTTGCATCGACATAACCCTTTACGACGAACTCTTTATCACCCCCATAATCGAGAAACATTTCCTTAGTCCTCTAGTCACTAAAGATAATTTTGACCGCTGTCCAGTGATCCCCTCCTGGATCACTCTTGTACCCCTTGACAGACTCATGGCAAGGCACACACAGGTGCGGTACACAGCATGGCATTCTATATAGAGCCTATGGCTAAAGCATAGGGGACGACCTTCGTCCTTTCTCTTTCTTCTGCTGTGGTCGAGATTTGAGTCTCACTCAACTCCACACCTTACAAATCAGGCAAGAATTCTTTCTTTGACTGATTCATTTTGAACTCTTTCAAAAACTTGTCAAGGTATGTACTCATTGAAAGTTTTATCAGACGTCTTGATCTCTCTATATAGATCCTGATGCCCAATATTTAAATATCTTCTTTCCAGGTTTTCCTTTGAAAAACTCCTTTTCAAACAACCCTTTATGCTTTCCAGAAAATCTATATCATTTCCGATCAACAATATGTCATCCACATATACTTATCAGAAATTCTATAGTGCTCCCACTCACTTTATTGTTAAATACAAGTTTCTCATAAACTTGTATAGACCCAAAAACTTTGATCACCTCATCAAAGCGTATATTCCAACTCCGAGATGCTTGCTCCAGTCCATAGAAGGATCGCTGGAGCTTGCATACATTTTAGCATCCTTAGGACTGACAAAACCTTCTGGTTGTATCACATACAACCTTTCCTCACGTAAACCGTTAAGGAAACTCTGTTTTGACATCCATCTGCCAGATTTCATAATCGAAAAATGCAGCAACTGCTAACATAATTCCAACGGACTTTAGCATCGCTACGGGTGAGAAAGTCTCATCGTAGTCAACTCCTTGAACTTGTCGGAAACTTCTTTGCGACAAGTGGAGCTTTATAAATGGTGACATTTACCATCAGCGCATGTCTTCTTCTTAAAGGTCCATTTGTACTCAACGGCCTGCCGTTCAACGGGCAAGTCTACCAAAGTCTATACTTGGTTTTCATACATGGATCCTATCTCGGATTTCATGGCTCCTAGCCATTTGTTGGAATCCGGGCCCACCATCGCTTCTCCATAGCTCATAGGTTCACCGTTGTCTAACAACATGACCTCCAAGACAGGATTGACGTACCACTCAGGAGCGGTACACGTCCTTGTCGACCTACGAGGTTCGATAGTAACTTGATCCAAAGTTTCATGATCATCATCATTAACTTTCTCTTCAACAGACGTAGGCTCCACAGAAACAACTTTCTGCGCTGCGCTACACTCTGGTTGAAACAAAGGTTCAACAACCTCATCAAGTTCTATCTTCCTCCCACTCAAGTCTTTCGAGAGAAACTCTTTCTCGAGAAAGGACCCGTTATAGCAACAAACACTTTGCGCTTGGATCTGAGATAGAAGGTTTACCCAACTGTTACGTTAGGGTATTCTATGAAGATGCATTTGTCCACTTTGGGTTCGAACTCATCAGGTTAAAACCTTTTTCACATAAGCGTCGCAGCCCCAAACATTAAGAAATGACAGCTTAGGTTTCTGCCAAACCAAAATTCATACGGTGTCATCTCAACAGACTTAGATGGTGCCCTATTTAAAGTGAATGTAGTTGTCTCTAATGCACAACCCCAAAACGATAGTGGCAAATCGATAAGAGACATCATAGTACGCACCATATCTAATAGAGCACGACTACGATGTTCGGACACACCATCACACTATGGTGTTCCCGGCGGCGTGAGTTGTGAAACAACTTCCACATTGTCTTAAGTTGCATACCAAACTCGTAACTCAGATATTCACCTCCACGATCATATCGTAGACATTTTATCTTCTTGTCACAATGATCTCAAACTTCACTCTGAATTTGTTTGAACTTTTCAAACGTTTCAGACTTGTGTTTCATTAAGTAAATATACCCATATCTACTCAAATCACCAGTGAAGGTAAGAAAATAACGATGTCCACCGCACGCTACAACACTCATTGGACCAAATACATCAACATGTATCATTTCCAATAAGTCACTTGCCCGCTCCATCATACCGGAAAACGGGGTCTTAGTCATCTTGCCCATGAGGCATGGCCCGCATGTCTCAACCGATTCGAAATCGAATGAGTCCAAAGATCCATTAGCATGGAGTTTCTTCATGCGATTTACACCAATATGACATTTAGCGGCAGTGCCACAAGTATGTGGTACTATCATTATGAAGTTTGTATCTTTTGGCATCAATATTATGAACATGTGTATCACTATGATCAAGATTCAATAAACCATTCTCATTGGGTGCATGACCATTGAAGGTATTATTCATGTAAACAGAATAACCATTATTCTCTAACTTAAATGAATAACCGTATTGCAATAAACATGATCTAATCACGTTCATGCTCAACGCAAACACCAAATAACATTTATTTAGGTTCATCACTAATCCTGAAGGTAGAGAGAGCGTGCAATGGTGATCACATCAACCTTGGAAATACTTCCAACACTCATCGTCACCTCACCCTTAGCTAGCCTCCGTCTATTCCGTAGCTTTTATTTCGAGTTACCAACATTTAGCAAATGAACCGGTATCTAATACCCAGGTGCTACTAGGAGTACTAGCAAGGTACACATGAATAAAATGTATATCAAATATACTTCTGTTGACGTTGCCAGCCTTCTTATCTACCAAGTATCTAGGGTTGTTCCACTTCAGCGACCGCTCTCCTCATAATAGAAGCACTTAGTCTCGGGTTTGGGTTCTACCTTGGGTTTCTTCACTGGGGCAGCAACTGGCTTGCCATCCATGAAGTTTCCCTCCTAGCCCTTGCCCTTCTCGAAACTAGTGGTTTCACTAACCATCAACACTTGATGGTCCTTCTTGATTTCTACCTTCACGATGTCAAACATCGCGAATAGCTCGGGGGTCATTATTTCCATCCCTGGCATTTCATAGTTCATCACGAAGCTCTAGTAGCTTTGTGGCAGTGACTTGGAGAACTATATCAACCGCTATCTTATCTGGAAGATCAACTCCCACTCGATTCAAGCGATTGTAGCACCCAGACAATATGAGCACATGCTCACCGATTGAGCTATTCTCCTTCATCTTGCAGGCAAAGAATCTTGTTGGAGGTCTCATACCTCTCAACACGGGCACGAGCCTGAGATCCCAATTTCAGCTCTTAGAACATCTCATATGTTCCGTGACGTTCAAAACGTTTTGGAGCCTCAATTCTAAGCCGTAATGCATGACGCACTGAACTATCAAGTAGTCATCAGAACGTGCCTGTCATATGTTCACAACATCTACAGACGACGCTAGAGGGGGTGGCGCACCGAGCGGTGTATTAAGGACATAAGCCTTCCGTGCAGCAATGAGGACAATCCTCAGATCACGGACCCAGTCCGCATTATTGCTACCATCATCTTTCAATTATATTTCTCTAGGAACATATAAAAATTCAAGGGACCTACAGCGCGAGCTGGTAATCTACAGCATAATTTGCAAAGACATTTTGACTATGTTCATGATAATGAGTTTAGTTAATCATATTACTTAAAAACTCCCACTCAAATTGACATCCCTCTAGTCATCCGAGTGTCACATGATCCAAATTCACCAACCCAAGTCCGATCATCACGTGAGATGAGGTGGTTTCAATGGTGAACATCTTCATGTTGATCATATCTACTATATGACTCATGTTCAACCTTTCGGTCTCTTGTGTTCCAAGGCCATGTCTGTACATGCTAGGCTCGTGAAGTTTAACCCGAGTGTTCCGCACGTGCAACACTGGCTTGCACCCGTTGTATGTGAACGTAGAGTCTATCACACCCGATCCTCACGTGGTGTCTCGAAACGAGGAACTTTCGCAACGGTGCACACTCGGGGAGAACACAATTTTATCTTGAAATTTTAGTGAGGGATCACCTTATAATGCTACCGTCGTCCTAAGCATAATAAGATGCATAAAAGGATTAACATGACATGCAAATCATAAGTGACATGATATGGCCATGAACTTGTGCTTTTGATCTCCATCTCCAAAGCACCGGCATGATCTCCATCGTCACCGGCATGACACCATGATCTCCATCATCTTGATCTCCAACAACGTGTCGCCATGAGGTTGTCGCGCCAACTGTTGCTTCCACGACTATTGCTAACTCATAGCGATAAAGTAAAGGAAAATGGCGAAAATAAATTAAAGACAACCCTATGGCTCCTGCCGGTTGCCGTACTCACCGACATGCAAGTCGTGATATTCTATACAAAACATGATCATCTCATACATCACATATATCTCATCATGTAATTGGCCATATCACATCACAACATACCCTGCAAAAACAAGTTAGACGTCCTCTAATTGTTGTTGCATGTTTTACGTGGCTGCTACGGGTATCTAGCAAGAACAATTCTTACCTACGCAAAAACCACAACGGTGATACACAAATTGCTATTAAACCTTCTCAAGGACCGCCTTTGTCGAATCCGATCCAACTAAAGTGGGAGAAACAGACACCCGCCAGCCATCTTTATGCAACAAAGTTACATGTCACTTGATGGAACCGGTCTCTCGTAAGCGTACGAGTAAGGTTGGTCCGGGCCGCTTCATCCCACAATACCGCTGAATTAAGAAAAGACCAAGGGAGGAAGCAATCTGAATATCAACACCCACAAACTCCTTTGTGTTCTACTCGTGATCTCATCTACACATAGACCTAGCTCATGATGCCACTATTGGGGAACGTTGCATGGGAAACAAAAAAATTCCTACGCACACGCAAGATCTATCCATGGTGATGAGCATCTACGAGAGGGAGAGTGGATCTACATACCCTTGTAGATCGCTAAGTGGGAAGCGTTAAGAAATGCGGTTGATGTAGTCGAACGTCTTCGCGATCCAAATCGCAAGCCGTCCCGCGATCCAATCACGATCCGTCCCGATCTAGCGCTGAACGGACGGCACCTCCGCGTTCAGCACACGTACAGCTCGATGACGATCTCCGCCTCCTCGATCTAGCGAGCAAGGTCGGAGTAGTAGATGAGTTCTCCAGCAACACGACGGCGTGGTGGTGGTGGTGGTGGTGCTATCTCGGCAAGGCTATGCCTAGCGCTACCGAAACCGCGAACGGAGGAGAAAACGATCTAGGGAGAGAGAGGGGTGCCAAGGGCTTCGTGTGTCCTCTTGGGGCGCCCCCTCACCTCTATATATAGGTGGAGGGGCATGGAGATCAGGCCCTCCAAGCCCTAGGGCGCAGCCAAGGGGGAGGAGTTGGACTCCTAGTCCAATTCCCTCCCTTTCCATAAACAGGTGGACTTTCCACCTCTCCCAAGCCACATGGGCCTTGAGGAACTTGTGCGCCTGGCCCAATAAGGCCAAGGCGACTCCCTTCAGCCCATGAAAACCCTTGGGACATGGTGGAACCCTTGGTGGACTTTTGGACTCCTCCGGAAGTTTTCGGAACCTTCTAGAAGATTCCCGGTACAATACCGAAAAAACCCGAAAATTTTCCGGTTGCCAAAATATGACTTCCCATATATAAATCTTTACCTCCGGACCATTCTAGAGCTCCTCGTCACGTCCTGGATCTCATCCGGGACTACGAACAACCTTCGGTCACCACCATACATAACTCAATACTACCGAAACGTCACCGAACGTTAAGTGTGCAGACCCTGCGGGTTCGAGAACTATGTAGACATGACTGAGACACCTCTACGGTCAATAACCAATAGCGGGACCTGGATGCCCATATTGGTTCCTACATATTCTATGAAAATCTTTATCGGTTGAACCTCTATGTCAAGGATTCAGTTAATCATGTATGTTGTTCCCTTTGTTCTTCGGTATGTTACTTGCCCGAGATTTGATCGTCGGTATCTCTATACCTAATTCAATCTCGTTACTGTCAAGTCTCTTTAATCATTCCGTAATACAAGATCCCGTGGCTAACACTTTAGTCACATTGCTTGCAAGGCTTATTGTGATGTTGTATTACCGAGTAGGCCCTGAGATACCTCTTCGTCATACGGAGTAACAAATCCCAGTCTCGGTCCATGCCAGCTCAACAGACACCTTCGGAGATACCTATAGTGCATCTTTATAGTCACCCAGTTACATTGCGATGTTTGATACACACAAGGTATTCCTCCGGTGTCAGTGAGTTGCATGATCTCATGGTCATAGGAACAGATACTTGACATGCAGAAACAATAGCAATAAACTGACACGATCATATGCTATGTTCATAGTTTGGGTCTTGTCCATCACATCATTCTCCTAATGATGTGATCCTGTTATCAAATGACATCTCATGTCTATGGCTAGGAAACCTTGACCATCTTTGATCAACAAGCTATTCTACTAGAGGCATACTAGGGACACAGTGTTGTCTATGTATCCACACATGTATCAGTGTTTCCAATCAATACAATTATAGCATGGATAATAAACAATTATCATGAACAAGGAAATATAATAATAACTACTTTTATTATTGCCTCTAGGGAATATTTCCAACAGGAACTGGGTCATCAAATCATTGTCTTCATCGAGCTACCTGGTTCCATCTCCTCAACCCTTTCATTTCCTTGTATTGCTGTTGATGAAATTGATTGTTACTGTTTGAAGAATTTGACTAAACACTTTCTCAATTTCCTCATCTCAAATTCTTTAGTCACCTTCTCTTCTGCCTGCTTATCCTGTTCACGCTACTCATGCTCTATGTATGTTTCATTTCATCATGATGACTATGCTACTGCTATGTTTCGCATGCACTTGAGTACTTATTTCGCTGCGTGTAGTTCGTCACTTAGCAAATTCCTCAACTAGGATTTCCTCAAGTGACGAATTTGTAAAAATCGCCTATTCACCCCCCCTCTAGTCGATATAACGCACTTTCAATTGGTATCAGAGCAAGGTACTCCCTTGTTCTGTGTGATTTTGGTTTAACCACCTGGAGTTTTAGTTATGTCGACTGCAGGCATGATCAAGGTCTCAGCTGGGTGTCCTACCTTCGATGGGACGGACTACCCCTACTGGAAGAATAAGATGTGGATGCATCTTGAGGCAATTGACAACGATCTCTGGTATGTTGTGGAAAATGGTGTTCCCTTTGTCACTCCCACTATCAATGCTGCTGATGTGAAGAGATTCAAGCAACTCGACTCTCAAGCGAAGAATATCATATGTGGCCATCTGAGCAAGGGTTAGTACGGCAGAGTGAGTGCTTTGGAGACTTCTAAGCTTATCTGGGATAGGCTATCCAAAGTCAATGAAGGCATTTCAACTCAACGTGACTCTCGGGTTGATGTTCTTCGCAATCTCTTCAACCGCTTCAAAAGACTCAACAACGAAAATGTTCAGCAAACTTTCGATCGCCTCACTGATATCTCCAATGAGCTACAGGCTCTTGGTGCCACTGACATCACCGATCATGAGGTGGTGAAGAAACTGCTGAGATCTCTTGATTCCTCATTCGATACACTTGCTTTGATGATTCAAGAACGTGGAGACTACAAGTCACTAGATCCTGCTGATATTCTTGAGAGACTCAATACTCATGAATTCCAACAAGCTGAGAAGAGAGACCTCTACGGGCCTAGTTATGAAAGATCTTATGCTTTGAAGGCTAAGGCAATTTCCTCATCTGAAGACGAAGAATCTGATAGTAGTCTTGGTGATCCTGAAGAACTGAGTCAGGAGCTAGCAACGCTCGTGAGGAAATTCCAGAAGTTCTCAAGGAGAGGTCGGTTTGGAAAACCATCAAAGAGTGGCATGAAGAAATCAGATTCCTCATCAAGCGACTACAAGAAGAGAACTTGGCACAAATGCAAGAAATCTGGTCACTTTATCTCTAATTGTCCTCTCTGGGAAAAAGAGTCAAGAAAGAAGAAATACAAGGATGACAGTTCTGATGACTCAAAGAAAAAGAAGAAATCTTCAAAGTCCTCATCTGCAACGTCCTCATCTTCAAAGTCCTCATCGCACAGAAAGAACAACCTAAGGAAGGCTCGGGCACTTATTGGCAAGGAAATGGATTCTGAATAAGAATCTGAAGAATATGAGGAAGAGGAAGAATCTGAGGAAGAGTCAGACTCTGCTGTAGCAAGCCTGGCTCTCGCCACTACTTTCGTCAGCAAGTCCATCTTCAACGATGAGGAAAATGTCAACTCCAATGACCCTGACATCAGCAATGATGACTATGCTCCCACTTATTGCTTCATGGCAAGAAGTGCCCAGGCAACCACAGTATGTCCTTTCTTTGATGGATCTGACTATCCCAAATGGAAAGTCCTCATGCGGAAGCACCTCATATCGAAGAACAGCGAGCTATGGACTGTTACGGAGCTTGGACTGACTGATCTCTGCAAAATGGCAAATGTTGATGACATTCTTAAGTACACACAGCTGGACGCCCAGGCGAAGAATATCATTTGCTCAAGCTTGTCAAAGGTCATGTTCAAAAGCATCTACCATCTTCACAATGCAAAGCTCATCTGGGACAGGCTCTCTGATGTTCACGAAGGCTATCACACTCGTCAAGATCCCAGGTTCATCGAATACAAGAACTTCCTCAAAACGCAGAAGACTGATCCAACTTCATCTTCCTCATCTATGTGTCTCATGGCAAAAGGATCAAACGTACTCTCATACCATTCCTCTTCTGAATCAAGTGATGGTGAATCTGAGGATTACACGAAACCTAGCTATTCCAAACTTGCTAATATTGCTACTAAACAACAAAGTGTCATTGAAAAGCTTCAGAAACAGCTAGACAAAAGCGATGATCTGTTGAATGAGGAAGTGGATCATACTCAAACTTTGACTAAGGACCTTCAAAGTCTTCAGTCCAAGTATGATAACCTTCAAAGTCGTCATGAGGCCCTCTTAGTCGATCATGAGAAGCTTTCTTATGAATTTATTCAAAGAAAGCAAGATCTTGAGAAACTAAGGGTGTCTTATGAAGATCTTCAAAGGGATAATGACTCCTTGCTTGCTTAACAGATCAGTACCGCTCAGGAAGATTTTGTTCCACCTTGTTTGAAATGCATCAAACGTGAACCTGCTCACTCTTCACCTGAAAGTTCAAATGCTTCTATCACTGCAAATTCTTCAACTATTTCTGTGGTCACAAATTCCTCATCTGAGGATACCACAAGTATCACTGACGACAATGCAGGGTTGAAGGAATTGTATGTGACAGGCATATACAAAAGTCTCAAAGGGCATCAAACCCTTTGCGATGTGCTCAAAAAGCAGATTCTGAACAGGAACCCTAGGAAAGAGGGCATCGCATTTGAGAGGAAACTCAATGCTGATGGATCTTACTGGAAACCTGAGCAGTACCCCAAAACCTCATGGGTTGCTATAAAAGGACCTCCTATAGATCCATCCACTTTATCTGGCTTTACTTGTGAATCTTCGTATTCCTATGATGAGTCAATTGACTCCAACTATAAACTGTTCAAAAATCAGAATGGTGAAGTATTTGCCAGATACGTTGGTACTAACTGCAGGAACGGACCTCCAATGAAGAAAATCTAGGTTCCCAAAAGGTACCTTGAAAATCTTCAAGTGAATGTCCTCATGACACCACCAGTGAAGAACACGAACCCCAGATCAAATTCTTCAGTTGGATCAAAGTCTTCACAAGGACCAAAGTCCTCACATGGACCAAATTCCTCATATGGTCAAAAATCATATCATTCTCATGCTAATGCTTATGTTTCGCAGGGAAAATCTAAGGGGCATGACTATACTCATTATTCTTCAAATAATTATGTTCATAAGTCCTCGAAGAATTTCTTTGCTTATTCATATGAGTACTCTAACCCCCGTCCTGTGAAACGAAGTGCAGTTGCTTCTATGCCACCCTTCTTGTATGGAGCTCGAAGAATGATGAACTCTTTGCCACCCCTCCAGATGTGGGTGGTGAAGAAATCGAACTAATCTCTTATGCAGGGTCAGGTCTCCAGATGAACTTGAACGTCTGATGAATTTGCTGGAAACCTGAGGAAATGCTTGAAAGGACGCAAGCTAATCATGAAGAAATGAATCATTCATTTCTCACGTCCTCACATTACTTTGCTTACTATACTATGTGATGAAATTCAATCTGATGAATTTGAAGTCATATTCTTCACTCTGAAGCATATGCGTTCGTAAGATGTACTAATTCATCTGCAGGATGAAACACCCAAGGCAACTGAGTGGGTCCTCGACAGTGGATGCACCAATCACATGACTGGTGACAAGAACCTATTGATGAACATTCCACTGGCTCCATCTCATCTGAAGCATATCACCTACACTGATAAAGGAAAAAGCAAGGTATTGGGTCTAGGTAAGGTTGCAATCTCGAAGGATCGACACATGGATAAGGTGATGCTTGTCGAGTCTCTTGGATTCAACCTCATGTCTGTCTCAATGCTTTGTGATCTTGATATGGTTGTCATCTTTGGCAAATATCGTTGTGTTGTCATCATGGAATCTGAAAAATCCGAAGTCTTCGAAGGCTTTAGGAGAGGAGACTTGTATATTGTTGATTTCTCTATAGGTCCACAGCCGGCTACATGTCTACTTGCAAAAGCTTCAGAAGGCTGGCTATGGCATTGACGACTTGGACACGCTGGCATGAGGAACTTGCACACTCTCGCGAAGAAAAAGCACGTCATTGGTATTGAGGGTGTCAAATTCCTCAAGGATCACTTGTGTGGGGCTTGTGAGTCTGGAAAGATGACCAGATCCAAGCATCCATCCAAGACCATCATGACTACCACTCGTCCTTTTCAATTGCTTCATATGGATCTTTTTGGTCCTACTCACTATACCACACTAACAAATACTCCATGCTTATATGGTTTTGTTATTGTTGATGATTTCTCTCGCTATACTTGGGTGCACATTATCCTGTATAAATCTGAAGTGCAAAATGTCTTCAAACGATTTTCTTCAAGGGCCACGACGAACTTCGACGTCAAAATCAAGCATATCAGGAGTGATAATGGGACTGAGTTCAAGAACACTGGTCTTGATGATTATCTTGATGAACTTGGTATTACTCATGAGCTATCCGCCCCTTATACTCCTCAGCGGAATGGCGTTGTGGAGCGCAAGAACAGGACCCTCGTTGAGATGGCTCGCACCATGCTTGATGAATACAAGACCCCTCGTCGCTTCTGGCCTGAGGCAATCAATACTGCTTGCCACATCATCAACAGGGTATATCTTCACAAATTCCTCAAGAATACTTCATATGAGCTCCTCATTGACAAGAAACCCAATGTGAGTTATTTCAAAGTCTTAGGTGCTAAATGCTGGATTAGAGATCCTCACCACAGTTCTAAATTTGCACCGAAAGCACATGAAGGTTTTATGCTTGGTTACGAAAAGGACTCGCACACCTACAGAGTCTTCAACACCTATCACAACAAGGTTGTGAAACTGTAGATGTGCAGTTCGATGAAACTAATGGCTCGCAAAGAGAGCACCTGCCTCCTGTGCTAGATGAAATGCCTCCTGAGGAATCCATTAGGTTCAAGGCCACTGAAGATGTAATCCCTACTGAAGAACAACTACTCTCTGAAGAAATTGTACCCAACGCTGAAGACATTCATGCTGATACACCTGAAGACCATGGTGCTGAAGAAATTGTTCAGCCTCAACAAAGTCATCAACCTGCTCATCCTCGACTTGCAAATGAAGTGCAGATCGAGAAAATCCTCGACGACATCAATGCACCAGGTCCCCTCACACGCTCAAAAGCTTCACATTTGTCTAACTTTTGTGGGCACTTTGCTTTTGTCTCTATCACAGAGCCCACCAAAGTTGATGAAGCATTCTTGGAGCCTGAGTGGATTCAAGCCATGCAAGAGGAATTGCATCAATTCAAGCTCAACAATGTGTGGGAACTCGTCAAACGCCAAGATCCTCGCAAGCACAATATCATAGGTACCAAGTGGATCTACCGCAACAAACAAGATGAACTTGGTCAGGTAGTGAGGAATAAGGCTCGTCTTGTGGCACAGGGCTACACACAGGTTGAGGAAATTGACTTTGATGAAACTTTTGCACCTGTTGCTAGACTTGAAGCTATTCGCATATTGCTTGCTTATGCTAACCATCATAATATCATCTTATATCAAATGGATGTGAAAAGTGCATTCCTCAATGGTAAGCTTGAGGAAGAAGTATATGTTGCTCAACCCCCAGGTTTTGAAGATCCTAAGTATCTGGACAAAGTCTTCAGACTCAACAAGGCTCTCTATGGCCTCAAGCAAGCCACTCGGGCTTGGTACGACACACTGAAGGAATTCCTCATGAAGAAAGGCTTCAAACCCGGTTCACTTGACCCAACTCTTTTCACAAAATCATAAGATGATGAATTATTCATGTGCCAAAAATATGTGGACGATATTATCTTTGGATGTACTGACAAACGTTACAGCGACGAATTTGCCTATATGATGGGTGAAGAATATCAAATGTCTATGATGGGAGAGCTCAAATTCTTCCTAGGGCTTCAAATTCGTCAACAACGCAATGGCATCTTCATCTCTCAAGAAAAATACCTCAAGGATGTCCTGAAGAAATTCGGCATGCAGGATTGCAAAGGCGTCAAGATTCCTATGCCCACATCGGCTCAACTCTGCACTGACGAAAGTGGTAAAGATTTTGATCAGAAGGTATACCGCTCCATGATTGATTCTTTATTGTATCTATGTGCATCTAGGCCAGATATTATGCTTAGTGTTTGCATGTGTGCCCGATTTCAAGAAAAAACGAAGGAATCACACCACAAGGCTGTGAAACATATTCTTCGATATCTAGCTCACACTCCAACACTAGGATTATGGTACCCCAAGGGCTCAGATCTTGACCTCAGTGGATATTCTGATTCTGATTATGCTGGTGATCGTGTGGACCGCAAGTCAACGTCAGGCACTTGTCATTTCCTCGGACGATCCTTAGTATGTTGGTCCTCAAAGAAGCAGAATTGCGTGTCACTATCTACTGCTGAAGCTGAGTACATTGCTGCGGGTTCTTCCTGTGCTCAATTCCTATGGATGAAGCAAACCCTCAAGGCCTACGGCATCAACATGAAGAATGTCCCTCTCTACTGTGACAATGAGAGCGCCATCAAAATTGCTCACAACCCAGTTCAGCACTCCAAGACCAAGCACATCCAGATTTGTCATCATTTTCTTCGTGACCATGTGATGAAGGGCGGTATCGTCCTCGACGACGTGAAGACTGGAGAACAACTGGCTGATATCTTCACAAAGCCCTTGGATGAGAAGAGATTTTGCAAGTTGCGGTGTGAGCTAAATATCTTAGAATCTTCGAATGTTCTTTGAAAGGACACACATCCTAACACTTATGCAAAATTGATAACTTTGATGTGCAACACACGAAGTAACGTTTTTCTTCAATCAATGAAGACTAACACTCTAAGTGTGAAGAAATTAATGAAGAATTTGATTCTCAGAACCCTACAACAATTGTACGCGGTATCTGAAATCACCATTCTTATACGGTGGGTAACGCCACCAACAACAATTGAAATTCTTCAAGTTTGAGTTTTTCATCATTTTGGAAATTCTTCAAATTTGCAAATTCCTCAACTTTCAAATTCTTCAAACTTTTCAACAGATGTTACTCACATGAGTTTTTCTTCATTATATATATATATATATATATATATATATATATATATATATATATATATATTGAGTTTTTCAATGTCCTGAACAGCATTCACTTATAGCTATTTCTTCAAGTTGATTTTCATCTAAGTGAATGTGATCGGACCCGTTCCCCCTCTATGCTAAACTCAACCAAGTCTGTTCACAAATTCTTCATATGCGTTCTACTTTGAAACCCATTCAAAGTCTTCACTGAGTTCTTGTCGGCTGAAGAATTTGCGAACGGAAACTCTAAAATATTCGATCTCAAAAATTTTGGCGATTGCCACTCAAACCGTTGCGATTCCCACGACTGGATAACCCACGATCTCCACTACACAGTACGTCGGTGACACATGTCGCATGGATAGCAAGGGTCAGGGGCATACTGGTCCAAAATCCTTGGACCAGTTGGTTTTTACTGCCGCTATAAATACCCCCTCCCATTCACTTGCTCGGGTTACTCCTCACTCCCATCTCTCCCGAGCTCCAGACCTAGCGCCGCCGCTAACTTCATCATCACCGGAGAGGAAGAGCTTCACTACCTCGACCTCGCCGTCGTCGTACTCGCATAGGCCGCGGAAGTCTTCAACCCGCCGCCGTTGTAGCTATCTCCCTCTGCCAAGCTAGGGCGTGGGAGATCTGGACTGACGAACTCCTTCACTTCACTTCTCTGTTCGTCGTGTTCATCGCTTACGATAAATAAAATCTAGTTTTATTGCCATTTTTTATCCCGGTGATTTTCACAAAATCCTCAGAAGGTGTTTATTCTTCAAGCAATCCATCTCTTAAGCACCAAACGGTCTCCATCTCTTGATTTATTTCGCTAAGTCATGATTTTCTTCAAGATTCCTCAATTGTGTGGATCCTCAAATCTATACAACTCTGCAACCTAAGTCAAGAACACTTAGTGAAATTCTTCAAGGCATCTATGGTCAAATTCCTCAAACTTGATACTTTTGCAAAAAATTCTGAGAACACATATGACCCCTTCAAATTCTTCACACCTATACTCTATTCATAGGTACAAATGTCAGCTGATCAATCTCTAGGTTCTCATCAACTTAACTCATTTGCAGCATTCCTCGAAGAAAAGTTGCACACTTCCTCAGAAACTTCCGCAGTTCATAATCCTCAGCTAAAGAAAATGTCAGATGGGAAAAGACCTCAGAAAGGAGGAAAGAAACTTGAATCCAATACTACATTTGAGATCCCTGATGATATCTATCCTGAGTATTGCACACCAGATGAAGAAATCTATGGGAAAGAGACCAAAGAAAAGTGAAAAATTCGCATCCAAAAGTTTGAGAGGAGATGGATGAAGGAATGGAGAGAATATCGCTATGTCACTCCTAAGTACATGAAGAAGTTTGCGCTGAAACTACCTTGCAGAAGACCTCCACTGGGAAATAACCAGGCAGCTGATCCCACAAGCCTCATGAGAGGTGAGGATTTTCCTGAAGAATGGGCAAAGCATCAGAAAAAGCTTCAAAAGATCTCTAAAGAAGCTGTAACGCAATTCAATGTGGACTCTGCTGCTGCTACTGCCTCTGCTAGTGCATCTGATCTGAAGAAATCAGTGGTGAAGAAATCCACCGCAAAATCCTCAGCACCAAAGTCCTCAGCCCCAAGTTCCTCACAGCAAAAGCCTCAGGCAAAATCATCAAGGGCTTCTGCAATGCCCTCAGTGGCTGCACAATCTTCAACGGCTGCTGCCAAGTCATCAACACCAGTGCATCTGGCATCTTGTCAGAGGACTATTGGCTTTTCAATTGCTTCAGGGGCATCTGCAACTTCATCTGCCCAAGCACATTCCTCAAGCAGTCCCACTTTGCTGAAAGTAAAGGCAATAGCTGGACGAGGCAGGAGGCCAAGTCCTCACAAGAAGCAAGTGGTATTCAACATTCCCTCAGCGTCTGAAGAAGATGAAGCAAGTGATGGAGAACTTGCTGCCATTGTCAGAAATAAGCAAGAGCGAGTGGCTCAAGCCAAGGGTACTTCGATTCCTCTCATGCTGGATCCAAGGACTGTGCTTGACTTCATTGACATATGGCACAACGATCCAAACACTCTAATTGATGACTTGAAGCTTCCTCCCGGTCCTAGCCATATCCTCACCGTGTTCATCGGTGAAGAAAAGTGGAAGTTCGAGAAGGACAGAAAGGCAAAGAAGGCTAATTCAAGAAAGAGCGCTTCATGAAGAAAATGTTCTCAATCTGACGCCTGACCAACTCGTCTCTGTCCAAAAGGACATCAAAGGCCTCAGCGATGAATTCAACAAGTATTATGCTGACTAGAAGGGTGCCAAGGTTCGATTTGTCAACATTGCTGACAAAGTCATCAAAGATCACAACTCAAGGGTTGCAACACGATCGCAACCGCAAACTCCTTGGGCTGAATCTTCTGCTCAGACTGCTGAAGAAACTGCAAGTGCGGCTGAAGAAATTCATGCTGCTGAAGAACTTCCCAGGGCAACTTCCAATGTTGCGCCTGAAGAAATTGAGAGGCCGGTTGACGAAACTGCTGTGCCTGAAGAAACTGCCAGGGCGACTGCATCAGTCGTGCCTGAAGAAACTGCTCCACCTTCACCTCAGGCTCCCCCAGCAAAATCATCAAAGGTGAAGACTGTCACACTTCCTTCTGCATCAGAAGCGAAGAAAACCAAGGCTGCATAAAAGGCCGCTACTCTGAAAAGGAAAGCATCACCATCTGCAAATTCCTCAACTGTAAAGAAATTGAAGACTTTGCCAAGTTCTTCAAGTGAACCAATTGATGATGTTCCTATTTCATCAGCTCCAGCCTATGAAATTGTCCCATTTGGTGAAGACTATGTCATCCCAAGTGAGGACGATGATGAAGAAACTCAGTCTGCTGCTTCCTCAGAGCAGATTGATGAGGAAATAGAGGTTGAACAAAATGCTTCAACCCCACTGATATCATCGCCCCAGCCTCAGTTAACTGTTGAAGAGGTTGGTGTTGAAGAAATGGATGAGGAAGTGGACATTGGATCTACCACTCCAGTCATTCATGATGAATTTTGGGATGCAGCACACCCAAATTCACCAATGGCCACTCCTCTCACTCAGATTCCTCAGTCTCCAGCGCCAACTGAAGAAATTCAACCAGAGTCTGCCGATCCGTCCACTCCCATCATGACTGCTCCTGAAGATATTCCAGCTGCATCAGCAGATGAAACTGCTGCACAAGTTCCTCAGGTTGAAGAAACTGCTATTGTTCCAAGCGAGACTGGACGGCACTTCAAGCCTAATCTTCAGCCGAAGCAAAAGCTTCCCTTCAAAGGCACGAAGTATCCCAAATTCATCAAGGCAAATTTCTTCGATGAGCACATATTCTTCATAGGACCAAATCCTTATGACTCAGCAAGGGTTGGTCGCTCAAGGTTCTGGACTCCAGCCCAGATGAACTTTTATGCTGCTATGCTGTTTGACAAGGACAAAGTCTTCCAGCATCATCAAATTCCTCATGTGGATATGGAATCCATCCGATGCTTCACTCCAGTGCCCTCAGTTCTTCATGACGTTGGACTTCTTACATTCTGTGCTGATGTATGCGATTGGAATGAAGATCTGATTCTTTAGTTCTATGCAACTCTGCATATCTCTGGTGAAGCTTCTGATATCAACACTTGGATTCTAGATTGGATGACTGGCAACACACACTACACTGCTTCTGCAAATGAATTGCTTCAATGTGTTCCCATTCCAATTCCTTCAGAAGGAGCAAGATGCATCTATGATGAACCTGAGCTGCAGAATCACATGATGCAAGTGCTGATGAAGCCTTTGGCACAAGGGAAACCTCCAAGGACCACCTTCTTAGTGAAGGATTTGCTGTATGTGCCAAGAACAATCTATAGAATATTGACCAAAACCCTCAGTCCTATCAAAGGCCGCAACTCCGAAGAAGAAGAAGTTGTTGGCATCATGAAGAATCTGCTGTTCAACATCATTCATGGGATTCCCATCAACTATCACGATTTCTTCATGAGGACTTTGGCCAATATTGCAGTGTCTCCATTCGAATTGAAGCCTTATGCTCCCTGATCATGAAATTCATCAGATCAAAGTCTTCAATTCCCTTCAAGGCTGACCTTCAGAATCACTTCAGTTTCTTGCCTCCGATTGAAGTCCTCAAGAAGACATTTTCTTTAGTTGAAGGAAAAGGCAAGGCTGTCATTGATGAAGGCACTCGTCCATTGGATGGTCAGTTTCGCAAAGCTGCATCTTATTCCACCAATGATGACTCTACTACACAAGATTCTGCTGCAAAAGCCTCAGCTCCAAAACCTCAAGCTTCTGCCCCTCGTGTGATGACTGATCGTGAGCTTCTTCTAAGTCTTCATCAGAAGGTCGATCATAAGCACAAGTGGGTAAAGCGTCAGTTTGCTTCAATTCTTCGTGACATGACTGTGACGCATAACTCTGTGAGGAAAGTTCATTACTATGTGCATGAAATCTTCAATCGCACTTGGGCCATTCTGTCTCTCACCTCAAGACTCCCGAAGAACTCAAGGAGATGGAATTCCAGATGGACTTCGACTGGTCAATCCCTCCAAAGAAGAAATGGAAGAAAGTTCAAGTTCCTCAGCTGGTGACAAGCTCATTTTCTTCATCGCGTGATACGGATGAAGTTGAGGACATTGACAACACTGATGCAGGCCCTGCTCCACCAACCGACCCCGACAACGCTGGCGCTCCTCCACCACCTTCAAGATGAAATTCTTCAGGGGCGTTAGTCCTCAATTTCGTCCCTTTTGGTCACTTGATGACAAAGGGGGAGAAATTTGAGTTAGTTTTCAAGCAGGTCTCCTTATATGGGCTGTTTTTGTTTAAGTTACAACTCTCGCTCTTCTGAAGCTTTTGTTGATTGAGTTGTAAACTTAAGTCCGATGGTGGTCTGATACTTTTGAACTGCTTTCTGCATGCTTATTTCCTCAAGTATCTTAATGCATGCATGCTGAATTTCCTCAGACCCCATTTTCCATCATGCATTTCAATTTCCTCATGATATATATTAAATGCGTGTATGGATTACGAGATATAGGGGGAGATCTCCAAGATTTTATCCTGCCATGTGCATTTGCAGTCCAAAGCAAATTCCTCAAATTTGCATATCTTCAGGGGGAGTTCCTCTATATCTTGCAATCAAATTCCTCAAACTCAGTACTTACACTTCATATGTTTATCCTCGTTGAAAACTTAACCTATTTGTCAACAATCACCAAAAAGGGGGAGATTGTAAGTGCATATAGTGCCCCTTAGTGATTTTGGTGCATTGTAGACTTATAGGTTAAGGGACTAATATGTTTGTGAGTGTACACAGGCTCTATAAGTCGATGAGGAGTTTGGTATATTCAAAGAATATCGACCCCTAAAAATGAATGTCTTCAACTAAAGACTTTGGTGAAGACTTTGGTATTCCCTGAAGACTTTGAAAGTGAAGAAGATGGTGTGACCTTGAAGATATGAACGTGGATAATGAAGCGTGAAGACTTTAGTTTTTATTGTTTCATTTCCTTCTTTGAGTCATAGGAAACACCGTACTGTTAAAGGGGGCCGAGGTAATACTAAGGAAAATTTTCCATCTGATGCTCAACTCAAAAGCCTCAACATAACCCAATCCTTCGAGTGAAGCCTTTGGAAACCTCTCGCAGTTCAGTCAAGTTCTTCAGAGACAGAGATGATGTTCTTCTGGTCTCTGAGGAAATTGGTCTGACTGAGGAGTTAGATTTCGCCAGTGCGAATTGCCTACAAGTGAGGAATATGATAAGCTCTGAGGAATTTGACAGTTCAAATTCCGACCGTTGTTGTGCTTTGCGCCAGCTGTCCAGATATTCTATCCGCCTAACGGTCATATGATTGGGGGGCATTTATGTCTTATCATGTCGGGTTGCACCCTGGCTACAAATAGCCGCCCCCACAACCACTAGCTGGTTGGCTGCTCCGAGAGAGAACTTGACACTTGTCATTTGAGAGCATCCCATTCCTCGAGGACTTTGAGCGAAAATCATTAGTGAGGAAAAACCCAAAAACCCAAAAACCCAAACCATCAAAACCCAAAGTGATTGAGCATCACTGAAGAAATTGTTCCTGTGTGGAACCGACGTTTTTACCTTTGAAGACTGTGTATCTTCCAGACGGTTAGGCGTCATGGTCTAGTGCATCCTGCAGTCAATTGGGGATCGCCGGGTGACCGTGGTCTAGAGCATCCAGCAGTCAATTGTGGATCGCCGGGTGACCAGTTTGTGAGGGTTTTGGAAGTCTACCCTGAAGACTTACCACGAGTGTTGGGCGAGGACTGTGTGACCTTAGCTGAAGGAGAATACGGTAAGGACTGTGTGTCCTCTGGTTTAAATACCAGGCCGCTACAAACTAGACGTATGACTGTCACAGCAGTTGGAACTGGGTCATCAAATCATTGTCTTCATCGAGCTACCTGGTTCCATCTCCTCAACCCTTTCATTTCCTCGTATTGCTGTTGATGAAATTGATTGTTACTGTTTGAAGAATTTGACTAAAGACTTTCTCAATTTCCTCATCTCAAATTCTTCAGTCACCTTATCTTCTGCCTGCTTATCCTGTTCACGCTACTCATGCTCTGTGTATGTTTCATTTCATCATGATGACTATGCTACTGCTATGTTTCGCATGCACTTGGGTACTTATTCCGCTGCGTGTAGTTCGTCACTTAGCAAAGTCCTGAACTAGTATTTCCTCAAGTGACAAATTTGTAAAAATCGCCTATTCACCCCCCCTCTAGTCGATATAATGCACTTTCAACATGTTGTGCTGAACCTTGAAGTGTCTTGCTCGCCTTCTCTGATCAATCTTGACGCATATTCCTTCTCATGCCAATTCCATTTGTCGACAAGATTGATCCTCAGTTTTGATGTAGGGTTTCTGAGAGCTAGATCAAAGGTGTCGGTGGCTGAGCATTTGGGCTTGGGAGGGGAATAAAGGGCCATGAGGCATGTGAAAAGGGGTTTGGATGATGGCATACTAATCTGCTACAACTAAACAAATGGCTTAGATAAATTAGTAGAATCGGACATAGTCCATATAGCATAGTCGGAATTCTATAATTTTGTATAGGATTCTATGATTTGGATAACGACTCAACATGGATTCTACCAGATCTAGATTTATAGTGGAACTTGGATCCACATGCTTCCGTAGGGTCGTTGTAACACCCCAAATTTTTGATTTGATTTTTATCAAATTCTTTTATTGATTTAGAGGAGGTTAATGGAAATTTTTCTAAAAGACTCCCCTTCTCAAAACTTTTAATGACCAATCTTTGTTGAGATCTTTTCTTAAATTCTGGTCTTGAGGGTTTTTCAACATGTGTTGGTTCAACACAAATATTCTTGGGATATATTGCTTTTCATTTTAATTAAAAAGAATTTATATGAAATTGGGTTTATTCTTTCCTATTCAAAAATACCCCCTATGCTACTCTCTTGCCATGACTTGCACTTCAATCTTTCTTACTAAACCCTCCTCCCTACTTTGGGTCAAGCCAAGCATGCTTTTCTAGCAAGGTTCAACCTACTTTCAATTTCTTTTCTATTTATTCTTCCTCAAATCATTTTCTGTAATTTATTTTGGACCCCTCTAGTTTACAAAGGAAGTATCATATTCCTTTGAGCTTTGGTTCCAAATGAATTACCCTAGCTACTCCTTGATACCCTCAACCTAGTTCCATCAAAAGCTGCTGGTCCACAGTTCAAATTTTTCAAAATTTGTTTACTGCAAGTTTGGACCAGATTTGCTATTTTTGGTGAAATTCATTCTTTTACCTTTCCATAAATTCTGAGTAAATTCATGAAGTCTCTGGATGCATCAAGAGACCTCCCCTCCAAGTTTCAGCTCCAGGAAAATTGTCCACGTGCGTCAAACATTTCGTCCAGCAGGTGGCCGACACTGTTCCTGTAAAGGTTCAGAGTTCAGTGTTTGGTCTTCAGAGTCAGTGTTGTTTTCTTCAGAGCTTCGGCGTCAATCTCGCCAGTAACTGCAGTGGCGCCATGCTCCCTGTTCCTCCTTCTTATCCAGTGGCCGCACGGTCGGTTGGCGTCTTCCCCTGGTAGCCGATGAGCTGGCAGGGGTACATCGTCCCCGTGAGCGGCGGCAGCAATGCCTGCTGCGGTCGCCAGAGAGCTCAACAAGGAGCGGCGCCGTCCAACACCGCCCGCACCACCCAGAGCCTCGGCGTGGCCGTCCTCTTCGCTGTGCGCGCCGCAGAACCGTCGTCGTGGCCTGAGAAGCACAGAGCGCGCTCTCTGCCGCCGACGTGCCCGTAAGCACCGTTCCGTCGAACCGTGGAGTATCGCCCAAGTTAGACCCATCTTAAGCCAAAAATGGAGCCGGCAGACCAATACGAAGCTGCCCCGTCGCCAGAATCCCCCGTCCGCTCACCTCCTCACCGTAATTGCTCACCAGAGTAATCCCGCTTGCGGCACCCCATCGCCCGCCTATAAATAGGAGGCCCCCGAGCCATCCAGCAACTCCGCACCACTCCACCTCACCCCTAAGCCTCGCCACGCTCATCAGAGGGCCTCGGGAGGGTCTTCTTCCTCGCCTCCGGCCGCCCCGATCCGCTTCGGGCTCCGGCTAAATTCTCTTTGGTGAGTGTGCCCCCGCAGCCCAACTTCGGTCACCAACCTCCTAGTCCACCACCTCTTCTAACCCAAGCTTCAATTTGGTGTTGGCAGCCCCCTCTGGTGAGATCCATCATCACCCGACGCCGCCGTCCGCCGGAGAGGAAGTGGCTGTCGCCGTGGTGCTCTCCGACGCCCCCTTCCACCACCCACCGACGCGGAATTGTCCCGTGAGTGCAATCATCCCCTCGCCCTCCTCTGGATCGCCGTCGATCATCGCCGGCGTTCACCGTTTGCTTCGGGCGCCGGCGAGCCCCTTTTAAACATGACGGGTGGTACCCCCTCGTCAGCCTCTCCTCTTCGTCTTCGAACCGTTTTCTGAAAACGCCTTCGGGCAGAATACGTTTTCTCCTCTGTTTGGCGTATTTCTTCCGAAACGTTTTCGGTTTTAATCAAACTAGCCCCTGGATAATTTTCTGTTTCTAACAGATTAGTCCCTGGACTAGAACCTTTGTATCTTTTAAACCAAAGTTGATTTTGAGATGATTCTTTTACTGTCATCTTCATTTTTCTGTCTAGTTTTTTATCATATTTATTTGAAAAATATTTGGGACAATTTTTGTGCACGCACGGTATTTACGTTAGTATTCGAATATTTGTATATCGTAGATACCGAAGGGGGAGACGGTGCCGTCAACTTCGCCGAGCTAGACTCCGACTACTCCGAACCAGGCAAGCATGTTTGAACCTTTGATATGATGAGTGTTTTTCATGTTTGCTTGAGTGGATATTCTCATGACATGTTATATAAGCATATGATGAATGTTATATTTCATGCATGACAAGTTGCAAGTGAGCTACAAACTTGATGTGATCTTGAAATATTGAACAACCTAGTCATGTGGTGACATGATAGGTTGTATGCTGGTATTGTTGGAGCATGCCGGTATTACCTAAGAAATTGTTTAACTCCAATGTTGACATAGATCGAGTCTTGTCCCCGTTCGCCTTCTTTTCGTGCTGCCACATGCTTTCTGCAAGAATACGGTTTAGTAAGTTGCAAACCTCTTTCCATGTACACACCAAATAGAGGGGCCGTGATGAAGGTTCCATGGCCCTGGATTAAAGCCCATCATCCGGTCAGGGGGCATGGGTGTTTCCGGTTGGGATCGAGAGGGGGGCACCCCTTAGAGCGCGCGATATAAATTTGATCCCATGCTATTCGAGGTGTTGGCCTCCCCGTCTTAAAGTTTTTCGTGAACGTTGCCTAGGGTGATACCTGGCTTCGGGATGTGAAATGGGTGTGTACTGGTTAGGTGTGTTTTCTTCTAAAATACCGTAAACGGAACTAGTCCTTTGTGACTACTGAAATCCGTTGGCTGTGGGTAAAGAGTACAACCTCTGCAGAGTCAAAACTATTCGAGTAGCCGTGTCCACGGTCAAGGACGTTGGTTGGCAGGTCAAGTGTCGGTCTCAGTGTCAGACTCTGGAGAACAAACATGTTAAATGTCAGAAGCAAAACTTGGCTGAATATTATTCCCGTGGATGGACTAACCTGTTTATTATTATGTACCGAGTATTCCTTGGGATGGTGCTACCTCCCGGATTACTCATATTTGAGTGTTGATATATAAGCCCTTTATGTGATGTCGCTCAGACGTCCGACTGTGGCATTCTTGTTATTTACTTTTGATATAAGCCCTTTATGTGATTTTGCTCAGACGTCCGACTGCGGCATTCTTGTTATTTCCTTTTGATATAAGCCCTTTATGTGATGTCGCTCAGACGTCCGACTGTGGCATTCTGGTTATTTACTTTTGATATAAGCCCTTTATGTGATGTCGCTCAGACGTCCGACTGTGGCATTCTTGTTATTTACTTTTGATATAAGCCCTTTATGTGATGTCGCTCAGACGTCCGACTGTGGCATTCTTGTTATTTACTTTTGATATAAGCCCTTTATGTGATGTCGCTCAGACGTCCGACTGTGGCATTCTTGTCATTTACTTTTGATATAAGCCCTTTATGTGATGTCGCTCAGACGTCCGACTGTGGCATTCTTGTCATTTACTTTTGATATAAGCCCTTTATGTGATGTCGCTCAGACGTCCGACTGTGGCACGTACTGTTATTTACTTTTAAGTATAAGCCCTTTATGTTATGTCGCTCAGACGTCCGACTGTGGCATGTACTGTTATTTACTTTTCAGTATAAGCCCTTTATGTGGTGTCGCCCCGACGTCCGACTGCGGCATGCGAATTTATTTTTACCTTTGAGGCGTCGCATCACACACCCGATCGGTCTTCTTCTATTTTATGGGGATTTCGGGAGGACTACCGCCCGACTTCCTTTTTATTTATTTTGCTATGCAGATTTAATGCCCTTGTGTGTATTACTTTTCTGCTCGTGTGCATCATGTTTGCATTTGTTATATCTTATGTCCAAACTATCTTGCGAGTACATTCAAAGTACTCACCTGGCTTGTTGATTTGGCCAGATGTTGATGAAGGCGATCTTATGGATGAAGAGTACGATAGCGAGTCCGACGCCTAGAGGAGTCCCAGTCAGTCTCTTGCGATCCTGGAGTTGGTCACTTGTATTATATACGCTTCCGCTACCCAAATAAATCATCGAGCCTCACTCCGACGCTTGATGAGTGTAAGATATTGGAGTCATGTCACCCACTTCACTGTGACATTTTCACCACCACCTTTGTTTACGAGTCAGTAGTATGCCACCATATCCATTGTGCCATATCCGCCTTTATGTGTAATATTGGCGTGCTTGTAATAAATTGTTGAGCAGCCTCAGCTCAACCCTGTATAATATTAAGTACTACTGGATTTCTGTATCAAGGATTTGTCTACCAGTAAGAAGGATTTTCTGTACTGGTCTGACTAAAGGGGCGATTTTTCAATAATTGTTTTTATTGAAAAACCGGTCCTGACAACCTTGGTATCAGAGCCAGGCTGACTGTAGGAAGCCACTAGGTGCGATCGCTAATCGGTTATTAGCGTATTAGTGCTATTTTAGCATTTTGCAAATTGTAGCAATTTTTCTGTTAGTCATCATAAATTTATGATTTGACTATCTGGAATTTTTGTCTACTTTTGTAGATGGCTGGCCGCGACTGTGAGTCACAGGTGTTCACCAATGTGCCTGGGGTTCATCTAGCTCCTCGCCTCCATCGCCAAGATCGCGATCGGGCCATCGACTCGTCCGGAGTTCACACTCTACCAGCACAAGCTCAGCGACAGCGTGTCTATGCACCAGGCCGTGGTGCAGTTTAAGGGAGGGCGTTCTGAATCATGCCACTTCCGATTCACTGGAAGAGCCATGCCTACGGAGAGGCATGCTATGCAGATGGCTGCCCGTGAGGCAATTGCTCGTCTCCGGGATGCCCTTCCTTCGATGAAGGCTCGTCGCTACCGCTACCTCCCATGCCACGTGCCATACACTTGTCACTATGCATTTGCTTGCACTAGGGGAGAGAGAGATGATGCTATTGAGATGCTTGTTGAGTATCTCAAGGCTCTTGAGGCAGCTTTTGATAACCTCGTGGACGACTTTGTGGCTGCTCGTATGGACTCGGTTCAGGGCTGTGTCGCCAACAGGAGGGAGCTACTCCATACAGCACCACCACTGTCGTACGTCTCGTCTGTAGAATCGTATACACCGTCCATCTTGGCCACTGCACGCCGTCTGCCTACCACTGAGGAGTTTGACCAAGTCATTGCTCCTACCCCAGTTAGTGCTGCACCACCTGCCGCACCCGTTCTAGCTCCACAGCCCAGTACTCCGTGCCTAGAGCCTATTCGTGAGGAGGAGGTTGAGTCCCCAGCACCTCTGGGACTTACCCTCGGCAGGCCGAGGGAAGTCTTTACCATCTCCGACTAAGTGCGCCGAGCAGCAGTGTGATGTATCAGCTTGTATGATATGTTTATATGTATATAGGTTTGGTGAGAAGTAGTTTGTATGCGCATCATGTAGGAACTCGCAGAAGTGCACTAGCCTAAATAACATGTCAGGAATGTGTACGCACATCCTGAGTGATGTACTGTATAATTATGGCTTGCTTGTAAGATATGTACTATGCGGTCCTTCTCCGTGCGCAATCAAATATTTTCTTGAAAAATCTTGGAGTATTTAAATTTCTGCCTTTGCAAAATTATTTATTTTTGCCACACAGATTTTCTCATGTGTTTTGCAAAAATACCCCCGAGTGGAAAATGCCTCGTCCCTGGACCCATTCCATGCCAAGTCCGCCGGAAGAAAATTATGATACACAGACAGGTAACAATTTCACGCAGGGAGAGTCAAGTCAGCCAGACAGTGAAGCAGCATTTTCTCAAGTATGCCGTCTTTATGAGCAAAGCCAGCAGCAGCATCAAGAAATGATGAATCGTATTATCAATATGGGAAATCACCGCGAACCATACCAGCAGCATTCTAAATTATCTGAGTTACAAAAGACACGTCCCCCAACTTTCTCTCACACTGATAAACCTCTTGAGGCCGATGATTGGCTTCGAGACATTGAGAGGAAATTAATTATTGCACAATGTTCGGACCGTGAGAAAGTACTCTATGCACCTCATTACCTCACAGGAGCAGCTGCATCGTGGTGGGAAAATTTCCTACACATGCACCCCAATGAAAACAACATCACCTGGGAGGAATTCAAGGAAAACTTTCGTGGGGCGCACATTCCCAGAAGTGTTATGAAGATCAAGAAAAGAGAGTTTGATGATCTCAAGCAGAGAACTATGACAGTGACTGAGTATAATAGTCAGTTTACTCAGTTATCTCGCTATGCCAATGAGGAGCGTATGACTGAAAATAAAAAGATGGAAAATTTTCTGGATGGTCTGGCACCAGCACTAAAATGTCAGCTGGTCGTTCACACTTTTCCAGATTTCAAGACACTTGTGGACAAGGCCATTACACTGGAAAATGAGCGTCGCAGCTTGGATGATATTCGCAAGCGCAAAAGGGACAAGACTGCTCACTCTCGCAACAACAAGAACAAGAATGATTTCCAGAGAAATGGGGCGAACAAATCCTCAACTAATGCTCCTCGCCCAAATAAGAATTTTCATGCAAGGGACAAGGAATTTACATACCGCCCAGGCGTTACCTACTTCGCCTGTGGAGACGAAGGACACTATGCCAAACAGTGCCCAAAGCCAAGAAACTCGGCTCCCAAGCCGAACAACAATGGAAATAATTAAGCTCCCAAGCGCAACAACTTCAACCCCAATAACAACCACAGGAAGGGTCACGTGAACCATGTGAACAAGGATGAAGCCCAGAATGCTCCAGACATCGTACTCGGTACGTTCCCTGTCAACACAATACCTGCCACGGTTTTGTTTGATTCTGGAGCCTCTCACTCGTTCATTTCCAAGAAATTTGCTTTGCAACATGATTTTCCGATTCTCCCTTTGGAAAATTCAATGACTATCAAGTCCCCCGGGATTAAGCAAATCACTCAAAGTTACTGCCAAGGTGTGGTCATTGAGATTGAAGGATTGAAGTTTTGGGCAAACCTCATTGTATTGGAAAACAAGGGACTGGATGTTATTCTTGGAATGGATTGGCTAACAACAAATAAAGGTTTTATTGATTGCTACAATCGGACCGTGATTCTCACTCATCATCAAGGAAAGACAATAAAAGTTGCAGCACTAGAAAGACCAATATCACTCCGACCAAGATTGAACAAGGTGGATATTTCTGAATTAAGTAATGTTCCAATGGTGTGTGAATTTCCTGATGTATTTCTCGAAGAGCTACCAGGTATGCCACCAGACAGGAAAATAGAGTTCATTATTGAACTAGCACCTGGCACCACTCCCATTTACAAGAAACCATACAGAATGGCGCCATCCGAGCTGATAGAATTAAAGAAGCAAATAAAAGAGTTACTAGAAAAAGGTTATATCAGACCCAGCTCGTCACCATGGGGTTCACCAGTATTATTTGCCAAGAAAAGAGATGGGACACTGAGATTATGTATAGACTATCGAGCACTCAACATGGTCACCATCAAAAACAAATATCCGATGCCCCGGATAAATGATTTATTTGACCATCTCGCACAAGCCAAGGTTTTCCCAAAAATTGATTTAAGGTCGGGATATCATCAATTAAAAGTACGGACAGAAGATATTCCCAAGATGGCATTCACCTCAAGATACGGGTTATATGAATTTACAGTAATGCCGTTCGGACTGACAAATGCCCCCGCATATTTTGTCCACCTCATGAACAAAGTGTTTATGAAATATATGGACAAATTTGTTGTGCTGTTCATTGATGATATTTTGGTATATTCCAAGACACCAGAAGAACATGCTGAACATCTAAGAATTGTACTGGGAGAATTAAGGAAACATCAATTGTACGCCAAATTCAGCAAATGTGAATTCTGGTTAAAACAAGTTGGTTTTCTAGGCCACGTACTAACCCAAGAAGGCGTTGCCGTGGACCCCGAAAAAGTCAAGGCTGTACTTGAGTGGAAACAACCAGCCAACGTTACAGATATACGAAGCTTTCTGGGAATGGCTGGATATTATAGAAGATTTATTGAGGGATTTTCCACCATAGCAAAACCTATGACACAGCTGCTCAAGAAAGATAAGAAATTTGTGTGGACTGAGGCATGTGAGAAAAGTTTTCAAGAGTTGAAGAAGAGATTAACAACAGCCCCAGTATTAATCGTGCCGGACATACACAAAAATTTTGAAATATATTGCGAGGCGTCCAGGAAAGGTCTCGGATGCGTATTAATGCAAGAAGGCAAAGTAGTCGCCTATGCTTCCAGGCAACTACGTCGGCATGAAGAAAATTATCCTACACATGACTTGGAATTGGCAGCTGTTATTCGTGCACTCAAAGAATGGAGGCACTTTTTGCTTGGGAATCGTTGTGAAATATATACGGACCATAAAAGCCTCAAATATATTTTCACCCAGCCAGAACTAAATTTACGACAACGACGCTGGTTGGAATTAGTGAAGGATTATGATGTTGGTATTCACTACCATCCAGGCAAGGCAAATGTCGTGGCAGATGCTCTCAGTCGAAACCCAAGCTCGAACAGCGGTAGTCTACAAAATTTGAGACCTGAGTTTCAGCGGGAGTTTGCCAAACTCAACATGATTTTAGTCACAGAAGGTACTGTGGCAAATTTGGAAATTCAGCCCACCTTGATGGAACAAATTAAAGAAGCTCAGCACGGACACCCCAGCATCGAAGGCATAAAAATAAAAGTGAGTATGGACAAGGCCTCAGAATTTGTCGTAGACGACAAGGGAATATTATGGTACGGGGACAGGCTATGCGTACCAAATATAGAGGGCCTCAAACAGCAAATTTTGACCGAAGCCCACACCGCTCCATATTCAATCCACCCAGGAGGAACCAAAATGTACAAGGACATTCAAGAAAAAATTTGGTGGCACGGTATGAAAAGGGATATAGCCACATTTATTGCATGTTGTGATTCATGTCAGCGCATTAAAGCCGAGCACCAAAAACCAGCAGGACTATTACAGCCAAACAAGATACCTGAGTGGAAGTGGGACGAAATTGGAATGGATTTTATTGTCGGACTACCGCGGTCACGACACGGAAATGATGCCATATGGGTCATCACCGACAGGCTAACCAAGGTGGCACATTTTATTCCAGTAAAGACAACCCACACCACACAGAAGCTTGCCAGGCTTTATCTCAACCGTATTGTCTGTTTACATGGAGTTCCAAAGACTATAATATCCGACAGAGGCACTCAATTCGTCTCTAGATTTTGGGATCACCTACAACAAGCTCTGGGAACTCAGCTAGTATTCAGTACAGCATACCACCCCCAAACTGGAGGACAGACTAAACGAGTGAACCAAATTTTAGAGGACATGCTGAGAGCATGTGTTCTCACCTATGGAACCAGTTGGGAAGAGAGCTTACCATACGCCGAGTTCGCATACAACAACAGTTACCAAGCCAGTCTATAAATGGCACCTTTTGAAGCCTTGTATGGACGAAGGTGTCGTACTCCGCATAATTGGTCCGAGACAGGAGATAGCCGAATATTCGGCCCAGACATGCTCAAGGAAGCTAAGGAAAAAGTTAAGCAAATCAGAGATCGACTCAAGACAGCCCAGAGACGACAAAAGAGTTATTATGATCAAAGACACCGTGAAGTCAGTTTTGAACCAGGTGAATATGTGTACCTACGAGTGCCCCCAATGAGGGGTTTGCAAAGGTTTAAGGTCAAGGGAAAATTGGCACCACGATTTATTAGGCCTTTCAGAATAATTGCTAGAAGAGGCAGAGTAGCCTACCAGCTGGACTTACCCGCAGAACTGTCAGACGTCCATGACGTATTTCACATCTCATAGTTAAGGAGATGTGTGGGCAACCCCGAGAAACAAGTATCACACAACAGTATAGACATTCAACCAGACCTTACATACAGGGAGCATCCAATCAAAATATTGGAGGAGTCTGAAAGGAGAACCCGTCAGAAGACGATTAAATTTTTTAAGGTTCAGTGGAGCAATCACACCGAGGATGAAGCAACATGGGAAAGAGAGGACTTTCTTCGGGCAGAGCACCCACACCTATTTGAGGATCAGCTGAAATCTCAGGGACGAGATTTTTCCTAAGGGGGTAGGTGTTGTAACACCCCAAATTTTTGATTTGATTTTTATCAAATTCTTTTATTGATTTTGAGGAGGTTAATGGAAATTTTTCTAAAAGACTCCCCTTCTCAAAACTTTTAATGACCAATCTTTGTTGAGATCTTTTCTTAAATTATGGTCTTGAGGGTTTTTCAACATGTGTTGGTTCAACACAAATATTCTTGGGATATATTGCTTTTCATTTTAATTAAAAATAATTTATATGAAATTGGGTTTATTCTTTCCTATTCAAAAATATCCCCTATGCTACTCTCTTGCCATGACTTGCACTTCAATCTTTCTTACTAAACCCTCCTCCCTACTTTGGGTCAAGCCAAGCATGCTTTTCTAGCAAGGTTCAACCTACTTTCAATTTATTTTCTATTTATTCTTCCTCAAATCATTTTCTGTAATTTATTTTGGACCCCTCTAGTTTACAAAGGAAGTATCATATTCCTTTGAGCTTTGGTTCCAAATGAATTACCCTAGCTACTCCTTGATACCCTCAACCTAGTTCCATCAAAAGCTGCTGGTCCACAGTTCAAATTTTTCAAAATTTGTTTACTGCAAGTTTGGACCAGATTTGCTATTTTTGGTGAAATTCATTCTTTTACCTTTCCAAAAATTCTGAGTAAATTCATGAAGTCTCTGGATGCATCAAGAGACCTCCCCTCCAAGTTTCAGCTCCAGGAAAATTGTCCACGTGCATCAAACATTTCGTCGAGCAGGTGGCCGACACTGTTCCTGTAAAGGTTCAGAGTTCAGTGTTTGGTCTTCAGAGTCAGTGTCGTTTTCTTCAGAGCTTCGGCGTCAATCTCGCCAGTAACTGCAGTGGCGCCATGCTCCCTGTTCCTCCTTCTTATCCAGTGGCCGCACGGTCGGTTGGCGTCTTCCCCTGGTCGCCGGTGCGCTGGCAGGGGTACATCGTCCCCGTGAGCGGCGGCAGCAACGCCCGCTGCGGTCGCCAGAGAGCTCAGCGAGGAGCGGCACCATCCAGCACCGCCCGCACCACCCAGAGCCTCCGCGTGGCCGTCCTCTTCGTTGTGCGCGCCGCAGAACCGTCGCCGTGGCCTGAGATGCACAGAGCGCGCTCTCTGCCACCGACATGCCCGTGAGCACCGTTCCATCGAACCGTGGAGTATCGCCCAAGTTAGACCCATCTTAAGCCAAAAATGGAGCCGGCAGACCAATACGAAGCTGCCCCGTCGCCAGAATCCGCCGTCCGCTCACCTCCTCGCCGTAATTGCTCGCCGGAGTAAGCCCGCTTGCGGCACCCCATCGCCCGCCTATAAATAGGAGGCCCCCGAGCCATCCAGCAACTCCGCACCACTCCACCTCACCCCTAAGCCTCGCCACGCTCATCAGAGGGCCTCGGGAGGGTCTTCATCCTCGCCTCCGGCCGCCCCAATCCGATTCGGGCTCCGGCTAAATTCTCTTTGGTGAGTGTGCCCCCACAGCCCAACTCCGGTCAGCAACCTCCTAGTCCACCACCTCTTCTAACCCAAGCTTCAATTTGGTGTTGGCAGCCCCCTCCGGTGAGATCCATCATCACCCGACGCCGCCGTCCGCCGGAGAGGAAGTGGCCGTCGCCGTGGTGCTCTCCGACGCCCCCTTCCACCACCCACCGACGCGGAATTGTCTCGTGAGTGCAATCGTCCCCTTGCCCTCCTCTGGATCGCCGTCGATCGTCGCTGGCGTTCACCGTTTGCTTCGGGCGCCGGCGAGCCCCTTTTAAACCTGACGGGTGGGACCCCCTAGTCAGCCGCTCCTCTTCGTCTTCGAACCGTTTTCTGAAAACGTCTTCGGGCAGAATACGTTTTCTCCTCTGTTTGGCGTATTTCTTCCGAAACGTTTTCTGTTTTAATCAAACTATCCCCTGGATAATTTTCTGTTTCTTACAGATTAGTCCCTGGACTAGAACCTTTGTATCTTTTAAACCAAAGTTGATTTTGAGATGATTCTTTTACTGTCATCTTTATTTTTCTGTCTAGTTTTTTATCATATTTATTTGAAAAATATTTGGGACAATTTTTGTGCACGCACGGAATTTACGTTAGAATTCGAATATTTGTATATCGTAGATACCGAAGGGGGAGACGCTGCCGTCAACTTCGCCGAGCTAGACTCCGACTACTCCGAACCAGACAAGCATGTTTGAACCTTTGATATGATGAGTGTTTTTCATGTTTGCTTGAGTGGCTATTCTCATGACATGTTATATAAGCATATGATGAATGGTATATTTCATGTATGGCAAGTTGCAAGTGAGCTACAAACTTGATGTGATCTTGAAATATTGAACAACCTAGTCATGTGGTGACATGATAGGTTGTATGCTAGTATTGTTGGAGCATGCCGGTATTACCTAAGAAATTGTTTAACTCCAGTGTTGACATAGATCGAGTCTTGTCCCCGTTCGCCTTCTTTTCGTGCTGCCACATGCTTTCTGCAAGAATACGGTTTAGTATGTTGCAAACCTCTTTCCATGTACACACCAAATAGAGGGGCCGTGATGAGGGTTCCATGGCCCTGGATTAAAGCCCATCATCCGGTTAGGGGGCATGGGTGTTTCCGGTTGGGACCGAAAGGGGGGCACCCCTTAGAGCGCGCGATATAAATTTGATCCCATGCTATTCGAGGTGTTGGCCTCCCAGTCTTAAAGTTTTTCGTGAACGTTGCCTAGGGTGATACCTGGCTTCGGGATGTGAAATGGGTGTGTACTGGTTAGGTGTGTTTTCTTCTAAAATACCGTAGACGGAACTAGTCCTTTGTGACTACTGAAATCTGTTGGCTGTGGGTAAAGAGTACAACCTCTGCTGATTCAAAACTATTCGAGTAGCCGTGCCCACGGTCAAGGACGTTGGTTGACAGGTCAAGTGTCGGTCTCAGTGTCAGTCTCTGGAGAACAAACATGTTAAATGTCAGAAGCAAAACTTGGCTGAATATTATTCCCGTGGATGGACTAACCTGTTTATTATTATGTACCGAGTATTCCTTGGGATGGTGCTACCTCCCGGATTACTCATATTTGAGTGTTGATATATAAGCCCTTTATGTGATGTCGCTCAGACGTCCGACTGTGGCATTCTTGTTATTTACTTTTATATAAGCCCTTTATGTGATGTCGCTCAGACGTCCGACTGTGGCATTCTTGTTATTTACTTTTGATATAAGCCCTTTATGTGATGTCGCTCAGACGTCCGACTGTGGCATTCTTGTTATTTACTTTTGACATAAGCCCTTTATGTGATGTCGCTCAGACGTCCGACTGTGGCATTCTTGTTATTTACTTTTGATATAAGCCCTTTATGTGATGTCGCTCAGACGTCCGACTGTGGCATTCTTGTCATTTACTTTTGATATAAGCCCTTTATGTGATGTCGCTCAGACGTCCGACTGTGGCATTCTTGTCATTTACTTTTGATATAAGCCCTTTATGTGATGTCGCTCAGACGTCCGACTGTGGCACGTACTGTTATTTACTTTTCTGTATAAGCCCTTTATGTGATGTCGCTCAGACGTCCGACTGTGGCACGTACTGTTATTTACTTTTCAGTATAAGCCCTTTATGTGGTGTCGCCCCGACGCCCGACTGCGGCATGCGAATTTATTTTTACCTTTCGAGGCGTCGCATCAGACACCCGATCGGTCTTCTTCTATTTTATGGGGATTTCGGGAGGACTACCGCCCGACTTCCTTTTTATTTATTTTGTTATGCAGATTTAATTAATGCCCTTGTGTGTATTACTTTTCTGCTCGTGTGCATCATGTTTGCATTTGTTATATCTTATGTCCAAACTGTCTTGCGAGTACATTCAAAGTACTCACCTGGCTTGTTGATTTGGCCAGATGTTGACGAAGGCGAACTTATGGATGAAGAGTACGATAGCGAGTCCGATGCCTACAGGAGTCCCAGTCAGTCTCTTGCGATCCTGGAGTTGGTCACTTGTATTATATACGCTTCCGCTACCCAAATAAATCATCGAGCCTCACTCCGACGCTTGATGAGTGTAAGATATTGGAGTCATGTCACCCACTTCACTGTGACATTTTCACCACCACCTTTGTTTACGAGTCAGTAGTATGCCACCATATCCATTGTGCCATATCCGCCTTTATGTGTAATATTGGCGTGCTTGTAATAAATTGTTGAGCAGCCTCAGCTCAACCCTGTATAATATTAAGTACTACTAGATTTCTGTATCAAGGATTTGTCTACCAGTAAGAAGGATTTTCTATACTGGTCTGACTAAAGGGGCGACTTTTCAATAAATGTTTTTATTGAAAAACCGGTCCTGACAGTCATGAAGTCATAGGATTCCAGGAGTCGAGTCGGGATTCTGACTACCTTGCCGGGAAATAAGTCAATCTGATGTTCAATCCCTCTAATAGGTGGTAATCCCGGTGGCACGTCTTGTGGAAACACGTCAGCAAACTCCTACAAGATGTTAGTGACTACAGGAGGCAAAGAGGGAGGCACATCCTCGAATGAAAATAGTACCTCTTTGCACACAAAAGCATAGCAAACATATGTAATAACATCCAAATGAGTAATATCAGATTTAGTGGCAAGTAAACATCCACTCTTCAGTTTTATTTCAGATGCAACACTAGATGATGGTTTATTAGGCATATTATGTTGCTCAAATTCCTTTGCCACAGTCTGATTTTCACTCTTACTTTGCTCCCATTTTGCTTTACTAGCTCTAGCAATGTCATCTTTCATAATATGTTCATGAGACATAGGAAGCAAAGTTATATTTTTATCCTTATGAACAAGAGTATACTGATTTGTCCTACCATGGTGAACAGAATTTTTATCAAATTGCCATGGTCTACCAAGTAAAATGGAGCATGCTTGCATGGGTACCACATCACAATCAACATAATCAGAATATGTAGCGATGCTAAAGTGCACACAAACAATACATGTTACCTTAACCTTGCCACTATTGTTGAACCATTGGATGTAATATGGATGAGGATGTGGTCTCGTGGTTACAGACAGCTTCTCCACCATCTCCATGCTAGCCAAGTTGTTGAAACTCCCTCCATCGATGATGACACAAACAGAACGTTCCTTCACAACTCCCTTTGTATGGAACAAGTTGTGCCTCTGATTTTTCTCAGCCTGTGTAACCTGCACACTCAAAACACGTTGAGCAACTAAGCTTTCATACATGTCAGCATAGTCAGCAGCCATGTAGTGTGTCTCTTGTTCAGTATCCTCGGCACCCTGTTCTTCACTTGCAATAAGAGACAAAGTCTCCTCATCATAATCACTAGCAAAAACATATCCTCCATCCTCAATAACAATCATCACACACTCTGTGCAGGCCCCGAAGGTGTGCCCTTGCCGGAGGTTGGTGGCGGTGCCTGTTTTCTTGTATCTCTGTTGGAGTTGGCGGCTGAAGTAAGTGGCACTGTAGTAGGACGTGTTGAAGTAGATGATGTACGTGGTGTCCATGATGAAGCTCGACCTGCAGAAAAATTAGTTCTCACCATTACTTGTCGATCCTGGACTTCACGTTTAGCTTTGCAAGCAAGATGGAATAAACGAGTGATGGTGTTATGCTCCTTATACTCTAGAATAGTCTGAATCTCTATATTTAATGCACCCATAAAATGTGCAACATAGGTTCATTCTCCTCAACAATACTATATCTAATCATGCCAGTTTGTAATTCCTGATAATATTCCTCTACAGAATTTTTTCCGTGTCTTAAACGCTGCAAATTTTGAAGCAATTCGCGTTGATAATATGGTGGAACCCAACGATTACGCATAGCAGTTTTCAAAGCATCCCAAGTAGTAGGGATATTATTATGATGTATTCTACAATGTTCAAACCACCAAACACAAGCAAAACTAGTGAATGCACAAACAGCAACAACAACACGTCTATCCTCAGGAAATTGTAAGCATGTGAAACGTTGTTCTGTTTCTATCTCCCAAGTAAGATATCTATGTGAACGTATCTAACTCCCATGTGAACGTATCTACCCTCAAATGTCAGAATATTCAATTTAAGTTTAGGGAGATGGTCCTTATCCCATACCTGAGGAGATGGTGCAGCTCTACCATTGCGATTGTATGCATGTGGATGACCTGGTGCTTCTGGTGGTGGTTGCCCCTGGTGCTGATTTGGAGCAACCTCTCCCTCATCATCGTAATCACCATCATAATCCTCATTCTGCTCAACAACAGTAGCAACAGCAGTCACAGAAGCTGCACTAGTAGCAACGACACCAGAATTTTGGCCTTGACTGATCGGCACACGTTGCGCTCGTCCCATGAAATTCGAACGATGTTGTTGTTGTTGTTGTAGAGGTATGACAGGTGCAGCTGGTGGTGGTAGACGTGCAAGCACCTCATTCAACTTAGCGTCCATCTTGGTGTCGAACGTCTTCTCTAAACGATCTAACTTCTCCATGGCCTCTCTCAGGCTGGTCACCAAATCATCCAACTGTTCACCCATCATTTGCTAAAATTTATCATGGAGCTCCTTGTTGGTCATGCCTTCCTTGTCGATCTCATTGGCTTGTGATCCTGGCATGGTTAGCGCAATAGGAACACACAAGAATATGAACCTACAGACTACTAGGAAGTGGTGGTGGTGGTGGTGTATCACAAATCCGTCAAGCAACTCTCAACTTCTTAACAGTTCTTACCTAACAGCAGGCATTGATAGGCAACTGTTGTAGTCAAAACTCTCAAAGCTTGGATAAAGTGATTGCTAGGTGGTGTCAAACCCACGAAGTAGTATTTGTGTAGATGGGATGGCTTATAAGATGGTAGCAAAAATGTCAACAATAATTAGTTCAGAGATGCAAAGCTGAAGAAACGCTCAACGACGGTACTGTGTTGGTCCTAGGCTAGACTGTACTAGAGACGCAAGCCTAGAAACCAACAAAATCACGGCGCAACACGTATCAAGGGGAAAGCACACTCTGAATTTTTTTCTCTCTCTTTTTTTTGGCGCTGTTTTTTTTTGCGC
Source organism: Elymus sibiricus (assembly GCA_039707655.1). Taxonomy (NCBI): domain Eukaryota; kingdom Viridiplantae; phylum Streptophyta; class Magnoliopsida; order Poales; family Poaceae; genus Elymus; species Elymus sibiricus. The sequence continues at coordinate 365,730,868 of CM077663.1, read as the reverse complement.
TCTTTTTTTTGCTCAGCAACAGAAAAAATTTTGAATAAGTCTACAAATGGTCTAAAACTGCCTAGCCAGAATTTTCCGGACTTAGTTTTTCTTGAAACTGGAACTAGTTTTCTTCTACGGGTATCACGGAAGTTGGGGAGTCTACCTTGCCCGCGACACGTACTAGGGTGTGATCTGGAAATTGAAAACAGAGAAGCAAATATTTGACTCGGACTAGGACTGGTGGCGGAGATGAATCTGGTGGAACTCGGACTGGTGGCGGATATAGTGGTGGAACATGGACTAGTGGTGGATCTGTGGTGGTAGTATATGGGAGGGGTGATGACGATGGTGTGGTGGTGGTATATTGTAGTGGTGATGACGATGGTGTGATGGTGGTATATGGCAGCGGCGATGACAGTGGCATGGGGGTGGTATATGGCAGCGACGATGAAGATGGTGCTGCGGTGGCATGACAACCTATGAACAGAACTCGAAACTCTAAAGGACTAGACAGTAAGACCAGCAACTCAACATGATGATGCAACCGCAAATTCAACAAAGCAAAACACCGAATAGAAAAATGCAAAAGGCTCGGATTGGTTCGGATAGGATGAACTAACCCTATTTTTTGTGGCTTCTTCGTGGACTGTAGGTATGAAGAACAGATGCGATCTAGACTATGAAAAACTAGAAAATCTCACCGAACAACCTGGAAAACTGATAGCACTTGATAGAGGCGAAGTTGTCCCTGTCTTTTGATGAGATGTGACTATCATTTTTGGTGGAGTAGACTTTGACGATCCGACTACCAACATGCGAGGACGTCGCGCCTTAGCAATAGCTAAACAAACTCCGAGAGGCTATTGACCATGCCGGACCACGATCAACCTGATCACGAGGGTCTATTTTCTGCATGCAAACGAAGAACAAGCAAGAAACTAAAATTGCAATCTGGATATTGCAAATATAAGAGGAAAACTTCATTGATGAAGTGGGGTTCTGTGACGTCTTGGTCTGGTCGTGGAACACAAACGAAGGTCGCGAAGTTGCATCTATGGCGAACTTTTCATCTAAATAAAAGCCAAGTCTAAACGGCACCCTAAGGGCTATATATATGGGGGATAGAGGAGGATTTCGTGGTGCCTTTGAGGAGGGGTCCGAAACAAACCCTAACTAGTAGGGGTCCTAAGCTGGGCGTCTTGGAGCGATGGTAACATGGACACGGGATTTTACCCAGGTTCGGGCTCTCTCAAGGAGATAATACCCTACGTCCTGCTTTTGATTGTATTCATATGGGGAATAGTACATAGTACAGGTATCTACCACGAGATTGTTGTAATGAATCTGAGATTGTCTATTGACTAGCCTGGCCTCGGTTTATATAATGCACCGTAGGCCTAGGGTTTAGAGGAGTCCTTGTCTTGTGCGCCAAGTTTTGTGGAATCTCCCTTGTATGCATCATGGGCTGCCCGAAATGGCCCTTTAGTGAATTACCCTGGGGGTCCTCGGCCCGACCCACTGGTCGAGAGACGACGTGGTGAGTACCCCCTAGTCCAGGACACCACCAGTAGCCCCCTAAACTGGTCTTCAATTTGGGGACGCTCCTCGGTTCTTCAAAACAGTTCTTTGTCTTCGGTCGTCAGTATTGAAAACTGGTTCAACAAATCTTCCCATGTCCGATCTTGAGGATCGCCGAGCTGAATCCGAAGAGTTCACACGTCGGGCATCCAAGGAGCCCTTTAAGTTTTTGGCCTTTATCGATGCCTTGTTATTTTTTATGCCACACTTCGGGTCTGAAGTGTCTCCCGTGTGGCGGTGTCCTCTTGCGTCCAAGCTCCAATGCCGGACTACATCTGAGGTGTCTTTTTTGCATCCGAGCTCCAACGCCGGACTGTGTCCGAGTTCCAATGCCGGATTGTATCCGAGGTATCTTTTTGCAGCCGAGCTCCAATGCCGGTATGCATCCGAGGTGTCATAGATTACCTCGGTCTTGAAAAGGTTGAAGGAGTTCAACCGAGCTTAATGCTGAAAATGCCCTTTATGGAGCCAGCCACTTGCATCCAAGCTTTATGCCGGACTGCTTCCAAGGTGGTGCACCACCTTGGTCTCGGGCTGTTTTTTGAGGGATTTATTTACGATCGCCGCAATTTATTGACTACCGAGATGTATAGCCAGTAGCCCTCAAGGTGTGTGTCGGTCTAAAACCCGAGATGCACCCGAAGGAAATAATAAAACCACAGATCCCAGTAGCCCCTGAGACTTAGGTCGATTTGTGAAATCGGCCTGAGGATCAAGTCCTTGCTCGGCAGCATACTTAGGAACAGAAACGTGGTGTGCCATAGTTTCCAAGACCCAGGTTGGGTGCGGCCGACCAACCTGAGGATCGAATCTCCTTGGAAACTGTATTGCACTTTGATTTTGTTACATTGAATAGGTAATGCAGTAGCCCCCAAGCCTTAATTTGGGCACGGGTGGTTGAATTAAGGATCGATATTTGTTTGACACTTGTTACGTTTGACACAATTTATGTGTAATGATTCTATGTATCCAAGTAGTTTACATCATTAATGCTCGGATCCGCATTGTACAAGACTTTGTTGACCGACCATCGGCTTCATCCTCCTCGGCCAGTAGCCGGGGAGTGTTTGTCCTACTTTATAAAGCCTTTATAAGGGCAAAGATTTACGGCAAACAAGGCAATCCGGCCTTACGGTTTCATAAACAATGGTACGCGGAGAGATATGTTATATTACTATTTAACGTAAGAAACATCTTCTGGGAAAAATAGTTCCTTTATAAGTTCCTTTTCCCAGGCTATCATGTTGACCATGATCGTGAAACCTCACCTCCGATCAATGTGGAAGGAAAATAGCGAGGATTTAGTTTGGGAAATGTTCCCGAAATCAGTGGTCTTTTATGAACCGAAATTTTCACTTCCATCGTTGCCGACCAATTATATTCTTAAGATGACTAGCTTTTGGCTTCACCCGGTCTGAGGTACTAACCCGGATGACCCGGAAGTAACAATCACAGAGGTGCTCCCTTTACCTCCTAGCTGAACAATCGGGAACGTAGGGGGTAAGCACAGGAGCCAGGCAACCCAGCTTGGTCAAAATCTTAAGACAAATTGATGCATATTTATGGCTTTATAACAATGACTACGGAAGGCAGCACTCGCATATTGAATACAAATGCTTGTTATGCTATATGCTATTTTGACTCCTTTGTGACTGTTTATCATTTGAGAGTGGCCAATCGTCGGCTTCTACCCCTTTGTAGATGCTACGCAGGGTGTTTCCGCAGTAACAAGACAACCCTTAGCCGACGTCTCGGTGCCCGGAGGCGGTTGTGTTAGCGGAAACGAGGCAACCAGTTGTCTAGGCTTTATAACTTTCACTTAGTCATAGGAGCTTAGAGTTTAGGAGGCCAGTTACTAGCCCCCGATTAGTGTTCGTCGTCAGCCGAGGTCAAGCCATTAACACTTCGGCCAATTTTATGGAAGGCCCATGGGGTAACCTCTATCGGTCTATGTTTGACAGAGTCATCGGATCGCTGACCAGTTTGCGCTCATTGTGATAGTCAGTTTTCGGCTTTCTCCACTCAGGTACTTGACCAGTGAAATCGGAAGTACAATCGCAGTGGTTCTCCCTTTGCACACCTAGCCGAACAAAGCGGAATGTAGGGCACAATCATAGGAGCAGGGCAACCCAACTATTGATCAAAGACACAATTCGAAACTGATGCATATAAAGCAATATCCGAGAACGTTTTACCGAGGACTGCTCGGAGTACCCTGGCTTTTGGTGGGCTCGGCTCTAGTCGTAGTCCCCCGTTGATATTGTTGATACTTTAAAGGCATCCGACGTTGTACTACGAGAGCTATGCTGGAGACACACAGCATCCCCCGAGACTCAGGTTGGGTGCGGCCAACCAACCTGAGGATCGAATCTCCTCGGGAACTACTCCAGATGTCATATGCGTTTTGCAAACGCCGAGGTGTAAGTCGGCAGGAAAGATACCGAGTTGTGGGTCGGAAAAGAACTCCTGAGCTAAATTATTATCCAGGGCACCTCGGTCACGAGGATGTCCCGCCTCCTAAAAGAAAAACATACAAATAGCTTAAAAGTGCCATAAGCTCGAAAAGCCAAAAAACTTATGTAAAACCTTTGACGTCCGAACTAAATCAAGTTTTTTGGTGCCAATCCAAAATTGATCTTGAAATTAATACGCGCTTCGGTCGTGCTTTAACATGATACATTCGATCTCCAGACTCCAAGTGGGTCGGCCTTTGGCTTCAACCTCCATATCCCGAAGGCGGAGTGTTTCTCTGAGGCCTGTTTAGCGAACTAAACTCGAGCGGCTTTAGAAGGAAACTAGGCTATCCGGCTATTGACCACACACTAGTGTCGGAAAAAAGGAGTAGTAGGAAAAGACTTTGCAACGACCAAGAAGAAAACACATTTATTATAAAACGGCTCATACAAATTAAAGAGCCCCTGTTAAATTGGGTAAAGACATTTTTAACAAACAAGTTTTTTTTGTTTAACAAGAAATATAATGTTTGGTTGAACCGAATAAAAAGTAAAATTTCAAAGAGAGTTGAGCACGAAAATGACTTAGCTGGTTAATGTGCTCGGTGCGGTCCGGAGTTGCACGACGGAGACGTAGTCCTCGGCCTGGCCGAGGTCCCAGCCCCCAAGCCGGTCCTGAGGTGCCCGAGCGAAGTGCTCGGCTTGATGAAGTGGCGATGCAGCATGGCCGATGAGGCGAGGCGAAGCCCTTGGTCCAGCCGAGGTTATGAAGCAGGTCGGCTGATGATGCCGAAGTCCCAGAAGTAGGTTGATGAAGAGATGGCGAAGCCCCCGGTCTAGCCGAGGTGGAAGAGCAGGTCGGCTGGTGATGCCGAAGTCTCATGTCAGCCGAGGTGTCGAAGCAGGTCGGCATGGTGGATGTTGGCTTGAAGAAGCGACTGTGGGGCGATGCCGATGCAGGTCGGAATTTGTGACGCGGTCAATGCTGGCTTGATGAAGCAACGACACACCTGACCCATGCAACCCGTGGGGTGACGACCTTGTCTTAACGATATTTTTCCTTCACGATGCCGAACTCTTGGTCGGTTCACCGAGGTGATGATCCGAGGTGGTGGTTGTCATCGGCTCGATGGAGCGATGGTGCAGTCGATGTTGACGCAGGTCGATAGCCGTGGAGCAACGTGGTCGGGCCGGTTTGACGTCGGCGCGATGATGAGGATCGCCTAAGAAAAGACTCAAAATTTGTGGGTACGTGTTTGAGAACAACACACAATACCCTAGAGAAAAAATTCCTTAGAAAAGGATGTCCAATGTCCCGTTCATGAAGAAAGATGAATTCGGGTCGGATTCGTTCTCGCGTAAAAAACAGATCCAAAAATTGATGTACTCATCGGACGTTTCCCGGAGTTTGGACTGTCGGATCGAGCTGAAATTTTGAGGGGTGATGGGTATGAAAATTCCGTAGCAGATGAATAGTGGGATATTGCAAATGATTTCCGACCTAGCCGCTGGACTCCTCGCCCTATACTCGTCCAGATTCTCGTCCAGATTCGACAGGGCTCCGGTAGATCGGAGTTTCCCGGAGATTCTTCCATCGGAACATGATGAAATTTTACAGGGTTATTCTAGACCCAATTCTGCACAATTCCACGGAAGCAATTGTCAAAGCGATGCTCGAGGAAGCGGGGACGATGAACATGAGTCGCTGTCCAGAAAAACTGCACGATTGCTCGAGGACGATGTTAACATTGAGCCCCCGAGCTCCGTAGATGATTCCCCGTGATATTTGATAGAGATCAGAGATGATGACGATGAAAGTATCCGTTCGATCTTGATGATCCGACGCGGAGCGCAATCCTCAGTCCAGCCGAGGTGACCAGTCGAGCCGGCGACGAAGATGCCGAAATCGACAACAAAGCTCAGTTCCGACGCGTAGATCGTGCCGAAGATGATCCAAATTCCCATCGCACCGCGGTGAGTGCCAGCAGGCTCTCAATGAAAGCACCAATGTCGGTGTCAAATCCGGCATATCTCGTAGTAGGGGTCCTAAGCTGGGCGTCTTGGAGCGATGGTAACATGGACACGGGATTTTACCCAGGTTCAGGCTCTCTCAAGGAGATAATACCCTACGTCCTGCTTTTGATTGTATTCATATGGGGGATAGTACATAGTACAGGTATCTACCACGAGATTGTTGTAATGAATCTGAGATTGTCTATTGACTAGCCTGGCCTCGGTTTATATAACGCACCGTAGGCCTAGGGTTTAGAGGAGTCCTTGTCTTGTGCGCCAAGTCTTGTGGAATCTCCCTTGTATGCATCATGGGCTGCCCGAAGTGGCCCATTAGTGAATTACCCTGGGGGTCCTCGGCCCGACCCACTGGTCGGGAGACGACGTGGTGAGTACCCCCTAGTCCAGGACACCGTCAACTGCCCCGATACATACGAACTCTAAAAACATCCCATAATGTGGTATTTTGAAATTACATGGGCCTGGCCCAAAATAAGGTGGTGTAGCACCTATAATAGCCTATGGACGAAATTTATAAAGTGGCATCTTGAATATTTCGTCCAAGCCTTCATGCTCTCATTATGGTGGCTTCAAAGTGCGAAAATCACCACTAGAAGCTCCATTGTTCTTTCCCGCGCTCGCACCTTCTTCTCCATGTGTGTTCCTGCTCCAATGACCATCCTTCTTGTCCATGCTAGGTCCTTCGTTCATAAGTAAAATAAAAGTATCTAATTTAGGCAGCATCATATGTTCATGAACATTAGAAGGATTTCCAAGAAACGAAAGTACCTGGTAATTCAATTGGCATGCGCAAGTTCTAGTAATTTGTCTAGGATGTATAGCAGCAGGGGCTCTCGGTGTAACAATGGTATTGATGTCCTCATCAACACATCTGCACCAAAGCAACATACTAAAAGATAGCAAATGCCCATGCATAGACAAAGTAGATTATGTGAGTGCCATGCAAACCTATCCTGATATTTCAAAAATGTAATATGTTCAAGCTGACTGGGCAAATCAAAATCCGCCTTCATTATTGTTTCTCGAGAAAAGTTCTTTGAAACTAGATCTCACGTGAGCATGTTTCAAAAAATATTTTTGAAACACAACTTTACACTAGAAAAGCAAATTTATGGTATTAACTTACTTTTTGTAGTACATACCAATAAGTTGTTTTTCATTTTGTGTAAAACTAAACCATAAATGCTATATTTTTGTAATAAAAAAATATGTTTCTCATCACATGACCTTCAAAGCTAGAATCCACATGGACATGTTTCAATGGATATACATGAAAAAGCAAGTTTCACAATTAAAAATGTTACTATACTATTTTAAAAATTCACCCATGAATCCTTCAAAACATAAATTAGCATGGCTAATGGTAATTTATAAGCAACATGTATTGTTTTATCATATTATGTTGATTTGAAGAATATATTGCTTGAAACTCCGCCTATGTTGTCTCAACATAGCCGGTCCCAAGACCGGGTAAAGGAGGAGGATTGTGATAGGCTTAACGAGCCAACGTCAAAACTCAGCCACTCTTATGGAGATGACACCCAAAAGATTTTCGTTGGGGCGTAACCCTCTCAGGGATGCGCCACATCGGAACCCCGGGCCGTCGCCCTCTTGGTGGCGCACCGTATCGTGATCTGGATACTGTGGCAAGTGAGCAAGGATCGGGTCATCGCATCCTTAGTGGCGTGCTACATCGGCACCTTGGTGTAGTGGAAAATGAGAAAGGGTCTTCGCATTTGACTCAACGAGTGTGAAGGATAAGGAAGCTAGCTATAACAGCCAAGATGTGGTATTATCGCCATGATAGGGATAGAAGCGTGTCTCATCGTTTCGCGAGAATAGATATCATTGCAATACATGTAATAGAAGAGGAGAGTATAGAGTTGGCTTACACTTGCCACAATCTACATTACATAATACATACAATCATCCACACAAACATCCAGAAGTGCAGGGTCTGACTACGGACAAAATCAAACGATAAAAGCAAATGACATCTATCTCGCTCTCCCAGGCTGCCGACCAAGTATCCCTCCTACTCATCTGGATAGGTGACGTACATGCGCCCACGCTTCTCGTCAAACTCCCACTTGAGCTGGGAAGCATCATCGGGATCAAACTCATTTGTACCTGTACCTATGGTGTTGTAGTAATCTATGAGCTACGGGAACTCGGCAATCTCATTACCCCGAGTACCAAGACTATCTAAGCTTATAGGTGAGGCATGGTTAAGTGATGAGGTTTGCAGCAGCACTAAGCATATATTTGAGTGGCTGACTTATGAGTACAAGATTAAGATGAGAATCTACGCATGTCGAACGAGTACTAGTATGATCAAGAAGTGATCATGAACACCTACTTACGACTCAAACATAACCCCACTGTGTTCTCTTTCCGAACTCCCTCGAAAAGAGACGATCACGGTTACGCACACGGTTGGTGTATTTTAATTGAGTTTACTTCAATTTTGCTATAATTGGATGTTAAACAATTTCCAAGTTGCCACATAACCGTGGGCACGGCTCTCAGAAAGATTTAACCCTGCAGGGGTGCTTCAACTCATCCATCACAAACTAGCCATAAGCTGCAGTGGAAAACCTCAACCTCGAGATAGCCCAAGGTATCCTCGGAGTCCCGGTGCACAATATATTCGAGAAGGGGAAAACAAATCCAGCAAGACCGCCCGGCAAGCCAGTTCCTAATAGGCATATCTCTTTCTCGGGGCACTACCAGATGAACACTATGTACAGTGGCCTGATAGTAATCCCCCGAGTTGCCCTGGGGTGGCCCCGCAAGTGGCTCTGTTTGGACCAACACTCATGAGGAGCACTGGCCCGGGGGTTGATTAATCCACGGGGTAGCTAAGCCCTATGCATTTTTATTAGGTTGTTAAGCAAATATAGTACCAACGTTGGGCCTTGCCGGAAGAGTTTTATCCCAAAACGAATAATCAAGGGGCTCCCCATAACAACCCCAAGCATGTTAGGAGCGCTCAATATGGAACATAACACCGGTAAACGGAAACTAGGGCGGCAAAGGCAGAACAAATCACCGAGCAAAAGGCCAAGCCTTCCGCCTTTTACCAAGTATATATGTGCATTAAATTAAATAGCAATAATATGGTGATATCCCAAGATATCCATGTTGTCACATGGAAACAACCTGCACCTGCAACTAGCAACGCTATAAGAAGGGCTGAGCATGCGGTAACTTAGCCAAACAATGGTTTGGCTAGGATGTGGAGGGGTTAGAGGCTTTTCATGGCAATGTTGGGAGGCTTGACATTCAAGCGGTAGGTAACAAGACATAACGGTAGAAGCAACACAACTAGCATAGGAAAAATAGTAGCGGGATCCGGGTAATGATCATCTTGTCTTGAGGGTCTTCTGTGGGATAAAGAGTTGGCTCCTCGTAAGTGTTCTCGACAGGATCCTCGAACTCAGTCTCATCACTCGGAACTACCCACAAGAAGAAATAGCATCCAATAAACATACAAGCAAGGCATGATGCACAACCAAGAATGATGCATGACCAATTTAATGTACTTATCATGGCAATCCTATTCTAGTCATGTTAAGTGAAGTCTTGATCCATGTGGGGCATGGATCAAGTGATACTTCACATGCAAATTATTAGTTCTTAGCAATCTGGACAGAACATGAACATGAGTTATTTTGATATGCATGAACATGGCAAAAATGTATTCTATGCATGAAACTGATGCAAATGCATATGAAGAACGTTGCAATCGGAGTTACGGATCTCTCGAGGCTCTCACGACAAGATGCAGAAGGAAACGATGACAAAACAGAATTTGAGAGAGGATATGGGCAATTCCTTGGTATCCCAAGTATGTCATTGGATTGGAAATGAAATTCTAGATGAAATGCATCTAAAGATCATGAAAATCCAATGTATAGAACTCACACAACGTCCAAAACAAATATGCAATGTAATCTGTCCAAAACAGCAACATAGCATTTTGCACACATCAAAACTACAAGCTACAGGAACTTAAAATGCAGAAACAAAGCATGGGGCAGTAGCATGTAGCATACACTTCATTTCACCAAAAGGAATCATACTCAAAAGAGCCATGGATCAATTGTTAGAAATCTCACAACATGACTATAAAACATAGCATTTAGGGACTTGGTGAAAATAACAGATTTTCACAAACAGTTTTAACCTGAAGGCATATTCAAAGCAAGGAATATATATGCTACAGAACTTATCATGGCATCAAAATCCAAAGAATGGTAGTTAACATAATGGAGTTCATTTCATTCAACATGAGCATGGTCAAAATATGCACAGAAACATGGCTAGCATCAACACAAAAAGGCTATCTGAAGTAAATAGATTCTGAGACAGTGAAAATAACAGGGTACAAGAGCAGCAGTTTTTAACAGATTGGCATGTTTGACAACATAAATAACTATTATGCAAATCCTATATATGGAAACTAATGGCATAACATGATAGCCCATAACATGCTTTACTAAACACTCCAAGCAGGTAACAACAAAGGAGTTATAGATCAATGGCAATTCACATGGAAAAACAGCAAGTTTTATAACAGTTTTAGACGGTGAAATTTTACTAACACCAAAAATTGCAACATTTTGGTAGCATGTTGGAAGCAAGAAATTAACACCTAAACATGGATTTCATGACATGGCAAAAATACCACTAGCAAGAAGACATAAATATAGCCCTAGCTCATGTTCAAATCTACCTCATAGGGTGCATGGATTAAATCACACAAAAATGACAAAATGCCATCGCAGCAAACATGACATGCACCAAAACTTGCTCAAATTTCAAAACCAATGCCACAGTTAAATTCCTTGGATTTTTCTACCCCAAAAACATATATAATATGCATATGTTTACTTTGAAAAAATGTCACAATGATTTAGACAAGATTCACACAATTCCTAGAAATGCAGAAATAACAGAAAATGTAATTTGAAATAGTCAAAACAGAAAAGGGCTAGGGTCACCAGGGCTCACCTAGCCACTGTCCATGACAGGTAGGCCTGGTGCCACGCGTGCGGGTGAGAGACTGACCGAAGGGCCCGGGCTGTCAGTTGCCCGTGGAAATGCACACAAAAAGGGGGGGTTGCGCGTGCGGGGGAATCGAACCCGTGACCTCCTGGGTAAGGAGAGGCGCGCTGACCAGCTGGGCTAGCTGCAGGTATGTGCTAAGACAGGGGCCCGGTTTGTTTTAAATTAAACCTAAGCGGGGCTGACCTTCTTCTCTAAAACAGAGGAGATGACACCGACAGTGCTGGCAGCAACGACAGCGACGACGAGGCTAGCTGAGTTGCGGCAGGGGTGCGGAACCTGAGGATGCGCGCGAACTTGCGGAGCAGTACGAGGGTGCGCGCGGGGTTGCCGAAGGATGAGCTCGTGCTATCCTCAGTCGCTTTGGTTGCTCTGGTGGCAGGGCTTGCACGAGCCATGGGGCTGCGCTCGAGCATGGGTAGGTGCGTGGGGTGTGAAGGGCGCGAGCTGGGCGCGCGGGAACGCACTAAGGACGCCGAAGCAGGCACGGGCGGCTCGAACTGAAGCAAAGCCGTGGCTTTTAGCCGGAGCACAGAGTACACGAGCTTGGCATGATCGGGTCGACGACTATGACGACATATGCGATGCTAGGAAAGACCTGGGAGAGGCAGGAGCTCACTGAGATCCCGTGGGACAAGACGATGGGGTCGGGGAGGCTATGGGAAGCCGGCGGCGAGGCGAGGAACTCCGGCTTGTCTGATCTGTAGTCGACGTAGGGGAAGAAGAGGACGTCGGGGAAGAAGCTCCTGGGGTTGGCCTTGGCGTGAAAACAGGACCGCGGCGTTGATGCGGTGCACGGGGACGTCGAAGGGGGCTCAACGGGGCTGATCTAGGCCGGTGGCGAGCTCGTGGCCGACCCAGCCATGGTCTCTGGCTTGAAGAGGGAGGACGCAAGGGTGCCTCTCATGTGGCGACGGCGGTAGAGGAGGAAGAAAGGGAGAGGGAGAAAACCCTAGACGAGGCGCTGGTGAAATAGGAGGAGCGGAGGGACGGCGACGCGGACACGGTGGCCATGTGCGGCTCGACGTAGAGTTACTATGAGAGGAGGGGGCCAGAGGAGGAAGAAAAGGAGGGTGATCTCGGTCGCTGTAGGTGGGCCAGGACCGCGTCCACGCTGGACTTATCAGCGTCGCTGGAGTGCAGGGGTGCGCGTCGCTGGTGGCTGGGCTAGGCTGCGGGAGGCAGAGTTGCTGGGCCACCTGAGGCTAACTGGCCCAGGCGGCTGCACTGGTGGCTCTCCGTCTCTCCCTAAAAATTGTTTTTTCCATTTGAATAAATGTTTTTTTCCATTTGAATAAACAGAAAAAGAAAACAAAGGCCTAGAGGAATAAACACAGGGTTTTTGGAAAAAGCAAAAATAGTTTTAGAGCTCTGGAAATGTGTAGAATTTAAATAAAATGCTCTGGCAATTTTAAAAGAAAGAAAAATAAATCAAGTTTGAATTAAATTCAAACTTGAGTCATTTTTTAATCTGTCCAAAACATTTTAATTGAGCTGAAATTTTGAGGAGGGCTTCTTGGCAGGGAAAATGACCACTTGCAACAATATCAAAGAACTAGGAAGGGAAGATTTTGATGGATAGAAATGATTTGAAAACTTGATGCCCACACAACAAAATAGATCATACCACTTGGGAGGTAATGCACACCAAACAAAACATAATCCATCCAAGATGCAACACCATGATGCCATGATGCATATGATGACATGAAGCAAATATTAATCCAACACAAACCAAACATTGAAGGTCATACAAAGGTTTGATCACATGGAATAGGTTACAAAATGGAATGTTGCTCTTGGGCTTACACTAGCCTAGCCTAGGAGGATCCTATTAGGTAGCTGCAACATAGAGTCTCTGATAGGTAAGATGCGGGAGGTAGTTGATTGAGCGGTGAGAAGAGGTGTTGATATCCAAGAGACCAAATGGAGGGAACAAAAGGCGAAGGAGGTCGAGGGTACCACCTTCAAGTTGTGGTACACAGGGACGGCTCCAAACAGAAGTGGAGTAGGCACCTTGATCAACAAGAGCCTCAATTATGGAGTGGTAGACGTCAAAAGACGTGGGGATCGGATTATCCTAGTCAAGCTGGTAGTTGGGACTTAGTTCTCAACGTTATCAGTGTGTATGGCCCGCAAGTAGACCACAATGAGAACACCAAGAGGGAGTTCTGGGAAGGCCTGGAGGACATGGTTAGGAGTGTACCGATTGGCGAGAAGCTCTTCATAGGAGTAGATTTCAATGGCCACGTGGGCACATCTAACACAGGTATTGAAGGGGTGCATGGGGGCTTTGACTATGGCATCGGCAAGAAGGAGAATATGTCTTAAGCTTTGCGCTAGCCTATGACATCATCGTAGCTAACATCCTCTTTAAGAACAGAGAATCAAATCTAGTGACTTTTAGTACTGGTCAACACTAGCCAGATTGATTTCATCCTCTGGAGAAGAGAAGACAGGTGTGCGTACCTAGACTGTAAGGTGATACCTGGAGATAGTGTTGTCCCTCAGCATAAACTTGTGGTTGATGACTTCCGCTTTCGAATTCGTGTCCAGCGGCACAAGCGTGCCAAAGTCGCTAGAAACGAAGTGGTGGAAGCTCAAAGGGGGAGGTAGCCCATGCGTTCAAGGTGAGGGTTATTAAGGAGGGCCCTTGGGAGGAAGGAGGTGAAGCAGACAACATGTGGACGAAGATGGCGACTTGCATTCGTAAGGTGGCCTTGGAGGAGTTTGGAGTGTCCAGAGGAAGTAGAAGTGAAGCTAAAGGTACCTGGTGGTAGAACGATGATGTCCAGAAGGCAATTAAGGAGAAGAAAGATTGTTTCAGACGCCTATACCTGGATAGGAGTGCAGACAACATGAAGAAATACAAGATGGCAAATAAGGCCACAAAGCGAGTTGTGAGTGAAGCAAGTGGTCACGCGTATGAGGACCTCTACCAATGGTTAGACACAATGGAGGGCGAAAGGTACATCTCTATGATGGCCAAGATCCGAGAAAGGAAGACAAGGGATGTTGACCAAATCAAATGCATCATGGACGAAGCAGATAAGCTCCTCGTAAAGGACGAGGAGATTAAGCATAGATCGCGGGAGTACTTTGACAAGTTGTTCAATGGGAAGAGTGAGAGATCTACCATTAAATTGGACGACTCCTTTGATGATACTAGCAGGCGTTTTGTGTGGCGAATCCAGGAGTCGGAGGTCAAGGAGGCTTTAAAAAGGATGAAAGAGGCAAGGCGATGGGCCCTGGTTGTATCCCCATTGACGTGTAGAGAGGCCTCGGGGACATAGCGATAGTATGGCTAACCAAGCTTTTCAACCTCATTTTTCGGGCAAACGAGATGCCAGAAGAATGGAGACGGAGTATATTAGTACCAATATTCAAGAACAAGGGGGATGTTCAGATTTGTACTAATTACCGTGAAATTAAGCTGATGAGCCATACAATGAAGCTATGGGAGAGAGTCATTGAGCACCGCTTAAGAAGAATGACAAGCATGACCAAAAATCAGTTTGGTTTTATGCCTGGGAGGTCGACCATGAAAGCCATTTCCTTGGTACGACAACTTATAGAGAGATACTGAGAGCAAAAAAGAAGGATTTGCATATGGTGTTCATTGACTTGAAGAAGACCTATGATAAGATACCACGAAATGTCATATGGTGGACCTTGGAGAAACACAAAGTCCCAGCAAAGTACATTACCCTCATCAAGGACATGTACGATAATGTTGTGACAAGTGTTCGAACAAGTGATGGCGACACTGATGAGCCCTTATCTTTTTGCCTTGGATGGATGGGGTCACAAGGGATATACAAGGACATATCCCATGATGTATGCTCTTTGCGGACGATGTGGTGCTAGTCGATGATAGTCGGACAGGGGTCAACGGAAAGTTAGAGCTATTGAGACAAACCTTGGAATCGAAAGGTTTTAGACTTAGTAGAACTAAAACCGAGTACATGAGGTGCGGTTTCAGTACTACTAGGCACAAGGAGGAGGGGGTTAGCCTTGATGGGCAGGTGGTGCCTCAGAAGGACACATTTCGATATTTGGGGTCAATGTTGTAGAAGGATGGGGATATCGATGAAGATGTGAACCATCGAATTAAAGCCGGATGGATAAAGTGGCGTCAAGCTTCTCACATTCTTTGTGACAAAAGAGTACCACAAAAGTTAAAAGGCAAGTTCTATACGGTCGCGGTTCGACCCGCAATGTTGTATGACGCTGAGTGTTGGCCGATTAAAAGGCGACATGTATAGTGTTAGGTGTGACGGAGATGCAAATATTGAGATGGATGTGTGATCACACAAGGAAGGACCGAATCCGAAATGACGATATACAAGATAGAGTTGGGATAGCTTCGATTGGGGAGAAGTTTGTCCAACATCGTCTGAGATGGTTTGGCATATTCAGCGCAGGCCTTCGAAAGCTCCAATGTATAATGGACGGCTAAAGCGTGCTGATAATGGCAAAAGAGGCCGGGGTAGACCGAACTTGACATGAGAGGAGTCCGTTGAGAAAGATCTAAAAGATTGAAGTATCATCAAAGAACTAACCATGGACAGGGATGCATGAAAACTTGTTATTTACTCCCTTCGTTCGTTCCTTTATGTAAGGTCTATTTGTTTTTTTTTTAAGTCAAACAAGATCATGTTTGATCGAGTTTTTAGAAAAATATATCAATATCCACAATACAAAATTTATACCATTTGCCACCATGAAAAGTAGTTTCATGTTTTATCTATTTGGTATTGTATATGTTGTTAGTTTTTTCTATAATCTTGATCAAATATTCAAATGATTGACTTACACGGAAAACAATACACCTTATATTCTGGAACGGGAGAAATATATGTTAAAACCTTAAGTTGGTCAGGAGATCTTATGGATTTCACCTCTAGCCTACCCCCAACTTGTTTGGGAAAGGCTTTGTAGTTGTTATTGTTGTGAAGAATATATATATTGCTTGAATGATATGCAAGCAACTATTTTTCAGGAATATGTTTTCTTCGTCAGATAATGTATAACAAATCATTGACTTTTGTTGCAACAGAAAACCGATCTGAGCTAGAAAAGCATATCACTACCATAAAGTTGATTTCCAAAAATAACATGCCCTATGAGATCTAGTTTCAAAGAACTCTACATAGTGAAGGCAGATCTTTTTTTAAAATTTGGCTGGTTAATTTGAAAGTACTCCTTCCACTTTGAACTAAAACCAAGTTAGTTATTTCCAAACAGATGTAGTAAGAGCAACTCCAAGGGGAGGACCCATTTCATCCGCCCATGTCCGTTTGGGTCCACGCGGACAAAAATGATGGCCCAACGCGGAGACCCATTTCCATTTTGCGTCCGCTTCGTGTCCGCGCAGACCCATTTCCGGCCCAAAAATGCGCCTGAAATGCGTCCACGCGGACACGAACCGGACGCGCCCCGCGTCCTCTCCGCGTCCCCCTCGGGTCCACATGTCGGCCGCACAACTACCACCCGCGGTCGTATTAAACGCGGCCACCAACATCGGGCCCACCTGGCAGCGGCAGCAAGCTGTCGGTCGTCGTCCTTTTTAATCCGAAGCGTGCGGCGGGGCCGGCCTCATCCACTTCCCCTTCCCATCCACATCTGGCCACTCTTGCTCCCCCGGCGGCGACCACGAAACCCTAGCCAGCCAGCCAGCGCTACCGGCCGCCATGGGCTTCTTCAGCAAGGGCAAGGGCAAGCTCACCCCCGGCGCAAGCTCGTCCCGGACGCCGGTGCCACCTCGCCGCGTCCCTCCACCGCGGGAGCGTCTGTACATCCCAGTCCACCAAGCTCGGTGGCACTGGCAGTACAGGCAAGCTCTCCCGTACCCGGATGTCAACCTCCCCCATGGTTGGCATCTGGACCCCGACCGCATCCCCATCCCAGCAGTGCCGCGGTCTGCGCGCGCGCACGCGGAGGAGGTCCGCCGGCGGCGCGAGCTCCTCACTCCGGAGCAGCGGCGCGATCCGACGTACGCGGCCGACTCCCCTAACTGGGAGGTTTGGTTCGCCGTCGAGCATGAGCAGGAGCGCCTCCACGGCGTCCACTTCGATCCGGCCATCCCTCCACCGCCCCCTGAAGTGAAGCCAGAGGAGGAGGAGGAGGAGGCCGCCTACGAGGCCACCCTCGAGGAGGCAACGGCCTACGCCATCGAGGAGAGCAGGCGCGAAGAGGAGGCGCGCTGGGTAGGCCTCGAAGAAGCCCTCGCGCTGTCCGCGGCGGGCGACTGCGTCCTGCCTCCTCCTCCTGCTCCTCCAGCTCCGCCGGCCGCTCCGGTGCTCCCCGAGCCCAAGGTTGAGGCCGAGGAGCGCCAGCCTGAGCGCTACCAGTGGACCGGCCAGCTCCGGGAGTGGGTCTCCGCTCCTCCCGTCTGGCTTAAGTGCACAGAGGAGCAGGAGCAGAAGTACCTCCTGCACCACAGGTCGCTGGCGCTGGCGAGGGAGGCCCGCGAGGCCGAGGAGCAGATGAAGCTGGAGCGCAGGTGAGCGGAGGAGGAGGCGGAGCGTCGGGAGCGAGAGGCGGAGCGTCAGCCTGCGCCGCCGGCGCAGGACGCTGCTCAGGCGTGGGAGGCCGCGTTCCCTTGGGCTGGGCCGGCGCCGGAGCTCATCGACCTCACCGCCCCCGACGACGATGCATAGGGCCGGCACCAGATGCAGACGGCAGGCGGCCGCGTTTTTTTTAATTATGTTTAATTAAGTTTTATGTGGACTTGGACCGGCTTTGACCGGTGTTTAATGTTTAATTATGGGCATTTATTATTTTTTTAAATCCACGCTGACCATTTGCGTCCAAGCCTGCGTTGGACGGACTAGCCGACCCATTTACAAAACCGGACACCAGCGTCCGCTCGGCCGACCCAAACGGACGAAAAGCGGACAAACCGCACGTCCGTTTGGGTCTCCCCATTGGAGTTGCTCTTAACACATTTTAAAATATTAAAATAGGTTTGCATGACGTTGATGTCATCCATTTGGCTCCATATGACTTGTCACTGATTTTGACATGTGGCTCGTGTACTCAAAAGTGTCACTGATTTTGACATGTGGCTCGTGTACTCAAAAGTGCCCTGAGTACCCCATAGCACCGTCCTTCAGGAAAACATGATTCAACACGACGTGAAGACAATAATGAAGCCAGAATTCAAATGTATTGCCACTGCAGTAGCCTGTTGTTTTACGTATGCCAAATACAGTAGAATATATTCAATTAAGTACACTTTCAGTGCCCTGGTAATGGTGAAGGGTCGAACCGACTGGCAGAGTCAAATTATTTCTTTGCATAGGAAACTAAGCTGCCAAACTTTTCGAAGCTATCTCATATACATTTTCAGAGAGTCCATTGGCTGAGATGATCATCTCCAGCTGGGCCTGTAGAAGAAAGGAGCGTTTATACCACGCCTGTAACGTACGTGTTATGCAATACAAGCAACCCATTGCGATTTAAATGCAGCGAGAGTTGGGACTTCTAGACAGACCTTAGCAAGAGCTTGTCTGGTCTCATCATATCTCCTCCATCGAGAGAACGCTGACACCATGCGGGATGCCACCTACATTGAAATCAAAACCAGTTGAAACACAAAATGGAAGCAAGGTGTTTATTCATTTAGCAATTACAGTGAAGGAAACCTGAGGATTTATTTTGTCGAGCTGTAAGACAACTTCACCCAAGAACTTGTAACCAGAACCATCTTTCGCGTGAAAACTCACAGGTGACCCACAAAATCCTCCAATTAAAGAGTATACCTAAGCCACAAGCAAATCTTAAAAATTCTATACCAATTTAAGTGCCAAAAGGGTACGGCTAACACCATGTACCTTGTTCGGATTCCGCATGTCAAAAGCAGGATGAGCCAGTAACTTTTGAACATTCGCTACATTTCCAGGAATGTCCGAGGAAGCTTGAAGAGCAAACCACTTGCTTACAACCTATTGGAACACAAGCAAGTATAAGCTCCCATGTAACAGAAATTACCCTCCCCTTAGGTGGTACAATAAAATAATTTTGCAAGAATTAATAACATACATGCAGTAACTATCTTACCAAATAATCTTGCTGCCATTTGTTATAGAAGTCCAAAAGGGCATCCTCACGGACTTGACCTGGATTTTGAGATAATGCTGCTAATGCAGCAAACTGCTCGGTCATGTTAGTAGCACACTTGTATTCATTTAGTGCAAGTTCAGTGACATCTGGCTCATTCAGGGATGCAAGATAAGCTGCAAACATCACCCAGGAATATATTAAAATACACTGACTGAAACATGATTCCCATTTTGGAGCAGAACTTACAAAAATAAGAACATACCGAGACATGTATTTTTCAACGCACGGCAAGCCACGCTATCATGGTTAAATGCATAAGCTTCAGAACGTCTGTTGCTTGTTACCTATGACAAACAAATGAGTCTTTAAATGAGGGAATAAGGACAAAATTGCAACAGCCTACTGGCTAGTAACAGAAACAAGATTAAAACCACTTCACCGGTTTGTTATCAAATGCCCAAATAATCACCCCCACTCATAGTGATTTACTGAACAGTATAGTCTAGATCTTCACTCAATATTGCCTAAAAATCAGTTACTAAAATAGAGCACATTGCCATGATGGCACTTACAGCTGCGAGAAGATCATCTTTGAGTTGAAAGGCGAGTTCTTTCTTAATAAAGGTCCGGACAGCATGAACTGCATCAGGATCTGCAATTGACATCATGTCCATAATCTCACCTTGACCAGGCAGAGTTATTGCTTTTGCAATGAATTCCTGTAGGAGCTCAGATTAGCCCTTTAAAACTGAATTTTGCAGTCATAAATCACAACTGGGGCAGAACGATAATTACTTTATCCAAGCTTGTGCTTCGCAGGATTGCTCTAAGTCCATCAACAAATTTTGTATTTAGCGCCAGTGTTTTCTGTTGTTGGAAGTCAGCCACAAGACTGAACATCAATTTGCGTGCCAATATTTGACCTGCTTCCCATCTATGGAATACAAGAATTGCTATATTCAACTCCGCATTGAAAGGTAGATATATTTAACAAGTAAACAAGAGGAAACCTGTTAAATTCATCTGAATCATTGGCAAGTAAGAAATATAAGTCACTCTCAGTCAGATCAGAATCAAGACGGATGGGAGCACTGTATCCCCTCAACAAGGAAGGAACTGGTCTCACAGGTACATTATTGAATATAAATTCTTCCTCCTTCTGAAAGATCAAAGCATATCTCATTCAGCGACTACAAATATCAGACAAGAATGTGAATAAACAATTGAATATCTATTACACATATAGAGAACGCTGATAAGCCGATGAAAGATAAATTACTTGATTTTTGTTCAAATCTGATCTGAATTCCTACAGACATTAAGATCCAGCAACAACAACTTTTGAATGTAAAAAAAACTAATGCAGAAGATATAAGACTATGAATGAAGAATGGTGAATACTGCAGCTGAACTGCACAGGATGCTACTATAGATGGTAGTTACAAGCACAAACCAACTTACAGCTTTGCCTGTTCAAAAAGAAAAAAAGGCTTGCCATTGGCATTTAAGAGAACCTTTTTGCAGGAAGACTAATAATTTGTGTACCTTCTTAAACTGAAGCACCGTGGTGAAGATTGGATGACCATCATTAGAGAGTGTGTGGACCATTCCGTCACTGTAGATGGAAGTCAGGGGCATATCTTTTCCGGTAGAATCAACAAGTCCAACAGCAACAGGTATGAACATTGGCTCTTTCATCGGTTGGCCAGGGGTAGGTGGCACTTCTTGACTAAAAGATTAAGAAAAGGAAGATGAATTTAGCAACCCTCCCAAAAATAAGCTACAAAGAGCTGAATAACAGGGCACACAAAATTAGTGTTCTGTTAGAATTGACGGAAGGAAAATAGAAATAGAGTAAAATGGAAGACTAATCTCAACGTAGATTATTTTATCAAGTTTCGTAGTGGTAGATTAAAAATGGAGAATGTGAAAGCCTACCTTAATTTCAAAGAGAATGTCTTGGAACCTTCATCATATGACGAAGTTACCTTTACAGTAGGTGTACCTGCTTGAGAGTACCTATTGGATGGTTCTTTCGAAATCAGATCGTGCATGCAACAGGTAAAATGATTGACATGTATTACCATTGTAAAAAATTCGGCAAGTGTGCATTATTTGCATCACACATGGCTGCGTAAAAGTCTTCACAAGTCACGGCTTGTCCATCATGCCTTTGGAAGTAAAGATTCATGCCCTGCAACAGAAGACGATCTGGTAAACAAGCCACATGAATATATATAACAAATATTCAACAGCTGAAGAGGAGAGACCCCATGGCATGCATAATATGTAGCAGATTCACATCACAGATATGTCCTGTATATTAGGTGCCTCCTTTTCGGCCAAAATAGAAGAGTAGGAAATAATTGAGTGCCCATTGATTTTTCATAATTAAGAAATAGTACAATTGTGTAAAAGGACATGATCAAACACTTGACTTTTACCTTTTGAAACCCTGAAGCTCCAAACATTGTCTTGTACATCCTGACGACTTCAGCGCCCTACAAGAAGTGCATATCCGTTTGTTACATCCTACGGTTATTGTCTAAGTCACATGAGATGAAAAGCTAAACCCAATACCTTTTCGTAAACCTGTGCGGAAATTCCATAACCATCAGATGATCAGGTAAAAAGCAGCAAAGGAGAATGTCAGAACATTTCCATTGCAAAGCTTAGCTAATACAAAACAGAACAGGGAAAAAGCATACCGTGACTGACCATGTCATCCACATTCAAGGTCACCAAAGAATGTTCATCAGAAAAGGTTTCAGGGTTTTATGAGGGATTGGAAGTGATTAGTTAACATTGTTGTACACCCTATTAAGTGCATAATATTTCACAGACAAAAGCAACTGACCGGTATAGAAGTTGTCCATCTGGAAATCAAATTCAAAATAATAATTATACCACAGATATTTATAGTACTTGTACGTTTAGTTGTAATTAAAATCAAACTGAGACTTAAGTATGATTACCTTGATATATGAAAGGGGGCGAATAGGATGTGCCATAGGCCCAGCATCCTGGATATCAAGGGATAAGTAATGATTACAAAACAGAAGAAACCTTGTGGCTGGAAGTTCATTGCAGCATCTACATCAGACTAATGAGAAATGCAGTAACACAGAATGCACATGTAAAGAACCTGAGGGAATTGATAGGATCTAAGTTTAGAGACATCAGCTATGCGCTTTACTGTGCGACAACCAAGATCTGATGAGAATTCCTGCACACATCCTTACTTACTTTAGAAAAAACAAAAGCAAATTTGCATTACATAACATTATGGTCTACTGCATGAGTACCTGATCCCTGAAGACAGTTAGTCCTTCTTTCAACGTTAGTTGGAACCAATCACGACAAGTCACTCTGCAATTAGATAGGCACAAAGAGATTATTTCCAGTCAAGACTGATCATGCATGTGGCCGCATCAGGAAAAACATAGTTGCTACAATATGCTTTCCCTTGCAAGGTTCAAAACGTTTCAGAGTGAAATAGCTGAAAACCCTAGTAAAGATGCAATCAGCAACAGACCAACCATACCCTTCATCTTCTGAGAAAGCAAAAACAATAAAAGATAATTACCTATTCCCAGTCCAGTTGTGGAAATACTGCAGAAACAATAAGCAGCCAAGATCAGAAGTATAACTAAATTCAATAAAAATATCAAAATTATGTGGCCATAACAAATACATATTGGAAAAGAAAAACTGAAACTTCTATGTGATATACCTCATGTCCAATGACACCCAAAATTGCAGCATAATCACCATCAGTGGCAGTTTCTGGTGATGCTAGCACAAGTCTAGATTGAAATACCTGTTCGTTGATAAACAGAACATCATCAAATTATTGGTCTGCAAATATTTTCTAAGCAGAGGCAAATTCTTACATTCAAGCTCTTGTTTTCCATTGCTCCCCTGCGAATAATACAAAGTTATTTTATCAGGGGAAGGCAATGCCATTAAAAAATCATGATACCACCATTTTTCGGCAGAGTGCCGATGCAAATAAGGAAACAAACTTACATATTGAAATCAGGAACAACAACAATGTTGAACAAATCAAGATCATATTCAAGACTAAAAACCTGGAACAACAGTGAAATTAGATTAATTATCTGAATAGCAATTATGTCACTTATTCTGATAAATAATTTTAGCAAAATAACAAGACAAATCAGTCTAGTCGACCAACCTCCTCATCCCATTTCATAGCTTCTTTAAGAGAATACATAGCATGTGATGTTTTTGGCAAATCTTGAGCAGGAGTCCAAATTCGAAGTGTAACTTTGCGGTCAGAACATGTAACAAATGAGTCCTCCCGGCACTCCAACTGACCAGCAACTAGGGCAAACAAATAGCATGGTTTCTTGAATGGGTCCTCCCATAGTGCATAATGCTTTCCACCCTATAGTTCAGAAAGAAAAGAAAAAAGCATGTGGTTGAGCATGTCGGTGTGTTCGCTCTGACAATTGCACATGAAAGCAGTGTACCTCAAGATCACCCTGCTCGATAAGATTGCCGTTAGACAACAACACCGGATACAGAGTTTTATCACCTTCAATACGACAAGTATATTTTGCCATCACGTCGGGGCGATCCTGCGATAGCATTTAATATTTGCAAATGTAAGTCATCTCATCACCAGAAAAAAAGGTAAAACATAATCTTTGATGGACAGAAAAACAAGATTGATTAGTTTGATGCATATGCATACTTAGGTTCAATACATGGTGGCCTACAACTGAGAGAATCGTCACGGTTATCTACTGAGCATAATTTCCAAAATGGCAAACCTACCTGAAAGTAGGTAATTTTCCGGAATCCTTCTGCTTCACATTGGGTGCAAAAATTACCAGTCGACCTGTACAGACCCTGTAAGCTTATAACAAATCAGAACAGAATACAAGAGATTTTAATTCCAAGAACTAGTAAAGTCTGTGCCCCTTCCAGTGGTTTGTACCTCCAAAGATGTGTTGAGCTGCGGATAAATCTCCGTAACAATTTCCATGTTGAATACACCAGCAGGTGGTGTCAAAATCGTCAGACGGCGTGGATCAACTGTATACTTGTCACTCTAGCGTTCAGAGTATACACAAGTCAGACAATTAGCATACTTACATTACATCCAAAAGATGCAGGAACTTCTACATGAACACACTTAAGAACCGCAGTGGACTTAAAATAACTAGGCACACAGATATTGACATAAAAACAAACGTGGTTATTTGCTACTACTCAGCGTGGAGTCGCAATTACAGGTGTACGTGTAATAGCTAGGTGGAAAATATAGCCTGAAGAATGCAGTATGAATGCCCCTTGGGACTGCTTATTCTCTTGGCCACTCATGAAAATCTACTACAGCTAACAGATGGGCTTCTTTCTCTGCCTGTCATGTACATGCCTGTGCTTTGTCCAACTACTTCTGTTCCAAATAAGAACATTCAGAACATTGCATGTAAACTGAGTCTAATATTTAACCGTGAGAACATTTCGACTACTCTAGAATAATTTCACCTTATTCCCAACTTATTTCTCAAAATCATGAACATGTGTGGATCATGTGAGCACATGCATACACGACATCATGCTACATGGCAAAAGTAGACCACATGAAGTACCTTCAGCTCTGTGCCATTGATTTTGATTGATAACAGCTTTAGATCACGTCCGTGAAGAGAAAGTGGAGATGAGGTGCCTGCTACAAAGAGTTTGTGATGAAGTCCAGAACCTCATTTTGAACGTCTCAAACTGAGAAAAATAATAGATGAACAAACAAATATACAAGAAAGTCCTGAAGCATCTAACTAGAAAACTAATGACATGTTTCAAAAGGTACAACACTGATATGATTCTCTAACTAAAGTACAGCTCCCAGGATGAATCTTCACCTTCATTGCCTGGAGATACAGCTATTTTAGAAGTAACCATGGTCTTTTCATCACCAAGTTGAAATTCTAAATCCACCTGCAGAATAATTTTGTAACGGTAAGAAGTTAGAAGTACTGTACAGATAGAAAATAGCAAAATCTATGGCTAATTTACAGGGGAAGTATAACTTTGACTTGAATTTATTTTTATCATGCAGCCAGCACACAAGCAATGCAATTGCATCACTATAGTGCACTGCAAAGCCAGATAAACTCTACATACAAGCATTTCTTTCCAGTGAAATTTGTAACTGCTACAGAAACAACCCATATGCCATAGCAGTTGAAAATATCCATGAATGGAAGCACATATACTGAAAGCTGTGCGCTGTATACACTTGAAAAAGAAAGCTGAGTTACCGTGTCAAACAAGTAGTCAGGTTTTTTGTAGTCTTTCAAGAATATCTCCTTTGGAAGGTCCATCTCTGGCTCTTCAGTTGCAGCAGGAGGTGGCTCTGTTGCAATCAAACAAGCTGTCCTCTTGCTGACAAACTTTGAACTCTGAAATACAGAGGAAAATAATAAGAACACGGAACATACATTGTATGCCACATGAAATTAAGCAAGAAATGTGCCGTTTGAACGCACTTGCCAGAAAATACAAATGATTTAATTCACAAGTCTTTTTAGTTACATAATGCAACACTTTATTGCCAGCCCAATTAACACAGCATTAGGAAACACATATGCAATGTTTAACGAAGGATAGTAATAATGTATGGAAGATAAAACTAACATGTAACGACAACAAAGGATTGGACCTTGTTCCTGTCCAGTGTGAACCCTGCAACAATGCAGACCATAATCTATAAGCGACGCAAAGTAACGGCATGCAACAAGGCCAAAACTGAAAGGAGGTAACGTTGTGCAATAAATATATATCATTATCATGCAACCACAAGATTACAAGAGGGACCCCACCTCCTTTGTTAAATTAGCGAGGCAGCTAGAGTACTTATTCCCTGGGGAACCCCTCTTTGAAGAGGAGGAAGGCAATCTTTGATACTGGCAGAAAAAAAAGGTGGAAAATAGTCAAGAGAGGCCCAGTAGATCACTCAATGGCAGTATGCTAGAGAATGGCCCCACGACACATAAATATGAGCCCTGCCAATCTAGTACTCCCTCCTAACCAAAATAATTTCTAGGATTATTTTCAGTCAAACTTATTTACGTTTGACCAAGTCTAACAAAGATCTACAATATCAAATGTACATAGTATGAAAATATATTTCATAATGAATCTAATGGAGCAAAATTTCTGTTGTAGATATTGATATACTTTTATATAGAAGACTTGGTTAAACTTAATGAAGTTTGACTTAGGAGAAGCCTTAAACTTCAATTCTTTCGAAATGGAGGAAGTATAAGTCTATGTCAGATGCACAAATAAATGAAGAATCCCATCAAGCCAGCACAAAAGGAGCAATTTAACTTGAAATTACACTGTCGGTAGCAATTCCAACATTGAAACATTAGGGGTGTGTTTGGTAGCTATTCCCACCCTAGCATAGTTGTTCCCCTTTGAGACATGCTGAGTACATGCAACTGCGGCTGTTTGGTAGCAATGTATGTACCGACGCATGCTGAGCTGAGACTGTGTTTGGTAGCCTGCATCAGACAAGACATGGTGTGCTGAGACTGTGTTTGGTAGCCTGTATGAGGTAGGCTGCATGAACGGAATTTTTGCCTTACGTTCGATGAGATAATCTAAACAGTAAACTTAGCACAACAAAAAAAAATCAGCATCACAAACAATGAACAGAAGATAGATAGTTCACAAATTCCTTCATGCATAAATTTTTGTCTAAACCATAGTACACTCTCTGTACAGAAGATAGACAGTAAACAAAATAAAATTATCATATTTCAATTAAGCATACGATTAGATCCACAGCAACAGAACTCGTCCCTGTTCATTGTTTCCCGAGCCGAGGCAGGAAGGAGTGGGTTACGGGGAGGAAGGGGAGGAGGGGGCGGAGGAAGGGAAGGAGGGGGGCGGAGGAAGGGAAGGAGGGGGCGGAGCGGCTACCTCTCCCAGCTGGCGAGGTACTGCAGGAGCGGCGGCGGAGGCGAGTTGACGGCCGGGGCCAGGAGCTGTGGCGGGCCGACGGCGACTGGAGGGCCGGACAGGAGCTGGGGCCGGGCAGCGGAGAGGTTGGAGAAAGAGGGGACCGGCGGCGGGGTAGCTACTGGCCCATCTCCATGGATCTGGCGGCTAGGTTTTGCGTCGCGGGAGGAGAGCAGAGGAGGGGGTCGCGCGAGGGAAGGGAGGAGCGGGTTGCGCGAGGGCAGGGGAGGGTAGTCGTTCGAGGAAAGTGGGTCGGGGGGAGATTTCGCTCGTGTGCGGGCTCAGCCTCGCTCGACCCGGCTGGCCTCCACAGGGTGCTTCGATCGAGCATAGCGGAGAGCGTTTTTTTGCATCAGATCTACATACCCAACACAGCCCACCCACCCTACCAAACAGCGAAAAGTGAATCGAACAGCGAACTTTCAGCCTCGTGCACCCTCCGTGCAGGCTACCAAACACATCCTAGGTGTTTGTAAACTCTAGAACGGAAACTAGCTACAATTTGCAGGAGAAGAACACTGGAAGGAAACGAGTGAGTAGTTGAGGGAAAGTGGAATCACATGGAGGGGAGACCACGCCCAGAAACCCAGCCTTAACCAAACCGCAACGCCGCGGCGGGGCTAATGAGACGACGAGCCATTCCAAATCCCAACACCCGAACTCGATTCGCGTTCGACCTTAACCCTATAGCAAACCCTATCATAACATTAAGAGGTAAATTTACATGGACGGATCTAAGATGGCGTCCCGAATGAGCACTCCCAAATATTTGCAGATTAAGCAATCACCGGACCTTGGCCAAAAGGTCGTACCTAGAAAAACAGTGTAGAATACCGGGGACGGCAGCGACGCGATGAGGTAGAACAGGAACGGCGAAGGCGAAGAGCGCACGTCGAAGCTCACGCTAAGCTACTTGCACACGGTCGATCCAAATTAAACACCACGGGTAGTGAGATGGATCGACGGAAGCTGTGCATGGATGGAATCGACGCGATGGGGGAGAAACGATCCGTACCTCCTGATCGGGTGTTGGGTTCCGTTCCTCGGAGCCAGAGTGAGCAAGTAACCGGAGATACGGGCGGTGGGGATAAATAGAGGATAGAGAGCGAATTGGAGGGGTAAGGACTCGGCAAATCCGGCCCCTTTGAGCATCTACAGTCAAACTTGACAAATCCGCCCCTCGTCCGCGGACGCGACCTACGGACATTGACCGGTTACCTTTTAAATTTTCACTCACAGTTATGTCCCTCAATTTACTCTATACGTCTGGTCACATGCATGTAATTGGTGGATATGAAGTGAGAAAGAATAAACAAAGAGAAAATGTGGGTCCAATCGTATGTGGTGGACGCAGGACCACTGACCGGGCACGTCCAAGCACTCCGCATACTCATTTCATATATGAGATGTATATAAGCGTTGCCGGTCAGCTTGGGCGTTTGAGGTTCGTTTAAGGCTTCCGTCTGGGTCACATTTTCGTGACCGGGCGGCCTGCCCGGACGTTTGAGACGGGTATGAGGGGTCCGGTTGTAGATGCTCTTATACGCCTGCTGGCCCCTTATATGTTGTGTCGCACATCCACATACCTCAAATGCCAAACCTCAAATCTATGCAATCCATGCACGTCGATCATCCGATACAAATTGCTCGAATTCAACAGTTTGAAACAAAGCAAATCAAATCATAGTTCAACAAACCTGACATGCCAAAATGACATCAATGTCCGAGCGAGAAGGGGTGCTTGTCGGATCACTGGCTAGATGCGGTCATCCATGCCGCCTGATCGTCCTGCTCTGCCTGGGCAGCCAGCTCCGTCTGCATCCGGGTTGTCTGCTCCGCCTGCATCCGGGGTGCATGATCCGCTGCCGCAGCCGCCCTCGCCGCCTCGTGCGCCCTACGGTCGTTGATCTCCTTCTTCTACTCCGGCAGCCACTTCTTTGCATGATCATCCATATGGGTGTTGTCCGCCAACATGATCTTGGCATCCTTCGCGTCCCTTGCGAGTTGCAACCTCTCCTTTTCGAGCTCAATCTCTCCAAATGTCTTGGCCTTCTCGAGTTCACATTTGATCGCCGCCTCTTCACTAGTAGAAAAAGGGCCTTATGTGAGACACATTAGTCCCGGTTTGTAACTGAACCGGCACTAACGTGACCATTAGTGCCGGTTCCAACAGCTAGGCGGGCGGCGCTCATTAGTACCGGTTCGTGGCGAACCTATAGTACCGGTTCGTGCCACGAACCGGTACTAAATAGGTGGTGGCAGGCTGTTGTCAGGCTGGGGCCTAACAGGACCTTTAGTCCCGGTTCGTATAACCAACCGGTACAAAAGATCATCCTATATAAACCCTTCGTCCAGCCCAAGCCGAAGCGCTCTGTTTTTCCCCCTCTCTGTTTTCTTCCCCTCTTGCTCGAGCTCACCTCCATTTTTGTCAAAATTTGTCCAAGATTTGAAGGCACCCCATCCATCCAAGTGATCACAAAGGTTAGCAACTTTGTCCTTTCATCTCTCATTGCTAGATTAGCTCTTGCAATGCTCTATAAGTATAGTGATTTGTGGGTTTTATTTTGGGAGGAATTATATGTGGTAGTATTTGATTTATATGCAATTTGAGGTCAATATAACTCTTAGTTTGCATATGTAGGTGTGGTTTATTTAGTGCCTTCCCGTCTCCGTCGTAAGCACCGTCGATCGCCCGCACCGTCCCGTCGCCGGCACCACCTTGTGGTGAGCCTCTTGTTCTTATCTTTTTTATATAAAAAAAATCATGTTTGTGTGATTTAGATATATAGTTACTTGTATAATTATCTTACCCGTACGTTGTTTGTTATACATAGTGCCATGGCTTTGATATCCGTCCCCGTCGGCCCTCGTCCGGGTTATGATTCGGATGTGGTATATTCTCTTTTATAATTATTTGTTGCATTTCGTGTTTATGACAAATTATGCCCATCAAGTTGACATAGATATTTTTATCTAGGAGGTATGTGAACCGGAAATTCCAACCGACCCTATTGTCGAGAGGTTAAATTTAGTTGAAAAAGAAAACGAGTATTTGAAAGAAAAATTGAAAAGAATTGAGGGGGAGAAGATGGAATTGGAGTTGCATGTTGCCGAAGTCGTCGATGATCACAAGATCAAGATGGAGAAAATGCGCTTGAAGATTAGAAAGATTAGAAAATATGCCATCGATAGTGAGGCTTGGTATCATTATGCTGTTGGATCAATTGTTACCTTAGTTGCGATCTTGATCGCATTTGTTGTTGCATTTAAATGCTTTAGCTAGAGAGTTATTTGTATGTTGTTTTATGATAATAAGTGTTGTATGAACTTTATGTATGAACTTGTATTAATTTGGTCTTTTCGGTGCTGTGTAATGAAGATGAGCCGGCAATGGATGTACGATGACCGATGCTCTGCCCAGTTCATTAATGGCGTGCAGACTTTTCTGCTTGCGGCTGAGGCGAACAAGCGGGCGGATGGTTTTATGCCTTGTCCATGTGCTGGATGTAAGAATGATCGGAATTACTCTAAGTCAAGAACCATTCACGTCCACCTGTTTGAGTCCGGTTTCATGCTCCACTATAATGTTTGGACCAAGCACGGAGAAAGAGGGGTTATGATGGAAGACAATGAAGAAGAAGAGGACGACGACAGCTATCCTGGCCATGGGTTCCATGAATACGATGGTACAACAATGGGGGAAGAAGCTGAGCCGGCAATGCGGGAAGAAGCTGAAGAACAGGCATCAGATGAGCCCGCTGATGATCTTGGTCGGGCCATTGCGGATGCAAAGAGAAAGTGTGCAAGTGAAAAGGAGAAGCTGAAGTTGCAGAGCATGTTAGAGGATCACAAGAAACCGTTGTACCCAAATTGCGAAGATGACAAGAAAAAGCTGGGTACCACACTGGAATTGCTGCAATGGAAGGCAGAGAATGGTGTACCTGACAAGGCATTTGAAAAGCTGCTGAAAATAATGAAGAAGAAGCTTCCAAAAGATAACGAATTGCCTGACAGTACGTACGAAGCAAAGAAGGTTGTCTGCCCTCTAGGATTAGAGGTGCAGAAGATACATGCATGCCCTAATGACTGCATCCTCTACCGCGGTGAGTACGAGGATTTGAATGCATGCCCAGTATGTTGTGCATTGCGCTATAAGATCTGCCACGATGACCCTGGTGATGTTGAGGGCGAGCGCCCCAGGAAGAAGATTCCTGCCAAGGTGATGTGGTATGCTCCTATAATACCATGGTTGAAACGTTTGTTCCAAAACAAAGAGCATGCCAAGTTGATGCGATGGCACAAAGAAGACCGTAAGAAAGACGGGAAGTTGAGAGTACCCGCTGACGGATCGCAGTGGAGAAAAATCGAGAGAAGGTGGAAGAACTTTGCAGCTGACGCAAGGAACGTATGGTTTGGTTTAAGTGCAGATGGCATTAATCCTTTTGGGGAGCAGAACAGCAATCATAGCACATGGCCTGTGACTCTATGTATCTATAACCTTCCTCCTTGGTTGTGCATGAAGCGAAAGTTCATTATGATGCCAGTGCTCATCCAAGGCCCCAAGCAACCCGGCAACGACATTGATGTGTACCTAAGGCCATTAGTTGAAGAACTTTTAGAGCTGTGGAGCATAGAAGGTGTACGTGTGTGGGATGAGCACAAACAGCAGGAATTTGACCTGCGAGCATTGCTGTTTGTAACCATCAATGATTGGCCTGCTCTCAGTAACCTTTCAAGACAGACAAACAAGGGATACCACGCATGCACGCACTGTTTAGATGATACCGACAGTATATATTTGGATAAATGTAAGAAGAATGTGTACCTGGGGCATCGTCGATTTCTTCAGAGCAGGCATCCCGTAAGAAAGAAAGGCAAGCATTTCAAAGGTGATCCAGATCACCGGCAGAAGCCTCCCCACCGTACTAGTGATGATATACTTGATATGGTCAAGGATTTAAAAGTAATCTTTGGAAAGGGTCCTGGCGGACAATCTGTTCCGAATGACGCTGACGGACGCGCACCAATGTGGAAGAAGAAATCTATATTTTGGGACCTACCCTATTGGAAAGACCTAGAGGTCCGCTCTGCAATCGACGTGATGCACGTGACTAAGAATCTTTGCGTGAACCTGCTAGGCTTCTTGGGCGTGTATGGCAAGACAAAAGATACACCGGAGGCACGGGAGGACCAGCAACGTATGCACGGAAAAGACGGCATGGATCCAAAGCAGTTCCAGGGTCATGCCAGCTACGCTCTTACCAAAGAAGAGAAGGAAATCTTCTTCGAATGCCTGCTCGGTATGAAGGTCCCGTCTGGCTTCTCGTCGAATATAAAGGGAATAATAAATATGGCAGAGAAAAAGTTTCAGAACCTAAAGTCTCATGACTGCCACGTGATTATGACACAACTGCTTCCGGTTGCATTGAGGGGCCTTCTACCGGAAAACGTTCGATTAGCCATTGTGAAGCTATGTGCATTCCTCAATGCAATCTCTCAGAAGGTAATCGATCCAGAAATCCTACCAAGGTTAGAGAGTGATTTGGTGCAATGCCTTGTCAGTTTCGAGTTGGTGTTCCCACCATCCTTCTTCAATATCATGACGCACGTTCTAGTTCACCTAGTCGAAGAGATTACCATTCTGGGTCCTGTATTTCTACACAATATGTTCCCCTTTGAGAGGTTCATGGGAGTCTTAAAGAAATATGTTCATAATCGTGCTAGGCCAGAAGGAAGCATCTCCAAGGGCCATGAAAATGAGGAGGTCATTGAGTTTTGTATTGACTTTATTCCTGACCTTAAGCCGATTGGTGTTCCTGAATCGCGGCATAAGGGTAGACTGGGTGGAAATGGCACGCTAGGACCGGAACAAATAATATGTATGGACGGGCATTCTCTCACTCAAGCACACTACACAGTTCTACAAAATTCCGCCTTGGTGGCTCCGTATATGGAGGAACACAAGAATTTTCTATGCTCCAAACACCCGGAGCAGTCTGACGACTGGATTACACGTGAACAAACGGGGACTTTCGCCGGTCGGTTGCAGACACGTGCCATGCATGACGCCGCTGTTGAAGATGACCTGTACTTGCTGTCCCAGTTACCATCTTCGAATATAATGACTTTCAAAGGGTACGAGATAAATGGGAATACATTTTACACGATCGCCCAAGATAAGAAGAGCACCAACCAAAACAGTGGTGTCCGCTTTGATGCAGCAACCAAGAGTGGAAAGGACACATATTATGGTTACATAGAGGACATATGGGAACTTGACTATGGACGTGGTTTGAAGGTCCCTTTGTTTCGGTGCAAATGGGTCAATATGACACGAGGCGGGGTAACGAAAGACCCGCAGTACGGAATGACAACAGTGGATCTCAACAATCTTGCGTACGCAGACGAACCATTCGTCCTAGCCAATGATGTGGCGCAGGTTTTCTATGTGAAGGACATGTCTACCAAGCCGAGAAAAAGAAAAGATAAGGAAGCGAATACATCATACGATGAGCCAAAGCGCCACATAGTTCTTTCAGGGAAAAGAAACATCGTGGGAGTGGATGACAAGACAGACATGTCAGAAGATTATGAAAAGTTTGATGAAATTGCTCCCTTCACAGTGAATATTGACCCGAGCATCCAGTTAAATGATGAAGATTGTCCATGGTTACGGTGCAAAGGGACACACGCGAAGAAAAAGTTTCACACCCAAAGATCCCACTCTGGGATGTGACCGACTTCACTGTCATCACTTTCTTCTCTAGTGAGTTTCCGGACTAATATATCTGGAAAGTCCCACTTCGGACAAACCGGAGGGAATCTTTGTAATAGTTAATTAGGGTACTTATGTGTTTTGGCATTTGAAACGCGAAGAAATATTACGGCAAAAACTGGATGCACTTCGTGTACAAAATGGACAATCTCTTTCGAAGTATCAGGGTTTCGGACGAAAACTCGTCTGTTACAAAGGCATTTCATTTTTTTAAACTTATTACAACTCCAGACTTTTTGTCCGTTCAGTATGCATCATTCAAAGCCACGTCATCAACTTTCAACCCTTTCTGACTTCATTTGCTATTTTTCATGCATTTACTGATTTTTTTTGAGCTAAATGACCCTGAAATTGAAAAGCACTACAAATGAACTCTGAAAAGGTTAAAAGTTGGCATGGTATCATTATTTCACCCACATAGCATGTGCAAAAAAGTAGAAAGGGTTACGGCAAAAACTGGATGCACTTCGTGTACAAAATGGACAATCTCTTTCGAAGTATCAGGGTTTCGGACGAAAACTCGTCTGTTACAAAGGCATTTCATTTTTTAAATAACCTAAGTATTACCAAATTGAATATAATGATAAAACACACTAATATTAAACATAAGAAAAAAGAATCACTGAAAAATCTATTTTTAAAGTAAAGTTATTCACAAACTAGTGATTCACACAAATTTCAAATAATTCAAATTTAAACTATTAAAATTTGAAAACTACTGGCACTAACAGAAAGTTTGTAATTTTTTGTACCTAAAGCAAAAATATTCAGAAAGAAACTCTAAATACAGCAAAAAACAACTCAGAAATAAATACAAGAAAATAAATAAAGCAGAAAAGAAAAAAGAGAAAAAATATAAATAAAAAAAAGCCCGCCTACTGGGCCACAGCGGCCTGCATACGACTAGACACCCAACTTGTAGTTGGGCCAGGATGCAAGCCCGCAGGCCCAGTAGGCCCAACAAGGCATAGCAGCAGAGGTAGGCACAGAAGGCCTGCAATACAGAGGAGCTCGAGACAGCAGCCGCGGCGGGGCTTATAACCTGGTGCGGGCGCCCTTCGGCAAGCGAGGTGGGACTAAACTTGCCCGCACCGCACCTGCGGCAGCGCACCACCTTTAGTACCGGTTGGTAGATCCAACCGGTACCAAAGGGATGTCTTTAGTACCGGTTGGAGCCACGACCCGGTACTAAAGGGGGTCGCTTCCCGCCGCTTGGCCTGGCCAAATTTGACCTTTAGTACCGGTTGGTGGCTCCAACCGGTACTAAAGGTCCATCCTATATAAACAACCCTTATGAAAATTTTCACTTCTTCTCTGTTCGCTCGTCTCCTCTGCTTCTTCGATCGACAGCGCCGCCGCCCCCCCGTCGCCGCCCCCGTCGCGCGCCGTCCCCGTCGCCGCCCCCGTCGCGCGCCGTCGCCGTCGCCGTCGCCGTCCCTGTCGCCGTCGCCGTCCCTGTCGCCGTCGCCGTCCCCGTCCACGTCGCCGCCCCGGCCCGTCCCTGTCGCCGTCCCCGTCGCGCGTCGCCGTCTCGCCGCCGCCCCGTCGCCGCGCCCGTCGCCGCGCCCCGTCGCCGCCCCGGTCGCCCCGCTGTGAGCCCCCTGCGCCATGGCCGCGCCCTCGATCATCCGATCGAGCCCGCCCGCACACACACACACACAGAGTACACACACACACGTACACACACACACACACACACATTTTTCTTAATTATTTTCTGTTTTCTCTGTTTTGTAGTTATATAAATGTTAGATTAATGTTAAAGTTTTAGCTAGATGAATTAGATTAATGTCAATTTGTTAGATGATCGAATTAGATATATTAATGTCAAATGTTAGATGAATTACATAGAAATGTTAGATTAATGTCAAATGTTAGATGAATTAGATATATTAATGTCAAATGTTAGATGAATTAGATATATTAATGTCAAATGTTAGATGAATTAGATTAATGTCCGTTATGTTAAATTTGCATATAGAATTTGCATATAGAATTTGTATATAAGAAAAAATGTTACATTTGCATATAGAATTTGTTATCGACGTCAACGATGCCCGGCCCGCATCCTCGCCGTCAACCCGTTCGCGACGACGTCCTGCTTCAGAGGAGCCATGTCCGGGACTGGGCTCCGCCGGGCTGGCACTGGGAGGTGCTACCTTCAGGGGGGCGCCGCTTGGTGAGGAATCCGGCCCCGGGTCCCGTCGACGACCCGGAGCTCCTTTGGTGGCTCCGGGCGCCACTTTCGATAATATTCGAGACGATGTATTCGAGATTATATTCGATGATGCATATTATCTACTATGATTCAGTTTTATCTTTCGAGATGCATATATATTATCTACTATTATTCGAGATGCATATCAATTATCTACTATTATTTGAGATGCGTACTAAATTGTTTTATATTTCTTCTGGATTAGTTAAATAAAAGCTATGGCGGACAATACCGGCAGAGAAGGAGAAGAGGCCGTGTTCGAGATCATACGCTCCCCTCGCGGGCCACATGATCAGAATGAAGAAGATGACGGCTCCCAATATCTGAACAATACCGGGGAGGGTGATATGATATTCGATCAAGACGACCGAATTGATGAAGTCCAGAACTATGATGATCTTGAAATAGCAAATACCGGCGAGGTACATTATAGAAGCAGGCATCTGGTGATCATCACGTGTTTTAAATGATTTTGTATATATATATATATATATATATATATATATATATATTAACGAATCGATCTTTCTTCTTTCAGCCCTCCGGATCGAGTAAATCGTCTGCAGGCAGCAGAAAGCGAGGCCCGGCCAAAAAGTTGAAGGATGGCGTAAAGTACAACATCGATGCCATCAAACCTAATGGCGAACCAAGCGAGCCTAAGAAGAATGCGGACAAGTGGATTCGTCAGTGCGGAGTTCTTGTGAAGGACCAAATCCCGATCTCCATTCAAGAATGGAAAAAGCCAGCAACGGAACGTCCAGATCTTACTTATGTTGACCAAAGAGCAAAAGATCGGCTTTGGGAATCTCTCATGTCACATTTCACCCTACCAGATCATTTCACACATGCAGATGTGCAGAAAGTCAAGGACGCTGCTCTTAGGAAGATGGCGCGTGCATTCAACAACCACAAGAAAAATATATGGGCCAAGTACGGAGGAAAGAAGACTCCAGAATTCACGGGAACACTGGAGAAGCAAAGAGATCACTGGCCCGCTTTCGTGAAATTCAAGGAATCGGAATTAGCTAAGGAACGGTCGAGAATAAACAAGCTCAATGCCGCGAAAAAGGAGCATTACCATAGGCTGGGGCCAGGTGGCTACGCGGTGGCCCGGCCTAAGTGGGATAAGGCTGAGCAAGAGATGATAGATGCAGAGGTCATTCCAGTTACATTGAGCTGGCCCCCCAGGTGCAGGACTTGGTTCTATGCGCATGGGGGGGCGTTGGACCCAAAGACAGGCCAGGTTTTGAAGAAGGCAAGTCTTAAAGGAGCCGACGACAAACTACTTGTTGCAATAGAAGAGGCTCGAACGGGGGTGTTCACGCCCAACAGAGAGAACGACGAGCTTACACGCGCCCTGGGAAATCCTGAACACCCGGGAAGAACACGAGGCAAAGGCATTGTTCCGTGGTATCAGGGGTTTGCGGACTGGAACGCCGACTACAGAAGCCGTGCGAGAAAGAAGATGGAGGAGGAGAAGAAGAGGAAGCTGGAGGAGGAGCAGAGGAAGCAGGAAGCAGAACGCGTTAGAGGCCTAGAATCAGCGCACGCGGAGTTGGCACTCCAATTAGAGCGGCAGCAGCAGCAGATCAACTCACTTAGCCAGGAAAGGGGGTCTCAGCAGCGGCAGCAGCTAGCGGATCCATCATTGGATAGCACCGAGCCATCCATGCCGAGAAGCAGTGTGGGTTCCGCCCTGGGCGATGAGTCACTACTGCTGGATAGATACCCTGTGGATGACATCATGGATAACACTAATTGTGAGCTACACTTTAAAATGAAGAACATATCCATGAAGGTGGCGGACGGCATTGCTTATACAAATCCCCCTGAAGCAACCTTCCATTGCAATCCGATTCCAGCTGACTATGCTCGTGTCACGGTTGATGAAGTTGTGGCACAATATTCGGGGCTACAGCTTGACATTCCTGGAGGTGACGACGAGCGCACACTGGGAGAGGCCATACATCGTATCATTCTATGGAGAAAGGATTGCATTGTCTTTCCAAGGCCACCGACACCGCGTCAGCCGACTCCTTCTCCAAGTCCGCCACCGCGTCAGGACACTCCTACTCCTCCAAGTCCGGCAACGCGTCAGGCCAGTCCTCCTCCTCCAAGTTCGGCACCGCGTCAGGCCACTCCTCCTCCTCCAAGTCCGGCACCGCGTCAGCCCAGTGCTCCTGCACCGCGTCAGTCGTCTCCACCGCCTAGGCAACAGCGGAAGAGAGCCGCCGCAGCTATGGCGTCTAGCGGTACAAGTACAGGAGGCAAGAGACGAGGATACCAATTTGGTCCAAGCCTCGCGCCTCTTCCGAAGAGGCCTTACGACATGACGGATGAGGAAATCAAAGCCAAATGCAGGGCGGACTTGGACGCCCATTTTGCACCGAAACCGCCACCGCCGCCAAAGGAGAAAGTGCCTGAGGTTGTCGTTGAGCACTTTATTCGTATGGCTAAAGAACCAGCTCCCAAGCCTGTTGACTCAGACTATGAGCGCCAACTCAGGAAGGCACATCTAGCAAAAAAAAAGAAGGAGTCGAGCTCGAGCTCGAGCCAAGGCGCAGCTGCCAAAAAAAGCGGGAAAACTATTCCCCAGCTGGGAGAACAGGCGGTGCAATCGATCCCCCCGCTCATTGTACCAACACATGTGAGTACCGACGCGGCCGATGAGCTGGTAATAACCGACGATCATAGAAGGATGGCTGCCGAGGCCGGTGTCACTGTTTATCAACTCCTAGGCATTGAGCCCATGGATAAGATTAGAGAGGAGGACGTAAAACGGAAATATGCCCGCGGCGAACCTCTGGTAAAGCCTGAGGAGGTCAAGAAGCTCCCAACGAGAATGTATGAATTGCATGAATGGTACATGAAAATTGCCAAGACTACCAATCGAGAGTCCCTCATGGTGAAAGTCAAGGCAGAGCATTACTACCATGAGAATGCTCTGTATGTTGAGTTTACAGAACTGTTTCAGTTATTCAATCAAGACGCACTCGACAAATCTATCGTCAGTTGCTATTGTCTGTAAGTGATTTCTTTCTGTAATTTAAGTCTCAAGCTAGCTGTAGTGCTCGTTGATCATTACCTGTAATTATCCTCACTATATTCTTTTCTGTGGTATTATGCAGGATGAAGATCTATGAAATGAATAAAAAGGGACGCTATGGCATTGGGTTCATTGACCCAAATACCATTAATCAAGAGATATGGACGGATGAATGTTATCGAGAAGACACAGAGAAAAGCATGCTAGAGTTCTTCAAGCGCCTAAACACCAATCGAGATATACTACTTCCTTACAACTTCAAGTGAGTCACACTGTCTTGTACTACAAATTCTGTTTTTGCTTACTAGCTAGATGTTAATAAGTGTATAGGGTTTAGGGTAGTTAATGAGTGTTATGCACATGCCCGCTTAATTTATACATGCAAACGTGTGCGCATGCAGATTCCACTGGATCTTGTTAGACATTCAAGTTGAAGAAGGAAAAGTTGAAGTACTGGACTCACTAATTAAACCAGTTGAGGAGTACGAAACCGTCAAGGGGATAGTCAATAGGTAATTTCAATCATTATTGAACTATATGTCGGCCTATTTAGTTCGTCATTTCCTGATATCAACTAATTAATAACTCCTTTATTCATTTTCTTTGCCGGCGGGCAGGGCTTGGGCAAAGTTCATCAAAACGGTTCCAGGCCAATGGAAACAAAAGCTGTATTGGTATCGACCCAGGGTAATTAATTAATTAGTACTAGCTAGCTACCATCTCTTTAATTCTAGTTTCAATACCATTAATTATCATGCTTGATTAATTATTATCTGATTGAATTCTATTCTCGTAAAGTGCATGAGGCAGAAGCCGGGGAATGATTTATGTGCATACTACGTTTGCGAGAACATTCGCATGATGACGATCGAAAGTAGCACATCTGCTAGACAGCAATGGGTACGTTTGCCAGAACACTATTCACAATTTTTACATCATTATCGATATCTAATCACACAACTAATACATGCATATTGATCTCCTTCTTAAAAGTTCGATATGGTGCGGGATCAGCTCCTACCAACGGATCGCGTACGAGCAATTCAAGAGGAAATAGCGGGATTTTTGCTCGACCAGGTCATAGATCCCAAAGGAGTATACCATTACCCGCTACCGCAGTAATGCCTCCATGTAGGAGAAATTGTATATACCAAATTGTATATATACATGTGTATGTGTGAATGGTGGTGCGAGACATTCGATGATATATATATATATGATCGGTTCTACGAGAAATTCTATTTATATATATGCATAACGTGTACAATATGTAGTATCGTAAAATACCAGCAAATGAAAAAGAATTAAATGGAAAACACAAAATTAAAGGAAAAAGAAATCATAAACCCAAAACCCCCTAAACCTTTTAGTACCGGTTGGTGTTACCAACCGGTACTAAAGGTCTTCCACCCCCCGGCGCTGGCTCGTGCCACGTGGTGGCCTTTAGTGGCGGTTCGTGTTGAACCGGTACTAAAGGGGGGGGACCTTTAGTCCCCACCCTTTAGTGCCGGTTACAGAACCGGCACTAAAGGGCCTTACGAACCGGTGCTATAGCCCGAATCTGCACTAGTGCTTGCTTCTTCAACTCGATCTTCTCCCTCTCAATTCCAACTTCTTCTCCGCTCTCCTCCGGTCACAATCCATCCCCTCCTTTTGCACATCCAATATGAGCTTGTACCTCTCCTCCTTCTTGTTCTCCCTCGCCGAAAAAATGCCCGTCCATGTGAACGACATTTTTGTAGCCGCGGTGTCACAGGCTATCCGTGCCTTCTCCCACTTGTTTCCCATGACTTGCCGGTTATCCTTTGGCACGGTGATACAAAGTGTCCGCCACCGCCGTCTACCAAAGAACATATTCAAATGAGCACAAGAATGCAAACACAAGAAATTTATCAAAATGACAAGATGAGTCAATTGAGCTTACGTGAGTTGCCACTCCCATCCCACTTTGTGGGCGTTTGGTAACTTGTGCGTAGTAGCCGACGTGCTTGTTCACTTCCCCTTGAATGATCTCCATTGATGTTGGAGAGATGCCACATTGCGGGTGGTTGCGATAGGATGCGGCTTCACATACTCCTTTTGTTCATGATACTCCTTCCGAATATTCTCCCAATACGTGTTCCCCTTTTGCTCGGTGCCGCATATTGGATCCATGGTTGTGGCCAACCAAACTTTGACCAACAAGATGTCCTCAAATCTTGAGAAACTCGGACCTCTTGCCTTCGTCATCTTGCCCTTCTTCTTCCTCTTGCTCAGATTGGGATTGGATGTTGTCCCAACTTCAAATGCGGTGGTGGCCTCCAATTCATACACCATTTCAGTCGGATTTTGATTGTCATTGATCATGCTTGACAAGTACGCCTCCTAGATGATCATGGTTTGCAAGCATTCATCATGTGCGAACTAGTGGATGCAAAACATTGAACATTTGATCGGACAGGAGCAAACAAAACGTACCTGGTCTTGTTCTATCATTCCGTCGAACATGTCGAGTGAAACCCGGGCAACGTCACCGGTGCCCGTGCTCATCCGCTCCCGAACGAGCGGCGGCGACTCACATTCGTCAACCATCGCTGACTTCTGCGTGGGCGGAAAGCTATCTGGAATGGTCCAGCCGGCCGTCGAATCCTCCTCCATCCCAAGCGTGCCGAACGGCGTAATCCATGTCGATGCTCAGATGGATGGGATGTGGGGAGCCGAGCATGGTAGAGGAGACAGCTCCTCGACCATGTCTGCACCTCCCTGTGTCGGGGCACGGATGCTCGCGATCACCTATGGGACCAGAGGCCCCTTTGTGGTTCGGCAAGGGGGGGTCACGTTGCACAAAGAGAGGAGAGCATGAGACAGCGCGACGATCAGGACGCTGGCATTTTTACCCAGGTTCGGGCCGCTGTGAAGCGTAAAACCCTACTCCTGCTTTTGGTGGATTGATCAAAGGAACACGAAGAACACGCAGCGCTTAACCCCGGCAAGAGTTGCTGTCGGGATGAGCTACTACACGAGCACAAGTGTCCAAAGGTCTGAATCTTGAGCTAGGTTGCCTCGGGCCTCCTTTTATAGTGCAAGGGGCAACCACAATGGCAAAACAGTCATTATCTATCGATTAGATAGCTTAGCAGAGCTATCATACCTAACTCTGGCATTTAGGACAAAATACCATAATTACTAGACTAGGTGGCGCTCGGGGATGCATCCCCGGTAAGCTCTTGCCACCGCTTGGCTAGCCATTGCTTAGGGTCTTGACACGCTGCTGGACGGGTGTCAACTGGGTGTAATCTGCCTTCCGGTGCGTCGCCATGTGCTTAGCAAGAGCCACTTAGCCGCTTGAGGGCTCGACACCGCATCGATAAGTGACTGGCGTAGCGATGCGATGGCTGGTTAGCTCATGCCTGCCGGGGGAAGGCTTGCCGGGTCTTCCCAAGATGTGCGTGCCTTGGTCCCCGGCAGGCTCCGGGGACGTGGCTGGCGCGCTTTGGGCCCCTC
This sequence comes from Elymus sibiricus, assembly GCA_039707655.1. Lineage (NCBI taxonomy): Eukaryota > Viridiplantae > Streptophyta > Magnoliopsida > Poales > Poaceae > Elymus > Elymus sibiricus. Next base: position 365,688,164 of record CM077663.1, on the reverse strand, counting down.
CTGGGCCGTTGTGCTGGTGTTGTCGGCGCTTGCTTGGCCTTGTGCAGGTTGTTGCTGCCGGGTGCCGATTCTTGAATGCTTGCGCGGTGGTGTGGTAGCTTTTCCCGACGGGTTTGTTTGCTCGTGAAGGCCGGAGGCCTACTGTCCGTGCACAAGTCAGGGGGAAATTGTAACAGCCCGAGATCGACGCTCCAGAAGATTCCCGATTTATTCCGTTCTCGTCGTGTGATTCATTTGTTTGTTGCATTTATCATCGCATCATCTGCATCATCTGCATAGCATCGTGACTCATTTTCGAAAAAACTGCATCCGTTCGTACTCGCCGGTTCTCTCCGTTCTCGTCGACGACCCTTTCGAGTCCAACCACACACGCACGCGCCCGCGGCATCGTCAAAATATTGTTTTCAAAAGTGCGTTTGAAACATTCTCGGATTGGGTCGAAACTTGGCGTCTGGTCTTGTTATGTTGTAGGTGGACCGCCTGCCAAATTTCGTCGCAATCGGAGGTCGTTTGATACCCGAACGGTTGACCATAGTGACACCGTCATCGGTTTATTGTCGGATATTTTTTCAGTTTCAAAGCATGTCACGGGCGGACATCCATTTCCTCTCATCCCCACCTAGCCTCTCTAACACAGCCCACCTAACCTATCCCCTCCGACCGGACCATCCGATCGCGATCGGAGGGTCAAAAACGAGCTACCCCCAACCTAGCCATCCATGCTATAAATAGACCCTTTAGTCCATTTTTGGAGAGCCCTAGTCAAACCCTAGCCTTCCCTAACCTCCAGCCACCTCCACCTCGAAATCCGCGCCCGGCCAACCCTCATGCAGCCACTTGGCAGTCGGCCACGGGCCGCGCTGCCACCAGTCGCTGCTGCGAGCCAACCACGCGCTGCCACTTGGCCTCGCCGCCGCCTCCCAGCTGCCCTCCACCGCACCGGGCCTGCCAGACCCAGATCCGGCCCGCCCCGGGCCCGATCTGGGCCGAGCCGCGCCACCGCAACCCTAGCGCCCGCACCGCCCTGCTCCTCGCCCCGCCGCCTGCCGGACCGCGCCGCCTCCGCGCCCACCACCGGCCGACGAGCTCGCCGGAGCGCCGCCACGCCTCACCTGCGCCCCGGCCGCCCCGCAGTCCGCGCCGCCGTACGCAGCTCCGTGCAGGTCAAGCCCTTCGCTGCCCCGCGCTGCCGGAGCCCGAGCCCCTTGCGGGATGCTCCCGTCGCTGGCCGCCATGGCCTCAAGGTCCGGCCCCGCCCGTGAAGCTCGCCGCCGGTCCCGCCTAGGAGCGCCGCCGCCGGATCTGCCTCCTCCGGTCGGCCGCGCCTCGTCCCCGTCGGCCGCCGGCCTTGACATCGTCGGAGGACCGCCTGCCATGGCCGGCCTCGCCAACCCGCCGCCGTTGACCGTGCCTGGACGGGCTCGTCCGGATCCAGCCCGTCCCGGCCCCGACCCCGCATCCAAACGGCGCCCGTGGATCGGCCCGTCCCGCTTCTTTGAGGTCCTTTTTTTCTAAGTCTTTAACTGCCTGCAAAATTAGCATGATTGCTTTTTGTGATGATCATATCTCATAAATTGTGCCTCGGTTTGAAACGTGCAGTATACGAAAATTCATCTACTCTTCGGGATCTATATGATAGGATCATTTGCACTCATGATAGGAATCATTTACATGCTAAAAACTCTGTTGCAAAAGTGCATTTCGTCGTAATTTGTAAACTGTTGCTGTTAACGATGAGTTCCGTTTTGCGAGCATCATATTAAGCAAACCATGCATCCTATGTAATTTTGCCAATGGTATGATTTGAAGTGTGTCATGTCTAGTTGTTGTTAGTGTTCTTGCCATGCTTATAGGTGATTGTTATGCTACTATTATTGCCATGTCAACGTGCCTAGACAATACTGCAGTTTTGGGAGTTAGATAAATTTTGACTAAGTTTGAAACTGTTATTTTGTTGCCATGTTGCCATGTGATTTGCTAGTGTTCTAGGGGTCTTTTGTGGTTGCTCCCAAGGAGTCTTTTGTTAAGCATGTTGTTGTCTACCAGGTTCTACCATTTGTTACCATGTATAGGATTTGCATCATAGTTATTTCTGTTGTCCAATATGCCAATCTGTTAAAAACTGTTGCTCTGTCTACTCTAATTTTCACAAAGTCTGGGAATCTGGTTATTTCAGAATGCCATGTTGTGTTGATGTTTGCCATGAATCTGTGCATAATTTGATGTTGCCATAATGGAATGAATTGTAGTGCATCATGTCCTCTACCATGCGGTTAAGTTTCATGCCAATATATGACCTGTATCATATAGTTTTACTGCTACCAATATACCTCCGTGATAAAACTGCTATGCTAAAGACTGTTATTTTCACCAAGTCCTAACCTGCTATATTTTATTGCCATGTTGTGAGCTTCCTATCATGTGTTCCATGATTCTTTTGAGTATGATATGTGAAGATGAAATGAAGTGTGTGTTATATGCTACTGCCCCATGATTAGTTTGTGCATTTTAGAATCTTGTAGCTTGTTGTTTTCATGTGTGCAATATGCCATGTTGCTGTTTTGGACAGATTTGAACTAAAGCTTGTGTTGCTTGCTATTGTTGAACCGTAGCTCCGTTTTGAACATGTTTCACATGAAACTTGCTTAGAATTCCATGTAGTTTCGTTATATCTTGTTGCCTCCATAATTTAACATGTTTGTGGTGGTTGTTTGCATGCATTTTGCATTCATGACATATGCATCTTGTGTGTGTCATATCTTTTAGACCGTAGCTCCGTTTCAAACGTTCTATATATTTAAATCGACTAGAATGACGAGTAGAATATCATTGTGCACTTTATTTCCCTGTTTAATAAATATGAAACATGATTAGTTCAGATCTGGACCAATTTCCAAATTTGCATATGAGGTCGCTTCGTCAATACTATAAGTTGTTTCCGGCCTCATTTAAACTTGCCTAGATGTGTAGTTTACTTATGCTTCACCTCTTGCCATGTTAAACAACATTTAAACTTGCCATGTAGATAAACAAGAGTGAACTAAATGATTCGAACGTGGAGTTTCGTCAATATGCAACTCGTTGCATATTGAGCTTCACTTAATGTGTAGAAGTTGATTGTTGTGCTTTGCCATGTCATGCATAACATGCATCATATTTGATGTGCATCATGTCATGCATATGTTGTGGTGTTTATCATGTGTTGATTGTTGTTTCCGGATTACTTCTTCTCGATAGAGTTCCGAAAGCGTTCGGAGGTGAGGATTCGTTCGACTACGTTGGCTCGTCTTCTTCATGTATTCGTTCTTCTTCCAAGAGGGATCTCAGGCAAGATGATCATTTCCTTGGACGCCACTACTATCATTGCCATGCTAGTTGTCTCGTTTCTATCGCATTCTCATTACCTACCACTTGTTTGTCAAGCCTCCTAAAATGCCATGATAAGCCTCTAACCCCTCCACAACCCAGCAAACCATTGTTTGGCTATGTTACCGCTTGCTCAACCCTTCTTATAGCGTTGCTAGTTGTAGGTGCAAGCTCTTTCCATGTGCAACATGGATATTTTGTTATATCACAATATTATTGCTATTTAATTTTAATGCACATATATACTTGGTAAAAGGTGGAAGGCTTGGCCTTTTGCTCGGTGTTTTGTTCCACTTTTGTTGTCCTAGTTACTTGTGTACCGGTGTTATGTTCCATATTTTGCGCTCCTAACATGCTCGGGGTTGTTATGGGGACCCCCTTGACTATTCGTTTTAGATTAAAACTTGTCTAGCAAGACCCAACATTGGTACTATATTTTCCTAATAACTAATAAACCTGCATAGGGAGTAATTAACCCGAGGATCTTTAATCAACAACCCGGGCCAGTGCTCCTCATGAGTGTTGGTCCAAACTAGAGCACCGTGCGGGGCCAACCCGGGGCAACTCGGGAGATGTCTATCAGGCCACCGTATGCTTCGCTTATCCGTCGTGTCCTGAGAACGAGATACGCGGCTCCTATCGGGTTCGTCGACACGTCGGGCGGTCTTGCTGGACTTGTTTTACCTTTCTCGAACGTCTTGCGTGAGGAATTCCGAGAATACTTTGGGCTATCTCGAGGTTGAGGTTTTCCTACGGAATTTCCTAGGAGATCACGGGATTCGTGGTCGAGGTTATTCCCGTGGCGTGTGGTTAGTTTGTGAAGGATGAGTTGGAGCACCCCTGCAGGGTTAAATCTTTCGGAAAGTCGTGCCCGCGGTTACATGGCAACTTGGAAACTTTGTTTAACACCCGGTCATAGCAAACTTGAAGTAAACTCAAATAAAATACACCAACCGTGTGCGTAACCGTGACTGTCTCTTCTCGTGATTTCTAAACCGAGAGAGAACACGGTGGGGTTATGTTTGTTCGTAAGTAGGTGTTCAGGATCTCTTAGAGATCATTACTAGTTCACGTCCATTTATTCGACAATCATCCCCCCTTATTCTTTTACTCGTAAGTTAGCCACTCAAATAAATGCTTAGTGCTTGCTACAGCCTCACCACTTAACCATACCTCACCCATTAAGCTTTAATAGTCTTGATACCCTTGGAAATGAGATTGCTGAGTCCCTGTGGCTCACAGATTACTACAACAACAGTTGCAGGTACAGGTAATGCGATGATTTGACGTGAGCGCGATGCTTGTTTGATTTGGAGTTCTTCTTCTCCCTCTTCATCGATCTAGGATGGGTTCCAGGCGGCAGCCTGGGATAACAAGGATGGATGTCATTTTATCATTTGTTTTCGTCCATAGTGGGACCCTGCTCTTCTGTATGGTGGTTGTATATGTTGTTGTATTGATGTGATCTTGATGTAGCTTGTGGCGAGTGTAAGCCAATTCCATATACTCATCTCTTCTTTACATGTACTTGTAATGATATCCATTCTTGCGAAACGACGAGATGCGCTTCTATCCTTGTCGAGGCCTAGCCAAAATAAGGATAGGACTGCATCTTGGGCGTTACAGAAATGAACACCCCTGTTTGTATACCCCGACAGAAGCCCCCGGGCCTGAGCTATATGTGTCGTTCGGCACGTTGGGTTAGGCCCTGAACAGTGCACGGACACGCGTCGAAGGGATGCTATCCTCCCATCCCACGTCCACTCCGCGCAATCATCGCTGGTCGTGGGGTCGTGGAATAGTAGCCGTTGGAGAGTGAAAAAGGAACTGCCAGTAATAAAATGATAGTTTTCCGAAAAGATTGCGTAGAGCCAGCCCCCGTGCGGTCCCCCTAAATAAAAAGGGCAATGCACAGGGGTGCTGCTCATTTGCATCCTTTTCTCCGTCCTTCATCTTCTTCCTCAAGCCAAAGAACTACTCCCGCCGCCACTTCCGGCCCACCAAAGGCTGCCGGGCTGACCATCGAGCATGTGGGAGCAGACTTCCTCCATCGCCGCATCGCACCATTGCAGAAGAGGGACAGGTTTTCCTGGGGGTTCAATGGTCCCACCGACTGGATGCGACTGTACCCAGGTCCTGCCAACAACTTGACAGCTTATGGTCATGGCTGGCTATGTGATTAGTTGTTCGGCCGCCTCGGGCCGTTCCATATGCCGGCGGGAGTCGTCCCCTTGCACCGCAATTCTGCCCGGAGCCAGGTCTTGCAATGGATGCCAGATTGTGATGCTTCCGGTGTTAAGACTGATTGGGAGCTGCCCACCCTGGAGAGCGAGATGGAGTGGGTCTCCAGCCTAGATGGGAGAGCTTCCAAACCGAAGGACAACTTGGCTGCGCCAACCAGGGAGGCGGAAAGAGCCTTCATCACCGCCCGAATCGCGGAAGACAAGTCTGTTAGAACCGCCAGGGGAGCAGCTGATACGTCTCCAACGTATCTATAATTTTTGCTTGTTCCATGCTGTTATATTATCATTCTTGGATGTTTTACAATCATTTTATAACAACTTTATATCATTTTTTGGGACTAACCTATTGACATAGTGCCAAAGTGCCAGTTGCTATTTTTGCTTGTTTTTTACTTCGCAGAATATAAGTACCAAACGGAGTCCAATTGCGACAAAACTTTTTGGAGATTTTTTTTGGACCAGAAGACACCCAGTGGGCCAAACAAGAGCCAGGAAGGTGGGCTGTGGAGAGCACAACCCACCAGGGCGCGCCAGGGGGCCCCCGGCACGCCCTGATTGGTTGTGCCCTCCACGGAGCCCCTCTGCACCGCCTCTGATGCCTATAAATTTCCAAATATTCGGAAAACCCTAGAGGAGTCGACAAAACACAATTCCAGCCGCCGCAAGTTTCAGAACCGCGAGATCCAATCTAAACACCATCACGGAGGGGTTCATCTTCTTCATAGGTGCCTCTCCGATGATGTGTGAGTAGTCCACCATAGACCTACGGGTCCGTAGGCAGTAGCTAGATGGCTTCTTCTCTCTCTCTCTCTTATGATTCTCAATACAATGGTCTCTTGGAGATCTATTTGATGTAAACTTTTGCGGTGTGTTTGTTGGGATCCGATGAATTTTGAGTTCATGATCAGTTTCTATCCATGAATATTATTTGAGTCTTCTTTGATCCCTTATATGCATGATTGCTTATAGCATCGTATTTCTTCTTCGAATCTTTGGTTTAGTTAGGCCAACTAGATTGATTTTTATTGCCATGAGAAGAGGTGCTTTGTGATGGGTTCGATCTTGCGGTGTTCTTTCCCAGTGACAGAAGGGGCAACAAGACACGCATGTATCGTTGCTATTAAGGATAACAAGATGGGGTCTATTCCTACATGAATAGATCTTGTCTACATCATGTAATCGTTCTTATTGCATTACTCTGTTTTTCCATGAACTTAATACACTAGATGCATGCTGGATAGTGGTCGATGTGTGGAGTAATAGAGGTAGATGCAGGCAGGAGTCGGTCTATCTATTTGGACGTGATGCTTATATAATGATCACCGCCTTGGATATCGTCATGACTATTTGATTTTCTATCAATTGCCCAACAGTAATTTGTTCACCCACCGTGCGCTATACTCATGAGAGAAGCCACTAGTGAACCCTACGGCCCCCGGGTCTACTTTTCCATCATATTGCTTTCCGATCTACGTTTTTGCAATCTTTGTTTTCAGATCTACAAAACCAAAAACCCAAAAATATATGGGAAAACTTTGTTTTTTCCACTCTAGTTTTTGCCCACTTTGTTTATGCCACTCTAGAATTTGACATTTCACTTTTGCCACTCTTAGCTTTTGACAATACATCACAAATGCCATTCTGTGGCAAAAGCAATAATTTTTCATTTCACTTTTGCCACTCTTAGCTTTTGACAATGTATCACAATTGCCACTCTAGAATTATTGTTTTTGCCACAGAATGGCAATTGTGATGTATTGGTGAAAGCTAAGAGGGGCAAAAGTGAAATGTCAAATTCTAGAGTGGCATAAGTAAAGTGGGCAAAAAGTAGAGTGGTAAAAACAAAGTTTTCCCAAAATATATCGCTGCATATTTTATTTGCCCTTTTTATTTTGTGTTCTTGAGAGATCTATCTCTCCTATCTATCACTACCTAATCTATCTTATTACCGTAGAGAGATTGACAGCCTCTCTTTCGCGTCGGGTTGCAAGTATTTGTTGTTTGTGTGCAGGTGTTGCTTATTGGGTGGTGGTGATCCTCCTACGGGTTCGATAACCTTGGTTTCATAACTGAGGGACATACTTACCGTCTATGTGCTGCATCATCCCTTCCTCTTTGGGGAAATACCGACGTAGTCCAAGCACGTCAATGGAATTTTTGGCGCCGTTGCCAGGGAGGAAGCGGTCTCTTCTACATGCCTATCGTAGGCGTCAAGGGGACTCCATCATCATCTACCAGGTTCCTAATCACAAATCTTATCTCCTTGCAATTACATTATTTCCATTTGCCTCTCGTTTTCCTCTCCCCCACTTCACCAATTTGCCGTTTTATTCGCCCTCTTTTTCGTTTGCCCTTTTCTTGCCGGATCTCTTCCTTGCTTGCAATCTTGTTTGCGTAGTCACGATGACTCAAGAGAACACCAAGTTGTGTGATTTTTCCAATACTAATAACAATGATTTTATTAGTACTCCGATTGCTCCTCTCGCCACTAGTGCGGAGTCTTGTGATATTAATGCCTCTTTGTTGAATCTTGTCATGAAAGATCAATTTGCCGGTACTCCTAATGAGGATGCCGCGTCCCATCTAAACACGTTCGTAGAATTGTGTGATGTGCAAAAGAAAAAAGATGTGGCCAATGATATTGTGAAGTTGAAATTATTTCCTTTTTCCTTGTGGGATCGTGCAAAAATTTGGTTTTCCTCTTTGCCTCGCAATAGTATCGATTCTTGGAATAAGTGCAAGGATGCTTTTATCACTAAGTATTTTACGCCCGCGAAAATTATTTCCCTTAGGACGCAAATCATGAATTTTAAGAAACTTGAGCATGAGCATGTTGCACAATCTTGGGAAAGAATGAAGTTGATGCTAAGAAATTCTCCTACTCATGGTTTAAATCTTTGGATGATCATACACAAATTTTATGCGGGATTGAATTTTGTCTCTAGAAATCTTTTAGATTTCGCCGCGGGTGGTACTTTTATGGAGATTACTTTGTGTGAAGCTACTAAATTGCTAGATAATATCATGGCTAATTATTCGCAATGACATACCGAAAGAGCATCTACTAGTAAAAATGTTAATTCGGTAGAGGAAATAAGCACTTTGAGTGATAAAGTTGATGCTTTGATGAAATTGGTTGCTAGTAAAAATGCTCCTATTGATCTTTATGATGTGCCTTTGTCTACCTTGATTGGGCAAAATAGTGATTCCGTAGATGTGAATTTTGTCTCACGAAACAATTTTAATAACAATGCTTATAGAGGTAATTTTAATCCTAGGCCTTTTCCTGGAAATTCCTCTAATAATTATGGTAATTCTTCTTACAATAATAATAGGAACACCTTCGATCTTGAGAGTAATATTAAATAATTTATCAATGCGCAAAAGGCTTTCAATACTACGATAGAAGAAAAGTTGAATAAGATTGATGATATGTCTAGAAGCATTGATAGAATTTCTCATGATGTTGAAAATCTCAAGTTGAAAGCTTTTCTACCTAAGATTGATGAATCCATTAAAGCTTTATATGTCTCTATGGATGAGAGTAAGAAAAGGACCACTATGCTTAGAGCTAAAAGAGAAATCTTAGAAAAATCATTTTCTAGTGATTGCCTTCATAAGAAAGATGAAGATCTTAAAGTGATTGGTGTTTCTTCTATTAATTCCTTGTTTAGTAATATTAAAATTGATAATGAAGGACTGAAGTAGAGTCAACTTTAGCTAGAAGGCGTCCCAATAATTTGGAGGGTGAAAATCTTGATGGAAATTTTGCTAAAAGTGGGTTTGAAGAGTCAAAACTTTAACTAGTGATGTGCCCACTATCTTGGATTGCAAAGACTTTAATTATGATAGTTGCTCTTTGATTGAATGTATTTCTTTGCTGCAATACATGTTGAATTCCCCCCATGCTTATGAGCAAAATAAAGCTTTTACTAAACATATCGTTGATGCCATGATGAAATCTTTTGAAGAAAAGTTGGAGTTGGAGATTTCTATTCCTAGAAAATTACATGATGAGTGGGAACCTACCATTAAGGTCAAGATTAAAAATTATGAATGCTTTTCTTTGTGTAATTTGGGTGCTAGTGTTTCCACGATTCCGAAATCTCTATGTGATGTGCTTGGTCTCACCAATATTGAAGAATGTTCTCTTAATTTGCACTTGGCGGATTCTACTATTAAAAAGCCTTTGGGAAGAATTAATGATGTTCTTATTGTTGCAAATAGGAATTATGTGCCCATTGATTTTATTGTGATTAATATTGATTGCAATCCGTCTTGTCCCATTATACTTGGTAGACCGTTTTTACGCACTATAGGTGTCGTGATTGATATGAAAGAAGGCAATATTCGTTTTCAATTTCCACTATGAAAGGGTATGGAACACTTCCCTAGAACAAGAATTAAGCCACCATATGAATTAATCATTAGGGCATCCTATGAATCCCAAACCAAAGATGACAATACTTGAATCTATCCATTATGCCTAGCTAGGGGCGTAAAACGATAGCGCTTGTTGGGAGGCAACCCAATGAATAAATAAATTTTTGCTTTTTCCTTTCTGTTTTTGAGTGTTGACACAATTATGCCTCTGTTATGATTGTATTTTTATGGTTTATTTAGTGTTTATGCCAAGTAAAGCCTTTAGGATGATCCATAGGATGAGTAGAAGCGATGCTGAATCTGAAACAGAAACTTTGCGTCCAGTATATGAATTTGAATTTTTTGCTGGAACGTGATCTTGAGCTGAAATTTTAACACAATGTTTCTATACAAATTCCTTACGTTTTCCTAATTTTTCAGAATTTTTAGATGTACATAAGTATGGGTAGAGTATAGATTACTATAGACTGTTCTGTTTAAGACAGATTCTGTTTTCGTTGCATTGTGTACTTGTTTTGATGAATCTATGGTTTGTATTGGGGGGGGGGGGTATAAGCCATGGTAAAGTTAAAATACAGTAGGTATAATGCAATAATAAAATATGAATGGGTTTGCAACAGTATCTAAAGTAGTGATTTGCTTTTTTTATACTAACGGATCTCACGAAGATTTTGTTGAGTTTTGTGTGATTGAAGTTTTCAAGTTTTGGGTGAGATCATGATGGATGAAGGAATAAGGAGTGATAAAAAGCCTAAGCTTGGGGATGCTACCGCACCCCCAAGATATATCCAAAGAGAAACAAGCAACTAAGCTTGGGGATGCCCCCGAGTGGCATCCCCTCTTTCTTCTAACGACCATCGGTATTTTACTTGGAGCTATACACTACTAGAAAAACGGCTATAGCTAATATGGACATTAATGGCGCACCATGTATGTGGTGCGCCACTGCTATATAGCAGTGGCGCACCAGATATGGGTGCGCCATTAATGTCCATATTACTAATGGCGCACCTGGTGTGTGGTGCGCCACTGCTAAGTTTCTCCTGGGCACACCCCCCTCCCCAGACTTACCAGTGGCGCACCGGGGTGTGGTGCGCCACTACTAACAAATTTTTTTTTCAAAACTAGTAATGGCGCACCACACCCCGGTGCGCCACTACTAACAATTTTTTTTTCAATTTTTTTTCCAAAACTAGTAATGGCGCACCACACACCAGGTGCGCCATTAGTAACCCTGGTTACCAATGGCGCATTCTTAGGAGGTGCGCCATTGGTAACCTGAGAGCAGCTAGATATTTTTGACAGCCACCAACCACACTCACTTTCCCCACTTCATTCTCTCCACCTCTACCAAGCTTGGTCTCGGCTGCCTCCTCCTCCTCACCTCATTTGCACCATAGATTCACACAAATTAAGTGGTTAAATTTACTTTTTTTGATAGGTAAGTAAGGGGAAAGCTTTCTTTATGTTCTAGATCTACTTTTTTCTCCCTCCAACGTACACACTTTTTATGGCCTAGATCTACACTTTTCTCATTGAGCTAGATCTACGTATGTTTGTGGTGTTGCATATGTTTGTGTTTGCAGGTACCGGTATTTGAAATGCGATAGTTGCCAATATTTTGCCGGAATGTTGATTCATTTCCGTTTCGGCGAGAATTTGGCACTATGCATTCTTTTTGGTCCTATTTTTAGGCAAAGTCATGCCAAATTTTTTTTTGGTTCTAAAATATCGTTTTGCTCTACCCCGCAGGCGACCATGGTCCGCACGATGACCGAAGGCATCGTGAATAGGTTTTTGAGCTCCGCGAAGGCCGAGATGCTTCAAAAGAACGAGACGGAGATAAGATGTCCGTGTCGAAGATGCAAGCTGAAGGGCCTTATGGACCCGGATTCCAGACAGGTGCGGGACCACCTGCTCGTGCGTGGTTTCATGGATGGCTATCGGTGGCAAGGTGATGAAGATGATTATGAAGTCGTCCATGGGGGCCGGGCAAGAAATAAGGAAGGGCAGCAAGACAATAGCGGCGAGGGCGGGCGGGAAGACGAAGAATCTCCAGGACATGATCACGAAGTAGATGCAGGACACAGTCATCATGTAGAAGATGCCGGACATGATGATGAGGAAGATCAAGACGAAGGGCATGATCATGAAGATGAAGATGCCGGAGCAGACGACGATGGACCATCGATGTGCTGGGTGCAGGACCCTCATATTCAAGAGCTGCTTCTCAAGCAGACAGGTAACGCAAGAGCTGCCGCCCGAGAGAAAGCCAAGCTGGATCAACTGGAGATAGACGCGGTTACTCCATTGTATGAAGGATGCAGGCCCGAGGATACCCGCCTGAAAGTAACGCTCATGGCTCTGGAGATGAAGGTAAAACACAAAATGACCGACTCATGCTTCAACGAGAACATGTCATTCTGGCACGAAGGTCTTCCCAAGGGGAACAAGTGCCCGACCAGTTTCGAGGAGGCGAAGGAAATCGTGTGTCCTCTGGATTTACCGCACGTGAAATACCATGTGTGCATGAACGATTGCATCATTTATCGGGACGAGCACGCGGAGTCTACCATATGTCCGGTGTGCGGCGTCACTCGATACAAGAAGAGGAAGAAAGCTCCTCGAAAAGTGGTGTGGTACTTTCCGATCACTCCTCGTCTGCAGCGGTATTTCGCGGACCCTAAGCTAGCAGAGCTCCTGCGTTGGCACGCGGATAGGAAGGAGAAGAAGCGAGAAGATGACGGAAATGATCCGGAGATAAATAAAAAAGACAAGATGCTGAGTCACCCTAAGGATGCGTGCCAGTGGCAAGCATTGAACTTCGAACACCCAGAATTTGGGGACGATCCAAGGAACATCATGCTGGGCGCGAGCACCGATGGAGTCAATCCGTTTGGCAGCCAGAGAAGCACACATAGCACCTGGCCTGTGTTTGTGTGGATGTACAACCTTCCCCCCTGGATGTGCATGAAGAGGAAGTACATTCACATGAGTATGCTAATTGAAGGGCCGAAACAACCAGGGAACAACATCAATCTGTATCTGGGGCTGCTGAAAGAGGAGCTAGACACGCTGTGGAAAACGCCAGCCAATACGTGGGATGCCGCAGCGAAAGAATATTTCCCTATGAGAGCCGCACTGCTCACTACGGTGCACGACTATCTCGGTTACGGATATGTCGCGGGGCAGGTGGTCCACGGATTTTGTGCATGCGTCAGGTGCATGGATGACACAACGTATCGCCAGCTAGATAGAGATCCCGGGTCTTCGAAAATCGTGTTCATGGGACATCGAAGGTGGCTTCGCGACGATGACGCATGGAGAAAACGCAAGGATCTGTTCGATGGTGAAACCGAACCCCGAAGACCCCCACGTACGAGGAGCGGCGAGGAAATAGACGAGCTGTTGAAAAATTGGAAAGAGTGCCCACCGCCGGGAAAGAAGCGAAAGGCGCCAGAGCCGCTGCTGAAGGTATGGAAAACGAGGTCTGTTTTCTGGGACTTGCCGTACTGGAAGATCCTCTGTGTGCCTCACAGCCTTGATGTCATGCATATCACGAAGAACGTGTGCGAGAGTCTGCTTGGTACCCTGCTCAACATGCCAGAGAGGACCAAAGATGGGCCGAAAGCAAGGGCAGACTTGCAATCAATGGGCATCAGGGAGGAGCTTCACGCAAAACGCCCTAATGATGATGATGATGAGGCGAAGGACACGGAAAGTCGTCGCAAAGGCAAAAAGGCCAAGAAGATCGAATATGACTGCCCTCCCGCGTGCTTCACTCTAAATCAGAAGGAGATCGAGCAGTTTTTCACCTGCCTCATAGGAGTAAAACTTCCTTACGGTTACGCGGGGAAGATAAGCAGATACCTAGACTCAGCGAAGCAGAAGTTCAGCGGGATGAAGTCTCACGACTGTCACGTGCTGATGACGCAGATACTTCCAGTTGCAATCCGTGGGATCATGGACGCGCACGTCCGTGAAACGCTATTTGGCCTATGCAACTTTTTCGACGTCATCTCTTGGAAGTCGGTTGGCGTGAGGCAACTCAGAAGGCTACAGGAAGAGATCGTGGTGATACTATGCGAGCTTGAGATGTACTTCCCGCCCGCATTCTTCGACGTTATGGTGCATCTGCTGGTCCATATCGTGGAGGATATCATCCAACTCGGGCCAACGTTCCTGCACAGCATGATGCCGTTCGAAAGGATGAATGGTGTCATCAAAGGATACGTTCGCAACAGGGCACGTCCAGATGGAAGCATAGCCAAGGGCTTTCTGACCGAAGAGTGCATCTCCTTCTGCATGAATTATCTAGGCATCGAGAACCCCGTTGGTCTGCCCGTCAACAGGCACCTCGGCAGGCTCGCTGGATGGGGTCACCGCGAGGGTCGCCGCGAAATGCATGTCGACTTCAAGGGTCGACTCGCCAACTTTGAAAGAGCAAACCTAGTCGCGCTACAACACATAGACGTGGTCGATCCTTGGGTGGTAGAGCACAAAACCTTTATTGAGAAGACGTACAATGACCGAGGCCAACAGAGGACGGACGGAGATATAATCAAAGAGCACAACTCATGTTTCACGCGTTGGTTCAAGGACAAGCTTCTGTCGTACCCTTTACATGAGGATTCTTCCGCAGAAGAAAAACTCATATTCGCCTTGTCACAGGGCGCCGAGCACAACTTGATGACCTATCAGGCGTACGATATCAACGGCTACACATTCTACACCGAGGAAAACAACATGAAGAGCGATTATCAGAACTCCGGGGTAACGATGGAATCCTACACCGGTAACGACAAGGACAGATACTACGGAAGGATCGAGGAGATCTGGGAGCTGAGCTACGCTGGAGAGAAGGTCCCGATGTTCCGTGTCAGATGGGCCAAGAGCGTCCTAAAAGAAGACCGGTATTTCACCACCATGGTTATACCCGAAGCCAAATCCAAGACCGCGGGCGCAAACGTCACCGCGAAAAATGAGCCATGGGTACTGGTTGCCAAGTGGACCAATGCTTCTTCATTACCGACCCGTCAAAGCCCAGTCGTGTTGTCGTGAGGAGAGGCAAAAGGAACATCATCGGAATGGATGGAGTCGCCAATGAGAAAGACTTCGACAAGTACGGCGACCCGAAGATGGAAGATGACGACGACGATGAAGTACCATACACCACAAGAAGAAGCAGGACCACCCTACCTAAAGGACGTCCATTCAAGAGAAGAATTCAAGGGGTTCCGGGGCTAAATTATTCAACCGCGAGAAAGAAGGGCAAGAAGATTGTGAAAAGATAGCTAAGATCGAATCACGACGTGTCGGCCGCGTGTGTGTGTGAGTGGCAAGCTCAATCTTTGATGACTGTATTTCATGTCACTTGGCATGGTGATGTAATGTTCAATTCCATGTGGTGATAAAATGTCCAATCCATTTTTGGACTCCATTTGAATGCAATTTGAATTTCTCCTTTGTGGTTAAAGAAGGCATTCAATGAATTATCACTCCATTTGAATTTGAATTTTTATAAGATTTTATCACTCCATTTGCATTTTCCTTTTCTTTTATCTCAAATCTTAAATTATTACATGCAACTAAAAATTCAAAAAATACAAAAAAAGTTAGTAATGGCGCACCAGGAGAAGGTGCGCCATTGCTATACCAATTTTTATGGCGCACCCCTAAAAGGTGTGCCATTGCTATACGGGTATTTATGGCGCACCAGGAAGAGGTGCGCCATTGCTATATGGGTATGTATGGCGCACCCCTCCCAGGTGCGCCATTACTTGTGATATGTGTGGCGCACCCCGCCACGGTGCGCCATTGCTATACGGGTGTGTATCGATAGGCCTGGCTCACTCTCCCGACCGCCGTTACCCTAACTCACTCTCTCCTCCCCGGCCCTGACCCTCCCCCGACCGCCGCTCTCCCCTCCGCCGCCCGCCGCCCCACGTCTGCCCCCGCGCCCGCTGCCAGGCTCGTCTCCCCGCCGTCCACCTGAGAGCCGCCGCCTACTGCCCCCGCCACCGGTTCGTCGACGTCCCCTCCCCACGGTGAGCAGCCGCCTCCCCATCCTCCCCTGTCCCGTGTTCCTGTTCGCCGCCGTGCTACCAGTAGTCCGCCCCATCCCCACCCGTGACCCCGACCGCCGCCGCCATTGAAGAAACCTCCGCCCCGTCCACCAACCCATACCCACTCACCCCCGTGCTCCCTGTAGTCCGTCGTGCTCCCTGTAATGGCGCATCTGGAACGGGTAGCCTGGGAAGGCGTAGTACGCGAAGCTGCATATGAACGCCACCAGGAAGAACTGGTTGCGTGTGAAAAAATGTCATTGACTTGAAAAATGAGGATGGCTCCAACAACTCACAGGGGCCAGCTGATGCTAATTTAATCCTTCGATTGGAGTTTTTCCCCCTCTCGTAATCCCGAGTTTTATGGTTGATGACCCACATGATGCCAATTTGCTCAAAATTCAAATCTGCTACTTGCACGCATTGAGCTCTAATCAGGCATCAACACTTCAGTCCTTGTCCAGAAGTGTGATGTTTTTCCTGTTTTTTGAATTTTCTGTGCAGAGAGCTGCTGCGATCATTCTTCAGGAAGAGTGTTGGCCTTGGCTTGAAGACCCCAAGGGTGCCACTGAACATAGTTCATCCGCTGATCTTGCTCTACAGTATCTTTGTGGTAATTTTGGAGCAGCACATCTATCTTGTACTCACGTCCTCTGTAAATCTTTGTTGTAATTTTGGAGCAGCACATCTATCTTGCACTACTAATGCATTATGGTGTTATCTGGATGTATAAACAATATTCCAGTGCGCCATTACTTGTGATGTTGGTCTGAGGCCTCCTGTTCATGGCAGAAAACATGCATGCTTGTCTTGTACTCCTATATATGAATACATTTTGTGCAGGGATTTGTGCCCGTTATCGCCAAAATGTTGATTCATTTCCGTTTCGGCGAAAAACGGGCACTCCTAGGTCAAGAAATTAGCAAAGGTCATGCCGAATTTTTCCTTGAATTAAAATTAGCAAAAGGGTTAAAGCTGGGTGGGTGCTGGGTGATGTTCTGCCCTGGTATAGTTGCTGGCCTGGGTGATGTTCTGCCTTGGTGGGTGCTGGTGTAGCTTCAAAAAAACAGGATTTTTCCTATAATTTTTGCCCTGCTGCTATACAAAGCACAATCTGCTCCTACTACAAGAACAGCCTACTAGACTGGGCTGTTGTGCTAGATACCGCAACTCTTCTTCTACTTCTGCTTAAGCTAACCAATGACCATAGGGAACCCACCTACAGCAAGCAAACAAGTTTGTTTATTGCTACATATTTTGGAAGCATAATCTCCTTCCCTTCAAAATAACCCCACTAATAACCTACACAAAATTCCCCATGGAAAAAAAGATCCAGCTCCTCCTACACATGTGTAGTCACTAGCAGCAATTTGTTTTGCCACTAAACTAGCAGCAAGTGCGAGAGCGACGCATCTGCGGAATCGAGTCAGTGGACACGCATATGCTTGAAAAATAGTGTGCTTCTCTTTATCAAGACTAGTAGCTATGGGTGAAAGCCTGACAACCTTGACTACTAGTATTCATCCCCTGAAAGTATCATCTCAGGCTTTCAGCTACTAGTATTAATTGTAGATCACCATGGCACTAATTATTAGCCATTTTTTCCTATTTAGAGCGAACATGGCCGACAACGATGAGGCCGGCGGTTCGGGCAAGCCATTCTGGGAGCTGTCCCAGGAGATGGAGGAAGAAACTCACCGCTACGAGGACGCCGCGGAAGACACCGATCCCGACTACACAACCCCTAGTGGCGTCGGGGATGACACCACTGATGGTGCCGCCGGGGATGCCACCACTGATGATGGCAGCGAACGCACAGATGGCAGCCAACCGAAGAGGCAACGGAAGGACCGGCGCCCGAACGTGCTCGGCACTGTCAAGGAGGAATTTACTGAAGTGTCCTCCAGTGGGCATCCAACGGCGCCCAAAGAATTAGTCGGTGGGTACGCGGGACAACTCGGGTGCATTCTCCGGAGCACCGTCTCGATCAACACCGAGAACCTAAGGCATCGTGACCGAGGGAATTTGCGCAACCTCCTCTTCACGAAGCTGCACGAACGATACAAGTTCCCCGGTGACTTCGCAAACACACGCCTCTCAGGGAATAAAGTGAACAGTGCCGCCCTCACGAAGATGAGCACAGCCCTGGCTACTTGGAGAGCCGCGGTGAAGAGAATGATTCTAAGAGGTGATGGTTATGAGAAGATCAAGGAGAAAAATCCTTCGATCAACGAAGCTGACTACCTGGAGTTCAAGATCAAGTGCGAGAGCAACGCATCCGCGGAATCAAGTCAGTGGGGGAAAGATATGCGGGACTTGAACTTAGGGGTCCACAAACTCGGTCCCGGCGGTTACAGAGTGGCGGAACCTAAATGGGACAAGGAGGATGCGGAGCGTGCCGAGCAAGGCCTACCGCCCCTCTTCGATAAATACCATGAAAAGCAGACCAGGAACTATGTCAGGGCCCGGTACAAGGTGGACCCGGTAACAAAGGAGCTTACCATGGATACGAAGGTGAAGGATCTTGAGCGTGTTCTGGTAAGGAATACACCCCCGCGTAATTAGCTCCATATGGTTGCATTCTAATTAATGAAGCCAAATTTCTAAATGGTTCACGTTCCTTTCGCAGGAAACTGAAAGCAGTAGCGCGGGGTCTCAGAGCTCCTCGTCTGCCCCTTGGGATACCACTTTAAATAGGGCGTTGAACGTAATGAAACACAAGGATAAGTTCAGTAAGCCGTCGTCAGCTGGTCGTGTGGCCGGCGAAGGCTTGTCCACGAAATGGTCGGAATACTATAAGGCTGGGCGAAAGGAGAGAAAGACCAGCTCGGAAAGCCAGGAGCGCGAGGTTAAAGAACTGAAGGCAAAAGTGGCGCGGATTCCGGAGATAGTCCAAGAGCAAGTGCGAGACCAATTGGGAGCGACGATCACCGCCATTATGCCTACCTTGCTTGAGGGGCTGCAGGGGTGGATTGCGGGCGGCCAACAGGGGCCGCCCCCGATTCCCAGCGTCACGGGCAGCAACTCGCACAACGCGCCGGCATTGGTGTCTCCGGCGGAGGCGGCATTGGTGTCTCCGGCGTCGGCACCAGTATTGGAGCTTAATGCACCCGGGTGTGGGAAGAATACGCCGGCTGGCACCTCGGCAGCAAGCGGCCCCTCCGTCACTTGCACGCCCGCCGTTGGCGGTGCCTCGACATTAGCCGAGCTCGACGCCATCACGGTAACTAAGCCTCGGCCGATGACTTCATCTCCTTGCCTTTGACTGGGCATCCCTGACGCCCTACATGTTTTCGCAGGGCGCCGCCAACGTTCCATGCACTCTCCTGCACTTCGTGAACGGCGAGTTGATCGATGTCGCCAAGGCCAAAATCGTTGAACCGGGCAACCGCGTGTTCCACGGTGATCCGATGCCACCCACCGTGTATAGGGTTCAACTGGTTCGGGTGCTGCAGGGCTGCGACGACTTGTTACCTTCGTATCGACCCCCTGGGGCCGACGAAGATGATGTGATGACCCTCAGCGCCTGCTTAAAATGGTCCATGCTTTGGCCGAAGAGCCAGATTCGTTTGGGGGCGGGGGACACCACCCCACAGACAACACCGCCAGTCGTGCCGGCGCCAAGCCATGGCAAGACCGCCGCAACGCTACTGCCGTCAGCTGATCCGGACATGCATATGGCACAGGATCCGGACGACGACGACGATACATTTTCCAACGTCGATAAGTACTTCAACGAACATGGGTACGGTGACGAATTCTTGGGGCCTCCTTCTCAAGAACCCAACCCTGCAAAAGATGATCGTGATCTAGCTGGTACCGCGGAGAAACCCAATTGCAACAGGCGTCGTCTGTTCAGTTCTCAGGAGACGCCTCCAGCTGCCGCCTTCATCGAGACTCAAACAGCCGAGGTGCGAAATATTATCAGCCCCAACACACTCAAGAAGGTGGTCTCTGAGCAGAACTCGATCCCATTACAGCAGAAGAAGCAGAAGGAACGGAAAATAAAAAATAACAAGGGTGCGAGCCAGCCGGCACCGAGTACGATCCGTGCTCAGGACGGGCCACCAATACCTAAGGATATCTCGAGGAGGGTGCATGTGGCGGGTAGGCCGATGCTACCGACTAATCTGCTCAATGCTGCAACCGGTGCTATGCGGAGTCTGCATGACGGTGTTCTTTCTATGGAGAAGCGGCGTCTCTCCGAGAATGATGTGGCATACCCGGTTTTCGTGGCCAAGGTGCCAGAGGGCAAGGGCTTGGTCGATAGCCCCATCGGGCGTATGATCGTCCTGCGGTTTGATGACATCTTCGCTATGTTTAACCTTTATCCGCTGCACTACACCTTCATTCGGCTATTTTCGCTCAGTATGGAGATGCGGATCATTAGAGACAAGACCCCGGACATCGTGATAGTCGACCCCTTCTACATGCGTGCCAAGATCTTGGGCAGCGCTGGGGACCGGCAAGTCGCGAGTTCATACCTCGAAGGCGTCATTCTGGCGAACCCAGATAAGGATAACTTCCTCGTGCCTTACTTTTCCGAGTAAGTCATCCCCTCACCGCCCCGTAACATATGATTTCTTAGATTTCGATCGTTCTTTTTTTTTTCTAACATTCCGTGTTTTGTGCAGTGACACACGGTGCACACTCATCCTCTTAAGCCCGAAATATTCCATGGCCACGTATTTCGACTCGGACAGTCAGTCGAAGAAAGACTACACAAATATCAAGAAATTTCTTGATGATGCTCTCCCCGGCTACGCCAAATCTGGAGGCACCTTCAGGAGGCCAATTTGTAGGTACGGCAAGCACGTGTTCACCCACGTAACGACGTTCCCCTGCGTCAAGCAGCCGCCTGGCAGTCAGAAGGATGCCTACTACGCCCTCCATCACATGCGGGCGATCGTACGGAACCATCATCAGCGTATGCTACCAAATAATCTCAAAGAATGGGCCGCACGCTTGTCGGCAATCCAGGACGAGGACATCAGACAAGAATTCTTTCGCATCCAGTCGGAGTTAGCGGACATCATCTATCAAGATGTCCTTCATACCTCGGGGCAGTTCTACCTCAACTATCAACCGTCCAACAGTGAAATAGAAACAACGCTACAAATGCAGGCTGACAACGACCGCACATTCATGACCATCACGAAAGACGGCGGCTTCATCCATGCTCCGGTCCCTGAGTCGAGTCGAAAGTATTGATGCTATGTAGTTCTGAAATATCGATTAGCTCATGTTGTAATTAAACTTTAATGAGCTTGTATGTCTCTTTAGTTTGGACAGTCGTTCAACTTATATGTAATCGATGCTATTTATTAGTAGGACCATGAACCGTGCTATTAATGTGTTGCTTTTCTCTTCCGATCCTTTTGTTGCATACTTATATATTGCTTATATACTAACGTTTTGTTTGTCTAGTGCATAGAGATGCCGTCGTATGTCGTGTACAAGGGTGAGGTTCCCGGAGTCTACGACGACTGGGAGGAGTGTCGGAAACAGGTTCACCGTTTCAGCGGTAACAGTTACAAAGGGTACACCACTAGGGCGGAGGCGGAAGCTAGATACGCGCGCTATCTAGCGGGAGAGAGGAGGGAGCGGAGGAGGAACCGGATGAAGACCAGTTTCATCGCGATGATGCTCATCGTGACCGCAGCTCTCTTCTATGTGATGGTAGTTTAGATGATATCGACTTTGTAATGTGACGACAAACTCGCTACTCGGTCTCGAGACCTAAACTTGTCTAATATTTGAACTTTGTTTGCTATTTCGAATTAGGAGACTAATATGACGAATTGTATTATATATGTGCTGTTTATATTATGTGTTGTTTTTATTCTGTGCTGTGTATTGTATTCTGTAACCTGTGCAAATACCAGAAAATAAAAAAAAATAATTCCTAGAATTAATATTAGTGGCGCACCATAATTCATATTAGTGGCGCACCCAGTTAAATACCAGGGCCCCTAGGAGGCATATCAATGGCGCACCAGGAGGCATAGCAATGGCGCACCCGGTTAAATACCAGGGCCCCTAGGAGGCATATCAATGGCGCACCAGGAGGCATAGCAATGGCGCACCCAGTTAAATACCAGGGCCCCTAGGAGGCATATCAATGGCGCACCAGAAGGCATATCAATGGCGCACCATGTGGTGCGCCACTATTATCTAGGATACTAATGGAGCACCAGTGGTGCGCCATTAGTATTTGTTACTAGTGGCGTGATAATAGTGGCGCACCTATAGTGCGCCATTAATAGCCAAAATAGGTGCGCCACTAACAGCCTTTTTTCTAGTAGTGATATTTTTATTCATCACATATCATGAGTTTTGCTTGGAGCGTCTTGTATCTTTGCTTGCTTTGTTTGTTAGTTTTTCCTTTGTATCCTTTCTGGACACACCTATTTGAGAAAGCCAAAATCATGCTATGAGTTGTTAGAATTGTTCTATGTGCTTCACTTAAACTTTTTGAGCTATAGAATTGCTATAGTGCTTCACTTATATCTTTTTGAGCATGGTGTGCTTGGAAATTTTTGTAGAAATATTCTCATGCTTCACTTAGATTAATTTTAGAGTTAGTAAACTTTGAAGAAATCCTCTCATGCTTCACTTATACCTTTTTGAGAGATGAAATCTTTATTCTTTATGCTCATGTGCTTCACTTAAATTTGTTTGAGCTTGCCAAAAAGCAATGGCAATTTACGAAACTAGTCACAAAGTGATAGATATCCAAGGAGGATATAATAAAAACTTTCATGAAGATCATTGGACAAATTAAACTTGATTCTTTGTAATAGTTTTGAAACATTGGCCAAATTTTTGCATGCACTTAGATATTTTGTCAATGTTGTTCACGAAAAAATTTCAGAATTTTTTGAACATTTTTCGAATTTTTTTCGATTTTACTGTTCACCGAGCTCATTTGAGCTCGGGAGCAGAATGGTACTTTCCCTACTTGTGGTGCATTATTCGGTGTTAGTTATGTTCAATGCTCACTTATGTGAATTTTCGTTTCTTGGTTTGGATGCTTCTCAATCTTTTTGCTAGCCTCCATTTGTAGTAAGTAGAAATACTACTTGTGCATCCAAAATCCTTAAACCAGGTTTTTCCTTATGAGTCCACCATACCTATGTGGTATTTCCATGCCGTTCCAAGCAAATTTGTATGTGCCATCTCTAAATTTTCAAAATAAATTTTCTCTTTTGTGTGCCCATACCGCTCATGAAACGGTGGGGAGTGTCCAATATTTTTCCATGCTAGATGTGTTATTCTCAAGATGAGTGTTTATTCACTTGTCATTGCACGAGAGTGCGGCGGTAATAGGGATGCCCATTCCCAAAATGAAAAAGAGAAAAAAATTACTTTATGTTGTCAAATAATAAATTCCTTGGAAAGTGTTGGTATGGAAGGCAACCGTGGATACGGCCCGCCATGGAAAGTGAAAGTTTGGTGAAAAAAGGAATAAACTTTATTTTCTATTTGGGAACCGCCTATGATATATCTAGCATGGAAAGTATTGTGAGCTACTTTGTCGTTTTCGTTGACAGGAAAAGCATGCCACCCAAAGAAAAATTTCTCTCTCAATTTAAACCTTGAGCTCTGGCACCTCTACAAATCCCTACTTCCCTCTGCGAAGGGCCTATCTATTTACTTTATGCAATTTTTATTTTGCCTTGAGTCTCCATCTTCTCTTATAAGCACCAACTAGGGGGCACTATGGTCATACTTGAGCATTGGGCATAGCTAATATTTGAGTGTGTTTCATGAATGGATCAATGATTGAGCATGATGGGCTAGGGATAACTTTCTTTAGTGTTGATATTTTGAAAGACATGGTTGCTTGTTGACATGCTTGAGTATTGAAGTCATTATGTTAAAACTAGACTATTGCTTTGAATCATTATAAGTCCAAATGTCCATGCTATACAAAAGAAAAGAATATGATGAACATGTTAGGCAGCATTCCACATCAAAAATTCTGTTTTTATCATTTACCTACTCGAGGACGAGTAGGAATTAAGCTTGGGGATGCTGATACATCTCCAATGTATTTATAATTTTTGCTTGTTCCATGCTGTTATATTATCATTCTTGGATGTTTTACAATCATTTTATAACAACTTTATATCATTTTTTGGGACTAACCTATTGACATAGTGCCAAAGTGCCAGTTGCTGTTTTTGCTTGTTTTTTACTTCGCAGAATATCAGTACCAAACGGAGTCCAATTGCGATGAAACTTTTTGGAGATTTTTTCTGGACCAGAAGACACCCAGTGGGCCAAACAAGAGCCAGGAAGGTGGGCTGTGGAGAGCATAACCCACCAGGGCGCGTCAGGGGCCCCCTGGCATGCCCTGATGGGTTGTGCCCTCCACGGAGCCCCTCTGCACCGCCTCTGATGCCTATAAATTCCCAAATATTCGGAAAACCCTAGAGGAGTCGACGAAACACAATTCCAGCCGCCGCAAGTTCCAGAACCGCGAGATCCAATCTAAACACCATCACGGAGGGGTTCATCTTCTTCATAGGTGCCCCTCCGATGATGCGTGAGTAGTCCACCATAGACCTACGGGTCCGTAGGCTGTAGCTAGATGGCTTCTTCTCTCTCTCTTATGATTCTCAATACAATGGTCTCTTGGAGATCTATTTGATGTAAACTTTTGCGGAGTGTTTGTTGGGATCCGATGAATTTTGAGTTCATGATCAGTTTCTATCCATTAATATTATTTGAGTCTTCTTTGATCTCTTATATGCATGATTGCTTATAGCATCATATTTCTTCTTCGAATCTTTGGTTTAGTTAGGCCAACTAGATCGATTTTTCTTGCCATGGGAAGAGGTGCTTTGTGATGGGTTCGATCTTGCGGTGTTCTTTCCCAGTGACAGAAGGGGCAACAAGACATGCATGTATCATTGTTATTAAGGATAACAAGATGGGGTCTATTCCTACATGAATAGATCTTGTCTACATCATGTCATCGTTCTTATTGCATTACTCCATTTTTCCATGAACTTAATACACTAGATGCATGCTGGATAGCGGTCGATGTGTGGAGTAATAGAGGTAGATGCAGGCAGGAGTCGGTCTATCTATCTTGGACGTGATGCCTATATAATGATCATCGCCTTGGATATCGTCATGACTATTTGATTTTCTATCAATTGCCCAACAGTAATTTGTTCACCCACCGTGCGCTATACTCATGAGAGAAGCCACTAGTGAACCCTACGGCCCCCGGGTCTACTTTTCCATCATATTGCTTTCCGATCTACGTTTTTGCAATCTTTGTTTTCAGATCTACAAAACCAAAAATCCAAAAATATATTGCTGCATATTTTATTTGCCCTTTTTATTTTGTGTTCTTGAGAGATCTATCCTATCTATCACTACCTAATCTATCTTATTACTGTAGAGAGATTAACAACCTCTCTTTCGCGTTGGGTTGCAAGTATTTGTTGTTTGTGTGTAGGTGCTGCTTATTGGGTGGTGGTGATCCTCCTACTGGTTCGATAACCTTGGTTTCATAACTGAGGGAAATACTTACCGTTGCTGTGCTGCATCATCCCTTCCTCTTTGGGGAAATACTGACGCAGTCCAAGCACGTGAGCAGCCTTCGGAGAAGAGGAAGAGGAGGAGTCTAAGGACGACGACTCTTCTGGGGAGGAGAGCGAAAATCTTGCCCTGGAAGAGGCTGTCGGGCTGGAGTCTACCAGAGCCAGTGGCTCCCAAGCCGCGGCAACAGGAACCCCGGGAGGGGTTGAGGCGGAGGAGGCGAAGGATCCGGAGGTGGAAGAGGAGGGGCTTGAGGAGGGCCCTCAGGCTCCGGAGCCGGGGCGCCACCTCCGTCAACGTGCCAACCGAGAACCAACAGCCCCTGCGTCTTCGTGAGGTCCCCTGAAGGTGAACAAGACGACTTCTAAGGGCGGCGGGCGCGAGGTAGCACGCCGCCAGTCCTCTCGCCTTTCCCAAGCCAAGGCGTCCCCCGTCAAGCGACGGAAGGTTTCGGGGGTGGACCCCAACCCCCCGTCAAGCCCAACTTCTCCGCCAAGCTCGCCCTTGCCGGAAGTTCCAGTCTCTCTGTCAAGCCCTGCCCCTCCAACTCTAAAGAGGGGCCAGGCGACTCCACCGCCCGCATCGTATGAGCTGGGCTCAATGCTTCTTGCCTCGGAGTGAGTTTAGTTGATCTCAGCTTCCGTTGAAAGTCTTTAATCTTGATTTTCCTGATTGATCTCGCATGGTTGATCTTGACAGGGACGAGGATGAGGAGACACTTGCGCACAGGGTCAAGAGGGCCAAATCCGCGGCAGCACCGGATTCCGCGGCAGGTACGGGCCCTGTGGGAGACGCGGAGGAGAACCCCATGTCTAGCCCCTAGCCCAGTCCTCTCCGTGAAATCCAAGTGCAGGCCTCTTCCATTGACAGGGACAAGGAAGGACGCCTCCCTTCACCCGTCAGGGAGACAGGAGAGGAAGGCCGGAGGGAGGCTTGCCAAGAGAAACCTCTCCCCCAAGATTCCTCATCATCTATCGTCCTCGAGAGGGCTTCGCCGGCAAGGTCCTAGGAGCTTGCCCGTGCAAAGGTCATTGCCGAAGGGACGATGACGGACCGCACGCCGGCAACTGATGTTGCCGGGGAAGGAGAGGTCCTTCCGCAGCAACATCCATCGGGTATCCCTCTTGCCGGTGTTTTTGTTTTTTTGTATCCTCCCTTTACGTGCCTTATTGATTCTTGATTTCCATACTTCTGTTTTATCGCTCTAATCCATAGCTCTGCTTCTCGAAGAGCCTGAATTGCTGGAAGAGGTAGCTGATATTGGGAAGGATGCTGCCGTGGAGGCGATGAAGATTGCTGTCGCGGAGGAACATGACCCGGCTGCCGGGGATATTCAGGGGTCCTCAGAAGGAATGGAACAAAATCCCGGCAGCGCGCCTGGCTTGGGCTCAGTGGTCGAAGAGAAGACTCCCCTTCAATCCATGAGGCCTCCCTTGTCCAGTTATCCCCTGGCATCGGCTCTGCAGTCCCCGCAGAGTCACCTGGCATTGGTCACCGCTCCGCTAAGTCACACAGCTCTCGGCTCGCCCTTCTCAGTGGGTGCAGACCTTGATGAAGAAATCAACAAGATCCTGGCACCACTGTCCCAGAAGATTGAAGGAGCTAATAGCACTTCTGACGCTACCAAGGACTTGGCTTTCCTGGAATCTCTAGCAGCAGGGCTTAAGGATGTGTAGAGCAGGTACAACCTCAAGTGGCAGGTGGTCAAGGAGCAACGTGACTCGACCGAGCTCGTGGAACAGCAACTGAGGAGCAAAGGAAGCGAGCTGCAGGACTGGTACAATCGGCAGGTCCATTCCCTTAAGAGGCAGCATGAGACGCTATCCATGGCCAACGAGGACGTTGCCGCCTGGAAGGATCGGCTGGCGGAGCGCAAGGCGCTTCTGGACGCCAGAGAGGAGAGCATCTCCTTCCGGGAAGGGACCCTCGAGGCTACCCTCCGTGCTAAGGATGAGGAGCTGGAGGACCGTATCCGGCAGCGTACCTGGGAGTTGGAAGACGGCCACAAGACCGCTCTTGACGCACTTTCCTTGGAGTCTGCTGCTCAACTGATGAAGGTAGCTAATGAGCTAGCTGCTGCATCTACCGCCAAGGCCAAACTTGAAGTTCAACTGACCAAGCTGACAGAGGACCTTGCCGGGAGCACCAAGGAGATCGAGGTCCTTAAGGAGGAAGCGCGAAGGGTAGCAACAACTCTGGGAGAGGTGCAATCACAGCTTTCCTCCAAGAGCCAAGGTCTTGATGCTGCCAACGACACCATTTCTGACATGAATTCCAGGCTTGCTTCCTTGGAGAGCTATCTCGAATCTGCTGGGGCTCACGAGAAATTGCTGCTGATAGATGTGAACCGCGCGAAGACCCTCCAGAAGGATGCTGAAGAAAAGCTAGAGAACTTAATTGAGCAGCGCGACCTCTGGATCAGGAGCATGGTTGATATCGCCGAGCGCCTCACTGCCCAGATTGCCAAGATGAACATGAAGAGCTGGGCCTTCTCCGTCGACAAACATGAAGCTCCAAGCATTAAGCTGACACTCTTCTTCGATGGCTTGATCGAGGGGTTGAAGACGTATGAGGAAGACAGGACTGCCTGCTTTGCCAACGAATCCCGGAAGCTGGCACGCAACGCCCTCTTCCTGGTCTTGAGCAACCTTGCCTTCTTCCACCCGGAGCTCGATCTCTCCGACGGCTTCAAGAAGCTGCCGTCGGGTGCCGACACCTCGGCTGCCGCGGAGAAGGCCGGCCCCCTTGCTGACAGGATCCTCAAAGTTCCAAGGACCCAGGGGAGCCACCGGAGTTAACTTTTAACGTTCTTTGTCGCCATGTTGCCCTGTACTTAAGACATAGTAGGTTTCTCGTATTAGGGCATGCACTTTCTTTATTATAATGTTTGTTGAACTGATGTTTTTGTGCAAACGTATGCTATCCCCTTTGTTTCCCTTCCGGCGTTCATTTGATAGTTATCTTTGTGCGTTCTAGTTACCTGCCAATGGCGTGTTGCCGCGATTGCTTTGAGGAACGGGTCCTTAGCATTTTGCTGGCAAAGGCATGTTGCCGGCGAGATTACCTTTGGCAGTGTTGACGCTGTCACGCATTTTGTTGAGCAGGCTCGAAACAAAACACGGGCGTGAATGAACACAGTAAGGTTCCGTCACACGCAAGATTTATCATACGAAACCTTTGGTTCGACAAAGGGGCATACAAATGTAAATTTTAATTGGGAGTTGATAATCGCGTCAACTTAGCTTTCGTCATGGCTTTTCATTTTGCCCCGGCGCGTGCTTATTTATGTTCATGGCCTTTCCCTTTATCCACCGGCACCTTTCCTCTTCTCGCTCCTTGCGGTTTGCGCGCAAGCACGCATCCACCGTTGCCCTGAAAGAAAGGAAACGTGGAGAGGAGCGAAGTGGAGGTACTCGAAGACTCGTTAGACACGAATATAGCCCGTGATGACCCACAAGTATAGCGGATCTATCGTAGTCCTTTCGATAAGTAAGAGTGTTGAACCCAACGAGGAGCAGAAGGAAATGACAAGCGGTTCTCAGTAAGGTATTCTCTGCAAGCACTGAAATTAGCGGTAACAGATAGTTTTGTGATAAGATAATTCGTAACGGGTAGCAAGTAACAAGTGTAGTAAAGGTGCATCAAGGTGGCCCAATCCTTTTTATAGCAAAGGACAAGCTTGGACAAACTCTTATATAAAGCAAAGCGCTCCCGAGGACACATGGGAATTTCTGTCAAGCTAGTTTTCATCATGCTCATATGATTCGCGTTCGTTACTTTGATAATTTGATATGTGGGTGGGCCGGTGCTTAGGTGCTGCCCTTACTTGGACAAGCCTCCCACTTATGATTAGCCCCTCTCGCAAGCATCCGCAACTATGAAAGAAGAATTAAGATAAATCTAACCATAGCATGAAACATGTGGATCCAAATCAGCCCCTTACGAAGCAACGCATAAACTAGGGTTTAAGCTTCTGTCACTCTAGCAACCCATCATCTACTTATTACTTCCCAATGCCTTCCTCTAGGCCCAAACAATGGTGAAGTGTCATGTAGTCGACGTTCACATAACACCACTAGAGGAGAGACAACATACATCTCATCAAAATATCGAACGAATACCAAATTCACATGATTACTTATAACAAGACTTATCCCATGTCCTCAGGAACAAACGTAACTACTCACAAAGCATATTCATGTTCATAATCAGAGGAGTATTAATGATTATCAAGGATCTAAACATATGATCTTCCACCAAGTAAACCAACTAGCATCAACTACAAGGAGTAATCAACACTACTAGCAACCCACAGGTACCAATCTGAGGTTTTGAGACAGAGATCGGATACAAGAGATGAACTAGGGTTTGAGAGGAGATGGTGCTGGTGAAGATGTTGATGGAGATTGACCCCCTCTCGATGAGAGGATCGTTGGTGATTACGATGGCTTTGATTTCCCCCTCCGGGAGGGAAGTTTCCCCGGCAGAACAGCTCCGCCGGAGCCCTAGATTGGTTTTGCCCAAGTTCCGCCTCGAGACGGCGGCGCTTCACCCCGAAAGCTCTGTTATGATTTTTTCCAGGTCAAAACCCTCCATATAGCAGAAGATGGGCACCGGAGGGCTGCCAGGTGGGCCACAAGCCACAGGGGCGCGCCTAGGGGGGTAGGGCGCGCCCCCTGGCTTGTGACTGCCTGGTGGGCCCCCTGATGTATTTCTTTTGCCCAATATTTTTTATATATTCCAAAATAATTCTCCGTAGATTTTCAGGACTTTTGGAGTTGTGCAGAATAGGTATCTCAGATTTGCTCCTTTTTCAGTCCAGAATTCCAGCTGCCGGCATTCTCCCTCTTCATGTAAACCTTGTAAAATAAGAGAGAAAAGGCATAAGTATTGTACCATAATGTGTGATAACAGCCCATAATGCAATAAATAGAGATATAAAAGCATGATGCAAAATGGACGTATCAACTCCCCCAAGCTTAGACCTCGCTTGTCCTCAAGCGAAAGCCAAAATCGATAAATATGCCCACATGTTTAGAGATAGAGGTGTCGATAAAATAAAATACGAACATGAGGGCATCATGATCATCTTTAGAACAACAACATATATTGGCATATAATTTCTTATGCTGAAGTAACAATTCATTCACAAGGTAAATTATGAATCAAGAACTCTATTGAGAACCAACAAACTATGATCTCACTCATTGAAGCAATTCCAATTTATCATAACGTAGGAAAGAGTCAATATAAGAGCTTGTAAAGCAAATCCACATACTCAATCATCTTTTAGTCTTTCACAATTGCTAACACTCACGTGGTACCTATGAGGTCAAAGCTTCAATCGGACACAGAGAAAGATAGGGGCTTATAGTATTGCCTCCCAACTATTTACCTCAAGGGTAATGTCAACAGTAATGAGTCATGATCACCCACATCCGAGTGGATATATGTGTCTAGATCTTTCCCCAACACATGACGCTTGCCAGAAGAAAAAGGCGAAATATAGGAAATGGTGAAGATCACCATGACTCTTGCATAAAGATAAGTACTAGAAAGTAAAAGTAACAGATAGGCCCTTCGCAGAGGGAAGCAGAGGTTGTCATGCGCTTTTATAGTTGGATGCACAATCCCTTAATGCAAAAGAACGTCACTTTATATTGCCCCTTGTGATAGAGAACTTTATTATGCAGTCCGTCGCTTTTATTTCTTCCCTATCACAAGTTCGTATAAAGCTTATTTTCCTCACACTAATAGATCACACATATTTAGAGAGCAATTTTTATTGCTTGCACCGATGACAACTTACTTGAAGGATCTTACTCAATCCATAGGTAGGTATGGTGGACTCTCATGGCAAAACTGGGTTTGGATGTTTGGATGCACAAGTAGTATCTCTACTTGGTGCGGAAGTTTTGGCTGATATGGGGTGGAAGCAAGCGACACATGTTGAGGGATCTATAACAATATAACTTCTATTCGGAAGTGAACAAACATAACCCATTATGTTGTCTTCCTTGTCCAACATCAACTTTTTAGCATATAATATTTTAATGAGTGCTCACAATCATAAAAGATGTCCAAGATAATATATTTATATGTGAACCTCTCTTTCTTTATTACTTCCTTTTAATTGCTACAATGACCAATAGCTATGTTTGTCAACCCACAACAAGTTTCAATCGACATACTTCTTATATGTGAAGTCATCACTCCCCATAAGCTCATCATATATACTCTTTACTTTTATTCTATACTTCTTTCTATTTCTATTTCTCAAGATCAAGATCATAGCAAACAAGCAAAGCCCTCAACTCAAAACTACTCTTTATTATATAACTCTCGGACTTGCTTACATAGGGGGAACATAAAGCAAAACTCAAAACTAGATCAAGCGAAAACTTTATTCTACTAGATCAAGATATAACCAAAAGGATCGAACTAAGAAAAACGATAAAGGTGAAAATAAAAGGTGTGATGGTGATACGATACCGGGGCACCTCCCCCAAGCTTGGCACAAGCCAAGGGGAGTGACCATACCCATGTGTTTAGTTGTCTTGTTTCGGAGGTGGTGGTGTTATATTTTTGGCGATGATGCCCCTCAGAATGCGGTTTTCCTCCTCAAGCTTATTATTTCGCTGTCTGAGATCCATTACTTCCTTGCGAAGTTTTCCAGTGACGGTTAGAGCTTCCATAACCCAAGGATGTTTCATTGCTGCGGGGGAAGAAGCAACACTCTTTTTCATATTTTCATAAGTAAGAAATTTAGCATTGGGAGGGATAACCGAGTTTGGAATTGCTGAACTCTGAAGTTCTTCCAACATGGTTCCAGGTTGTAGATGAGAGGTAGCTTCTTGGTCTTCCTCCATGGCATCTATACTTTTCAAGTCGGCCTCCATCTCTTCCTCCGTGGCCTGCCCGAAGCGGTTGGCTCCACTGAATGCTCCGGGCCCTGGTTTCGGGTGAGAGACACGGCTCTCCCCGACCGACTCTTGCGAAGACATCTTGCTCTAAATCTGCCGCAGAAACAACTTAAAACGAAAACAGGAGGTATTGTCGTGATACGAAAGTCAAAACCTTCGGGTGATTATATAATGAATTTTTACCGACTCGAAGGAGTATACCACAAGAAAACGGAGTCCGGAGGGTACACGAGGTAGCCACAAGCCACAGGGGCGCGCCCAGGGGGGTAGGGCGCGCCCCCTGGCTTGTCGCCTCCTCGTGCACTATTCGGACTACTTTAAATTTTCCTAATTTTTTAAATATTCCAAAACGGATAAAAATTGCCATTGAAAAAGTTTTGGAGTCGGTTTACTTACCGTACCACATACCTATTCCTTTTCGGAGTCTGAAACGTTCTGGTAGGTCTCCCTGATGTACTCCTCCGGAGTTATGGTATTAATAATATTGGTTTCAACGTTTATGGGAGTACCTGAAATATAATGTTTGATTCTTTGCCCGTTTACCACCTTCGGGTTGGTGCCTTCGGCGTTGTTGATTTTGATAGCACCGGAACGATATACTTCCTCGATGATGTAAGGCCCTTCCCATTTAGAGAGAAGTTTTCCCGCAAAAATTCTTAGACGAGAATTGTATAGCAGGACATGATCACCTACATTGAATTCACGCTTTTGTATCCTTCTATCATGCCATCTCTTAACCTTTTCTTTAAACAACTTGGCATTCTCATAGGCCTGGGTTCTCCATTCATCAAGTGAGCTAATGTCAAATAACCTCTTCTCACCAGCAAGTTTGAAATCATAATTGAGCTCTTTAATTGCCCAATAAGCTTTATGTTCTAGCTCAAGAGGTAAGTGACATGCTTTACCATAAACCATCTTATACGGAGACATACCCATAGGGTTTTTGTAAGCAGTTCTATAAGCCCACAACGCATCATCAAGTTTCTTAGACCAATTCTTCCTAGATCTATTAACAGTCTTCTGCAAAATCAATTTAATTTCCCTATTGCTTAATTCTACTTGACCACTAGACTGAGGATGATAAGGAGATGCAATTCTATGATTAACATCATACTTAGCAAGCAATTTACGGAAAGCACCATGAATAAAGTGTGAACCACCATCAGTCATTAAATATCTAGGGACTCCAAATCTAGGGAAAATAACTTCTTTAAGCATTTTAATGGAAGTGTTATGATCAGCGCTACTAGTTGGAATAGCTTCTACCCACTTAGTAACATAATCAACAGCAACTAGAATATGAGTATACCCATTAGATTGTGGAAAAGGTCCCATATAATCAAAACCCCAAACATCAAATGGTTCAATAACAAGAGAGTAATTCATAGGCATTTCCCGACGTCTACTAATATTACCAATTCTTTGACATTCATCACAAGACAAGACAAACTTACGAGCATCCTTGAAGAGAGTAGGCCAATAAAAACTAGATTGTAATACCTTGTGTGCAGTTCTATCTCCAGCGTGGTGTCCCCCGTAGGCCTCGGAGTGACACTTGCGTAGGATCTGTTCCTATTCATGCTCAGGTACACAACGTCTAATAATACCATCTACTCCTTCTTTATAAAGGTGCGGATCATCCCAAAAGTAATGTGTCAAGTCATAGAGAACTTTTTCTTTTGTTGGTATGTGAAACTAGGCGGTATAAATTTAGCAACAATGTAATTAGCATAATCGGCATACCATGGAGCATTACGCGAAGCATTTATGACAGCTAATTGTTCATCAGGAAAGCTATCATCAATGGGTAGTGGGTCATCAAGAACATTTTCTAACCTAGACAAGTTGTCTGCTACGGGGTTATCAGCACCCTTTCTATCAATAATATGCAAATCAAATTCTTGTAGCAGAAGAACCCACCTAATAAGTCTAGGTTTAGCATCTTTCTTTTCCATAAGGTACTTAATAGCAGCATGATCGGTGTGAACAGTTACTTTGGAATCAACAATATAAGGTCTGAACTTATCACATGCAAACACAACCGCTAAAAATTCCTTTTCAGTAGTAGCATAGTTTATTTGAGCACTGTCTAGAGTTTTACTAGAATAATGGATAACATTTAATTTCTTATCAACTCTTTGTCCTAGAACAGCACCAACAGCATAATCACTAGCATCACACATAATTTCAAAGGGTAGGTTCCAATCAGGTGGTTGAACAACAGGTGCAGTAATCAAGGCTTTCTTAAGAATTTCAAATGCTTCTACACAATCGTCATCAAAAATGAATGGAACATCTTTTTGTAAAAGATTAGTGAGAGGCCTAGAAATCTTAGAGAAATCTTTAATAAACCTCCTATAGAAACCAACATGACCAAGGAAACTTCTTATACCTCTGATATCTGTAGGGCACGACATTTTTTCAATAGCATCAACTTTAGCTTTATCCACCTCAATACCTCTTTCGGAGATCTTGTGCCCCAAGACAATACCTTCATTAACCATAAAGTGGCACTTTTCCCAATTCAAGACAAGATTAGTTTCTTCGCATCTCTGCAAAACTCGATCAAGGTTGCTCAAGCAATCATCAAATGAAGTTCCGTAAACGGAAAAATCATCCATGAAAACCTCAAGAATCTTTTCACAAAAGTCAGAGAATGTAGCCATCATACATCTTTGAAAAGTAGCAGGTGCATTGCATAAACCAAAAGGCATACGTCTATAAGCAAAGGTACCGAAAGGGCAAGTAAACGTGGTTTTTTCTTGATCCTCTTTAGACACATGTATTTGAGAGAAACCAGAGTAACCATCTAGAAAGCAAAAATGAGTATGTTTGGATAGTATTTCTAGCATTTGATCAATAAAAGGTAGAGGGTAATGATCTTTCTTAGTAGGTTTATTTAATTTCCTAAAATCAATCACCATTCTATAACCTGTAACAATTCTTTGCGGGATCAATTCATTTTTATCATTAGGAACAACGGTAATACCTCCCTTCTTAGGGACACAATGAACGGGACTAACCCATCTACTATCAGCAACATGATAAATTATACCTGCCTCCAGAAGCTTTAGTATTTCTTTTCTTACCACTTCTTTCATCTTAGGATTCAACCGTCGTTGGTGATCAACAACCGGTTTGGCAACAGGCTCCATATTAATTTTATGCTGACATAGAGTGGGACTAATGCCCTTAAGATCATCCAGAGTATATCCAATAGCAGCACGGTGCTTCCTCAGAGTTTTCAATAATCTCTTTTCTTCATGCTCTGAAAGGTTAGCACTAATAATAACAGGATATATCTCCTTTTCATCAAGATAAGCATATTTCAAAGTATCGGGTAATTGTTTAAGCTCAAACACGGGATCACCCTTGGGTGGAGGAGGATCCCCAAGTATTTCAACAGGTAAGTTGTGTTTCAGAATAAGCTGCTGATCAAAGAAAATTTTATCTATTTCATTCCTCTCATTCATATGCATATCATTTTCATGATCTAGCAAATATTGTTCTAGAGGATCAGTAGGAGGCACAGCGATAGAAGCAAGACCAATAATTTCATCTTTACTAGGCAATTCTTTGTCATGGGGTTGTCTACGAAATTTAGAGAAATTGAACTCATGAGACACGTCCCCAAAACTCACAGTAACAGTTTCCTTTTCACAATCAATCTTAGCATTAACAGTATTCAAGAAGGGTCTACCAAATATAATGGGACAAAAATCATCTTGTGGGGAACCAAGAACAAGAAAATCAGTAGGATACTTTATTTTACCACACAAGACTTCAACATCTCTAATAATCCCCATTGGTGCAATAGTATCTCTATTAGCAAGCTTAATAGTAACATCAATTCCCTCTAGTTCAACTGGTGCAATATCATGCATAATTTCTTTGTATAAGGAAAAGGGAATTGCACTCACGCTAGCACCCATATCACACAAGCCATGATAACAATGATCTCCTATTTTAACAGAAACCACAGGCATGCCAACAACTGGTCTGTGTTTACTCTTAGTATCAGGCCTAGCAATTCTAGCAGCTTCATCATAGAAATGAATAACATGCCCATCAATATTATTAACCAAGAGATCTTTAACCATAGCAATACTAGGTTCAACTTTAATTTGTTCAGGGGGTGTAGGTGTTGTAGCACAACTCTTACGAACCACAGTTGAAGCTTTAGCATGTTCCTTTATTCTAACAGGGAAAGGTGGTTTCTCAATATAAGCAGTAGGAATAACAGGATCAACATTATAAGTAATAGTTTCCTCTTCAACCTTAATAGGTTCAACTACTTTCACTTCAATGGGAGGATGATATTTAAACCACTTCTCCTTAGGGAGATCAACATGAGTAGCAAAAGATTCACAGAAAGAAGCTACTATCTCAGAGTCAAGTCCATATTTAGTGCTAAATTCACGAAAAGCATCGGTGTCTATAAAGGATTTAACACAATCAAACTTAAGGTTTATACCTGACTCCTTACCTTCGTCGAGTTCCCAATCTTCAGAGTTGCGTTTGATTCTTTCCAATAAATCCTATTTGAATTCAATATCTTTCTTCATGAAGGAACCACCACAAGAAGTGTCGAGCATGGATCGATTATTATGAGAAAGCCGAGCATAAAAATTTTGAATGATAATTTCTCTTGAGAGCTCATGGTTGGGGCATGAATATAACATTGACTTAAGCCTCCCCCAAGCTCGAGCGATTCTTTCTCCTTCACGAGGCCAAAAAATATAAATATAATTCCGATCACGATGAACCAGATGCATAGGATAAAACTTCTGATGAAATTCCAATTTCAATTGGTTGTAGTTCCATGATCCAATATCATCACATAGCCTATACCATGCCAATGCCTTCTCCTTTAAAGATAAAGGAAAGACCTTCTTCTTGACAACATCCTCGGGCAAACCTGCAAGCTTAAATAATCCGCAAACTTCATCCACATAGATTAGATGCAAATCAGGATGTAGTGTTCCGTCTCCTGCATAAGGATTAGCTAGCAGTTTCTCTATCATACCCGAAGGGATTTCATAATAAATATTTTCAGTAGGTTCAGTAGGTTGAGGAGCAACTCTTTGTGCTTCCGGTCGAGGTGAAGATACCCCGAACAAGCCCCTCAAAGGATTATTTTCCATAGTAACAAGTGACAGTAAATTTCAGCACACTATATAAATTTTTCCTTACCAAGTTCCACTCACCAAAGGCGCTTCACTCCCCGGCAACGGCACCAGAAAAGAGTCTTGATGACCCACAAGTATAGGGGATCTATCGTAGTCCTTTCGATAAGTAAGAGTGTCAAACCCAACGAGGAGCAGAAGGAAATGACAAGCGGTTCTCAGTAAGGTATTCTCTGCAAGCACTGAAATTAGCGGTAACAGATAGTTTTGTGATAAGATAATTCGTAACGGGTAGAAAGTAACAAGTGTAGTAAAGGTCCAGCAAGGTGGCCCAATCCTTTTTATAGCAAAGGACAAGCCTGGACAAACTCTTATATAAAGCAAAGCGCTCCCGAGGACACATGGGAATTTCTGTCAAGCTAGTTTTCAGCATGCTCATATGATTCGCGTTCGTTACTTTGATAATTTGATATGTGGGTGGACCGGTGCTTGGGTGCTGCCCTTACTTGGACAAGCCTCCCACTTATGATTAACCCCTCTCGCAAGCATCCGCAACTACGAAAGAAGAATTAAGATAAATCTAACCATAGCATGAAACATGTGGATCCAAATCAGCCCCTTACGAAGCAACGCATAAACTAGGGTTTAAGCTTCTGTCACTCTAGCAACCCATCATCTACTTATTACTTCCCAATGCCTTCCTCTAGGCCCAAACAATGGTGAAGTGTCATGTAGTCGACGTTCACATAACACCACTAGAGGAGAGACAACATACATCTCATCAAAATATCGAACGAATACCAAATTCACATGATTAGTTATAACAAGACTTATCCCATGTCCTCAGGAACAAACGTAACTACTCACAAAGCATATTCATGTTCATAATCAAAGGAGTATTAATGATTATCAAGGATCTGAACATATGATCTTCCGCCAAGTAAACCAACTAGCATCAACTACAAGGAGTAATGAACACTACTAGCAACCCACAGGTACCAATCTGAGGTTTTGAGTCAGAGATCGGATACAAGAGATGAAATAGGGTTTGAGAGGAGATGGTGCTGGTGAAGATGTTGATGGAGATTGACCCCCTCTTGATGAGAGGATCGTTGGTGATGACGATGGCTTCGATTTCCCCCTCCGGGAGGGAAGTTTCCCCGGCAGAACAGCTCCGCCGGAGCCCTAGATTGGTTCTTCCAAAGATCCGCCTCGAGACGGCGGCGCTTTGCCCCGAAAGCTCTGTTATTATTTTTTCCAGGTCAAAAACCTCCATATAGCAGAAGATGGGCACCAGAGGGCTGCCAGGTGGGCCACAAGCCATAGGGGCGCGCCCAGGGGGGTAGGGCGCGCCCCCCTGGCTTGTGACTGCCTGGTGGGCCCCCTGATGTATTTCTTTCGCCCAATATTTTTTATATATTCCAAAATAATTCTCCGTAGATTTTCAGGACTTTTGGAGTTGTGCAGAATAGGTATCTCAGATTTTGCTCCTTTTTCAGTCCAGAATTCCAGCTGCCGGCATTCTCCCTCTTCATGTAAACCTTGTAAAATAAGAGAGAAAAGGCATAAGTATTGTACCATAATGTGTAATAACAGCCCATAATGCAATAAATAGAGATATAAAAGTATGATGCAAAATGGACGTATCAGCCCGCGGTAGGGATCTGCCGGGTTAATGTAACATTCGTAATCAGTCGGGAATGGAAGAGAAAGCATGCATGGCCGAATCTTCCCTCCTTTACTTCACACCCAACGGCCCCGCGGTGACCTATGCACAGGCGGACGGGACCTTGCCGTGGTTTGTCTGCCGGGAGCGTCGATTAGTGGATGTGTTCTAGCATTTGGTTCGGGACTTATCCCTGGCGGGACAAATGCAAGACCGAACCTCATGCGAGCTCATCGACACTGACGATACCGCCGCTGCGCAGAGCTAACCACAGGCGGGTAAGGAGGAGGGAGAGGGGCATAGCTAGGTACCGCTTTCGTTCCTTGGCCGACTGAATTACGCCACACCACCTTAGGGTCGGGCGGACCCGTTTCCTTCCGGCTCTCCCCGCTCCGGCCTTGGCCATGGGGAACACAACGGCGGCGCCGTCTACGCCAGCCGCGTCGCCCAGGACGCCTTCCTCATTCGCGGCCTCCGCAACGCCCGCCGATCCTGCGGTTGCATGCGAGGGAGCCCTTGAAGTGGAGGGATGCGTGGCCGTGCTGGGCTTCTTCTTGGGAGCCATGGATGAAGAAGATGATGATGAAGATCGACTCGCCGTTCACGAACTCGGGTTCGCGCAAATGATGCACGCCCCCTACCTGGCACGCCAAAGATGTCGGGGCATGGATGCTCGCGATCACCTATGGGACTAGAGGCCCCTTTGTGGTTCGGCAAGGGGGGTCACGTTGCACAAAGAGCGGAGAGCATGACGATCAGGACGCTGGCATTTTTACCCAGGTTTGGGCTGCTGTGAAGCGTAAAACCCTACTCCTGCTTTTGGTGGATTGATCAAAGGAACACGAAGAACACGCAACGCTTAACCCCGGCAAGAGTTGCTGTCGGGATGAGCTACTATGCGAGCACAAGTGTCCAAAGGTCCGAATCTTGAGCTAGGTTGCCTCGGGCCTCTTTTTATAGTGCAAGGGGCAACCACAATGGCAAAACAGTCATTATCTATCGATTAGATAGCTTAGCAAAGCTATCATACCTAACTCTGGCATTTAGGATAAAATACCATGATTACTAGACTAGGTGGCACTCGGGGATGCATCCCCGGCAAGCTCTTGCCACCGCTTGGCTAGCCATTGCTTAGGGTCTTGACACGCTGCTGGACGGGTGTCAACTGGGTGTAATCGGCCTTCCGGTGCATCGCCACATGCTTAGCAAGAGCCACTTAGCCGCTTGAGGGCTCGACACCGCATTGATAAGTGACTGGCGTAGCGATGCGGTGGAGCGGTGGCTGGTTAGCTCGCGCCTGCCGGGGGAAGGTTTGCCGGGTCTTCCCAAGATGTGTGCGCCTCGGTCCTCGGAAGGCTCCGGGGACGTGGCTGGCGTGCTTTGGGCCCCTCCTGGGCCGTTGTGCTGGTGTTGCCGGCGCTTGCTTGGCCTTCTGCAGGTTGTTGCTGCTGGGTGCTGATTCTTGAATGCTTGCGTGGTGGTGTGGTAACTTTTCCCGACGGGTTTGTTTGCTCGTGAAGGCCGGAGGCCTACTGTCCGTGTACAAGTCAGGGGGAAATGAACACCCCTGTTTGTATACCCCGACACCCTACGATGCCGCCACCGCCTCCCTCTCTCGCTTCCGATGATGCCACAACTTTCGGGCAACGTTCTCCGCCTTGCAAGAAGCAGCGGGGGAAGGGACGGCGACAGACGAGGAGGACTGCGTCTCTGTCACGGCGGTTGGGATGGGCTGGAAGACATCATGGCGGCGGATCGGGGCCGATAGTGAGGATGGGGAGCAAGGGTGCCGGACGGCAAGGGTTCGAGCGCGGGAAAGGTTGGAGGGCGGTGAGAGGGGGATGAAGGGTTTGGAGGATTTGGTGCAATTTGTGGTGGGCTTGGGGTGCGAGTCCGACATGGCGGGCATGCCCGGGCGCGCCCGAGAACCCCCATACCCGCCTCATATTTGGGCTGGATATGAGGGGTGCTGGTGAGCCCGGGCGTTTGAGACGGGTATGAGGGGTCTGGCTGTAGATGCTCTAAGAGCATCTCTAGATATCTTAAAACTTCGACGAAATGCATTATGCGGGACGGACAAAACACCGGCTCAATCAGATCCGCAAAAAAGGACCCGACCCGTAAAATTTTTAGAGGAGGCCCGTAAACCATCCCCGTTTCCGTTATATATTCGGACGTCGACGCATTTTAGGTATCCCATCCCACAAATCCCCCATCCTCGTCCGTCGCGAACCTCCTCCCTTCGGCGAGAAATTGCCTCCCCTCCGGCAGCGGTTTTCGGCGCCTTCGACCACCGGATCTCTCTGGCGATGGCGACCGCGGGTGTAGGGCATGGAGGCGGCGACGGTTTTGGTCGACGCGGCCGGCTCAGGTGCGGCAGGTTCGCCGGCCGCAAGCGTCGCAAGGATGACGAGGCTGCCAACTCATCCCTTCGCCCTCCCGTGACGTATGCGCGAAGGGAGGCGTCGCGCATCCGCGGCGTCAGGTTGCGCGTGTGGGCTAGTTTTCAGCGCCTCGGGAGGATCTTTGACCCGGCCATCCAGCAGCTCCGGGAGACCGAGGCCGCGTGGTGGCAGGCGAGGGCGGCCGCCCCGGCCGGCGATGTAGCTGCGGCTGGGCGCCTGCAAGAGCTCTGGGAGGAGTACCAACTCTAGCAGACACTCTCGAGCACCCTGATCTACCACACCCTCGACGGCTATGAGCCGCCACCACGCGAGAACGGCTCCGACGACGGTGACTCCGGCTCTGGTGCGGATGCGTAGCACAAGTATGCATTCAAAGTTGAACCTCGCGTAGTATGAACTACTTTAATTTCCATATGAACTAAGCTTGTACGAACTATGTTTGGAACTCTAGTGATATAAATTATGGCGCGAACTACTAATTTTTTTAAATCATGTTGATTTTGGTGATGTATGCAGGATATTTCTATCCCAGCGCATGTCGTCCCGTAAATTTCGTTTACGGGAGCTCTTAAACGATTGTTGCAGCTCGGGCGGTTGCGGGATCAGCTAGAGATGCTCTAGAGCATCTCTAGCACATCCCGTAAACAACCGGCGAACTACACTTTTCTGGCCGATTTACTGGACAGGCCAAAATTCCGGCCCAAGCAGATCCCGTAAATCCGGCCCGACCCGTAAACCGCCCGCGATTCCAGTATATATGCATGCTCCGGATCAATTTAGGGTATTCCTCCTCTTTCTCCCCTTTCCCCCTCCGCCATGATGTCTACTACACAAGTTTGTTCTTGTAGACTCGTGTTGGGCCTCCAAGCACAGAGTTTGTAGGACAACAACAAATTTCCCTCAACTAGATGACCTAAGGTTTATCAATCTGTGGGAGGTGTAGTATGAAGATGGTCTCTCTCAAACAACCCTGCAATCAAA
Organism: Elymus sibiricus; assembly: GCA_039707655.1. Classification (NCBI taxonomy): domain Eukaryota; kingdom Viridiplantae; phylum Streptophyta; class Magnoliopsida; order Poales; family Poaceae; genus Elymus; species Elymus sibiricus. The sequence continues at coordinate 365,645,448 of CM077663.1, read as the reverse complement.
TACAAGCAATCTCTTGTGTCCCCAACACACCCAATACAATGGCAAATTGTATAGGTGCACTAGTTTGGCGAAGTGTAGTACGGATAGTACATATAGGATTTTGTAATCTGAAATAATAAAAACAGCAAGGTAACAATTTATAAAATTGAGCACATGCTTGGAAACAAGGCCTAGGATGCAAACTTTCACTAGTGCAATCTCAAAATAGTGCTAACATAGTTGAATCATATAACCATCCCTCAACATGTGACAAAGAATCACTCCAATGTTCCTATCTAGCGGATAACATGAGATGAAATTGTTGTAGGTAGTAAAACCACCTCAAAGTTATCCTTCCGATCAATCTATTGAGCCATCCCTATAAGTGTCACAAACAGCCCTAGAGTTCGTACTAGAATAACACCTATGATACGCATCAATCAACTCTAATGTCACCTAGATACTCCAATGTCACCGCAAGTATCCATGAGTTAATTATTCGACATGGATCAAACAATTTCAGATTCATCATATTCAATCCAACACAAAGAACTTTAAAGAGTACCCCAAAGTTTCTATGAGAGAAAGTAGGACGAAAATGTGCATCAACCTATGTGGCTAGATCACCCCAATGTCACCACAGGAATCCACAAGTTGATGACCAAAACATACATCAAGGACTCAACAGAATACCCCATTGTCACCATGGGTATCCACATGCAAGACCTATTTCAAGTGTTATCAAATCCAAAGTATCCAATCCAACATAACAAAACCTCAAAGGGAAAGACTCAATTCATCACAACAAGATAGAGAGGGAAGAACACCATATGATCCAACAATGTTAACAAAGCTCGTGATACATCAAGATCGTGCCAACTCAAGAAGACAAGAGAGAGAGAGAGAGAGAGAGAGAGAGAGATCGAACACATAGCTACAGGTACATGCCCTGTGGGTGAACTACTCTCTCCTCGCTATGGAGACCGTCGTGATGATGAAGGTGGCCTCCTGATAACCCACAAGTGTAGGGGATCATTTGTAGCCTTTTTCGATAAATAAGAGTGTCGAACCCAACGAGGAGCTAAAGGTAGAACAAATATTCCCTCAAATTCTATTGACCACCGATACAACTCTACGCACACTTTAACGTTTGCTTTACCTAGAACAAGTATGAAACTATTTTGTAGGTGATAGGATAGTTTGCGTGAATAAAACTAGAAGTACTTTGCGGGAATAAAACTACGAGTAAATTGCAAGATAATAAAAGTTAGTTGTTTAGTAGAAAGCTTTTGTCAAACAAGAAGGTTTTTTGTCCCTAGGCAATTGATAACTAGACCGGTAATCATTATTGCAATTTTATATGGGGGAGAGGCATGAGCTAACATACTTTCCGTACTGGGATCATATGCACTTATGATTGGAACTCTATCAAGCATCCGCAACTACCAAAGATCATTAAGGTAAAACCCAACCATAGCATTAAGTATCAAGTCCTCTTTACTCCCATAAAGACATTAATACTCAGGCATCCCAACAAACAATCGTGTCTTTCAAAATATCAACGCTAAAGAAAGCTATCCCTACAAAATCATATAGTCTTGTCATGCTCCGTCTTCTTAACACAAAGTATTTATCATGCACAACCCCAATGACAAGCCGAGCAATTGGTTCATACTTTTTAACGCGCTTCAGCCTTTTCAACTCCCATGCAATACATGAGCGCAAGCCATGGATATAGCACTATGGGTGGAATAGAGTATGATGATAGGGGTAAATATAGAGAAGACAAAAAGGTAAGAAAGTCTCACATCGATGCGGCTAACCAACGGGCTATGGAGATGCCGATCAATTGATATCAATGTGAGGAGTAGGGATTGCCATGCAACGGATGCACTAAAAGCTATAAGTGTATGAAAGCTCAATATGAAAACTAAGTGGGTGTGCATCTAACTCTATAATGAAAAATTCCCACTACTATATGAAAGTGACAACATAGGAGACTCTCTATATGAAAAACATGGTGCTACTTTGAAGCACAAGTTTGGAATTAGCTGCCCCTTCTCTCTTTGTCTCTCATTTTTTTTCCTTTTTTGTTGTTGTCCGGAGTCTCATCCAGACTTGTGGGGGAATCATAGTTTCCATCATCCTTTCCTCACTGGGACATGCTCTAATATAGAATAATGATGATCATCACACTTCTATTTACTTACAACTCAATATTTCAACTTGCTACCTAGAACAAAATATGACTCTATATGAATGCCTCTGGCAGTGTACCAGGATGTGCAATGATCTAGCGTAACATGTATAAAAAATGATGAACGGTGGCTGAGCCACAAATACTATGTCAGCTATATGATCAAGCAAAGCAATATGACAATGAATGCTCAAGTCATCAAAATGGAAGCGATGGAAGTTGCATGGCAATATATCTCGGAATGGCTATGGAAAGGCCATAATAGGTAGGTATGGTGGCTGTTTTGAGGAAGATACAATAAGGCTTATGTGTGATAGAGCGTATCATATCACGGGGTTTGGATGCACCGGTGAAGTTTGCACCGACTCTCGGGGTGAGAAAGGGCAATGCATGGTACTGTAGAGGCTAGCAAATTGCGGAAAGGTAAGATTGCGTATGATCCATGGACTCACATTAGTCATAAAGAACTCATATAATTATTGCGAATGTTTATTAGCCCTCGAAGCAAAGTACTACTACGCATGCCCCTAGGGGGATAGATTGGTAGGAAAAGACCACCGCTCGTCCCCGACCGCCACTCATAAGGAAGACAATCAATAATAAATCATGCTCCAACTTCATAGCATAACGAGAGACTATACGTGCATGCTTCGGGAATCACAAACCTTAACACCAATATTCTTACTAACCACAACCGTTTACTAGTACCTCCCACATATTATCATCTCTATATCGGAAAACTATTGCAAGGAATCAAACATATCATATTCAGTGATCCATAAGTTTTATGTAGGATTTTATGACTAACCATGTAAATGACCAATTCATGTTGACTCTCTAAATAGATATAAGTGAAGCAAGAGAGTTTAATTGTTTCTACAAAAGACCATGCTCTAATAAATATAAGTGAAGCAAAAGAGCATTCTACAAATAGCGGTTTTCTATGTGAAGAGAAACAGGCAATCCAAACTTCAAATGATATAAGTGAAGCACATGAAGCATTCTATAAAGCCATACTCAAAAGATATAAGTGAAGTGCAATGAGCATTCTATAAGTCAACCATGGACCATCTCATACCAGCATGGTGCATAAAAGAAAAGTGAAAACTAAACATAAAATATGCTCCAAGATTTACACATATCACATGAACGAAACAAAAACGAAAACATACCGATACTTGTTGAAGAAAGATGGGATGCCTTTCGGGGCATCCCCAAGCTTAGACGCTTGAGTATCCTTGGATATTTACTTGGGGTGCCTTGTTAATCCTAAAGCTTGAACTCTTGCCTCTCCTCCTTCTCCTTATATCGAGACCTCCTCGATCTTAGAACACTTCATCCACACAAAACTTAACAGAAAATTCGTGAGATCCGTTAGTATAATAAAGCAAATTACTACATTAAATACTGTTGCAAACCCATTCATATTTTATATTTTCATTATCACTTCTGTATTATAACTTCTCCATGGCTTATACCACCGATAAAATTGATAGTTTCATCAAAACAAGCAAAACAATGCATCAAAAACAGAATCTGTCTTAAACAGGACAGTCTGTAGTAATCTGAACTTTGACCATACTTCTGTAATTCCAAAAATTCTGAAAAATTAGGAAGAAATAAAAATTTTGTATATAAATACTGTGTAAAAATTTCAGAAACTTTTGACGTTCCAGTAAAAAATGTAAATTCACGCACTACAGCCAAAGTTTCTGTTTTTACACCGCACATACCAACAAGCAATCCCCTATTCTATTTAACATTGTGGCCGATATGTTAGCTACCCTTGTTGAGCGGGCTAAGGTGGCCAGTCAGGTTAGTGGCGTGATTCCTCATTTAGTAGAAGAGGGTTTGTCCATTCTACAATATGCGGATGACACTATACTTTTTATGGATCATGACCTAGATAAAGCAAGAAACCTCAAATTGCTTTTATGTGCATTTGAGGAGCTCTCTGGTCTCAAAATAAACTTCCATAAAAGTGAGCTTTTTTGCTTCGGCGATGCGGCTGAGTCCGCATTCGAGTATGCTGAGATTTTCGGCTGTCAGCTAGGGCAGTTCCCGATTAAGTATCTAGGTATTCCGATTCACTATCGGCGTTTAACTATCGCTGAGTGGAAGAGACTTGAGAAACGTCTAGCCAGCTGGAAGGCCAAACTCTTGTCGTATGGGGGACGTCTTATTCTGATCAATTCCGTCCTTAGCAACATGGTTTTGTACATGTTGTCGTTCTTTCACTTACCGAAAGGGGTTCTTCAGCGTCTTGATTATTTTAGATCCAGATTTTTTTGGCAGTGTGATAATGAATCCAAGAAATATCGGCTGGCTAGGTGGAGTGTATTATGCAGACCTAAAAGTCAAGGAGGCCTTGGAATCCAGGATCTTGAGATTAAAAACATCGCTCTTCTGAGTAAATGGTTATACAAACTACTCATGAAGAATGGAGTGTGGCAAGAACTCATTCGTAATAAGTACGTGGGGTCCAAAGCCATTTCTCAAGTTCATTGGAAACCAGGTGATTCACATTTTTGGAGTGGCATGATGAAGGCGAAGGAATTCTTTTTCCACTTTGGTACTTTCTCGGTTAGGGATGGTTCTCAGGTTCGATTCTGGGAAGACACCTGGCTGGGGGGCACTCCACTTATGGTGCAATACCCTAGTTTGTATAGGATCGTCAGACATAAATTCGTCACGATCAAACAAGTCTTGGGACAAGAAAACCCTGATATTTCTTTCTGTAGGGACCTTTTTGGGCCTCGCCTGGTAGCATGGAATGAGTTACTCATTCGTCTGGAGACCATTCAGTTGTCTGGCGAACCAGATAAATTTCGATGGAATTTGCATCAGAATGGTTGCTTTTCAGTGAAATCCTTTTATGATGCATTGGTTCACACTGATGTTCCGGTTGATAACAAGAAATTGTGGAAGCTAAAAATCCCTCTAAGATTGAAGATATTCCTTTGGTTTCTTAACAGAGGGGTCATCTTAACTAGAGATAACCTGGCACAACACAATTGGCAAGGTAGCAAGACATGTGTCTTTTGCCAACATGACGAGTCCATTAAACACTTATTATTTGAGTGTAAGTTTGCTCGTGCAGTCTGGGCCATAGTTCAAGTAGCTTCAAATCTATATCCCCCACGTAGTGCACGTAACATGTTCGACAATTGGTTGCGGGGAATCGATAAACAATTTACTGCACATCTACTCATGGGGGCGGCTGCCTTATGTTGGGCATTGTGGCTTACCAGGAATGATGTGGTTTTTAACAATAAATGTGTTTTATCTCCTGTGCAGGTTATTCATGCATGTACGCGATGGCTCCGTACGTGGTCTATACTGCAGAGGCCGGAGGACAGAGACCTTTTTATGATGGCGTCCACACGGCTGGAGCATACGGCCAGGGAGGTTTTCTCCCAACATGGATGGCGGTGTAATCTCCGGATAGGATGAGTCCCACCCTAGGCTGGACTAATTTACTTTTCTTCTAAAACGACATTTATTTTCAGGCTTGTTGGACTTATTGGCTGTGTGCATCGTGCTATAAAGAGGCCGGGCATTCTTTCAATGGGTTGTATCACCTCGATATATAAGTTGAATGAAATGTTCTTTATCGAAAAACAAGCAATCTAATCATCCTAAAGGCAAATCTTGGCACATTATTTTTATAATACAATGGATTTTTACAAGGGGATAATTATTTTTGTTGAAAAGTTTCTGTGATTCAAGATTCACAAAGTTTCCATGGGCATGAACAAAGTTCAGGGAATCCCCCCACTTTCACGATGTTCGTCTCTCTCACTTTCACTTTTCTTTTATGAAGTTTTAGGTTCCCCTCTATATTTTTTTGTTTTTAAACTTTATAAAAGCACTCAACAGAATAAAATGACTCTCTAAAACTTCCGGGTTGTCTCCCTGGCAGCGCTTTCTTTAAAGCCATTAAGCTAGGCATAAAGTGCTCAAGTAATGGATCCACCCGGATCCCAAGGTATATCAAAGCCAATTTTAATTAACAATGATTTGTAATTTAGCAATGAGCACAAAGCAACATATATCATGCAATGACGAAGTCTAACTCTCTTCCTATGCATCGGCATGTCATAAAAGAACAATTCATGCACATCAAGTAAAGGCCAATGCATAGTATAAACAGTTTCTTGCAATTTTATCGTATTGGAAACATAAAGAGGTGAAATGTAGTTCCTCTCTCATAATAATTGCAAGTAGGAGCAGCAAGCACATGCATAATATATTCATCAAAATCATCATGTGTAGTAGCAAAACGCAACCCATCAATATAATCCTTAATAAGAGCAAACTTCTCCGATATAGTGTAGTTGGGAGAATTCAAAAAAATAATAGGACTATCATGTGTGGGTGCAATAGCAACAATTTCATTCTTAACATAAGGAACTATAGCAAGTTCATCTTCATAAGCATAATTCATATTGGCATCTTGGCCACAGGCATAGCAAGCATCAAGTTCATCAAAAAGGGATATTTCAAAAGAATCCATGGGATCATAGAAATTATCATAGCATTCATCCTTCGGTAAGCACGAAGGGAAATAAAATAATGTATGAGTTGAAGAGTTACTCTCATTAGAAGGTGGGCACGGGTAGCTAATCCGCTCTTCCTCCTTTTGTTCTTCGCTCTCCTCCTCATCTTTTTCATCTAATGAGCTCACAATTTCAGCAATTTCTTCTTCCATAGATTCCTGCAAAATATTAGTCTCTTCCAAGGCAACGGTCATTCTTTCAATAAATTCTTTAACATAAGCATTAGAAGCATATTTTTCATAGCAATATTTGAGTACGGCAAAATTTTCAGACTTATAAAGAGTAGCGTCACACTTTTCAATCAAAGAAGCAATTTCATAAGCACCCTTAAAAGCAACAAATTCTTCAATTTGTTCAACATCATAATAACAATAGGCTTCCTTGGCATAAGAAGATAGTATTTCATTATCATTAAACACACATTGGTAGGGAAGGTGTTTTTTAGTTTCTTCAGAACAACAAGTAAAATCATAAATTTCACATAGATTCCAAGCATAACACATCAAACATTTTATTTGATGGTCCAAAATTCTCCCTTTTTGAGACAACCGGTGACGCACAGGATAAGCATGCTCATGTAAAGATTTTCCATCAACTAAGCTAGTTGGGGTTTCAGCACGAGCACAAAGGGATCGAAGATGATCCAAGTAATATTCTTCGATAGTACGGAACACTAGTGGTTCCTCAACTTTTGGAGCAGCAAGTACATCTAAAGTTTTTGGTATTTTGCGTTGCCTACCCATATATAAAGATAGAAAACAAGAGCACAAAATAAAAACTACTTAGTGATAAAGCAAACAAGCACACACGAGAATATTCACCCCACGCTATTGCTCCCCGGCAATGGCGCCAGAAAAAAGGTCTTGATAGCCCACAAGTGTAGGGGATTGTTTGTAGCCTTTTTTGATAAATAAGAGTGTCGAACCCAACGAGGAGCTAAAGGTAGAACAAATATTCCCTCAAGTTCTATCGACCACCGATACAACTCTACACACACTTTAACGTTTGCTTTACCTAGAACAAGTATGAAACTATTTTGTAGGTGATAGGATAGTTTGCACGAATAAAACTAGAAGTACTTTGTGGGAATAAAACTATGAGTAAATTGGAAGATAATAAAAGTTAGTTGTTTAGTAGAAAGCTTTTGTCAAACAAGAAGGTTATTTGTCCCTAGGCAATTGATAACTAGACCGGCAATCATTATTGCAATTTTATATGAGGGAGAGGCATGAGCTAACATACTTTCTGTACTTGGATCATATGCACTTATGATTGGAACTCTAGCAAGCATCCGCAACTACCAAAGATCATTAAGGTAAAACCCAACCATAGCATTAAGTATCAAGTCCTCTTTACTCCCATATGCAACAACCCACCTACTCGGGTATGTGTCTTCTGTCACTCACGCCACCCACCATAAGCAAATCATGAACATATTGCAACACCCTACAGTGGGGATCCCTCACGTTTGCGTGACACGGAGGGCACCATAGGACAGCACCAAAATAAAACATACAACTCATACCAACAACGATCATCAATTAGCCCATAGGACAAAACGGATATACTCAAACATCATAGGATAGCCACATATCATTGGGAAATAATATATGGAGTTGAGCACCATGTTTAAGTAGAGATTATGGCGGGGAAGAGAGGTGTTACACCGCTTCATAGAGGGGGAGAGAGTTGACGTTGACGGCGGCGAAGTTGTTGGTGTAGATCGTCGTCATGATGATTGTCCCGGCGGCGTTCCGGCGCCACCGGGAGAAAGGGGGAGAGAGAGCCCCCCTCCTCCTTCTTCTTCCTTGGCCTCCCCCTAGATGGGAGGAGAGTTCCCCCTCTGGTCCATGGCCTCCATGGTGGCGGAGGGGCAGGAGCCCCTCCGAGATTGGATCTCCCTCTCCGTTCTCTTATGTTTCATGTTCCTGTTTTTTGGCCGAAAACCGTTTCTTATATTCCCGAAGATCCGTAACTCCGATTGCGCTGAGATTTTAACACGATTTTTTCCGGATATAAGATTCCTTGCGCCTGAAGTAGAGCTCCAACCGACTTACGAGGAGGCCATGATACACCACCACACGCTTGGGCCCTAGGGCGCGCCCTGGTGTCTCGTGGTGGCTGTGGGCCTCCTTTTGCATTGATTCCACCTCTCAAAAATCAAAAATATTCCAAAATAATTCTTCATAAATTTTTATCACGTTTGGACTTCGTTTGATATGGATATTCTATGAAACAAAAAACATGCAACAAACAGGAACTTACATTGGGCACTGGATCAATAGGTTAGTCCAATAAATCATATAAATTGTTGCCAAAAGTATGTAAAAGTTGTATACTATTGGCATGAAACAATAAAAAATTATAGATGCGACAGAGACGTATCACCTCCTGTGATGATTTCCCCCTCCGGTAGGGTGCTAGAAAAGGGCTCCAGATGAGATCGCTTCGGAATAGAGGCTTACGGCGGCTGCGCGGAAGTTCTAGGTTTCTTTCTGGTAGTTTTGGGATTTATAGGAATTTTTGGTGTCGGTTTCATGCCAGGGGGATGCCCGAGGGGCCCACGAGCTCGGAGCACACTCCCTACCCCCAGGGCACGTGGTGTGAGCTCCTCGCTCCCCTTGACTTTGCCTGGTCCTCAAAGATTCGGGAGTCTCTTTTGTTCCAAAAAAATCACCAAAAAGTTTCAGCCCAATCCGTGAACTTCTATTTCTGCACAAAAATAACACCATGGTAATTCTACTAAAAATAGTGTTAGTCCAAGTTAGTTTCATCCAAATCATATAAAAGTGCACCAAAACCATATAAAGCTGTTGTAAACATGGCATGAATACTTCATAAATTATTGATATGTTGGAGACGTATCACGCCGCAAATCGATTCCCTCCGGTGACAAATCGACACCATCTGGCAGCCTTTTGCCGCGGTTTTCTCGAGTGGATCTTCACTGCGATAGCGACTGCAGGTGCAGGGCATGGCGGCGGCCGGGGTTTAGGGGACCGCAGGGGCTTTGGGTGCCGGTGTGTTCGGCGCTCGTGGCGGCTTCGCCGCCCGCAAGCGTAGGAACGACGACGAGGTAGGCGGCTCCGACCTCCGTCCTCCCGTGTCGGAGAGGCAGAGGGAGGTGACGCACAAGCGCGGCGCCAAGTCCCGCAGCGCCAGCTCCAAGTCGCGTGTGTGGGACAACTTCCGTCGCTTGGCGACATCTTCGATCCAACGCTGCAGCGCCGTAGCGATGCGGAGGTCGCGTGGTTCCACGTGAAGGAGGCCATCATAGCGGGAGATGTAGCTACGGCCGCGCGTGCGTATCGGCGCTGCTGGAGGAGTTTTAGTTGTAGGCCACCCTCTGCTCCATGGTGATGTACAACACTTTGCAAGGCAATGAGCTGTAACACCCTAAAATTTTAACTATGATTTTATTAAGTAAAATTTTGACATTTTTTTTAAATTATATTAGATCTCTTTATTAATTTCAGAAGTTTTCTATTTTCTAAAATTCTTCCCTCCACATATAATTTTTTGGAAAATATTGTGGGCTTTCAAATTTTCTCCCAATCCTTTTATTTAACTTATGAATATTAGTAGGATTATTTTTATAATTATTTGGTATCAAAATAACTCTTTTATTAAAATTTTCAAACTCTAGAATGCCCCTGTTATACTAAGACTATTTTAAATAATTCTTTTAAAATTCCACAAAAAAATTTATACAAAATCCATGAGGACCTTTTTGAAATTTTGAGCACAACTTCCAATTTTCAAATCTTGTCCCAATTGAAAATTAAACTACAACCCTATTTTTCCCTGCTCAAATAATTCTGAAAATTTTCCCTCGTAGTCCTTCCAACCAAACTCTTAAGTCCAGAAGTCCATGTCCATTTTCCTCTTGAAAGATCATCAACTACTCCCTTCAAGTTTTGGTCCAGAAATGATATCCATCAATACTTGCATTGGCCACTTGGTCTTTTTGCCAAACCAAACACACAATCAACTCTTTAATGCAATGAAGCATTAACCTGCCAAGTTTCATATTCAACTAAATTCTCTAGGTAGCCCTGGCACTTCATCAAAAAGGTTGTAGGCATGGCATGAAACCTACACCCTACTAAGCTGCATATGACACTTGCTCCCCTGGACTAACCAACATGTCCATCCTCCTAACCAAACCACACACTGCCACCCTACCAAGTTCCAGGCTCAGAAAGACCACCTAGATTGATGTGGCAATTCGTCGAGCACTCGGCGTGCACGTCCAGAGCGCGAGCAGAGCACCCGTATTGCACCACGGTGGCACCCGAGTCGCTGCTTGTTCCTCACCGCCCATCCCAGCTCGATTCTCCCTACTAGCACCTACAACATGCCCCTTGACCACCAACACTTCCCTCCCTATCTCCTAGCGCCAGCCAGCACTAGCCAGAGCCGCTACCAATTGTCGCACGTCACTGTAAGCACCGTACAGGAGCCCCTGGCCAATTCCCAAATGTCAGCTCATCCTCGCCTTAATCCTCACCTACCTGAGCATATCCATGACTTGCCGACCACTCTAGCGACCCAACAGTCTCGCCACCATCCACGCTCCACCATCAATGGCCGCCGTCGTCGTGTTCGGATTTGGGAAGCCATGACACCGCCCAAACCACCTGGCACTCCCCTAAACTAGCCAGAGCGCTCTCGCCCTAACTACTAAACACCACTGTCCTCACCAACCCCCACTGGCCACCACCGACCCCGCCTACCTCAGTAATGGCGATCGCCGTCACGCCCGTCTCTAGAAGTAGCAACCGACCTCCCCCCAATGGTGCAACAACATCCTATACAAATGATTATTACCCCCTTTACGCATAAAGTTTTAAACTGTCGCCTTGCCTGTGTGGGCGATAGGGGGGTCCATCCCACATGATACAGAAAAAACATCGGCGATATGGAACAAGAACGCAAACGTTTGGTATAACTAAGCATATGCGATGTCCTCATTCATCACAAACGTGAGTCATCGGGAAACCGTTTGAGATATGTAATATTTTCCAAATGGTCCATCTTTGAGACTCGCGTGGGATCGCATTACCATTGCACGTGCTATTTTGTGGCATCGGTTACGATGCATGCCACATCACAAACAATTCACAATTGTAAATCGTGTACGATAAGGAGGATATTACACACATTTATATTTGCCACACCGCTTGCGACATGTAACTAAGAAGATAATTTAACCATCGTACAAGTGTCAGATAAGTTTATGAAACGTCTGACTGTCGTACTCGTGTCTGACGGGATAACTATCACACACACTATTCTATGCTGCAATGATTACGATGCGTACGGCATCACAAACAGTTTATGATTGTGAAGCATGTGCAATAGAGACACTATCACTAACAATTAATTCGATTACACCGTTTGCGATATTGCCTGACATCACACACGGTTTGGAAAAAGGCCATTGTGTGCATGGTCGCACACGTTTTCTATCTTTGAAATGTGTCGCATCATCAGTCATATCACAAATGTTGAGATTTACAAACCGTGTGCGGCTTATGACCCACAGGGCATATTTTTCCCTAATTTAATCGCTGCAATTTAAAATTGTAGAGAATTTGAATTTTAAAATAGGGAATAACTTTTCTATATTCATAAAATATATAGATATAGGTTCAACAACCAATGCATTATTTGATTCACAGGTATAAATCTTCAAGAATTACATCAAAAAAATTACATAAGCACCAAATAAGGAATGATGAACAATGATTGAATACTTGTATTAAAGACGGTAAAGAAAGAGACGAAAGATATTCTGGTTGCTGTAAAAGGTGAAATGGAATGCCCATATTGTGCCCTCTTCATGCCGAATGCACGCACGACTCTAGTCCAACCCCTTGTGATGGCCGACCGCCCATACTTCACTATCTCCATAAGGACTTCTATATAGTGATTGTAGTTTGGTGGAAATACCTTTACCTTTGCATGTCCAATAATCATGTAGTTTGAGAGGTGATCTTGAGTAAACTGCGTTGGGAACAACTGCAAATGAAAAAGATTCAGACATTGTCATCTAACAACTCATTATGGGCAATAAAAAGGCTATAGAGTTCTTAGTTATCATCCTGCAGATCATTGTTGTCTTGGACAAAGTGTAAACAAATAGTTTTTAATTTCCATCTCTTGACCCATTGTACTAACTCTTTATTAGTTTCCTCACTGGTTTATGAATATCTCATTGCCACATACACAAAAAGGGTCATAGCACAAATCTTTACTAATGACATATGTACCTACAAGCAAGAAGTTAATATTAGAATCTAAAATGCAATTGCACAATGATGTAGTACAATACTATCTCCGTCCCACTATATAAGATCTTATTGCTTAGATTATGGGGCGGAGGGAATATATATAAGACATGGGAAACAAACATAGCCGGGAACCAAAAACCATTAAAAGAGGCATCTGCTCACTACAATAGGCTTAACAACAACCAAATATTGTCGGAGAAGCATTTGTGCTAGGGTACGCCCTCTAAAACCCTGGTTCGAACTCTGGGGCCTTTTGTCCATCTACCTCACTACCCGAAGGTGACGTTGGCGAGGCTACAGAGCGCTGCTTCGCAAGAGCGCGCGCGTGCACACGCAGGGCACGACAGGGACACGAGGAGTTACCCAGGTTCGGGCCACCTTACGGTGTAAAACCCTACTCCTGCTTGTCTGGATTGCTCTTGGGGAGGCACAAGTGTTACAAGGTAGAAGACAATCAAAATGGTCGAATGGGGATCCCCCTCTAAGGTAGCAGCACTGTCCATCTTGTAGTTGCCTTGGTCCTCTTCCGCAAAAACAATGGCAGGAAAGGGCAGCCATAGGGCAGAAATTCAAAGGGGGGCATGTGCTCAGTCTTATCCTGACAAAAGGTGGTCTTCGCCTGCAAAGGCGCCGTTGATACTTGTGATTTGCGTTGCGTTTTCCGCGAAGAGGAGCAGGTGATGTAGCACAATATAGATAAGTATTTCCCTCAGTGAGAACCAAGGTTATCGAACCAATAGGAGTAGCTTGAAACCCCCGTCTTCAACGCCTGCACACAAAGAAGCAAACACTTGCACCCAACGCGGGCAAGAGGGTTGTCAATCCCCTTGGACTCGCTATTTGCAAGCAATGAAGTTTGTAGATGATACTTGATAACTGTAAATTGCACAATAAATAAAAGATAATTAAATGGCAGCAAGGTAATGAAAGCTTTTGTAAATATATAAGTGGATATACTCGGGGGCCATAGTTTTCCCTAGTTGCATCTCTCATGTAGTAAGCATTGATACGTCTCCAACGTATCTATAATTTTTGATTGTTCCATGCTATTATATTATCTATTTTGGATGTTTTATATTCATTAATATGCTATTTTATATTATTTTTGGGACTAACCTATTAACCCAGTGCCCAGTGCCAGTTTCTGTTTTTTCCTTGTTTTTGAGTATTGCAGAAAAGGAATATCAAACGGAGTCCAAACGGAATAAAATTCTACGATGATTTTTCTTGGACCAGAAGGAACCCAGGAGACTTGGAGAAGAGTCCAGAAGACCTATGGGTGGGCCACAAGCCACCAGGGCGTGTGCCCCTGGGGGGGCGCCCCCTGGCTTGTGGGCCCCCCGTAGCTCCTCCGACCCTAATTCTTCGCCTATAAATTCAGAAATATTCCCCCAATAACAAAGAGAGCCACGATAATACTTTTCCGCCGCAGCAAGCCTCTATTCCTGTGAGATCCCATCTTGGGGCCTTTTCCGGTATTCTGCCGGAGGGGGATTCGATCACGGTGGGCATCTACATCAACACCATTGCCCTTCCGATGATGCGTGAGTAGTTCACCTCAGACCTTCGGGTCCATAGATAGTAGCTAGATGGCTTCTTCTCTCTCTATGATCTTCAATACCATGTTCTCCATGATCTTCATGGAGATCTATTCGATGTAATACTCTTTTGCGGTGTGTTTGTCGAGATCCGTTGAATTGTGGATTTATGATCAGATTATCTATGAATATTATTTGAATTTTCTCTGAATTCTTATATGCATGATTTCATATCTGTGCAAGTCTCTTCGAGTTATTGGTTTGGTTTGGACAACTAGATTGGTAATTCTTGCAATGGGAGAAGTGCTTAGTTTTGGGTTCAATCTTGCGATGTCCTCACCCAGTGACAAAGTAGGGGTAGCGAGGCACGTATTTGTATTGTTGCCATCAAGGATAAAAAGATGGGGTTTTCATCATATTGCTTGAGTTTATCCCTCTACATCATGTCATCTTACTTAATGCGTTACTCTGTTCTTCATGAACTTAATACTTTAGATGCAGGCAGGAGTCGGTCGATTTGTGGAGTAATAGTAGTAGATGCAGAATCGTTTCGGTCTACTTGATACGGACGTGATGCCTATATGCATAATCATTGCCTTGGATATCGTCATAACTATGCGCTTTTCTATCAATTGCTTGATAGTAATTTGTTCACCCACCGTATTATTTTCCTTCAAGAGAGAAGCCTCTAGTGAAACCTATGGCCCTCGGGTCTATTTTCCATATTATATTTTCAGATCTATAAACCAAAAATACCAAAAATACTTTGCTGCAATTTTATTTACTTTTATTTAGTTTTACTTTTAGTAATCTTTTATATCTATCTCTATCAGATCTCATCCTTGCAAGTAACCGTGAAGGGATTGACAACCCCTTTATAGCGTTGGGTGCAAGTGTTTGATTGTTTGTGTAGGTGCATAGATTGGGGCCTTGCTTGTACCTCCTACTGGATTGATACCTTGGTTCTCAACAACTAAGGGAAATACTTATCTACTTTGCTGCATCACCATTTCCTCTTCAAGGGAAAACCAACGCAAGCTCAAGAAGTAGCAAGAAGGATTTCTGGCGCCGTTGCCGGGGAGGATACATAGCAAGTCAAGACAAGAACTCTCCCGTCAACTTGGCAATTTTTGGCGTGGTTGTCGGAAAGATCTACATCAAGCCTACCAAGTACCCATCACAAACTCATCTCTTGCATTTACATTATTTGCCATTTTCCTCTCGTTTTCCTCTCCCCCACTTCTAAAACGATTTTCAGAAAAAAAAACCAAAAATATTTGCCTTTTTATTCGCCCTTCTTCAATTCGCCTTTTCGTTTGCTTTTTGTTTGCTTGTGTGCTAGATCGATTCGTTGCCACCATGTCTGAATCTGGGAAGGTTATCATTGAAAATTTTGAGGGTATTGCTAGTATAAATCTTGAGAATTTTTTTGGATCTTGCTCTCTAGATCATGAAACTGAACCTCCTCCTAATTATAAAGCTAAAACCATTCAAGTGAGAGACGGTAATATTATTGGGAAGAGTGTTATTCAAGAGTTCTTTGATTGTATGGGAGTAATGCCTATGAATAAGAGATCTATTCTTCTTAGCACAAATTGTTATGCGGATGCTATTATCATGCTCATTGAAAAATTGGAAAGAAAATTTGTGCACGTTCATCCCGCTTTGCAAAAGGTGTTTTATGAACTTCCCAAAATTAATCATCCTAAGGCTAAAAAGATTTCCACTATCATCCTTATGCGTGAATTTGATTTTATCATACAATAAGCTAGGGAATTTTTTTGCTTTCTATAAAAAGGATATTGAACATCCTGCGATTGAAGAAATCCTACACGATAAATAAACCTTGCGTAGCTTTGAGTCTAGGGATTATTAATCTTACCGTGATAATCTCAGAAGAAGAGTTCCCTATTCCGAAATTACCCAAACCATTTACCTTGAAACCTATGATGAATTTGATTGGATCACTAGGGGCATTTATGTAGGATTCAATGATGATTGGTTAGAAGAAAAAATCAGGGAACCCGTTAAAAATGAGATACGCGTTTTATATGATGATATTTATGGTGATGATCCAGATTATGAGTTTATGAATGTCAAAGTTACTAATCAAACTCCTTTTCATGAACTAAGTTCTCCTATTATAAAGGAAAGAAAAGAAATAAAGGATTTGCTAAAAAGGGTTTTGGAAGATATGATTGAGAATGGATTGCATACCAAAGATGACAATACCTAGATCTATTGCGTTATGCCTAGCTAGGGGCGTTAAACAATAGCGCTTGTTGGGAGGCAACCCAATTTAATTTATGTTTTTGTTTCTGTTATTGAGTGATTTACACATTATTACCTATGTAGTAATTGTGTTTCAGTGTTTTAATTAGTGTTTGAGCCAAGTAAGACCTTTGGGATGGTCTACGGTGATTGTTGATTTGATCTTGCTGAAAAACAGAAACTTTTGCGCTCAGTCCAGGAATTTTATAAATTCACCAGAGCGTCGAATGAGTCTGAAATTGTTACACAAGATTGATATACAAATTTCCCATATTTTCCTAATTTTTCTGAATTTTTGGAGTTACATAAGTATTCGAAGTTTACAGATTTCTACAGATTATTCTGTTTTTGACAGATTCTGTTTTCTTTGTGTTGCTTGCTTATTTTGATGTATCTATGGGTTGTATCGGGGGTATGAACCATGGAGAAGTTGGAATACAGTAGATATTACACCAATATAAATAAAGAATGAGTTCACAACAGTACCTAAAGTGGTGATTTATTTTTCTTATACTAACGGATCTCACGAGTTTTCTGTTGAGTTTTGTGTTGTGAAGTTTTCAAGTTTTGGGTAAAGATTTGATGGACTATGGAATAAGGAGTGGCAAGAGCCTAATCTTGGGGATGCCCAAGGCACCCCAAGGAATATTCAAGGATACCAAAGAGCCTAAGCTTGGGGATGCCCCGGAAGGCATCCCCTCTTTCGTCTTCAATCCATCGGTAAATTTACTTGAGGCTATATTTTTATTCACCACATGATATGTGTTTTGCTTGGAGCGTCTTGTATGATATGAGTCTTTGCTTTTTAGTTTTCCACAATCATCCTTGCTGCACACATCTTTTTAGAGGGACACGCATGAGTCGTGAATTTGTTAGAATACTCTATGTGCTTCACTTATATCTTTTGAGCTAGGTAATTTTGCTCTAGTGCTTTACTTATATCTTTTTAGAGCACGGTGGTGTTTTATTTTATAGAAATAATTGAACTCTCATACCTCACTTATATTATTTTAGAGTCTTTAAACAGCATGGTAATTTGTTTAGGTTATGAATTTAGTCCTAATATAATGGGCATGCAAGAGGGATATAATAAAAACTTTGATATAAAGTGCATTGAATACTATGAGAAGTTTGATTCCTTGCATATAGTTTTGAGATATAAAGATGGTGATATTAGAGTCATTCTAGTGAGTAATTGTGGATTGGTAGAAATACTTGTGTTAAAAGTTTGTGATTCCCGTAGCATGCACGTATGGTGAACCGTTATGTAACGAAGTCGGAGCATGATTTGTTTATTGATTGTCATCCTTTGTGTGAGGGTCGGGAGCGCGCGATGGTTAACTCCTACCAACCTCTCCCCTGGGAGCATGCATCTAATACTTTGCTTCGATAACTAATAGACTTTTGCAATAAGTATGTGAGTTCTTTATGACTAATGTGAGTCCATGGATTATACGCACTCTCACCCTTCCACCATTGCTAGCCTCTCTAGCACCGCACAACTTTCGCCGGTGCATTAAACCCACCATATACCCTTCCTCAAAACAGCCACTATACCTACCTATTATGGCATTTCCATAGCCATTCCGAGATATATTGCCATGCAACTTCCATCGTTCCGTTTATTATGACACGCACCATCATTTTCATATTGCTTTGCATGATCGTAAGATAGCTAGCATGATGTTTTCATGGCTTGTCCGTTTTTTGATGTCATTTGCTATGCTAGATCGTTGCACATCCCGGTACACCGCCGGAGGCATTCATATAGCGTCATATTTTGTTCTAAGTATCGAGTTGTAATTCTTGAGTTGTAAGTAAATAAAAGTGTGATGATCATCATTATTAGAGCATTGTCCCATGAGAGGAAAGGATGATGGAAGCTATGATTCCCTCACAAGTTGGGATGAGTCTCCGGACTTTACAAATAATAAAAGAGGCCAATGAAGCCCGAATAAAAAAAAATAGGCCAAAGATGCCCACCAAAGAAATGAGAGAAAAGAGAGAAGGGACAATGCTACTATCTTTTTTTCCACACTTGTGCTTCAAAGTAGCACCATGATCTTCATGATAGAGAGTCTCCTATTTTGTCACTTTCATATACTAGTGGGAATTTTTCATTATATAACTTGGCTTGTATATTCCAATGATGGGCTTCCTCAAATTGCCCTAGGTCTTCGTGAGCAAGCGAGTTGGATGCACACCCATTTAGTTTCTTTTTGAGCTTTCATACACTTATAGCTCTAGTGCATCCATTGCATGGCAATCCCTACTCACTCACATTGATATCTATTGATGGGCATCTCCATAGCCCATTGATACGCCTAGTTGATGTGAGACTATCTTCTCCTTTTCCTCACAACCTCCACCATATTCTATTCCACCTATAGTGTTATATCCATGGCTCATGCTCATGTATTGCGTGAAAGTTGAAAAGGTTTGAGAACATAAAAAGTGTGAAACAATTGCTTGACTTGTCATCGGGGTTGTGCATGATTTAAATACTTTGTGTGGGGAAGATGAAGCATAGCCAGACCATATGATTTTGTAGGGATAACTTTCTTTGGCCATGTTATTTTGAAAATACACAATTGCTTTGTTAGTATGCTTGAAGTATTATTGTTTTTATGTCAATATTAAACTTTTGTTTTGAATCTTATGGATCTGAACATTCATGCCACAATAAAGAATATTACATGGATAAATATGTTAGGTAGCATTCCACATCGAAAATTCTGTTTTTATCATTTACCTACTCGAGGACGAGCAAGAATTAAGCTTGGGGATGCTTGATATGTCTCCAACGTATCTATAATTTTTGATTGTTCCATGCTATTATATTATCTATTTTGGATGTTTTATATGCATTAATATGCTATTTTATATTATTTTTGGGACTAACCTATTAACCCAGTGCCTAGTGCCAGTTTCTGTTTTTTCCTTGTTTTTGAGTATTGCAGAAAAGGAATATCAAACGGAGTCCAAACGGAATAAAATTCTACGATGATTTTTCTTGGACCAGAAGGAACCCATGAGACTTGGAGAAGAGGCCAGAAGACCTACGGGTGGGCCACAAGCCACCAGGGCGCACCCCTGGGGGGGGCCCTGGCTTGTGGGCCCCCCGTAGCTCCTCCAACCCTAATTCTTCGCCTATAAATTCAGAAATATTCCCCCAATACCGAAGAGAGCCACGATAATATTTTTCCACCGCCGCAAGCCTCTGTTACCGCGAGATCCCATCTTGGGGCCTTTTCCGGTATTCTGCCGGAGGGGGATTCGATCACGGAGGGCATCTACATCAACACGATTGCCCTTCCGATGATGCGTGAGTACTTAACCTCAGACCTTCGGGTCCATAGCTAGTATCTAGATGGCTTCTTCTCTCTCTATGATCTTCAATACCATGTTCTCCATGATCTTCATGGAGATCTATCCGATGTAATACTCTTTTGCGGTGTGTTTGTCGAGATCCGATGAATTGTGTATTTATGATCAGATTATCTATGAATATTATTTGAATCTTCTCTGAATTCTTATACGCATGATTTCATATCTTTGCATGTCTCTTCGAGTTATTGGTTTGGTTTGGCCAACTAGATTGGTAAATCTTGCAATGGGAGAAGTGCTTAGTTTTGGGTTCAATCTTGCGGTGTCCTCACCTAGTGACAAAGTAGGGGTAGCGAGGCACGTATTTGTATTGTTGCCATCAAGGATAAAAAGATGGGGTTTTCATCATATTTCTTGAGTATATCCCTCTACATCATGTCATCTTACTTAATGTGTTACTCTGTTCTTCATGAACTTAATACTTTAGATGCAGGTAGGAGTCGGTCGATGTGTGGAGTAATAGTAGTAGATGCAGAATCGTTTCGGTCTACTTGATACGGACGTGATGCCTATATGCATAATCATTGCCTTGGATATCGTCATAACTATGCGCTTTTCTATCAATTGCTCGACAGTAATTTGTTCACCCCTCGTATTATTTTCCTTCAAGAGAGAAGCCTCTAGTGAAACCTATGGCCCCCGGGTCTATTTTCCATATTATATTTTCAGATCTATAAACCAAAAATACCAAAAATACTTTGCTGCAATTTTATTTACTTTTATTTAGTTTTACTTTTAGTAATCTTTTATATCTATCTCTATCAGATCTCATCCTTGCAAGTAACCGTGAAGGGATTGACAACCCCTTTATAGCGTTGGGTGCAAGTGTTTGATTGTTTGTGTAGGTGCATAGATTGGGGCCTTGCTTGTACCTTGTACTGGATTGATACCTTGGTTCTCAACAACCGAGGGAAATACTTATCTACTTTGCTGCATCACCCTTTCCTCTTCAAGGGAAAACCAACGCAAGCTCAAGAAGTAGCAAGCATACGGTGGGTAAACAAATTACTGTTGGGCAACTGATAGAAAAGCGCATAGTTATGTAATATTTATTCATGGCAATGATCATTGCATATAGGCATCACGTCCGTAAGCAAGTAGACCGACTCCTGCCTGCATCTACTACTAGTACTCCACCCATCGACCGTTATCCGGCATGCATCTAGAGTATTAAGTAAAACAGAGTAATGCTTGGAGAACAATTACATGATGTAGACAAAGTAAATCCAATTAATATGAATCAACCCCATTGTTTTATCCTTAGTGGCAGCAATACAAAGACGTGTCTTGTCCCCTTCTGTCACTGGGATATAGAGCACCGCCAGATAGAACCCACTACAATGCACCTCTCCCACTGAAGAAATATCAATCTAGTTGGCCAAACTATTTCAATAGATCGGGGAGAATTACGAAGCTATCATAGAATCATGCATATGTAAAGAAGGACCAACAAGGAACTCAATATAATTTCATGAACAATATTAACATAAACCCACAATTCATCGGATCCCAACAAACACACCGCACAAAGTGATTACATCGAATAGATCACCGCGAAGATGTGGTGAACTTTGTATTGAAGATCAAGAGAGAGAGAGAGATAGCCATCTAGGTACTAACTACGGACCCGTAGGTCTGTGGTGAACTACTCACACATCACCATGGGAGCAGCGAGGTTGATGTAGAGGCCCTCCGTGATCAATCCCCCCTCCGACAGGGCTCTAGATGGGCACACGACGGAACAAAGACTTGCGGTGACGGAAAAAGTGTTTCGGGAGGCTCTCTAGGATTTTTGGGATATATTGGGAATTTATAGGCCAGAGAGAGATGTCGGGAGACGCCAGGAGGGGCCAGCACACAACAGGGCACGGCCACCCCGCCTGGTGCCCTGATGTGTGTTGCCTCTCTCATGCAGCCTCCGGTCTCATCCCGAAGCTTCCAGGTCTTCTTTTGGTCCAGAAAAAATCATACTCCCTCCATTCCTAGATCTACGGTGTATAGTTTTTAGCACCAATATTAACGCAGGGGCTGGGAGAGAAAGTTTTGTTGGTTTTTGACCTAAAAGCCCCTACCTCAAACACGTGAGAGTAGAGAAAAAAAGGAAATTCTGGATCCTCTCTATCTCGGTTGATGAGTTCCTTATTTAGGGTAACAAATCCCAGAAAATCCTCCCTAAAAGACTCTCCTCTGATCACTACGTTTCCCTTGCCTCGCTCATTCTCTTGTGAATGACATGGCGCGCGCCTCTTCCGTACTCTCTCCCGCGCGACTTGCAGGCAATAGCCTCAGCCAAATTCAAAATTTTGCTCATGGAAAATTTTCAGCGCAGGAGGAATGAGAATAGCGCCATTGATTGAATTTTTTTGCTTTCAAATTGGACACGACGGGGCTATACATCCTGCCCTCCCCACCTCGCCATCTCATCCTCTCTCTCTTGATCGCATCCCAAAGTCGCCATCTCTTTGTCCTGGTTGCCATCTATTGGAAATATGCCCTAGAGGCAATAATAAAGTGGTTATTATTATATTTCCTTGTTCATGATAATCGTTTATTATCCATGCTATAATTGTATTGATTGGAAACTCAATTGCATGTGTGGATACATAGACAACACTGTGTCCCTAGTATGCCTCTAGTAGACTAGCTCGTTGATCAAAGATGGTCAAGGTTTCCTAGCCATAGACATGAGATGTCATTTGATAACGGGATCACATCATTAGGAGAATGATGTGATGGACAAGACCCAAACTATGAACGTAGCATATGATCGTGTGAGTTTATTGCTATAGTTTTCTGCATGTCAAGTATCTGTTCCTATGACCATGAGATCATGTAACTCAATGACACCGGAGGAATACCTTGTGAGTATCAAACGTCACAACATAACTGGGTGACTATAAAGATGCTCTACAGGTATCTCCGAAGGTGTCTGTTGAGCTGGCATGGATCGAGACTGGGATTTGTTACTCCGTATGATAGAGAGGTATCTCAGGGCCCATCGGTAATACAACATCACAATAAGCCTTGCAAACAATGTGACTAAAGAGTTAGCCACGTGATCTTGTATTACGGAACGAGTAAAGAGACTTGCCGGTAACGAGATTGAACTAGGTATAGAGATACCGACGATCGAATCTCGGGCAAGTAACATACCGAAGAACAAAGGGAACAGCTTACGGGATTAACTGAATCCTTGACAAAGAGGTTCAATTGATAAAGATCTTCATAGAATATATAGGAACCAATATGGACATCCTGGTCCCGCTATTAGTTATTGACCGTAGAAGTGTCTCGGTCATGTCTACATAGTTCTCGAACCCGCAGGGTCTGCACACTTAACGTTCGGTGACGTTTTGGTAATATTGAGTTATGCATGATGGTGACCGAAGGTTGTTCGGAGTCCCGGATGAGATCCCGGACGTCACGAGGAGCTCCGGAATGGTCCGGAGGTAAAGATTGATATATAGGAAGTCCCGTTTTGGTCGCGAAAAAGTTTCGGGTATTTCCGGTAATGTACCGGGGTGCCGGGAGGGTTCCGGAGGTCCATCGGGAGGGGCCACTCACGCTGGGAGGCCACATGGGCCTTAGGGGTGGCGCACCAGCTCTTAGTGGGCTGGGCAAGCCAGCCCCTAAGGGCCCATGCGGCTGGGGTGAGGGGAAAGGAAAAAACCCCAAGTGGGGAAGGGAAACTCCAAGTAGGAAAGGAATCCTACTTGGAGTAGGATTGGAGGTGGACTCCTCCACCTCCTCCTGGTTTGGCCGACTCCTAGGGGAAACCCTAGGGGCGCCAGCCCCTCCCCTCCCTCCTATATATATTGGAGGGGAGAGAGAGCAGCCGCACCCAACCCAAAAGGCCACGGTGCAGCCCTCTCTCCCCACTAGATCGTCTCCCCTAGTTTCCGATGGTGCTTAGGCGAAGCCCTGCCGGAATAGTTCCACCACCACCGTCGCCGCGCCGTCACGCTGCCGGAGAACTCATATACCTCTCCACTCCCTCTTGCTGGATCAAGAAGGCGGAGATCATCCTCAAGCTGTACGCGTGCTGAACGCGGATGTGCCGTCCGTTCGGCAGTAGATCGTGATTGGATCACGGGACGACTAGCGATTTGGATCGCGAAGACGTTCGACTACATCAACTGCGTTTCTTAATGCTTCCCGCTTAGCGATCTACAAGGGTATGTAGATCCACTCTCCCTCTCGTAGATGCTCATCACCATGGATAGATCTTGCGTGTGCCTAGGAATTTTTTTGTTTCCCATGCAACGCTCCCCAACAGTGGCATCATGAGCTAGGTCTATGCGTAGATGAGATCATGAGTAGAACACAAAGGAGTTTGTGGGTGTTGATGCTTATATTGCCTCCTCCCTTGGTCTTTTCTTGATTCGGCGGTATTGTGGGATGAAGCGGCCCAGACCAACCTTACTCGTACGCTTACGAGAGACCGGTTCCATCAACTGACATGTGACTTTGTTAAATAAAGATGGCTAGCGGGTGTCTGTCTCTCCCACTTTAGTTGGATCGGATTCGACAATGGCGGTCCTTGAGAAGGTTGAATAGCAATTTGTGTATCACCGTTGTGGTTTTGCGTAGGTAAGAATCGTTCTTGCTAGATACCCGTAGCAGCCACGTAAAACATGCAACAACAATTAGAGGACGTCTAACTGGTTTTTGCAGGGTATGTTGTGATGTGATATGGCCAATTACATGATTAGATATATGTGATGTATGAGATGATCATGTTTTGTATAGAATATCACGACTTGCATGTCGATGAGTATGGCAACCGGCAGGAGCCATAGGGTTGTCTTTAATTTATTTTTGCCGGTTTTGCTTTACTTTATCACTATGAGTTAGCAATAGTCGTAGAAGCAACAGTCGGCGTGACAACCTCATGGCGACACATTGATGGAGATCAAGATGACGGAGATCATGGTGTCATGCCATTGACGATGGAGATCATGCCGGTGCTTTGAAGATGGAGATCAAAAACACAAGTTCATGGCCATATCATGTCACTTATGATTTGCATGTGATGTTAATCCTTTTATGCATCTTATTTTGCTTAGGACGATGGTAGCATTATAAGGTGATCCCTCACTAAAATTTCAAGATAAAATTGTGTTCTCCCGAGTGTGCACTGTTGCGAAAGTTCATCGTTTCGAGACACCACGTGATGATCGGGTGTGATAGACTCTACGTTCGCATACAACGGGTGCAAGCCAGTGTTGCACATGCGGAACACTCGGGTTAAACTTGACGAGCCTAGCATGTACAGACATGGACTCGGAACAGAAGAGACCGAAAGGTCGAACATGAGTCATATAGTAGATATGATCAACATGAAGATGTTCACCATTGAAACCACCTCTTCTCACGTGATGATCGGACTTGAGTTGGTGAATTTGGATCATGTGACACTCGAATGACCAGAGGGATGTCAATTTGAGTGGGAGTTTTTAAGTAATATGATTAACTAAACTCATTATCTTGAACAATAGTCTAACTTGTCTTTGCAAAATTTATGTTCTAGATCAGTGGCTCGCGCAGTAGCACCCCTGAATTTCAATGTGTTCCTAGAGAAAGCTAAGTTGAAAGATGATGGATGTAACTTTGTATACTGGGCCCGTAATCTAAGGATTATCCTTACGTCTTCCCAAAAGGCTTATGCCCTTGATGCACCTCTTGGTGAACCACCCACTCCAGTAGAGTCTGCAGACGTTGCGAACGCCTGGCAGACACGTTCTGATGATTACTCAATAGTTCAATGTGCAATGTTGTATGGCTTAGAACCGGGACTTCAAAGACGTTTTGAACGTCATGGAGCATATGATATGTTCCAGGAGTTGAAGTTTATCTTTCAGAAGAATGCCCGGATCGAGAGGTATGAGACCTCCGATAAGTTCTATGCTTGCAAGATGGAGGAGAACGGGTCTGTCAGTGAACACATACTCAAAATGTCTGGGTATTCCACCCGTCTGGCTGAATTGGGGATGCCCCTTCCGCCAGAGGAGATCACTGACAGAGTTCTTCAATCACTGCCACCTAGCTACAAGAGCTTCGTGTTGAACTATAACATGCACGGGATGAACAAGTCAGTCGCCGAGCTGTTTGCGATGTTGAAAGTCACTGAGTCTGAGATTCAGAAGGAGCATCAAGTGTTGATGGTCAATAAAACCACTAGTTTCAAGAAGAATGGCAAGGGCAAGAAGGGTAACTCCAAGAAGAGTGGCAAAGCAGTTGCCCCTCCCATGAAGAAACCCAAGGCTGGACCCAAGCCAGAAACTGAGTGCTTTTGTTGCAAGGGAACTGGTCACTGGAAGCGGAACTGCCCCAAGTATCTGGCTGACAAGAAGGTGGCCAACTCCAAATAAGGTATATATGATATACATGTTATTGATGTGTACCTTACCAACTCTCGTTGTAGTGCCTGGGTATTTGATACCGGTTCGGTTGCTCACATTTGCAACTCAAAACAGGAACTGCAGAATAGACGAAGGCTGGCAAATGACGAAGTGACGATGCGCGTGGGAAATGGTTCCAAGGTAGATGTGATCACCGTCGGCACGCTCGCTCTTCGATTACCATCAGGATTAGTGATGAACCTGAATAATTGTTATTTAGTGCCTGCGTTAAGCATGAACATTATATCTGGATCTTGTTTATTGCGAGACGGTTACTCATTTAAATCAAAGAATAATGGTTGTTCTATTTATATGAGTAATATCTTTTATGGTCATGCACCCATTGTGAGGGGTTTGTTCTTATTGAATCTCGATAGTGATGATACACATGTTCATAACATTGATGCCAAAAGATGTAGAGTTGATGCTAGTACCGCTTTCTTATGGCACTGCCGCTTAGGTCATATTGGTGTAAAACGCAGGAAGAAGCTCCATGCTGATGGAATTTTGGAGTCACTTGATTTTGAATCACTTGACACATGTGAACCATGCCTCATGGGCAAGATGACTAAGACCCCATTCTCTGGAACAATGGAACGGGCAAGAGACTTGTTGGAAATCATACATACTGATGTGTGCGGTCCGATGAGCATTGAGGCGCGCGGTGGATATCGTTATTTTCTAACCTTCACTGATGACTTAAGTAGATATGGGTATATTTACTTAATGAAACACAAGTCTGAAACATTTGAAAAGTTCAAGCAATTTCAGAGTGAAGTTGAGAATCATCATAACAAGAAGATTAAATTCCTGTGATCTGATCGAGGAGGAGAATATCTGAGTTATGAGTTTGGCAGTCACTTAAGACAATGTGGAATTGTTTCACAATTGACACCGCCTGGAACACCACAGCGTAATGGTGTGTCCGAACATCGTAATCGAACCTTATTAGATATGGTGCATTCTATGATGTCTCTTGCCGATTTGCCACTATCGTTTTGGGGTTATGCATTAGAGACAGCTGCATTCACTTTAAATAGGTCACCATCGAAATCTATTGAGACAGACGCCATATGAACTGTGGTTTGGCAAGAAGCCAAAGTTGTCGTTTCTAAAAGTTTGGGGATGTGATGCTTATGTCAAAAAGCTTCAGCCCGAAAAGCTGGAACCCAAAGCGAAGAAATGCATCTTCATAGGATACCCAAAAGAGACAGTTGGGTATACCTTCTATCTCAGATCCGAAGGCAAAGTGTTTGTCGCTAAAAATGGAACATTTCTTGAGAAAGAGTTTCTCTCGAAAGAATTGAGTGGGAGGAAGATAGAACTTGATGAGGTTGTTGAACCTTTGTTTCAACCAGAGAGTAGCGCAGCGCAGAAAGTTGTTTCTGTGGAGCCTATGTTAGTTGAAGAGGAAGTTAATGATGATGATCATGAAGCTTCGGATCAAGTTACTATCGAACCTCGTAGGTCGACAAGGACGCGTACTGCTCCTGAATGGTACGGCAACCCTGTCTTAGAGGTCATGTTGTTGGACAACGATGAACCTACGAGCTATGGAGAAGCGATGATGGGACCGGATTCTGAGAAATGGTTAGAGGCCATGAAATCCGAGGTGGGATCCACGTATGAAACAAAGTATGGGCTTTGGAAGTATTACCTGAAGGGAAAAAGGCCATTCAGAACAAATGGATCTTTAAGAGGAAGACAGACGCGGACGGTAATGTCACCGTCTATAAAGCTCGAGTTGTGGCAAAGGGTTTTTCACAAGTTCAAGGAGTTGACTACGATGAGACATTCTCACCCGTAGCGATGCTTAAGTCCGTCAGAATCATGTTAGCAATAGCTGCATTTTTCGATTATGAAATTTGGCAGATGGATATCAAAACAGCGTTCCTTAATGGTTTCCTTAAGGAAGAGTTGTATATGATGCAACCGGAAGGTTTTGTCGATACAGAGAATGCTGACAAAGTTTGCAAACTCCAGCGATCCATTTATGGACTGGTGCAAGCATCTCGGAGTTGGAATCTTCGCTTTGATGAGGTGATCAAAGCGTTCGGGTTTATACAAGTTTACGGAGAAGCTTGTATTTACAAGAAAGTGAGTGGGAGCTCTATAGCTTTTCTAACATTATATGTGGATGACATATTGCTGATTGGAAACAATATAGAAATGTTGGAAAGCATGAAGGAATATTTGAACAAGAGTTTTTCAATGAAGGACCTAGGAAAAGCTGCTTTCATATTAGGCATCAAGATCTATAGAGATATATCGAGACGCTTAATAGGACTTTCACAGAGCACATACCTTGAAAAAGTTTTGATGAAGTTCAAAATGGATCAGTCCAAGAAGGAGTTCTTGCCTGTATTGCAAGGTGTGAAGTAGAGTAAGACTCAATGCCCAGTGACTACAGAAGATAGAGAAAAGATGAGTGTCGTCCCCTATGCTTCAGCCATAGGCTCTATCATGTATGCAATGCTGTGCACAAGACGTGATGTCAGCCTTGCCATATATATGGCCGGAAGGTTTCAAAGTGATCCAGGAATGGAACACTGGACGACGGTCAAGAATATCCTAAAGTACCTAAAAAGGACTGCAAGAGCTCGTCGTAAAGGGTTACGTCGATGCAAGCTTTGACACTAATCCGGATGACTCTAAGTCGCAAACCGGATACATATTTATTCTCAATGGGGGTGCGATAAGCTGGTGCAGTTCCAAGCAGAGCGTGGTAGCTGATTGTACATGCGAAGCGGAGTACATCGCTGCCTCGGAGGCGGCGAAGGAAGGTGTCTGAATGAAGGAGTTCATGACAGATCTTGGTGTAGTGCCTAGTGCACTAAACCCAATGACTCAGTTATGTGACAACACTGGTGCCATTGCTCTGGCCAAGGAACCAAGGTTTCACAAGAGGACCAGACACATAAAGTGACGTTTCAATTCCATCCACGATTACATCAAGGAGGAGGACATATATATTTGCAAAGTGCACACGGATCTGAATGTCGCAGACCCGATGACTAAACCTCTTCCAAGGGCTAAACATGATCAACACCAGAACTGTATGGGTGTTAGATTCATTACAATGTAAATCACATAGTGATGTGAGCTAGATTATTGACTCTAGTGCAAGTGGGAGACTGTTGGAAATATGCCCTAGACACAATAATAAAGTGGCTATTATTAGATTTCCTTGTTCATGATAATCGTTTATTATCCATGCTATAATTGTATTGATTGGAAACTCAATTGCATGTGTGGATACATAGACAACACTGTGTCCCTAGTATGCCTCTAGTAGACTAGCTCGTTGATCAAAGATGGTCAAGGTTTCCTAGCAATAGACATGAGATGTCATTTGATAATGGGATCACATCATTAGGAGAATGATGTGATGGACAAGACCCAAACTATGAACGTAGCATATGATCGTGTCAGTTTATTGCTATAGTTTTCTGCATGTCAAGTATCTGTTCCTATGACCATGAGATCATGTAACCCACTGGCACCGGAGGAATACCTTGTGTGTATCAAACGTCACAATGTAACTGGGTGACTATAAAGATGCTCTACAGGTATCTCCGAAGGTGTCTGTTGAGCTTGCATGGATCGAGACTGGGATTTGTTACTCCGTATGACGGAGAGGTATCTCAGGGCCCACTCAGTAATACAACATCACAATAAGCCTTGCAAACAATGTGACTAAAGAGTTAGCCACGGGATCTTGTAGTACGGAACAAGTAAAGAGACTTGCCGGTAACGAGATTGAACTAGGTATAGAGATACCGACGATCGAATCTCGGGCAAGTAACATACCGAAGAACAAAGGGAACAGCGTACGGGATTAACCGAATCCTTGACATAGAGGTTCAACCGATAAAGATCTTTGTAGAATATGTAGGAACCAATAAGGACATCCAGGTCCCGCTATTGGTTATTGACCGTAGAAGTGTCTCGGTCATGTCTACATAGTTCTCGAACCCGCAGGGTCTGCACACTTAACGTTCGGTGACGTTTCGGTAATATTGAGTTATGCATGATGGTGACCGAAGGTTGTTCGGAGTCCCGGATGAGATCCCGGACATCACGAGGAGCTTCAGAATGGTCCGGAGGTAAATATTGATATATAGGAAGTCCCGTTTTGGTCGCCGGAAAAGTTTCGGGTATTTCCGGTAATGTACCGGGGTGCCGGGAGGGTTCCGGAGGTCCATCGGGAGGGGCCACTCACGCCGGGAGGCCACATGGGCCTTAGGGGTGGCGCACCAGC
Source organism: Elymus sibiricus (assembly GCA_039707655.1). NCBI lineage: Eukaryota > Viridiplantae > Streptophyta > Magnoliopsida > Poales > Poaceae > Elymus > Elymus sibiricus. The sequence continues at coordinate 365,614,559 of CM077663.1, read as the reverse complement.
CCTTAGTTGGTTGGGCAAGACAGCCCCTAAGGGCCCATGTGGCTGGGGTGAGGGGAAAGGAAAAAACCCCAAGTGGGGAAGGGAAACTCCAAGTAGGAAAGGAATCCTACTTGGAGTAGGATTGGAGCTGGACTCCTCCACCTCCTCCTGGTTCGGGCGACTCCTAGGGGAAACCCTAGGGGTGCCAGCCCCTCCCCTCCCTCCTATATATATTGGACGGGAGAGAGGGCAGCCGCACCCAACCCAAAAGGCCACGGTGCAGCCCTCTCTCCCCACTAGATCGTCTCCCCTAGTTTTCGACGGTGCTTAGGCGAAGCCCTACCAGAATAGTTCCACCACCACCGTCGCCGCGCCGTCACGCTGCCGGAGAACTCATCTACCTCTCTGCTCCCTCTTGCAGGATCAAGAAGGCGGAGATCGTCATCGAGCTGTACGTGTGCTGAACGCGGAGGTGCCGTCCGTTCGGCACTAGATCGTGATTGGATCGCGGGACGGCTAGCGATTTGGATCGCGAAGACGTTCGACTACATCAACCACGTTTCTTAACGCTTCCCGCTTAGCGATCTACAAGGGTATGTAGATCCACTCCCCCTCTCGTAGATGCTCATCACCATGGATAGATCTTGCATGTGCGTAGGAATTTTTTTGTTTCCCATGCAACGTTCCCCAACACCATCTTCATGGCTGCTCGCCACTCTGAGGAGATCAACTGGGACGGCCTTGGCAATGAGGCGGATGAGGATGCGACTGAGATGAACTACGATACATTTATTCATGATGTCTATCAACTACTACATGTCTGTGGTGCCGTACTTGATTTTGACAAACATCTTGACTTTCATCCTGCGTCTGAGTTGCTGCCATGCTCTTCGTCATTGCCACATTTATAGTTGGAGTTGCTTGGTGAAGATTCGTTTGACGGAGGCTCGAACAGAACTCGAGTCTCGTCGCAGCCGGAACACATGTACGAAGACATCTCCATGAGCCAGTTATTTACTAGCTCCTTCATTGTTCCTGTCACTTCATAACACTTGAAGCATTACATTGTCGCTGGCTGCATCTCATCTTTTTCTAATGGAACAGAAGTCGGCTTTACCTTCTCCCTGTCCAACGGAAGGCAGTTCGCCGGCTTGCTCTACTCCTCATTGAGAAGGGAAATCGCCGGCTGCATGTAACGCAAGGTGGCTGGCTCCATGGAGGTCGCCGGCTGCATGGCTTGCGAGATGGGCGACGGAAAGGAGTTGGCGTCCTGCTGATCCTCCATGTCAATGAACTAGAGATATGGCCAGATCGCTTCACGTGGGAAGAAATAAAAGGACCAAACAGATTTTTTCCCTATAGCTAAGGGTCGGTGGGATATGCCATGGTATACGTGTGATCTTTTATTTCCTAACTACCTACAGCACATGCATAACATACGAGGTGTCATCTCCTTTGTTCTAGGGAGGTCATGTGTGGGGTGTAGCTTGTGTAGGGGTAAAAGTGTCAACCAAAGGAATACACCTTATAATATGAATTTTCCACAAAAAACTATACGCCCTATATCTAGTAACGGAGGGAGTAAAAAAGTTTCGTGGCAATTGGACTTCGTTTGGTACGGTAAACCTGAAAATCTAAAAGCATGCTGAAAACAGCAACTGGCACTAGGCACTAGGTTAATAGGTTAGTGCTAAAAAATAATATGAATTGGCAATTAAATACCCAAAAAGTATCCTAGAATGATAATATTATAGCATAGAACAATCAAAATTATAGATACATTGGAGACGTATCAGCATCCCCAAGCTTAATTCCTGCTCGTCCTCGAGTAGATAAATGATAAAAACAGAATTTTTGAAGTGACTTGCTACCCAACTTGTAATCTATTGCAGGTATGATCATTGAGAAACGATGAATTAATAAACATCAACATAGTAATATTCATAAACATAAGTAACATAATCATCAAGTTTCAGAATATACGATCCTTAAAGAATGTTCACCCCCTATTCATTTTATCATATTAGCATGGCATGGCTCCTTCTTGACAACATAAATACAAATGTCAAGCACCACGGTGTTAAGTCAGGCAATTGGATCGTACTATTAAACGCGCTTCAGCTTTTTATTACTCATGCAATATATGAGCGTGAACCATGGATATAGCATAAAGGCGGAATAGAATGTGGTGGTAGGTTTCAAAGGGGTAAAACTGGAGAAGAAAGTCTCGTATCAACTAGGTGTATCAACGGGCTATGGAGATGCCCATCAATAGATGTCAATGCGAGGAGTAGGGATATCCATGCAACGGATGCACTAGAGTTATAAGTGTATGAAATCTCAACTGAAGCTAAGTGGGTGTGCATCCAACTTGCTGATGATGAAGACCTTGGGCATTTGAAGAAGTCGGAATATACAAGCCAAGTTATACAATGAAAATTCCCACTAGCATATGAAAGTGACAAAACAAGAGACTCTCTATATGAAGAACATGGTGCCACTTTGAGGCATGACACGTCTCCAACGTATCGATAATTTATGAAGTATTCATGCCATATTCACCTATGTTTACAATACTTTTATATGGTTTTGATGCACTTTATATGATTTATTTAAAACTAACCCGGACTGACGCTATTTTCAGCAGAATTACCATGGTGTTGTTTTTGTGCAGAAAATGAAAGTTTTCGGAATCGCCCGAAACTTTTTTTTATTTTTTCTGGAGGAAATAAGCAACATTGGAGGGAAGACCTGCCGGAGAGGGTGTGCCAGTGGGCCACCACGCAACAGGCCACGCCCCCTAGTTGCACGCTGAGATATGTGGTGGGGCCCACGTGGCTCCGTTTGGTGTGATTCCAATGCTGAAAAATCCCATAAATACCAGAAACCCTAGAAATAAAGAGAGACTCCTCGTTCCACCGCCGCAACTCTCTGTGTCCACGAAAAAACAATCTGGAGGCGTTCTAGTACCCTGCCGGAGAGGGTAGATCATCTCTGGTGGCCATCTTCATCATCCAGGCAGAGGCCATGACAAGGAGGGAGTAGTCCACCCTCAGGGCTGAGGGTATGTACAAGTAGCTATGTGTTCAATCTCTCTCTCTCTCTCTCTCTCTCTCTCTCTCTCTCTCTCGTGTTCTTGAGATGTCATGATCTTGATGTATCACGGGCTTTGTTAATATAGTCGGATCATATGATGTTATTCCCTTTCTACCTTGTTGTGATGAATTGAATCTTTACCTTTGAGATCTCGTTATGTTGGATTGAATATTATGGTTTGAGAACACTTGATGTACGTCTTGCATGGGATACCCATAGTGATATTGGGGTATTCTACTGATTCACTTGATATATGTTGAGGCATCAACTTGAGGATTCTGGTGACCTAGGGGATCTATGCATAGGGGTTGATTTCACGTTTTCATACACGTTCTCCGGTAGAAATCTTGGGGTGCTCCTTGAAGTTCCTTGTGTTGGATTGAATATGATAGATCTGAAATTGTTTGATGCATGTCGCATAATTTAACCACGGATACTTGAGGTGACATTGGAGTATCTAGGTGACATTAGGGTTAATTGATATGTATCATTGGTGTTATTCTAGTAGGAACTCTAGGGCTGTTTGTGACACTTATAGGAATAGCCCAATAGATTGATCAGAAATAATAACTCTAAGGTGGTTCTACTACCTACACCAATTTCATCTTATTGTTCTCCGCTAGATAGGAACTTTGGAGTGATTCTTTGTTGCATGTTGAGGGATGATCATATGATTCAACTTTGTTAGCATTGTTGGGAGATTGCACTAGCGAAAGTATGAACCCTAGGCCTTATTTCCAAGCATTTATAAACCATTTTGTTCGCTGTTTTACACTTGATACTTTGCTATTTTTATATTTTCAGATTACAAAAACCTATATCTATCATCCATATTGCACTTGTATCACCATCTCTTCGCCGAACTAGTGCACCTATACAATTTTCCATTGTATTGGGTGTGTTGGGGACACAAGAGATTTCTTGTATTTGATTATAGGGTTGTTTGAGAGAGACCATCTTCATCCTACACCTCCCACGGATTGATAAACCTTAGGTCATCCACTTGCTGGAAAATTGCTATTGTCCTACAAAATTCTGCGCTTGGAGGCCCAACACGAGTCTACAAGAATAAAGTTGCATAGTAGACATCAAGCTCTTTTCTGGTGCCGTTGCCGGGGTGGTGAGTGCTTGAAGGTATATCTTTAGATCTTGCAATTAAATCTTTTTCTTTCTTATTTTTCACTAGTTTGGTTCTATAAAAGAAAAATACAAAATAAATATAAATGGATCCTCACCCACTTGCTAATCTTTTCAAAAGACCCGATTATGTTGGAACAATTGCTAGTGAGAGTTCACAAGATTATCTTTATGAGGTCTTTATTTATATGAATTCCTTCATGATGCTACTGAAATTTATTATGAGGGAGGAACATATGCTTGTAGGAATTGCAATAATATCAAGTTTCTTCTCTATGTGTTCAAAGTTTTGAAGTTATGCTTGCTTTGCCTTCCTATGCTAGTTGATTCTCGCTTCCATAAATTGTTTGCTCACAAAATCCCTATGCATAGGAATTGGGTTAGACTTAAATGTGATTGTCATGAGATTCAGGATGCTCTCTTGCATGTTTCAATTACTATTCCTATGTGAACATCATTGAAATCATCATGCCTAGCTAAAAGGCATTAAAGAAAAGCGCTTGTTGGGAGATAACCCAACACTTTTACTTTCTGTTTTTGTGTGTTCACATGATTAAGATACTGTAGTAATCATGTTTTGTGCCTTTTATTTCAATAATGTGCCAAGTAAAGCCTTTGGGATAGTATGGATACTTGTTGATTTGTTTCTGTGCAAAAACAGAAACTTTTACCTCCAGTAAAGAATTTCTCTGATTTTACTGGAGCATCAAAAAATTCTCAAATTTTTACACAGAATTTATATGCAAATTCTATAAGTTTTCCTAATTTTTCAGAATTGTTAGAGACAGGTAAGTACGGCTATACTACAGATCTTCACAGACTGTTCTGTTTTTGACAGATTCTGTTTTGCATTCATAGTTTGCTTGTTTTAGTGTTCCCATAGCTTATATTCAGTGATATAAATTATGTGAATGGTAGAATACAGTAGGTATTATGTGAGAAAAATTATGAATCTTGTCTTGACAGTACCTAAGTGAATGTTCTTTATTTATTATACTAACCCATCTCACGAAGTTCCGTTAAGTTTTGTGTGATTGAAGTTTTCAAGTTTTGGGTGAGACACCGATATGAGAAGAATAAGGAGTGACAAGAACCTAAGCTTGGGGATTCCCAAAGAACCCCAAGGTAATATCCAAGGAAGACTCAAGCGTCTAAGCGTGGGGATGCCCCAGAAGGCATCCCCTCTTTCGTCTTCAACACTATCGGCATATCTTACTTGGAGCTATATTTTTATTCATCACATAATATGAGTTTTGCTTGGAGCGTCATTTTATTTTGATGTTCTATGTTGGATGTTATTTATAATCTTGTTTTTCAATAAAAAGTTCCAAGAATTGCCTTTAAGATGCTTGAATTGCATGTTTGATGTGTGCTGTGTAAAAACAGAAACTTTTGCTGTAGTGTTTGAATTTTCGTATTTTACTGGAACGTGGAAAGTTTCTGAAATTTTTACACAATATTTTCATATAAATTATTTATCACTTCCTAAATTTTAATAATTTTTGGAGTTACATAAGTACACTACTTTCATAAATTGCTACAAACTGTTCTGTTTGGACAGATTGCTGTCATTGTTTTGTTATCTACTTATCTTATAGTTTCCATAGCCTATATTGGTAGATATAAATTGTGGAAACAATAGTAAATAGTAGATGATGTTTGAAAATTATTGTGCAACTTGTCTTGGCAGTACATGAAGTGTTGATTTGTTTTTATGTGTACTAACCTATCTCACGAGTTATTTTCAAGTTTTTGTGGATGAAGTTTTTGAGAATAGGTGAAACCGTGATATGAGAGGATTGAACGAGATACAAAATCTCAATATTGGGGATGCCCAAGGCACCCAAAGTAAATATTTCAAGAAGTATCAAGCATCTAAGCTTGTGGATGCTATGCATCCCACCTCTCTTCATCAACAATTATCGGCTAGCCTATGTTGAGCCTAAATTTTTATTTGTCCACATGATATGTGCTATTCTTGGAGTTCTATTTTTCTTTTGCTTGATGTTTAAATAAAATACTCAGATATGAAAATATTTATTGAGAGAGATAGCCCTCACATAGCTACTTGATTGTTTACCTACTCATTGATCTTCACTTATATCTTTTGAGTGTAGTTTGAGGTTTAATCATATGCTTCACTTATATCTGGAGAGTAAATTGTGAATGAATTGAATATCATAAATATGAAATTATCAATGTGCTTTATGCTTAGTAGTAGCTTCACATCTGGTTTATAAAGTAAATTCTATTGAAGTTTTACAATCATCAAATTGGTCATACAAGCAATTCATGAATGATTAGTATAAGAAAGAGAACTTTCACATATAAATGTATTATCTTGGATACCTTTTATGATTGTGAATACCCATCCATTATTTTCAACCTTGATCAAATAGTTGAAGTTGGACAAGGAAGACAATGTAATGGTTATGTTTGAGTATATTTGCATCGAAGTTATATTGTTATGGATCCTCCAACATGTGGTGCTTTTTTAGAACCTTTTGCTAGCAAAAACTTCGTACTAAGTAGAGATACTACTTGTGCATCCAAATCCTTGAGCCAAGTTTCTTCCATGAGAGTCCACCATACCTACCTATATATGGTATTTCACTGCCATTCCAAGTAAGTTTGCATGTGCCACCTCTAAACATTGAAATAAACAACTGTTTTGTGTGCCTGTACCGCTCATGGAGCGATGGGGCGGTCATTATCTTCCATGCTAAGCGAGTTATTATCAAGATGAGTGTTTATTCACTTGTCATTGCAAGAGAAAGGCTGGTAAAAAGGATTCCCAGTCCTGCATAACACAAAAATAAATAAACAAAAACTCCCCCTAGAAAGTTGATTGTTTGGAGGGCAACCGTGGATTCGGCCAACCATGGAATGTGTTTGAATGGTGGAGGGGGAGTAAAAATTTAAATTCTTTTTGGGAACCGCCAATAATGTGATTAGCATGGAAGATATTGAATACACTGTTGTGACATTGACATGAAAGGCACACCACTCAAAATTAAATTTTCATCTTTGTTTTAAACAATGAGTTCTGGCACATATGCAAATCCCTGCTTCCCTCTGCGAAGGGACAATCTATTTACTTTCATGTTACTTAGTTAATGTTGAGTCAACTTCTTATTCCAGCCTCAGTCTATTAGTTGGCAAGCACCATGTGGTGGGAAAGACCCAAACATATATATCCACTCAAATATATTTGATCATGATTCATTATTGTTGACAATTATCTTTATGATAAGTATGTTGGGAGGCGAAACATTAGGCCCCTATCTTTCTCTGTGTTCGATGGATGTTGTTTGTTCTAAAAACATGCCTTGAGTATTAGCAATCATAAAAGACTATATGATAATTGAGTATGTGGAGCTCTTACTTTGACTTGATGATGCATTGAAATTGTTTGGTGACCAAGAACATAGATTGTTAAGTTTCAATAGAATGCATTGTTTGAACCGTTACATGTGAACTGATTGCTACTCTATCATGATGATTTTTATGAGAAAAAGTTGCTGGTTATGATGCTAGAAAAGTGACTGAAATTATCAATGATCAAAACTATTCACTAAGCTAGCATTCACACTTCATAAATTATTTCTTTTATCATTTACATACTTGAGGACGAGCAGGCTTGGGGATGCTGATACGTCTCCAACGTATCGATAATTTATGGAGTATTCATGCCATATTCACCTATGTTTACATTACTTTTATATGGTTTTGTTGCACTTTATATGATTTATTTAGAACTAACATGGACTGACTCTGCTTTCAGCAGAATTACCGTGGTGTTGTTTTTGTGTAGAAAATGAAAGTTCTCAGAATCGCCCGAATCTTTTTTGTGATTTTTTCTGGAGGAATAAGCAACATTGGAGCGAAGACCTACCGGAGAGGGTGTGCCAGTGGGCCACCACGCAACAGGCCGCGCCCCCTAGTGGCACGGCGATATATGTGGTGGGGCCCATGTGGCTCCGTTTGGCGTGATTCCAACGCTGGAAAATCCCATAAATACCAGAAACCCCAGAAATAAAGAGAGACTCCTTGTTCCGCCGCCACAACTCTCTGTATCGACGAAAAACTAATCTGGAGGCGTTCCAGTACCCTGCCGGAGAGGGTAGATCATCTCCGGTGGCCATCTTCATCATCCCGGCAGAGGCCATGACGAGGAGGGAGTAGTCCACCCTCGGGGCTGAGGGTATGTATGAGTAGCTATGTGTTCAATCTCTCTCTCTCTCTCTCTCTCTCTCTCTCCCGTGTTCTTGAGATGTCATGATCTTGATGTATCGCGGGCTTTGTTAATATAGTCGGATCATATGATGTTATTTCCTTGCTACCTTGTTGTGATGAATTGAATCTTTACCTTTGAGATCTCGTTATGTTGGATTGAATATTATGGTTTGAGAACACTTGATGTACGTCTTGCGTGGGATACCCGTAGTGTCATTGGGGTATTCTATTGATTCACTTGATATATGTTGAGGCATCAACTTGCGGATTCCGGTGACTTAGGGGATCTATGCATAGGGGTTGATTGCACGTTTTCATACACGTTCTCCAATAGAAACCTTGGGGTGCTCCTTGAAGTTCTTTGTGTTGGATTGAATATGATAGATCTGAAATTGTTGATGCATGTCGCATAATTTACCCACAGATACTTGAGGTGACATTGGGGTATCTAGGTGACATTAGGGTTGATTGATACATATCATTGGTGTTATTCTAGTAGGAACTCTAGGGCTGTTTGTGACACTTATAGGAATAGCCCAATAGATTGATCGGAAAGAATAACTTTAAGGTGGTTCTACTACCTACACCAATTTCATCTTATTATTCTCCGCTAGATAGGAACTTTGGAGCGATTGTTTGTTGCACTATGAGGGATGATCATATGATTCAACTATGTTAGTATTGCTGGGAGATTGCACTAGCGAAAGTATGAGCCCTAGGCCTTTTTTCCAAGCATTTATACATCGTTTTTGATAGAGGCGAAGTTGTCCCTGTCTTTCGATGAGATGTGGCTATTGTTTATGGTAGAGTCGACTTTGACGATCTGACTACGAACGTGCGAGGACGTCGCGCCTTAGCAATCGCTAAACCTACTCCGAGAGGTTATTGACCATGCCGAAGCACGATCAACCTGACCACAAGTGTCTGTTTCCTGCACGCAAACGAAAAACAAGCAAGAAACTAAGATTGCAATCTGGATATTGCGAATATAAGAAGAAAGCTTTATTGATGAAAGTGGGGTTCTGTGACGCCTTTGTCTGGTCGTGGAACACAAACGAAGAACGCGAAGTTGCAGCTATGGTGAACTTTTAATCTAAACAAAACCCAAGTCTAAACGGCGCCCTGAGGGCTGTGTGTATGGGGGAATAGAGGGGGAATTTCGTGACTCCTTGGAGGAGGTGTCCGAAACAAACCCTAACTCCGTTTCCCCACACATACGAACTCTAAAAACAGCCTAATAAGTGGTATTTCAAAATTACATGGGCCTGGCCCAAAAATAAGGTGACGCAGCACCTATATTAGCATATGGATGAAATTTATGAAGTGGCATATTGTATATTTCGTCCAAGCCTTCATACTCTCCTTATGGTGGCTTCAAAGTGCGACAATCACCACTGGAAACTCCATTGTTCTTTCCTGCGTGCACACCTTCTCCTCCATGCTTGATCCCGCTCTAATGGCCATCCTTCTTGTCCATGCTAGGCCCTTCATTCATAAGTAAAACAAAAGTATCTAATTTAGGAAACATCATATATTCATGAACATTAGAAGGATTCCCAAGAAACGAAAGTACCTGGTAATTCAATTGACGTGCGCGAGCTCTAGTAATTGGTCCAGTATGTATAGCAGCAGGGGCTATGGGTGTAACAATGGTATTGATGTCCACATCATCCTCCCCTTCTTGAAATGAAGTCGTCCTCGACGGAAGCTCATCTTCCTCACACAAATAAGGCTTCAAATCTGCAATGTTAAAAGTGGGACTAACCCCAAAATTTGCAGGCATCTCAAGTTTATATGCATTATTATTTATTTTCTCTAACACCTTAAAATGACCATCAACACGTGGCATTAGCTTTGACTTGCGCATTTCAGGAAACCTATCCTTACGCAAACGTAAACAAACAAGATCTCCAGGTGCAAATACAACATGTTTTCTACCCTTATCTCCAGCAAGTTTATATTTAGCATTCATACGCTCAATGTTCTCCTTAGTTAACTCATGCATCTTTAATATCAATTCAGCACGTTCTTTAGCATCAAAATTAACCTTCTCCGAAGATGGAAGATGTTGGAAATATGCCCTAGAGGCAATAATAAATTAGTTATTATTATATTTCCTTGTTCATGATAATCGTTTATTATCCATGCTATAATTGTATTGATTGGAAACTCAAATACATGTGTGGGTACATAGACAACACTGTGTCCCTAGTAAGCCTCTAGTTAACTAGCTCGTTGATCAAAAGATGGTGAAAGGTTTCCTAGCCATGGACATGAGATGTCATTTGATAATGGGATCACATCATTAGGAGAATGATGTGATGGACAAGACCCAAACTACGAACGTAGCATATGATCGTGTCAGTTTATTGCTATTGTTTTCTGCATGTCAAGTATCTGTTCCTATGACCATGAGATCATGCAACTCCCTGACATCGGAGGAGTACCTTGTGTGTATCAAACGTCGCAACGTAACTGGGTGACTATAAAGGTGCTCTACAGGTATCTCCGAGGGTGTCTGTTGGGTTGGCATCGATCAAGACTGGGATTTGTTACTCCGTATGACGGAGAGGTATCTCAGGGCCCACTCGGTAATACAACATCACAATGAGCCTTGCAAGCAATGTGACTAAAGTGTTAGCCACGAGATCTTGTATTACGGAACGAGTAAAGAGACTTGCCAGTAACGAGATTGAACTAGGTATAGAGATACCGACGATCGAATCTCGGGCAAGTAACATACCGAAGAACAAAGGGAACAGTATACAGGATTAACTGAATCCTTGACATAGAGGTTCGACCGATAAAGATCTTCGTAGAATATGTAGGAACCAATATGGGCATCCAGGTCCCGCTATTGGTTATTGGCCGTAGAGGTGTCTCGGTCATGTCTGCATAATTCTCGATATGAGATCTCCGATAAGTTCTATGCTTGCAAGATGGAGGAGAACGGGTCTATCAGTGATCACGTACTCAGAATGTCTGGGTACTCCACCCGTCTGGCTGAATTGGGGATGCCCCTTCCGCCAGAGGCTATCACTGACAGAGTTCTTCAATCATTGCCACCTAGCTACAAGAGCTTCGTGTTGAACTATAACATGCACGGGATGAACAAGTCAGTCGCCGAGCTGTTTGCGATGCTAAAAGCCGCTGAGTCTGAAATTCAGAAGGAGCATCAGGTGTTGATGGTCAATAAAACCACTAGTTTCAAGAAAAATTGCAAGGGTAAGAAGGGTAACTCCAAGAAGAGTGGCAAAGCAGTTGCTCCTCTCGTGAAGAAACCCAAGGCTGGACCCAAACCAGAAACTGTGTGTTTTCATTGCAAGGGAACTGGACACTGGAAGCGGAACTGCCTCAAGTATTTGGCTGACAAGAAGGCGGCCAACAACAAACAAGGTATATATGATATACATGTTATTGATGTGTACCTTACCAACTCTCGTTGTAGTGCCTGGGTATTTGATACCGGTGCGGTTGCTCATATTTGCAACTCAAAATAGGAACTGCGGAATAGACGGAGGCTGGCAAAGGACGAAGTGACGATGTGCATGGGAAATGGTTCCAAGGTTGATGTGATCGCCGTCGGCACGCTCGCTCTTCGATTACCATCGGGATTAGTGATGAACCTGAATAATTGTTATTTAGTGCCTGCGTTAAGCATGAACATTATATCTGGATCTTGTTTAATGCGAGACGGTTACTCATTTAAATCAGAGAATAATGGTTGTTCTATTTATATGAGTAATATCTTTTATGGTCATGCACCCAATGTGAGGGGTTTATTCTTGTTGAATCTCGATAGTAATGATACACATGTTCATAACATTGATGCCAAAAGATGTAGAATTGATAATGATAATACCACTTTCTTGTGGCACTGCCGTTTAGGTCATATTGGCGTAAAACGCATGAGGAAGCTCCATGCTGATGGACTTTTGGAGTCACTTGATTTTGAATCACTTGACACATGTGAGCCATGCCTCATGGGCAAGATGACTAAAACGCCGTTCTCTGGAACAATGGAACGGGCAAGTGACTTATTGGAAATCATACATACTGATGTATGCGGTCTGATGAGCATTGAGGCGCGTGGTGGTTATCGTTACTTTCTCACCTTCACTGATGACTTAAGTAGATATGGGTATATTTACTTAATGAAACACAAGTCTGAAACGTTTGAAAAGTTCAAACAATTTCAGAGTGAAGTTGAGAATCATCGTAACAAGAAGATTAAATTCCTACGATCTGATCGAGGAGGAGAATATCTGAGTTATGAGTTTGGCAGTCACTTAAGACAATGTGGAATTGTTTCACAATTGACACCGCCTGGAACACCACAGCGTAATGGTGTGTCCGAACGTCGTAATCGAACCTTATTGGATATGGTGCGATCTATGATGTCTCTTGCCGATTTTCCACTATCGTTTTGGGGTTATGCATTAGAGACAGCTGCATTCACTTTAAATAGGGCACCATCGAAATCCGTTGAGACGACGCCATATGAACTTTGGTTTGGCAAGAAGCCAAAGCTGTCGTTTCTTAAAGTTTGGGGATGTGATGCTTATGTAAAAAAGCTTCAGCCTGAAAAGCTGGAACCCAAAGCGGAGAAATGCGTCTTCATAGGATACCCAAAAGAGACAGTTGGGTATACCTTCTACCTCAGATCCGAAGGCAAAGTGTTTGTCGCTAAAAACGGAACATTTCTTGAGAAAGAGTTTCTCTCGAAAGAATTGAGTGGGAGGAAGATAGAACTTGATGAGGTTGTTGAACCTTTACTTCAACCTGAAAGTAGCGCAGCGCAGAAAGATGTTTCTATAGAGCCTACATCAGCTGAAGAGGAAGTTAATGATGATGATCATGAAACTTTGGATCAAGTTGCTATCGAACCTCGTAGGCTGACAAGGATGCGTACTGCTCCTAAGTGGTACGGCAACCCTGTCTTAAAGGTCATGTTGTTGGACAACGATGAACCTACGAGCTATGGAGAAGCGATGATGGGCCCGGATTCCGGGAAGTAGTTAGAGGCCATGAAATCCGAGATGGGATCCATGTATGAAAACAAAGTGTGGACTTTGGAAGTATTACCTGAAGGGCGTAAGGCCATTCAGAACAAATGGATCTTTAAGAGGAAGACGGACGCGGACGGTAATGTCACCGTCTATAAAGCTCGACTTGTGGCAAAGGGTTTTTCACAAGTTCAAGGAGTTGACTACGATGAGACCTTCTCACCCGTAGCGATGCTTAAGTCCGTCAGAATCATGTTAGCAATAGCTGCCTTTTTCGATTATGAAATTTGGCAGATGGATGTCAAAACAGCGTTCCTTAACGGTTTCCTTAAGGAAGAGTTGTATATGATGCAACCAGAAGGTTTTGTCGATCCAGAGAATGCTGGCAAAGTTTGCAAACTCCAGCGATCCATTTATGGACTGGTGCAAGCATCTCGGAGTTGGAATCTTCGCTTTGATGAGGTGATCAAAGCGTTCGAGTTTATACAAGTTTACGGAGAAGCTTGTATTTACAAGAACGTGAGTGGGAGCTCTATAGCATTTCTAATATTATATGTGGATGACATATTACTGATTGGAAACAATATAGAAATGTTGGAAGGCGTGAAGGAATATTTGAACAAGAGTTTTTCAATGAAGGACCTAGGAGAAGCTGCTTTCATATTAGGCATCAAGATCTATAGAGATAGATCGAGACGCTTAATAGGACTTTCACAAAGCACATACCTTGACAAAGTTTTGAATGGATCAGTCCAAGAAGGGGTTCTTGCCTGTTTTGCAAGGTGTGAAGTTGAGTAAGACTCAATGCCCAGTGACTGCAGAAGATAGAGAAAAGATGAGTGTCATCCCCTATGCTTCAGCCATAGGCTCTATCATGTATGCAATGCTGTGCACAAGACCCGATGTCAGCCTTGCCATAAGTATGGTCGGAAGGTTTCAAAGTGATCCAGGAATGGAACACTGGACGGCGGTCAAGAATATCCTGAAGTACCTGAAAGGACTAAGGACATGTTTCTCGTTTATGGAGGTGATCAAGAGCTCGTCGTAAAGGGTTACGTCGATGCAAGCTTTGACACTGATCCGGATGACTCTAAGTCACAAACCGGATACGTATTTATTCTTAATGGGGGTGCGGTTAGCTGGTGCAGTTCCAAGCAAAGCGTGGTAGCTGATTCTACATGCGAAGCGGAGTACATCGCTGCCTCGGAGGCAGCGAAGGAAGGTGTCTGGATGAAGGAGTTCATGACAGATCTTGGAGTAGTGCCTAGTGCGCTTAACCCAATGACTCTGTTTTGTGATAATACTGGTGCCATTGCTCTAGCCAAGGAACCAAGATTTCACAAGAGGACCAGACACATAAAGAGACTGTTGGAAATATGCCCTAGAGGCAATAATAAATTAGTTATTATTATATTTCCTTGTTCATGATAATCGTTTATTATCCATGCTATAATTGTATTGATTGGAAACTCAAATACATGTGTGGGTACATAGACAACACTGTGTCCCTAGTAAGCCTCTAGTTAACTAGCTCGTTGATCAAAAGATGGTGAAAGGTTTCCTAGCCATGGACATGAGATGTCATTTGATAACGGGATCACATCATTAGGAGAATGATGTGATGGACAAGACCCAAACTACGAACGTAGCATATGATCGTGTCAGTTTATTGCTATTGTTTTCTGCATGTCAAGTATCTGTTCCTATGACCATGAGATCATGCAACTCCCTGACATCGGAGGAGTACCTTGTGTGTATCAAACGTCGCAACGTAAATGGGTGACTATAAAGGTGCTCTACAGGTATCTCCGAGGGTGTCTGTTGGGTTGGCATCGATCAAGACTGGGATTTGTTACTCCGTATGACGGAGAGGTATCTCAGGGCCCACTCGGTAATACAACATCACAATGAGCCTTGCAAGCAATGTGACTAAAGTGTTAGCCACGAGATCTTGTATTACGGAACGAGTAAAGAGACTTGCCAGTAACGAGATTGAACTAGGTATAGAGATACCGACGATCGAATCTTGGGCAAGTAACATACCGAAGAACAAAGGGAACAGTATACGGGATTAACTGAATCCTTGACATAGAGGTTCGACCGATAAAGATCTTCGTAGAATATGTAGGAACCAATATGGGCATCCAGGTCCCGCTATTGGTTATTGGCCGTAGAGGTGTCTCGGTCATGTCTGCATAGTTCTCGAACCCGCAGGGTCTACACACTTAACGTTTGGTGACGATTAGTATAGTTGAGTTATTGTGTTGGCGACCGAAGGTTGTTCGGAGTCCCGGATAAGATCCCGGACATGACGAGGATCTCCGGAATAGTCCGGAGGTAAAGATTGATATATGTGATAATAGTGTTTTGATCTCCGGAAGGGTTCCGGAATTCACCGGAAAGGGTTCCGGATGTTTACCGAAGTGTTCGGGTGCAGCAACACTTTATATGAGCCAAAGGGGTAAAGCCCACGAGGTATTAAAAAGTGCAAAAGGAAGTTTTGCTGCTGCCTTAAGCGGTACTACCGCTGGTAAGGCAGTACTACCGCGTAAGCGGTACTACCGCTTGTGTGAAGCGGTACTACCGCATAAGCGGTACTACCGCTTGTGTGAAGCGGTACTACCGCTCAAGCGGTACTACCGCTCGTGAGCGGTACTACCGCTTGTGCACGATACTGCAGGGATCCGAGTTGGACTCTTTCCCTGCGGGCCAAACCGACCTTGTGCGGGCAAAACCGACCTGGAGGAGGCTTTTACTCCAAGTTTAGACCCCAAGGCTCAACATATAAATAGAGGGGCAGGGCTAGCACACGGGACACATGAAGATTTCCCAAGCCGTGTGTCGGCAACCCTAACCCTCTAGTTCTCCCGTCATAATCTCCGTAGTGCTTGGCGAAGCCCTGCAGAGATTGTTCCTCACCACTATCACCACGCCGTCGTGCTGCCGGAACTCATCTACTACTTCACCATCGCTCGCTGGATCGAGGAGGTGAAGGCGTCATCAAACCGTACGTGTGTTGAACGCGGAGGTGCCGTCTGTTCGGCACTAGTTCCTGATCGGATCGAGGGACGACTTGCGATTTGGATCGCGGAGACGTTCGACTACATCAACCGCGTTTCTTAACGCTTCCGCTTAGCGATCTACAAGGGTATGTAGATTCACTCTCCCTCTCGTAGATGCTCATCACCATGGATAGATCTTGTGTGTGCGTAGGAAAATTTTTGTTTCCCATGCAACGTTCCCCAACAGAAGAGGCATCAAATCAATAGGTGCACGAGGTACACAACTTCAAAAGGGCACATCTTAGTAGTAGAATGTAGCGAACAATTATAAGCAAATTCAATATGAGGCAAGCATTCTTCCCACATTTTCAGGTTATTCTTCAAAATAGCCCTAAGCATAGTAGACAATGATCTATTCACTACTTCAGTTTGTCCATCAGTTTGGGGGTGACATGTAGTACTAAAAAGCAGTTTAGTACCCAACTTAGCCCATAAACATCTCCAAAAGTGGCTAAGAAATTTAGCATCACGATCTGAAACAATTGTATTTGGCACACCATGCAAGCAAATAATTTCACGAAATAACAAATCAACAACATTAGTAGCATCACCACTTTTATGGCATGGTCTGAAGTGTGCCATTTTCAAAAATCTATCCACGACAACAAATATGCTATCCCTCCCCTTCTTTGTTCGAGGTAAACATAAAACAAAGTCCATAGATATATCCTCCCAAGGAACACTAGGTATAGGCAAAGGCATATATAAACCATCAGGATTGAGTCGCGACTCAGCTTTTTGACAGGTAGTGCAGCGAGCAACAAAACGCTCAACATCCCGTCTCATCTTTGGCCAAAAGAAATGTGTAGCAAGTACATCCTCCGTCTTCTTCATGCCAAAGTGTCCCATTAACCCTCCTCCATGCGCCTCCTGAAACAACAAAAGACGAACGGAGCTAGCTGGAATGCATAGCTTGTTAGCACGGAACACAAGTCCATCATTAATGACAAACTTGTTCCATGTTCTCCCTTCTTTACAATTCTCCAACACATCTTTTAATTCAGCATCATGCATATATTGATCTTTGATGGTCACCAAACCAAATATTTTAAAGTCAAGTTGTGAAAGCATAGTATAATGATGAGACAATGCATCAGCAATAACATTTTCTTTACCCTTCTTGTGTTTAATGACATAAGGGAAAGTCTCAATGAATTCAACCCATTTAGCATGTCTACGGTTCAGTTTTGCTTGACTTTTAATATGTTTCAAAGATTCATGATCCGAATGTATAACAAATTCTTTGGGCCATAAATAATGTTGCCATGTTTCCAAAGTCCAAACAAGAGCATATAATTCCTTATCATAAGTAGAGTAGTTTAGACTAGGCCCACTCAATTTTTTAGAAAAGTATGCAACAGGTTTACCATCTTGTAATAACACACCTCGTAATCCAATTCCACTAGCATCACATTCAAGCTCAAAAGTCTTATTAAAATCAGGAAGTTGGAGTAATGGAGCATGTGTTAACTTATCTTTCAATACCGAGAAGGCTTCTTCCTGTGCGGTACCCCAAACAAAAGGCACATCCTTCTTTGTAAGCTCATTTAGAGGTGCAACAATGGTGCTGAAATCCCTCACAAAACGCCTATAGAAACCAGCGAGTCCAAGAAAACTCCTCACTTGTGTGACCGTTTTGGGTTACGGCCAACTCTCAATAGCTTCAATCTTGGCTTTATCAACTTCAATTCCCTGTTGAGTAACAACATAGCCAAGAAAAGATACTCGGTTGGTGCAAAAGGTGCACTTCCCAAGGTTACCAAACAAACGTGCATCACGTAGTGCAATAAAAACAGCACGCAAATGATCCAAGTGTTCCTCCAAAGATCTACTATAAATCAGTATATCATCGAAGTAGACTACCACAAATCGTCCAATGAAAGCACGTAAGACCTCGTTCATTAATCTCATGAAAGTGCTAGGTGCATTAGTTAACCCAAAAGGCATGACTAACCACTCATATAATCCAAACTTAGTTTTAATTGCCGTTTTCCATTCATCGCCCAATTTCATACGAATTTGATGGTATCCTCTATGCAAATCAACTTTGGAGAAAATTGTAGAGCCACTTAATTCATCAAGCATATCATCTAGCCTAGGAATAGGATGACGATAACGAATAGTAATATTATTATACGAGATGTACCATCCTTTTTTGGTACTAGAATAATAGGAACAACACAAGGACTAAGAGATTCGCGTATATAACCTTTGTCGAGCAGCTCCTGTACTTGACGCAGAATATCCTTCGTCTCCTCTGGATTGGTACGGTATGGCGCATGGTTGGGTAGTGATGCACTGGAAATTAAGTCAATCTGATGCTCAATCCCTCGAATAGGTGGTAATCCCGGTGGCACTTCTTGTGGAAAAACGTCAGCGAACTCCTGCAAAATGTTAGCGACAGCAGGTGGCAAAGAGGGAGGCATGCCCTCGAATGAAAATAATACCTCTTTGCATACAAAAGCATAGCAAACAGATGTAGTGACATCCAAATCAGTAATATCAGATTTAGTGGCAAGTAAACAACCACTCTTCAGTTTTATTTTAGGTGTAACACTAGATTTTTGTTTATTAGGTTTATTGTGTTGCTCAAATTCCTTTGCTACAATCTGATTTTCACTCTCACTTTGCTTTTGTTTTGCTTTACTAGCTCTAGCAATGTCATCTTTCATAATATGTTCGGGAGACATAGGAAGCAAAGTTATATTTTTATCCTTATGAACAAGAGTATACTAATTTGTCCTACCATGGTGTACATTTTTTTTATCAAATTGCCATGGTCTACCAAGTAAAACGGAGCATGCTTGCATTGGTACCACATCACAATCAACATAATCAGAATATGTAGCAATGCTAAAGTGCACACGAATAGTACATGTTACCTTAACCTTGCCACTGTTGTTGAACCATTGGATGTAATAAGGATGAGGATGTGGTCTGGTGGTTAGAGACAGCTTCTCCACCATCTCCATGCTAGCCAAGTTGTTGCAACTCCCTCCATCGATGATGACGCGAACATAACGCTCCTTCACAACTCCCTTTATATGGAACAAGTTGTGCCTCTGATTTTGCTCAGCCTGTGTAACCTACACACTAAACTTTCATACTTGTCAGCGTAGTCAGCAGCCATGTAGTGTGTCTCTTGTTCAGTCTCCTCTACACCTTGTTCTTCACTTGCAGTAAGAGCCAGGGTCTCCTCAGCATAATCACTAGCGGAGTCATATCCACCATCCTCAGTAACAATCATCACACGCTTGGAAGGGCATTCTCTCGCATAGTGACTTCCACCCTTACAACAACGACATATAACCTCATGTGTTTGCTTTGTGGATGCAATGGAAGAAGAAGAGCTTTGTGCAGGCCCGGAAGTTGTGCTCCTCGCGGAGGGTGGGGCAGGGGCCTGTTTCCTGGTATCGCGGTTGGAGTTGGTGGCTGAAGTAGGCGGTGCTGCAGCAGGACGTGTGGAAGGAGATGGGGTACGTGGCGTCCATGATGAAGTGCGACCTGCAGAAAAATTAGTTTTGCCAGTGCGTGTCGATCCTGCACTTCACGTTCAGCTTTGCAAGCAAGATGGAATAAACGAGTGATAGTATTATACTCCTTGTACTCTAATATAGTCTGAATATCTCTATTTAATCCACCCATAAAACGTGCAAGCATAGCTTCATTCTCCTCAACAATACCACATCTAATCATACCAGTTTGTAATTCCTGATAATATTCCTCTACGAAATTTTTTCCTTGTCTTAAACGCTGCAAATTTTGAAGGAATTCTCGTTGATAATATGGTGGAACCCAACGATTACGCATAGCAGTTTTCAAAGCTGCCCAAGTAGTAGGGATATTATCATGATGTATTTTACAATGTTCAGACCACCAAACACAAGCAAACTAGTAAAAGCACAAACAGCAGCAACAACACATCTATCCTCAGGTGGAACCCAACCATTACGCATAGCAGTTTTCAAAGCAGCCCAAGTAGTAGGGATATTATCATGATGTATTCTACAATGTTCAGACCACCAAACACAAGCAAAACTAGTAAAAGCACAAACAACAGCAACAACACGTCTATCCTCAGGAAATTGTAAGCATGTAAAACGTTGTTCTATTTCTAACTCCCAAGTAAGATATATATTAGGAACATATCTACCATCAAAAGTAGGAATATTCAATTTAAGTTTAGGGAGATGGTCATGATCCCGTACCTGAGGAGGTGGTGCAGCCCTATCATTGCGATTGTATCCATGTGGACGACCCGGTGCTTGTGGTGGTGGTTGCCCCTGGGGCTGATCCGGAGCAACCTCTCCCTCATCGTCGTAATCACCATCGTAGTCAGTGTTTTGATAAACAGTAGTAGCAGCAGTAGCCACAGAAGCCACAACAGTAGGAATGGCACCAGAATGTTGTCCTTCCTCGAGGGGCACACATCGTGCGTGCCCCGCGAAATACGGCCGATGTTGTTGTTGTTGCTGAGGTATGACCGGTGCAGCTGGTGGTAGACGTGCAAGCACCTCATTGAACTTAGTGTCCAACTTCGTCTCGAACGTCTTCTCCAAACCATCTAGCTTCTCCATGGCCTCTCCAAGGCTGGTCACGGAGTCTTGTACCTGGTCAGCCATCATTTGCTGGAATTTGTCATGGAGCTCCTTGTTGGTCATAACCTCCCATTCGACATCGATAGCTTGTGATCCTGGCATGGTTAGCAGTAATAGGAACACACAAGAATATGAACCTACAGACTACTAGGAAGTGTTGGTGGTGGTGTGTCACAAATCCGTCAAGCAAATCGCAATTTCTTACCAATTCTTACCCAGCAGCAGGTGGTGATTGGCAACCGTTGTAGTCAAAACTCTCAAAGCTTGGATAGAGTGATTGCTAGGTGGTGTCAAACACACAACGTAGATGTATGTGGAACCGGGAAGGCTTATAAATTGGTAGCAAAAAAGGTCAGCAATAATCAGTTCAGAGATGCAAAGTTGAAAAGACACTCAACGACGGTACCGTGCTGGTCCTAGGCTAGACCGTACTAGAGACGCGAGCCTAGAACACCAACAAAATCACGACGCTACACGTAATCAAGGGAAGAGCACACTGATTTTTTTGGCGCCTCTTTTTTCTGCGCTCTTTTTTTTGCTCAGAAAATCACTATAATGGCGAGTGTCTCAAAACTCTTCCCGAGACGTATAAACAGGATAGGCACAATTTTTTTTGACAATTTATTTTTCGGGAGCGATTCGGGGCTGCGACGACCAAAAATTGTGACAAAAATCACAATGATGGCGAGTGTCTCAAAACGCTCCGAAAAGCCTAAAAATAGGATAGGAAAAAAATATTTTCACCCGCCAAAATTTTGGCCTAAAAACTGCTCTGAAAACTGTGCCAGACTTTTTTTTCGAAACCTACTCAGGCAAGGAAATACGAATCTGAAAACAAGGGGATCACGAAATTAAACCTAATATGGGATGGACTCGGATTGGTGGTCGATATGTGGTGGTATATATGTATACGGATTGATGGCAGATATATGGTGTTGGTATATGGACTCGGATTGGTGGCGGATATGTGGTGGTATATATGGCAGCGGCGATGATGGTAGCGTGGTGGTTGTATATGGCAGCGGCGATGATGATAGTGTGGCGGCGGCGTGACAACTTGTGAATAGAACTCAAAACTCTAAAAGACTAGACTCTAAGATCAGCAACTTGACACGACGATGCAACCGCAAATTCAACAAAGCAAGCACCGAATAGAAAATTGCAAAGGCTCAGATTGTTTCGGATATGATGATCTAACCCTAATAATTTTTTTGCCTTTTTCATAGACTATATGTATGAAGAACAGATACAATCTAACTATGAAAATTGGTAAAATCTCATCGAGCAACCTGGAAATCTGATACCACTTGATAGAGGTGAAGTTGTCCCTGTCTTTCAATGAGATGTGGCTATTGTTTATGGTAGAGTCGACTTTGACGATCCGACTACGAACGTGCGAGGACGTCGCGCCTTAGAAATCGCTAAACCAACTCCTAGAGGTTATTGACCACGCCGGAGCACGATCAACCTGACCACGAGGGTCTGTTTCCTGCACGCAAATGAAGAACAAGCAAGAAACTAAGATTGCAATCTTGATATTGCGAATATAAGAGGAAAGCTTTATTGATGAAAGTGGGGTTCTGTGACGCCTTTGTCTGGTCGTGGAACACAAACGAATAACGCGAAGTTGCAGCTATGGCGAACTTTTAATCTAAACAAAACCCAAGTCTAAACGGCACCCTAAGGGCTATATATATATATATGGGGGAATAGAGGGTGAATTTCATGACCCCTTGGAGGAGGGGTCCGAAACCAACCCTAACTCCGTTTCCCCACACATACGGACTCTAAAAACAGCCTAATAAGTGGTATCTCGAAATCACATGGGACTGGCCCAAAAATAAGGTGACGCGGCACCTATATTAGCCTATGGACAAAATTTATGAATTGGCATCTTGTATATTTCGTCCAAGCCTTCATACTCTCCTTATGGTGGCTTCAAAGTGCGAAAATCACCATTGGAAACTCCATTGTTCTTTCCCGCGTGCGCACCTTCTCCTCCATGCTTGATCCCGCTCCAATGGCCATCCTTCTTGTCCATGCTAGGTCCTTCATTCATAAGTAAAACAAAAGTATCTAATTTAGGCAGCATCATATGTTCATGAACATTAGAAGTATTTCCAAGCAACGAAAGTACCTGGTAATTCAATTGACATGCGCGAGCTCTAGTAATTGGTCCAGTATGTATAGCAGCAGGGGCTGTGGGTGTAACAATGGTATTGATGTCCTCATTAGTTTTGCTCGCGGTTTTACACTTGCTACTTTGCTGTTTTTATATTTCCAGATTACAAAAACCAGTATCTATCATCCATATTGCACTTGTATCACCATCTCTTCGCCGAACTAGTGCACCTATACAATTTGCCATTGTATTGGGTGTGTTGGGGACACAAGAGATTTCTTGTATTTGATTGCAGGGTTGTTTGAGAGAGACCATCTTCATCCTACACCTCCCACGGATTAGTAAACCTTAGGTCATCCACTTGAGGGAAAATTGGTACCGTCCTACAAAACTCTGCGCTTGAAGGCCCAACACGAGTCTACAAGAATAAAGTTGCGTAGTAGACATCAGGCACAAGTGTGGAAAAGGAGGTAGTACCACTGTCCCTTCTCTCTTTTCTCTCATTTATTTATTTTTCTTTGTCTTTTTTATTTTCCTCCTTTTTTCTTTCTTTCTTCCCCCTTTTTTATTTTTCGTCCGGAGTCTCATCCCAACTTGTGGGGGGAATCATTCTCTCCATCATCCTTTCATCACTGAGACAATGCCCTAATAATTATGATCATCTCACTTTTATTTACTTACAACTCAACATGAAAAATTATAGTATGGCTCCATATGAATGCCTCTGGCAGTGTAATAGGATGTGCAATGATTAAGCGTAACATGTATAAAAAATGATGAACGGTGGCTTTGCCACAAATACTATGTCGGCTTATATGATCATGCAAAGCAATATGACAATGAAAGTATTAGTCATATGATGTAACGGTGGAAGTTGCATGGCAATATATCTCAGAATGGCTATGGAAATGCCATAATAGGTAGGTATGGTGGTTGTTTTGAGGAAAATATAATGAGGCTTATGTGCAAGAGAGTGTATCATGTTATGGGGTTTGGATGCACCGGCGAAGGTTGCACCAATCCTCGAGGTAAGAATGGGCAAGGCACGGTACCGAAGAGGCTAGCAAATATGAGGTGGTGAAAGTGCATACATCCATGGATTCACATTAGTCATAAAGAACTCACATACTTATTGCAAGGTTTTATTAGCTCTCTCGAAGCAAAGCACTACTCGCATGCCCCTAGGGAGGAGGTTGGGGGGAGTTAACCATCGCGCGCCTCCGGCTTAAACAACACTAGGATTTCAACGAGGAATAAGAATGCTCACACATCATCACCATGCCATAAAAATATTTAGATGAATATCAAGTTAGCACCCTCTAATTTACGATATTCTTACTAACCAATGATCATGCACTCATGCCCTTTCATATTACCACATTAATATCATTAACTCAAAATTTCTCTTTTATGTGCTACATGAAGGTTTTGATTATGCACTCCTTGAATACCTATTATTTTTGGACTAGTCTTATAACCCATGCAAATTACCGTCACTATTTATTAACTCTCAAACAAATATAAGTGAAGAACGAGAGTGAAATTATTTCTTTAAAATCTACACACCACCGTGTTCTAAAAAATATATGTGAAGTACTAGACCAACTGCTTAGATCAAAAGATATAAGTGAAGCACAAAGAGTATTCTAATAAATCATGGTGATCTTGTCTCTCTCAAGTGGGTGTGTCCAGTAAACAATAATTGTGGAAAACTAAAGCAAAATCAGGCTAAATCAAACGACACTCCAAGTAAAACTCATATCATGTGATGAATAATAATATAGATCCAAGTGACATACCGATGGAATGAGACGAAAGAGGGGATGCCTTCCGGGGCATCCCCAAGCTTAGACGCTTGAGTCTTCCTAGAATATTACCTTGTGGTGTCTTGGGCATCCCCAAGCTTTGGCTCTTGCCGCTCCTTATTCCTTCATCCATCGTGATAGCACCCAAAACTTGGAAACTTCAGCACACAAAACTAAACAGAAACCTTCGTGAGATCCGTTAGTGTTGGGGATATAACCTTGCGGTATAACCCGCCCTACTGGGCTGGGTCAATATGTTGGCGGCTTGGTTGAATCATACTCAAGGTGGGCCGTGCTATTGAAGACAAGGCAGGCAAGGTGGCTTACCAAGTAAGCCGGATGGCGGCCCAACACATGAAGACGGCGACTCAAGGCCCAAGAGGCAGAAGACGCCAGGAGATTCCTTGCTTGAGAGGCAAGGCAAGTTAGAGACATGGTAGGCCACGAATCGTAGGATGAATCAGACTCTTGTAAAGCCCAGGGTCTCGACCTGTATATAAAGGCGAGCCCCTAGGACCGAAAGACTTAAGTTAGACACCCTCGAAAGCTAGCTTAGCGATTCCGCACCCTTGTAATCGAGATCATCATCAATATAGACACAAAGCAGGACGTAGGCTATTACCTCCATGGGAGGGGCCGAACCTGGGTAAACTCGTCGCCACCTAGCGGCAATGGCCTCACACTCAAGTTCTCCTAAGAGAACATCTGCCGTGACAAAACCACGACAGTTGGCGCCCACCGTGGGGCTCTCGCCTGGTGGAGTTGAATTCTGAAAGGGAGCCCTTCCTGGGTTCGGGAGATTCGCGGTCGGTCAGATGACCAAAAGCCGCTGCGGCAAGCTCTACATCGACGATTCAGGCTGGGGCCCCGGGGCCGACTCAATCGAGTATGGGTACCGGGTCCCCTTCGGCAAGATCCACGTCTTCATCGGCAAAATTGGCGCGTCGGTTCCCCAGCTGGACATCTGCACCAACATCGTCGAGCCAGCTCGGCGCACCCAACCCGCCCGGCATCACGCCTTGGTCAGCTTCACCCAGAGAGTCAGCCTCTCGGATGAGCCGGCAGGTAGCAGGGACACCCTCGTCAACTCTGATAGTGAATCTTCCATGGGAGACACCAAATCAATCTGTCCCCTTTACGATGGTGGACTTGGGGGATCTTCGGAACTGGAAGCTCCCAGGGAGTCACATGAGCCGCCTCGTCAGATTACTGTCTATATGGCAGGAATATCGACGGCTCAAGACCCGTCGTCAGTAGGTGCAACTGGCGGCTCTGGCAGATCAATCAAGGCGCCGTCTCAAGCCATGATAGATCTGATGGCCTAGATGGCGGAGCTGGTAGAAACCCCCGTCACCGCGGAAAACCAGGAGGAGCGCAACACAGAGTTCATAAAACTCCGTGAGTAGATGACTAAGGTGCAGGAGGAAATTGACTCCGAAAACGCCCGGATGGCACATGTAACACCTTGGGTTCAGTGCTACAGTAATCCTTGTAATCAAGCTACAGTAACATGAGAATTAGGCTAATCCATTTTGCTAATCCAAGTATGATCACTGTTGGAATCAAACCCTAATTCAAATTCCTTTGCAATTCAAAATCATTGAAAGGTGGTTTTAAAGGTTTTGCAATTCAGGAAATAAAAATCTTGAATAGGTTTCAAATATTCCCTAAGCATTTCTAAAATTGCAACCAACATTTTTGTAAGGTGTTTAGTGCCTCTAAAACCATTTAACAGAGGGCAAATCAATTAATTAAATGCCCATTTGATTTTGGCAGTTTTCAAATAAATTCAAAAGGTCCTCAAACTTTTTGTGGCACTACCAAATTTTGCTTTGCAAATATTGGGCTAAGTCACATATTTTTACAAATATATTTTTTCACTGAATAGATAAATATTGGGCTAAGTATTAAAGAGAAGCAAACAGTAAATAAATAAAAACAGAAGGGCTAAGTGCCCTGGGCACTTAGGCCTGCCGGATCAAGTGCCAGTCCAGCCCACCTAGCCCCCCCATCGTCTTCCTCTTGTTCAACAGGGGAGACATGCGGGAGCCGATGCTCGCCAGTGGCCGAAGCCGTCGAGTTGGCGGCCATCCAGCGGCTCCCCGCCGTCCTTAAGCCCCCCTCCGCATCCCAGTGTCGACCCCGAACCCTAGCTCGCCCCCACTTTCTCCCTCTCACGCTGCCTGCCTCCCCTCGCGCACACGCCCGCGCTGCCGCCGCCATGGCCGACGCGTAGCCGCGGCCACCACCCTCCCCGCACGGCACCGACGTGCCCAATCGCTCCGTCGCCATCGTCTCCCTCTCCCTCGACCACGCACGCGAGTCGGGAGCCTCTACACCGCCGTTCCGTGTCGTCTTCAACCTTGGAGCCCATCGCCGTTCGTCTTTGATTCCGGTGCCGTCAAGCCCTCCCCGAGCCCATTAAGCACCCCTGCAGGACCGCTGTGAGAAACTGCCCCTTACCCTCCCTCTCTCGCGCTCGCTTTCGTACCCTAGGCCTTGATTCATCGTACGACCGAACCCACCGCCATGGGAGCTCATCGCCGGCGACCTCCCAGTGACCTTTTGGTCAGGCGCCTGGGCCCGTTCGCTTCGCACGCCCACGTAGAGTACTCCTGCATGCTCCAAATGGTCGCCCGCGTCCTGTTGTTGTTTTTTCACCGTCGCCCGAGAGCTTGCGCCGCCACGACTCATCGCTGATGCCCCTACCAACCCCCACCGGCGCTGCTGATGGCGTAGTTCGACGCGCGCCACCGCCAGCATACCGTAGATGGTCGCGGCACTCGAAATGGTGGCCGGAGCTCCATTTCTGACCCCTACCGATGTTTCAGGAGCTCGCGAGAGCGTCGCCAGCGCAACTCCAGTCGCGGAGCCGACGTGGCCGGCTGGGGCCACCCACCAGTGACCCTGCCAGTGGACCCGCCCCCCCAGTTGACCAGTTGACCTGGTCAACATGCTGACTGGGCTGGCCCCAGTCACTGCCAGGTGGGCCCCTTGGGCCCATGACATGTGGTCCCAGTTTAATTACTGTTAACTGAAAACTGTTAGTTTAAATTTGATAATTAATTTAAACTAAATAGTCACTCACAGGTGGGACTCGCCCATCTAATTAATCTGTTTTAGTTTAATTTAAACCTCTGTTAGCCCACTGTCTATGATAGGTGGGGCCGAGGTGTCAGGTTTGACCTGAGGCAGATTTGGTGACTGCTGATGTCAGCATGACATCATGCTGATGTCATAATTAAAATTTTGAATTAAATTAAATCTGTTTAATTCGAGAATATTAATAAAACTTTGAAAATTAATATAAAATAATCTACAACTCAGATGAAAATAATTTATATATGAAAGTTGCTAAGAAAAATCCCACGAATCCGAATACGCAGTTCGTTCGTCTGTCACGTGCTCCTATAATAACGAACATGAAATTTTTTCATCGTTTTCATCTGTCCGGTAGTAGCCCGAGACCTGGAAAATATGGTCAGATATTCTCTCGCCCCGTCTGTGACATGTAGTACTGCGTTAGCTCATGCCTAGCACTGCATATTGCCATGTTATGCATCATGTTGCATATGTATGCTTTGTATTTATTGTTTCTCCCCCTCTTCTTACCGGTAGACCCCGAGACTGACACTGCTGCCGGGTACGACTACGCCACTGATGACCAGGCCTTTGCAGCAGAGCAGCAAGGCAAGCAACCCCCCTTGAGAATTTCGATATCGCCCATTTCTTTCCCTCTCATTTCCGCATTAGATTTTGCTACTGTATTAGTTAGCTCCTATTTCTAATGCATAGCCTGCTTTTGATAAACTGCTACTATACCTGCTGTCATATCAACTGCTTAGTATAGGTTGATCAATGAATCCCCTCTGACCCTTAGTCTCAGTTGCCCCGCTTTAAATATCAGTTACTCGATCATCCTGATCGACAAGCCAGGTCTGTCACATCACCGCACACCCCCTTAGTTGTATGACTCTGCAGAACTACTATCGAGTACCGAGGGTGACACCTCGTGAAGTACTCATTATGTTAGCTCTATAGTGTAGCTAGTCGGTCGTGGTAAATAGAGGGTGATACCTCTTCGCCACTCCCGATATCGACTCTGTCGTGCAACCCCTCAAGTGTGGGACCACCGAGGGTGATTCCTCTAAGTCCACCTTGACGGTTACATTGAGCGGGGCCCATTGAGGGTTATTCTTCAGGTCCCACCTTGATGTTTCATACACACGATTACTATGACTTGGTTGCAGAAACATGTTGGTGATGGGTTGGCACTGAGGGGTACCCACGGTTTGATGACGGTGAGGCGTGGCTGGGCAGGTGAGGCCCTTGCCACACATCCTCGAGACGGGGCGATGGGACCACACATCATGGGTCGCGCTCGTCACCGCATTAATAAAATGCTAATGGGTTGGGTATTTGATCTGAGTTGGTCGATTGACCTTTTTACGCACTAAACCTTCACGTGGGACAAGTTATGGGTACTCAGCATCGTTATATCGGCTGAAGCTCTTCGGACGTCAGCAATGGAGCAGCGCGCGCCCGAGTGGTCCGCGACAGCACTGATCTTGTATTAGAGTGTGCTAGGACTAGCCTCGACCACTCACGCATCATGGAGGAGTGCAAAGGGAGAGTGGGCCCATGACCCCTGCGCGCTTAGGATTTAGACCGGCGGGCTGGCCTCTCTATTGAGCCTAGGTAGGGCGACGACGTGTTGATTTCCCGAGGCCGGGCATGACCCAGGAAAGTGTGTCCGGCCAGAGGTGATCAAGCATGTTGGAAATGTGGTGCACCCCTGCAGGGATGAATTCAACTATTCGAATAGTCATGTCCACGGTAACATGACGACTTGGAGTTGTACCTCGATCTACTACAACTATAACTGTGATTTTAAACTGAAATGACTGTTGGCTCCGAGATTGCTTTCTCGTAGGGAGTCGAGGAAGAATCTCTGGGCGTGGTTACTTAATAAATTTTTCTACTATAATATTGTTACATATGAGTTGCTAGTCTACTCTCTTCTAATGCTGCAAGATGTGAAGATGCTAGTCTTCGATAGGACTAGGCCTCCCTGTTGGGGAACGTTGCATGGGAAACAAAAATTTTCCTACGCACACACAAGATCTATCCATGGTGATGAGCATCTACGAGAGGAAGAGTGAATCTACATACCCTTGTAGATCGCTAAGCGGAAGCGTTTAAGAAACGCGGTTGATGTAGTCGAACGTCTCCGCGATCCAAATCGCAAGTCGTCCCTCGATCCGATCACGAACTAGCGCCGAACGGACGGCACCTCCGCGTTCAACACACGTACGGCTTGATGACGCCTTCACCTCCTCGATCCAGCGAGTGATGGTGAAGTAGTGGTTGAGTTCCAGCAGCACGACGGCGTGGTGATGGTGGTGAGGAACAATCTCTGCAGGGCTTCGCCAAGCACTACGGAGATTATGACGGAGGAACTAGAGGGTTAGGGTTGCCGCACACGGCTTGGGGAAATCTTGATGTGTCCCGTGTGCTAGCCCTGACCCTCTATTTATATGTTGAGCCTTGGGGTCTAAACTTGGAGTAAAAGCCTCCTCCAGGTCGGTTTTGCCCGCACAAGGTCGGTTTGGCCCGCAGGGAAAGAGTCCAACTCGGATCCCTGCCGAACCGTGCACAGCCGCGCACAAGCGGTAGTACCGCTCACAAGCGGTAGTACCGCTTGGGCGGTAGTACCGCTTCACACAAGCGGTAGTACCGCTTCACCAAGCGGTAGTACCGCTTACGCGGCAGCAAAACTATTTTTGCACTTTCCAATACCTCGTGGGCTTTTATCCCTTGGCCCATATAAAGTGTTCTCGCACCCGAACACTTCGGTAAACATCCGGAACCCCTTCCGGTGAATTCCGGAACTCTTCCGGAGATCAAAACACTATTATCACATATATCAATCTTTACCTCCGGACTCTTCCGGAGATCCTCGTCATGTCCTGGATCTTATCCGAGACTCCGAACAACTTTCGGTCACCAACATAATAACTCAATTATACTAATCGTCACCAAACGTTAAGTGTGTAGACCCTGCGGGTTTGAGAACTATGTAGACATGACCGAGACACTTCTACGATCAATAACCAATAGCGGGACCTGGATGCCCATATTGGCTCCTACATATTCTACGAAGATCTTTATCGGTCGAACCTCTATGTCAAGGATTCAGTTAATCCCGTATGCTGTTCCCTTTGTTCTTCGGTATGTTACTTGCCCGAGATTCGATCGTCGGTATCACTATACCTAGTTCAATCTCGTTACCGGCAAGTCTCTTTACTCGTTCCGTAATACAAGATCCTGTGGCTAACTCTTTAGTCACTTTGCTTGCAAGGCTCAATGTGATGTTGTATTACCGAGTGGGCCCTGAGATACCTCTCCGTCACACGGAGTAACAAATCCCAGTCTTGATCCATGCCAACCCAACAGACACCCTCGGAGATACCTGTAGAGCACCTTTATAGTCACCCAGTTACGTTGCGACGTTTGATACACACAAGGTACTCCTCCGGTGTCAGTGAGTTGCATGATCTCATGGTCAAAGGAACAGATACTTGACATGCAGAAAACAATAGCAATAAACTGACACGATCAAATGCTACGTTCTTAGTTTGGGTCTTGTCCATCACATCATTCTCCTAATGATGTGATCCCGTTATCAAATGACATCTCATGTCAATGGCTAGGAAACCTTAACCATCTTTGATCAACGAGCTAGTCAACTAGAGGCTTACTAGGGACACAGTGTTGTCTATGTACCCACACATGTATTTGAGTTTCCAATCAATACAATTATAGCATGGATAATAAACGATTATCATGAACAAGGAAATATAATAATAACCAATTTATTATTGCCTCTAGGGCATATTTCCAACAGTCTCCCACTTGCACTAGAGTCAATAATCTAGTTCACATCACTATGTGATTTACATTGTAATGAATCGAACACCCATGCAGTTCTGGTGTTGTTCATGTTTAGCCCTTGGAAGAGGTTTAGTCATCGGATCTGCAACATTTAGATCCGTGTGTACTTTGCAAATATTTATGTCGTCCTCCTTGATGTAATCGCGGATGGAATTGAAACGTCGCTTTATGTGTCTGGTCCTCTTGTGAAATCTTGGTTCCTTGGCTAGAGCAATGGCACCAGTATTATCACAAAACAGAGTCATTGGGTTAAGCGCACTAGGCACTACTCCAAGATCTGTCATGAACTCCTTCATCTAGACACCTTCCTTCGCCGCCTCCGAGGCTGCGATGTACTCCGCTTCGCATGTAGAATCTGCTACCACGCTTTGCTTGGAACTGCACCAGCTAACCGCACCCCCATTAAGAATAAATACGTATCCGGTTTGCGACTTAGAGTCATCCGGATCAGTGTCAAAGCTTGCATCGACGTAACCCTTTACGACGAGCTCTTGATCACCTCCATAAATGAGAAACATGTCCTTAGTCCTTTTCAGGTACTTCAGGATATTCTTGACCGCCGTCCAGTGTTCCATTCCTGGATCACTTTGAAACCTTCCGACCATACTTATGGCAAGGCTGACATCGGGTCTTGTGCACAGCATTGCATACATGATAGAGCCTATGGCCGAAGCATAGGGGATGACACTCATCTTTTCTCTATCTTCTGCAGTCACTGGGCATTGTGTCTTACTCACCTTCACACCTTGCAAAACAGGCAAGAACCCCTTCTTGGACTGATCCATTTTGAACTTCTTCAAAATCTTATCAAGGTATGTGCTTTGTGAAAGTCCTATTAAGCGTCTTGATCTATCTCTATAGATCTTGATGCCTAATATGAAAGCAGCTTCTCCTAGGTCCTTCATTGAAAAACTCTTGTTCAAATATTCCATCACGCTTTCCAACATTTCTATATTGTTTCCAATCAGCAATATGTCATCCACATATAATATTAGAAACGCTATAGAGCTCCCACTCACTTTCTTGTAAATACAAGCTTCTCCGTAAACTTGTATAAACTCGAACGCTTTGATCACCTCATCAAAACGAAGATTCCAACTCCGAGATGCTTGCACCAGTCCATAAATGGATCGCTGGAGTTTGCAAACTTTGTCAGCATTCTCTGGATTGACAAAACCTTCTGGTTGCATCATATACAACTCTTCCTTAAGGTAACCGTTAAGGAACGCTGTTTTGACATCCATCTGCCAAATTTCATAATCGAAAAAGGCAGCTATTGCTAACATGATTCTGACGGACTTAAGCATCGCTACGGGTGAGAATGTCTTATCGTAGTCAACTCCTTGAACTTGTGAAAAACCCTTTGCCACAAGTCGAGCTTTATAGACGGTGACATTACCGTCCGCGTCCGTCTTCCTCTTAAAGATCCATTTGTTCTGAATGGCCTTACGCCCTTCAGGTAATACTTCCAAAGTCCATACTTTGTTTTCATACATGGATCCCATCTCGGATTTCATGGCCTCTAACCACTTCTCGGAATCCGGGCCCATCATCGCTTCTCCATAGCTCGTAGGTTCATCGTTGTCTAACAACATGACCTCTAAGACAGGGTTGCCGTACCACTCGGGAGCAGTACGCGTCCTTGTCGACCTACGAGGTTCGATAGCAACTTGATCCAAAGTTTCATGATCATCATCATTAACTTCCTCTTCAGCTAATGTAGGCTCCACAGAAACAACTTTCTGCGCTGCGCTACTCTCAGGTTGAAGTAAAGGTTCAACAACCTCATCAAGTTCTATCTTCCTCCCACTCAATTCTTTCGAGAGAAACTCTTTCTCAAGAAATGTTCCGTTTTTAGCGACAAACACTTTGCCCTCGGATCTGAGGTAGAAGGTATACC
Source organism: Elymus sibiricus (assembly GCA_039707655.1). Lineage (NCBI taxonomy): Eukaryota > Viridiplantae > Streptophyta > Magnoliopsida > Poales > Poaceae > Elymus > Elymus sibiricus. Next base: position 365,580,664 of record CM077663.1, on the reverse strand, counting down.
CAATTGTCTCTTTTGGGTATCCTATGAAGACGCATTTCTCCGCTTTGGGTTCCAGCTTTTCAGGCTGAACCTTTTTGACATAAGCATCACATCCCCAAACTTTAAGAAACGACAGCTTTGGCTTCTTGCCAAACCAAAGTTCATATGGCGTTGTCTCAACGGATTTCGATGGTGCCCTATTTAAAGTGAATGCAGCTGTCTCTAATGCATAACCCCAAAACGATAGTGGCAAATCGGCAAGAGACATCATATATCGCACCATATCCAATAAGGTTCGATTACGACGTTCGGACACACCATTACGCTGTGGTGTTCCAGGCGGTGTCAATTGTGAAACAATTCCACACTGTCTTAAGTGACTGCCAAACTCATAACTCAGATATTCTCCTCCTCGATCAGATCGTAGGAATTTAATCTTCTTGTTACGATGATTCTCAACTTCACTCTGAAATTGTTTGAACTTTTCAAATGTTTCAGACTTATGTTTCATTAAGTAAATATACCCATATCTACTTAAGTCATCAGTGAAGGTGAGAAAGTAACGATAACCACCGCGCGCCTCAATACTCATCGGACCACACACATCAGTATGTATGATTTCCAATAAGTCACTTGCCCGTTCCATTGTTCCAGAGAACGGCGTTTTAGTCATCTTGCCCATGAGGCATGGCTCACATGTGTCAAGTGATTCAAAATCAAGGGACTCCAAAAGTCCATCAGCATGGAGCTTCTTCATGCGTTTTACGCCAATATGACCTAAACGGCAGTGCCACAAGAAAGTGGTATTATCATTATCAATTCTACATCTTTTGGCATCAATGTTATGAACATGTGTATCATTACTATCGAGATTCAATAAGAATAAACCCCTCACATTGGGTGCATGACCATAAAAGATATTACTCATATAAATAGAACAACCATTATTCTCTGATTTAAATGAGTAACCGTCTCGCAATAAACAAGATCCAGATATAATGTTCATGCTTAACGCAGGCACCAAATAACACTTATTTAGGTTCATCACTAATCCCGACGGTAATCGAAGAGCGAGCGTGCCGACGGCGATCACATCAACCTTGGAACCATTTCCCACGGGCATCGTCACTTCGTCCTTTGCCAGCCTCCGTCTATTCCGCAGTTCCTGTTTAGAGTTGCAAATATGAGCAACCGCACCGGTATCAAATACCCAGGCACTACAACGAGGGTTGGTAAGGTACACATCAATAACATGTATATCATATATACCTTGTTTGTTGTTGGCCGCCTTCTTGTCAGCCAAATACTTGGGGCAATTCCGCTTCCAGTGTCCAGTTCCCTTGCAATGAAAACACACAGTTTCTGGTTTGGGTCCAGCCTTGGGTTTCTTCACGAGAGGAGCAACTGCTTTGCCACTCTTCTTGGAGTTAGCCTTCTTACCCTTGCCATTTTTCTTGAAACTAGTGGTTTTATTGACCATCAACACTTGATGCTCCTTCTGAATTTCAGACTCAGCGGCTTTCAGCATCGCAAACAGCTCGGCGACTGACTTGTTCATCCCGTGCATGTTATAGTTCAACACGAAGCTCTTGTAGCTAGGTGGCAATGATTGAAGAACTCTGTCAGTGATAGCCTCTGGCGGAAGGGGCATCCCTAACCCAGCCAGACGGGTGGAGTACCCAGACATTCTGAGCACGTGATCACTGATAGACCCGTTCTCCTCCATCTTGCAAGCATAGAACTTATCGGAGATCTCATATCTCTCGATCCGGGCATTCTTCTGAAAGATAAACTTCAACTCCTGGAACATCTCATATGCTCCATGACGTTCAAAACGTCTTTGAAGTCCCGGTTCTAAGCCATACAACATTGCACATTGAACTATTGAGTAATCATCAGAACGAGCCTGCCAGGCATTCACAACGTCTAGAGACTCAACTGGAACGGGTGGATCACCAAGCGGTGCATCAAGGACATAAGCCTTCTGGGAAGCCGTAAGGATAATCCTTAGATTACGGGCCCAGTCCACAAAGTTACTTCCATCATCTTTCAACTTAGCTTTCTCTAGGAACACATTAAAATTCAGGGGTGCTACTGCGCGAGCCATGATCTACAACATAAATATAGCAAAGACAACTTAGACTATTGTTCTAGATAATGAGTTTAGTTAATCATATTATTTAAAAACTCCCACTCAAATTGACATCCCTCCGGTCATTCGAGTGTAACATGATCCAAATCCACCAACTCAAGTCCGATCATCACGTGAGTTGAGGTGGTTTCAATGGTGAACATCTTCATGTTGATCATATCTACTATATGACTCATGTTCGACCTTTCGGTCTCTTGTGTTCCGAGGCCATGTCTGTACATGCTAGGCTCGTCAAGTTTAACCCGAGTGTTCCGCGTGTGCAACATGGCTTGCACCCGTTGTATGTGAAAGTGGAGTCTATCACACCCGATCATCACGGCGTGTCTCGAAACGACGAACTTTCGCAATGGTGCACACTTGGGGAGAACACAATTTATCTTGAAATTTAAGTGAGGGATCACCTTATAATGCTACCGTCGTCCTAAGCAAAATAAGATGCATAAAAGGATTAACATCACATGCAAATCATAAGTGACATGATATGGCCATGAACTTGTGCTTTTGATCTCCATCTCCAAAGCACCGGCATGATCTCCATCGTCACCGGCATGACACCATGATCTCCATCATCTTGATCTCCATCAACGTGTCGCCATAAGGTTGTCGCGCCGACTTTTGCTTCCACGACTATTGCTAACGTTTAGCGATAAAGTAAAGCATTACATAGCGCTTAATGATTGACACGCAGGTCATACAATAATTAAAGACAACTCTATGGCTCCTGCCAGTTGCCGTACTCATCGACATGCAAGTCGTGATATTCTATACAGCACATGATCATCTCATACATCACATATATCTCATCATGTAATTGGCCATATCATATCACATCATACCCTGCAAAAACAAGTTAGACGTCCTCTAATTGTTGTTGCAAATTTTACGTGGCTGCTACGGGTTTGCAAGAACCGTTCTTATCTACGCAAAACCACAACGTGGTGTAGTGATTGCTTTTTGATCTTCTAAAAGAACCCTCTTGATTGAAATCGATTCAACTAAAGTGAGAGAGACAGACACCCGCTAGCCATCTTTATGCAACGAAGTTACATGTCAGTTGAAGGAACCTGTCTCGCGTAAGTGTACGCGTAATGTCGGTCCGGGCCGCTTCATCTCACAGTACCGGCGAATCAAATATCAACTAGTAACGGCTAGCAATATGTATACACCCACGCCCACAACTCGTTTGTGTTCTACTCGAGATCTCATCTACGCATAGACCTAGCTCATGATGCCACTGTTGGGGAACGTTGAATGGGAAACAAAAATTTTCCTACGCACACACAAGATCTATCCATGGTGATGAGCATCTACGAGAGGAAGAGTGAATCTACATACCCTTGTAGATCGCTAAGCGGAAGCGTTTAAGAAACGCGGTTGATGTAGTTGAACGTCTCCGCGATCCAAATCGCAAGTCGTCCCTCGATCCGATCACGAACTAGCGCCGAACGGACGGCACCTCCGCGTTCAACACACGTACGGCTTGATGACGCCTTCACCTCCTCGATCCAGCGAGTGATGGTGAAGTAGTGGTTGAGTTCCAGCAGCACGACGGCGTGGTGATGGTGGTGAGGAACAATCTCTGCAGGGCTTCGCCAAGCACTACGGAGATTATGACGGAGGAACTAGAGGGTTAGGGTTGCCGCACACGGCTTTGGGAAATCTTGATGTGTCCCGTGTGCTAGCCCTGACCCTCTATTTATATGTTGAGCCTTGGGGTCTAAACTTGGAGTAAAAGCCTCCTCCAGGTCGGTTTTGCCCGCACAAGGTCGGTTTGGCCCGCAGGGAAAGAGTCCAACTCGGATCCCTGCCGAACCGTGCACAGCCGCGCACAAGCGGTAGTACCGCTCACAAGCGGTAGTACCGCTTGGGCGGTAGTACCGCTTCACACAAGCGGTAGTACCGCTTCACCAAGCGGTAGTACCGCTTACGCGGCAGCAAAACTATTTTTGCACTTTCCAATACCTCGTGGGCTTTTATCCCTTGGCCCATATAAAGTGTTCTCGCACCCGAACACTTCGGTAAACATCCGGAACCCCTTCCGGTGAATTCCGGAACTCTTCCGGAGATCAAAACACTATTATCACATATATCAATCTTTACCTCCGGACTCTTCCGGAGATCCTCGTCATGTCCTGGATCTTATCCGAGACTCCGAACAACTTTCGGTCACCAACATAATAACTCAATTATACTAATCGTCACCAAACGTTAAGTGTGTAGACCCTGCGGGTTTGAGAACTATGTAGACATGACCGAGACACTTCTACGATCAATAACCAATAGCGGGACCTGGATGCCCATATTGGCTCCTACATATTCTACGAAGATCTTTATCGGTCGAACCTCTATGTCAAGGATTCAGTTAATCCCGTATGCTGTTCCCTTTGTTCTTCGGTATGTTACTTGCCCGAGATTCGATCGTCGGTATCACTATACCTAGTTCAATCTCGTTACCGGCAAGTCTCTTTACTCGTTCCGTAATACAAGATCCTGTGGCTAACTCTTTAGTCACTTTGCTTGCAAGGCTCAATGTGATGTTGTATTACCGAGTGGGCCCTGAGATACCTCTCCGTCACACGGAGTAACAAATCCCAGTCTTGATCCATGCCAACCCAACAGACACCCTCGGAGATACCTGTAGAGCACCTTTATAGTCACCCAGTTACGTTGCGACGTTTGATACACACAAGGTACTCCTCCGGTGTCAGTGAGTTGCATGATCTCATGGTCAAAGGAACAGATACTTGACATGCAGAAAACAATAGCAATAAACTGACACGATCAAATGCTACGTTCTTAGTTTGGGTCTTGTCCATCACATCATTCTCCTAATGATGTGATCCCGTTATCAAATGACATCTCATGTCAATGGCTAGGAAACCTTAACCATCTTTGATCAACGAGCTAGTCAACTAGAGGCTTACTAGGGACACAGTGTTGTCTATGTACCCACACATGTATTTGAGTTTCCAATCAATACAATTATAGCATGGATAATAAACGATTATCATGAACAAGGAAATATAATAATAACCAATTTATTATTGCCTCTAGGGCATATTTCCAACACTCCCCCCTATTCTTGCCTTTCTGCAATCAGTCCATATATAGCCCCATTCCTTTGATACTGATGCATGTTTTAGTATATTTATGATGTAAGTCTTGCGAGTACTTTGAATGAGTACTCACCGCTGCTTTACTTCCCTCTTTCCCCTTGATACGATTACTGCGTTCAAATGATGGAGTCCAGGAGATGGAGTACAGCGGAGACGACTACTACACCACCGCCCGAGCTTACTACTATGTGGAGGCGGCCCCAGACCAGCAGTAGGATAGGAGGTTCCCAGGCAGGAGGCTTCGCCTCTTTCGATTCGTTGTTATGTTTGTGCTAGCCTTCTGAAGGCAAAACTTGTTTAACTTATGTCTGTACTCAGATATTATTTGCTTCCGCTGACTTGTGCTTGTCGTTCTTTGTATTTGAGCCCTCGAGGCCCCTGGCTTGTAATATGAAGCTGTATGACTTTAATTTGTGTCCAGAGTTGTGTTGTGATATCGATTAGTGAGTCCCTAATCTTGGTCATACGCATTTGCGTGTATGATTAGCGTACGGTCAAAATGGGGGCATCACAAGTTGGTATCAGAGTCGACTTCCTGTAGGTAGCCCCCTTTCCAACTCCTTGGCCGAAGTTGAGTCTAGTACTTGAGAAACTTTTACTAACATCATCGTGTGGCTTATGGGCCCACATGTCACTCGGGTGGTATTAGGATCTTTTATTCCTCATCTATACTCTGGGTTCTGATCTCTCTTCTATTCGGGTTAAAGATTTTACTAACTCTAACTCTAAGTTCTCGTAACTACTTCCTCCCGGAGAGCCCCTCATACCAGATGATGGCTTGATTCATCAGAAGACTCCGAAGATACTCTCTGATGTTCTCTCGAGAACTTTTGTTCATCGCTCTTGCGATTCCCTTCTACCATCAACCCCCTATGCTTACCGGGGATTCGTTCATCCTCAGTTGTCATGGGTTTCACGAAATCCTTCCAATTGCTATTCGATCTTTCGAAATCCTCATTAGCCTTTTGCTCTTAACCTTTCTCACTGCTTGCATTATGGTTAATTCCATATGTCTAGCAATATGCATTAAATCCTTTGTGGTTGTAATTTGATTTTATTGATTCAACCTGTGTGTGAATGCACGCAGCCATCAATTGTTTCTCATAAATTATCTATCCAGCTCAGACGTCTTTCCAAAAATGAGTTGGTTCTCGACACATCAACTTTGATTGATTGTCCATCTAAATCCATTCAACTTACTTGTATTTGATTGGAGCATCTGATTCTGATACACCAATTGGGAAATCTTAATTCCTTTGGTAATTTATAAGCATCGAATTATTTGGATGTTCTATAATCTGATGCCTTGCATTCTTTCTTCCACTGATTGAGTTCCGATACTCACATCAGATTCCTTTGTGGGACGCCAAAACCATAGTTGAGTTATTATCTGACATGATCCTTCACATTCAAAATCCTTGTGAGTTCTTCCCCTGATACAAGATGCCATTGGTAAATTGTGTCTTCTCCCTGTGATAAGTTGTATCCTATGCTTTTGTCAGCCATGCTCTATTGTCAAACATGTGTTAATTACTCTTGAAGCTTGTGGTATATGTTCCTAAGATGCCCCGATGGGTTGAACCTATGCCTTCCTTAATTCGTGTGAACTCAAGAGTTTTCACAAGTCATACTCTTCTGGTGCTTTAACAGTTAAACTTTCAAAACTACAACTTCATCAAAGGCGGGGAGTAAGTGGAAGGTGATGCATTGATGAAGTGGGAGTCGACCTTGAACTTTGTGTTCATGCCCATGGAAACGATGCTGATCTTATCATAGAAGCTTCTCGTAACAATAATCTTCCCCTTTGTATGATTCGATCTTGTATCTGTGATTTTGTCCTTCCCAACCGTGGTTCCGAGCATGATTGTTCTTCTTCGATCCCTTTTCTTAGACAAGTTAGAGCAATTGTCTTTTGCAGATCAATACATCGGTCCAAACTTTAATTCCGATCTACCTCCGAGTATTATCCCTAGTATCTCGAGCATATTGCGGAGCTATATAACTTCTTATGAGCTCTTCATCAACTATGATACTTCACTGATTCCAATTTCCACGTGTTCTGAGTTGTTGGACACTCAAGGACACTGATAACTGAATCGAGGATGCATTGCAATTCAACAACTCTTAGTAATCTTCTTTGCCTATAAGTTTGCACTCAATCATGTATTTCCAAGCTATTAGGCTACATCATCATCGTCCTGTTATAGCTTGACCATGCTATCTATGTCCTTCATCCCCGGAACCCAATTCCAACAGTGCACTAAGCTTACATCGAGCTTTCAACGGCATGTTTGTTGTCTTTAAAGGAATTTTCGATTTTGAGCTAGCACTCTATTCTGTGGTTCCGACAACCTTTCGCTTCACCATTTCTTTGCTTGATGTCGTCGCTGATCGATTACATCTTCAAGAGACTTCTCGACAATTGTGTCATGATCATCATCAACATTCTGAGCTCTTCCAAGGTATCAATTAAATTCATGATGAGAAGTAGCATCCTTGCCCTTGGTAATTGGTATTGTCGTTGACGACATCCTTGCCTTCCTTTCAAACGCAGACTTGGTCTTGTTTTGGTTGAACCTTAAGTTCCCTGTTAGCCATCTTGTGTTATGTTCTATCTTGGAGTATTACCATCTTTTGTCGAGAATGTTGTGAGAATTGCACACATCTTAAGAAATCTTGATATAGTGATACTTCTCGCCATCACCTTTCATTTCTTAGTTCCCGTGTTGTTTCTAACCGGAATACCGACAAATGGACCGTGATGTGTAAATTCAACACTTATGGCATAGCAACTCTATTACCTTGGAGTTAATGAACAATAAGTTCATTCTTAGTGTGTTGGCTGTTCAATCAACATTCTAACATTGGTCGTGCTACTTAGTCCGAATTTTGGATGCACCCTTCGATTAATGTTTCATTGTGGATGTTCCCCCAGGCATACCTCATTATATCATCTGGTTTGACCAATGCTATCACCTTGTTCACACAATCATGGAAATCCATCATTGTAGAAATCTCAACAAATTGTTGCTGAGCCCATCAGCCACATCCTCATCTTCTTCATGGTTCATGATGAACATTTAAGCCAGTGTTGGAAACCTTGAAAGCATTATCTTTGTGCCTAGCTCATGAAGAATATGTTTGATAAAAGAAGTGTATTTCTATAAGTTCACGTGCATTTTTGCCGCCGTGCTTATGGGAATTTTTTGTCTCGCTTCCTCTGGAATCGTTCCAATTCATTCATGCATGTGCGAAGTATTCTATGGTTTGATAGATTTGCTACCTTCACTCCATATGTATTTGCTAGCACGCCAAGCCACTGATTGATTTGATCTGGGAAAAGAAGTACTACGTAAGATCTAGTCCAGACTTACACGTGGAACTTTGATATCCTCTATGACGGATCCCAACCAGAGCTTGATTGCTTTCCTTTCTGAAAACTTCAATGTGGGCACTAATGCCTTGACATTGTGTTCATGTGTCTTGCAATCCAACTCATGATTCAAGGCTTGCTTCCATTGTTCGTTTCGAGACTCTTGCAACCTCATCTCGTAGATCTGTGTTGCATCCTTTTTCCTCTCAGTCCTGCTAAGTCTGAAGAATCCTGACACCAACCAGATCTGAATCCCAATCAGATATGATGGTTGGAACTTTTTCAAAAGTATAACTTTGGTCTCTACGTGACTCGGTAAGGTGATGTTATGGCTACCACACTTGGCCGTAGGACCTATTGTTATAGTATCTTGTTCAGCAAGGTTCGCCATTCTTTCATGAGGAAATTGTAAGTTTTATTCTATAAGTTGTTCTTGATGGATCCTTTGTGTATCCAACGTCTAACCTTACCCGATGACCCTCTTGATGCTTCCCTGAAGCATGGCTGTGATACTCCAATCATCAACAAGAACATTGGAAGCGCAATGCTAAATGTTTCTTGATCAATTATCCAAACACCACTGTTTGGGTAATATCATGAATTCTCCCCCCTTACATAAATGGTTATGTACTTGATGTCCTGTCACATATATCATGCTTTGTTTGTCTTTGGGAAAGGTATACTCAAATACTTGGGTATAAACACATTTTCCTTTCCATTGGTCTGTTTAACCTTTCTTGTAATCTAACTTAACTGAATAGTGGTAATTCCTTGGTTAGGTAAACACCTCGGTGAACAACTCTGTCAGTAAGACCCTGTTACTATTGTTGATAACATTCCGATAACCGCCGATGGACGAGAACTTTGCCTATTGGTCCGCCGCATTTCAACGAGCAGGAGAATGGTTCTATTCGTCCTCGCCCTTGGTACCGACGTTGTTGCTAACTTAACTGACAAGCTATCCTTTGATAGGTCTTTCTATCATGACCGTGCAAGATGTCACCGCTCTTCCTACTCTTGACCCGCATGGTGGGCCCATAACCCATAGTTCCACAGGATCGAAACCTGACTCTCTTGTACATCTTTGTTTCCAAAATATCTTTTGCACTTGGCTTCGCATGTAATTTCCAATGCACCATCCAAGGGATGATCTATTCTAGTATCAGACGCAATATTTATTTTCGTTGCTCTGAAGCCCTCTCACCTTCTGATTAGGCATTGAAGGATTGCCTACCCATTTGAAACTTTTGTGCCATCGCATTTTGCTCTCAATGAATTCCCTGAGTTATAACTCGAGGAATAATTCATGTCTTCTTCCCTGAGTTCACCGTCAGATGCCAAACTTTGTGGAGATACATCTTCTAGAGTTTTTTCCCTCTTATCGCATTCGTAGGACGATGAAGATCCCGAAGAAAGGATGACGACTCCATTAGATTGACCTGAATCAGAGTAATGGATACATCAACAAGAAGGACCAACCTCTTTGACGAGAGCACCCAAGAACGAGAAGACTCGTTAGAATTTCGTAACCAAACTTTCCCCCTTAAAGCTACCTCTTATTCTCGGGACGAGAATTTCTTTTAGTAGGGGAGAGTTGTAACACCCTGGATTCAGTGCTACAGTAATCCTTGTAATCAAGCTACAGTAACATCAGGATTAGGCTAATCCATTTTGCTAATCCAAGTATGATCACTATTGGAATCAAACCCTAATTCAAATTCCTTTGCAATTCAAAATCATTGAAAGGTGATTTTAAAGGTTTTGCAATTCAGGAAATAAAAATCATGAATAGGTTTCAAATATTCCCTAAGCATTTTTGTAAGGTGTTTAGTGCCTGTAATACCATTTAATAGAGGGCAAATCAATTAATTAAATGCCCATTTGATTTTGGCAGTTTTCAAATAAATTCAAAAGGTCCTCAAACTTTTTGTGGCACTAACAAATTTTGCTTTGCAAATATTGGGCTAAGTCACATATTTTTACAATTGCATTTTTTTCACTAAATAGATAAATATTGGGCTAAGTATTCAAGAAAAGAAAACAGTAAATAAATAAAAACAGAAGGGCTAAGTGCCCTGGGCACTTAGGCCTGTCGGACCAAGTGCCAGCCCAGCCCACCTAGCCCCCCCATCGTCTTCCTCCTGTTCAACAGGGGAGACGTGGGGGAGCCGATGCTCGCCAGTGGCCGAAGCCATCGAGCTGGCGGCCATCCAGCGGGTCCCCGCCGTCCTTAAGCCCCCCTCGGCACCTAAGCGTCGACCCCGAACCCCCGCTCGCCCCCACTTTCTCCCTCTCGCGCCGCCTGCCTCTCCTCGCGCACACGCCCGCGCCGCCGCCGCCGCCATGGCCGACGCGTAGCCGCGGCCACCACCCTCCCCGCACCGCACCAACACGTCCAATCGCTCCATCACCGTCGTCTCCCTCTCCCTCGACCACGCACGCGACCCGGGAGCCTCTACACCGCCGTTCCGCGTCGTCTTCATCCTAGGAGCCCGCCGCCATTCGTCTTCGATTCCGGTGCCGTCAAGCCCTCCCCGAGCCCACTAAGCACCCCTGCAGGACCGCTGTGAGATCCTGCCCCTTCCCCTCCCTCTCTCACGCTCGCTTTCGTTCCCTAGGCCTTGATTCATCGTATGACCGAACCCACCGCCGTAGGAGCTCGTCGCCGGTGACCTCCCAGTGACCTTTTGGTCAGGCGCCTGGGCCCGTTCGCTTCGCACGCCAGCGTAGAGTACTCCTGCACGCTCCAAATGGTCACCCGCGTGCTGTTACTGTTTTTTCACCGTCGCCCGAGAGCTTGCGCCGCCACGGTTCGTCGCCGATGCCCCTACCAACCCCCACCGGCGCTGCTGATGGCGTAGTTCCACGCGCGCCACTGCCAGCGTACCGTAGATGGTCGCGGCACTCGAAATGGTGGCCGAAGCTCCATTTTCGACCCCTACCCGCGTTTTGGGAGCTCGCCGGAGCGTCGCTGGTGCAACTCCGGTCACCGGAACCGACATGGCCGGCTGGGGCCACCCACCAGTGACCCTGCCAGTGGCCCCGCCCCCCAGTGGACCAGTTGACCTGGTCAACATGCTGACTGGGCTGGCCCCAGTCACTGCGAGGTGGGCCCCCTGGGCCCATGACATGTGGTCCCAGTTTAATTATTGTTAACCGAAAACTATTAGTTTAAATTTGATAATTAATTTAAACTAAATAGTCACTCACAGGTGTGACCTGCCCCTCTAATTAATCTGTTTTAGTTTAATTTAAACCTCTGTTAGCCCACTGTCTATGACGGGTGGGGCCGAGTTGTCAGGTTTGACCTGAGGCAGATTGGTTGACTACTGATGTCAGCATGACATCATGCTGATGTCATAATTGAAATTTTGAATTAAATTTAATCTGTTTAATTCCAGAATATTAATAAAACTTTGAAAATTAATATAAAATAATCTACAACTCAGATGAAAATAATTTATATATGAAAGTTGCTCAGAAAAATCCCATGAATCCAAATACGCAGTCCGTTCGTCTGTCACGTGCTCCTATCATAAAGAATATGAAACTTTTGCATCGTTTTCATCTGTCCGGTAGTAGCCCGAGACCTAGAAAATATCGTCAGATATTCTCCCGCCCCGTCTATGACATGTAGTACTGCGTTAGCTCATGCCTAGCACCGCATATTGCCATGTCATGCATCATGTTGCATCTGTCTGCTTTGTATTTATTGTTTCTCCCCCCTCTTCTTACCGGTAGACCCCGAGACTGACGCTGCTGCCGGGTACGACTACGCCACTGACGATCAGGTCATTGCAGTAGAGCAGCAAGGCAAGCAACCCCCCCTTGAGCATTCCGATGTCGCCCATTTCTTTCCCTCTCATTCCTGCATTAGATTTTGCTATTGTATTAGTTAGCTCCTATTTCTGATGCATAGCCTGCTTTTGATAAACTGCTACTATACCTGCTGTCATATCAACTACTTAGTATAGGTTGATCAATGAATCCTCTGTGACCCTTAGTCTCAGTTGCCCCGCTTTAAATATCAGTTACTTGATCATCTTGATCGATGAGCCAGACCTGTCACATCACCGCACACCCCCTTAGTTGTATGACTCTGCAGAACTACTATCGAGTACCGAGGGTGACACCTCGTGAAGTAATCATAATATTAGCTCTGTAGTGTAGCTAGTTGGTCGTGCTAAACAGAGGGTGATACCTCTCCGCCACTCCCGATATTGACTCTGTCATGCAACCCCTCAAGTGTGGGACCACCGAGGGTGATTCCTTTAAGTCCACCTTGACGGTTACATTGAGCGGGGCCCATTGAGGGTTATTCTTCAGGTCCCACCTTGATGTTTTATACACACGATTACTATGACTTGGTTGCAGAAACATGTTGGTGATGGGTCGGCCCTAAGGGGTACCATGGTTTGATGACGGCGAGGCGTGGCCGGGCAGGTGAGGCCCTTGCCACACATCCTCGAGACGAGGCGACGGGACCACACATCATGGGTCGCGCTCATCACCGCATTAATAAAATGCTAATGGGTTGGGTATTTGATCTGAGTTGGTCGATTGACCTTTTTACGCACTAAACCTTCACGTGGGACAAGTTATGGGTACTCAGCGTCGTTGTATCAGTCGAAGCTCTTCGGTCGTCAGCAATGGAGCGGCGTGCGCCCGAGTGGTCCGCAACGGCACTGATCTTGTATTAGAGTGTGCTAGGACTGACCTCGGCCGCCCACGCATCGTGCAGGAGTGCAAAGGGCGAGTGGGCCCATGACCCCTACGCGCTTAGGATTTAGACCGGCGGGCTAGCCTCTCTGTTGAGTCTAGGTAGGGTGACGACGTGTTGATTTCCCGAGGCCGGGCATGACCCAGGAAAGTGTGTCCGGCCAGAGGTGATCAAGCGTGTTGGAAATGTGGTGCACCCCTGTAGGGAAGAATTCAACTATTCGAATAGCCGTGTCCATGGTAACAGGACGACTTGGAGTTGTACCTTGATCCACTACAACTATAACTGTGATTTAAAACTGAAATGAATGTTGGCTCTGAGATTGCTTTCTCGCAGGGAGTCGAGGAAGAATCTCTGGGTGTGGTTTCTTAATAAAATTTGCTACTATAATATTGTTACATATGAGTTGCCAGTCTACTCTCTTCTAATGCTGCAAGATGTGAAGATGCTAGTGTTCGATAGGACTAGGCCTCCCCCCTTATTCTTGCCTTTTCTGCAGTCAGTCCAAATATAGCACCATTCCTTTGATACTGATGCATGTTTTAGTATAGTTCTGATGTAAGTCTTGTGAGTACTTTGGATGAGTACTCACCGCTACTTTACTTCCCTCTTTCCCCTCGATACGATTACTGCGTCCAGATGATGGAGTCCAGGAGATGGAGTACAGTGGAGACGACTACTACACCATTGCTGGAGCTTACTACTACGTGGAGGCGGCCCTAGACCAGCAGTAGGATAGGAGGTTCCCAGGCAGGAGGCCTCGCCTCTTTTGATTCGTTGTTATGTTTGTGCTAGCCTTCTTAAGGAAAAACTTGTTTAAGTTATGTCTGTACTCAGATATTATTTGCTTCCGCTGACTCGTGCTTGTCGAGCTTTGTATTCGAGCCCTCGAGGCCCCTGGCTTGTAATATTAAGCTGTATGACTTTAATTTGTGTCTAGAGTTGTGTTGTGATATCGATTAGTGAGTCCCTAATCTTGGTCGTACGCATTTGGGTGTATGATTAGCGTACAGTCAAATTGGGGGCGTCACAGTAGAAATACAGGATCGTATCCTTAACTAGTCGGAACATTTGAAGCCCGAGGCATGGCAGTTAGGGCTTCGTCGAGACGCCTGTGAGGCAGTTTACTAGAGGAGACACCAGAGCCGCCTGGCATTGAATCTCGAGCCGACCCATTTGTTCCCTACTCCGCAGCAGATGCCAGGGGCTGAACGAGCGCATGAGGATCTCCCTCGTTAGACGGCCCGTAAAACGGATCTGGCTCAACCATCGCCGACTCAGCCTTCACCACCGCAGTTCCAGACCACGCAAGGACAATTCTCCAACCCCGTTGATAACATGTTAGCGGCGACTCGCAATCTAGAGGCTCTTCCCATCCACGGGAACACCCCCGTCGAGATCAAGGCCAGGAACGCCATAGAGATGTTGAAAACAGCGGTGGTGCAGCAAGTGCAGTATTCTTATAGCCGTGATCGGATGCCCTCCAGCCTGTATGCCAGCAGCAGCAAGAGTCGCCATGTGGAATCTCCAGCTGTTTCTAGTAGTGGACGCAGGCAGCAGTCTCTGGTCTCCCCGACCTGGCATGTGCTATCAGACGCCCAGGCGCTCGTCGATGCGGCTAGAGCCGCGCGACAGGCAGAGGCGGAAGCAGCAGCAGTGTTGGCGACTCAACAGTTTCATCCTCAACCAGCGACTACGGGGGCTGGGGTGAACAGTAGGACGATTGGAATCCCTTGCTTATCCCCGGCTCTCCGTGGCGAGCGTATGCCCAAGGACTTCAAGGGGGCTCGTAAGGTACCAAACTACCCAACAGACCTTGAGCCGGCAGCATGGATCGAGAGTTACGAGTTGGCCATGGACATGCTCGACGTCAGCGACGCCGTGTGCATGAAGTACCTGACCATGATGCTGGAACGACCGGCTTGAACAGGGCTGAAGAACTTGCCACCCAATTCCATCAACACTTGGGCAGAGCTGAAGGAGCGATTTATCAAGAATTTCCAGGGAACGTGCAAGCGACCAATGATGATTGTGGATCTTCAGCATTGTGTCCAGCGCGAGGATGAGTCGGCTCACCATTGGACTCGCCGGGTTGCAGAAATCATCCACTCATCGGACAGTATCACGGCGGCTCAAGTCGTCCTAATCTTGGAGAATAATTGCCACTTTCAGCCTCTGGTCCAGAAGCTTGGCTGTCTCAAACGGAAGGTGCAAGATATGGGTGACTTGATGGACGTTCTTACCAGATATGCCGAGTCAGACAACATGGAGGATCCCAGCTCAGATGAGGACAAAACTGGCAAGAACAAGAAAGGTGACGGTGGCAAGGGCCAGCAAAACCATGGGAACAGTGGGAACCCGGGAGGACAAGGCAATAACAGTAAGCGGAAATAGCATGATGGCGGGTCAGAGTTCGTTGCTAATACCAACACCGGTTTCAAGAACCAGCATCGCAACAACCGCCCGGGAGGAGCTTACGACGGGAACAAGCCGCACAATTATGAGGAGGCTCTCAAGGTGCCTTGTCCCAAACATAGTACCCCAGATAAGCCGTCCACACACTCATGGGAAAACTGTTATATCATGCAGGAGTTCCGCAACCAGGCTTTCCAGAATCACCAAGGAGGCAATGGTGGGGGACATCTATGTCAGCTTGGTCAGGGTAGCTCACACGGAGGTTCGTCTGGCGGATTTACGGGGCCATGTTTCCCTGGCTGGGGCGGCTCAAGAGCAGGTTTTCAGCATCTAGGAAACAATGGCAATGGGCAGTGCTCCGGCCAAAGCAATCAGCAGCATAATAATCAAATCGGGTTCTAGAGCAATCCCAAGCAATTGAGCAGTGGGTAATATCATGTCTTCACCACCAGCACTTGCAGGAAGAATCGCAAGCGGAAGCAAAGGGCCGTTAACTTGGTTGAGCCGGCGGTGCCACGATACTTAAACTGGTGCGAGCAGCCAATTACTTGGGGCTGAGAAGATCATCCCCCGCAGGTTGATAACCCGGGTGGTCTTGCTTTGGTGGTGGCATCACAAGTTGGCGGTTATACCTTGACAAAAGTCCTCATGGACGGTGGAAGTAGCATCAACATCCTGTATTATGACACTTTCCGGCAAATGAACCTTCCTGAAAGCAGGTTGCAAACTTCAACTACGGTTTTTCACGGTATTGTGCCTGGGAAGTCGGCATACCCAATCGGGCGGATTAAACTTGACGTCGCTTTTGGGGATGAGTTCAACTATCGGTGCGAGCCCCTAACCTTTGAGATGGTTAAGATAAAGAGCCCATACCACGCCCTTTTTGGGTGGCCGACTTATGCTTGTTTTATGGCTCGTCCCTGCTATGTTTACCTCAAGCTCAAGATACCAGGTCCGGAGGGTACCATAACTGTTAGTGGCAGCCGGAAGATAGCTAAGGAGTGCGAGGAAGGCGATGCAGCCTATGCTGAGTTGGCCTATGCAACGGAGGAGTTGAAGTTCTATATGGCCAAAGTTGATCCTGCTGATATGAGCCCTCTCAAGAAGCCCACTACTGAGTCAGAGTCATTGCTCAAGTTTAAGACGGCTGAAGATACAAAGTAGATTGACTTCACATCGAGCGACTCATCCCAGCAGTTCACTATTGGGACTGGCTTGGATCCCAAATAGGAAAGCGCGCTCATCGAGTTCATCCGTGAGAATCGGGACATCTTCGCATGGAAACCTTCTGACTTGCCTGGAGTCCCGAGAGAACTCGCGGAGCACCATCTTAATGTGGATCCAAATATGAAACCAGTACGCCAATACCTCCATCATTTTAACGATGAGAGACGCAAGGCTATTGGGGAAGAGGTGGCCCAGCTCCTAGCTACCGGATTTATCATTGAGATTTTCCACCCCGAGTGGTTGGCTAACCCGGTGCTTGTTCTGAAAAAGAACGGTACTTGGCGCATATGTGTTGATTACACAGATCTCAACAAAGCCTGTACTAAGGATCCTTTTGCTCTCCTGCGTATCGATCAGATCATTGATTCTATGGCGGGTTGTGAGCGCTTATGTTTTCTAGACGCATACTCTGGTTATCATCAGATCAAGATGGCCGTTGAGGATCAGGAGAAGACGGCTTTCATAACTCCTTTTGGTGCTTTCTGCTATGTTCCTATGCCCTTTGGGCTCAAGAGCACGGGGGCGACTTATCAGCGTTGCGTTCAGAACTGCCTTCACCCACAGATTGGACACAACGTTCATGCTTATGTCGATGACATCATGGTGAAATCTCAGAAGAAGGAGACGCTCTTGGATGACCTCAAGGAGACATTTGATAATCTTCGAGTGTACCAGATGAAACTTAACCCGGCAAAGTGTGTCTTTGGTGTTCCTGCAGGCAAGCTATTGGGATTCCTGATTTCTGAGCGAGGTATTGAAGCTAACCCGGACAAGATCAAGGCGGTGACTTCGCTTGGTAAGCCATCAAATATAAATCATGTCCAACGCATGGCTGGCCGTATCGCGGTGCTAAGCCGGTTTATAAGCCGCCTTGGAGAGAAGGCAATTCCTCTTTATCTATTGTTGAAGAAGACGGACAACTTTGTCTGGACTGATGCAGCTAACAAAGCTTTTGAAGCCCTCAAAAAGCAGCTAGCTGAGCCGCTTGTTTTAGCTGCCCCAACCGACAAAGAGCCCATGCTCCTGTACATTGCTGCTAATTCCAAGGCGGTAAGTGTTGCAGTTGTCGTTGAGCGAAAGGAGGCAGGGAAGGAGTTTCCGATTTAGCGGCCAGTTTATTTCGTCAGCGAAGTCCTGACCTTGTCCAAGCAGCGGTATCCGCATTGGCAAAAGCTAGTCTTTTGGAGTTTTTATGGCAAGCCGAAAGTTGAAGCACTATTTTCTGGAGCATCCAATTACCGTGGTCAGTTCAGCACCCCTTGGAGATATCATACAAAATTGAGAGGCTATTGGTCGAATCGCCAAGTGGGCAATTGAGCTTGGCCCTCACCATGTGAAACAGTGCCCCGAACTGCCATCAAGTCCCAAGCACTGGTGGATTTCATCAATGATTGGGCAGAGATGCAAATTCCAGAGGATAGGCCAGATAACATGTACTGGACTATAGACTTTGATGGGTCCAGGCAATTGGAAGGCTCGGGGGCTGGAGTTATATTGTCTTCTCCATGAGGTGACAAATTTTGTTATGTTTTATGGCTCATGTTCCCTTGCACTAACAATGCAACTGAGTACGAGGCCCTCCTACATGGACTCAGAATGGCTAAAGAGATGAATCTTAGCGGGGTCAGGTGTTTGGGCGACTCAGACTTGGTGGCTCAGCAAGTTTCACGGACTTGGGATTCTAAGGACCCCTAGATGGCGGCTTACCGACGGGCAATCGCTGACGTGGCGGGTTAATTTTCAAGGCTATCAAGTCGATCATATAGATCGCCAGCTCAATGAGGCGGCCGATGCCCTATCACAACTCAGCTCTCAGCGGAAGCCGGTTCCCCCTAACATCTTTTAGACGTTCTTCACAATCCTTCAGTTAAGTTACCGTCTAAGGAGGGCATAGCTATTCCTGTCCCAGAGGCACACTTGGTGGCAGCTCTCCATGCTATCCCTGATTGGACGGTGCCATATCTGGCTTATCTAACTCGAGGTGAGCTCCTAGCTGAGGAAATCATTGCTCGACAGATAGTTCGACGGTCCAAATCAATGACCATCGTCAATGGCGAGTTACATCGGTGAAGCAGCGTTGGCGTGTTTCAACGTTGTGTTTCCCCTGAGGAAGGCCAGGAGATTCTCAATGAAATCCATGCTGGCGATTGTGGACACCATGCCGGCTCACGGTCCCTGGTGGCAAAGGCTTTTCGTCACAGGTTTTATTGGTTGACGGCTCACGCGGATGCAGAAGATATCATGCGCAAGTGCGATGAGTGTCAAAAGTTCGGTCGACAAGCTCATGTGCCAGCTCAAGAATTGCGTATGATCCCAATTACTTGGCCGTTTGCGGTCTGGGGGCTTCACATGGTCGGACCGTTTAAGCCGTCTTCTGACAAGAAAACCCACCTCTTGGTGGCGGTTGATAAGTTCACCAAGTGGGTCGAGGCGGAACCTGTCAGCAATTGTGACGTGGAAACATCGGTCAATTTTTTTGAAAAAGTTGATCTTCCATTTTGGCTATCCTCATAGCATTATTACGGACAATGGTAACAATCTATGCAAAGGAGCTATGGAACAGTTTTGTCAGCGTGAGGACATCCGGCTTAACTTGGCAGCGGTGGCACATCCACAGTCCAATGGGCAAGTGATGCGGAGCATCCTGGCAAGAGTCCCTTTGGCAAGTGACACGTGCAACATCTACTTCACATACATAAAGCTGAGTCATCTCCTTTACACGTGCTCACTTGACCCCTTCGAGGATGGTATACTACTTGACACTCCTCTCGTGTGCATGAATAGGTATTGTCGGAGCTTCACGGAGGACGAGGAGGAGTGCCAGCACCTACGTACGACTACAGCATCCGCGAGGGGGGCTTGGAAGAGAAGGAAGAAGAAGTGAGGACAAGACTCTGGAAGTCCCGGACCTTTCGGCCTGCCCGGAACCTCCGCCCCCCGGACCTTCCAGCCTGCCCGGAACTTCCGGCCTTAGCGCACCCCAGGCGTGCCAACTCTCTGGGTAGCCCGGAACCCGGCCGGAACCTGCCCGAAAATTCCGACGCCTAGAACCTCCGGCCCAGCCCGGAACTTCCTGCCTGCGTGTGGGCAGCCACTCGGGCCCGAGGCCCATGTACCCCTTTCTCACCCCCACTTCGCCCTAGACTATATATACTCGTCTCCCACATTCGTTTTAGAGTTAGCGATGGTTTAGCTCATAGATAGTTGAGCCCTTGCTCCTTCCACTACCTCTCCCATGGAGTAGATGCCTCTATGAGAGAAGACCCCCTAGTGGATGTCAGTGCCCCATCTAGGGAAGATCCCTAGTGGATTCAAGGCCCCATCTCCCCATGGGATTTGGGATGAACTCTACCATGTATCCTTCTTTCCATTTGTTGTTCTTGTACCTTGTGGATCTTGTGTGGATGTGAGCATAGTGGATGTGTGATTGGACTTGTTCTTGAGTGTTTCTCTTGTGATTTCCCCCTCGTGTTCTTCATGTTCATTCACAAATCCACCTCCAATTCGTGAAAGATCGACACACACGGGTGTGCCCCGTATCATATTGGTATCAAGAGCCACGTTTCTCACGAATTTGGAGTCCCCCCCTTCGTTTTCTAGCCTAATTTTGTGTGTTTTTGTCCCAATTCGAAAATCCCCACCAAAAATAGCCTCACCAATTTTTTTGCAATTTGTTGGTTCTTGTGAGATTT
The DNA here is from genome assembly GCA_039707655.1 of Elymus sibiricus. Lineage (NCBI taxonomy): Eukaryota > Viridiplantae > Streptophyta > Magnoliopsida > Poales > Poaceae > Elymus > Elymus sibiricus. The sequence goes on along the minus strand of CM077663.1, from coordinate 365,559,990 downwards.
TGTTGATTTTGATCCATGGAATTCGTGTTTGGCAAGTAGATCTAGCTTCCCCACCACGAAATCCCCCCAAATTTTCTTTTTCCCATCAATTTTGGCCCTGGAAATCGAGTTTTTCCGCCCCCGTTCTCAGATCTGGAATTTAGGGTTCGTCCTGGAAGTGATTTCATGACCCCTGAAACTTTCGGCATCACCCGGAACTTCCGGTCCTAGCCCAGAACTTCCGGCCTAAACAGAAAGTTTACCCACACTTTCCCGTGACCCCCGGAACTTCCGAAACACCCCCGGAACTTCCGGAGCCCGGAACTTCCGGCCCTTGGCCCGGAACTTCCGGCCTAACCAGAATCATTGCGCAATTTTTAGCTTCAAGCTTTTCACCGTTTTGGCCATAACTAATTCATACGGAGTCCGATTTTTACGTTCTTGAAAGCACATTTGCTCCCTTGGTGGTTTTGGTAATTAATAACAACATATATGTCATTGAACTAATGTTTCCACTAAGTATATTTCAGGAAAAGTTTAATGATAGGGATGGCAAAAGGATTGTGGATAACCCCAAGATGCAAGGAAATAGGTTGGCAAAGCTTCAAGCAAGAGGACTCCACATTTTACTTTGTGAGAAATCACTTTGAGTCCATAGGAAAGCCAATACTATTAAAAAGGGGTAAGGTATTGTTGGTGAACAAAATGCTCATATGTGCACAAGTGATAGTCACCAAAAACAAACACAAGCTCTTCCACAAAAGTCTGTCCAAAGTCAAATATCCAAAATCAGTGCAACCAACACTTTCCACTCGGTGCCACCGATTCCCAAACTCAGACAGACCCAAGCCAAACCCTAACGTTTCGGTGCAACCGATTCCACTTCGGTGCCACCGATTTTGGGTTGCCAACTTTCTGTTACCCAATTTCACAAAATTGGTCCGACCGAGTTTGTTGACTCGGCCTCACCGAGTTTGGCAATCTGACCGTTGGTCACCTAATCGGTGCAACCGAGATTTATATATCGGTCTCACCGAGATTCAAAAGTTGCTACCTTTGGAGCAACTAGGTACCACCGAGTTCTATACTTTGGTGTCACCGAGTTGGTCACTTAAGGTGTAACGGTTGGATTTTTGGAGATGCCTATATATACCCCTTCACCACCACCCACTCGAAAGAGAAGCACTCAGAACTATTCCATACTTGCCCCATCCATTTTTCCGAGAGAGAGCCACCTACTCATGTGTTGAGATCATGCCATTCCATTCCAACCATATGAATCTTGATCTCTAGCCTCCCCAAGTTGCTTTCCACCAAATCAATCTCTTCCACCATAGCCAAATCTGTGAGAGAGTGATTGTGTGTTGAGGAGTCTATCATCTTTAAGCACAAGAGCAAGGAGTTCATCGACATTGCCGAGCCTATTACATTTTGGAGGGTGGTGCCTCCTAGATTGGTTAGGTGTCGCTTGGGAGCCTCCTACTTCGTGTTGTGGAGTGAACCAAGAAGTTTGTAAGGGCAAGGAGATCACCAACTTCGTGAAGATCTACCCATAGTGAGGCTAGTCCTTCGTGGACGGAAGCCGTTATGGAATAGTCAAGGTTTCTACTGCGTGGATCCTTATGGGTGGAGCCCTCCGTGGACTCTCGCGACCGTTACCCTCCGTGGGTTGAAGACTCCATAAACGTGGACGTACGATAGCACCACCTATCAGAACCACGGGAAAAATCATCGTGTCTACAAATTGCGTTTGATCTTCCTACCCTTCCTTTACTACTCATGCTTGTTGTTACTTTCCGCTGCTATACTCTTAGACATGCATGTGTAGGGTGTGCTTGACTTGCTATGAATGCTAAAATCTGCCAACACTTACAATTGGGAAAAAGTAGTTTCTTATTTAGTCAAGTAGTCTAATCACCCCCCTCTAGACATACTTTCGGTCCTAAAAGTGGTATCAGAGCTTTGGTCTCCATTGCATTGGTCTCAGAACCTAGGAGAGTATGGCGTCTAGTGAGGGAAATTATCACCGTAGAGGTCCGTACTTTGATGGCACTAATTTATCTAGTTGGAAGCACAAAATGAAAATGCATATTCTTGGTCATAACCCCGCCGTTTGGGCTGTTGTTCGTGTTGGCTTGCAAGGTGAATTCTTTGGTGATGGAAAGGAACCGGATCGTGAAGCGACCGCGGATGAATTGAAGATGGTGTAATACAACGCTCAAGCATGCGACATTCTCTTCAACTGCCTATGCCCCGAAGAATTCAACAAAATCAGCCGCCTTGAGAATGCAAAAGAGATTTGGGATACTTTGGTTGATATGCACGAAGGAACCGAGTCTGTGAGAGAATCCAAGTTGGATGTTCTTCAAAGTCATCTTGACAAGTTCAAGATGAAGGATGGTGAAGGAGTCGCGGAGATGTACTCTAGGCTAGCTCTCATCACCAATGAGATTGCCGGCTTAGGAAGCGAAGAAATGACCAACAAATTCATCATCAAGAAGATACTTCGAGCCTTGGATGAGAGATACGGCACCGTGTGCACATTGATCCAAATGATGCCCAACTACAAAGATCTCAAGCCTACGGATGTCATTGGAAGGATTGTTGCTCATGAGATGACACTCAAAGACAAAGAAGAGCTTCACAACAAGTCTAGCAGTGCTTACAAAGCCACAAGTGATGCTCCCGCAACTTCAAGCAACAACCTTGTCACTAATGAAGAGATAAGCCTCATGGTCAAGAAATTCAACAAGTTCAACAAGAATAGAGGCAAAGAACGAAGCTCCACCTCAAGATATGAAGAGAAGCATTCGTCAAGTCGTGACCGCAATTGCTACAATTGTGGGAAGCCCAGACACTACTCCAATGAGTGCACGGCTCCCTACAAACGAAGAGAAGAGTCACCTAGAAGACGAAGCTCAAGGAATGAATCACCTCAAAGAGAGAGAAGGAGTAGAGATGATCGTTATGAACGAAGACCCTCAATGAGAATTAGGGATTCGGAGAAGAAGGACAAGTACACCAAGAGCAACACAAGAAGAAGACATCAAGCTCATGTTGGTGAATGGGTTTCCGGCTCCGACTCCGATAACAACTTCGAGAGAAGCTATCACTCCAACTCCGACTATAGTCAAGATGAAGGTGTTGCCGGACTTGCACTAGTGACTACCAACTCCTATGATCTATTTGATTCACCAAATGAAGGGAGTGGAAGTTGCTTCATGGCTAAAGGCTCCAAGGTATCACACCTCGATTATCTTGATTTCAATAGTGATGAAGATGATTTGCTTTGTGATGATAACTTGCACTTTGATGAAACTAGTGATGTTAGTCAAAATGAACTTGATAATTCTCATGCTAGTCAAGATAAGTCATTTGATGATGATAAGATGAAAATAGAACAACTAACTAAAGAATTAAACACTCTTAAGTTAGCCCATGAATCTACTCTCGAAGATCATAGAGAGCTTGTAAGGACTCATGAGAAGCTACGCTTCGAGAATCTCAACTTGGAGCAAGAACATGAGTTTCTTAAAGCTATCAATGACGATCTCCGAAAGAAGACTTCATCTTATCTAGCCAAACGACTACTCTTGTCTACATTCATGCCACAAGTTAAACCTAATGATGTTGCTCCTAGTAGTTCTATTGATTCCACTAATGATGATTCTCTTAGCCAAGTTACACTTGAGCAAGAAAATGCTTTATTGAAAGGAATTATAGAGAAAGGTATCTACAAGAGTCTTGTCGGGTGTAAGCAATTTGAGGAAATTGTACGCAAGCACGGAGGATACCGGAAGAACCATGGCATTGGCTATTTCAACGCTAATGGAGTTGAATGGGAAGAAGGTCAATACCCCAAGCCCAAGTTTGTTCCTCAAAAGGAGAAGTATGAAAATGCTCCTCCCAAGGGAACAAACACTCAAGATGACCTTCCACCACAAGACCACAAGCTCAAGGGAAAGAACAAGCTTCAAGAGGACATTGACTCATATGAAGATGAATCCCTAGCTTTGGTGGAGTGGGTTCCCAAGGCTACTTCAAGCTCAACTTCTACAAAGGCTACTTCAACACCAAGGATCCCCATCAAGTTGATGTGGGTCCCCAAGAAGAAGAACTAGAGAGTTCTTGAGGGGTGACTCCGCCAATGAAATTCACTCACATTCATTATTGGCAAGAACTATTTGCAATCAACATCAACTCTATGCAATAGTTCAAGGAGTCACACATTCCCTCAAAGGTAAGCAAGGGACAAGGTAATCAACAAATCCATGGACATCATCACACATGCTTTGCACTCCATGTCCATAGATATCCTTGTATTTGTCTCTTGTGTGTTGGGACTAACCCATGTAGGTGAGAAGAGTAAGGAAACAACAAGGATGCTCCAAACTCATGGTGATCTTCATCAACATTGAGCATCCACCACTGCTTCACCTACATGAAGTCTTCATCAACAAAACCCAAGGTTAGTTTATCCCTCCTATGGGCGGATGTCACATCAAGTGGGAGCTTTACTCTAAGACTTGAGTTAAAGCATCTCTTAGTATGCGACAATATTAAATGCTTTATGTAAAAGTGGTAACCCCACTTGTGCTTAAACGATGAGTATGACCTATGATCAAGTATTCTTACTTGGCTCCTAAGTCAATATACTCATATATAGATGACTCCGTCATCGCCAAAATGCTTGTTAGATGCTAGTATGTATGTGCATGTTGCCATGATTTCATTTGACATCTTATTGTGTGAGCATGTTGGTCTGCATTTATTTATCCATTCGAGGACATCCAATTGTTGCTATTTGGCTTTTGTTTTCTCTTTTGCCAATTGGATGGACAAGAATGCCTAGGACCACTCTCTAGCTATCTATGCTTTCTCACCTCATATTCTATTCATGCTGCATCACAAAATTTGAACAAGTACTTTTCGATCCCTCTGTGTGTGGAGCACTCGGAGTTCCGTATCGACAAAGGACTGACCATTAAAACCTCCCAAGTGCATCTCGATGGAATCAACCCCAAAATCTCGGTCTCACCGAATGCCTAGGGTTGATCTGGTTTTCAATCTCGGTACTACCGATTCCATATTCTCGGTTACACCGAGTTTCCCTGTCAGCTGACAATTGAGGAACTCGGTGACACCGAAAATTTAGAATCGGTGTCACCGACAGCCGAGGATATATAGGAGGCGGACCCAACCTTTGAAAATTCCTTCAAACCATCGCCCCCTCCAAAACCCTACGCTATCGATTCGTGACCCCTGGTCATCGCCTTTGCTTCCCCCAGTGCCTCCGCCGCTGGGAATCGCCGCCACCGACGAAATCATCACCCCCGTCGCCGCCGTAGCGGATCCGTCGCCAAGTTAGGGTATGGATCCGGCCTTTCTTTGCGCTCCCCGTCCAAATCTTGCGCATTGAAGTTTATTCCATCGATAATCCACCGTTTGCAAACCTCTCCATCCACTGGAAATCTCATTAGTTTAGCGAACTGAAATTTTTTAGGTTTAGTTGCCCGCAAAATCGCATCTCGGTGATACCGAGTCAGAAAAATCGGCTCCACCAATTTTATTTTCTGTGCTCCTGAGGACAGTACTCGGTGAAACCGAGTGGTAGTTTTCGGTCCGACCGAAATTGCTGCCAAGTTTCTGTTAAGGGTATTGTGAGTCTTGGCAGCACCAAAAGTTTTGACTCGGTGACACCGAAATTCCTTTTTGCAGTGAACTACATCTAAGATTTTTCTGTTTAAACTTTCAAAAATAGCTGCATTTTGTGATGACTTATCTTCTTCTACTCTTCTACACTCTATTCACAGGGTCAGATATGTCAGAGGCTGAGGACAGTGAGAACAACTTCAGGGAGCAGAGTGTTGATTTGGATTCAGGCACTAGTCCTGAGTCTAGTTCCTCTTCAGATCCAGGCACCCCCAGTTCTCATGGGTTGCCCAAGGCTGCTACTAGGGCCAGGAAGAAGCTGAATTCAGATGAGGAGGATTCAGATTTTGTGCCAGAGGAAGTTCTTGCCAAGAAGCAAGACAAAGCCGCTAAGAAGTCTGCAAATGAAGCCACCTCTTCCAGGAGAGTAGTCAGCAAGACATATGCCAGTTCTGAGGCTATGAGAGCACCTGAGAGTGCTAGGGCTACCATGACCATTGAGCCCCCAAGGAGGTCTATGCCTAAGAAGGCAGGAGCGAAGAAGCATGCCAGAAAGAGGATTGTCTATGTCACTGGCAGGGCCACATCCATGTATGAGGACCTAGAGGAGACTGCTGGTGCTGCTGCAGAGGAGGAGGAGGAAGAGCAAGTTGTCAAGGCCCCTCCCAAGAAGAAGCAAAAGAAGCTTCTGGCAGATGCTATGCCAAAGCAAGGTCCCTCCAAGAGCACCAAGTCTACCCCCAAGAAGGCTGCTACTGAAAAGTCCAAGAGGTCATCCAGACAGATTCCAGCTTCTGAGAAGAACAAGGGAACTACCTCCAGAGATGAGGATGAGGATGCCATGTCTGCATTGATGAAGCTTAGACCACACCTTCCTGAATGCCAGCCATCCACTTGCTGAAGACATGAAAAAGAGGAAGGATTTTGGTTTGAGGGCATGGAGAGCTATTGATCCATATGCCCAAAGAAGAAAAACAGTTGTGGGCTATAGGTTCTACACCAAGGAACAACAAGATTTCTATGAGACTATCTTGCTTGACAACAGTCCAGCTGTCAGTGATATGAGATACGTTGACTGGAAGTATATCAAGGCTAATGAAGATTACTTTCCAAATGTTCAAGACAACTTTCACTGCATTGGCCTAGACAAGTTTGTTGGCAAAGAATTCTCTGCATGGAATGACGAGATGATCATGCAATTCTACTCCACTGCTCACTTCTATGGAGATGGTAGAATTGTATGGATGACTGAAAGAGCAAGATACGAGTCTACTGTTGAGGAATGGGCTGCCATCTTAGGAGTCCCAGAGGTGCAAGATGGTGACTTGGATGTCTACTCTGAATACAAGGAGAGCCATGATGCTATGAAGGACATGTACAATGCTATCCCTGCTGCTAACTTGAAATCTCACAAGTTAGGATCTATTTACTTCCTCCAGGCTGGCCTCCGCACCATGAACACTATCTTGAGGCATACTTTGATGCCTAAGTCAGGAGATGAGAAGATGATTCGAGGCCATTCAATCAACATGCTGACCCATCTTGATAGACACACCAGGATAAGGGTGATGGATCTGATTGTGGAGACAGTGAAGAGGGTTGCTGCTGATCAGAAGCGCTCATGCTGCTATGCACCCTACATTCAGATGCGCATCAACGCCAAGCTGGAGAAGCACATATTTGCCCTTGACAGACCCCATTTGCCCCTACAGCCAGATTTAGAGGACAACATTGTGGTGATGGACCCAGAACATCCCACATCAGCTGCAGCTCAAGCACAGGCAGAGGCAGAGGCAGCTAGAGCCACTAGTGCTCCAGTCCCCAGATCCAGGAATGAGCAAATGGATCTTTTGATCTCAACCATTCAAGGCATGCAGAAGGACATCAAGGACATACTGGAGAACCAGAACAGTCTTGTGAGGATATTTGAGAATAGAGTCAAGACCCTCAATGACAAGGTGGATGGGCTGACCAAGACAATTAATGAGCTCAAGAAGGAAGTTGACTCTGTGCCTCTTCCTCACTCTACAGATGATGATGATGATGATGATGAGGATGACTCTCCTCTTAGGCCAGGCACACACTTCACTACCCAGGCCAGATCAGCCACAGTGCCAGCTCCAGAGTTGAGGCCTTCTTCATCAGCACCTGCTACACTCACTTCAGCTCCATCAGCTCCTCTAGTGCCTCCCGTTGCTACTCCAACTCCATCCGTGACGTCTGCCGACATCTTTGCCGACGCAGTTCTCTCGACTCCTTCATCAACAACCGGAGGAGATCAGCCCAAGAACGATTAGCTATATCTCTTTGAACTTTTTGGTAACTTGTTGCCAAAGGGGGAGAAGTTTACATAGATCTTTAGGCTTTGAGAGAGAGAGAGAGCGTTGCCTTTTATTGCTTTTCCAAAAACATTTGATCTTTTGGTTTGGATGTGTTAAACTATGTGGTGTTTGATCATACACTTAATGTGTGTTGCTACTATTTCCTATCATCTTAATGCTTATGAGATGATCATTCACTTTTGCTTGATTGTGTTGTGCTATGATGCTCATTCTAATTATTCTCGCACACCACCAAGTTGTATGTGACATGAAAGAGTGCCCCATGTACCTAATCGATTGTGCATTTGCATTCAAATGCAAATTCAAAATAATGCACAAATTTAGGGGGAGCTCTTGCTTATCACATACTTTTCAAAGTGACGATTATATTCATTGATTATATCATATGTCGAAGCTGTGATCTATATGTTGTCATCAATTACCAAAAAGGGGGAGATTGAAAGCACATTTGCTCCCTTGGTGGTTTTGGTAATTAATAACAACATATATGTCATTGAACTAATGTTTCCACTAAGTATATTTCAGGAAAAGTTCAATGATAGGGATGGCAAAAGGATTGATGTAAGGAAATACGTTGGCAAAGCTTCAAGCAAGAGGACTCTACATTTTACTTTGTGAGAAATCACTTTGAGTCCATAGGAAAGCCAATACTATTAAAAGGGGGTAAGATATTGTTGGTGAAGAAAATGCTCATACGTGCACAAGTGATAGTCACCAAAAACACTCACAAGCTCTTCCACAAAAGTCTGTCCAAAGTCAAATATCCAAAATCGGTGCAACCAACACTTTCCACTCGGTGCCACCAATTCCCAAACTCAGACAGACCCAAGCTAAACCCTAACATTTCGGTGCAACCGATTCCACTTCGGTGCCACCGAGTTTGGGTTGCCAACTTTCTGTTACCCAATTTCACAAAATCGGTCCGACCGAGTTTGTTGAATTGGCGTCACCGAGTTTGGCAATCTGACCGTTGGTCACCTAATCGGTGCAACCGAGATTTATATATCGGTCTCACCGAGATTCAAAAGTTGCTACCTTTGGAGCAACTCGGTACCACCGAGTTCTATACTTTGGTGTCACCGAGTTGGTCACTTAAGGTGTAACGGTTGGATTTTTGGAGATGCCTATATATATACCCCTTCACCACCACCCACTCGAAAGAGAAGCACTCAGAACTATTCCATACTTGCCCCATCCATTTTTCTGAGAGAGAGCCACCTACTCATGTGTTGAGATCATGCCATTCCATTCCAACAATATGAATCTTGATCTCTAGCCTCCCCAAGTTTCTTTCCACCAAATCAATCTCTTCCACCATAGCCAAATCTGTGAGAGAGTGATTGTGTGTTGAGGAGTCTATCATCTTGAAGCACAAGAGCAAGGAGTTCATCGACATTGCCGAGCCTATTACCTTTTGGAGGGTGGTCCCTCCTAGATTGGTTAGGTGTCGCTTGGGAGCCTCCTACTTCGTGTTGTGGAGTGAACCAAGAAGTTTGTAAGGGCAAGGAGATCGCCTACTTCATGAAGATTTACCCATAGTGAGGCTAGTCCTTCGTGGACGGAAGACGTTATGGAATAGTCAAAGTTGCTACTTCGTGGACCCTTATGGGTGGAGCCCTCTGTGGACTCTCGCGACCGTTACCCTTCGTGGGTTGAAGACTCCATAAACATGGACGTACGATAGCACCACCTATCGGAACCATGGGAAAAATCATCGTGTCTACAAATTGCGTTTGATCTTCCTACCCTGCCTTTACTACTCATTCTTGTTGTTACTTTCCGCTGCTATACTCTTAGACATGCATGTGTAGGGTGTGCTTGACTTTCTATGAATGCTAAAATATGCCAACAATTAAAATTGGGAAAAAGTAGATTTTTATTTAGTCAAGTACTCTAATCACCCCCCCCCCCCCTCTAGATATACTTTCGGTCCTACAGTTCTTTAGCTCGTTTTGTAGCTACTGACACCCTCCATCCCACAAAAATATTTCCAAAACCATTTGACTCCATCAAATTTTTCATATTTGGCATGTTTGCCTAGGCCACCACCATAATTTCCGCATAAGCATCCCACCATAAATTTTCGCCGCCCTAACCCAATTTTGTTTGAGATTTTGAGTTGTGGTGTTTCAGCTAATTAGGGATGGATCTACACCGACAAAACCGCCGCTCATCATCGCCACAGCCTCGACATCGACATCGGACACTTTGCCTTTTGGCACCCCAACCGTAAGCAAGGACGGTAATCTCAACGACATCATTGTCTATTACCTTACCATTGCATTGATTGCTTTGAGCCTATTGCGTACCTTACCCATTGAGACTAGCGAGTCGAGAATTGCCGGGCCACGTTACTTGTGCACCGTAGTGTTACTCTTATGTCGGATAGCTAGTTCTAGCGTGCAAACATCTTGCTATCTACATTGTGCCATAAGTCTCTCCCGTGAATATACATCATACTTGTCATATATCTTGGTACGAGCATCAAGCATAGCCTATAAAAAAAGAGCAAAAGGAAGAAAAAGCTTTTAAGCAAAAGAGGAGATACAAAAGAGCTTATAAGCAATAGCAATAGCATTGAGGCATTTTGCATAGTAGATACTCTTGGATCATACATACATAGCATACTTGGGATTGAAGACGGCACGTTTCCTCTTTTAGGTGGGTGCACAAGTGCGTATCTAGACCATTTGAGAAATCGAGCTATTGTCTCTTCTAGTTTTCGTGCAACACGAGCTTTTCCCGGGTCTCTCACATTTTGTGCTCATTCCTTGGTTGCGCGGATCCCATTTATCTATCCGTGTGTGTGTTCCTAGTGCCACCATAGCTATTGATCTATTTGCTTTGCATTGCAATTTTGTGAATTTTCCTCAACATTTTCAATATCTTGGATTAACATTTGCTTGAATTTTGTGCCACTTGTACTAACCAAGCCACTCAATAAGCTTTACATTGTAGGTGTGAGTGAACAAGTCCGGTACCAATTCGCCTTTTCTTTCATTCCGCATTGAGTGAAACGGGATACATCCTCAACTTTGGGAATGATATATTGGTATTGTTTGTCTCATTTCCTACTCACCCTTGCTCGAGTCTTGTGATGGATAGGCAAAGCACATCATCTTCTTCGGTCTACAACAACAACGACGAGTTTGATGCCATGAAGAAATCCATCGACGCCAAGTTGGATGCTCAAATGGAGGACCTCAAGGTCCTCATCAACATCGGCAAGAGGTCTTACTCATCTTCGAGAAGACGCTCAAGTGCACATGCTTCCGAGCTACCGTCTTGGGCAAGATCACCTCGGCATCGACACCATCAACGACATGAAGAAATAATGACGCCAACATCAAGGCGTCCAACAAAGAACAAGTGTGAGTGTCATGAGCTCGACACCAACCACCGCTCGATGACTTGACCACCTACCTTGGCATCTTCGCCAAGCGACTTCAAGGCATCTTCGCCTTTGGATATGCGGCATCTTCGCCGACAAGCACCTCAAGAGAAGCTCCCCAAGCTCAAGACCGCGACTTCCACCAGCTACTCCGACTTCGACATTCCATTCTATGGGACGCATGACCCCGAAGGGTACCTCGAGTGGGAGCGCAAGATGGACACCAACCTCAAGCTACTTCAAGTCCCTTCCAAAGATCAAGTGAAGTGCGCCACAAGAAACTTCCATGACTACGTGTCGACATGGTGGCTTCACACATGTTCGACGAGCTTCGACATGAGTTGTTCCAAGTTGAAGAAAGCATTGTGGCGAGAGTTTGTGCCTTCTACATACACGGAACATCTTCACCGCCAATTGGAGAACACCATACAAGGATCCAAGTCCCTCGATGAGTACTACATGAAGATGAAGAAAGCCTTGCGACGAGCCGATGTGGACGACCCCATTTGGATGAAGTTCCACTTCATGATGGGATTGAACAACGACATCGCCAAGACTATCTTCCACAACAACTACGAGTCTCTCGACGACATCTACATTGGTGCTCTCAAGGCGGAGCAAGCACTCAAGGCCAAGGCTACTCGACCCCGAGCACACTTCGTGACGACCAAGCTCCATGACGACGATCACGAGGATGGTACCACCAAGATGTCCAAGCCCGACGAGCTCCAAGACGACGCTCCCAAGTCCGACTTCACCACCATCCCTCTTTGTGGCATTGACGATGCCGAGTCTACCACGACTCTTTTTGAAGACGGCGCAGCGAGGACCACGACTACTGAGCCACTCAAGGAACATGCTTTGGAGGCAAGCGACAAGGTGGCGAGCAGGGATGACGTTTCCATCTTTGGAGGCGAGAGTGATGATGTGCCATCTTCGGCCTTCATCCACGGCGACGGTGACGAGTTGGTTGAGCATGGGATTTTCCCTTCGACCACGGCGGCGTTTGGTGATGAGTTGAGAGACTTATGCCACCATATTGAGAGTGAGAGTGACTTCACCACTAGCTCCATATATGATGAGTTGCCTCAATTCCCATGTGAGGAGAGTCACAAACCCGACCACTTGAGTGAGATGAGTGACTCCACCATATGTGAGTTTGAGTGCACCTACCTTGAGGGAGTGTGTGAGCCAGCACATAGAGAGAGTGAGGTAGTTGATGAGGCATGTGAGGCCATTTTGATTTCTAACAACTTAACCTCTACTCCTATTGTGTCTTCCTCTTTGGTGCTAGGTCCCCTACATGACGACGTGCCTAGCCTCGACGATTCCATCCCTCCAATGGGAATGAAGATGGCCATGGTGGAATACGATGCATCCCCCACATGGTTCCATCATGATGTCGACCACGAGTTGGTACTTCCCGCCTCACCTACATCACATGAGCGGACCTCTAAAGGTAACATAGGTGAAGGTTCTTTGCTTGTCCCACTAGTGGACTATATTGCCATTGATTGCTTGCATGATGATGATCCACCTATTGCCATGCTTCATGCTTATGCGACTTTCTCATGTGATGAATTACCCATTGATGATGAGTTTAACGATTCTCATGAGGAGTCTATTACTTGTGATGCCATGTTGCATAGGATACATTGTGAGAATTCTATAGGTCACATCATGTTTGACAATCCGCTTGATTTGTCATATGCTATGCATGAGATCATCCATATTGCATTTTTACAATCTCATCGTAGTAACTATGCATATGCCATTAAAATAAACCCAATTTGCACATATGGCATAGATGAAAAACCCATAGTTCTTGGCATTTTCTTTTCTTGTGATGATATTTCCATGCTCCCTTTAGATCATTTGCGTAATAATTCTCATATGCCATGCCATGACCACCATGCTTTGGATATGCATTGTTTTGGATGTTGTCCATATTCTCCATATTATGCTTCCGCTATTGCACATGAGGAAACCCCCATAGTTTCCTCATACACATTAGGAGATTTTGATCCATCCTACACTTTGCATGATCCCCACTATTGTGTGCACACTATGCTTGCCATTGATATGAATGATATGCTTGTGCCACATACTTGCTACAATTTGCGTCCCAATCATGTTGAGCATAATAACTATCATTGCATGATGGATGACGTATTCATATACCATGCCTCAAATTTCTTTGAGCATTGCTTTTCTTGTGCTAACTCACACATGCATATACACATCATGATGGATGATGTGTACATTTACCACGCACACACTTTGTTTCGTGTGTCTCTGTCGGAATCAAGGCTCCGCAAACCCAATGAGGTTCGCACACTGGGGTGCGCTCGTTCTCCAATCCTGCTCAACCTCACAGCTTCTCAGTGATTCTCCGGCGGCTTTCTCAGGGGGGAAAACAAACGGAGGCACGCGGTCTTTACCCAGGTTCAGGCCACCTTGCGGTGTAAAACCCTACTCTGCTTTGGGTGGATTGGCCTCACGAGGGGGCTGAGGATGAACTAGTACAATGGTTGGATGGCCTCTCGAGAGGTCTTGGCACTACTAGAAAAACGGCTATAGATAATATGGACATTAATGGCGCACCATGAATGTGGTGCGCCACTGCTATATAGCAATGGCGCACCAGAAGCAGGTGCGCCATTGTTATTTTTTTAGTAGTGGCGCACCACCTGAGCAGTGCGCCATTGCTATTTTTTTAGTCCATCCCCCCACCCCACCAGACATAGCAATGGCGCACCACACCAAGGTGCGCCATTACTATGTAGCATAGTAATGGCGCACCTTGGTGTGGTGCGCCATTGCTATGTCTGGTGGGGGTGTGTGCCTGCGTGTGTGAGACGTTAGTAATGGCGCACTCTCCCTGGTGCGCCATTGCTAAGGTTAGCAATGGCGCACCAGGGAGGGTGCGCCATTACTAACGTCTCACACACACACAAACACACACCCCACCACACACACACAAACACACACCCCACCACACACACACAAACACACACACACACACACACACACACACACACACAAACACACACACACACACACACACACACACACACACACACACACACACACACACACACACCCGTGGATCGCCTTTTCAGTTTAAAAAAAATAAAAGAAAATGATAAAAGATTCAAAAAGATTCAAAAAAATAGATGCCCATGTGTAAGTTTTTTATATGAAAAAGCATCTATTCGAAAAGTTACATCCGAATTCAACTCAGTAATGGCGCACCTGCCCATGGTGCGCCATTACTATCTTCCCGCCTTCAAAATTCAAAATAAATCAAAAAAATAAAAAAAAGTTAGTAATGGTGCACCTGCCCAAGGTGCGCCATTACTATCTTCCCGCCTTCAAAATTCAAAATAAATCAAAAAAATAAAAAAAAGTTAGTAATGGCGCACCTGCCCAAGGTGCGCCATTACTATCTTCCCGCCTTCAAAATTCAAAATAAATCAAAAAAATAAAAAAAAAGTTAGTAATGGCGCACCTGCCCATGGTGCGCCATTACTAATTTAAAAATCAAACTTAGTAATGGCGCACCTGCCCATGGTGCGCAATTACTATCTTCCCGCCTTCAAAATTCAAACTATATCAAAAAAATAAAAAAAAAGTTAGTAATGGCGCACCTGCCCACGGTGCGCCATTACTATGCCGTATATATGGCTGGGCGGGGTCCTTCTCCTCCTTACCTCTTCATTCTTCTCCTCCTCTCCTCCTCTCCTCTACTCCATCTCCTCCTCTCCTCCTCTCCTCTACTCCATCTCCTCCTCTCTGACGACCTCCTCTCCGGCGACCTCCTCACGGTGCTCTCCGGCGACCTCCTCCTCCTCCTCTCCGGCGACCTAGGTGACCTCCTCCTCCTCCTCTCCGGCGACCTAGGCGACCTCCTCTCCGGTCCTCTCCGGCGACCTCCTCCTCCTCCTCTCCGGCGACCTAGGTGACCTCCTCCTCCTCCTCTCCGGCGACCTAGGCGACCTCCTCTCCGGTCCTCTCCGGCGACCTCCTCCTTCTCTCCGGCGACCTAGGCGAGCTCCTCTCCGGCGACCTCCTCCTTCCTCCTCTCCTACCTCCTCTCCGGCGACCTCCTCTCCGGCCACATGTGGAGCTCCCCGGCACAAAGAACGTAGCAGAACGAAATTTGAAAAAATATCACAAAAAAAATCGCAAAAAAAAATCGTGCCAGATCCGGATCTAGAATTCAAAAAAAAGTTAGCAATGGCGCACCAGTGCATGGTGCGCCACTACTATTTTCCCGCCTTCAAATTTCAAAAAAAAAATTCAAAAAAATTCAATAAAAAAAAGTTACCAGTGGCGCACCTGTAGCAATAGTAATGGCGCACCACATGGTGCGCCACTAGTATTTGGATTACTAATGGCGCACCAGAGGTGCGCCATTACTATTTGTTACTAATGGCGTGATAATAGTGGCACACCTATAGTGCGCCATTAATAGCCAAAATAGGTGTGCCACTAATAGCCTTTTTTCTAGTAGTGTGGCCGTGATGAACTGATGTGTCCGACCCCCCTTCGACGATGGGAGCTAGTCCCTCTTTATAGTGGCCACGGTCCTCTTCCCTTATCGAACATTGTCTTTCCCCTGATGATACTAAACAAAGAGTCCACTCGATTGGTACCCAGCCCACATGATGTACATCACAAGTAACATCCATGCAGGGACCAACGGTGTGCCCGGTGCCTGTGAAGACATCGCATGATCATCCTTACCGGCACGACCCCGTATCGATAGTGACCACGTCACTCCCGCCACTAGTAATGCGGGCTCTATGCTAGTACCCACCAAAGTAATCAACAAAGCCCCGTCCCATAAGGGGTATCGTGGTTGTACATGTAAGGTTGGGAACGGTCGACAAATCTTAAATCTAATCCATTTTCGAAAACACACACACTCACTTGCTCCAGTACACCACTTCTTTATCAAGTGGTTACCTAGCTCATCAACATCTCCCTCGGGCATTAGTGTCACCCGACGGGGTTTTCGAAAAGTCTTTGAAGACACTTTTGTTTACATCACCATGTATATTCCTATTCCCACTTGTGTAGCATCTACTAAGCATCCTATCTACTCCCACCCGCACAACCCTCATAAGGAGGCAGGGTCATGCACGATGCAAGTATCAACAAGAAAGTATCAGAGGCATCCCACCGAAGTGGTCTCCACATCACATGATCAACATAACGAAATAAAGTGCTATATGACTTGCATGAAAATGGTTTCTTAACATGGTCAAGGGGCTGCTTACCTGGCTCAACAAAGTCTTCGGGGTCTTCAAAGTCTTCGGGTCCAACTCCCTCGTCAACAACGCAATCTATCGTCGCGATAAATAACGGTAATAATAAGAATCACAACAAAAACAGAGCACAAACTCCACTTCTAATATGTTACCCTACTCTGTAAAATACTACATACCAAACTAAAAATATTTGTCTAAGGTTTTGCAGTGTAAAAGGTTTTCAAAACTATTTTAACAATGGCTAAAAATGCCTAAAAAGGGGTTTTAAAATAAAATAGTACATGAAATGTCTTCAAAAATTTACACAAGTGGCACTGTTAAATTCTATAGAATATTCTAAGATTTATGGTGGAAGAATATTTGGGATTGGACAATTATTTAATTATGTGGGATTTTTCAAGTTTACTGGAAAAAAAAAGGAAAGGGTTACTGTCCCTGTGGGCCAAAATGGGCTCAGCAGAGCTGGCCCAGAGGGAATCAGCCCGCACCAGGCGGCCACGTCGATGGCGTAAAGGTGAAATGCGCATTCGGCCGACATAGCGCGCGCGCCTGCATGTTCAAACCTGACCGCTAGGCCCCAGCGGTCAGCGAGGGAGAGGGGAAAGGGAGGATGACAGATAGGGCCCGCCCGGGTTCGTCTTCAACCTCCAAACAGGGGAGGGGGAGACCTTACCGGCGGCGAGATGGGGCACGACCGGGCTTGGCGACGGCGAGAATGGAACCAGAGTGGTCCCGCCATTCGGTTGGGTGTCAAAGGGAGCGTTGGTGTGGCCCGAGTCACCGGCGGTGACTAGATCGGGCAGAGGAGCTTTGGCTTGAGGTTGATGCGCTCGCTCCGAGCTGCAATATGCACGGAGAAGCAGGGGAAAAGGACTAGTGCACCGCCGTGATTCCAGATCGACGGAGAGGGGTGGCTAACGGACACCGTTCGGGCGCCGGCGACCAGAGGCGGCGATGTCCGGCTCGATCCCGAGCACTGGATGTAGCGGAGGGAGCACGATTGCTTCCGAGGCTCGATCGAGAGGGAGAAGGGGTGTCCAGACGCGAATGGGAGGTCGGGGGTGGCCTTATATAGGTAGGCCATGGTGCACCGTGAGCTGAGCTCGCGGGTGCCCACGGGATCGGTCCTAGGGACCGTTGGAAGGGGCCAGAACGGGTCAGCGGTTCTTGTGGGGTTCGTCCACGGGTGAGGGAGGTGAGAGAGAGAGCGGTGCGAGCTCGAGGCGGGTCCCCCGCGTGGACAGGGAGTGGTGGAGCTCCGCGGCGCTCGGGCACACGTGACTGGGGGCGCCGAAGAGAGAAGGAGGAGGGGGCCGGCACCTTGGAGGGTTGCGGATGTCGAGGGCATCTCGGGGGACAGCTTCCCCATCCCAATGCTGTCGGGCCCCCCCGGGATGCTCCTTCTACAGTGCGGACATGCACGATAGCGCGCTCCAGAACATGCCTTTGGCATGCCATGGCATGCTTGCATGCTCTGGATGCGTCCCTGCATGTCTCTTAGCTCCTGGGTGATCTGTAGATGCTCTAGGAGCAAGAGGGGGCTAGGGAGAAAAAGAATGGAGTGGGGGAGAGGTAAAATGGGTGTTGATCTTGCTGTCCAGGGGGTAAAATGAGGGTTTTACCCCCTCCACTAATTGAGTCTTGGCCAGGAAAATTATCTGGAGGTAAATGGGCACTAGGAGGCATTGTGGTAAAAATTGTGATTAAGGAGAATAGAGGAAGGGGGTCAAACATGGTTTTTACTAAACTGTCAGAAGGTGTTTGATGTTGATTTGGACAAGTAAATGGGCTTTGCGTGCCATGAGATTTAACAAGATGGAATTGTAGGTAAAAATAGAGTGGACCACCAAGTTTGAGATGATTTGAAGAAAGTTGATAGTACAAACTTGAAAAACCCTAGAATTTGGCAGAATCAGATTTCTGTAGATCCAAGCATGCATTTCACTTCCCCCAAATCCACCACTTGGTGTAGTAGCATTAATTAGGGATTGGAGCATGCCCACAAAGTTTGGTGTCAATAGGATAAACTTCACAATGTAAAGTTGTTCAAACATGACTCTGGACAGGAATGGTTTTGGAACATTTTTGTGGATCAAATTAATTGGGATTGACATGAAACTTTGCAAGATCATCACATATAGCATGTGTGACTTGCTAGAATTTTCCTGGATTTTATTGAGAATATTGCCAATAGAAATATTTCAAAAGCTTGATTTAGGCAGAAAGGGTTTTGAGGGGTTTTGCCCATTATGTTGAACATGACCATGTGTTGAAACTCATATATATGGAAAATATATGTCCACTGAGTTTCGCTAAATTTTCTCAAATATTTTCAAAGCATTTAAATATTTTTTCCCTATGAAAAACCATTTCTGGCCTTAAGAAAAAGCCTTTAAATAAAATAGCAAAATAATCTTTAAAATTAATATTTGGTGGTTTTGGGAAGTCTTATATATAGTAGGTTTCAAATAAAGTCTTTGTGGAAAAAGGATCGACACAATTTGAGGACTTGTAGTACAAACCTCAATTCAGGGGTTTTTGAAAACCTAATTTGAATAAATCCTTTTTGGCCAAAATAATATTTGATAAAAATAGTTTTGGGTACTACACACATGGTATGATCATTGGGCAAGATGTTTGGATCAAGGAAGGTGAAGGTGGAGAGGAGTAGAATCTATGAGTGCCAAACACAATCAATCAAACAAGCAAGCATCAACAAATCAATCAAACACATGCACTTAAAAAGTTTTAAATGGTTCCAATTTTTGTAAATCCATCGCATAGCAAAGTGATACAAACACAGGGTGTGACAAACCTACCCCCCTTACAAGAATCTTGTCCCCGAGATTCCTAGGCTAAGCGCTAAAAAGATAAGGGAACTCTGCTCTAAGGTAGTCTTCACGTTCCCAGGTTGCTTCAGCTTCAGTGTGATTGCTCCATTGGACCTTGAAGTACTTGATGGTGAGGCTTCGGGTGCAATGCTCTGCTTCATCCAGAATACGAACGGGCCTCTCACGGTAAGTGAGGTCTGGTTGAAGGTCAATTGCTTGACGGTCGATGTCCTTGTAGAGGTCGGGGCGCTTGGGAATTTGGAGACACTTCCAGAGTTGTGATACGTGGAAAACGTTGTGCACATCTGATAACTCGGAAGGTAGCTCTAGCTGATAGGCAACTTCTCCTCGTCTTGCGGTGATTTTCAAGGGGCCGATGTATCCTTTTGCAAGCTTTCCTTTGACGTGGAAATGCTTGGTCCCTTTAAGAGGTGTGACTCGGAGATAGACATGATCTCCGTTATTGAAACTCTTCTGTCTTGACTTGGTGGTCTCCAGACATTCTCGGACGAGTTGAACTTGCTCTTCGGCTTTGTGGAGGATATCTGGTCCAAAGACTAGTCCTTCTCTGGTTTTCGACCAATTGAGGGGAGTGCGGCACTTGCGTGCGCACAATACATCAAACGGTGCCATCTGAAGACTTGACTGATAGATGTTTTGTAGGAGAACTCGGCGAATGGTAAGCAATCTTCCCACTTGGCTCCATATGCCAGAACACAAGCACGAAGCATGTCTTCGAGTATCTGATTTACTCGTTCCGTATGTCCTCCGGTCTGGGGGTGAAAAGCAGTGCTGAAGGAGAGCTTGGTCCCCATTGCTTCTTGAAACTTCTTCTAGAATCTTGAGGTAAACTGGGTGCCTCGGTCTGACACAATCTCCTTTGGGACTCCGTGAAGACTCATGATGCGGTTGATGTAGAGGTTTGCCAGCTGGCTTCCATCATAGGTGGTCTTGACGGGAATGAAATGGGCTACCTTGGTTAGGTGATCGACAATGACCAAAATGGAATCATGTCCCTTGCTTGACCTCGGCAATCCGGTGATGAAGTCCATCCCGACTTTGTCCCATTTCCATTCAGGTACCTTGAGGGGTTGCAATAGTTCAGCAGGTCGCTGATGCTCAGCCTTGACTCTCTGGCATATGTCACACTTAGCAACAAAGGTGCCTATCTCCCATTTCATGCCATGCCCACCAGAATCTTGCTTTGAGTTCTTGGTACATCTTGGTTCCTCCAGGGTGGATGGAATACAGAGTGTCATGAGCTTCTTGCAAGATCAAGTTCTTGAGCTCTACCTTGTTGGGTACGCAAATGCGCTTCCCGAACCATACAACTCCTTGCTCATCCACTGAGAATCCTGGGGCCTTTCTTGCCTTGATCTTACTCTTGATGCCTTCAATGCTCTCGTGTCCCTTCTAGGCTTCCTTAATATCATTCATCAAGGTAGGCTCTGCTTCGAGGTTGGCTAGGAATCCAGGCGCAACTAGTTCCAAGCCGAAGCTTTCAAGCTCTTCATACAAGGCGGGTAGCCTTTCCTTAATCATAGCATTCAAGGAACAAGCCTTTCTGCTTAAGGCATCTGCTACCACGTTAGCCTTTCCGGGGTGGTATTGAACACTGAGGTCATAATCCTTGATCAACTCCAACCATCTTCGCTACCTCATGTTCAATTCCTTTTGAGTGAAAATATACTTCAAACTCTTGTGGTCTGTGTATATCTCACTTCGCTTCCCCAGAAGGTAATGTCGCCATGTCTTCAAGGCATGAACTACGGCTGCCAACTCAAGACCATGGGTAGCGTAGTTCTCTTCGTGAGGACGTAGCTGTCTGGATAGATATGCTACGACTCTGCCTTCTTACATCAGAACACCTCCAAGCCCGGTTCTTGATGCTTCACAATATATCACAAACTCCTTGTGAATATCGGGGGTGGCCAAAACAGGGGCTGTGGTCAATCTCTTCTTGAGCTCTTGAAAGCTTTCTTCACACTTCGGCGGCCATTCAAACTTCTTGTCCTTCTTCAAAAGCTGAGTCATGGGTCGGGCAATGCTCGAGAATCCTTCGACAAACTTGCGGTAATATCCCGCGAGTCAGAGGAAGCTTCTGACTTCCTTCACATTGGTTGGGGATTGCCATTTAGTCATGCTACTTCTTGAGCTTGCGTTGGTTTTCCCTTGAAGAGGAAAGGGTGATGCAGCAAAGTAGATAAGTATTTCCCTCAGTTGTTGAGAACCAAGGTATCAATCCAGTAGGAGATACAAGCAAGTCCCCAATCTTTGCACCTACACAAACACTCAAACACTTGCACCCAATGCTATAAAGGGGTTGTCAATCCCTTCACGATTACTTGTAAGGATGAGATCTGATAAAGATAGATATAGAAGATTACTAGAACGAAAAGTAAAACAAAAGTAAAAAGATTGCAGCAAGGTATTTTTGGTATTTTTGGTTTATAGATCTGAAAATATAATATGGAAAATAGACCCGGGGGCCATAGGTTTCACTAGAGGTTTCTCTCTTGAAGGAAAATAATACGGTGGGTGAACAAATTACTGTCGAGCAATTGATAGAAAAGCGCATAGTTATGATGATATCCAAGGCAATGATTATGCATATAGGCATCACGTCCATGTCAAGTAGACCGAAATGATTCTGCATCTACTACTATTACTCCACACATCGACCGACTCCTGCCTGCATCTAGAGTATTAAGTTCATGAGCAGAGTAACACATTAGGTAAGATGACATGATTTAGAGGGATAAACTCAAGCAATATGATGAAAACCCCATCTTTTTATCCTCGATGGCAACAATACAAATACGTGCCTCGCTACCCCTACTTTGTCACTGGGTGAGGACACCGCAAGATTGAACCCAAAACCAAGCACTTCTCCCATTGCAAGAATTACCAATCTAGTTGGCCAAACCAAACCAATAACTCGAAGAGACTTGCAAAGATATGAAATCATGCATATAAGAATTCAGAGAAGATTCAAATAATATTCATAGATAATCTGATCATCAACCCACAATTCATCGGATCTCGACAAACACACCGCAAAAGAGTATTACATCAGATAGATCTCCATGAAGATCATGAAGAACATGGTATTGAAGAACATAGAGAGAGAAGAAGCCATCTAGCTACTAGCTATGGACCCGAAGGTCTGGGGGCCACAAGCCAGGGGGCGCCCCACCCCAAGGGGCGCGCCCTGGTGGCTTGTCGCCTCCCGGCAGGTCTCCTGACCTCTTCTCCAAGTATGGTAGGTTTCTTCTGGTCCAAGAAAAATCAAAACGAAGATTTTATTCCATTTGGACTCCGTTTAATATTCCTTATCTGCAATACTCAAAAACAAGGAAAAAAACAGAAACTGGCACTAGGCACTAGGTTAATATGTTAGTCCCAAAAATAATATAAAATAGCATATTAATGCATATAAAACATCCAAAACAGATAATATAATAGCATGGAACAATCAAAAATTATAGATACGTTGGAGACGTATCAAGCATCCCCAAGCTTAATTCCTGCTCGTCCTCGAGTAGGTAAATGATAAAAACAGAATTTTTGATGTGGAATGCTACCTAACATATTTATCCATGTAATATTCTTTATTGTGGAATGAATGTTCAGATCCATAAGATTCAAAACAAAAGCTCAATATTGACATAGAAACAGTAATACTTCAAGCATACTAACAAGCAATTGTGTCCTTTCAAAATAAGATGGCCTTAGAAAGTTATGCCTACAAAATTATATGGTCTGGCTATGCTCCATCTTCCCCACACAAAGTATATAAATCATGCACACCCTCGATGACAAGTCAAGCAATTGTTTCACACCTTTTATGTTCTCAAACCTTTTCAACTTTCACGCAATACATGAGCGTGAGCCATGGATATAGCACTATAGGTGGAATAGAATATGGTGGAGGTTGTATGGAAAAGGAGAAGATAGTCTCACATCAACTAGGCGTATCAATGGGCTATGAAGATGCCCATCAATAGATATCAATGTGAGTGAGTAGGGATTGCCATGCAACGGATGCACTAGAGCTATAAGTGTATGAAAGCTTAAAAAGAAACTAAGTGGGTGTGCATCCAACTTGCTTGCTCACGAAGACCTAGCGCAATTTGAGGAAGCCCATCATTGGAATATACAAGCCAAGTTATATAATGAAAAATTCCCACTAGTATATGAAAGTGACAAAAAATAGGAGACTCTCTATCATGAAGATCAAGGTGCTACTTTGAAGCACAAGTGTGGAAAAAACAGATAGTAACATTGTCCCTTCTCTCTTTTCTCTCATCATTTTTTTTAGTGGGCATATTTGGCCTCTTTTTTTTATTTGGGCTTCATTGGCCTCTTTTATTATTTGTAAAGTCCAGAGACTCATCCCTACTTGTGAGGGAATCATAGCTTCCATCATCCTTTCCTCTCATGGGACAATGCTCTAATAATGATGATCATCACACTTTTATTTACTTACAACTTGATACCTACAACAAGATATGACTCTATATGAATGCTTCCGGTGATGTACCGGGATGTGCAACGATCTAGCATAGCAAATGACATCAAAAAATGGACAAGCCATGAAAACATCATGCTAGCTGTCTTACGATCATGCAAATCAATATGACAATGATGGTGCGTGTCATAAAAAAACGGAACGGTGGAAGTTGCATGGCAATATATCTCAGAATGGCTATGGAAATGTGTGACGCCCTAGTTCTGTGCTACAGTAATCCCTGTAATTAAGCTACAGTAATCCCACGCTAATGTTGCCACATCACCACGATTACTGTTGTTAAACTCGCGTTGGTTCAAACCCCGTTCAAATTCCGTTGCAATTTAAATTCGTCTGAAAAGTGGGTTTAAGAGTTGCGCAAAACTGAAAATAAAAATGTTGGATGGGTTGCAAATATTCCCTAAGATTTTATAAAATTGAAATCGGCATTTTTGGAATTATTTTAGAGCCTCTAAATAATTAAAACAGACGCTATTTAATAATAATTTAAAAAGAAAAATAAACAAAAAAAATCCCTACCGGGCCGAAAGGGCCGGCCCAGCCAGCTCCTATAAGGAGCCAGCTGGGGCAACCCTAGCGAGCCCCAGCGCCCCCGCCCGATTCCCCCCCCCCGGCCGCCGCGAGCCCGTCCCCCCCCCCCCGCCGACGCGAGCCGCGCCGCGGCCCGGTGCCGATTCTCCCCCCCCCCCCGCCGACGCGCGGCGGAGCCCGCGCCCGGACCGCGCCGGCGCCCGCTGTTCGTCGCCCCGCCGCCGACCGCCGGCGCGCCACCTCGCCGCCTCCTCGACCGCCGTTCGCCGCCCCGCTGTGAGCTCGCCGCCCCCCCCCCCCCCCCCCCCGACGACGGCAGCAGCCGGTCCGGTTCGGCCGGCCGGTGTGCGTGCGTGCGTATGTATGTGTGTGTGTGTGTGTGTACGTATGTATACAAGTATGTGTGTATGTATGTATGTATGTATGTATGTATATACTAAAAACAAAATAGAAATAATAAAATTAATATAAATAAATAATTAGTTAATTAATTAATTAATTAATTAGTTAATTTAACAGTATTTTACTGTTTTGGATAATTCGGATTTATTAATAAAAGAAATTTCAGAATATTATTAACTCTTTAAAAATTAATATAAAATAAACTGTCGTCCGGATGAAAAAGTTTTGAACATGAAAGTTGCTCAGAATAATCCTACGGATCCGACTACGCTGTCTGTTTGTCTGTCACATGCCTCTAGCATAGCGAACATGGAACTTTTCCATCGAATTCGTCTGTCCGGTAAAAGCCCGAGACTCAGAAAATATCGTCAGATATTCTTCCGACCCGTCTGCGATGTGTAATACTGCATTAGTGCATGCCTAGCCCATCATATTGCCATGTCATGCATCGTGTTGCATCTGTGCTTTGTATTTATTGTTTCTTCCCCCCTCTTCTCTCAGGTATTCCCCGAGACTGACGCTGCTGCCGGGTACGACTACGCCGTTGACGATCAGCCTTTTGCCGCAGAGTAGCAAGGCAAGCAAACCCCCCTTAAGCATTCCGATATCGCCTATTCCTTTTCCCTCTTATTCTTGCATTAGATTTTGCTACTGTATTAGTTAGCCCCTATTCTGATGCATAGCCTGTTTTGGTTTAACTGCTACTATGCCTGCAATCATATCAACTGTTTAGTATAGGTTGATCAATGAATCCCCAGTGACCCCTTAGTCCCAGTTGCCCCTGCTTCTTCGTCGACGACTCGAAGATTCGAAGACTTGGTCAACCAACCGACAAGCCAGGCCCCTCACATCACCGCACACCCCTTAGTTGTACGACTCTGCAGAGCTACTATCAAGTACCGAGGGTGACACCTCGTGAAGTACTCATGATGCTAACTCTGTAGTGCAGCTAGTCGGTCGTGGTTATCGAGGGTGATTCCTCCTTCACCACTCCCGACGATGACTCTGTCGTGCAGCCCCTCAAGTGTGGGTCCCTCGAGGGTGATTCCTCTAAGTCCACCTTGACGGTTACATCGAGCGGGGACTGCTACTTCTCGAGCATGCGTTGGTTTCCGTGAAGAGGAACGGGTGATGCAGCAAAGTAGATAAGTATTTCCCTCAGTTGTTGAGAACCAAGGTATCAATCCAGTAGGAGATACAAGCAAGTCCCCAATTGATGTACCTACACAAAGAATCAAACACTTGCACCCAACGCTATAAAGGGGTTGTCAATCCCTTCATGGTTACATGCAAGGATGAGATCTGATAGAGATAGATAGAATAGATTGCTTGAACGGAAAGTAAAACAAAAGTAAAAATAATGCAGCAAGGTATTTTTGGTATTTTTGGTTTTAGATCTGAAAGTATAAGATGGAAAATAGACCCGGGGGCCATAGGTTTCACTAGAGGCTTCTCTCATGATGGCAAGTATTACGGCGGGTGAACAAATTACTGTCGAGCAATTGACAGAAAAGCGAATAATTATGAAGATATCCAAGGCAATGATTATGCATATAGGCATCACGTCCGTGTCAAGTAGACCGAAACGATTCTGCATCTACTACTATTACTCCACACATCGACCGATTCCTGCCTGCATCTAGAGTATTAACTTCATGAAGAACAGAGTAACGCATTAGGTAAGATGACATGATGTAGAGGGATAAACTCAAGCAATATGATGAAAACCCCATCTTTTTATCCTCGATGGCAACAATACAATACGTGCCTGGCTACCCCTACTTTGTCACTGGGTGAGGACACCGCAAGATTGAACCCAAAACTAAGCACTTCTCCCATTGCAAGAATTACCAATCTAGTTGGCCAAACCAAACCAATAACTCGAAGAGACTTGCAAAGATATGAAATCATGCATATAAGAATTCAGAGAAGATTCAAATAATATTCATAGATAATCTGAACATAAACCCACAATTCATCGGATCTCGACAAACACACCGCAAAAGAGTATTACATCGGATAGATCTCCATGAAGATCATGAAGAACATGGTATTGAAGGGCAAAGAGAGAGAAGAAGCCATCTAGCTACTAGCTATGGACCCGAAGGTCTGTGGTAAACTACTCACACATCATTGGAGTGGCAATGGAGTTGATGTAGATGCCCTCCGTGATCGAATCCCCCTCCGGCAGATTACCGGAAAAAGCTCCAAGATTGGATCTCATGGGAACATAGGCTTCCGGCGGCGGAAAAGTATTTTCTTGGCTCTTTTTGATATCCAGGGAATATTTGTGAATTTATAGGCCGAGAAATAGGGTTGGGGGAGCTGCCGTGGGGCCACAAGCCAGGGAGGCGCCCCCCCCTAGGGCGCGCCCCTGTGGCTTGTCGCCACACGGCGGCTCTCCTGACTTCATCTCCAAGTCTTCTGGGTTGCTTCTGGTCCAAGAAAAATTATTCTAAAGATTTTATTCCGTTTGGACTCTGTTTAATATTCCTTATCTGCAATACTCAAAAACAAGGAAAAAACAGAAACTGGCACTGGGCTCTAGATTAATAGGTTAGTCCCAAAAATAATATAAAATAGCATATTAATGCATATAAAATATCCAAAACAAATAATATAATAGCATGGAACAATCAAAAATTATAGATACGTTGGAGACGTATCAAGCATCCCCAAGCTTAATTCCTGCTCGTCCTCGAGTAGGTAAATGATAAAAACAGAATTTTTGATGTGGAATGCTACCTAACATATTTTATCCATGTAATATTCTTTATTGTGGCATGAATATTCAGATCCGTAAGATTCAAAACAATAGTCTAATATTGACATAAAAACAGTAATACTTCGAGCACACCAACAAGGCAATCGTGTCCTTTCGAAATAACATGGCCTTAGAAAGTTATCCCTACGAAATCATATGGTCTGGCTATGCTCCATCTTCCCCACACAAAGTATCTAAATCATGCACAACCCCGATGAACAAGTCAAGCAATTGTTTCACACTTTTTATGTTTTTCAAACCTTTTCAACTCTCACGGAATACATGAGCAAGAGCCATGGATATAGCACTATAGGTGGAATAGAATATGGTGGAGGTTGCAAGGAAAAAGGAGAAGATAGTCTCACATCAACTAGGCGTATCAACGGGCTATGGAGATGCCCATCGATAGATATCAATGTGAGTGAGTAGGGATTGCCAAGCAACAAATGCACTTAGAGCTATAAGTGTATGAAAGCTCAAAAAGAAAACTAAGTGGTCGTGCAAGATGAAATTCCACTAGTTATATGAAAGTGACAAAATAGGAGACTCTCTATCATGAAGATCATGGTGCTACTTTGAACCACAAGTGTGAAAAAAGATAGTAGCAATTGTCCCTTCTCTCTTTCTCTCATTTTTTTTGGTGGGCATCTTTGGCCTCTTTTTTTTTATTTGGGCTTCGCTGGCCTCTTTTATTCTTTGTAAAGTCCGGATACTCATCCCAACTTGTGAGGGAGTCATGGCTTCTATCATCCTTTTCTCACACGGGACAATGCTCTAATAATGAAAATCATCACACTTTTATTTACTTACAACTCAAAAAGAAAATTACAACTCGATACCTAGAACAAGATATGACTCTATATGCAATATGAAGGTGATGGTGCATGTCATAAAAACGGAACGGTGGAAGTTGCATGGCAATATATCTCGGAATGGCTATGGAAATGCCATAATAGGTAGATATGGTGGCTGTTTTGAGGAAAATATATGGTGGCTGTTTTGAGGAAGGTGGGTTTGATGCACCGGCGAAAGTTGTGCGGTACTAGAGAGGCTAGCAAAGGTGGAAGGGTGAGAGTGCGTATAATCCATGGACTCAACATTAGTCATAAAGAACTCACATACTTATTGCAAAAGTCTATTAGTTATCAAACAAAGCATTAGACGCATGCTCCTAGGGGAGAGGTTGGTAGGAGTTAACCATCGCGCGCTCCCGACCCTCACACAAAGGTTGACAATCATTAAACAAATCATGCTCCGACTTCGTTACATAACGGTTCACCATACGTGCATGCTACGGGAATCACAAACTTCAACACAAGTATCTCTTCCAATTCACAACTACTCACTAGCATGACTCTCATATTACCATCTCTATCATCTCAAAACTATATGCAAGGAATCAAACTTCTCATAGTATTCAATGCATTTAATATGAAAGTTTTTATTATATCCCTCTTGGATGCCCATTATATTAGGACTAAATTTATAATCTAAACAAATTACAATGCTGTTTTAAGAAACTCTCAAAATAATATAAGTGAGGTACGAGAGTTCAATAATTTCTATAAAATATAACACCACCGTGCTCTAAAAAGATATAAGTGAAGCACTAGAGCAACATTGCCTAGCTCAAAAGATATAAGTGAAGCACATAGAGTATTCTAATAAATTCACGATTCAGCGTGTCCCTCTCAAAAAGATGTGTGCAGCAAGGATGATTGTGGCAAACTAAAAAGCAAAGACTCATATCATACAAGACGCTCCAAGCAAAACACATATCATGTGGTGAATAAAAATATAGCCTCAAGTAAATTTACCGATGGATTGAAGACGAAAGAGGGGATGCCTTCCGGGGCATCCCCAAGCTTAGGCTTTTTGGTATCCTTGAATATGGCTTGGGGTGCCTTGGGCATCCCCAAGCTTAGGCTCTTGCCACTCCTTATTCCATAGTCCATCAAATCTTCACCCAAAACTTGAAAACTTCACAACACAAAACTCAACAGAAAACTCGTGAGATCCGTTAGTATAAGAAAAATAAATCACCACTTTAGGTACTGTTGTGAACTCATTCTTTATTTATATTGGTGTAATATCTACTGTATTCTAACTTCTCCATGGTTCATACCCCCCGATACAACCCATAGATACATCAAAATAAGCAAACAACACATAGAAAACAGAATCTGTCAAAAACAGAACAGTCTGTAGCAATCTATAGACTTCGAATACTTATGTAACTCCAAAAATTCTGAAAAATTAGGACAATCAGGGAAGTTTGTATATCAATCTTGTGTAAAACTTTCAGATCAAAAGCACGTTCCAGTGAATTTACAAAATTCCTGGACTGAGAGCAAAAGTTTCTGTTTTTCAGCAAAATCAAATTGCAAACACCGTAGACCATCCCAAAGGTCTTACTTGGCTCAAACACTAATTTAAACAAGAAAACACAATTATTACAGAAGTAATAATCTGAAAAACACACCAAAACAGAAGCAAAAAACAGAAAGCAAAAATAAAATTGGGTTGCCTCCCAAGAAGCGCTATTGTTTAACGCCCCTAGCTAAGCAAAACGCAATAGATCTAGGTATTGTCATCTTTGGTATGCAATCCATCCTCGACCATATCTTCCAAAACCCTTTTTAACAAATACTTTAATTTTTTTCTATCCTTTCTAATAGGAGAACTTAGTTACTTAGTTCATGAAAAGAACTTTGATTAGTAACTTTGACATTCATAAACTCAAAATCAGGATCATCACCGTAAACATTATCATATAAAACGCGTATCTCACTTTTAATGGGTTCCCTGATTTTTTCTTCTAACCAATCATCATTGAAACCTACATAAATGCCCCTAGTGATCCAATCAAATTCATCATAGGTTTCAAGGTACATGGTTTGGGAAATTTCAGGATAGGGAACTCTTTTTCTAAGATTACCAGGGTAAGATTGATAGTCCCTAGACTCAAAGCTACGCAAGATTTCTTTATCGTGTAGGATCTCTTCAATTGGAGGGTGCTCAATATCCTTTTTATAGAAAGCAAAAATTTCCCTAGCTTCATGCAAGATAAAATCAAATTCACGCATAAGGATGATAGTAGCAATCTTTTTCGC
Source organism: Elymus sibiricus (assembly GCA_039707655.1). Taxonomy (NCBI): domain Eukaryota; kingdom Viridiplantae; phylum Streptophyta; class Magnoliopsida; order Poales; family Poaceae; genus Elymus; species Elymus sibiricus. The sequence goes on along the minus strand of CM077663.1, from coordinate 365,529,178 downwards.
CTTAGGGTGATTGATATTGGGAAGTTCATAAAACACCTTTTGCAAAGCGGGATGAATATGCACAAATTTTCTTTCCAATGTTTCAATGAGCATGACGATAGCATCAGCATAACAATTTGTGCTAAGAAGAATAGATCTCTCATTCATAGGCATTACTCCCGTACAATCAAAGAACTCTTGAATAACACTCTTCCCAATAATATTACCGTCCCCAACTCGAAAAGTTTTAGCTTTATAATTAGGAGGAGATTCAATTTCATGACTTAGAGAGCAAGATCCAAGTTTTTCCTCAAGATTAGTACAGGCAACACCCTCAAAATTTTCAATGGTAACCTTCCTAGATTAAGACATGGTGGCAACGAAAGCAATCAAGCACACAAGCAAGAAAAAAAAAGCAAACGAAAAGACGAATGGAAGAAGGGCGAATAAAAAGGCAAATCTTTTCGAAAATCATTTTAGAAGTGGGGGAGAGGAAAACGAGAGGCAAATGGCAACTAATGTAAATGCAAGAAATGAGTTTGTGATGGGTACTTGGTAGGCTTGATGTAGATCATCCCCGGCAACGGCGCCAGAAATCCTTCTTGCTACTTCTCGAGCATGCGTTGGTTTCCGTGAAGACGAACGGGTGATGCAGCAAAGTAGATAAGTATTTCCCTCAGTTGTTGAGAACCAAGGTATCAATCCAGTAGGAGATACAAGCAAGTCCCCAATTGATGTACCTACACAAAGAATCAAACACTTGCACCGAACGCTATAAAGGGGTTGTCAATCCCTTCACGGTTACTTGCAAGGATGAGATCTGATAGAGATAGATAGAATAGATTGCTTGAACGGAAAGTAAAACAAAAGTAAAAATAATGCAGCAAGGTATTTTTGGTATTTTTGGTTTTAGATCTGAAAGTATAAGATGGAAAATAGACCCGGGGGCCATAGGTTTCACTAGAGGCTTCTCTCATGATGGCAAGTATTACGTGTTGGGGAACGTTGCATGGGAAACAAAAATTTTCCTACGCACACACAAGATCTATCCATGGTGATGAGCATCTACGAGAGGGAGAGTGGATCTACATACCCTTGTAGATCGCTAAGCGGAAGCGTTAAGAAACGCGGTTGATGTAGTCGAACGTCTCCGCGATCCAAATCGCAAGTCGTCCCTCGATCCAAGCACGATCCAGCGCCGAACGGACGGCACCTCCGCGTTCAACACACGTACGGCTTGATGACGATCTCCGCCTTCTTGATCCAGCAAGAGGGAGCGGAGAAGAAGAAGAGTTCCAGCAGCACGACGGCGTAGTGGTGTTGATGAAGAACTATTTCAGCAGGGCTTCGCCTAAGCACTACTGAAGTTATGACGTAGGAGGAACTAGAGGTTGCCGGCACACGGCTTGGGGCAATCTAATGTCTCCCGTGTGCTAGCCCTGCCCCTCTATTTATATGTTGAGCCTTGGGGTCTAAACTTGGAGTAAAAGCCTCCTCCAGGTCGGTTTTGCCCGCACAAGGTCGGTTTGGCCCGCAGGGAAAGAGTCCAACTCGGATCCCTGCAGTACCGCGCACAAGCGGTAGTACCGCTTACGATAAGCGGTAGTACCGCTTGACCAGCTTAAGCGGTAGTACCGCTGACGATAAGCGGTAGTACCGCTTGACCAGCTTAAGCGGTAGTACCGCTGACACAGTAGCGGTAGTACCGCTTAACCAGCTTAAGCGGTAGTACCGCTGCTACAGTAGCGGTAGTACTGCCTTACCAACTTAAGGCATTAGCAAAACTTCCTTTTGCATTTTCCAATACCTCGTGGGCTTTATCCCTTTGGCCCATATAAAGTGTTGCTGCACCCGAACACTTCGGTAAACATCCGGAACCCCTTTCCGGTGAATTCCGGAACCCTTCCGGTAACCAAAAACACTATTATCACATATATCAATTTTTACCTCCGGACTATTCCGGAGATCCTCGTCATGTCCGGGATCTTATCCGGGACTCCGAGCAACTTTCGGTCACCAACAAAATAACTCAACTATACTAATCGTCACCAAACGTTAAGTGTGTAGACCCCGCGGGTTCGAGAACTATGTAGACATGACCGAGACACCTCTACGGTCAATAACCAATAGCGGGACCTGGATGCCCATATTGGCTCCTACATATTCTACGAAGATCTTTATCGTTTGAACCTCTATGTCAAGGATTCAGTTAATCCCGTATGCTGTTCCTTTTGTTCTTCGGTATGTTACTTGCCCGAAATTCGATCGTCGGTATCTCTATACCTAGTTCAATCTCGTTACCGGCAAGTCTCTTTACTCGTTCCGTAATACAAGATCTCGTGGCTAACACTTTAGTCACATTGCTTGCAAGGCTCATTGTGATGTTGTATTACCGAGTGGGCCCTGAGATACCTCTCCGTCATACGGAGTAACAAATCCCAGTCTTGATCCATGCCAACCCAACAGACACCCTCGGAGATACCTGTAGAGCACCTTTATAGTCACCCAGTTACGTTGCGACGTTTGATACACACAAGGTATTCCTCTGGTGTTAGTGAGTTGCATGATCTCATGGTCATAGGAACAGATACTTGACATGCAGAAAACAATAGCAATAAACTGATACGATCATATGCTACGTTCGTAGTTTGGGTCTTGTCCATCACATCATTCTCCTAATGATGTGATCCCGTTATCAAATGACATCTCATGTCAATGGCTAGGAAACCTTAACCATCTTTGATCAACGAGCTAGTCAACTAGAGGCTTACTAGGGACACAGTGTTGTCTATGTACCCACACATGTATTTGAGTTTCCAATCAATACAATTATAGCATGGATAATAAACGATTATCATGAACAAGGAAATATAATAATAACTAATTTATTATTGCCTCTAGGGCATATTTCCAACATTACGGCGGGTGAACAAATTACTGTCGAGCAATTGATAGAAAAGCGAATAATTATGAAGATATCCTAGGCAATGATTATGCATATAGGCATCACGTCTGTGTGAAGTAGACCGAAACGATTCTGCATCTACTACTATTACTCCACACATCGACCGACTCCTGCCTGCATCTAGAGTATTAAGTTCATGAAGAACAGAGTAACGCATTAGGTAAGACGACATGATGTAGAGGGATAAACTCAAGCAATATGATGAAAACCCCATCTTTTTATCCTCGATGGCAACAATACAATACGTGCCTGGCTACCCCTACTTTGTCACTGGGTGAGGACACCGCAAGATTGAACCCAAAACTAAGCACTTCTCCCATCGCAAGAATTACCAATCTAGTTGGTCAAACCAAACCAATAACTCGAAGAGACTTGCAAAGATATGAAATCATGCATATAAGAATTCATAGAAGATTCAAATAATATTCATAGATAATCTGAACATAAACCCACAATTCATCGGATCTCGACAAACACACCGCAAAAGAGTATTACATCGGATAGATCTCCATGAAGATCATGAAGAATATGGTATTGAAGAGCAAAGAGAGAGAAGAAACCATCTAGCTACTAGCTATGGACCCGAAGGTCTGTGGTAAACTACTCACGCATCATCGGAGGGGCAATGGAGTTGATGTAGATGCCCTCCGTGATCGAATCCCCCTCTCGCAGATTACCGGAAAAGGCTCCAAGATTGGATCTCACGGGAACAGAGGCTTCCGGCGGCGGAAAAGTATTTTCGTGGTTCTTTTTGATATCCAGGGAATATTTGTGAATTTATAGGCTGAGAAATAGGGTTGGGGGAGCTGCCGTGGGGCCACAAGCCAGGGGGCGCGCCCCTGTGGCTTGTCGCCACACGGCGGCTCTCCTGACTTCATCTCCAAGTCTTCTGGGTTGCTTCTGGTCCAAGAAAAATCATTCCGAAGATTTTATTCTGTTTGGACTCCGTTTAATATTCCTTATCTGCAATACTCAAAAACAAGGAAAAAACAGAAACTGGCACTAGGCTCTAGATTAATATGTTAGTCCCAAAAATAATATAAAATAGCATATTAATGCATATAAAACATCCAAAACAGATAATATAATAGCATGGAACAATCAAAAATTATAGATACGTTGGAGACGTATCAGGGACCATTGAGGGTGATTCCTCAGTTCCTGCCTTGATGTTTTATACACACAGTTACTATGACCTGGTTACAGGAACATGTTGGTGATGGGTCGGCCCTGAGGGGTACCCACGATTTGATGATGATGAGGCGTGGACGGGCAGGAGAGGCCCGTGCCACACATCCTCGAGACGGGGCGACGGGACGACACTTTATGGGTCGCGCTTGCCCCGCATTAATAAAATGCTAATGGGTTGGGTATTTGATCTGAGTTGGTCGATTGACCTTTTACGCACTAAACCTTCACGTGGGAGAAGTTATGGGTACTCAGCGTCGTTGTATCAGCCAAAGCTCTTCGGACGTCAGCAATGGAGCGGCGCGCGCCCGAGTGGCCTGGACGGTACAGCTCTTGGACTAGAGTGTGCTAGGGCTGACCTCGGCCGCCCACGCATCGTGCAGGAGCGCAGAGGGCAAGTGGGCCCACGACCCCTTTGTGCTTAGGATTTAGACCGGCGGGCTGGCCTCTCTGTTGAGCCTAGGTGGGGCAACGACGTATTGCTATCCCGAGGCCGGGCATTACCCAGAAAAGTGTGTCCGGCCGGAGGTGATCAAGCGTGTTGAAAATGCGGTGCACCCCTGCAGGGAAGAAATTATTTATTCGAATAGCTGTGTCCACGGTAACAGGACGACTTGGAGTTGTACCTTGACTTGATATATATATATATATATATATATATATATATATATATATATATATATATATATATATATATATATATATATATATATATATATATATATATATATATATATATAGCTCGACTGCCTCTGCCTGCATACATACCCACACAAACACGTGGCACTCCTGTCACCCGCTGAATCTCCCCCAAAAGAGAGCACAACACACATCTATCAGCAATGGCTACGATCAGCGTCACCGCCGTAGGCTTCGCCGCCAGACCGTCACCGGCTGCAGGGCTGCCTCAGCTCAAAGTGGCCAAGGCCGCCAGGCTGAGGTGCAACTACTCATCCAAGGACAACAAGATGAAGGCGTCTTCTGCTCTGTCTCCGGTGGTAGCCATGTCGGCCGTACCGGCCAGGGCGCTGGTGGAGGTGGACGAGCGGATGTCGGCTGAGCGCACCTGGCTGGGCGACAACGTGCTGGGGTGGATCCTGTTGGGTGACGTCGGCCTCGTCCTGTCCTTCCACAGCGTCAACTCATACATCGTCGAAGACGGCGACCAGTCCGGTGGCGGCGGCGGCATCACGCTCTGAAGACCACCACCTTCTTCTAAGTTGATCCCTCAAAAAACTTATAAGTTGTGTTAAACCTCATCATGATTTGTCGGGCTGTTTAGGGCGCTTAACTGAACGGGGATTCCCAAAAGGAAAAACTGAACGGGAATTGGCAAGGCATAAACATCCTTTGAATTTACTTCATGATTTGTACGGTGCTGTCGGTAGTTCGAATCTCCCTCGCCCCACTTAGAAACAACCTTGTGGTAACGAAACGCTCCGTCACAACTGGGATCCTCACTTGTACACCGGAATCCGAATCATCAGGTGAAATGAGCAACTCTGAACCTGGTCGTCGTCTCTTATTTTATTTTTGTTAATCACCATGATGATCCAACAAACACGATTAAACGTGTCTTGAATCTTTGGTTGCGTAACTATGTCGGTCTTGAATCTTGATACTATCTCATAAACCTGTTTGAATTGTTATATCAGATCCTGTGTGAATCAAGGGCCGTATTATTCAGTTTGAAACTTTGATACCACGTATCAATCATGAGTAATATTTGATCTGTTTGAGCATCTCCAACCAATCTATATCTATACTTCTATACTTATACTAATTAGAGACTCCCAAGTAATTACCACGTTAATCAGAATTTATGAGCCGTTTATTTTGGTGGGACCGAATTATTACGGTGTAGATCAATCCATGTAATCCTTTGTCATACTTAAAAAAAACAGATACACTCTAATCTCTTCAAAACAAAAAAAATCTCATCTCTTTCCTCCCGTACAAGGAAAACTCCATCTCTTTCCTCCCGTAAAAAAAATCCCATCTCTTTCCATTACTATTCCACCGTCCCTTCCAATCTCTCGATCTCTCTCCCTTCCCCCGATGGAAACCCCTCCCTTCGTCCCTCTCCATTCTCTCTCTCAACAACATCATCAAAGAGTCTCCAGTCGGTCGTCACCATCGTCGCCCCTGGTTCGTGTATCTTCTGCCAATCTGCACTCCAACGTTTGTCCTTTTCACATCAACCTCATGGCCTCCATATGAAAGTAATGTCAACTGCCTCGGCTCGGAGGCAGTGGCGGACCTAGAAAGAAAGTGGAGGGTGTGCACACTCTATAAAAAATGAGTTATATTTGAATTGGTTTGGCTGGGCCTTCAAAATCTGCTAATTATTACATGGTAAAAAAATATTTCCAAAATTCTGGGTGTGCCACGGCACACCCTCTAGTTACGCCACTGCTGGGAGGGAATATGGATATGCCACCTGTTAAATAAGGCTAGGTGTAAATCTCACTGACCTCAGCCTAGGTCACGCATGTTCAAAGACATTGATATCTACCTGCACTGACAACACGTCTTACATGTATTTTCTTTTGGGGAGAATTGACGATAACCCCCCCCCCCCCCCCAGTTGGTCTGCCTCTCGATCATAAGCCCCCCTCCCACACTCCCAAGTAATTACCACGTTAATCAGAATTTATGAGCCGTTTATTTTGGTGGGACCGAATTATTACGGTGTAGATCAATCCATGTAATCCTATGTCATACTTAAAAAAAACAGATACACTCTAATCTCTTCAAAACAAAAAAAATCTCATCTCTTTCCTCCCGTACAAGGAAAACTCCATCTCTTTCCTCCCGTAAAAAAAATCCCATCTCTTTCCATTACTATTCCACCGTCCCTTCCAATCTCTCGATCTCTCTCCCTTCCCCCGATGGAAACCCCTCCCTTCGTCCCTCTCCATTCTCTCTCTCAACAACATCATCAAAGAGTCTCCAGTCGGTCGTCACCATCGTCGCCCCTGGTTCGTGTATCTTCTGCCAATCTGCACTCCAACGTTTGTCCTTTTCACATCAACCTCATGGCCTCCATATGAAAGTAATGTCAACTGCCTCGGCTCGGAGGCAGTGGCGGACCTAGAAAGAAAGTGGAGGGTGTGCACACTCTATAAAAAATGAGTTATATTTGAATTGGTTTGGCTGGGCCTTCAAAATCTGCTAATTATTACATGGTAAAAAAATATTTCCAAAATTCTGGGTGTGCCACGGCACACCCTCTAGTTACGCGACTGCTGGGAGGGAATATGGATATGCCACCTGTTAAATAAGGCTAGGTGTAAATCTCACTGACCTCAGCCTAGGTCACGCATGTTCAAAGACATTGATATCTACCTGCACTGACAACACGTCTTACATGTATTTTCTTTTGGGGAGAATTGACGATAACCCCCCCCCCCCCCCCCCCCAGTTGGTCTGCCTCTCGATCATAAGCCCCCCTCCCACTGTGCTGCACTGTTTGGGCCGGGGGGGGGGGGGGGGGGGGGGGTGGGTTATCATCAAATGCCCCTTTCTTTTGTTATAGATCTGGTGAGGATGTGCATCACAATGATGGAATATACGTGAGGCTACATATATGCTCAACACAGCTGCGTATTTGATTCCATCAATAATGTAATTAGATAACGAGGCCCGGTAATCTTTCTATGTGTTTTGTATTGTGTATTTGTGTTACTTATTCCGACAGTTCTTTCAATCTTTCTAAAGATGGCAGGTTTAATATGTTCCCTGTTTGACCATATATATAGGAATCTTGGGGAATCTCTACAAACGCAATCTTCTTAATCATAACGATATTTTGTTGCATATCTATTTTGGATCCAGAAGGGCATCAACATCACCTTGCATTGCCTAAAGAAACCTGCAGGTACAGACTGCATGTCGCATGGCTGCATGCAATGCTGACTCTGGTCTTTGGTGATTTATTTTCTTTGCCTTAATTGCTGACGATAATTATATATGTATCTGACCTATATTTCTCTCCTTAACAACCCAGTCTGTCTTGAATATTTTTTGCTGGCCGCTGGAGATACGGGAATCAAAGATGGTTCAGTGTCCGGAAGTAATACCAGCAAAAAACAACTCCAACAGTAAAAACAGCTAATCGCATATAAAAAGACCCTCACAAATTCTTCTACTGTTCCTTTTGTATTATTTATTTTTCCTTTCATATATACTGTCATGCAGATCTCACACCCACCTTAAAAAGGAGTATCCAAATCAAGGTGAAGAATTGGGGGTGGCTGCTATACTGATTTCAGCTAACCTGGAGCCTTACATATCTGTTCAGTAGACCAAGGAGACGATTATGTTGTAAAAACCAGCACCCTGGCCGCAAGAGAGAAATTGGGAAGACCACAATCAACTAGGCTGATTGGCGAGGCAATTTCTGGAAGAAAAAGACCTACTAATTGGGATTAACATTGTATTCAATGGGCAACATCTTGGACCGGCACCATGACGAAGATATCCAGATCCCTAATGAGGTTAAGTTGCTTCTATTGCCCTCCTCTATATGGCGGTTCAATCTCTTTCCCCATCCATTTGATCTCAGCTAGCACCAAGGCTGCATTGGAGAGATACCAAATCGAATAGTGAACAGCAGATAGTCGATAATACGCTGTTCGTCCATGTATAGGTGTTTCATTGCACACTTTGTATGCATGTGTAGTTTATGCTCTTTATGCCGCTAGATGGAATATAAAAGAGATGTAGAAGAAGATGGAATATCAAAGAGAGGATGCTGTCTGGAAGATGAGCATCAGGTATTTTTGGATTGGCGGTTGTTGTCTACCGTGACCAGTAGGTTTCTCTTTCATATATGTTGGTCGTAAGTAAACTCAGTTTCCCATCTAATTTTCTAACAGTGACATGTAAGTTGTTGTCCTTTGAGAGTTCGTATTCAAAATTTTCTGTTCACGGAGATTTCTCATCAGTCTTACATGAATTTCTATACGCAAAATACCTGAACTCTAGGATTTAAGGATTTAGATATTTATGTTTCATCTTCAGAATAAAGAAGTGCATGAAGTACATCACTGATATAAAAAAATCACTGTGATAGAATGGCATCATGCCGAGGTATAGTGATCATTAAGAGTGCTTCAAATAAAAAAAAACAGTGATGCGTGACAAGTGGGAATTAACCTTCTTTCAAAAGAGTCCATGTATCCTGTGTAATTATAACGTGGATGCCATAAAGAACTGTGTTCATATATAGGAAGTTGGATTATGTGATAACACAACAATACTTATGTAGGATAGAGATAAAATAAGAAAGTGTGTATGTTATTCTTAAATACATGCAATGAAACTTAAGTTAGCAGTTAGCAAGAAAACTGATCAGGGACAATATATGTCTTAGTATCCACTGATATAAGAGGTTAGAAATTAACTTTGCCATTACCAGTGTACAACTGTACATCGCTACTTTTAAGTGTGTTTTTGTTCAGATGATTTATAAACTGACTGACAGTTCATATCAAAGAGCCTGGTACTTGCATAAATTTTTCTATAATAATATAGAAAGCTTGATGGTTAGTGCACGTTAGATTTATGCTCGCCACATTTTTCTCATGATGCCTATTCACAAGGCCAAGTGTTCTGTCAATAAGATTATGATTAGATCGTGCAATATACTTTATGTGCAGTGACACTCAGTAGACTCACAAATTATTAAGATACTGATCAGATTTACTGTTTGTTAATTAGTACTGCAACAGTAACTTTGTAAGAGCTAACATTTTTAATATCTGAGCCAACAACAGAAAGAAAATTATTTATATTAGTTGATATCTTGAAAGTGTATGTGTAATGACTAACCTTGGGTCTTTTATGTAATGTAGATTATATCTATCATTCTTGGTACAACTTTGTTATTATTTTATGGCATAGTACTATAAAATTATCATTAGTTTTGGAGTATATATTATTCGATATTGTTACTTTAAACAAGTCAGTTTATATAAATGATATTATATACTAGCCCGTGCAAATGCACGGGTTGGCGACTAGTTACAATTAATGCTCCTATTATTGGTAGGCAATTTTTTGTACACCTTACCTCCACAAAAACCATAGAAAACCTGTCAATGATCCGTATTGTCCAATGATAAAACTCTCTAGTTGCATGGAGGACCACAACCCCGTGGAAATGTCCCAAAATGCGTATGTATTTTCATTCCAAACAGCCAAACTTAGAGCATCCCCAACAGGCGCGCGATATTAGCGCCGCGCTGGAAAAATACCATCTTTTGCGAGCGCAGTCGTTCCGGGCGCTCCAGCGGACATGCAAAAAACGAGCGTGCTGCATAAGTGGTTCAACGCGCGGAGCGAAACGGCATCGCGCGCCGCTTATTTCGTGCGCCTGCTCCCGCGCGCTGCACACTCGAGCGCCCGTGCCGCACTGCCGCCACCCTCTCCGGCCGCGCCGCTTTCGCCCCGCCCCACGCTGCCGCCGGCGAATTCGCCCGATGGACGGCCACGCCGACATCCACCTCACCCCTTCCTACACCCGCAACCCCTTCACCGCCGCCGCCGACGACGCGAACCCTAGCGCGGGGAGCTTTGTCTTCGCCTCCGCCGGTGCTCCTCCAAGCACCGGGCTCGCGCGCGGGCTTTTCATGGCGCCACGGACGACCTCGGTGGGTGGCATCACGCCGGCGCCCGCCGTGAAGCCACGTGCCCCCCTCTCAAAGCTTCCAAATGCGGCGCTGGCGAAGGCGGGCAAGTTGTCCGGGAAGAAGGAGAAGGCGGCGGACGGCTCCTCTAGGCGTCCGAAGAAGAAACTTGCAGGGTGTGCGACGGATGCGGCGGCGACCGAAGCGCCGGCAAGCTCGCTTGTTGCGCCGGCGGCCGATGCGCACAAGGTGTTCGATGAAATGCGCACAAGGTATGATTTTGCCCATTTTTTGTTGTTGTTGTTTTTTACATGAATGGATACATATGGATAGCTTATTTGTTTTGTTGTATATACTTTGTAGTTTCAATGATGAGACATATATGTCAACTATGGGTGTTGGCTCCAACAATTCTCATTGGTTTCAAACCAATGATGTGCATTTAGATGATCTTGAGTTTGAGGTGGACGAGGATGGTGAGGGTATCGTCGATGCACCGAAAGGAAGAGCGGGCAACTACACCATGGACGAAGACATCTTGCTATGCAATACATGGTTGAAAGTGTCTAGGGATGCCACCGTTGGAGGGGACCAAAGTAGAGATGCATATTGGATCCGGATGAAGGAGCACTTTGATTTACACAACAAAAGTGGAATTGACCGCACGGAAAGATCTCTTCACTCCCGGTGGTCGACAATCAACAAAGATTGTTAAAGATGGGCGGCCGCACTTAAGGCGGTTGACACGCTAAACCCAAGTGGCACTAATGATAGCGATAGGGTAAGTGACATTTCTTTCATGATTCTTCCATGTTCATGCTTCTTCTTTGATGTTTCAAGTGCTAACTTGTTCTTTTGTTTGTAGCTTACTATTGCACAAAACTTATTTCAAGAAGAGGAGAAGAAGACCAAGAGAAGAAAGATCAAGAAAGGGAGACCATTTAACTTGCCCCATTGCTATGATGAGTTGAAGGATGATGAGAAATGGAGGCCCCGTGAAGGTGTCGACGAGGAGAGCAACAAACGCAAACGAACTATTGATTTGGATGATGATGAGGAGGAGGCATCAAGTGATGACGGCAAGAGAAGCCCTACACCAAACTCGGTTGCCTACTCGATGCCAAAAAGACCAATTGGAGGCAAGAAAGAAGGACAAGAAAAGAAGAAGAGGAAAGGAGATGATGACCTCAAAAATGTTATGGAAGCTATTGTGAACGCAAGAAAGGAAGCGAACGAGTTGAGGATCATGACAAGGAACCAAGATGCGGCGGCCGGGGAGAGGAGGTTGGTGGCCGAGGAGAGGAGGGTGGCGGCCGAGGAGAGGAAGGTGGCATTGGAGGAGAAGAAATTGGCCATGGAGGAGCGAACTAGATTGTTGGAATGGGAGAAGAACTTGTTCGTCATGGACACATCTACCCTCGATGAGAAGCAAAAGGAGTACGTCAATCTTGCCCGTGAAGAAGTCTTGATCCAGAAAAGAGCCATGGCCATGGAAGGCATGGGAGCTACTATGGGAGGCATGGAAGGCATGGGTGGCATGGGAGGCATGGGTGGCATGGGAGACATGGGTGGCTTCGGAGCTACCATGGGCGGCACTGGAGGCATGGGTGGCTTTGGAGCTACCATGGGAGGCATGGGAGGCATGGGTGGCTTCGGAGCTACCTTGGGAAGCATGGGAGGCATGAGTTTTGCGTCTCTCATGGGAGGCATGGGAGCACCTTCGGGTGACATGGGTGGACGCATGTCTTCCGGCGTGCCTCACATACCTTCGCATGATGCCGTTGGAGATCTTGCTAACACCTTCCGAGCTCCCCATGATGATGTGGCACGCGACAATGAAGAGAAGGAGGAAGGATCGTCTTCGGATGAGGATGAAGAAACGGTGGAAGAGGAGGACGAAGATGAGAATGCGACATGATTGTTGATGTGCCATTTGTTTGTGTGAACTTTTTATGTCATGAACTTGGTTGGATGAGATGATGTAGCATGATTGTTGATGTGTCGTGCAATTGAACTATGCTATGTATTTTTTTTGATGTTTGAAATATCACCATATTGTCTTCAAAATGGACATGTTACAAGCGCCGGCTGCTCGCGCGCGCTGTAGTTTAGCGCGTCTGCTGGAGCGGCGCGCGCACGCAAATTTTTGCAGCGGCCGCTGGAGCCAGCGCTCTTTGACGCGCTAAAAGATGCTATTTCGGTGCTGTAAAATATTTTTAGTGCGCGGGGCGGTTGCGCGCCTGTTGGAGATGCTTTTAGAAGGGTGGTCGTACCCCCAACCCACAATGGATCAAACCCTAGTTTTGACACCACATGCGTCCATTAAAAGCAGACTATTCTTTTAGTGTGTGTGATACGAGCATCTGCTTCTGTACTGTTTTTTCTTAAAACAAATTGAGCTTATTAAGAAAACTGCTCTACCATAATGTTAGTGTCACAATGAGTTGTCGGCATAGTAGGCCCTCGTACCTAAACATGAGGTCCAGTCTCTGTCACCCCCCAACAAACCGTGACCTTTCTAATGGTGAATCGCTCAGCAAATCCGAATCTTAAATATCTAAATTTCCCAAGATACAAAGACAAACATTTGATGTACACAACATGAACAAAATATCTACTGAACTGTTTCAAAAAAAAAAGGAAAAACAATTGAGCTTACCAGGACATTTGCTCTACCACAATACTAGTGTCACAATGGGTTACCGGTAAAGTAGGCCCTCGTACCTGAATGCGAGGTTGAGTCCCCATCACCTCCAACAAATAGTGACCTTTTCTGACGATGAATTGCTCAGCAAATCTGAATCTTAAATATCAAAACTTCCCAAGATACATAGTCAACCAATTGTTGTAATAACATGAACAAAATATCTTTCAGTGCATTGCAAATTAGTACCGTGCATGTATGAATTATTTCATGCCGTGCCAAAGTTGTAGCCCTTGTCATGCCAAACAAATGAAAAAAAATCTACAACCCTTGTTGTGTATCATTCATGCAAGCCTCTCATATTATTATGGCCATGCATTATGTTGGTTTTCCTTTGATAAAAACTAAGAAAAATCTGTAGCCCTTGTTTGTGTTTCATACGTGCAATCCTCTAATGTTGCGTGTGCTCACGCGGTTTTTGTGATTTTTTTTATGTTTTTCACTTGTTCTGTTGGTTTTCCTTTGAGAAACACGAGAAACACAATTTGGATGCCAAAGGAATCTGTGATGTCAAAGGTGGCAAGTGCCACCATATTGGATGGACCCATGCATGGTGATATTCTTTTTCTTTCTACAATACACACATTAGCTATTTATAAGTTGCCTGATTTTAATATTTGTTTCGGTTGTGTTTTTTATTTTATTTTGATCCACCACTCATTGACCATTCATTGCCTTTTCCCGGGTTGGTTAATGTCGTGGGACTAGATGACCAGCGGTGCCACTCACGCTGCCACTCGAGTGAATAGTATGAGAGAGATAGTCATGAATTCTAGTTAAAATTTACCATACCTTCTTCTCTCAATAAAAAGGATTACTTGCCTCAAAATTAAAATCTCTACTTCTATAAAAAATCTCAGTTGGTGATGATGGTGTGCTTACCATCTATGATTTCCAACCATCGGATTTCCCATCCAACGCATGCAAAGGCAAGGCATGGCAATTTTGCAAAAACACGCCCTCCACTCCACTAAAATTTTCACAGAACTCCTTGTTCTTTCCTGTCCAACCCCATCTCTTCCAAACTCAAGCCGCCCACCTCCTCTAGGCTTACGACTCTGTATCGATCGACACCCTTCCCCGTCGGCGGCCCTCCCACCGGCCACTTGAGCGCTAATGCCCTCTCCATCTAGTTGCTGCCCTTATCTCCACACCACCTACAACGCCCTCATTCTTCTGCGCCTCCACCCCTAGCTCACCCCATCCAAACTCTACCTCTGTCCTGGCATCATCCGAGTAAGCTGCCAAACCTATGCGTGAGGTACTTGATTTTTCAGCCCTCCGTACATGAGGATGTCAAGCTGCCGAATCTGGTGCCAAGTTGAGCTCATCTGGCAGCTGCGTCGGGCTCGTCCATAGGTCACCACCGCCACTGCATGCAAAGTGCCCGATACTTAGGGCATATTTGGGAGCCTGCATATAGGCCAACCAGGCCCGCACGGGAAGAAAATGGGATGTTTGCTTACCTGCGTTCACTGAGCCCACATATATGAGCATGTACATGATACGTCTCCAACGTATCTATAATTTATGAAGTATTCATGCCATATTTACAACAATTTTATATGGTTTTGATATGATTTGCATGGAACTAACCCGGACTGACGCTGTTTTCAGCAGAACTACCGTGGTGTTGTTTTTTGTGCAGAAATAAAAGTTCTCCAAATGCAACGAAACTTTTTGACGAATTTTTTGGAATAAAAGAGGCACTAGAAGCTTCGTGAGAGGGCCAGAAGAGCCACGAGGTGGCCACAACCCACCAGGGCGTGCCAGCCCCCTCTGGCGCGCCCTGATGTCTTGTGGACCCCTCGTGGCCCATCTTCGCGTGAAACCGACGCCCAAAAACCCTATATATCCAGAAACCCCTAGAAATAACCCTAGATCAGAAGTTCCGCCGTCTCAAGCCTCTGTAGCCATGAAAAACCAATCTAGACCCCGTTCCGGCACCCTGCCGGAGGGGGAAATCATCACCGGAGGCCATCTTCATCATCCCTATGGTCTCCATGATGATGAGGGAGTAATCCACCCTCGGGGCTGAGGGTTTGTACCAGTAGCTATGTGTTTAATCTCTCTCTCTCTCTCTCGTGTTCCTGATTTGGCACGATCTTGATGTATCGCGGGCTTTGTTCACATAGTTAGATCATATGGTGTTTTTCCCTCTCTATCTTGTTGTGATGAATTGAGCTTTCCCTTTGAGATTTCATTATTACCGGATTGGATACTTTTATGGATTTGAGAGCACTTGATCTATGTCTTGGCAGTCAACTCGCGGATTCCCGAGGTGACATTGGAGTAATCTATGCATAGGGGTTGATGCACGTTTTCGTCCAACTTTCTCCGGTAGAAATCTTGGGGCACTCTTTGAGGTTCTTTGTGTTGGATTGAGTATTATGAATCTGAAATTGTTTGATGTGTATCGTATAATTAACTCATGGATACTTGTGGTGACATTAGAGTTGGTTGATGCATATCATATGGTGTTATTTTTAGTACGAATTCTTAGATAGATCGATCGGAAAGGATAACTTGGTGTTATTTTAGTACGAACTCTTGGATAGATCGATCGGAAATGATAACTTTAAGGTGGTTTTGTACCCTACAAGCAATTTCTTCTTATGTTCTCTGCTAGATAAGAACTTTAGAGTGATTCTTCGTTGCACGTTGAGGGATGGTTATGTGATCCAATTATATTAGCATTGTTGAGAGATTGCACTAGTGAAAGTATGAACCCTAGGCCTTGTTTCCAAGCATTAATATACCGTTTTGTTTGCTGTTTACTATTTGTTACCTTGCTGTTTTTATATTTTCAGATTACAAAAACCTATATCTACCATCCATATTGCACTTGTATCACCATCTTTTTGCCGAACTAGTGCACCTATACAATTTACCATTGTATTGGATGTGTTGGGGACATAAGAGATTTCTTGTATTTGATTGCAGGGTTGTTTGAGAGAGACCATATTCATCCTACACCTCCCACGGATTGATAAACCTTAGGTCATCCACTTGACGGAAAAATTGCTACTGTCCTACAAAACTCTGCGCTTGGAGGCCTAACATAGTCTACAAGAATAAAGTTGCGTAGTAGACATCAAGCTCTTTTCTGGCGCCGTTGCCTGGGAGGTGAGTGCTTGAAGGTATATCTTTAGATCTTGCAATTGAATCTTTTAGTTTCTTGTTTTTCACTAGTTTGGTTTATAAAAGAAAACTACAAAAAAATGGAATTTAGGTTGCCTCATTTGCTTCGTATTTATAATGTCTTTCGTGAAAATGATGGTTCGGAAAATTGTGCTCAATTGTTACAGGAAGAATTTACGAAAATGCTTAATATGAATTCATTGAATGATGAGCATGATATTAATATTGCTAGTATGAATTCTCTGAATATCCATGATGCTAATGATATGCAAAGCCACAAGCTTGGGGATGCTATGTTTGATGAAGATGATATTTTTAGTCCCCCAAGTTTTGATTAGAAAATTTATTATGATGATGGCATGCCTCTTATCTATGATGATTATTGTGATGACATGTATGCTATAAAGAGTAATGACTACCATGAAACTTGTCATCATAATTTTAATATTCAATGTAATTATGCCAATCAAGTGCCTCATGATAGTTATTTTGTTGAGTTTGCTTCCACTATTATGAATGAGAAGAAATTTGCTTATGTGGAGAGTGATAAATTTTCTATACTTGTAGATCATGAAAGAATGCTTTATGTGATAGTTATATTGTTGAATTCCTTCATGATGCTACTGAAAATTATTATGAGGGAGGAACTTATGCTTGTAGGAATTGTAATAATATCAAGTTTCCTCTCTACGCGTTTAAAGTTTTGAAGTCATGCTTGTTTTGCCTTCCTATGCTAGTTGCTTCTTGCTCCCATAAGTTGTTTGCTCACAAAATCCCTATGCATAGGAAGTGGATTAGACTTAAATGTGTTGGCATGTGATTTATGATGCTCTCTTTCATATTTCAATTACTATTCTTACGTGAGCATCATTGAAATCACCGTGCTTAGCTAAAAGACATTAAAGAAAAGCGCTTGTTGGGAGACAACCCAACACTTTTCCTTTATGTTTTTGTGTGTCAACATGATTAAGCTACTGTAGTAATCATGTTTTATATCTTTAATTTCAATAATGTGCCAAGTAAAGCCTTTTGGATAGTGTGGATACTTGTTAGTTTGATTCTGTGCAAAAACAGAAACTTTTGCGTCAAGTACATGAATTTTGGTTCTCTGCTGGAACATGATAAATTTCTGAAATTTTTACACAGTATTTACATGCAAAATCTCTATGTCTTCCTAAGTTTTCAGAATTTTTAGAGACAGGGAAGTATGGTTATACTATAGATCTTCACAGACTGTTCTGTTTTTAACATATTCTGTTTTGCATGCATAGTTTGCTTGTTTTAGTGTTCCCATAGCTTATATTCAGTGATCTAAATTATATGAATGGTATAATACAGTAAGTATTATGTGAGAACAATTATGAATCTTGTCTTGACAGTACCTAAGTGAATGATCTTTATTTGTTATACTAACCTATCTCACGAAGTTTCGTTAAGTTTTGTGTGATTGAAGTTTTCAAGTTTTGGGTGAGACACCGATATGAGAAGAATAAGAAGTGAAAAGAACCTAAGCTTGGGGATGCCCAAGGAACCCCCAAAGGAATATCCAAGGAAGACTCAAGCGCCTAAGCTTGGGGATGCTCCGGAAGGCATCCCCTCTTTCTTCTTCAACATTATCGGTATATCTTACTTAGAGCTATATTTTTTATTTGTCACATAATATGTGCTTTGCTTGGATCGTCATTATATTTTGTTATTTTCTATTAGGTTTTATTTATAATATTGTTTTTCAATAAAAAGTTCCAAGAGTTGACTTAGGATGCTTGCATTGCATGTTTGATGTGTGCTGTGTAAAAACAGAAACTTTCTCTGTAGTGTTTGAATTTTCATATTTTACTGGAACATGGAAAGTTTCTGAAATTTTTACACAGTGTTTTCATATAAATTCTTTATCACTTCCTAAATTTTCATAATTTTTGAGTTACAGAAGTACACTGTTTTCATAAATTGCTACAGACTCTTCTGTTTGGACAGCTTGCTGTCATAGTTTTGTTATCTACTTATCGTATAGTTTCCATAGCCTATATTGGTAGATATAAAATGTGGAAACGATAGTAAACAGTATATGATGTTTTTAAATTATTGTGCAACTTGTCTTGGCAGTACAAGAAGTGTGGACTTATTGTTATGTGTTCTAACCTATCTCATGAGTTCTTTTCGAGTTTTTGTAGATGAAGTTTTTAAGATTTAGGGAAACTGTGATACAAAAGGAATTAAGGAGACACAAAAGCTCAAGCTTGGGGATTCCCAAGGCATCCCAAGATATTATTTCTAGAAGTCTCAAGCATCTAAGCTTGGGGATGCCCCGGTAGGCATCCCACCTTTCATCATAAACAATTATCGGTTAGTAGCGGTTGGGCCTAAGTTTTTGCTTCTTCACATGATGTGTTCTATTCTCTGAATGTCATTTTATTTTGGTTTGCTTGCTGTTTTAATAAAATACTTAGATCTGAAAGTTTTTAGGTGAGAGAGAGTTCTCAAATGGCTACCCAATTACTTAACTACTTGCTTGATTTTCACTTATATCTTTTTGGAGTAGCATGTCATTTACTCTTGTGCTTCACTTATATCCTATGAGTAATTGTTGAATGAATTGAATACCACAAAGTTGAAATTATATGTTCATATCATGCCTAGTAGTAGCTACATTGGTTTTAGAAAGTTAAATCTTTTCAAGCTTGACAATCACAACATTGGTCATACAAGCAATTCGTGAATGATTAGTATAAGGAAGAGAACTTTCACATACAAATATATTATCTTGGACATCTTCTATGATTGTGAATACCCATTAATTATTTCCAAACTTGAGAAAATTAGTTGAAGTTGGACAAGGAAGACAACGTGATGAGTTATGGTTGTGTCTATTTGCATAGAAGTTATATTGTTATGGATCCTCCAACATGTGGTGTTTGCTTAGGATCTTTTGCTAGCCAAAAATTCGTACTAAGTAGAGATACTACTTGTGCATCCAAAAACCCTTAAACCCAATTTCTTGCCATGAGTGTCCACCATACCTACCTATGGATTGAATAAGATCCTTCAAGTAAGTTGTCATCGGTGCAAAAAGGCAATAAAAATGCTTCTAAATGTGTTTGATCATTTAGTGTAAGAGAAAATTAAGCGTTGTACGAACCAAGGATGGCAAAGTAATAAAAGCGACGGACTTCATAATAAAGGTTGCTATCATAAGGGGGCAATACAACATGACGTTCTTTTGCATTAAGGGATTGTGTATACAAAACCAAAAAGCGCATGACAACCTCTGCTTCCCTCTGCGAAGGGCCTATCTTTTACCTTTCGGTATTTACTTTTATGCAAGAGTCAATAGTATGCATTCTCATTTCAATCTCAATTATTCTCTAGTTGGCAAGCATCATGTGGTGGGGAAAGATATAGGCACATATGGCCAGTCAAATATATTTGATCATGACTTATTATTGTTGACAATTATCTCTATGATAAATGAGTTGGGAGGCGAAACATTAAGCCCCTATCTTTCTCTGTGTTCGATGGATGCCATTTGTTCCAAAAATATGCTTTGAGTACTAGCAATCATAGAAGACTATATGATGATTGAGTATGTGGAGCTCTTACTTAGAATTTGTTGAGAATAAGTTGAATTGCAATTGTTTGGTGACTAAGAACATAGGTTGTTAAATTTCAAGAGAATTCATTGTGTGAACCATAACATGTGAATTGGTTGCTACTTTATCATAATGAGTTTTATGAGAAAGAGTTGCTGTTATGATGCTAGGAAAAGTGGTTGAAATTATCATTAATCAAACTTATGCACTATGCTAGCATTCACACTTTATAAATTATTTCTTTTATCATTTACCTACTTGAGGACGAGTAGGAATTAAGCTTGGGGATGCTGATGCGTCTCCAACGTATCGATAATTCATGAAGTATTCATGCCATATTTACAACAATTTTATATGGTTTTGGTAAGATTTGCATGGAACTAACCCGGACTGACGCTATTTTCCGCAGAACTACGGTAGTGTTGTTTTTTGTGCAGAAATAAAAGTTCTCCAAATGCAACGAAACTTTTTGACGATTTTTTTTGGAACAAAAGAGGCACTAGAAGCTTCGTGGGAGGGCCAGAAGAGCCACGAGGTGGCCACAACCCACCAGGGCGCGCCAGCCCCCTCTAGCGCGCCCTAGTGTCTTGTGGGCCCTCGTGGCCCATCTTCGCGTGAAACCGACGCCCAAAAATCCTATATATTCAGAAACCCCCAGAAATAACCCTATATCAGAAGTTCCACCACCGCAAGCCTCTGTAGCCACGAAAAACCAATCTAGACCCCGTGTAGGCACCCTGTTGGAGGGGGAAATCATCACCGGAGGCCATCTTCATCATTCCTATGGTCTCCATGATGAGGAGGGAGTAGTCCACCCTCGGGGCTGAGGGTTTGTACTAGTAGGTATGTGTGTAATCTCTCTCTCTCGTGTTCTTGATTTGACACGATCTTGATGTATCGCGGGCTTTGTTAATATAGTTGGATCATATGGTGTTTTCTCCTCTCTATCTTGTTGTGATGAATTGAGTTTTCCCTTTGAGATTTCTTTATTACCGGATTGAATACTTTTAGGGATTTGAGAGCACTTGATCTATGTTTTGGCACTCTACTCGCGGATTCCCGAGGTGACATTGGGGTAATCTATGCATAGGGGTTGATGCATGTTTTCGTCCTACTTTCTCCGGTAGAAATCTTGGGGCACTCTTTGAGGTTCTTTGTGTTGGATTGAGTATTATGAATCTGAAATTGTTTGATGCGCATCGTATAAATAACTCATGGATACTTGTGGTGACATTGGAGCATCTAGGTGACATTAGAGTTCGTTGATGCGTATCATATGGTGTTATTTTAGTACGAACTCTTAGATAGATCGATCGGAAAAGATAACTTGGTGTTATTTTAGTACGAACTCTTGGATAGATCGATCGGAAATGATAACTTTAAGGTGGTTTCGTACCCTAAAAACAATTTCTTCTTATGTTCTCCGCTAGATAAGAACTTTGGAGTGATTCTTCGTTGCACGTTGAGGGATGGTTATGTGATCCAATTATATTAGCATTGTTGAGAGATTGCACTAGTGAAAGTATGAACCCTAGGCCTTGTTTCCAAGCATTAATATACCGTTTTGCTCGCTATTTACTATTTGTTACCTTGCTGTTTTTATATTTTCGGATTACAAAGACCTATATCTACCATCCATATTGTACTTGTATCACCATCTCTTCGCCAAACTAGTGCACCTATATAATTTACCATTGTATTGGGTGTGTTGGGGACACAAGAGATTTCTTGTATTTGATTGCAGGGTTGCTTGAGAGAGACCATCTTCATCCTACACCTCCCACGGATTGATAAACCTTATGTCATCCACTTGAGGGAAAATTGCTACCGTCCTACAAAACTCTGCGCTTGGAGGCCCAACATAGTCGACAAGAATAAAGTTGCGTAGTAGACATCCGTACACATATCTGGTCTGGATGAAATTTAAACTGCTTATGTATATGTAGCTCACTTGCGTTGATCAATTTATTGGAAGTTAAATCTATAATGAAGACAATGATGGATCTTAATTTTAAGAATGGTCCTTGGTACTTTTGAGTACTTTTAATATTGTTTTTCTATTTGTAATGTTGTTTGATTGTTCATTTTAAGTTCTTAAGTATATACATATTTATTTATTTTTATACCTGTAGCAAAGCATGGGCATTTTTCCTATTTAGTATAGCACTAATTCATAAAACAAAGCAATTATGATATAAAAACAAGACATCGAATTGGTGAACCGGCGGTTCGACAAGTAAAAACCTAAACGGAAGGCCTCACCAGTTTGGTTTTTTAAACTATGCTCTTGTGGAGGGTGGGAAGGTGGATAAGAGGCAACACAAATGGGATACTGAAATAAAAAACGTGGACCTATTCTGATATTGAGTCATGATTATTGGGTTAGGGGCGTGTGTTATTTTTTCTCCCGTTGCAACACACATGCTCTTTTGCTAGTTATATTTTATAGCTAAAACTACAACATTATATGCCTGTTCTTGCATAGTGTGGCATAGTGCAAGCTCTATGCAATTTGTGTGCAAGTTTCTACCGTCATCTAAGTTTTCTTTCAATTTTGTTTCGACTTTTAGGGTAATAGTACCCTCAATTCATTATTTCTTAGAGTCATTTGTGTTTGTTGTGTGCATTGGTTTATGCTTTGTCATCATTTGTTTTTTTTTTGTTTTTTAATTCGTCTTTTAGGATAACACAACAACCTAATTTTACTCTACGTTAGGATAACATCTATTTTCTTGGATTTTTTTTAGTTCATACTTTTTTTTGTGTTTGCTATTTGTCAGGTGCCTGAATTTTTTCCGGTCCTGTCAAATTTTCGTGTTTTTATGTGTGTTTGCTTCCCGGTTTTAGTCAGTTTTTTTCTTTATGGATGTTGGGTGTGTGTAAGTGTTTACACGCAAGTACCATAGAATATGTATGTACATTATATTAAAGTGCGGAAATTCTAGTATTATATGTTTATTGTTGCATATTGTAAGAAGTGCAACTTGTGTGCAATTTTCTCTCTCCATTTTTTTGTCATTTTCCTTTTTTCTAAGAGGCTTATCAGGATAGTTGCTCTACCACAATACTAGTGTGACGTTGGGTTGCCAACATAGAAGGCCTCGTACCAAATGTGAGGGCGAGTCTCCGTCACCTTCCAACAGACCGTGGCATTTCTCATGATGAACCACTCAACAAATAGGAATCTTTTTTGGAGGAAAGGCCATCGTGACTAGCTTTATTGATAATCAAGCAACAATTACACCATTCATTGGTTAGATAATTAAGAATTCAGGCGGT
The DNA here is from genome assembly GCA_039707655.1 of Elymus sibiricus. Classification (NCBI taxonomy): domain Eukaryota; kingdom Viridiplantae; phylum Streptophyta; class Magnoliopsida; order Poales; family Poaceae; genus Elymus; species Elymus sibiricus. Next base: position 365,505,703 of record CM077663.1, on the reverse strand, counting down.
TCATTAGTCCAACTATCATTACGCTTATTATAGAAACTAAATTTAGCTAGCTCATGTGCTAGAGAATTTGCATCACAAGGAAAATGTTGAAGATGACCTTCCCAATTAACGTTGCTGTATCTATTCTGTTGAAACCCAGGGAATTTGTAAACGATACAAATGAAACCCTTTGCTATACACAACATAAACAAAATATCTTTCAGTGCATGGCAACTTAATTAGGACCAAGTACATATGAACTTTTTCTTGTTCTACCAAATATGTATCCCTTTTCATGCCAAACAAACAAAAATCTACATCCCTTGATGTGTACCATTCATGCAATCCTCTAATATTATTATGGACATGTGTTCTGTTGGCTTTCCTTTGATAAACACTAAGAAAAGTCTGTAGTCCTTGTTGTGTATGCGTGCAATCCACCGATGTTGTTCCTTTTCTTTTTGCCAATGTGTGATGTTGTTCTGTTGGCTTTCCTTTGAGAAACACAATTTGGATGTTGTAATGCGAAAGGAATCTTTGATGTCAAAGGTGGCAAGTACCACCACATTGGATGGAACCATGCATGGTGATATTCTATCGCTTTAGCTATTTATAAGTTGCTTGTTTTTTTGTTTCAGTTTTTCTTCTTCTTAACCATGCATTGACTGTTTGACGCTTCTGTCTGGGTGGGTTATAATGTTGTGGGACTAGGCGACCATCAGTGCCACATGATGCCACTCGAGTTAAGAGAGAGAGAGAGAGAGAGAGAGGTCCGATCATTCGGAAAATAGAGTTGTCGTTTGAACAATGTTAATCAAGCATTTGGGAAATGTTAAATGTGTATACAAAAATATTGACTATGTATTAATAAAATGATGAAATTTTTGATTATGTATATAAAAATGTTAAGCAAGCATTTGAAAAAAATCGAACAAGTGTTTGAAAAATGTTAATCAGGCGTTTGGAAAATGTTAAATGTGTATAAAAAAATGTTGACAATGTATACAAAGAATGTTAATCTTTTAATGTGAAAACTATTAATCAAGCATTTAGAAAAATATTAAAAATGTATAGAAAAATGTTGACCATGTATTAAAAATATGTGAATCTTGTGTTTCAAAAATGTTAATCAAGCATTTGAAAAAATATTAAAAATGTGTATAGAAAAAATGTTAACCATATATGAAAAATGTTAAATTTGTATTAAAAATATATTAAATGTGTATTAAAAAATGTTATTGACATGTACAAAAATGTAGAATGAAAGCCCAGGAGAGAGCTGCCATGAGGTCTCGTTGGATCACTGTAGGGCTCTACTTGTCGCCCTACCCTACAGCAACGAGGCCTTGTCGGCAACTTGAAGAGCAAATGGGTCCGTATGCCTTCCTGAACTACAAACCTCTCAAGAACAACCAGTTCTGTCGGGGATATTACCCCGCGATATAACCCGGCCGGAAGTATGACCCGGCCGGGACTCGACGACTCACTGCTGCGCCAGCCGAGCTTGGCGACTCATCGGTGACCCGGCAGGAGATATGACCCGGCAGGAGGTATGACCCGGCCCATCGTATGGCGGCTCATAGGTCACCTCTATTACCGGGTCACAGGACGATCAGGCCCAAGGCCCAGCGTGTAAGCCGGCACCAGGCGGCTCACAGAGAAGGCCCAAAAGAGGAAGGATTCCCTTACAAGAGAAACAAGACCCGGATTAGGACTCAAGAGAGACTAGTCCTAATCCTACTACTAGTAGGACTCTACATGTAAACCTACCCCTTCCACTTATATAAGGAGGGGTAAGGCGCCCCAAGTGAACAACTTCAAGTCATTAGAGATAGACAGATTAGAGGCTCTCGAGATTAGAGATAGCGATCCCGCACCCTTGTAATCGAGATCATCCTCATCATCAATATAGACACAAAGCAAGACGTAGGCTTTTACCTCCATCGGAGGGGCCGAACCTGGGTAAACTCGCGTCTCTCGATTCCGACCAACCCCTCTCAAGCCGCCACATAGTTGTGATGGCCTCACACCTAAGTTCTCTCACGAGGACATCTCGCCATGACAAAACCACGACAGTTGGCGCCCACCGTGGGGCCTGGCGCACGGTGGTGTTGAAGTTCTTGGAGGGAGCTCTCCCAGGGATCGAGAAGTTCGCAATTCACTGGATAAAGAAAAGACGGCAGGGAGGAGCTCATCGGTTGAGATTTCAAAAGATAGCATAAATCAGATCCCAGAGTTTTTAACGGTGTCCGTCCACGCGCAACGTCCGTACAGGTCGATCTTCATAGTTGAGCAGATCAGGTTTTGACGGATCTAATCTTCATCAAACAACGGCGACTCTCCAGCCATCTAACGATTCCAGTTGCTCCACGTCAAATTCATCATATATTTTCGTTGCCGACCGAGTCAATGACCGACTTCCATGTGGTGGCAGCGCGTCCATATCATGGAGCAACTCGGTTTGGCAACGTTTAAGGAATAAATTAAGAAGCAAAAGCCCATCATCGCTAGAAGACAAAAAGAGGAAAAATAGCATTGTTTGCCTTACGTAAACATGCATGTTGGGCAAGGACTCCAACACCTAATCGGATTGACAGGTCAATGCCAACACGGTCACGGGCAAGGAGCAGCATATGATATGCATGTTGTACACAAGCTTATACACAGGTACCACGAGCTGGAGAAAAACCCGGATGCGGATCGGTCAAATGAACCACGACCTGGGAGAAGTTACGACACGGAATCGCCGACCGACGCGCGCGTCCGAATCGTCCCGAATCCGCCTCTGCCTCTGCAGCACCTCGATTCGCCAGCGCGCGTCCGAGCCGTCCGCACCGCACCGAGCCGGCCGTCCGCCTCTCCAACTGCGCCTGCCGCGGGCCTCCGTGCCGCACCGAGCCGGCCGTCCGCCTCTCCAACTGCGCCGGTAGTCCGCCTCCTCGCCGCACCGAGCCTCGGCCTCGATCCGGCGATTCCCCCGCCGTCACCACGGTCTCACCTCGTCTCTCCACTGCGCGGTCCTGTCTTGGTCTCGCCCCGCCTGCGCCGGCGTTTCTCTGAGCTCGCCCCTGCCGCGCCGACTCGCTACGCACGCCGAGCCGGCCCGCTGCTGCCGCAACGCCGCCGCCGCCGCCTTTGCTCCACTCTGCCTCGCCCGTGGACGCCCCCGCGTTGAGCCGCTTTGGCCTGCCGTCCGCGCGCACCTTCGCCGTGGTGGCCTGCCCCGCTGTGCTCCGCCTCCACGGCCGATCTGCCGCGCTCCGGCGGCTCGCCGTTCTGCGGTCCAGCACCACCCCGCTCCCTAGGCCGCCCCGCTCGCGTCGCGTCGCTCCACCACCAAGCACCCGAGCCGCCCCGACTCCGCATCCGCCGCGCCTCCGCATGCCCGAGCCGTCCCGACTCCGCATCCGCCGCGCCTCCGCACGCCCGAGCCGTCCCGGCTCCGCCTCTGCCGCGTCTACCACCGCCACTGAGGCTCGCCTCGGCGCCACACATCACCTCGAGCCGGCCCTCTCTACAGCCATGACCTCGCCTCCGACCGTCCTTCCCCGCGCGCACCTCCTCGCCGCTCCGGCCCTTGGCCTTGCCTCCACAGCCGCTCTGCCGTGCTCCGGCGGCTCGCCGTTCCGCCGTCCAGCAGCTACCATCGGGCCTTGAGCCGCCGTCGTGCTGGTCTCCGCAGCCGTGGCCTCGCCTGCTCGCATCTGCCGTAGCCCCGCCACACTGCACCGGCCGTCGCCGCCGTCCCTCACCTCGCTCAGCCTCCACGCCTCACCGAGGGTGCTTCCGCAGCCGTGGATGCCGCCGCTGCCGCCGTCGAGTCGCATTCCCATATGCACGACTGCACTGCCATGGTGTCTGAGCATCGTCGTCGTCAACTATGGCGGCTTGCGCGATCTGCTATCCCTCGGCGACCTGTTGTTTCTGTTTACTGACCACAAAGTACACCCATACGCACATGAGCTAGAGGCAAGGCGGGTGGGGGTGTCATCGTCCAAAACAAAGTGCCATATCACTAATTGGTATCTGTGCGACATATTATTTCCTCTAAGTAGTGGAATGGAGCGAGTACTACTTTCATCAAGCCTGGGATATACATCCCTTACATGATGATGGAGGGATCCCATCATGAAGTGTTACTGCCACATATGGCAGTCAAAAAAAAAATGGAAGAAGGGAGGCATCCACGGGAACGCAATTCGTACTAGCTGAAGTACACATTCAGTATATCTTACACTGCCAAATTATCATCAGATTAATTTACGGATGGCAAACGGCTGCGATCAGTGTTCATCAGCACGGAGCATACATACATCGGCTTTGTTTTTTCAATCGATTGCGACAATTGTCAAGAGTAGCATTAAACCATGGAGGCGGAGCGCGCGCCATCATCTTTCTATACTGGTGTTTGTCCGTGTCGCGTTGCTCAGTGGACGCGCGTGAGCCGCCACGGTCGATGTCCGGCCTACATCAACACGCCATGGTTGACTCGCCGTCTGCATCGGCACACAGCGCCTCGGCCGACTCGCCGTCGGCGCTGGTTTACAACGCCACGGCGACTCGCCGTTCACACCGGCCTACAAAAACGTCGCGGCCGTCTCTCGCGGCCGCACCGGCTTACAACATCGCGGCCGTCTCTCGCGGCCGCACCGGCTTACAACGCCGCGGCCGTCTCTCGCGGCCGCACCGGCTTACAACGCCGCGGCCGTCTCTCGCGGCCGTACCGGCTTACAATGCCGCGGCCGTCTCTCGCGACCGCACCGGCTTACAACGCCGCGGCCGTCTCTCGCGGCCGTACCGGCTTACAATGCCGCGGCCGTCTCTCGCGACCGCACCGGCTTACAACGCCGCGGCCGTCTCTCACAACCGCGCCGTCTTCAAACGCGCGGCTGACTTCTACATCTACAACGACATGCTGGTGCTGTGCTTCCTCGTTCAAGCCGCCCAACGGACGCTCATGAGTCGCCGCCCTGCGGTCCGGTCTACATCGACATGTTGGTGCTGTGCTTGCTTGTTCAAGCCGCCCAACGGACGCTCATGAGTCGCCGCCCTGCGATCTGGTCTATTCCAACAATTCTGAAGCAAGTCATGATATATTATCAGCCTCTGCCTCCGCCGGATGGTTCAATGGATGGGCGTGCAAGTCGCCGCCACTGCGTTTTGGTTAGCTTCAACAACCAGCTGGGAGGAACCGCTGGCCGGATTACTGACAACAATCATATGGGATCGTTTATAACCCGCCATCTCAACATTCCGTGGGTTCATGTTGCGTTATCAACGCCAAGGACATACAATGAGTGTCGCGAAGATCATCAACTCGCCACACGCTTTTGGCTTCAATAAATTTCAGTTATCAGTCGTCAACCATATACCGGCTTATGCCACAGTCAACTATGAAGACTCTCAAGCCGCCTCTTCGAGTCGACTTAAGACTCGGGGGCTACAGACATGGCTCGACACATTTTGGTCATTTTCAACAAGAACCTCGGGTCATTGCAAGGAAGTTAACCCGATCCCAGGGGCTACTACATTATTGGCGGAACAATTAAAAGTCGCCCAAGAGGATGAACCGCCATGATGCACCATTCAAACATGGGTGCCCGGATTTATTGCATCATCATAAAGTCACTTGGAGGTTTCTGCCGTTTCTTCATACAAGATGGCGGCTTACAAGATGGTGGCTTACAAGATCGTGCAAAGGTGGATACTTCCACATGGTCATTTGGGGGCTTCCAACCCACCGGGTTTAGCTTACACATCCTCTTGATCGACTCTTCAGCCAAAACAGCAGCATCGTACGGCGGCTTACAAGTTGGCGGTCCACAAGACGGCGGCGTGCAAGATGGTGCAAAAGTTGACTCCGTCAACAGGGTCACTTGGGGGCTTCCAACCTATCGGGTTTAGCTTACACACCCTCCTGATCGGCTCTTCAGCCACCGTAAGGCCGGGTTATACACCCAAAAAGTTGACTCCGTCGACAAGGTCATTTGGGGGCTTCCAACCCGCCTGGTTTAGCTTACACATCTTCTTGATCGGCTCTTCAGCCACCGCAAGTTCGAGTTAAACCTGCCTGTATGCTGCTGCTGCTCCGCTGGGTGACCCGCCAAACTCTTACCAGCTAATCTCGACTAGAGACCCTGAGCTGTTCAAAGTATTTGGCAGTCACTCTCACTAGAGACCCTGTACTGGTCAAGGTTAAACCGGCGGCTCTTGTCACGTGAGGGCCGGCTTACGGAAAGCGAGGATAAACTCACCCATCTGCTGCATACTCTCCGCTATGTGGCCCGTTCGTACTCTTAAACAGTTACTCTTTTAAAGACCCTGCACTGTTTAAGGTTCAAACGACGGATTTATGTCACGTGAGAAGTAGCTTATGGGCCCTGGGGACATGACCCGCCGTTTGCTGCGTCTCTTTCTGGTTCGTTGCGCTCTTATCAGTTAATCTCGCCTAGAGACCCTGAGCCGCTCAAAGGAATTGACGGTCACTCTCACTAGAGACCCTGTACTGTTAAGAGTTCAAGCAGCGAGTCCACCCAGAAGAACCGGCATATGAGTTTTCGAAAAAGAAAAATCAAGAACATACACAAGAGTTGATCTCTTCTGGTTGTGTCTTCAAAGCAAGAACATCATACATTGCATCATCATTGCATCATCTTACCATGCATCATATATGCATGGGTATCCTGGTCTACATTGCAGGAACCGGTTTTTTCAAACCGGGTTATATTATTCAAATCTTAAATAGCCAACATGGCTGGATTTTTCATTATGGTTGTCATAACCAGCATTGGATGATTGAGGTTTTCAAAGCCCCTTCAGAGTAATGGCTATAATTCCTTCGTCCAAGAAATACCAGCTTACAGCAAGGAGCATGGTTCAACATTGATATGCAAGGCTTTCGGCAACGTCATCTGGAGAGTGGATAAGATTTTATTCTGCAATGGAAGGAATAGTCCCGAGTCGCCGTAGGCATGCAACCCGGCACTTGGGGGCTACATTATTCAAGTGCAGTTTATATAAAATATGCAAGTCACATGTCACTGCAAGCACGCACCACGGCACTTGGGGGCTAATGCAAGCTGTTTTTCACGTCATTACATTGTCAACAGATCCTGTTATCTCAAGGAGATGAGCCGGCCTTTATATCTTTTTCTAAGTCCCAGCCCAGTACTTCTTACTGACCCGGCACTTGGGGGCTACACTACTCAGATCAAAATTGCTAAAGTCCCAAGTCACCGCAGGCGTGCGACCCGGCACTTGGGGGCTACAGTATTCAGCTGTTCAAGCAGATTATAAGGTCCAAATTGAAAGACCCGGCCCATCACACGCTAATGAGCCGGCCCTTGGGGGCTACACTTGTGAAATAAAAGACACTCAGTATATACCTGGCGACTCAGATGACAACCCAGATTTCTCAACGTTCAACACCAAGTTCAAAAGTCCCAGGTTGTTGCACGCAAAACAACCCGGTCCTTGGGGGCTACACCAGCCGAAGCTTTATGAAGTATAAGACAGTTACAAGTCCCAGGCTGCTGCAGGCAAGACAACCTGGTACTTGGGGGCTACAAAATCAAAGATATTATTGCAAAGCGCCAAGTCATCATGGATAAACTTGGAGCTTGGGGGCTACAGGTAATATGGAGATAAAAATAGCAGGACATTTTTAAGCTATCAAATTTTGAGTGAGCTAGGTCTCATTTCTTCATGGAGCTGAAGCGTTGGAAGACCGGCTCTACATCAGATGGATTTTCATCCCAATATTTTTATCAGGTCACCTGGAGTCTAGTTGTTTGACCCGGCGTCACCAACAGTTATGACCCGTCATTATCAAAAGTTCATAACCCGGCAGAGTTTATATAAGCAACCCGGCTTCACAAGTTGAAGAGTATTGGAGGCTAACTCAATGGCATATGGGTGTTGTATTCCCAATACTTTACTTCAAAGGACTCTGACAAGCAAGACGATTGAGAAGATGGCTCGTTCATATGAAGAAGAAACCCGGATTTTCAAGGAGCTACTTCATTAAGCCGGCCAGTGGAGCAAGCCGGTCCTTTAACATATTTGTTATTCTTATTTCAGGAGCTTACCATGAATAAATTCAAGCTAACCTGGGGGCTAATGTCGGGGATATTACCCCGCGATATAACCCGGCCGGGACTCAGCGACTCACTGCTGCGCCAGCCAAGCTTGGCGACTCATCGGTGACCCGGCAGGAGGTATGACCCGGCCCATCGTATGGCGGCTCATAGGTCACCTCTATTACCGGGTCACAGGACGACCAGGCCCAAGGCCCAGCGTGTAAGCCGGCACCAGGCGGCTCACAGAGAAGGCCCAAAAGAGAGGAAGGATTCCTTTACAAGAGAAACAAGACCCGGATTAGGACTCAAGAGAGACTAGTCCTAATCCTACTCCTAGTAGGACTCTACATGTAAACCTACCCCTTCCACTTATATAAGGAGGGGTAAGGCGCCCCAAGTGAACAACTTCAAGTCATTAGAGATAGACAGATTAGAGGCTCTCGAGATTAGAGGTAGCGATCCCGCACCCTTGTAATCGAGATCATCCTCATCATCAATATAGACACAAAGCAGGACGTAGGCTTTTACCTCCATCGGAGGGGCCGAACCTGGGTAAACTCGCGTCTCTCGATTCCGACCAACCCCTCTCAAGCCGCCACCTAGTTGCGATGGCCTCACACCTAAGTTTTCTCACGAGGACATCTCGCCATGACAAAACCACGACAAGTTCCTCCTTGAGTTCGAGGGGAGGGTCCAAGTTTCATCCTCGAAGACGGCCCCTGGACCTTCAATGGAGATGCCTACATGCTGATATGGATGGACAATAGCGAGCGTCCGGGGGACGTGGATGTCGCCTACATGCCGATATGGGCACGCATCCATTGTGTCCTCCCGGTCATGTTGGATGAGGGGGTGGCATGGAAGTTGGGAGCAATGCTTGGAGAGGTTCTTGAGGTGGACACTAACAATTGTGGTAAGATCTGGGGTGATTTATCAGGGTTCGAATTAAGCATGATGTGGATGAGCCTCTCCGCGATAAAATCACCTCACATGATATGACTATAGGAGCGAGATCTGTATGGTCTGGAGATAATCTTTGTGATGTGTGTGTTTTTTCCTTTCGAGGGATTTGGGTTGTGTGGTTTGTATGGATTGTTGGGTCAAATCTAATCCGGCTGTTCATGAGGAAACTTGACTGGATGTGAATCGGCAAGTACAAAAATCCCTTGAATTTTCGCCATGTATGTAGCATACAAGTTGGCTGTATGAAGAAGCAAGAGCATCCATGGTTTGAATGGTCTTCGTTGTATAACAAGGACTTTTGTTTCGCCTATAACTCAACAAGTGGGGTGGTGGCGCAGTTGGCTAGCGCGTAGGTCTCATAGCTCTGAGTTATCCATCTGAATTATCAGGTGAACTAAGCATGTCTGAACCTTGGTTTTCTTTTTTCAATTTTTTTTATTCTGCCTAGCACAATAATCTCCTCCACGGCTTAATCTTCCTCTCTGCTTCCCTGCTCCTTTGTTGATGTTCAGGCTCACAAAAAGGTTGGATGTTTCAGGCTCAAGAACATGATAAATTTATCTCGTCGCCTTGAGCCTTTACAGGAAACTGAGCATGTCTGAACCTGGTCTTTTGGTGAGAAAAACAAGGAATTTATCATGACCGTACATTCTTCGGTCCTATGTAACTGCAGAACTACTTATTACTTTGGTAACTTAACTCCTCTACTTCCTTTTCCTTGATGTAATCAAAATTCAAAAGCTATAGTTTTCAAAGTTGGTGCACAACTTCGAGATCAGAGCCTGGTCTGCCCAACCTCCCCCAACCTCCCCCGTGCGGCGGCGCCGCCCCGCACCGGGGAGCCCCCGCCCTCCTCCTACAGCCGCCCCCACCTCCTCTCCCCTCCGCCGCCGTCGCCCGGGGCGTCACAGGGCAAAGCCCTTGTGGCATGGCGGCGGCGACGGTTTTCTCCTCGGATCTCGATCTGGTTGGGAGGCGGCGCTCCTTTCTGGCCAGATCGGCGGCGGTGGCGCAGATCGGCGGCGACATGGCTGTGGTGCGGCGGCGGCGGTGGAGGACGGCACCAGCAGCGGCGGATCTGACCTTGACTCAGTCGGGCTGATTCGTTGTGCTACCGATCTCAATCGCCGTCAGCGGTGCACTGCTCCTGGACTTGATCTGCAACACGAGGATGTCTGGGGCGCCGGCCCTAGGCTTGGTGGTGGTGGCCTTCTTCTTCATCGGAGGTGGTCGGCCGGCTAGCTGTGCATGGAGTGGGGACGGGCGGCTGCCGGTGAAAGCCGTGATCCGACTTCGGTCGTGGCGGGTGACGACGGCGCCTACGCGTCGTTACCTTCTTGAAGGCGTCACCTTTGCAGTCTACGTCTTCCCACTCGCGGTCCAGTCAGTGTCGGGCTGCTTTGGCACCGTGGTGGTGCCGCGGCCGGTCAGGCGGCGGCGGCTGGATCCTTTGATCTAGTCTCCGGCAGAGAAGACGGCGACCCGTGCACAAGAAGCTGGATGGAGTTCTCCGAACAGATCTGGGTGAAAACATGCTCTTGGCTAGATGCCAAGGCCGGCGATGGCGACGCTCTACGGCGTCGTTCCCTTCTTGAAGGCAGCGCCGAGGAGAAGTTCTAGACCACTATCTGCTACCTCCGGGGGAAACCCTAGATCGATAGATCAGAAGACGGCGGCGCGCTTGTGTCGTCTCCCCCTTGGGGGCGTCATTCTTGGAGGTGTACGCGGGCTTGGGGGACCAGTGGATGTTTTCTTTGGTGGAGCGGTGCTTCATCCTGCACATTGAAGGCGACGGATCTCGATGGCATGGCGCCCTGGTGATTAGGCGTCTGATGTGCGAAGATGGACTCGCCCAGGAGGGCGACGCTGTCTGGCGTCGTGGTGGCGTCGACGGCAGCTAGACCGGGCAAGGTGGATGCGTCAGTACTGTTCTGAAGAGGGATTGGTGGCAGTTGGCGGCGGCGACCTCTGAGTGTGCGCCGGACCGGTTGGTGCCCCATACCCGGCAGGTGGCTTGGTTGGGGCCTCAGGTCTTAGATGTTAGGTTTGGCTGTGAGGTCTGTTTGGTATTAGGCCCAGACTATCAGCATCCCTTCATCAACTGTATAGAAGTAGCGACATATGTTGCCTAGACGGCGGCTTCAGTCTTACTGATGTATTACTTTGTAAGGTCTTTTGTGAATAATCAATAAAATGGCTGCATGCTATTGGAAATAAGTCGTGACGGAGCACGGTGCGACCGGCGTCGGTGCGCCAGGTCGGGTCCGTGGCGGTGCGATCGGCGTCGGTGCGCCAGGTCGGGTCCACGAGCTGGGTCACGATCGTGTGTATGTATGTGCGTACGTGTGTAGCGTGTGTGTGTCGCGATGGTGTGTGTGCATTTGAGAGTCCGCTGCAGCCGGTTGCGATCTGTTGGGAGTCCAAGTCATACCTCATGTGTGTGTTCGAGTCGTTGAGAGAAATAAAGCCAAGATACAGGCGTTGGTGCGCCGCGGCGTTCGTCACCGGAAAAATCATGGTGTCTCCTTCGTCTACCTTCGTCTGGCGTTTGTGTCGCCGGAAGGCTGCTCGGCGTGCGTCGCCGGGGAGGATTGGTCCGGGGTTTGTCCCAACAATTGATATCATGAGCTTGGTTATCCTGAGCGTGGTTCGTCATGCCGAAGGCGTGCCGGCTATGGCGGCTTTCGTCGGCGGCTGCGCGAAGCTCCGGGCCGTGTGTCGGCCTATGGAGGTGCGCGGCGCCGCGGCTGTCATGGTGGACGCGGAGGCGACCCGCGGTCAGTCCGCGACGAGCGCGATGGACACGGAGGACGAGGCGGTGGACATGGAGGCCGAGGCGGCGCGGCTGCGGTGCGCGGCGAGCGCATGGCGACGACGACGCTCGGCGAATCCGGATGCGGTGGTGGCACATGGCTTCGACGTCGAGCGACGCGGCAACCACGGCGCGGGCGCGACGAGCACACGGCACGTCGCAGTGGGCACGGAGGCGCGTGGTGGCATAAGGCGGAGGAGACGACAACGACGAGCCAGGGCTCCTGCCGGCAGGCCGAGCGGCGAGGTCACGGCTTAGGAGGTGATTGTTGGAAATAAGTCGTGACGGAGCACGGTGCGACCGGCGTCGGTGCGCCAGGTCGGGTCCGTGGCGGTGCGATCGGCGTCGGTGCGCCAGGTCGGGTCCGCGAGCTGGGTCACGGTCGTGTGTATGTATGTGCGTACGTGTGTAGCGTGTGTGTGTCGCGATGGTGTGTGTGCATTTGAGAGTCCGCTGCAGCCGGTTGCGATCTGTTGGGAGTCCAAGTCGTAGCAGATGTGTGTGAGCGCGTCGTGCGGGCTGGCTAGGACGTGCAGATCTGGTGAATGGAGCCGCGGACGTTACATGCACTAGATGATACCCCGCGCGTTGCTGCGGGACTTGTTACGTGTTTCTGAGGCAGTAATAGGTATATGAATATTTGTGTAATTAGGGGCACATTTGGTTACCATGTTATTGTTTGGTTGAGAAGATAATAAGTGGTTATAGTTACCCAACTTTGTATTTGGTTGAAAGGATAAAAGATGGATACTTTGTTGAGATGACCTCTTCGCTATGAGATGGTGACAGTGGTGAGGTTACCACCCTTTGTAATAAACTTTCTACTGCTATGAACTAACTCGGAATATTTTGCGAAAGATTGTTATTATGCAACTGGTCATAACAATCACTTTGAGGGTGCCAGAAATAGCTTAGTTACATAGATTGGACGAAGCTTTAGGATACAGTCACACATGCCCACTGAACCTGCGGGAATCATTCAGAGTCTGGGATTCACAATCTATTGCTACTTCATACAGAGAGAAAGTTAACACAGAAGGAGACATAGAAATTTATGGAGAGAGAGAGAGAGAGATGTAATTAACAGAGAGAAAATCTCCAGTCCGCCGCCGCCTAGCTGCTAGCTAGCTGCTGGTCGTGGACAAACTTTCGTGCACCTGTAATCAAAGGAGAAAAATCTGTACCGTGCCCCTGCAATCTAAAGGAAGAGATTAATGGCTGGAGGAATGGATGGATCATGCAGGTACCGTTCATCCAGTTTCTCTCGGGCTGCAAAAATGGAAGCCGGTGCGCTGCACGGGAGCATGGCTTTGCTCCAAGGGAACCCGTCGGCATCGGCGCCGAGGAACCCCATCTCGTTCGTCGCCCCAGAGGTCTTCTCCGACACGTACGCTGGCATCTCTGCCCCAGCTCCGCGCGCCAGCGGCGGCATGTCCGCCACCGCATCGCCGCCCACGACCCTCTTCACCCTGTTGGACCCGGCCAGCACGCTGGCCACCAGCAGCACCACCACGGCCGACGCGGCTAGCACGGCGACAAACGCACGCCACCTCACCCCCGCCCAGAGATTTGGATTTCGTCCGGAATTATTGGATTTCGTCCGAAATTCGTCCATTTCGCCTGGGCCCGGTATGTGTATTACCCGGTCAAAAATTTCGGCCTTTTCTGTATTTCTAGCCCAGCCCATATACCAAACTAGCCCACGTATTCCCTGCTCTGGTATAAAAACTCAAGGCGAACCAGTCCCAGCCCTAGTTTTCACGTTTCCTCTCCACTCATTTGTGCGGCGGCTGCAGGCAACGCGAGCGGCAGGCCTGAGGGAGGCGAGGCAGCTCCTCCTCCTCCCCCTCCAGCACCCCACCTGCCCAAGGACTCCTCCTTCTCCTTCCCATGGAGGACGTAGGTCGCGGCCGTGACAGCAGGGCCCGTGTCCGCGGCGACCTGGTCGACAACGGCAACACCGTGGGTCGCGGCCACATGAGGTTTAGGCTGCACTTGGGCGTCGATTGATTTGGCAGCGGCAACAACATCGAGCGTGGCCACTTGATCTGCTTAATTTCAAAATTTGGAGCAAATTCCGGTCATTTTTAGTTCAATTTTCGGCCATTTTTCGTTTAAAAATTTAAATTTTGGTTTCTTCTTTTCGTCCGAAATTTTCCGAAAAAATTCCGAAATACCGAATTTCGCCCATTTCGTCCAGATCCGGTAAAAAACAGAAAACGAAATCCAAAACCTTGCCCCCGCCCCGCTCCGGTACTCCTCCACGGCATCGGACGGGGCCAGCTGCGCATACGCGTACGGCAGCGCCATCTCGCTGGGACTAATGGCCCGCGACTCCATTAATGACGATCCTCGAGAAAAATAATATGAATCGATTCCGGTGGATCAATCGACGGGTAGACGGAATGGATAGGCCTGGCTTGATCCCCGGCAAGCGCGATTTATAGCTGGCGACTCACCTGGATCCGGTGCTGCCGCCCTCCATCTGCTGCTGCGCCTCCGCCGCCCGATTCCCTCAGGACGCCGCCACATCTCGATCTACGGAGGGGAGAAGCCGGGTTTGAAGCAGACTACAGAAGCAGCGGTCGTCATAGCAGTATATAAGTACATCGGGGCGAGGAAGTAAAGGGAACATGCTTTGATTTCAAGATTTTAACGCAAATTCAGTGGAGACATATTGATTCATGGAAGAGGAAGGAACCATCAGGATAGGGGACGGTCCAGTATTTGTTTCAATGAAAAATAAGACGAACGGGCAGACGGAAACAATCACCAATGATTTTTGATCTGTCTGTGTGGGTGGAATTGGAAGAGACGAAGACAATCGAAGAGAAGACGTACCCAGCCATAACAAATCGAGTGGAAGGGGAGGCAGCGAGAAATTAAAAGCGCGGGGCAGTGGAGCAATAGAGGATGATGTGGACGCACGAGAGGACGGATAGGTGACGTGGCTGCATATGAGTGGTTGCTGATGTGGATAGGCTGCATGTCAAGAGAAATAAGATAGTGGGGATGAACTATTTAGGTATTATAGATTATAGATGTGGTAGAGTCCAGGTTAGTTAGTGCATGCGTGTGCATGCATGTTAGTGGCCGGGTCGTGTTAAGCGCAAGATGGAGTTCGTGCTCCAGTTGGTGCGTGGTTTCCTGGCCTATAAAAGCTATTGTACTCCTCAGTTGTAACGGGTGAGCCGAGTGGAATACAAGGACAAACAACGGCGTCCGTCGCCGGCAGGGCGTTCGTGGCCCACCAAATAGTGTATCTCGTGTTCTCGTGATTGTCCGGCAATCCTCGGTTCCAACACATGCATCGCTCAGATGCAGATGCCGGGGGTCTTCCTCCTTTTCTAAAAAAAAAGAGTTTTCAAAGCTGAATCACCTTCTCAAAAATGTTGTGTTTTTCCTATGGATATGTCCCGCGTTACAGCCCTGCAAGTGAACAATCCCACATATACCCTGGTTCATCAGGTGAACTGAGCAAGTCCGAACCTTGGTCTTTTTTTTTAATATATATTCTGCCTAGCAAGTTGGATTTCCACATGATACATTGCCTAGAACGTACATCTTGATCGTGCTACAGAAGTCTTCTTTTTCATTTTCCTTCAGAGCCTTGTCATTCTTCTGTTTTTCAGCACTAGATAATGTTTAGGCCAAGGATCATTTGCTGACTTAGTGTTTGGTTTAGCACATCCTCGTGTGTCCATGAGCTCACAAACAGACTTGGCTACAGTGCTCATGGGTAATTCTCTTGGCAGCTTGCCTAGTTTTTCATAGAAGTGCCACAATATGGTGTTTCAGAACTTACTTTTTTCTTTGAAGTTCAGAACTTACTATTGTAGTATCTGCATTTCTTATCCCACAGAGAGTACTTTATGAAATTGCCCTCTTGGTTTGGAGTTAGCTTCTCAAGGTTGGTACCTTTTTACTAACATTTCTACAATATTCGTCAAATTAAGATTACTGATTCTGTGTATATTTCTTGCCTGATCAGTGTTATCATGGTTTGATTTCTCCTTCAGAAAAATCACCATGCCTTTGTTTGTATGCATCTCCTGCTGGTTTGTGCTTAGATAATCCCTTTAGCTGTGTAAGTTTTGCACAATCATAAGGCCTTCAGAATACTAAAATCTTGAGACCTTTGCTTCTGTAGTTTCACTAAACTGAACTTCTCTAAAATACACCAACCAGGGCTTAGTCTTAGTTATTTTGTTTGTAATTTAAATTTGTTCAGAGTGATCACTCCACCATTACGATGTTGTTTATAGCAGCAAAATGATTGTATATATATGACTGATTGATACAAAAGCTGGACAGTTATGTCGAACCTTTTATCTTGAACATTTTCCTTTCATGTATCTACTAAAGCTCTTATTACTTGGTTTTCTGTGCAGCTATGATTATTCAGGATATAGGGCCTCTACAGGAAAAGTAAGAATCCAAATTCCTAAGTAATCATAACAACTCAAGTTTGATCTTCTTGCTTAAATTTGCCGTTTCTGAATTCGTAAGTAATTAGAACAACTCAAGTGTATCCATATAGTTAGATACTATCGCATTAGATTTTCTTCTTGGATTTTCTGCCATGAAAGCAGGTTGTCTTGAATTTGCTGTTGTGCTAGGCATAGAACAGACTGGCTTCCTCTTCTTGTGAACCACGCTAAAGTTGGCTTCTGGTTTCTGCTGTACATGGGTTATTTACTACAGACAAATATGACAACATTCATAAGGAGTACCGTTTCTTGAGGCTATGTCTCTGCTACAGGTATGACATTATCGTTGCAACTTGTACTATGTCTATTTGATATTTATCCTTCCAGAGAATACTCCCTCCATCCCAAAATGTAAGACCATTTTTGACACTATGATAGCGTAACACTACTAGGGAAAACCCTAGCAGTAGTGCGGGTATTTGGTGTATCAGTAGCGCGGGTACCCGCACTACTGATACGGCGCTACAGCTAACGTTTATCAGTAGCGCGTTTTGACACGCGCTACTGCTATACCTACTTAGCAGTAGCGCTTTCCGTACCAGCGCTACTGCTAAGTCCTTTAGCAGCAGCGTTTTCCTATCCAGCGCTAAAGAGCGCTACTACTATATTTTCTCATATCTTTTTTTTTGCTACGTATTTGCGATGTTTCTGTACAGGTTTCATACAGTATTCTAATCATATCATAAACATGCAATATGCTCATCATATCATAAACATAATAGTCTCATCATATCATCCAACACAAATCATGTCGTCACGTCATAATCACGATATAGCTATACAAGTTACATGACATGTCTCATCATACATAATGTAGTACTTTTTGAGGCGTCGGTTTGTATCCCTCTCTCGCACTAGCGTGAACCTAAACTAACTACTGGCTGTCGCTCGGAAACCGGAAACCGGTACACCTGGGCCTGACACTCTGGCCACTCGTCGTATACTCCTGGAGTAGCACTTCTTCGCCATCGATGATCTATGCACCTGCATCGTCACATGAGTTGATGATATGCAACATATATAGTTGAGCAACAGAAAGAGACAGACTTGGCAAAAATAGAAGCAACATATCATAAGCATACAAAGTTCATCGTACCCAAAATGCCCTAACTAGAGTGATCTTCGCTAGTTGAGGAGGACGGTTTAATTACATCACAAATAAAGTTTCGTCGTGCATAACTCAAAGTTTCGTCATAGAGAAAGTATGGACTAAACGGACACATTGTCATATATCGTCAATCACTCCAACATGTCGTGCCATCCATGCAAGCCAGGGAGATAGTCCCCGAGCGTAGTGAAAGGCTTCAGGTCGAGACGCTGAGCGGCTACGCGTGTTCGGACGTCTTCCCGCGACATTTTCCCTTCTTCGTAGAACATCCCTGTTTTTTCGAGGACCTCCTTCATGATGATTTGGGCAAGTTCACGCTGGATGTGATAGAACTCAGCTCGGAGTCGATGATCCGGGATATCTCCTAGGTTCTTTGCCCATTGCAGAATATGGGCATCGCCGGATCTAGGTGACATGCGAAGGTTCTGCTGATCCCGTCTGAACTCCTGCATGTGGTGGAGGACATAGAATCCATCACTGATAGTACCACTCGGTTGCTGGATGCAGCAGAAGTCAGTCTTATGGCCGAAACAGGGCGCGCGGTTCCTTGTCTTCCTGAGCGTGATCTCTCCACCCCGTACGCCGTACGTAAAGATAGCACTGTCGAGAACAGACTTGATGTGGGTGTAATCCTTTTTCTTCATGTTCTTCGACGAGTCCAAGTAAAGAGCGTGGGAGACTCGGGGGTAAAGGATGATGAGGACGGCGCGCCCGTCGCTGCGCAAAATAAGTACATCTCAAATTAGCCTCCACGGGTGCAAATGAAATGATTGAAATCGAAGGAAGGATATCCGCGCGGATGACTTACATGGGATGATAAGGCACGAGAATCGTCTCCTTGTCCTTATTGCCGACCATGAAATCGGCGATGTAGTTACTCGCATATTCACGGTGCTTTTTGCAGGCTGCCAAGAAGCTCTCGTGCATGAAGTACGGGTCAGCGACATAGATATAAGGTATCTGCTCAATCCTGATGATGTAGTTCATGTACAAGGCAAAAAGGCGGACAAACGTAAAATCCAGCTTTTTCAAGTGAAACATGTCGAAGATGTAATCGAATCGAAGGAAGAACTTTTCCGCGGGGAATGTGTCGACGTACAACCTTTGATGCAGCACGTTAACCACGTAGAGCGGGTATCCTGGATTTTGCGAGGCGATCAGGCTTTTCTCTCTTCGCAGCACATCGTCATGAAGTCTCCTGAGATCGCCGTATATGGCCTCTACCGCTGCCTTATTAGGTAGGATTGGTTCACCGGGGATATGGTATTTCGCCGCACCCATGACAGGTATACGGTCTTGAACCCGAGGCTGCGGAGGCGGCTGGATCATAGAAGCAGCTTTGTTGCCTTTCCTCGCTCTCTTCCTATGCTTCTTTGCTACTGGAAGGTCGTCTATAATACGTTCAGCCTCCGGAGGCGGCAATTCACGCACCGACTCATGACGCTCAAACCCTAAGTACTCATACTGCTGAGCCATCAATCCTCTGTCGTCATAGGTGGCCGTATTGAGATACTGTAGAGTGTCATCGTCATCCTCATCGATGGCATCGATATCATGCATTGCTTCTTCGGCGGCGGCGACGTCATCAGCGACTAATGGAGCCTCTTCCTCACCCCGTCCGCTATCACCCGGCACGACAGGCGACGCTAATTGGGTAGGTGGGGTGTTGATGTTCATACCTTGCTGAGGCCGCGTGGTCGTGGGTGTGCTCCCGGCCGCCTCCAGACAAAGCAGACTCTTTGGCCACAATAGGACCCACCTCTTGCAATCGCCAAGCCGCCGCGGGGTCTCGTCGTCGTCTCCCCCTAGTACCGGAGGAGCCAAATTCTCGTGGCCCGGTTTGACACTGGCCACGGAAACCTTGAAGACGTCAGGGGGGATCGGCCGGCTGTGGAACAATTATTCCTTCGGCTTCACTATCGTCGCCTTCCCCACGTCCACCTTCTGGCCGCTGATGGTGTACAATATGGTGCACGGGGTTACGTCGGCCTGCAAAGACATGTCTGCGACGTGAGACATCCAAAAGGCAACGGAAACGGGAGATTACACATTTATTGAAGAGGGCCGGTGTGACAGGTACCGTGAGGTCGCCGAGCTCAGCCAAAGACGAAGCACCGTCGAGCACGTCCGAGACGGAGGACGGGCTGCTATGAGTAGGTGCGGGAACCGGTGCAGGAGCTGGTGCAGGAGCAGGTGCGGGAGCCGGTGCAGGAGCTGGTGCAGGAGCAGGTGCTGGTGCAACGCTAGTCGAGCTGCTCCCGAAGAAGTTGGAAAGGGGAAAGTCCGCTGCCTCTTTATTTGGATTTTGCCTGCTCCAACTGACGATATCCGGAACCAAGACACCATACGAAGCTGCAATCTCCTGTTTTGCGGCAGCTACCGCTGCTGCGACCGCAATCGCAACCTTCTTGTCGATTGTTTCTTCATTTAACCTCCGTCTTTCCTTTCTCTCCTCCGTTGTCTCACGGTAGTACTTCTTCCATGTGGCGCCGTCACCGATGCCGTGCACGCGTCCATACGACGGCCGAGTGTCCACCGGGAGTCCTTTCAATATGTTCAAGGCCCGGTTGAATGGGGTGTCCCACTTGGGCCTCGCCAACGCCTCAGACGGCGAGTCGCTTTCGGCCGCGATCCTGTGCTTCTCTCTGTGCAAAAGGAACAAGGATCGTTTACAAATATGACTAAACGTGCAGCCGAATTGATCAGAAGCTAAAATTAGGGGGTAAATTAAAAATTACCAGCAGTCTCATGAACTCCGTCGTGACCGCGTCCGTCTCGAAAACCTTCTTGACTGGGTCCCAATGGTACCGGGCCCTGAGGAGGTCACGCTCCTGCGGGACGGTGAACTCCGCCAAGGGGTCTGGGATGCCCAGACTTTCGCGTTCCGCGTCCTCCTTGGCCCATATGGACCTCTTCCCCGCGTAACCACGGCTTCCGAGGTGGTGGCACCCATGTTCCTCTCTTGAAGCCCCTTCATGTACTTTGACTTTTCTTTGGCAGCTTCGGCAACGCAAGCCACCTTGAATATTTCAAACTGCTCTTCCGTAATTGTCAGATTATCCTTTACAATCTCGGAGTAGGGTTCCTTTTTGTCGATGATCCTTGCTTTCACCCTTACTTTCCAGGCGGACAACGCGCCGCTAAACTTGCCCATGTCGCATCTGTTTATCTTCTTCATTGCCGGGTCTTTATCTGTATTTTTATATTTGATTTCATCCCGGCCTGGGAACAAGAACACCTGGTGCAGCTTCGTTAGGAGGGACTGTTTCATATCTGGTATCTTCCATAGTTTCGCATCGTTGATGGTGGCGGTTGCCCGTAGGATGCAGCCTATTTGATTGGCGAAGCACGCGCGCGCTTCCGCAGGCTCTTTTGGCTCAAAATTGCCGTCGTCCACCTCCGTGACCACCAGTCTAGTAGTGATGAGCTGGTTTGGGTGCCGTTGCCTCTTTGGTTTCGGTTCTATACCGGCTTCGCCATTCTCGGTGCCGGTCTCGGCGTCGGTGTCAGTCTCAGCGCCGGTCTCGGCGCCGGTGTCAGTCTCAGCGCCGGTCTCGGCGCCGGTTTCGATGTCGGTCTCAGTCTCGGATGTGACAGGCGGGCCCTGCAACAACCGTTGCTCATCGCGAAGGTTCAAATAGGCGTCTGCCGCCGCGTAGACGTTGCAATCACCAGAACCCTGTCCTTCATCGTTGCTAGCCATGTTTCCTACGATTAAATCTAGTCAATTAATTCTAGACCTAATAAAATAAATAATGACATAAAAAAATACCAATGTTTTGCAGGAATGTTGATTCATTCCCGTTGCGGCAAATCCCGGGCACTCGATATGTCCTAGTTTGTAGCACAAGTCATGCCGAAATTCACGGAAAATTTCGGCATGACCTTTGCTACAAACTAGACAAATAGAGCGCCTGAAATTTGCCGGAACGGAAATGAATCAACATTCTAGCAAAACATAGGCCACTCGGAATCATTCCCTACAAACAATTTTCAAATATCCATCTTCGACACCGCAACACATGTCCAAATATACACGAGCAACCACATGTCCAAATTTCACAAGCTAATTCAAAAACTAAGTGTAGAAGCAAATTCAGCTAACTACTAATAGAACAAAATTCATTTAACTTTAGTGCTCTACAATGATGAAATGAAAAAAATTCAGTTAAGTACTAATAGAACAAAATTCAGTTAACTTTAGTGCTCTATAATGATGAAATGAAAAAAATTTAGTACTGCCCTAGAATAATATTTCTGTCCTAATTTGATATCTAGCTAAATTCATATATATCAAAATAGCTACCTAGGGTTTATACCAAAACCTAGCTACCTAGGGTTCATACCAAAACCTAGGGTTCATACTTAAACCTAGGGTTCATACCTAAATTCACCTAAGTAAATTAACCTACTGCCCTCTTGCAAAGTATTCACCTACTGTACCACTACTACTCTGCTTAAACCTAGCTAGGGTTCATAACTAAATTCACCTAAGTAAATTAACCTAGAGAGGAGGGGTGGGGGCTTATAGAGAGGGTGCTCGGGGGAGACGGTGGCGGGGAGGTGCTCGGGGGAGACGGTGGTGGGGAGGGCGTCGAGGGTGGCTCCGGTGGCGTCTACGGCGGCTCCGGTAACGGTGAGGGAGGCAGGGGCGTCGAGGGAGGCAGGGGCGGCGAGGAGCGGACAAGGGTGGCTCCGGGGGCGTCGAGGGCGCGCGGCTCCGGTGGCGGCTCCGGCTCCAGTGACGGCGCGCGGCTCCGGTGATGGCAACGGAGGCAGTGGCGGCAAGGGAGAAGTTACGAGGAATGGGGAATTGGGGAAGGAGGGACGCCCGCGCAGGGGCAAGTCAAAATTAGCCGCAACGCGGTTCCTGCAAAAGCGATATAGCTACTTAGTCACAGCGCGGGTTATAGGAAAGCGCTACTGCTATAGCTAAGTTATCTATAGCGGGTGTACGGGAAACGCGCTATAGCTAATGTAACTATAGCGCTTTCGAGAACAGGCGCTGCAGCTATTGCTTTCATTTTTTCTTTTTCTTTAATTTTCCTTTTCTTTTTTTCTTTCCTTTTTTTCTTTTTTTTTCCTTTTCTTAGTTGCAGCGCTGGCTCCTTAAAACGCGCTACTATTATTTTCTTAGCAGTAGCGCTGTCTGTAGATGGGCGCTACTACTATACCTAGCCTGTAGGCAACGGTGTGGCAGGTATAGTAGTAGCGCTTTTTATCTGGAACGCGCTACTGCTATATATATAACAGTAGCGATCTTTTTCACACCGCGCTACTGTTATATAGCAGTAGCGCCTCCTTTTAACAAGCGCTACTGGTAAGCTTATGTGTATAAGGTTTTCCCTAGTAGTGTAAAGAATGGTCTTACATTTTGGGACGGAGGGAGTACTTGTTTCTGTACTATATACTCGATGAAAATATTTTCTCTCTACGCTAGATCATGGCATGCCTAATTAGTAGCTGCACTACATTCCTGAAGGTTTTTTGAACTATTGGGAGACATGAGAAAGTTTTTCAACCTTGATTATGTTCATGTACCTCCCCCCCCCCCCCCCCCCGCCCTCTGGCGACACGGGGGAATCCTAGCTGCCGCCGGAGGGATGGCCGGCAAAGCCATGCCGTGCCCCAGGATGCCGGCAGCGGGGTGGGTCTGGACCATCCCGTGCTCCCCCCCACCGCCTCCTTCTCTGCCTTCCCTTCTTCCTCCCACGGGCTCCGGTCCCCATCTCCGGTGGCATTTCTTGCTCCAGATCGACGTCCTCGGCGAACCTCCGTCGCGTCAGGCCATGGCCTCAGTTTGGATGGTGCTATTTCCCTCATCGGCTAAGGGATTTGAGCCGTGGGTGCCATCTCACAAGGCTGCGGTTTGCCACGTTCGTGGTCGCCGTTTGGCTGCTGTTGACTGCAGGTTGGGGATGGGGTCCCCTTCTTGCCCCGGCTTGGCGTTGTCGGGACTCCACCAAGCAAGGCCCTTTGTTCGACGGTTGCCCTCGTGGCTTCCAATTCTGGGCAGCGCTGCTGGGCAGCCCCTCGCAGTCGTCGATGTGGTACCGGCTGCGGATGCGCAGTTAGCGGTGGTTTGTGCCGGAGCAGCACTTGCACGACAGCTGGGTAGGCTGACTGCATGTGTGTGTCTCATCTCTTCCAGAGAGGCGGGTGAGGTTGGTCATGTGGTTCCCGGAGCGACGTGGCGGCATCCTTGCGGCGGGTGTCGTTGTGCGATGCTGGTGTGTGGCTATGGTCGTGTGGAGGACACGGTGGCTCGCTTGGGCGGCTCTATGTGCGTTTGGTATGGTCACTGTACCGACCCAGGAAAATCTATGCGTCGCCCTCGTCACCCTCTGGCTACCTCGCCTCTCCGATGAGCCTCGGCTCCCGGGGAGGTGATGGTTGTAGGACTTTAGGTGGTTGGTGGCAATTATCTTGGATGAAAACTCTGCACGACGGTGTCGTTGCCAGTGACGATGACGCTCTCGAGCGCCGCTTCCCCACCTTGGAGGCATCACTGTGGGTTGTCCTCCCCCACCTTGTGCTCTAGGTGAAAACCCTTGTTCCGGCTTGTCGGACTAGGTGGTGGCGGCACTGTCATGTCGTTCCCTTCTTGGAGGCTCTGTCTCATGAGCAAAGTCCTTATAGCTGGTGGCCGAAGGTGTGGTAATGGATGGCAGTTTCCTCTTCGCTTTGACAGCTTTGCGGCCTCGGCGATGGTGAACTCAAAAGGTGTTACTTTGCGTTGCGGTTGTGCCCGAATTCCTCCCATGTGGTCTCGGTGTTTGCCATCCAGAAGCTAGGGTGAGCATCCTCATCGTTCGACGGTACGACGCCCTTCGAGCATTGGCGAGGGGGCAGGTGGGCTCCTTTTGACGATGCAGCTGGATAGCACTATTGTTGGTTGCCCAGGTGATGGTAGCTCCAGGTGTTACTTTTCTTCAGCTATCTTCTCCTTTGTAATCGGTAGAGTGATGACCATGATCTGGCGGTGGGATGGCGCGGGTATGAAGGATCGTGGGCTTCCATTTTGTTACGATGGAATAAAAGGAAATAAGCGAAAAGGACGCAAGGTTGAGCGCGCCGCAAAACTACTCTGTCCACTGTGTTCGCGTGTGTCTTCCTCCCTGTGTTCATCCACCTCTGAACGTAAGATCCAGAATGTAAGGAACATAAACTTATGTTTTGGGAGCTGGGAGCATAAAGCATAAATTTAAGTTCCAGAAGCTGGAGCATAAAATCCAACCGGGAGCGTGAAATCACGCCAACCACCCTTGTTCGACGATATGGGATTCTGTGTGTCTAGCAACGAAACGTCGGCCCATAATGTGTTCCCACAATCAGATATACATCAGCGCGCGAGGCGAGGCAAACTGGCTAGTGTGCGGGAGAAGGTGCGAGCAGAGGTTGCAGAGCAACGGCGTGCACAACGGCGTGTCTTCCTCCATGATGTGGGTGCTTGGCAACAGAACCGCGTCCCTACCCGTGGCCGGAACAACAATGTGCAGGAGGATGGTAGCACAGACAAGTCTGTAGATGGGAAGACAGTGGCCGCGCCGTTGCTTTTTATTTACGTAACAAAGGGTGAAGTAACGAGGGCAGTGAACGCCGCTGTTTCATGTGCATTTGCGGCTGGGAGAGATTTGGCCGCGGCAGCGGAAAAGGTAGCGGGGGCGATGAGCCATAGCGGAGAAGATGACCATGAGCGACCTAAGCAGTTGACACTTGACACCCATGGTCATGGGCTATACAGCCACGTGCATAATATTGACTCGGGACCCATGTGCGGCAGCAAACACCCACAGGCTACACAACCCACGTAGATGGCTTGGACAACCCACCCGCGTGCACTCAAACTCAATATAGGGCTTCATACAAAAAAAATGCACGCATGCGCGCATGCTTGGACAACGGCAGTCTATATACAATAGACAATAAAGATGTTCTTCTGCAGTAGCAGCAACAGCAGCCTTGCATAAGGCTGACATATGTCATTATGGATTAGCTAGCTCTTGAGTCGAGTAAGATAAGATACGATAAGATAAGATGCCTTGTCGATGTGGGTTGAAATCTTTATTCTCGTCCTTCATATCTAAGAAAGTGAGTATACATTCCGATTTGGAAAAGGAGAACGAATGGAACATTTATCGGGTTGGAACTTTGTGCTGGCTCAGCAACTAGATATCAGCAACCGGTGTCGTTCACAGCATGGCCGGTGTACTTTTTTTTCGCTTTGTAGTAGGAGTGTTGCCCACAACACGTTATGTGGCTGCAACAAGCATCAAACGGACCCACTCTGAACGAATGGACAAGGTTTTCTTATACCCATAGAATAGATGCGTGGCTAGCTGTCTCAGTCCGGCGAGAACCATTCTGGTTTGAAAAGGAGATCATATCGGCCGAAACACGCACATTTGGGAAAGGAGCAGTGAGGGAGGGGGGGGGGGGGGGGGGGGGGAAGATAAAAGGCAGGGGAGGGGAGGGGAGGAGGACGTCCTCAATCACCTTCCCTTCTTGGCTCACCAAGCATGAAACTCACTTCGAATTCCTAGTCCCCTCTTCTTCTTATCGTTAGTGTTTTACATGCCGATATGAACATGTCCCACGGGAGATCGCTGACGAGCATGATGTTGCCGTCGCCACATGTTCATCTCGGTCTGCAAGCGCTGATGATAATGAGACGATGGATGATGATATGACAAGCAGCTACAGCTAGGTATGCTTTTACAACGGACAGCAGATCGATGATGATGATAAAGTCGTGGCCTACAGATAATGAGATGATCGATGATCCAAATTTCAGTTATATTAGGTCATGCCCGAGTGACCTTATGAGTATGCTTCTACAATGAATCCTAGATAGTTGATTACTCGTATGATTGTACGATGATACCTGCACTAGCTCTAATACCGATTGCTCTTGTCAAATGGACAGCGCGGTATTAATAGTAGTACTCGTCGACACACAAAGTTGCTAAGACTGCAGAACAAGCCCTCCATTGGTTAGCTGCGCTAGCTACGGGTGCTATATAAACAATCAAAGAAAGAACAACCAGCGACCTGTTTCGTCAAGAGATAATCTATTATTTTCAAGGGATCTGTGTTGTGTTGATGTATGAAGCATGATCTCGAATTCTTCACCCCTTTTCTCTTCATCTTTGATGTAAAAACACAAATCTTAGAAGAGAACTGCTTCGCTTGCTGCCACAACCAACTTGATAACCGTAGTCGTCTCGCAGATAGTGCTTGCGCAGTTGGCTAGCGCGTAGGTCTCATAGCCGCTCGCGCGCACGCCCCAGGGCCTCGCCCAGCTCCTGCCAAGCCGCTGCATTCGCCGTGCATCGCCGCGCGCCGGTGTCGCCCGAGCCGAGCATGAGCTCGAGATCGAGCCCTCGCCGCTCCTAGCTTCCCGCGTCCTTGCAGCCTACACCGCAACCCAATCCCGCACGCCCGCCGCCGCCACCTGAGCCCCGCCGTGCCACCGCTACTCGCCGGCGCCGTCGGCGTCTCCTCTGTTGCAGAGGAGAAGAAAACCCAAGCCAGGGATCGGTCTAGTACAAAATATGTCAAGCCCCTGTATGTTGGAACTCCCCTAGCTAGCCCAGCTGGTTAACCCCCTTTAGCCGCACTGGGACTGGGAAGACACAGATTCGAATCCCCATTTTTTCGTATTTTTGTCCCTATGACAATTGGGCCCCACCAGTCAGTGACTCTGCCACGTTAAATTTCACGAAGTCTGAGAAATTCCCCTGTTTTACATCTTTTACCTGTTTTCTACTCCCTCCGTTCTTAAATATAAGTCTTTAGATGCTAAAACTTTTGCCCTGTTCATCCTATGGTTTTGTGACTCTGCCAGACGTTAAGTTTCAATAGGGGACTACATACGGAACAAAATGAGTGAATCTATACTTTAAAATATGTCTATATACATTTGTATGTAGTCCAATAGTGAAATCTCTAAAAAGACTTATATTTAGGAATGGAGGGAGTAGATGCTAAAACTTTTGCCCTGTTCATCCTATGGTTTTGTGCCTATTATCATTTTTGTGTAGTTTTCTGTGGTCTACATGTCAGTATCAATTGTATCCATTTTATGGTTCACTAGCAAACATGTCCGTGTGTTGCAACGGTAGAAAAAATAGCATACACCCCTAAACTTTTAATAATAGATAAAATCATAAAATCAACTGAAGCACCGGATTAATTCCCTTCTAGACATGAAGACGCAAAGAAAAAGAAGCAAAAAAGTGGGAAATAAAACATATTTAATCATATTATAACACATATATAATAAATTACATACCATTTATTTAATATATTATTATTTTCACGCATTTCTTTCTCATATATTGTTCCTCTGCCGCATAGCCTCTCCAAAATCACAATCTATTTTGTCATCTCGAATCACCTTTGATTTTTCACATATGGGATCCTTGTCGTTTTTCGTTCATTTTATCAGTATTATTTTCTGAATTGTTTCTTTGATGGTCAATTATTAAATCTATCATAATCAGGTCACTTGGAGACGGTTCGTTTTTCTCATCTATCGGGATCTATGATCCACCCGATCGCCGACCTATTGGTATACTTTCTAGGTTGCCGATGTTGCTGCTGCTCAAACCACGCAGGCGAGAAATTAACCATACAAGTTAATTAATAAGATAACAAAGAAGTAAATAAAACAGGCCCACTTCAAACAAAGAGATAGCATACTAAAACAAATCGAATACTGTTTTATTTTGTAATACCGTGAGCGAATTGTTTACAACTTAGAAAGGCAATGAAAAAAAAAACATGGTGCATGTGTCTGACACTTAAATTTCTGAACTTTTGCTCATTAAGAATTCAGAATGTGGCAATGTACTGCTTGGAGTCCAGATGACACCTAGTAGGCAAAAAAAAAAAAAAAATCTAACATTATACTTTCTCCATTACTAAATATAAGTCTTTTTAGAGGTTTCATTATGGACTATATACAAATGTATGTAGACATACTTTAGAGTGTAGATTCACTCATTTTGCTTCGTATGTAGTCTTTAGTGAAATCTCTAAAAATACTTATATTTAGGAACAGAGGGAGTACGTCATAAGACAATAACCATTAATTGGGGCTTTCTGTTTCATCCTTTGGCTTATGTAGATCAAAGGTGTTACTTTAATTTGTAAAACTAAATTTTGATTTATATACAAAAATCTGTAAAACTGTGTATCAATCTGTATGTGTGCGATGCTGCAGCTTAATTTGATCTGATTGTATTTGAATAGGGATTATCTCTCATGTAAAATCAAACTATTCAAATAATCTGCCAGAGAAGTTATCTCTTGTACAATTTCGTCAATTCTAATTGTGATTGCACGGGTGATTCATCATGAACTAGGGGTTGGGGCACCACCCGGTGGCGCCTCCTGAGAGGAAGTTTGTGCAGTGCCAGATTGACAAGCGACCCTTCCACCTCTTTTTCTCTAATTGCTGACGATCATGCACATATAAGCAAGGAACTTGCAATAGAATTTACAACTAATAGCAAAACAAAGAACCTTTGAACAAACAACAATTTTTTAGAGACCTTGATCCCCTTGGGTGGTGGATTATTACCAACCAGATTAAACACTATATCATACGAATAACAACAGAAAGTTGTAAAACCAATCTGGCATAGAACCAATTGTAGACATGAGGGGCTAGCAGGTTGAAGCTCGGCCAGTAGTGGTAGTTTATGACGACACAGCAGTTGTTGTCTTTGCTCCTGTTCACCGGCTGAAACTCTGCTAGCAGCGGATGTTTACAGCGATGCAAGAGATGCTGTCTTTGCTCCTCCTGTTCGCCGGCTGCTCCGTCAGATGCTTCGCAGCTGCCTGACCATCCATCTGGTGTCATTGATCTCATCAACAGCCTCTTGGTTTGGTCATCACCTGAATTTGCATCATAATATTTGGTCATCATCTCAATAATATTTTATAATTTAACATCAATAGTTTTCAGTGATGTTAAATTATAAAATATTATTGACAACATACATCATAGACTGCATTGATATTCATAATTATTTCAGAGATAAACTGAGCTTTATTACCGAGGAGAAGAGAAGGACCAAAGGGTGGCGTCACTTACCTTTTATCTGCCGACCACCGCATCAGTCGTCGCCATTGCCTTACTCCGCCTCGCCCACCATCGCTGATCAGCACTGCACTGCGCTGTCATATTCATGTCGGTACTCTAACAAAGTGAATTTTCTTCATACAGGAATATGCTTCTGCAGCTAGCATGCATCTACAAAAGGCCGTATATAGTATATGTGATCAAGTTAATTCCTATCCGATGTCCATAATTACCATCTACTCCTTATGTTCCTAAATCTCTTAGATTCTGGCATGAACATGATACTATACTGACGTTTGGTGTAAGTGGTACTGCTTTAGAATGATAAAATAGACTGCTCTTGGTTGTTATCTCAGACACTGGAATCGATTACATTATAACCCAGATGATCAAGCATTCATTCATTTATTATTTTGTACTTCTTATGATCAACCATGCTTTATCAAACTTGTAATTCTTCTTTCTTGATCCAGAATATTTCATGGTGTCACCTATAATTTATAGTACAGATTGGGTCCTCAAATAATGTAGCATCTGTAGACAAGAACAGAAGATCCTGATCTCTTTTCTCTTATCTCCTAAAGTATGACTACCACCAGCTCAGACCTAACATAATCAGATGAACTGTCCAGGCATGTGAGGTATTGAACAGGCGATTACCTTGAAGTAACTGTTATCTAACTTCATCCATTTGGATGTCCATACTGTCCACCAGGTGCAGCAGGACCATTTTTCTGTCCAAGCAAATAATGGAAAAACATAGCTCACACAGGCAATGCACTTGAACATCTACATGAAGCAGTACACACAACATCAATGTTTTGAAGTGGGTATTATAAATACTTTGTAGGCAAAAAAATCATATTCCAACTGACACCGTCAGATGTGAACAAAGGCTAATATTTAATTATACTCCAGCAATATACACTACTGCTATTGAACCAGATTACATAGGTATATGTGACATTTTCAGCTAGTAAGAAAACCTCGCTTCAATATTGAATTATTTAGGATCCCAAAAATCATTCCACAAAAATGAATCCATGCAAGGAGGAATATGGGCATCTGAATGCTCAGTACAAATACCAATTAGGCGACAGTAGCTCAAAGTGATTTAGCTCAGAGAAGCAAATATAGGACGCACAGACATCTATATATCTAGCACCAGTAGACAAAACATTAATTTAAATACCGGCATGAAACATTTTTAAGGCAGAAATTCTCGCTGCGTTTGTTCAGTAATCTTCATGATAGCGGAACCTGAATAAAAACAATCTCACTGCATTTGAATGCAAGGAACTCCAATACGACAACTGGTCCATTTCTAATTCAAGTTCCCTCAAACTGTAATAAAACACTCAAGTTAATGCGTTAGGCAAACATATTATGAAAGTAAAGCACATATTCTCAACGTAAACAAAAATTTCCATTGAAGATGAACCATCTGTATTAATTGAAAGTAACATGACACAAACCTGTATATGATAAAAACCTATTAATCTTCCTGAGCTCGTCCTCCTTGCCCTTCATCCAATTATGTGTCCCTACAGCAGCAACTTAGTTGCTTCCACAAATCAGTGCTAGCACGAAAAGTACACCAAGGAGTTATCAGGTAACCAATTAAAATCAGTAAATGTTGCCTAATTCCTTCACAAAATATGGTGTCGAGCTTACATAGCCTACAAAAATTGATATAGCAATTTTCACTTCATAATAATTTGGTTTACCGGACAACCACATCTAAGCCATTTATTCATCAGCATCAAAGAGTAATCAATTAACACAAAAGTCGCAATTTCTCAAGGCCTGCTTTCACAGAAGGGGTAGAAAGTTCAGGTCCATCAAGATTGTCTTGTTGTGCTTCACTCCAATTCAAATTATCCAATCCAGCACCACTTTGCTAATGACCAAAATATTGCTGATTTTCCATCAAAACAAACTGCAATAATATATATATGAGGAGCAATAGAAGAGCAACTAAAAATAGTAGCAGCAGCAGCACACATCTTGGGCTCACATATCTAGCAAAAATAACGGCAAGAACAGCACATCAATCAAAATAGCAACAACACACCTCTTTCTTTGTATATGCGTTAGCATCACATACCTTCTTGAGAATCATACATCTTGGGCTCACATAGCCTAAATATCTCCTAAATCTCTCTCAACTTCTCTCCTCTAATCTCTCTAATTCATCCCCATAGCATCAGCTAGTCCAACACTTCCTTTCCCAACCTCTCTCTTCTTCATATAGCCGTCCCAACATCGTGGCTCGACCCGCCACCCATCGCCTCCCGTCACCTGTACCTAGGGCTCGCCGCCCTGTCCCAGAGCCTCCATCTGCACCTCGGCGCCCCGTGAAGAACAGGAAAAACAATGCGAGGGGTGGGGGGTGGTGCACGGCAGCGGCGGCCGGTGACGAGAGCAAGATGCACGAATGGCGGCAGGATCCAGCACTACTGCTCGATCTGGGACGAGGAAGAGGGGAGGAGCTCGTCGGTGGTGGGGAGATGGTGAGGGAAGGAGAGAAGGGGTGGGGGCGCCAGCTGCAGGGGAGGACGCGGGTGGTGGCGGCGGCTGCAGACGAGGGAGAGGGAGAGGAATCAGGGGCTGAGGCTGAGCGAACCCTTCCGCTCTTTTTGTTCCTTCGACTGTTCTTTTTGTCGCCTAGCTAGTCCGACGTGGATGCAGCGAGCGAGCGCCCATGCCGCGTACGTTAATGTGTTGGATGGTTTTTGTTTTTTGGAGAAGATGGTCCATTGTTTATACCTACGCACCCCAACCAAAACTAAATTAACCTTTTGAAATTATTATAACATTTTTACTTTGTGTCTGGGCTTCAGTGCATGCTGATTTTTATGGCTTTATGCTTTAAGAGATTCAGTACTTTTCCGTCGTATATACCAACTTATTTTATTGCCAATAGATTATTGAGCTACTTAATAGTTACCGTACAAACTCTTATGTATGAACTAAGACATGCCATCATACCAGGTGCCCCTATACATAGCAGAGATATCTCCTCAGAGCACGAGAGGATCGCTTGGCTCCGTGAAATCCTCAAATGCAGAATCAGCAGCATCTATGTAAAAGAAAAGAAGCACAGTCAGTATGCAGCACGATATGAGAACAACAGATGGGGACAGTGTGCAATCAAAATCATGTGATAGTTTTCTAACTATTTCTAATCCAATAGATTGGAGACAACACAAAGACTGATATTCTAGGTTCGAAAGAAGAATCAAATATCAGAGGCTATCTGAACTTACTTTTGAATCACGCCACCGCTGGTCCACTGCCTCCTCATGATAACACCATCAATCATTAGGTTGGTTTCCAACCATCAGTATGTTCACCCTTGAGAAGTCCAGGCTAAGGTGCTACAATTAGGATCCCTATCAGATAAACCGATAACTATATTTCTTGATGTAATTGGATGGATTCCACTACCATAACAACAGGTGGATGCAGCCGCTCAACCCGGGTGGGGAGCATACAAAATCTGCAAAATAGGGAGATTAGAAGATGATGATTTCTTTAACAGTTTGATACATACAGTGTCACAATATTTTATAGATGGTTGCTCCCATATCTAAATGCCACATATCTTGATTCATGCCTAGCAAAAATTCCAATATTTTCTAGAACCAGGAACAATCACTGCATTGTGAATGGCAAGGAGAACTAGACCTAGGTACTATCTAGTTAGGGATAGAGGGCTAAGACAGGAATCAGTAAAATTCAGAGTTTTGAATCTAAGTAAACACCTGTTATTCCTGCAACTCCCCTGCGTCAACAAACAGTCTAATACATGCCATATGGTAACATATATTGAGCGATTCAACTCAGTTACTGGCTTACTGCAGCCATTACAACAAAATATGCAGATTATAGAACATATAAAAAAAGGAGGGAGAGCTGCTATTGTCACATGCACTGCTCAAAGTAAATTGGTTCATCTGAACCTCTCTTGAGCTGCGCATCGCCTACAGGAAGCTCGCCATGGTCCGTCCGTGGACTGTTTCCCTCCTCTGCTCTTCTAGCTCTGTTCTGTTCTGCTAGATTGCTAGATGGTTTCTCTGTTTCTTGGCTCCTCTGTTTCACATACCACTAGTTAAATAAATAGGATGTTTTGCAGAAATGGCAACCGGACAAATGCGGTAGCGGCAGCTCCGGCGGTGCCGAGGCCGCAAAAGCCAGGTTCTAGAAGATCCAGGCAGTGTACGCAGGTAATTTCTTTGCTCTTGGTATTCCTCTGGCTTTTGACGTTGAGATTGATTCTTACTGTAGAGAGAATGTGAGGCTTTGCTGTTGCATACGAGCTCTTTCTGGATGTATCTATTCAATTTACACACGAGAAAGAGACGAGCTTAGAGAGTGACGTGGTTTGAACATGAACATTCCTGCAGTTCGGTCAGACCCCAACAAGCGTATCCTCTAGGATGTCGGAGCAGAAGCAGGACAGCACGCAAAGGCAGGAGAAAAGCTACAGAGCGGGTCTGGTCATGGAAATAGATTCGGCAGTTGGAAAAGGTAGGATGCGTGGTACCTGGTCGGATCTGGAACGGTTGGCCCTTGGCGGCGCAGACGAAGCGGATCCGTGTCGACGGTGACTTGCCTGCACATGACGGTGGTTCTTGTTGAGCTGCTTTTGGCGCCGCCGGCAGCGCCCTCCTCCACATACTCGTCCTCCCTGCCGGCCATCTCCATGGATCCGGATTCAGAAGAGAAAGGGGTAGGAGACGAGGCGGCAGAGGAGGGGTCAAGGGTGAGGGAAGGGGAAGAAATGGGGCGATGTGCCTGGGTCGAGAGGAGGCGCGGGCGACTGGATGTCGAGTTCGCTTCCTTCTCCGGTGGCCGGCGTCGGAGGACCTGGCCATGGGCCGATGGGACGAGGCGGTGGCAGCAACCCTAGCATGCGTCGAGGGAGAAGGGGTGGGGGCGATTTCCTCTTCCTCTCTCTCTTTCTTCTTCTCGACGAAGCAAACAACGCCGGTCTTTTTTGTCTGTAGCTAATCAGACGTGGACTGCGCGAGAGGCCGCCCCTTCCGCGTAGCTTAATGTCAAACAGGCGTTTCCACTCTGAAGAATTTGCTAGGGAGAAAATGGTGTCTATTCTTTCAGGACTATTCTGAAATGGGCATGTTTAAGAGATTTGCTAAACCATGTTGTGGTCAATCTTGTGCCAGTCCTTTTAAGAGGGGAACACTAATTACAATTTTTCGCTTCAAAACTTATCTTTGCATCCCAATGTAAAATCAACATAGAGAAAATGTGTTGTCACCATGGCAGATGATTTTATGAATATGAAGGGGGGGGGGGGGGGGGGGGGGGGGGGGGGGGGGTAAGGATTGTCATTGTTGTTTCTCTATCACTGTTACAATACCTCCCTAAAATACATGAACTAAAACCCGCTGACAAACATAAGCAATGAGATTGTATTTTTAGTGCAAGATGATAATAGAATGGGAAATATAACATGTGGAAGCCTCCCAAGGGCAAAGGCTGACATCTCCCAGAGTTGGAAGTCAGCTGACCGTAGCATCTCAATTAGTGGCCGGACTGCACCCCGTTGCACAAGATGGATCTGCCAAATAAATGCATATTTAGAAAGGATAGCTCAAACTATAATTCTGAATTTTTTGATTCACCATAGCTAACTCTTTATCGTACGAAACAACATATCAAGTAAGTCGGTAGGCATAACAATGTCTTATGCTTGTAACACTAAATAATCAATCAATGATATGTAGAACAAGAGTATTAAATAGGAAAAGCATTTCATTTTATTTTTTACTCTTTTACGCCACCACTCACCACAAAATATTTAAAATATGGAGCTAATAACAAATGAAGCATCCTTAAGTACCTTGTCCCCAGAATCAGACGAAGCAAAAGAGCAAAGTTTGTCTGTTGTTGCTTGCGTGAAATCAATAAGCTCATATACATATAGTACTGAATTAGACACTGGTTTGTAGTGCTTGCAACTACTGACAAACATATAGAGTTCACCGAGAAATAGTACATGGTTATGAGTAAAGATCAAGTACTCTTATCTCATTGATCATAAAAAGTTGTATGATTCAGAATTAGGTGCCCATACTGAATTAAACACCATTGTCA
The DNA here is from genome assembly GCA_039707655.1 of Elymus sibiricus. Taxonomy (NCBI): domain Eukaryota; kingdom Viridiplantae; phylum Streptophyta; class Magnoliopsida; order Poales; family Poaceae; genus Elymus; species Elymus sibiricus. The sequence goes on along the minus strand of CM077663.1, from coordinate 365,470,059 downwards.
ATGCACTACTGTTATACTTTGTGTAAACACACTTCCTGCGAACCAGAAATTATCACATTCTGAACTACTGTTATACGCCGTGCAACTATACTATTTTGAATTATAAATGCACAACTGCCTTGAATTCAGTGGTGCAAAGCTTCTGTATGGAGTAATAAAAAGGGCATATCATCCCTAGAAAGCAGCTGGAGTACTAAAAGTGCAAAGTTGAGAAACAGGTAACGACACTAACCTTCAATATAATCTCAAGGGATCTATCTATGGAGGTGTCTATTTGAAACTGAGTATGGATGGCACTTCAAGCTAATACTATTATTAACTTAACTGAGCAAGGCACCAACATATACTTCAAGCTTTGTCGAGCTAGCAGTGAGAGCAAAATCACTTGAAGCTAATACGCAACCTTATAGCAATATACTACACTGGGTATATCCACTATCATCTGGTCCAACCATCTGGTCCAGCCGTTCAAGTGAAGCGCCAGTAGAACAATGACCTACAGACAACAAGAATTCCAAAGCACCAATAATCAGAACATGTACAAACAAACAAATGAGTAATCAAAAGCCAAGAATAGGCTAAATTACGAAACGGAGAATCAGGTCATGGAGTTCAAGGTGAAACTCCTCCACGCCCTCCTGGCAGGAGTTGAGCACGCGACCGCAGACTCATCAGGGTCGTTGAAGCTGCAGAACCTGTTGGTGCTACTGCTCGACGTCGCGCTGCTGTCCCTTACAAAGTATTATTCTGAACACGCTACGGAACGCCCATCTGAATTTCCACGACGACATGAAACTGATTGTAAGTAATATTGCGCTAGGAAAATTTACAGAGGAGTACTCCAAGAGCTGCAGCGACATTTTCTGCATGTAGTATGGTTAAAACTGCCCTGTTCCTCCATTGCATAATAATTTGTGTACTGCTTAACTTTGGATGTAAATTATGCTGATATATAAAAGTTCAGTACACTATTCCTCCTTTCCAAATCAGCAATTCATAAGCACAGAAAGGTAAATTCTTAAGTTCAGTACCTTGTTCAGAACAGAAAAACAAATCTTCTTAATTGGGATGTACCTTATGCAGATGTATAAAAGTTCAGTACCCTTTTCCTCCTTTCCAAATCTTCAATTCCTTTCTTTCCAAACCAGACTGCTTAATTTACAAACAAAGAAACTTGTGTTGCTTGCCATGGAAGAGATGGAGGCGGGGAAAACAAAACCGTAGAAAACATGATGCTTATGATGCTTGCTGTGGAAGAGATGGAGGCTCAAGATGTGGCCTGTGTCGCTGACGTGGAAGAGATAGGGGCTGACGGGCTCAGGAGCGGAGCACCTTGAGCGAGCGTTTGAGGAGGAAATGGACATGCGCCACTGGTGGCCGTGGAATAGGAGCGAAGAATCCAGTGGGGGGGGGGGGGGGGGGGGGGGGGGGGGGGGGGGGGGGGGTACCACCATACCAAGCCAACCGCGCTCCGGCGAGCTGTTGCTAGTCGCCCGCACCTCCCGCCTCGCTGCCGTTGCCTGATGCGTCCCCCGAGCGTAGTGCCGCCTCCCCCGCCTCTCCATTTTCTCCTCCTACGTTTCCGTGCGGGCCTCCCGCCTCGCTCCCGCCGCCTGATGCAGCGCCCGAGCGCAGTGCCGCCTCCCTACCATGGCCGCCCTCCTGCAAGCCTGAGCCCTTATCTCTGTGCTCCCCTCCCACCTCACTGCTGTTGCCTGATGCGCATCTGGGCTCGAGACCACCATGGGCGTTGGCCCTCCATCGAGATGAGCGCGGGGCAGTGCGGATCCCATCGTATCCCGCGCCAGGAGGGTGTAGTGGTAGCTGCGGGGATGAGGAAGGGTGGTGGTGCAGGGGCGGGACCGGCCGAAAGGTAGTGGAGGCGCGGCGGTCGGCAGGGAGGAAGAGGATGAATGGCTAGCAGGGGAGGTGGTGGGTCAGGGTGTTTTTTACAAAAATAAATAAATCTTTTTTTAATCCACTTAGCAAGGGACTGCGGGTTGAATATAATTACTAGGAAAATTGCCCGTGCGTTGCAACGGGAGATAATTCACATACTCCTCTGTCCAATGGCACGGACACCTGGTGCATCGTCTGTCCATGATTCAATATTTTAAAAACTGATTCCATTTTTAGTGACAGACATTTTCTGGAAAATTATATTTCAGTTGTATTTGTTTTTTGCACTGTTTTTGGGCTTCGCCCAAGCAGAAGGACTTGACCGACACACACAGACAACACGCACTCTCTCTCTCTCACTTAAGAAAAGACGTACGAACTCGATCTCCCTTCTCGTTCCCCAGTCTGATATAGTAGCATAGTTTATGTGAGCAAATTAGCAGGGTTTACAAAATACAGTAAAATCAGCAGGACGTTAAGCACCGATCAGGCTGAAGCCTAGCATCATTCACACAACGTATGAGTTAACTGAAATAAAATTCAGACAAAGCGCAAATAAATCAAAACCTAATTATGCTTCTTCTGCTAAACTTCAGATTGCTTCGAAGGAAAATATGAATACAGCCAACCTCAATATCATATCATCAACTTAATACAATACCAGTACATCCATTTCCATCAAGATGGACAATCCTAACATAAGCAGAACATAATGTGACTAAGCGACAACGAATGCACTATCTTTAGGACAGCATTCAGACATCATCGGGCCATCATCAGTGGATCAGTTCAGTTCAAACATTTGAACTCCCAAGTCTGAAACTCTGTCATCATCCTGCAAAGATTTGAGTCCCTGTAAAAGCAGCAGGATTTTTTCCCACGAGAAGTACTTCCGCTCGCCACATAAATATAGAAATTACAGTAAAAGCCATACAGATGGGGCTACGCATACAGGCCATATACAGCATCAAAATCCGGCAAGGTGGAGCTACGCAGTACCAGTCCTAATAGTCCACGCACTACCGCAATCTTATTGATTTTTTTTTACAATCTTATCTTTATCTCTCTATCTTATCTGACCCACCCACTCTCAGCCCCTCACTCACTCCCAGCAGCCGGCCTCCCTGCCTCCTCCAACATCGCCTGGAGAGGAGCTCCTCTGTGCTTCCAAGCTGCCTCCTCGAGCAGGCCAGCCAGAGCTGCCGCCCCTCTCTTTTGGCTTTTCCCTTCTTCTTCTCCTCTCTCTAATCTCCCCTTCTCCTTCTTCTCTCTCTAATCTCTGTTTTCTCCACGGAAGGGAGTCGCCACATGGAACACAACAGGAACGTCCTGCCTTGGAGCTCGCCGCCTCCGGCGACCTCTCTGTCGGCCTCGTGCTCCTCCGCCTCGATCTGTCCGCCCGGCCGCCGGATCCAAGTCGGAACAGCCGGATCCGCCGCCAAGACCACCAAGCGCCGCCTCCTGCCCGTCGTCCATCTCCTGGAGGTGCCTGTAAGGCAGGCGTTGATGCTTATCCTCGGCTCTCTCTCTCTCTATCAACTCTCTCCTTCTCTAGGTCGAGGACGCTCGTCGCCGCAGCCCCTTTGGAATCACCAGATCCACCCACCTCCACTCCATTCCCGGTGCTGGCCTTCGCGAGCCCCTCTACTCGTCCTCCTGCATCGACCCGAGCCGCCATGGACGGCCGCTGCATCCGCGTTGACTGCGGGCGAGCGCGCACGTCCGACGCATACGGCCCCGCCTTCGCGCCTCCGCTCCTGCTCCTCCTCTCGCCCGGGCATCGTGCCGCCCGCGCCCTTCATGTGCTCGCCGGTCGCCGCCATCGTCCTGCTCCCGATCGGATCGTCCTGCTCCCGATCCGATCGGATCGGGAGCGCCGCCGCTCGACCTGCAGCCCAAAAAGAATCTCTAACCGTTTTTTTTAACTCACCGAGGACTGCGGGTTGAATTCTTAGAAATAGAGGGGCTGTTTTGCAAAAGTGGCGACGACGTATGACCAGAAACCCACGGTGCTTTATTATTATATATATATATATATATTATTATTATTATTATTATTATATTATTATTATTATTATTTTATATATATATATATATATATTAAATTAGGTAGAGATTATCCTATTGCAATCTCTGTTTGAAAAGTGCACCATGGAATTACTAGTTGCAATGCATCTGTTTTTTTTCCTACTAGGTCCTAAACTGTTTGTGTAAAACATCATTTACTCATTTTAAATTTGCTGTAACTTGTAACCTGTGCATCATATTAAAATATGTTCTATATGTAAAATAATCAGCATTTTATGGTCTAAATGCTAGTGGCATTTTCTTTCATGTCAGAGTTATAAGCTTGTGGCTAGGTCCATTTGAAAAGTGTATCCTGATGTTAAGCAGAAACTGGTTAAAAATTGCCAACTTAACTTGATGATGCCCATTGATCTAGGGCCCATATGGAGATGTATCTATTATGTGTTTTGCACTATATCATGTGTACTACCATGCCATGCCCTTTGATGACATGTAAAATTCCTGTAGCATATTTATTTGTTGCATTCAATATGCCATGACAATGTTTTTGGTTTTGAAAAACCTTTGTTTTTCACCAAGTCCTTAAGTTGTAGCAGAACATAGCATTTTGCAAAATCCATGTAAATTTAATCTTCATGGCTATGAAGTTGAACCCTAGAATCCTGTAGCGTATTGTTTTGTTGCATCCAAAGTGGTATGTTGCTGTTTGTGGCAGAAAACTTGCGTTTTCTAAATGATTATATCTTGAGGTTCACAAATCCAAATGCCATGATTTTTATATGTGTTTGTATAAAATTTCTCATTCTTTACAGTGGCATACTTGTAATACCAAGATTTTCCCATATCTATTTCTTCTTCCTTGTTTCCATCTATCACCCCTAGACATCGTTTTTTTCGTTCCAGTAGAACCGTAAGTCCGATTGCAACAATCTTCATATGTATTTGCATCAATTTCACACGAGGATCATGATTTTGCCATGTACATGCATGTTAAATAAAATAAACTTGATGTTCAGTCCAGAATATGTAATTCAACAAATTGCATATGAAGTGGTGTTTGATCCATGCTTCCCTTGGATCAAGGCTTCGTGTAAATTGACTAGCATAGGATGACATTCTAAATTATATTAAACTTGACATGCATCATCTTGTTTGTACATTTATTCCATGCTTGTTTGTTTTTGGATACTTGTTTCTTTTTTCGATTGATCTTATGGATAGTACCGGGTGACGAGTCTGAGTTTGAGGAACCTGTCGAGAACTATTACGAGGAGCAAGTGTTCTATCCCACTGAAGAGACACCAGGCAAGATGACCATTACCTTGGATACCGTCACTATATTTGCTTGCTAATTGTACGATGCTATCGCTTGGTCTCGCTCCATACCACATGTTTGAAAGCCTCCCATTTGCCATGATAAAGCCTCTGACCTCCACTATCCTAACAAACCGTTGTTTGGCTAAGTTATCGTTTTGCTCAGCCCCTCTTATAGCATTGCTAGTTGAGTACATTCTTCGGTAGTTATTTAACTGGTGGGATTTGGATAGGCTGGTACAATGTATACGTCTAAATTCTGAGTGTTCCCATCATTTCTAATGTGTGACAATAACCTTTATATAACAGTGAAAATTTATTAATTTGCTATGTGTGTGTGCATAACCTCTGAACCTCATCCTTGTTTTCAGAACATGCACAGATAAAAGGCACATACGAGCTGCTGCTGGTAAGAAGCTAGCCTTAACAGCAAACAAACCCATGTGTGCAGCATGATCATGGACTCATGGTGCTACGAGATGATACGCAACCAAATTGCAATCGTGTGCAAGCGTCCTGAGGTGATCGCGGCGTTCTCCATCAGCCACAAGCCCCGCGGCAACGGCATGCATGCGCCAAACCGTATCCTGGACTCGTCTGTGTCTGTTTTGTCTGAAGGAACACTTGCAGTAGTTAGTTATGCTTACTGATGCCTAGTGGAACCGGAGGGAACCAAACACCAAGTTGGACGTTGTGTTGCTTCCTCCATGAGCCTAGTTAGTTGCGGTTGGATGAGCTTGACAGCCGGTAGGAATCTGTGAGTGATGTCAGAGGTGGCAACCAGTGCAGGCCCCCATTGGATGGACCTATGATGATCGAATATATATATACCCCCACCTGCCTCTGCCTGCATACATACCCTCACAAACACTTGGCACTCCTGTCACCTGCTAAATCTTCCCCAAGAGACATCACACATCTACCAGCAATGGCAACGATCAGAGCCCCCGCCGTAGCCTTCGCCACCAGACCGTCACCGGCTGCCAGGCTGCCTCAGCTTCAGCTGAGAGAGGCCAGGGCCGCCAGGCTGAGGTGCAGCTGCTCCAAGGACAGCAAGAAGAAGGCGTCCTCTGCTCTGTCTCCGGTGGTAGCCAAGGGCGTGCCGGTGCTCGCTGCGGCGAGCGCCATGTCGGCCGTACCGGCCACGGCGCTGGTGGAGGTGGACCAGCGGATGTCGGCTGAGCGCACCTGGCTGGGCGACAACGTGCTGGGGTGGATCCTGCTGGGTGCCGTCGGCCTCGTCCTGTCCTTCCACAGCGTCTACTCATACATAGTCGACGACGGCGACCAGTCCGGTGGCGGCGGCGGCATCACGCTCTGAAGACCACCACCTTCTTCTTCTCCTGCCTTCCTGATCCGTGGAAGCTAGCCTCACAAGCTGTATATCACTCGGGTGAATGTCGTTGTGTGTTTGATTTTGTAACGCGGATCTCTGATTAACTTAAGTTGTGTTATTAAAACCTCATCATCCTTCGTCGGGCTGTTTAGGGCGCTTAACTAATTAAACGGGAATTCCCAAAAAGAAAAACTGAACGGCAATTGACAAGGCATAAACATCCCTTGGATTTACTTCATGATTTGTATGGTGCTGCCATCAGTAACAAGTAAGTTTGTTTCTCTGATGAAATAACAAGTGGGGTGGTGGCGCAGTTTGCTAGCGCGTAGGTCTCATAGCTAAAAGGTGAGTGATCCTGAGGTTGAGAGTTCGAGCCTCTCTCACCCGACACATTAAAATTGATCGTCGTAGTGATGAAAAGATCTGTGACAAACTTGGGTCGTCACATATATCCACCTGAATTATCAGGTAAACTGAGCATGTCTGAACCTTGGTCTTCTTTTTCGTTACTCTTTTTTGCTTATAAATAGCCCATTCCTGCCTTGGTGAGTGTTTTAGTTGCTGCCACTGCATTGCCTAGCAAGTCAGCATGCTATCATCTGTAACTGCAGAATCTCATGAGTGCTTCTGTTCACCACACAGGTGACCTGACCTCTACAACCGCACTAACATCTGGAAAAATGTACTTCTTCTTCTTCTTCTTCAGTGCGATTGGTACAATCTGTAAGAGTATCTACAGTCGGACTTCACAAATCCAAAACTCTATACGCCCGCGGACGGTCGCATCCGTGGACAGTGACCGGGCAGTCCTTAAATCCGCACCTCTACAACCGCGTATCTCATATCCAACATCCTATATACATACAAAATCATGCAACGTAATGCGTAGATCAACAGACGGGCAAAATCGACAGGAAACGGACTCTAAACCAAAAGATCAGTCATAAATTCACGTATAAACATCACCAAAAGATCAGTCATAGTTCACACAATTCATATTGTCCGGCAAATGCTAACTAATGACAGGAGGTAGATACTACAAGCTAAATATGAGAGGGCGGAGCTTCACCACTTCCTTGCCGACCCTTTGCCCTTTCGGTCGCCGACGTTACTGTAGGCGTCTGCGGCAGGAGGTGGGTCGGAGTCCGACCCGTCGTCATCGGAGAAGCTCCTCCTCGGCGGGCACCGGCATCACACATCGACAACGGGCGGACTGCGCACTCGCGTCGGACGCGGCCCCCATCTCCCTTGCCCTCTGCCTCTAGCGGCGGGCGACGCGTGCCTCCGACTCTGGAGCATCCGCGACGCCGGCGAAGAGGGCACTAGAACCCACCGCTGCCTGCGCGGAGCAGCGACCGGAGGTGGAGGAGGCCGTCGGGCTGGCGAGCGGTACCGATTGGGTTGCCCTCGCATATCCGCGCGGCGTCGGCATCGGCACTGCGGCGACATGCCCCAGGTGGTGTCACACCTGAACCGGACCTGTCGCCTGTATCGACCCATGAGCACCAGCTCGTCCTCGTCTCCGGAGCAGACGTCGGAGTGGCTGCCGATGCTGGACATGGTCGCTGGCGCTCGGGATTGGACGAATTGGGAAAGGAGAGCGCCGGAGAGCGGAGCGGAGTGGAGTGAACTGAGCGTAGGGTTTGTTACTTTGTTTCAAAGGGAGATTTTGTGGGATCGGGATTGGTTGGGTCAATTTTTTATGACCGGTCAGTGACAGAACGTCCCGCCCTGACGTTTGAGAAGCCCGGCTGTAGATGCTCTAACATCTATACAAGCAGCTCTACTGCCCTAGCTAGCCATAGTGTGAACTACCTGTGCACAACATTTTGGTTTTAGCAGAAGGGAGATTTTGTGGGATCGGGATTGGTTGGGTCAATTTTTTATGACCGGTCAGTGACAGAACGTCTCGCCCTGACGTTTGAGAAGCCCGGCTGTAGATGCTCTAACATCTATACAAGCAGCTCTACTGCCCTAGCTAGCCATAGTGTGAACTACCTGTGCACAACATTTTGGTTTTAGCAGATGTGCCGGGCGAGAATAGGATCATTCACGTGGATAAGTACGCATGGTGCTGGTTGATTGACAAGCATCTCACCTAAACAAATGGGAAACACTTGTTAACAGACGTCTGATAAGAAGCTTTCTTCAGACCGCTCCTGCGTCGTCCTCGTCGATGCTTCCTTAATCGCACGGCCAATACTTTCCTAGAAATTCATTAATTCCCGTGAATTGAGGGACCGCTTGATTTTCTGCCATCTGCGTAAATCTCGCATCCCCCACCCCAGCCACCACCTCGCACCCCCCAGGCGAGAGAAACCCTGAGCTCGCCAAGATCGCTCGCCCCGACGGCAACCTCCGCCACAACTCTTCTCCCCACCAACAACTACCCATCGCTACAGCTGCTCCACGTTGCCGGTGCGCTATCTCACCTGCTCTCTGCGCCGACCTCCAATTCTCCATCGCCGCTCCGGTTACCCACCAGATCATGCATCATTCATCCTCCCTCCCCACCGAATTTGTTCGCCGTTTTGGTTGGAGAACAAAACAATCAGCTGCCTCACACCCCCCTCCCATGCATCCCCGTCCTCTCCACCAGGTTCGGGTCTCGCGACCTATAGACACACCGGAGCGCCGTCTTGGTTGGGGAACGAAGCAACCACGCATGGACCATTGCAGTATCCCTCTCCCTAAGGCACCATTCTCAGCCTAGGTATTGAGTCCTCTCATCTTGATACAATACCCTTTTCTTGGATTTGATTTTTTATGTGTGTGCAGTGGATCAGCAAATCTGCGTTGGTATGAACATGACACAAACATGCTTAACACCAAGTTTGTCTAACATCTTCAAATATCCATGCTTCCACTTAACAGTTAACACTACTTATGTATCCATTACACCCGTTTCATGCTTCTCACCTATTTGTGCTTCTGCCTTGTAATACATATGCTTTTCGGGCTAGGGAGTTTGCTTCATTGGGTTCATAGCATCCAGTTAAATGTGTATGTATGTGGAACAAATAGGCATCCTAATGTTGGCTGCAATTTTAGTTTCTTTCCATTCTTAATGTTCCATCATATCAAGTAAGATGAGTGATGCCTTCCTAGTTTTTTTTTGTGCTTCGCTCCAATGGGGCTTCCCAACCATATTTGTTCAGTTAACATTCATTGCTTTCAGAATCCCTGATTCTGTTACCCAAAAAAAGTTGATTCTGTTTTGAAAGTTGGCGACACAAAAAATGCCTTCCTTGTTTATTTTCGTGCTTTGTTCCAATGTTTTTTTATACATTCTCAATTCGCTATGCTTTGTACCAGCATTTGTTATGGTCAGCTCCCATGTTTTCATGCTTCCTTTAAACTTTTAGTTTCGTGGTCTATAAAATGTTTCTATCCATCAAGTGATAATTGGTTCAGTTTGTACGTTGGTGACACAAAAGATGCATCCACGGGATGATACCGGTGTTACTTCCTTATATATACTATTAATTATATATGCTTCATTCCGTGTTCTCTATTGTTCAGTTCAAATATTTTTCATGCTTCCTACATTCTTGTTGTAGTGTTTTCAACCAATAAGCTCCTTATTTGTAATGTCTTGCTTCATACAACTATTTTCATCGGACATCAAACGTACATGTTTACTCCCTGTAAACCCCCTTTTCAGATTTGCTGATATATGTCATGTTGCATATGTTCTCAGGTGACACTCAACAATAAAGCAAGACAAACCAGAGTATATGCTCAAGAGTCGATATGCAGCTGATCGGTTAAACAATATTGTCTTGGGTCTTTTCGACAAGCGGGAAAAACTCATTCAGGGAAAATCCGTTGCAAGGTGTGTGTCGATAACATTGCTATGCCGCCAGTTCGACGAGTCAGCATGTTAGCAACCTTCCCATATCTCATCTCCGCGACGCATAGCTGTAGGTTAGCTAGTCTCTCGAAGCATCCGGCAGTGAGTTTTGAAGCAATGTGTATACAATCAGAAGCTGCTAATTTATTTTCTACATATGTGTGTTGGCCTGCCATTGCAGAAAATATGGACATATCATGAACCGTTTGTAAGTTATATATTTTTTGCACCGAAGCATCAAATGATAAGCTATGATGTTTTACTAATGTGTGTATGAAGCCGCTAAATGGCACATCCATACCACAACATCAGACGGTAACTAATGAAGCTTTATTAAGTTCTGTATAAATCAACTCACATGGAATGTGTTTCCAGCAACGAGAAGAAAGTGTTCCATTTACGCCGAAAAATGTTTCCATTACAATACATAACTATGTGTCCTTTGGTTGGGAAAATGTATGCATTAATTACTTCCATGGCATGTGAGAAATCTTGCGTAAGTCTCATCTCATGAGAAAATGCTTCCATTGCCATACGTGTTATGGAATAGAAACAGTCGGGATGTATTTTGGAGATTTATCTCCCAGATTCGAAGCATCATTTACGGGATTTTATACCTAGAATTTAGGTGATCTCTTTCCTAAAAGACCAGATGTATTTTGTTCTCACAAGTCATGCTTCCATCACATGGGTGCATGTAGCGTGATTTAAGGAAGCATGCAACAAGGAAGCAACGTCCTAGGGATGAAGAAGGGAAAGAACGGTGGAGCCAAACATGGAAGGCGTGGGTTGCGGGAGCGGTTAGGAAGCACTAAATCAGCGGCTACAACTAATCCCGTGTAGGCTTAAATTGGTAGATCTGACCTACATCCTGCTTTTAATCTGATGGCTACGGACTAGTCTGATATATGTAAGCTATCAGTAGTCTGATGCCTAGTGCTGCCCCTAAACAAATTGCGTTTCACCGATTGGTTACTGACGCAGTTGGCTACTGGGTTACCGAGGTCGTTAGTTCGAATCGCCCTCGCCCCACTTAGAAACCTTGTGGTAATGAAACGCTCCGTGATGATTCGGATGAAATCGCTCCTTGTGGAAATCGCTCGTCTCAACGTTGTGGTGATGAAACGCTCCGTGACGAACTTTGGATCGTCACCTGTACACCTGAATCCGAATCATCAGTGAAATGAGCAACTCTGAACCTGGTCTGCCTTTTATTTTATTTTATTTTATTTTTGTTAATCACCATGTATCTGACGATCCAACAAACACGATTAAAAGTGTCTTGCATCTTTGGTCGTGTAACTATGTCCGTCTTGAATCTTGATACAATCTCATAAACCTGTATGAATTGTTATATCGGCTCCTGTCTGAATCAAGGGCCGTATTATTCAGTTTGAAACTTTGATACCACGTATCATGAGTAATATTTGATCATTTTGAGCATCTCCAACAAATTACCAATAATGCTTCTATTATGGGTAGGCAATTTTTTGTACACCTTACCTCCACAAAAACCATAAAAGAAAAACGCGTCGATGATCCATATTGTCCAACGATAAAACTCTCTAGTTGCATGGAGGACTACAACCTGTGGAAATGTCCCAAAATGCGTATGTATTCTCATTCCAAACAACCAAGACTATCGAGAAGCAATCGGCTGGATGCTTAGGAGGGTGGTCATACCCCCAACCCACAATGGAGCAAACCCTAGTTTTGACAGCACATGTGTCCATTAAAAGCGGACTATTCTTTTAGTGTGTGCGGGTGGAGGGGGGGGGGGGGGTGTCTGTCTGTAGATATGAGCTTGTTAGGACAACTGCTCTACCACAATATTAGTGTCACAATGAGTTGTCGGCATAGTAGGTCCTCGTACCTAAACATGAGGTCGAGTCTCCATCACCCCCCCAACAAACCGTGACCTTTCTAATGATGGATCGCTCAGCAAATCTGAATCTTAAATATCTAAATTTCCCAAGATACAAAGACAAACATTTGATGCACACAACATGAACAAAATATCTACGGAACTGTTTCCAGAAAAAGAAAAGAAAAACTATTGAACTTATCAAGACATTTGCCCTACCACAGTACTAGTGTCACAATGGGTTACCGGCAAAGTAGGCCCTCGTACCTGAATGTGAGGTGAGTCCCCATCACCTAACAAACAGTGACCTTTCTGACGATGAATTGCTCAGCAAATCTGGATCTTAAATATCAAAACTTCCCAAGATACATAGGCAACCAATTGTTGTACACAACATGAACGAAATGTCTTTCAGTGCATTGCAAATTAGTACCATGCATGTATGAATTGTTTCATGCATGCCGTGTCAAATCTGTAGCCCACTTTTTTGCGTGTCATGACAAACAAATGAAAAAAATTCTACAACCCTTGTTGTGTATCATTCATCCATTCATGTGATCCTCTCATATTATTATGGCCATGCATTATGTTGGCTTTCCTTTGATAAAAACTAAGAAAAATCTGTAGCCCTTGTTTGTGTATCATGCGTGCAATCCTCTGATGTTGTGTGTGTGCGCGCGTTTTTGTGAATTTTTTGATGTTGTGTGTGTGCGCGCATTTTGTGAAAATGATGTTGTTCAGTTGGTTTTCCTTTGAGAAACACGAGAAACACAATTTGGATGCCGAAGGAATCAGTGATGGCAAAGGTGGCAAGTGCCACCACATTGCATGGACCCCTAGCTCGCCCCATCCAAACCCTACCTCGGTCGTGGCGTCGTCCGAGCAAGCCACCGAACCTATTTAATCCGACCGCCGGCACCGAAACCCTACTCATCTACATCCCCCCCCCCTTTTCCGTCGCTGCTGCTGTAAGATAGGTTGGAAGCATTGAACCCTTTGTCTCAGGCCGCATTGGTATATATTGGGCAATTGCCTTGGCTTACAAGGAAGAGATTGATCAAGATTACAGGCGTCGGTTGAGAGAGAGAGAGACCGAAGAGAAGAAGAGATAGAGATAGATTACAAGTTAAACAACTCCCCTAACTCTACAACTTATTCTAACACCCCCTCAATCTAAGCCTTATGGAATTCTGCCAAGGTTGAGATTGTACTTAAATTCATCCAGTCTCTTCATAGTAAGAGGTTTTGTAAAACCATCCGCAAGTTGATCACCTGTAGGAATGAATCGAATATGAAGTAGCTTTCGAGCTACCCTTTCTCTGACAAAATGGAAATTAACTTCAATGTGTTTTGTTCACTGTTCAAAAAATCGTCTGATTCAGCGAATTATCGTCCGATTTATCGCTACTCGTGGGGTGACCGATAAGATTATGCCTTATCTTCACCGTTTATCTTTTGGGACGATTTTTCACTCTGACAAGCGATTTATCGGGAATCTACTGATAAATCAGGCCTATTCCTAGTAGTATGTTTGCAAAAACGATGTTTATTTGTGTTTCTATGGACCTTGTTATGCAATATGTACTATTGTACTATTTTGTTTGTCATTATACAAGGATTCAAAGGCTAGGAATCAAAGTAACACTTTTGTCCAATATTTTTTTGGTGTTGAATATAGCATATTTCAGTGTTGGGAACGTGAGATTTGCAAAAAATGGTCGATTAATAGTCGACCGATAAAATTGATTAATCGGCCGATTTCCGATTAATCTCGAATCCCCAGATGACCGAGGCGCTAACGATAAGCGATATCCTCAACATTGGTTTTTTTCATGCATGGAAAACATGATTAGCTGAGAGATAGGTTGCACCAATATTATCACACCATAATCTCGCAGCTTGTGGAGCCTTAATTCCAAGCTCATAAAGTAATGTCTGTATCCACATTACTTCAGCTGTAGCATTTGCTAAGGCCTTATACTCTGCCTCAGTACTTGACCTTGAGACAGTAGCCTGCTTTCTTGCACTCCATGACACAAGATTTGTTCCCAAGAACGCAACAAAACCACTTATGGATCTTCTATCATCAGCACACCTTGCCCAGTCTGCATCAGAATATGCAGTGACAAGCATAAAGGAAGACTTGATAATTTGAAGTCCAAGCCCTTCTGAAAACTTGAGATAGCTCAAAATTCTCTTAACTGCAGTCCAATGAGTAGTTCTAGGTGCATGCAGATATTGACATACCTTGTTTACTGAATAAGAAATATCAGGTCGTGTGAGCGTTAAATATTGCAAAGCACCTACAACACTTCTGTAATTTGTTGCATCTTCTGGCCCAAGTGTTTCTCCACTTTCAACTGTAAGTTTTTCTGAGGTTGAGATTAGTGTACTCACAGGCTTGCAGTTTTCCAGTCCTACTCTTCTTAGTATATCAGTGGTGTATTTTTCCTGTGTGAGAAGTATACCATCCTTTATTTGCCTTACCTCTATACCAAGAAAATAGTGAAGATCACCCAAATCCTTGAGAGCAAACTCCAACTTGACATCCTTAAGCAAACAAGTAGTAGCATCTGAATTTGAACTAGCAACAATTATGTCATCAACATACACAAGCACAAACATAGTGATATTGCCTTTATTGTAAAAGAATAGAGAGGTATCTGTCTTGGATGGTGTGAACCCAAGGTTTTGTAACTGCATGCTCAACCTAGAGTACCAAGCTCTTAGGGCCTGTTTCAGACCATACATAGCCTTATCCAACTTACAGACATAATGTGGTGCGCGATGATCCTCATATCCTGATGGTTGCCGCATGAACACTTCTTCCTCAAGAACACCATGAAGAAACGCGTTCTGAAAATCTAGCTGTCTTAGACTCCAACCTCTAGAAATAGCAATAGACAGTACAAGTCGAATAGTAGCTGATTTAACAACAGGACTGAAAGTATCTTCATAATCAATCCCAAACCTTTGCTTAAACCCTTTAGCAACTAACCTGGCCTTGTATCTGTCTATGCTTCCATCAAATTTTCTCTTTATCTTGTACACCCATTTACAATCAATAACATCGTTACCTTTCTTTGGTGGTACTAGGTGCCAAGTTTTATTTTTCATGAGAGCATTGTATTCACTATCCATAGCTTCCTTCCATTTTTTATGAGCAAGAGCATCATGCAAATCTATTGGTTCACCAGCGGTGGTAAGAAAAGCACGTTTGACTTTGTCATACCGTATTGTACCATCAGTATATTCTTTTTCTTTAGTAATACCTGACTGAGATCTGGTATGTCGGCGAGGAAGGGTAGGAGCTTGACAAGACAAGGCTTATGTTGGCATAGCAGATCCTGGTGTAGAAACACCCTCCGCAGAAGATCCTGGAGCATCAAGCACCGGCTGCTGGTCCAAGAAAGACCGCGAGCCAGGCGGGACAGGGATCGACCTCGCGATCCCCCCCAGTGGGCGTACGCCACGTGTTGCCTCCTTCACTCGCTGGAATGGACGCGCGCGGCATGACAGAAGCGCCGGGCCCCACGGCACAGAGCGGGTCACCTCTGCCCGCAGCTGATTCACCCGATTCGCCCCCACCTACGCCTGCGCTGGTGGGCTCCACCAGGTGGGGACTGTAGGCTACCGGGTCCTGAGGTTGCACGATGCGGAGGAGAGATTCTCCTGGAACCACGAGCCAGCCGGGTTGGTACGAGGATCAGCCTCGGATCGCACAGCAGCCTCGGATCACGCAGGAGATCGTCTGCCAGCAGAATCATCAAGGGAGTTTGTGCCGGCTCCTTTGTCCATATCCTCACACATAAAATGACGACCTGATTCTGCACATATATCACCAAAATCACAATTTTCTGTGGATTTATCCACATGGTCAGCTTTATCTAATTCACCCACGTGATCATAATCTGGAAGGAGTGCTATTTCAGCACGAAGGAGAGCTCCGGCTTTAGGATGAAGCTTGGCAAAAGGAAAAATAGTTTCATCAAAAACCACATCACGAGAAATATAAATACGCCCGCGGTTTCAATCTCTAGACATTTGTATCCTTTGTGAAGATTACTATAACCAATGAAAACACATTGAGTGGAACAGAACTGTAGTTTGTGGCGATTATACGGACGTAAGTTGGGATAACAGGCACACCCAAAAATATTGAGGGAATTGTATTTGGGTTTTGATGATATAAACGTTCTAAGGGAGTAGAATTGCCAATGATTCTGCTAGGGAGAGGATTTATAAGATATGTGGCTGTAATGAATGCTTCATCCCAATATTTGAGTGGCATTGAGGCATGAGCTAAAGAGATAAACCAACCTCGACAATATGACGATGTTTGCGCTCGGCAGAGCTGTTTTGTTGATGCGCATGGGGGCAAGAGACATGATGTTCGATGCCAATGTCACGAAAGAATGAGTTGAGCTTATCATACTCACCTCCCCAGTCACTTTGGACTGTGAAAATTTTCTTGTTAAAGTGACGTTCAACAAGCTTCTGAAACTCTTGGAAAACAGGAAAGACCTCAGATTTGAAGTTAAGCAAATAAATCCAAGTAAACTTGCTATAGTCATCAATGAAACTAACATACTATTTCTTTCTTCCAAAAGAATCTCTGGCATGACCCCATACATCAGAAAAAAATAAGCTCTAAAGGAGCATGAGACACACTATGTGACTTAGGATAGGGGAGTTGGTGACTCATGGCATATTGACAAGCTTCACAAACAGACTCATTAATGGAACTATATGAGAATGGAAGATTGTCTTTATTGACTATTTGTTTAACGATGATTGACGACGGATGTTCTAATCTTTGATGCCACCTTGCCAAGGAGGGCTTGATGACGGAGTAGACTTGATGACGCTTGTGACTAAAGGCTCCGGCTGTAATGGGGTAGAGCCCTCCAACGCATCTACGGTGATGAAGGAGTTCCCTCGTTGCCCGATCCTTTATAAAAAAGTAACGAGGGTGAGTTTCAAAGAAGACATTGTTATCAGTGGCTAAACGAGACATAGATGCAAGATTTTTATCAGCTTGAGGTACATGAAGGACATCTTTTAGAACTAGATCACGTTTAAGAGTAGGGGAATGAATGAAAGCTTGACCAATGTGACAAATATCTATACCTCCACCACTTGCTGTGTGAATTTGGTCGTTGCCGAGGTACCTCTCATGAACCGCAGGTTGCTCCAACTCGCTTGTCACATGGTCCGTTGCACCGGAGTCAACATACCAAACTCCATATCCTCCTTGTTCACGTGTAGCAGCAGCAACATGACGAGCCTCAGGAACATAATCTTCGTCATAGCGGTGCCAGTAGTCCATGACTTCATGCCTTGACTTCTTGCAGAGTTGGCACCGGGGACTACCACGAGAGGAAGAGGCCCGACGATTGTTGTTGTTGAAGCCACCTCCTCCTGTATTGCTGTTGTAGCCGCATGCGTTGCTGTTGTAGCAGCCTCCTCCTGAACGAGCCTCGCTCTAGTGAGAGCCACGCCCGCGGCCTCCACCGCGGTTTTGCCCCTGGTGACCACCGCGCCCACGGCCGCGACCACGGGAGGCAGAATTGGCAGAGGATTGGCGCATGTTGGTGCCGTGCAGGAGACTGAGGCGAGCGTCGAAGCTTAGGAGCTGGCTGTACAACTCCTGAACAGACACTGGTTCAACCCGAGCCGCGAGCGTTGATACGACGGGGTTGTATTCCAGATCAAGACCAGCAAGGATCTTGGAGGTGATCTCTGCATCAGAAAGTGCGGCTCCGGTGCAGGCAATCTCATCTGTGAGGCTCTTTATTTTACCGAGATATTCAGCCATGGTGAGGTTACCTTTTTGCAAATTGGTAAGCTCAATCCTGGTGTTGATAGCTTGTGCTTGGCTTTGGGCAGCGAACATGGCATGGATGTAACTCCAAACTTCGGCCGGCTTCTGTAGCATAACGACCTGTGCAAGAATCTCACGGGAAAGCGAGCCAATCAGATATCCTTGGAACTGTTGCTGCTGTGCGTACCAGAGGGATCGTGCATAGTTGGTGACTTGCTCTTCCTTGCCGTCCTTGGTAATGGTGAGAGTGGTCGGCGGTGCCGGGGTTCTCTCATCGAGGTTGTGCTCCATCTGTGCACCCTTGATTTGGGGAAGCACAATGGTCTTCCATAGAAGGAAATTTCCCCTCGAAAGCTTCTCCTGTGGTGGTGGTCCGAGAGCGACGTGGGTGGTGCTGGAGGATGAGGCGAAGGAGGAGGAGGATGTGGTGGAGAGCGCACCCATGGTGCTGGGTGTCATGGCTGATTCAGTGGTGGTCATACTCTCGGCCAGGGAACACTAGTAGAAAAAGGCCCATTTATCCCGGTTCCAGAGGCCCATTTGTCCTGGTTCTGGAACCGGGACTAAAGGGTCGGGACTAAAGCCCAAAACCTTTAGTCCCGGTTTGCTTATGAACCGAGACCAAAGGCCTTCCACGTGGCCGCTGCGGGGAGCCCAGACATGAGGACCTTTAGTCCCGGTTAGTAACACCAACCGGGACCAAAAGGCATCCATGCGTCAGCATCTGGCAGGAGCTGGGGTTTTTGTTTTTTTTAAAGGGGGGGGGGGCTTAGGGGGTTTTGTAGGGTTAATTTAGGGGTTTCATATTGTGTTAGCTAGCTAATAGAGAGAAGTGTCCTCTCTTTCTCCGTGCTTGGTCGACGCTAGCTACTATAGAGAGAACTCGACATGCTAGCTAGTAAGCAAATGAAGGAACCATTAAGTACATAAGATCGTCATGAACATATACAGAGAGAAGTGACCGACCTCTCTTTCTCCGAGAGATTGGTCGAACAACAAGTTTTCGTATATCTATCCGACGCTACTACATATATACAATATAACATCTTTTACAATCCCTAACATCATGTACCTAAGATCCAATCACAAATTCGCATGGTATTCTCCGTCTTTAGGTATGACGTGGTCAAGAAAGAATCCCGCCAATTCCTCTTGAATTGCTCGTATGCGATCATGTGGTAGGAGTTCATCCCGCATCTGCCAGATCTAATTTAAAGAAGGGGGTCAATACATGCATATATATGAATAAAACTCAACACAATTGATGGTAATATATAAAATAAAATTGTGAATATTATTTACGTACTTCAAATTGTTTGTTAGAGAAGCCCCGCTCAGAGGTCGAGTGGCGAATGAACTCGCATACGTAGTATGCACATAAAGAAGTCCCTTCTTTCTAGTACAAGCACTTTACGAGAATAGAGTTCAATCAAACTGATAAGCAAGGATGGTAATGATATATTGATGAAAATTTGAATCAATTAGAGATGCGCGGAACTAGCTAGTACTACTTACTTTGGGGTGCGTAAATCGCAACTCTTTGTTTAGACCGGGAACCTTTCGGGTGAACTTCTTCCAAACCCTGCCAGGCAAAAAAAATGATTACTTGATATCAGGAAATTAACAAAAGTTGCATGCCGATATGGTCCCGGTATTGACTGAACTTACTTCTTGAGCATTGCAGTCATGTCCGCATAATTCTCGGGATCTTTACGTCTCAAGTCTAAGACAGTTACTAATGCCCCGTCAAGCTTAATGGATAGCAGAATAAAGTGGTAACTGCGCACGCATATATAACTCATCAATTACATTACTTAACCTCGAGTAAGCGAAACCGAGTATACAGAGAAGATAGCAACACTCACTTGAAGTTGTAAGGAAAGAGTATTTCCCTTTTGTTTTGATGTATAAGGAACGACTTTAGAAAGTTCTCCTCGGTCTCTTTGATTGAGTTTCGTACCGTCCATTCATTTACGGCATCTGGGCTAATGAACCCAACGTCGAAGATTCCTAGTTTTTTGCATTCGACGATCTTCAATTTGCATAATATAGCGAGGATAATTATATATACATGCAATGAACGAGCTGAGCTAGAGACTTAACTATAGAAGTAATACTTACAGACAGTAGGCAGTCATGAGTTGTTTGTCGAGGGCCAGTTGATTGTATAACTGAAATAACTCCACAAATTCAACAGGCATCACGGGAAGTCCAATGAATTCGTGCTCTGGTTTCACTGCCATATACATAGTGTCTCTCCCAGACTCCCTGCAGGTTTTCATGTACCACTCATGCAATTTGTACATCATCGTTGTTAGAGGAGGATGATCAGGTTTGACGAGAGGCTTCCCGTGCACGTATTCATATTTTTCTTTTGTTACCTCAGCCGTTTGAAAAATTACATCATCCCCCAAGTAATCACCAGGATTGGTACCGGGCACCATCCCCGGATGATTAGCGACGATATCGCTAGACACCTTGAGCGGGGGGCACGATTGCTTCTCCTGTTCGCCGAGCTGGGGAATTGTTTTCCCACTTCTTCGTTCTGCTAACCTTGCATCACTAGAAGTACTTCCCGACCGCCGCGCTTCTTCATATGTCTTTTTAATAATCCGGACATAGTTGGAATCCGGCAGAGGCGGTGGTGGTCGCTTCAGGGCATCGATAGTGCGCTTCACTTTCACCGGATCTAGCTTCTCCTTCGGAGGTGGAGTTTTCTTTGCAAAATGGTCCCTCAGTTGGGCACGACATATCTCCTCGTTTTCAGACTCGGTCCTCTCATATGGTAACTTTTCCAGAGGCTTGAGACATGGACCGTATCTGAATTGCCTCCCGCCTCTGCTTGTACTGCTAGCCGCCGGAGCGGTGGCGTCTCTCTTCCGTCGTTGCTTACGAGGCGGAGAAGGAGGCGGAGTGCTCCGACGCGCCGGAGGAGCCGGAGCGGCGGCATCTGTCTTCTGCCGTTGCTGACGAGGCTGAGGAGGAGGCGGACTGCTCTGACGTGCCAGAGTAGGCGAAGGAGGAGGCGGAGTGCCCTCACGCGTCGGAGGAGCCGGAGAAGGAGGCGGGGTGCCCTGATCACTCGCCGGAGGAGGAGGAGGAGGAGGAGGAGGCGGAGTGCCCTGACTCGCCGGAGGAGGAGGAGGAGGCGGAGGCGTCCAGTTTGGAAGCTTGATGTACTCCTTCTGCCATAGACATGTACTCCTCAGAGCACGAACCAGCCGATTCTCCCCTTCACCTGTAGAGTGGTCAAGCTTGAGCTCCTCAAATCCCTCCATTACTTCATCCACCATCACAACAGCATAGCCATGTGGAATCGGACGGCAGTGAAAAGTTCCGTTGGGTTGAGGAGGTGCAACAGAGCCGACAGCCGCCAATAAAGTGAGGTTCCGGCATTTCGTCATAAGCTCGCAATGTTGAGCCTCCGTGATAGTATCCACGGGGTAGCTAGGAGACGTGAAGTCAGGCTGAACGGGCTCCGTGGAAGCGACGCTGCTTCTCCGCTGAGATGGCGGGGTAGCTTCTAGGGTAGCTTCGTGCCGCTGAGATGGTTGGCCGGCAGCTCGCTGGCTCTCAGCTTCCTCTAGCTTTTGTAGTCTTGCATTGAGCTTCTGCATTTCGCTCAACTCCGCTTTCCTCTTTCTCTCCCGGCTTCTGTAACCGCCTGCGTCGGGAAACCCAACCTTCCACGAAACGGAGCCTGGTGTGCCTCGTGTTCGTCCAGGGTGCTCAGCATTCCCTAGGGCCTCAGTCAGCTCGTCCTTCTCTCTGTCGGGAATGAACGTCCCTTCCTGCGCTGCGGTGATATACTCCTGAAGCTTCGTGACGGGTATTGCAAGTTGCTCGTCCGTCCAACGGCACTTCCCTGTTTCAGGGTCCAAAGTTCCCCCAACCCCGAAGAACCAAGTCCTTGAACGGTCTGGCCAGTTCAATGTCTGTGGTTCGACCCCTTTAGCAATCAGGTCATTCTCAGCTTTGTCCCACAACGGCCGGGCTTTGAGGTAGCCACCTGACCCCGTGTGATGGTGATACTGCTTCTTTGCAGCGTTGTTCTTGTTTGTCTCTGACATTTTCTTACTCTTGTCCGATGTCTTGTAGGCCACAAATGCGGGCCAGTGATCTCTTATCTTCTCAAATCGGCCGGTGAATTCTGGAGTCTTCCCTTTGTCGACAAACTTTGATTTCAACTCATTCTTCCACCTCCTGAATAGATCTGCCATCTTCTTAAGAGCACACGCCTTGACCAGTGGCTCTATAACTGGCTTATTCGGATCCTCCTCTGGCGGTAGGGTGAAATTTGCCTTCAGCGCGGTCCAAAGATCATCTTTCTGTCTATCGGTGAAATAATCACCTTCAGGGGCGCCGTCCTTAGGCTTATTCCATTGCTTGATGCTAATCGGGATGTTGTCCCTAACAATAGCTCCGCATTGAGCAGAAAATGCGTCCTTGGTCCGCTTGGGTTCAATCAGATGGCCATCGTGCGCGAGTGCTGTGATCGTGAACCTTTCATCCTTGCGCAACCTCTTCTTCGGGCCTCGTCTCGTTACCGAAGTTTGGCTCGATCTGGAGGGCTATAAAAGAAGAAAGAAGAGTTAATATATGTACATACCAAAACAATTAATGCATCAATTAGCTAGTCAGCACAGGCTTAATTAATATATATACCTCGCCGGACTTTGCAACAACTCCCTCCTCCGTTCGGTCACCGGAGCCGTCATCATGGTCTCCTTCTTCCTCCGGCATTCGGTCACCGGAGCCATCATGATCATGTCCTTCCTCCTCCATTGTTCGATCACCGAAGCCGTCATCCTCTCCTTCCAGACCATCGGTGTCGTTGAGAAACGACAAGATATCACGTCCGCCGAGGATTATGTCCCCCAACAACTGTTCTTGTTCTTCGTCTCTTTGTTCCATAGTTTCTGCAAATATTACAACATGGCAATTAATATACAAACATGAATGTCCGACGTCCGGACCGCCTCTCTCATGAATGTCAAACAAGGGATTCTCTTAACCTTTAAGGGATTTAATTAACAAAATGGCGCCATTCTGAATGTGCAGAAAATGGTCCATATTTTTCCTGATCTCATCTACCCTTCTATATGTCACGTTGTCTAGTGTCAAAGGATTCAAGAAAACCAGGGCTTCATCATTAGCCGGAAGTAACAGGCGCATAATGGTACAAAGCTCTCCAAAATTGTTTTGGAACGGAGTCCCGGATAGGATAATTAATTAGCTTTTTGGTATGAAGTTCAGCAAGAGCCTTCCGAATATCGCTATTTGGAAGGCCTTTGCTGAAATTCGTACCAAAAAGCGAATTATTCTATCCGGAACTCCGTTCCAAAACAACTTTGAAGAGCTTTGTAGCATCATACGCATGTTACTTCCGGCTAATGATGAAGCCATGGATTTCTTCAATACTTTGACAGACAACGTGACATATAGAAGAATATATATATAGATGAGATCAGAAAAAAATTGGATCAACTTGTGCACATCCATAATGGGGGCATTCTTGATAAACCCCCCCTCATGTCAACGTGACAGACTTGTTCGGGCGAGAGGGGGTTGATCGACGTCCCCCCTCATGTCGAAGTTACCGGAGTTTTCTTCTAGTGGTTTGGGTGGCCTCGAGAGATTGTCGGGTAGGGGCGGGAGGGGGTAGGAGATCGACAATGCTTTTTTTCTAGGGTTTGGGTGGCCTCGAGAGTTGGTCGCCCGGTATATCGAGAGGGGGTGAACATTTTACCTTAGTAACTTAGAAAAAAAATGTTATCGGGGAAGGGGTATATGGACAACGCTTTTTTTCCAGGGTTTGGGTGGCCTCGAGAGTTGGTCGCCCGGTATATCGAGAGGGGGGTGAACATTTTACCTTAGTAACTTAGAAAAAAAATGTTATCGGGGAGGGGGTATATCGACCCCCCCCTCATGTCGAAGTTATCGGGGAGGGGGTATATCGACCCCCCCCCCCTCATGTCGAAGTTATCGGGGAGGGGGTATATCGACAACGACATACATACATGAAAAAAATGCTATCCATCTATACATACATAGCCACATACATATATACATGGAAAAAAATGCTATGAAAAAAAATACATATATGAACAAAAAATGCTATGAACAAAAAAATTAATACACATATGAACAAAAAAAATACATATATGAACAAAAAAATGCTCTGAAATTTTTTTTAATACATATATGAACATCCATACATACATATAGCCACATACATATATACATTATATATATATGAACAAAAAATTCATCATATAAAAAATGAACAAAAAAATGATATGAACAGAGCCGGGGCGGCGGCGGCTCACAGCGAGGGCGGCCGGCGAGGGCGACGGCGGGGGCGGCGAGGGCGTCGGCGACGGCGACGGTGGGGGCGGGCCGGGGCAGGGGCGTGGCCGGGCGCGCTCGGGGGCGGCGGACGGTGTCGGCTGGCGAGGGCGACAGCGGGGGCGGCGCGCGAGGGAGCCGGCGATGGCGTCGGCTGGCGAGGGCGACGGCGGGGGCGGCGCACGAGGGAGCCGGCGACGACGGCGATGGTGGGGGCGGGCCGGGGCGCAGGGGCACGGCCGGGCGCGCTCGGGGGCGGCGAACGGCGACGGCGTGGGCGGCGGACGGCGTCGGCGTGGGCTCGGGGGCGGGGCAGGGGCACGGGCGACGGCGACGGCGTCGGGGCAGCCTGGCGGCGTCGAGGAGGTCGGCGTCGTCGGGGGGAACTGCGAGATGAAAATGAAAATTTTCACAAGTGCTGCTTATATACACACAGCATTGGTCCCGGTTGGTGTCTCCAACCGGGACTAATGCACCCCTTTAGTCCCGGTTGGTGCCACCAACCGGGACCAAAGGTCTCTTTTCAGCAGCCCAAAGGGCGGGAAGCAGAGACCTTTGGTCCCGGTTGGTGGCACAAACCGGGACCAAAGGTAGGCATTGGTCCCGGTTGGTGGCCTTGCACAGCGGCGTGGTGGGAGTTTAGTCCCACCTCGCTAGTTGATAGAGTGCCGCACCTGTTTATAAGGCGCGGTGCGCCAAAGCCTTCGAGCTAGTCTCTAAAGCAGGCTTACGGGCCCAACCACTCTGTATCTGCCTGTGGGCCTACTGGGCCTTCTACGGGCCTGAATCCTGGCCCAACTGGCTGGTTGGGTTTCTAGTCGTATTCAGGCCGTGGTGGCCCAGTAGGCGGCATTTTTTTTAATTTTTTTGCAGTTTTTTTGTTTTGTTTTTTGCATTATTTATTTCTTTTGTTTTTTGCTTTATTTTTTTTAATTCTTTTTGTTGTTAGGTCACAAAAATTATAAACTTTCTGTTAGTGCCATTAGTTTTCAAATTTGAATAGTTTAAATTTGAATTCTTTTAAATTTGTGTGAATCACTAGTTTGTGAATAACTTTACTATAAAAATAGATTTTCGAGTGATTCTTTTTCCTGCTATTTAATATTACTGTGTTTTATCATTATATTCAATTTGGTAATTTTTAGGTTATTTTAAATGTCCGTTTTAATCAAAAACAGATTTTGTTATTTTAGTTTGCTATTAAAGTTTCTAACAAAAAAATTCTTTATGAAAATTCTTTTTTCTATTAATGTTTTGAACAAAAAATACTTTGATAATTTTAGTTGCATACATTTTATATAATTTTAGTTTGAAAAATACTAGAGTTTTATAGAATTTTAGTTTAAAAAATGTCCGTTTTTTGAGCTAAATGACCCTGAAATTGAAAAGCACTTCAAATGAACTCTGAAAAGGTTGAAAGTTGGCATGGTATCATCAATTCACCCACATAGCATGTGCTAAAAAGTTGAGAGGGTTACGGCGAAAACTGGATGCACTTCGTGTACAAAATGGACAATCTCTGTCGAAGTATCAGGGTTTCGGACGAAAACTCATCTGTTACAAAGGGATTTCATTTTTCTTGAACTTAATTGAACTCCAGACTTTTTGTGTGTTCAAAATGCACCATTCAAAGACACATCATAAATTTTCAAACCTTTCTGACTTCATTTGGTATTTTTCATGCATTTACTGATTTTTTTGAGCTAAATGACCCTGAAATTGAAAAGCACTACAAATGAACTCTGAAAAGGTTGAAAGTTGGCATGGTATCATCATTTCACCCACATAGCATGTTATAAAAAGTTGAGAGGGTTATGGCAAAAACTGGATGCACTTCGTGTACAAAATGGACAATCTCTTTCGAAGTATCAGGGTTTCGGACGAAAACTCATCTGTTACAAAGGGATTTCATTTTTCTTGAACTTTTTTGAACTCCAGACTTTTTGTGTGTTCAAAATGCACCATTCAAAGCCACATCATAAATTTTCAACCCTTTCTGACTTCATTTGGTATTTTTCATGCATTTACTGATTTTTTGAGCTAAATGACCCTGAAATTGAAAAGCACTACAAATGAACTCTGAAAAGGTTGAAAGTTGGCATGGTATCATCATTTCACCCACATAGCATGTTATAAAAAGTTGAGAGGGTTACGGCAAAAACTGGATGCACTTCGTGTACAAAACGGACAATCTCTTTCGAAGTATTAGGGTTTCATACGAAAACTCATCTGTTACAAAAGGCATTTCATTTCTTCACATGTAACTGCAATGATATAGTTGTGGAGAGAAAGTCTTCACTTTTTCTTCACTTGTGTCCTTTGCTTATTGCGCCGTAACCATGGATAATCTTCATCGTTTAAGAGGGTGCTTGGGTCAGCCTTGACTTTGAAGGGAGGAATTTCATGAAACTTTTCATAATCTTCAGACATGTCTGTCTTGCCCTCCAATCCCACGATGTCTCTTTTTCCTGAAAGAACTATGTGGCGCTTTGGCTCATCGTATGATGTATTCGCTTCCTTATCTTTTCTTTTTCTCGGTTTGGTAGACATGTCCTTCACATAGAAAACCTACGCCACATCATTGGCTAGGACGAATGGTTCGTCTGTGTACCCAAGATTGTTCAGATCCACTGTTGTCATTCCGTACTGTGGGTCTTCCTGTACCCCGCCTCCTGACAGATTGACCCATTTGCACTGAAACAAAGGGACCTTGAAATCATGTCCATAGTCAAGTTCCCATATGTCCACTATGTAACCATAATATGTGTCCTTTCCCCTATTGGTTGCTGCATCAAAGCGGACACCGCTGTTTTGGTTGGTGCTCTTTTGATCTTGGGCGATCGTGTAAAATGTATTCCCATTTATCTGGTACCCTTTGTAAGTCAATACAGTCGAAGATGGTCCCCTGGCCAACGAGTACAACTCATCAGATACAGTGTTGTCACCCATGAGACGTGTTTGCAACCAACTGCCGAAAGTCCTGATGTGTTCATATGTAATCCAGTCGTCACACTGCTCCGGGTGTTTGGAGCGCAGAATATTTTTGTGTTCATCGACATACGGGGTCACCAAGGTAGAATTCTGTAGAACTGTGTAGTGTGCTTGAGACCAAGAATGCCCGTCCCTACATATTATTGAGTCCGCTCCTAGCGTGCCTTTTCCAGTCAGTCTCCCCTCATACCGCGATTGAGGGAGACCAATCTTCTTAAGGTCAGGAATGAAGTCAACACAAAACCCAATGACATCCTCTGTTTGATGGCCCATGGAGATGCTTGCTTCTGGCCTAGCGCGGTTACGAACATATTTCTTTAAGACTCCCATGAACCTCTCAAAGGGGAACATATTGTGTAGAAATACAGGGCCCAAAACGACAATCTCGTCGACTAGATGAACTAGGACGTGCGTCATGATATTGAAGAAGGACGGTGGGAACACCAGCTCGAAACTAACAAGACATTGCACCAAATCACTCCTTAACCTTGGCAGGATTTCTGTATCGATCACCTTCTGAGAGATTGCATTGAGGAATGCACATAGCTTCACAATGGCTAATCGAACGTTTTCCGGTAGAAGCCCCCTCAATGCAACCGGAATCAGTTGCGTCATAATCACGTGGCAGTCATGAGACTTTAGGTTCTGGAACTTTTTCTCTGCCATATTTATTATTCCCTTTATATTCGACGAGAAGCCAGACGGGACCTTCATACTGAGCAGGCATTCAAAGAAGATTTCCTTCTCTTCTTTGGTAAGAGCGTAGCTGGCAGGACCTTCATACTGCTTTGGATGCATGCCGTCTTTTTCATGCACACGTTGCTGTTCCTCCCGTGCCTCCGGTGTATCTTTTGTCTGTTGGGAGACGTAGTAGTAAATCAAAAATTTTCCTACGTGTTCACCAAGATCTATCTATGGAGAAACCAGCAACGAGTAAGGGGAGAGTGAATCTTCATACCCTTGAAGATCGCTAAGCGGAAGCGTTACAAAGAACGCGGTTGATGGAGTCGTACTCGCGGCGATTCAAATCGCGGAAGATCCGATCCAAGCGCCGAACGGACGGCGCCTCCGCGTTCAACACACGTACAGCCCGGGGACGTCTCCTCCTTCTTGATCCAGCAAGGGGGAAGGAGAAGTTGAGGGAGAGCCCGGCAGCACGATGGCGTTGTGGCGGTGGAGCTCGTGGTTCTCCGGCAGAGCTTCGCTAAGCGCTACGGAGGAGGAGGAGGTGTAGGAAGGGGAAAGGGCTGCGCCAAGGGAAGGGTGTGTAGCTGCCCTCCCACCCCCACTATTTATAGGGGGAAGGGGAGAGGGGCCCAGCCCCCTTAGATCCATCTAGAGGGGGGGCCACGGCCCCCCCTAGGGTTTCCAACCCTAGGCGCCTTGGGCCCTTGGGGCGGCGGCCCCCCGGGGGGCCGCGGCCCCCTTAGGGTTCCCAACCCAAATACAGCCCATTAGGTCCTCCGTGGCAGGTGGACCCTCACGGTGGACCCCCGGAACCCCTTCGGTGGTCCCGGTACAATACCGATAAACCCCGAAACCTTTCCGGTGACTGAAACTGGACTTCCCATATATAAATCTTCACCTCCGGACCATTCCGGAACTCCTCGTGATGTCCGGGATCTCATCCGGGACTCCGAACAACTTTCGGTAACCACATACAATTCCCATTACAACTCTAGCGTCACCGAACCTTAAGTGTGTAGACCCTACGGGTTCGGGAGACACGTAGACATGACCGAGACACCTCTCCGGTCAATAACCAACAACGGGATCTGGATACCCATGTTGGCTCCCACATGCTCCACAATGATCTCATCGGATGAACCACGATGTCAGGGATTCAATCAATCCCGTATACAATTCCCTTTGTCTACCGGTATGATACTTGCCCGAGATTCGATCGTCGGTATCCCTATACCTTGTTCAATCTCGTTACCGGCAAGTCTCTTTACTCGTTCCGCAACACATCATCCCATGGCTAACTCCTTAGTCACATTGAGCTCATTATGACGATGTCTTACCGAGTGGGCCCAGAGATACCTCTCCGTCATACGGAGTGACAAATCCCAGTCTCGATTCGTGCCAACCCAACAGATACTTTCGGAGATACCCGTAGTGTACCTTTATAGCCACCCAGTTACGTTGTGACGTTTGGCACACCCAAAGTATTCCTACGGTATCCGGGAGTTGCACAATCTCATGGTCTAAGGAAACGATACTTGACATTGGAAAAGCTTTAGCAGACGAACTACACGATCTTGTGCTATGCTTAGGATTGGGTCTTGTCCATCACATCATTCTCCTAATGATGTGATCCCGTTATCAACGACATCCAATGTCCATGGTCATGAAACCGTGACCATCTATTGATCAACGAGCTAGCCAACTAGAGGCTCACTAGGGACATGTTGTGGTCTATGTATTCACACATGTATTACGGTTTCCGGTTAACACAATTATAGCATGAACAATAGACAATTGTCATGAACAGGGAAATACAATAATAACCATTTTATTATTGCCGCTAGGGCATATTTCCAACAGTCTCCCACTTGCACTAGAGTCAATAATCTAGTTACATTGTGATGAATCGAACACCCATAGCATTCTGGTGTTAATCATGTTTTGCTCGTGAGAGAGGTTTAGTCAACGGATCTGCGACATTCAGATCCGTATGTACTTTACAAATATCTATATCTCCCTCCTGAATGTAATCATGGATGGAGTTGAAGCGGCGCTTGATGTGTCTTGTCTTCTTGTGAAACCTGGGCTCCTTGGCAAGGGCAATATCTCCAGTGTTGTCACAGAATAGAGTCATCGGGCCCGACGCATTGGGAATTACTCCTAGGTCGGTGATGAACTCCTTCATCCAGACTCCTTCCTTTGCTGCTTCCGAAGCAGCTATATACTCCGCTTCACATGTAGATGCCGCCACGACACTTTGCTTGCTGCTGCACCAGCTGACTGCCCCTCCGTTCAAAATATACACGTATCCGGTTTGCGACTTGGAGTCGTCCGGATCTGTGTCGAAGCTAGCATCGACGTAACCCTTTACGATGAGCTCTTCGGCACCTCCATATACGAGAAACATGTCCTTTGTCCTTTTCAGGTACTTCAGGATATTCTTGACCGCTGTCCAGTGTTCCGCTCCGGGATCACTTTGGTACCTCCCTACCAAACTTATGGCAAGGTTCACATCAGGTCCGGTACACAGCATGGCATACATAATAGAGCCTATGGCTGAAGCATAGGGGATGACACTCATCTCTTCTCTATCCTTTGCCGTGGTCGGGCATTGAGTCGTACTCAATCTCACACCCTATAACACAGGCAAGAACCCCTTCTTGGACTGATCCATATTGAACTTCTTCAATATCTTTTCAAGGTATGTGCTTTGTGAAAGACCTATGAGGTGTTTCGATCTATCTCTATAGATCTTAATACCTAATATGTAAGCAGCTTCTCCAAGGTCCTTCATTGAAAAACATTTATTCAAGTAGGCCTTTACACTTTCCAAAAGTTCTATATCATTTCCCATCAGCAATATGTCATCCACATATAATATGAGAAATGCTACAGAGCTCCCACTCACTTTCTTGTAAATACAGGGTTCTCCATAAACCTGCATAAACCCAAACGCTTTAATTACCTCATTAAAGCGAATGTTCCAACTCCGAGATGCTTGCACCAGCCCATAGATGGAGCGCTGGAGCTTGCATACTTTGTTAGCATCTTTAGGATCGACAAAACCTTCCGGCTGCATCATATACAGTTCTTCCTTAAGGAAGCCATTAAGGAATGCCGTTTTGACGTCCATTTGCCAGATCTCATAATCATAAAATGCGGCAATTGCTAACATGATTCGGACAGACTTCAGCATCGCTACGGGTGAGAAAGTCTCATCGTAGTCAACTCCTTGAACTTGTCGATAACCCTTAGCGACAAGCCGAGCCTTATAGACGGCCACATTACCATCCGCGTCAGTCTTCTTCTTAAAGATCCATTTATTTTCAATGGCTCGCTTATCATCAGGCAAGTCCACCAAAGTCCACACTTTGTTCTCATAGATGGATCCTATCTCGGATTTCATGGCTTCAAGCCATTTGTTGGAATCCGGGCCCGCCATCGCTTCTTCATAGTTCGAAGGTTCACTGTTGTCCAACAACATGATCTCCAGGATAGGGTTGCCGTACCACTCTGGTGCGGAACGTGTCCTGGTGGACCTTCGATGTTCAATAGTAACTTGATCTGAAGTTTCATGATCATCATCATTAACTTCCTCTCCAGCCGGTGTAGGCTCCACAAAAACAACTTCCTGTGCTGCGCTACCCTCCGGTTCGAGTGGAGGTACAATTACCTCATCAAGTTCTATTTTCCTCCCACTTACCTCTTTCGAGAGAAACTCTTTCTCGAGAAAGGATCCATTCTTGGCAACAAAGACTTTGCCTTCGGATCTGAGGTAGAAGGTATACCCAATAGTCTCTTTGGGATATCCTATGAAGACGCACTTTTCCGCTTTGGGTTCGAGCTTCTCAGGTTGAAGTTTCTTCACATAAGCATCACATCCCCAAACTTTTAGAAACGACAGCTTAGGTTTCTTTCCAAACCATAATTCATACGGTGTCGTCTCAACGGACTTTGACGGTGCCCTATTTAAAGTGAATGCGGCAGTCTCTAATGCATATCCCCAAAATGATAGCGGTAAGTCGGTAATAGACATCATAGATCGCACCATATCCAATAGAGTGCGGTTACGACGTTCAGACACACCATTTCGCTGAGGTGTGCCAGGCGGCGTGAGTTGTGAAACAATTCCACATTTCCTTAGGTGCGTGCCAAACTCGTGACTTAAATATTCTCCGCCACGATCAGATCGTAGGCACTTTATTTTCCTGTCACGTTGATTCTCTACCTCACTTTGAAATTCCTTGAACCTTTCAGAGGTTTCAGACTTGTGTTTCATTAAGTAGACATACCCATATCTGCTCAAGTCATCAGTGAGGGTGAGAACATAATGGTAGCCACCGCGAGCCTCAACGCTCATTGGACCGCATACATCGGTATGTATTATCTCCAACAAGTCAGTTGCTCGCTCCATTGTTCCAGAGAACGGAGTCTTGGTCATCTTGCCCATGAGGCATGGTTCGCACATGTCAAATGATTCGAAATCAAGAGACTCCAAAAGTCCATCAGCATGGAGCTTCTTCATGCGTTTGACACCAATATGACCAAGGCGGCAGTGCCACATGTAAGTGGGACTATCGTTATCAACCTTACACTTTTTGGTACTCACACTATGGACATGTGTAACATCACGTTCGAGATTCATCAAAAATAAACCATTGACCAGCGGGGCATGACCATAAAACATTTCTCTCATATAAATAGAACAACCATTATTCTCAGATTTAAATGAGTAGCCATCTCGCATCAAACGAGATCCAGATACAATGTTCATGCTCAAAGATGGTACTAAATAACAATTATTGAGGTTTAAAACTAATCCCGAAGGTAGATGTAGAGGTAGCGTGCCGACGGCGATCACATCGACCTTGGAACCATTCCCGACGCGCATCGTCACCTCGTCCTTTGCCAGTCTCCGCTTATTCCGCAGCTCCTGCTTGGAGTTATAAATGTTAGCAACTGCACCAGTATCAAATACCCAGGAGCTACTACGAGCGCTGGTTAGGTACACATCAATAACAAGTATATCACATATACCTTTAACGTTGCCGGCCTTCTTATCCGCTAAGTACTTGGGGCAATCTCGCTTCCAGTGACTGGTACCCTTGCAATAAAAGCACTCAGTCTCAGGCTTGGGTCCATTCTTGTTCTTCTTCCCGGCAACTTGCTTACCGGGCGCGGCAACAGCTTTGCCGTCCTTCTTGAAGTTCTTCTTACCCTTGCCTTTCTTGAAACTAGTGGTCTTATTCACCATCAACACTTGATGCTCCTTTTTGATCTCGACCTCCGCTGATTTCAGCATCGAGTACAACTCAGGAATGGACTTCTCCATACCCTGCATGTTGTAGTTCATCACAAAGCTCTTGTAGCTAGGTGGAAGCGACTGGAGGATTCTGTCAATGACCGAGTCATCCGGGAGATTAACTCCCAGCTGAGTCAAGCGGTTGTGTAACCCAGACATTTTGAGTATGTGCTCACTGACAGAACTATTCTCCTCCATCTTACAGCTGAAGAACTTGTCGGAGACGTCATATCTCTCGACCCGGGCATGAGCTTGGAAAACCAGTTTCAGCTCTTGGAACATCTCATATGCTCCGTGTTGCTCAAAACGCTTTTGGAGCCCCGGTTCTAAACTGTAAAGCATGCCGCACTGAACCAGGGAGTAATCATCGCAGCGTGACTGCCAAGCGTTCGTAACATCTTGGTCCGCTGGGAAAATGGGTGGGTCACCTAGCGGTGCATCGAGGACATACAATCTCTTGGAAGCTATGAGGATGATCCTCAAGCTACGGACCCAGTCCGCATAGTTGCTTCCATCATCTTTCAGCTTGGTTTTCTCTAGGAACGCGTTGAAGTTGAGGGTGACATTAGCGTTGGCCATTGGATCTACAATATAGATTGGAAAAACATTTTTAGACTAAGTTCATGAGAATTAAGTTCACATAATCAAATTATTTAATGAACTCCCACTTAGATAGACATCTCTCTAGTCATCCAAGTGATACATGATCCATGTCAACTAGCCCGTGTCCGATCATCACGTGAGACGGACTAGTCATCCATGGTGAACATCTCTATGTTGATCGCATCTACTATACGACTCATGTTCGACCTTTTGGTCTTCCGTGTTCCGAGGCCATGTCTGTACATGCTAGGCTCGTCAAGTCAACCTAAGTGTTTCGCGTGTGTAAATCTGGCTTACACCCGTTGTATGCGAACGTTAGAACCTATCACACCCGATCATCACGTGGTGCTTCGGAACAACGATCCTTAGCAACGGTGCACAGTTAGGGTGAACACCTTTCTTGAAATTTTATTGAGAGATCATCTTATTTACTACCGTCGTTCTAAGCAAATAAGATGTAAACATGATAAACATCACATGCAATCAATATAGTGACATGATATGGCCAATATCATCTTGCTCCTTTGATCTCCATCTTCGGGGCACCATGATCATCACTGTCACCGGCACGACACCATGATCTCCATCATTGTGTCTTCATGAAGTTGTCTCGCCAACTATTACTTCTACTACTATGGCTAACGTTTAGCAATAAAGTAAAGTAATTACATGGCGTTTATGATTGACACGCAGGTCATACAATAAAATAAGACAACTCCTATGGCTCCTGCCGGTTGTCATACTCATCGACATGCAAGTCGTGAATCCTATTACAAGAACATGATCAATCTCATACATCACAATGCATCACATCACATCCTTTTGGCCATATCACATCACAAGGCATATGCTGCAAAAACAAGTTAGACGTCCTCTAATTTGTAGTTGCAAGTTTTTACGTGGCTGCTATAGGTTTCTAGCAAGAACGTTTCTTACCTACGCCAAAACCACAACGTGATATGCCAATTGCTATTTACCCTTCATAAGGACCCTTTTCATCGAATCCAATCCGACTAAGGTGGGAGAGACAGACACCCGCTAGCCACCTTATGCAACAAGTGCATGTCAGGCGGTGGAACCGGTCTCACATAAGCGTACGTGTAAAGTTGGTCCGGGCCGCTTCATCCCACAATACCGCCGAATCAAGATAAGACTAGTAACGGCAAGCAAATTAACAAGATCGACGCCCACAACAACTTGTGTTCTACTCGTGCATAGATTCTACGCATAGACCTAGCTCATGATGCCACTGTTGGGAGACGTAGTAGTAAATCAAAAAATTTCCTACGTGTTCACCAAGATCTATCTATGGAGAAACCAGCAACGAGTAAGGGGAGAGTGAATCTTCATACCCTTGAAGATCGCTAAGCGGAAGCGTTACAAAGAACGCGGTTGAAGGAGTCGTACTCGCGGCGATTCAAATCGCGGAAGATCCGATCCAAGCGCCGAACGGACGGCGCCTCCGCGTTCAACACACGTACAGCCCGGGGACGTCTCCTCCTTCTTGATCCAGCAAGGGGGAAGGAGAAGTTGAGGGAGAGCTCCGGCAGCACGACGGCGTGGTGGCGGTGGAGCTCGTGGTTCTCCGGCAGAGCTTCGCTAAGCGCTACGGAGGAGGAGGAGGTGTAGGAAGGGGAAAGGGCTGCGCCAAGGGAAGGGTGTGTAGCTGCCCTCCCACCCCCACTATTTATAGGGGGAAGGGGAGAGGGGGCCAGCCCCCTTAGATCCATCTAGAGGGGGGGCGGCGGCCCCCCGGGGGGCCGTGGCCCCCCCTAGGGTTTCCAACCCTAGGCGCCTTGGGCCCTTGGGGCGGCGGCCCCCCGGGGGGCCGTGGTCCCCCGGGGGGGCCGAGGCCCCCTTAGGGTTCCCAACCCAAATACAGCCCATTAGGTCCTCCGTGGCAGGTGGACCCTCACGGTGGACCCCCGGAACCCCTTCGGTGGTCCCGGTACAATACCGATAAACCCCGAAACCTTTCCGGTGACTGAAACTGGACTTCCCATATATAAATCTTCACCTCCGGACCATTCCGGAACTCCTCGTGGCGTCCGGGATCTCATCCGGGACTCCGAACAACTTTCGGTAACCACATACAATTCCCATTACAACTCTAGTGTCACCGAACCTTAAGTGTGTAGACCCTACGGGTTCGGGAGACACGTAGACATGACCGAGACACCTCTCCGGTCAATAACCAACAGCGGGATCTGGATACCCATGTTGGCTCCCACATGCTCCACGATGATCTCATCGGATGAACCACGATGTCAGGGATTCAATCAATCCCGTATACAATTCCCTTTGTCTACCGGTATGATACTTGCCCGAGATTCGATCGTCGGTATCCCTATACCTTGTTCAATCTCGTTACCGGCAAGTCTGTTTACTCGTTCCGCAACACATCATCCCGTGGCTAACTCCTTAGTCACATTGAGCTCATTATGACGATGTCTTACCGAGTGGGCCCAGAGATACCTCTCCGTCATACGGAGTGACAAATCCCAGTCTCGATTCGTGCCAACCCAACAGATACTTTCGGAGATACCCGTAGTGTACCTTTATAGCCACCCAGTTACGTTGTGACGTTTGGCACACCCAAAGTATTCCTACGGTATCCGGGAGTTGCACAATCTCATGTTCTAAGGAAACGATACTTGACATTGGAAAAGCTTTAGCAGACGAACTACACGATCTTGTGCTATGCTTAGGATTGGGTCTTGTCCATCACATCATTCTCCTAATGATGTGATCCCGTTATCAACGACATCCAATGTCCATGGTCATGAAACCGTGACCATCTATTGATCAACGAGTTAGCCAACTAGAGGCTCACTAGGGACATGTTGTGGTCTATGTATTCACACATGTATTACGGTTTCCGGTTAACACAATTATAGCATGAACAATAGACAATTATCATGAACAAGGAAATACAATAATAACCATTTTATTATTGCCTCTAGGGCATATTTCCAACATTGTCTTCCCATACACTCCCAAGAAGCCTAGCAGGTTCATGCAAAGATTCTTCGTCACGTGCATCACGTCGATTGCAGAGCGGACCTCTAGGTCTTTCCAATAGGGTAGGTCCCAAAATATAGATTTCTTCTTCCACATGGGTGCTCGTCCCGCATCGTCAGTCGGAACAGATAGTCCGCCAGGACACTTTTCAAAGATTACTTGTAAATCATTGACCGTATCAAGTATGTGATCACCAGTACGGAGGGCGGGCTTCTTCCGGTGATCTGCCTCACCTTTGAAATGCTTTCCTTTCTTTCGACATTGATGGTTGGTCGGAAGAAATCGACGATGCCCCAGGTACACATTCTTCCTGCATTTGTCCAAATATATACTGTCGGTGTCATCTAAACAGTGTGTGCATGCGTGGTATCCCTTGTTTGTCTGTCCTGAAAGGTTACTGAGAGCAGGCCAATCGTTGATGGTTACAAACAGCAACGCATGTAGGTCAAATTCCTCCTGTTTGTTCTCATCCCACACACGCACACCTCTTCCATTCCATAGCTGTAAAAGTTCATCAACTAATGGCCTTAGGTACACATCAATGTCATTGCCGGGTTGCTTAGGGCCTTGGATGAGCACTGGCATCATAATGAACTTCCGCTTCATGCACAACCAAGGAGGAAGGTTATACATACATAGAGTCACAGGCCATGTGCTATGCTTGCTGCCCTGATCCCCAAAAGGATTAACGCCATCTGCACTTAAACCAAACCATATGTTCCTCGGGTCACCTGTAAAGTCGCTCCACTTTCTCTCGATCTTTCTCCACTGCGACCCGTCAGCGGGTGCTCTCAACTTCCCGTCTTTCTTACGGTCTTTTATGTGCCATTGCATCAACTCGGCATGCTTTTTGTTTCTGAACAGACGTTTCAACCGTGGTATTATAGGAGCATACCACATCACCTTGGCAGGAACCCTCTTCCCGGTGCGCTGGCCCTCAACATCACCAGGGTCATCTCTTCTGATCTTATACCGCAATGCACCGCATACCGGGCTTGCGTTCAAATCCTCGTACGCACCGCGGTAGAGGATGCAGTCATTAGGGCATGCATGTATCTTCTGCACCTCCAATCCTAGAGGGCATAGAACCTTCTTTGCTTCGTACGTACTGCCGGGCAATTCGTTATCCTTTGGAAGCTTCTTCTTCATTATTTTCAGTAGCGAACTAAATCCCTTGTCAGATAAACCATTCTCTGCCTTCCATTGCAGCAATTCTAGTGTGGTACCGAGCTTTCTGTTGGCATCTTCGCAATTTGGGTACAACCCTTTTTTGTGATCCTCTAACATGCGATCGAACTTCAACTTCTCCCTTTCACTTTCGCATTCTCTCTGTGCATCAACAATGACCCGGCGAAGATCATCATCGGGCACATCGTCTGGTTCCTCTTGATCTTCAGCTTCCCCCATTGCAGCATCACTGTATTCAGGGGGCGGGTAGTTGTCATCATCCTCTTCTTCTTCGTTGTCTTCCATCATAACCCCTCTTTCTCCGTGCTTGGTCCAAACATTATAGTGTGGCATAAAACCCTTCTCAAGCAGGTGGAAGTGAAGGGTTTTAGAGTTGGAGAAAGCCTTCGTATTATCACAGACAGTACATGGACAATGCATAAAACCATTCTGCTTGTTTGCCTCAGCCGCTTCGAGAAAATTATGCAGGCCCTTAATATACTCGGAGGTGCATCGGTCACCGTTCATCCATTGCCGGTTCATCTGCATGCGTTATATAATAAAGTGTATTAAAAACCAAATTAATAGAAATTCATCATCACATTAAAGCCAAAGTACAGTAGTGACCAAAATAAATACATAACGTTCATACATAGTTCTCATTATTGAACAACATATAGCTCTCTAGAGCATCTAATTAAAACATACATTGAAACTATAAAATTTAAATGCAACAACAAATGCGATCATAACCGCAACTAAGGTACCAATTGATCCAACGGCATAATGATACCAAGCCTCAGTATGAATGGCATATTTTCTAATCTTTCTAATCTTCAAGCGCATTGCATCCATCTTGATCTTGTGATCGTCGACGACATCGGCAACATGCAACTCCAACTTCATCTTCTCCTCTTTAACTCTTTGTAATTTTTCTTTCAAGTAATTGTTTTCTTTTTCAACCAAATTTAACTTCTCGACAAGAATTTCTATGTCGGTTGGAATTTCCGGTTCACATACCTCCTAGATTAAAAAATCTATGTCACGTTGGTCGGCATAATTGTCATAAACACTAAATAAAACAAATATTTATAAAAGATAATATATACCACATCCGAATCATAGACAGGACGAGGGCCGACGGAGGCGGATACCAAAACCATCGCACTATATAATAACAAACAATAATAAAAGTAAGAAAATTACACAAGTATCTATCTAAATCATACAAGTAAGAACTTTTTTCTTTTAGAAAGAAGATAAGAAGAAGAGGCTAACCACGGTGGTGCCGGCGCCGAGATGGGCGCGGGCGATCGACGAAGGTGAAGACGGGGACGGAACAGGACGGACCGCCAAACCTAGACAAATCTTGAGGAAAATGGAGCTTGGACTAGGAGCTTCGAGAGGAGAAAGCTTAAGTGTGGCTCGGGCATTTCATCGAACACCTCACGTGCATAGGAGGTGAGCTAGAGCACCACAAAGCTCTCCCAACGGCCGGCCAAAAAAATAGAGCAGTGTACTGCTCTGCTCGCGGGCAGGGGGTATATATAGGCCGACCATTGGTCCCGGTTTGTGGCTGGAACCGGGACTAAATGACATCATTTGGTCCCGGTTCCAGCCACAAACCGGGACCAATGGTTGTGGGCCAGGAGCGAGGCCCATTGGTCCCGGTTCGTGTCTGGAACCGGGACCAAAGGGGTCAGACGAACCGGGACCAATGGCCCACGAGGCCCGGCCGGCGCCTTGGCCTCACGAACCGGGATCAATGCCCCCATTGGTCCCGGTTCGTGAGTGAACCGGGATTAATGGCATTTCAGGCCTGGACCAAAGCCCTGTTTTCTACTAGTAAGGAAGGTAGGTAAGCTAGATGCGATCTTCGATCTATGAGGAAGAGGCTCTGATTACCATGTAAGATAGGTTGGAAGCGTTGAACCCTTTGTCTCGGGCCGCATTGGTATATATTGGGCAATTGCCTTGGCTTACAAGGAAGAGATCGATTAGGGGATCGATCAAGATTACAGGCGTCGGTTGAGAGAGAGAGACCGAAGAGAAGAAGAGATAGAGATAGATTACAAGTTAAACAACTTCCCTAACTCTATACAACTTATTCTAACATCTGCCACTTTCCGCTCGCCATCCGCCACAAGCTCGTCGTTCGCCACTTTCCGCTAGTAGCTATGCCGCTGCGTTGTCGAGCTTATCTAACATCGGAGCGCCGGCTGCAGCTCCTTGAGCAGGTTCTGGCAAGGCGCGAAGCCCGGATAGCCACGGGGCTACCTTCGGATGCGATAGATATTATTCCAAGTGTAGTACTTCGCAATTTATTATGCATTAAAAGCACTGAAAAAAATAGCACGCTATAGCGCCGCTAATAGCAAGCTATAGCATATTGAGAATCGTCTCGCTAAATTGATCGATGTACAATGTCTCGCTAATAGCACGCTATAACACGCTAATAGCATATTTTTCGAGGCGCCGCTATTTTATATAGCGCGCTATTTTTTTCCTTGATTAAAAGACATACATACACTTGTGTAGTTGTATGAGATTAATGGAGCAAGAAGGGCATGCAGTATTGTCTTCATCGCACCCACTAGCAGAAGATTTCTATACATGGAAATACTACTTGGAAAAAGATATGCAACATTAGAGCATTTACAACCGGATTTGGCAAATCAGACCTCTCAAACGCCTGCGGACGCGCCTGGTCAGTGACCGGACGTGTTCATTTTGAGCCCCTACTTTTTCGTCCGCGCAACCACACTTGTCATATTTTTTCTCATATGTCCGGTCATTTGCACATGATTGGTGGAGAAGAAGAGAGAGAGAGAAAAGAATGAATAAAAAAGAGAAAAGGTGATCCGTGGTGGGGTCGTGTCCTACGTGACGGACTGATCGGGCGTGCCCGGGCGCGTCCGCGAGCCCTCATATCGTCCTCATATTTGAGATGGATATGAGGGGTGCCAGTCAGTCCGGACGTTTGAGATGGGTATGATGGGTCCGGTTGGGTTGCGTTTTTGTGACCGGTCACTAACCTAACGGCCTACCCGGGCGTTTGGGACGGATATGAGGGGTCTGGCTATAGATGCTCTTAGTAATATCCTTCTCATATGTGTTCCGAGAGAGCTGCCGGATAAAGAGTAGTGTTGCTTGTAGATAGATTTTTCATGTGTTACACCCGGAATGAGATCGTCCACAACAAGAAGCCGCCGGACATCGAGTCTTCTCGGCGCTTCTTGCTTAGTTACGTCGACACACTGAGTGGCCTGCAGCACGCATGACTATTTACGGAATACATGCCTACATTACATTTATGAACTGGAGCTAGTTCTGTGTCGCCCTAGGTTATGACTGTTATATGATGAATATTATCCAACGAGTTCACCGATTCAGTGCCTACGAGTTTTCCACATATTGCTCTTGCTAAGTTACTATTGTTACTGCTACTGTTACACTTGCTACAAAACTATTGCTATCACTGTTACCGTCACTGTTACTGTTGCTACTGTTATCAAAACTATCAT
The DNA here is from genome assembly GCA_039707655.1 of Elymus sibiricus. Lineage (NCBI taxonomy): Eukaryota > Viridiplantae > Streptophyta > Magnoliopsida > Poales > Poaceae > Elymus > Elymus sibiricus. Next base: position 365,428,298 of record CM077663.1, on the reverse strand, counting down.
ACTACTGTGCTACTGATCACGTTGCTGCAGATATTTAATCTCCAAGTGTGGTTGAATTAACAACTCAACTGCTAATACTTGCAAATATTCTTTGGCTCCCCTTGTGTTGAATCTATAAATTTGGGTTGAATACTCTACCCTCGAAAACTGTTGCGATCCCCTATACTTGTGGGTTATCAAGACCTTTTTCTGGCGCCGTTGCCGGGGAGCATAGCTATAGATGCTCTACGTGACGGACTGACCGGGCGTGCCCGGGCGCGTCCGCGAGCCCTCATATCGTCCTCATATTTGAGATGGATATGAGGGGTGCCGGTCAGTCCGGACGTTTAAGATGGGTATGATGGGTCCGGTTGGGTTGCGTTTTTGTGACCGATCACTGACCTAACGGCCTGCCCGGGCGTTTGGGACGGATATGAGGGGTTCGGTTATAGATGCTCTTAGTAATATCCTTCTCATATGTGGTCCGAGAGAGCCGCCGGATAAAGAGTAGTGTTGCTTGTAGATAGATTTTTCATGTATTACACCCGGAATGAGATCGTCCACAACAAGAAGCCGCCGGACATCGAGTCTTCTCGGCGCTTCTTGCTTAGTTACGTCGACACACTGAGTGGCCTGCAGCAACAACCTGTAAGTAGTCATACTAGCTGCAGCAACAACTAGTGCTTCTTCCTCATGGGAAACAAGCTACTACGCCAGATGCTCACATGGTGCAACAAGCAAATCATGCATGGTCTCCTCCGCCTACAGGATGGACCAAATTGTCTGTTGATGGGTCGTTCTATGCTGCTGATGGGACGGCTGGAAGTGGCATGTTGCTGCGTGACGAAAATGGTGGTATCTTATAATTAGCCTGTAGGTCACTAAACTCCTGTGTGGATCCGCTGGAGGCGGAGCTGCCTGCCTGCAATGAGGGGCTAGCTTTTGCAATGCAGTGGACGTTCCTGCCAATCATCTTGGAGACGGACTGCCTAGAGGCCAAAAACCTGATCATTAAAGGGCAGGCTGGAAGGTCTAGAATGCTATGATGGTTGACACGATTATGAATATCCTTAAGGAAGGGAGAGAAATTAAGGTCACACATGTAAGGCGTGAACAAAATGAAGTTAGCCATTTCCTAGCTAATTATGGTAGATGTGAGAATCGCACTGTTGTGTGGATTAGGTCAGGTCCAGGAGCTGTCCCTGAACTCTGTAAGGCGGAATGCCTTTTGATTGAGTAATAAATACCATATTCACCCGGAAAAAAAAACTCCTATGAGTTCAGGTCGCACGTGATGGTCCTCCGAGCAGTCCAACCAGGTGGCACCTACGCCACCCTGCGATGGAACGTGGGAATCGAGCGGTGACAAACAGTGCGTGCTCGGTGATCGTGAAGTAGTGCGCACACCCTTTTAGAATTTAAGGTTTTGTTTTTTAGGGTAACCAATATTTTTGTTGGCTATTATCTTTTATGGAGTACACGAATTGCCCATTTGATTTATTGCTGATTGTTAGGATATACAAAAAATATTTGCATATGTTACTGCATACATAATAACAATGTATATTTTTGTTCAATATAAAAGCATGTTGATCAGGATCAATATAATCAGAAAGGTGAGTTTCAAGCCTGTCTGCAAAGGTTTTGGCAACGATCTTGTAAATAACATTGCAAAGGTTAATGGAACCTATAATGAGTGGGAACTTGGGGCACAAGTTTCTTAGGAATGAGGGTAATATTAGTATCACTAATATGAGAAGGAAGGATACTAGTGTTATAGAAATTTCTTACCAGATTTGTGACTTCCTCTCCAATAATCCAGTACCATGTGGGAAGATAGAATTCTACATTGAAACCATCCGGTCCCGGTGATGCATTCAACTTCATGGCCTTCAGAGTTTGAAGAATTTCCTGCTTATCTGGAGTAGTGTACGTGTAGTCATTTGTGTATGTGAGAGGATGAGTGAGCTTAGTGAGATTTTGCTCTTACCTGGAAGTGAGGGAGAGCTCAAGAGCATGATCTTGTTCCTGTAAGGGTTGTATTTGGATCTGATTTATTTGGCTTTCAATGGCTTTGAGCTGCTGCTGAATTAGTTTCTTTCTCCTACACCATCTTTTCAATGACCCTGCAAGAGAGTTAGTTCTAGCAGAGAAAGAAGCTGTCCTAGTGCTCTTCCAACCAGCTACAAGTCAAACATTTAGTACTCTCGGCAATACCAATCTTTCCGCTGAATGCGATCCAAGATCAGGCGGGAACTCTCAAGGAGATCGACAAGCTATGTAGAAGATTCCTCTGGGCGCAAGAGGAGAGGCTTTCAGGGGGGAAATGCAAAGTAAATTGGCGCACGATGTGTACACTAATGGACCTCGGAGGGCTAGGTGTTCTGGATTCAGAGAAATTTGCGAGAGCTCTGAGACTACGCTAGTTGTGGCTTTCCTGGAGAAGGTGGAACGACCATGGGCAGGATCCTGCATCCCATGCGATGCGCGCGATCGGGACCTCTTCACTGCAGCCACACGGGTGACAATCGAGGATGGCTGCGAGCCCTCTTCTGGGACCCTGGAGGAGCACAAGTGGATTGTGGACATCAGGCGACCCCCTCTATCTGAGGAGAACATTGCTGAATTCAGACGACTTTGGAAATTGATTAGAGAGTCTGAAACTTCCCTCTGGCCGGGTGTGCCAGACATCATTTCCTGGAGAACTTCTAGCTCGGGTAACTATAGTGTTGCTGCAGCTTATAAGATGCAGTTCACCGGCAGAATGGACTCCCAGTTCCCATCTCTATTCTGGCAGGCTTGGGCTCCCCCATGATGCACGTTCTTCGTCTAGCTTCTAATGATGGACATATTATGGTGCGAGGATAGACTGCAATGCAGGGGCTGGCCAAATGCCTACTTCTGCCAGCTATGTGTCTGAAATCTCGAGACATATGTGCATCTGTTATGGAAATGCCCGGAAGCAAGACGGTCTGGAGAGTTGCGGCCACATGGGGTGGATGTGCTCCACTTGACCCGGACACATGGCTGGACGTTGCAAGATGGAAGGAGCTCTGGGCAGCTATCGTTAATTCCACCCCAACTCTGCACCAGAAGGGCATCAACTCCATTACGATCCTAATCTCATGGGAACTTTGGCTTGAACATAATGGCAGAGTTCTCCAGGGGAAGATCAGCGCTACAACATGCACCATATAGGCCATCAGGCATGCGCTCGAGTCCTGGAGGCTCGCGGGAGCTAAATGTCTACAGCACCCCTTTGGGGACCCGGCGTGAAATATTGTTTTTTCTCCTCTAGGCCGAGGCACTCCTTTTGTTTCTCGTCTTAGTTCTCTACTTTTCAATCCTTATAGCCATGCAAATGGTGATGTAAAAACTGATCCTGCCTATGATAATACAAATGCCAGCACTTGCTGGAGGCCTTAAAAAACACTAGCCTGCGTTACACGAATCACCTGTTACTTTTCTTGAGGATAACGTATATGATTGTATACCCCTAAAAAATCTGAGTTGAGATAATTTCTTAAATAACTAGCTCTACTGACTCAGGCCGAGCTGGAAAAAGATTCACGGAGCTCAAACAACATCGATGAAATGCATCCCAAAGGATAAATGGAATCCACTAGAAAACAAGTGGGTGAAAGTCAACGTTGATGGTGCTATGTCAAAATCTGAGAGGGGAGGTGGCGGCGGTGTGATCTGCAGAGATGCAGCTGGAGCGTTCGGAGGTGCAGCATCTGTTTTCTTCCCTGTTGTTTCAAATGCAGAGTGTGCTGCGCTCCTTTTGTGCAGGGCGGCGATGCAGTTCGCCGTCCAGCGGGACATTAAGAAGTTGCATTTGGAAACAGAGTGCCAGGGGATAGTCGGCATGCTGAATGAGCAAACAATGAACTTATCTTCAGTTGGTCAAGTGGTAGAGGAGGTGAAAGCTTTGCTCAAGACTAGGGAGGAGTTTAAAGTTTCATGGGTTCGACGGACAACGAATGGGGCTGCCCATTTGCTTGCCAAGTTAGGGGCTAGTAGTAGAGTTTCAAATGTTTGGGAGTTTGTTCCCCCTGATTGTATTCTCAGCACTGTTTCAGATGAGACCCCTTATTTAGCTTAATAAAGTGAGATTTTGAATTTTAAAAAAACCCGAGCTGGCTCAAGCCGGCTTTGAATTCCCTGCGTATTTCATAATTCTCCATTTGTGAGGGATCCTATTATTTACAGTTTTGATTATTGGTCAGTTTGTTTTTTTGAAATAATAAATACCTAACGTCAGATTTTAAGAATTTCACAACGAACGTCCTTCTACCGTTTGATGGCAGCACGAAAAGCTTTGCTATTTTGCCACGTCAACTTTACCAAGCCGTTCACGCTGGCGAAGTTGTCGAGCGAACTTTTTCAGCGGCTACCACCACGTACACCACTCTAGCTCCTCGATCATACAATCTCTTGATACATCTCCGTCTCACTCTCCCCCTCCTCCCAAATCGGATCCCGCTACGAGCACGAGGCCCCGGATTACCGCGGCGAGCACGAGGGCACCGTATCCAGAAGGATAGGGATGCGCACCCTGCAGCCACCCTCTATTTCCGTCGAAGTTACCAGCGGCCAATGCATGGCTGCTCGACTGGGCATCGAGGGAGATGGGTGCCAGGAGCAGCAGATGCGCCACCGGCCAGGGAGATGGGTGTCAGGACCAGCAGCTACGCTGTCAGCCATAGATCGGCCTCGTCGGGTGCGGATCGACGCGGGCAAAGGTGGGAGATGGGTGTAAGGGCAGTTGCGCCGCTAGCCGCGGATCGGCCTCATCGGGTGTGGATCGAGGTGGGCAAAGGTGGGAGATGGATGCCGGGGAGCAGCTGTGGAACCGGCCACGAATCGGCTCCGTCGGGTGCATATCGTCGTGGGCGACGGCGGGGCGCTCGTCGTGGCCGCGTTGCCAACCGCCTCCTCCTCACACAATCTCTAGGTAATCAGTTGCTCCCTGGCTTCCTAGCACGACGCCATCACTTTACTTGACCTACAAGGAAGGGTGATCGCGGTCGGTCGCCGGTCCGCTGTATTTGTCTATGCTCGATGTTCCTGCGTTGCCATGATAGCTTTTGTTTAGTAAACACCCCAGCAAGCTGCTAATCAATACTCCCTCCGTTCCTAAATATAAGTCTTTTTAGAGGTTTCACTAGAGGACTACATACGGATGTATATAGACATACTTTAGAGTGTAGATTCACTCATTTTGCTCCGTATGTAGTCCCCTAATGAAATCTCTTCAAAGACTTATATTTAGGAACGGATGGAGTAGTTGATATGGCAGAATTGCTATGCCTAGTTACCATGGATAGAATTTCCACGAGTAGTTGCCATGGCAAAATTCTAGAGTGGTTGCCATGATAGAATTGCTATGAGTAGTTGCATTTGGAAAAAAAAAATGTTACGAGTAGTTACCATGGCAAAATTCTGGAGTAGTTGCCATGACATAATTCTGAAGTAGTTGCCATTAAAAATTGCTATGAATGTTGATATACCAATTTTTCTAGCAAAAGTTGCCATGATAGCTTTTGTTCTACTTTTTTTGCCATGGCAAATTACTATTCATTATTTGAAAATTCCTCTCGGCCTTTGCCAATCCACTATGTCTGTCTAATTTTTCCATTTTTTAGAAATATGTAAATTTTCCATAACAAATAATGTAAAATTCATAGCATTTTCCCTACATTTATTGTGAATTAGATATCGTTTAGTTTCATATACCATGGCAAATCACTATGGATTTAGAGACCGTTTGCCATTGCAAATTATCATCAATTGACACAACAAATTTGCAATCCTTTATAGCGACCATCTTTTCTTTTAGTATATAGTTGCCACGAGAATTTTTGATATGAATTTGCCATGAATTTTTATAGACCATTAAAAATTACTATTTATTTTTCAGAGATCGTTTTGCCATGCTAATGGACCATACTATTTATTTTTCAGAGGGTATTTCCATGCCTTTTTTGCATGTGTGTGAGCTGCCCACCCATATTTTTCATTAGATGTCGAACAATCATTTTTTTATTTTTCAAACTTACCATGTGAAGATAGTGGTTATTGTGGTTCTGCCATCGATGATTTATATTAGGCAAAACTCCAACTTTTGCCATAGCAAATATAGTTTTTCATTTAATTTTATGTTCAAATCCATATATACATTAATGGCAAATTTTGTGTAACATACATTGGCAAATTTTCTTACTATAGACCATGACAAAGAAAATTCTTCTCTTGCAACATGGCAAAAACAATACTTTTTATGAGACCATGGCAATTTTAAGTTCATGTAGCATGGCATTTTGTAGCTTATGTATAATGGCACATTATGTTTCTTTTGCAACATTTTGCCAAAGCTTACTTTCTAATGGGAACATTGAGACTTAATTTCACAGAGCATGGCAAATGAAGTTTAAAGGGCATGCCGAGTTAATTTCTTCTAAAAAAATTTGGAATCAAATTACTTTATTTTTATGGGACCATGGCAACTTTATTTGCATGGAGCATGTCAAATGTAGTTTATGGTCATGGCATTTTTCAATATATGAAATATGTATGGCAATTTTCTTTATACAAAGCATGACAATCATTATTGTGGATACGTATCCAATGTATCTATAATTGTTTATTATTTCATGCTATTATATTATCAATCATGGATACTTTATATGCAATAATATGTTATTTTATATCATTTTGGGGAACTAACATATTAACCTAGTGCCCAATGTCAGTTCCTATTTTTTTTTGTGTTTTTGATTTTCTAGAAAATCAATAACAAACGGAGTCCAAACACGATGAAACTTTTTAATGAATTTTTCTAGACCAAAAGAGACCCAGGGAACCTCGGGAGAAGGCCCGAGGAGCCACAAGGTGGCGATGAGCCTGTGGGGCGCGCCCCTAAGCTCGTGGACCCCGTCTGGCTCCCCCTGACCTAATTTCGCCTCCATAAATTCTCAAACATTCCAAAAACATCAGAGAGCCACCCGAAACAATTTTTCCGCTGCCGCAAGTCTCTGTTTTGCCGTGACCCCATCTGGAGACCTTTTCCGGTACCCTGCCGGAGGGAGAATCGATCATGGAGTTCGTATACATCAATCTTGCTGCCTCCAAGATGATGTGTGAGTAGTTCACCACAGACCTACGGGTCCATAGCTAGTGGAAAGATGGCTTCTTCTCTCTCTTTCATCTTTAATACCATGTTCTCCGTGAATCTTGAGGATCCGATGAATTGTGTGTTTATGATCAGATTATTCATTGAAAGTATCCAAGTCTTCTCTGAATTCTATTATGCATGATTATTATAGCTTTGTACTCCCTCCGTAAACTAATATAAGAGCGTTTAGATCACTGAAGTAGTGATCTAAACGCTCTTATATTAGTTTACAGAGGGAGTATTTCACAACTAGGGAAAACCTTATAGGTGGAGGCTTAACAGTAGCGCGTATTAGAGACACGCGCTACTGCTACTGTACAGTAGCGCGCATAGCAACTACCCGCTATTGATATCTATTTAGCAGTAGCACAGTAAGGACGAACGACGCTGCTAATATGTGATAGTAGTAGTGCAGTAAGGACGAACGACGTTGCTGCTACGTGATCCCCACAGTACCCACCAGACTATGTATAGTAGCAGTGCGACATTCGGGACACGCGCTACTGCTAAAGAGATAGCAGTAGCGTGTGGCGGTGGCCCTCTGCTGCAACTATGGTTGCACTGTGCCACCTGGTGGACCCCACTTAGCAGCATCGCATCTTCCTCACACCTGCTACTGCTACTGCACTTATCAGTAGCGCGTCCCCTAGAACCGCGCTGCTGCTAAGGCGCAACGGCCACCTTTTCCAATCCCCTCCCCCTCCCCCTCCCCCTCTCCCTCTCCCTCACTTGCTTCTCCCTCATTACTATTAACTAGCTTTGTTCTCTCTTACTTCTCCTACCTCTCTTCTAATGCACCCCTTGTCTCTTTTAATGCCCCCTACACCATCTCAATTAATGCACCCCTATCTCTCTTCCTTACTTTTCTCTCCTCCCTCCACTAGTTAGAGCCATATCCATCCCCAACTAGCTAGATCTACCCATTTAATGAAGTGACCTATCTACTTCCCTAACTAGATCTATTCATTTAGTGAAGTAATTAAAGCCATCTTTGTCCAATTTCGACACCGACCTCATCACCATGCTCTCTCTCTCTCTCTCTCTCGATAGGTGAGTAAAAAATTGTGCTTTGCATGAATGGAAATATGTGTGTGTGTGTGTGTCTGCGCGCGCGCGATATGATGGAAATTTTGCATGTGGCAAACTCTATATGTCCTATTTTTGTGCGTGCGATATGGGAGTTGCCTATGTTTTACCAAAATGCCGATTTATTTCCGTTTCGGTGAATTTAGGTCAAACTCTATATGTCCTATTATTAGGGAAGGTCATGGCAAATATTTGTGTGACTTTGATGCATGCATGTGTTTTTATAATCCCTTTGCTTATTATACTGCGCAGGCGATCATGAAGGTCAGTGGAACGATGGTGGAAAGATGGTTGCGATCCGCGGTGCACGACATGTATGAAAATAACCGGAAGGAGATTTTATGTCCATGTCGAAGATGCAAAGGAGGAGTCTGGCTCAACCCCTTTATGGAATGTCGTTTGAAGGAGCACCTGCTCTTGACTTGTTTCATGGTTGGCTATACTCGGTGGATAAGTAAAGATGATGAGGCCGGACATCGCGGTGGAGAAGAGGCCAGACATGGCGGCGGAGAAGAGGCCGGACATGGCGGCGGAGAAGAGGCTGGACATGGCGGCGGATAAAAGGTCGGACATGACGGAGAAGACACGGACACGCCGAAGCCTTTGTCGCTACTAAGTTCAATCGCGCAGGACCCTCACGTTCGAGACATGCTTCGCAAGAAGATGACTAGCGACAGAGCTGCTTCTAGAGAGAAGGCCAAGCTCGAGCAACTGGAGGTAGACTCAAAGACTCCATTGTATGATGGTTGCGATCCCGTGGTGACCCGCTTGAGTTTCATGCTCGAACTTCTAAAGACGAAGGCTAAAAACAAATGGACGGACAAAAGCCTCGATGAGCTTCTCAAGTATCTAAAGATGGTTCTTCCCGTGGGGAACTTGTGTCCTACTAGTGTCCATGAGGCCAACAAGATCGTGTGCCCTCTTGATCTGCCACACATTAGATACCACACATGCATCAACGATTGCATCATTTATCGGAAGGAGCACGTGGAAAAAACAAGTTGTCCGGTGTGCAATGCTTCTCGATACAAGAAGGCCGGAAAGAAATCCCCCGAGAAAGTTGTATGGTACTTACCGATCACTCCCCATCCGCAGCGTTATTTCATAGATCCTAAGGAAGCAAAGCTCATGCGCTCGCACACGGAGAGGGTGAAGCCCGGCGATGGAGGTGATCCGAAGCTGACACACCTTGCGGCTGGAAGCCAGTGGAGAGCGTTCAACGTAGAATATCGATATTTACCAGGTGATCCAGGGAACATCGTGCTTGGCGCGAGTACGACATGAATCCGTTTCGCAACCAGAACACCAACCATAGCACATGGCCCGTGTTTGTATGGATGTACAACGTCCCCCCTGGATGTGCATGAAGACAAAGTACATACACATGAGCATGGTGATTCAAGGGCCGAAACAACCAAGAAATAATATTAATTTGTATCTGGGGCTACTGAAAGAGGAGCTAGACACGTTATGGACAACACCGGTCAAGACATGGGACACCAACAAAGGAGAGTATTTCTATATGAGAGTCGTGCTGATGACGATAGTGCTGGGGCACGACTATCTCGGTTATGGATATGTATCAGGCCAGGTGTGCCACGCATATTGCGGATCAACTAGGTGCATGGATGATACAACGTCTCAGCAGCTAACATTGATGAAAGATGGTGGGTCTGGGAAAATCGTGTACATGGGGCATCGAAAGATGGCTCGAGAAGGATGACACGTGAAGATCTATTCAATGGTTAGGCTGAGCATCGAGGACCTCCACATAAGAGGAGCGACGCAAAAATCTATGAATTGTTGAAAAACTAGGAACAGCGCCCCGCGCTGGGAAAGATGAAAAAGCGTGGGAGCCGCTGCTTCAGGTATGGAAACCGGGTCTCTTTACTTGGACTTGGAGTACTGGCCAAAACTCGGCACGGCTCACTGCCTTGATCTAATGCATATCACGAAGAATGTCCTCGAGAGCTTACTTGGCACACTAATGGATGATACATCTCCAACGTATCTATAAGTTTTGATTGTTCCATGCTATTATATTATCATTCTAGGATCCCTTTTAGGCATTTACATGCTGTTTTATATTATTTTTGAGCACTAACCTATTAACCCAGTGCCAAGTGCCATTTGTTGTTTTCTGCATGTTTTTGGCTTTTCAGGAATACTATACCAAACGAAGTCCAAATACCTTGAAACTTTTTGACGAATTTCTTCTAGACAAAATAAGGACATGGAAGCTTCGGAAGGAGGCCGGAGGCCCCACGGGGTGGTGCCAAGCCAACAGGGCGCGCCCAGGGGGTTGGCCACGCCCTGATGGCTTGGGGCCACCTCCCTTAGCCTTCGGTGCCCCTCTCTGTCCTATAAATTCTCAATTATCCCAAAAACCCTAGGGAGCTTCCTGATACACTTTTTCCGCCGCCGCAAGTCTCTGTTCTGCCATGTGCCCATCTCGAGCCCATTTCCGCTGGAGGGGGGATCGATCACGGAGGGTGATACGTCTCCAACGTATCTATAATTTTGATTGTTCCATGCTATTATATTATAATTCTAGGATGCTTTTTGTATGTTTATTTACCAATTAATATTATTTTTGAGCACTAACCTATTAACCCATTGCCCAATGCCAGTTGTTGTTTTCTGCATGTTTTTGGCTTTTCAGGTTTATAGTACCGAACGAAGTCCAAATGCCACGAAACTTTAATATGATTTTTTTGGACCAAAAGAAGACCTGGAAGCTTCGGGAGGAGACCATAGGCCTCACAAGGGAGGCACGAGCCAACCAGGCGCGGCCAGAGGGATAGGGTGCGCCTGGTTGCCTCGTGCTCCTTTCGGCTACCTCCTGGTGCCCCTCTCTGGCCTATAAATTCACATATATTCTAAAAACCCGAGAGATCCTCTCGAAATACTTTTTTTGCCGCCGCAAGTCTCTGTTCCGCCGTGTGCCCATCTGGATCTCTGTTCAGGTGCCTTGCCGGAGGAGGGGTCGATCACGGAGGGCCTCTACATTATCCTTGCTGCTCCCATGGTGATGTGTAAGTAGTTCCCCACAGACCTACGGGTCCGTAGTTAGTACCTAGATGGCTATCTCTCTCTCTCTCTTGATCTTGAATACAATGATCATCGCATCTTCGCTTTGATCTCTCTGATGTAATCCTTTTGTGTGGCTTGTTTGTTTGGATCCGATGAATTGTGGATGTTCAGATTATTCATGAAAAATATTTGAGTCTTCTCTAAAATCTATTATGATTCTTATGTGCATGATCATCATAGCTTCGTAAATCTCTCTGATCTATTGATTTGCTTTGTCCAAGTAGATTGATCCATCTTCAATGAGAGGGGTGCGTTCTAGTGGGTTCAATTTGACGGGTTTCTATATCCCACTGACAGAAGGGGACAAGATACGTCTTTGTATTGTTGCCACTAAGGATAAAACAATGGGGTTAGTTCATATTAATTTAATTTTCTTTGTCTACATCATGTCATTGTTCTCCAAGCATTACTCTGTTTTACTTAATACTCTAGATGCATGCTGGATACCGGTCGATGGGTGGAGTAATAGTAATAGATGCAGGCAGGAGTCGGCCTATTTGCTTATGGACGTGATGCCTATATACACATGATCATTGCCGTGAATATCACATAACTATGCGCTTTTCTATCAATTGCCCAACAATAATTTGTTTACCCACCTTATGCTTACTTTCATGAGAGATGCCACTAGGGAAAACTATGGCCCCCCGAGTCTATTCACTTATAAGTTTACAAACTCTACAATACCTTACTGAAATTATTTACCTTTTATTTTATTTTGCAATTTACAATTATCTACTACGAACCACACTACTTACAAGCTTGCAAATAACGAATCCAAGGGGATTGACAACCCTCTTGCCCGTGTTCGGTGCAAGAGTTTGTTGTTTTGTGTGTAACCGCTGAAGACGGGGGTTAGTTGTTACTCCTATTGGTTCAATAAACCTTGGTTCTCTACTGAGGGAAGTACTTTCCTATATTGTGCTGCATCACTCATTCCTATTCATAGAAAACCCAACGCAGATCACAAGTATCAGAGGGCCTCTACATCAACCTTGCTGATGCAATGGTGATGTGTGAGTAGTTCACCACAGACCTACGGGTCCGTAGTTAGTACCTAGATGTTCTTCATTTCCATGATCACTGCGATTCTTGCGGTGATCTATCTTATGTAATCACTTTGTGCGGTGCGTTTGTTGGGATCCGATGAATTGTGGGTTTATGTTCAGATTATTCATGAAATATATTTGAGTCTTCTCTGAATTCTTATATGCATGATTATGATAGCTTCGTAATTCTCTCCGGTCTAATGATTTGGTTTGGCCAACTAGATTGCTCTATCTTAAGTGAGAGAGGTGCATTGTAGCTGGTTCAATCTTGCGGTGTTCTATATCCCAGTGACAAAGTAGGGGACAAGACACTTATTTGTATTGCTGTCACTAAGAATAAAACAATGGGGTTGATTCATATTAATTGGATTTTCTTTGTTTACATCATGTCATTGTTCTCCAAGCATTACTCTGTTTTACTTAATACTCTAGATGCATGCTGGATAGCGGTCGATGGATGGAGTAATAGTAGTAGATGCAGGCAGGAGTCAGTCTGCTTGCTTACGGACGTGATGCCTATATGTAATGATAATTTCCATGAATAAATATTGCATAACTATGCGCTTTTCTATCAGTTGCCCAACAGTAATTTGTTTACCAACTGTGTGCTTTCTACAAGAGACATACCTCTAGCGAAAACTATGGCCCCAGGGTCTATTCACATATATATTTACAAAAAACATAGATTCCTCGCTGACTTTTATTATTTGCATTTACTTTTTATATTTAATATATTTTAGCTATCTATCTATCACTACTTATTAATTGCAAGTAACAAGTTCAAGGGGATTGACAACCCTCTTGCCCGCGTTGGGTGCAAGTGTGTGCTCTTTTGTGTGTAGGCGCTGAAGACGGGAAATTGTGTGGTTCTCCTATTGGTTCGATAAACTTGGTTCTCACTGAGGGAAATACTTATCTATACTATGTTGCATCATCCCCTCCTCTTCGAGGAAAAACCCAATGCATATCACAAGTATGAGGAAGGATTTCTGGCGTCGTTGCCGGGGAGTATCATCAACTTCCTATCAAGTACCTTCTCATAAATTATCATTCACTTTTTCTACTTTTTATTTGTTGTTATATTTTGCTTGCTATAAAAGGTCAAAAATACAAAAATATTTACATTTGCTAGTTTACTTGTTTGCTTGCTTTACTTGCTAGTTCACTCGTTTCGCTTGTTAATTACTTTGCTTGCTTGGTCACCATGTCTCAAGAGAACACTAAGTTGTGTGACTTCTCGAATAATAATAACAATGATTTTATTAGTACTCATATACCACCCTCCACTAGTGCAGAGTTTTATTATATAAATGCTGCATTGCTGAACCTTGTGATGAAAGAACAATTTTTGGGAAGTCCTAATGAGGATCCCGCTACTCATCTCAACAACTTTGTGTTATGTGATATGCAAAAGAAAAAGGATATGGATAATGATGTTGTCAAATTAAAATTATTTCCTTTTTCACTACGAGATAAAGCTAAATCTTGGTTTTTATCGTTACCACATAATAGTATTGGAACATGGGATAAATGTAAAGATGCTTTTATTACCAAGTATTTTCCTCCTGCTAAGATCATCTCCCTTAGAAATCAAATTATGAATTTTAAGCAAAATTACCAAGAACATGTAGCACAAGCTTGGGAGAGGATGAAATTGATGATTAAAAATTGCCCTACTCATGGTTTGAAATAATGGATGATTACCCAAAATTTCCATGCTGGACTAAAATTTGTATGTACAAATCTTCTAGATTCTGCCGCAGGTGGTACCTTCATGGAGGTGACATTAGGAGAGGCCACCAAACTTCTGGACAACATTATGACAAACTATTCTCAATGGCATACCGAAAGAGCTCCAACTAGTAAGGTAAACTCTGTTGAGGAAATCGCTACTTTGAGTGAGAAAGTGGATGCTCTAATTAATATGGTTGCTAGTAAAAATGCTCATGTTGATCCCAATGATATGCCTTTTTCTAGCTTGATTGAGAAAAATGATAATGCTATGGACGTGAACTTTATCTCACGAAACAATTTCAATAACAATGCTTATAGAGGAAATTTCAACACTAGGCCGTACCCCGGTAATTCCTCTTTCAATTATGGCAATTCTTATGGAAATTCTTCTATAAATAATAATAAGTTATACTATGATCTCGAGAACACCATTAAATAATTCATCAGTTCTCAAAAGATTTTTAGTACTATGGTAGAAGAAAAATTGCATACAGTTTATGATTTGGCTAGGAACATGGATAGGATTGCTCTTGATGTGGAAACTCTTAAAAATAAAAATGTGCCACCAAAGCATGATATCAATGAGTCCATTAAATCTAACCAGATATCTATTAATGAAATAAGGAGAGAACCACAAGGTTGAGAGCCAAACGAGAATTCTTAGAAAAGGCTCTTCCACCCGGTTTTTACCGTAATCATGATGAAGATCTTAAAATGATTGGTACTTCTCCCAATGAATCTTTGTTTACCAATCTGAAAATTGATGATAAAGGGACCGGAGATGAGTCAATTTTAGCTAGAAGGCGCCCAGTTTGTTCGGAGGGTGATGGTTCTAATGATAAAAATGAAAAACGTGGGTTTGGAGAGGTCAAAACTTTAAACAGTGATGTGCCTAGTATCTTGGAATACAAGGACTTTAATTATGAGAGTTGATCTTTAGTAGAATGTATTTCCTTGCTACAATCCATTATTAGATCACTCAATGCTTATGAAAAAAAAATTAAGCTTTTACTAAACATATAGTAGAAGCAATGATAAAAGCCTATGATGAGAAACTTGAGCTAGAAGTCTCTATTCCTAGAAAGTTGCATGATGAATGGAAACCTACTATCAAAATTAACCTCAAAGATTATGAATGCAATGATTTGTGTGACCTTGGTGCTAGCGTTTCAACTATACCTAAATCTCTATGTGATGTGCTTGGTCTCACCGATATACATGAGTGTTCCCTTAACTTGCATCTTGCGGATTCTACTATCAAGAAACCTTTGGGAAGAATAAATGATGTTATTATAATTGCTAATAGAAATTATGCGCATGTAGATTTCATAGTTCTTGATATTGAATGCAACCCATCTTCTCCAATAATACTTGTGAGGCCTTTCTTACGAACTATATATGCAATTATTGATATGAAAGAGGGAAATATAAGGTTCCAATTCCCATTAAAGAAAGGGATGAAACACTTCCCTAGGAATATAATCAAACCACCTTATGAATATACCATGAAGGCCACTTATGGGTGGAGTTTCAAACATCACAACACTTGAAATAATGCATTATGCCTAGCTAGGGGCGTGAAAGAATAGCGCTTGTTGAGAGGCAACCCAATAGTTATCTTACTTTTCTTGTTTTGCTTTATGTTTATGTGATATAACATAATTATTGCTACTGTAATGATTGTGTTTTTATGTTTAAATTAGTGTTGTGCCAAGTAAAGCCTTTGGGATAATTTGAATGATTAGTAGAATTGATACAGTGCAAAAACAGAAACTTTTGCGTCCAGTGCATAATTTCTATGATTTTAATTGAACATCTTTTTGATCTGAATTTTTTAAACAGTATTTCTATACAAATTCCTCAGGCTTTCCTATTTTTTCATAATATTTATAGATAAGGAAGTATGGCGCTTTCATTGATCAATACAGACGGTTCTGTTTTAGACATATTCTGTTTTTGCTTGCATAGTTTGCTTGTATTGATGATGCTATGGATTATATCGGGGGATATAAGTCATGGAGAAGTTAGAATACAGTACCTTATGGAATAATAAAATATTAATAAATTTATAACAGTACCTAATGTTTATGGTTCGCCTATCCTACTAATGGATCTCACGAGTTTTCTGTTGAGTTTTGTGTGCCGAGGTTTTCAAGTTTTGGGTGTTATCACGATGGATGAATGAATAAGGAGCGGGAAAGAGCCTAAGCTTGGGGATGCCCAAGGCACCCCAAGTCAAATTGTAGGAAGACTCAAGCGTCTAAGCTTGGGGATGTCCCGGAAGGCATCCCCTCTTTCGTCTCAATCCATCGGTATGTCACTTGGAGCTATATTTTTATTCATCACATGATATGAGTTTTTCTTGGAGCGTCATATATTATAGTTTGATTTTTTTTAGTTTTCCACAATCATTGTTCTCTGGAAACACCCACTTGAGAGAGACACATGTTCACCATGATTTGTTAGAATACTCTAGGTGCTTCATTTATCTCTTTTGAGCTAAGCAGTTGCTCTAGTGCTTTAGTTTTATCTTTTAGAGCACGGTGGCATATAGATTTTATAGAAATAATTGAACTCTCATTCTTCACTTAAATTTGTATGAGAGTTAATAAATAGTGACGGTAATTTGCATGGGTTATAAAACTAGTCCAAAAATAAAAGGTATTCAAGGAGTGCATAATCAATACCACATGTAGCACATAAAAGAGAAATTGTGGGTTAATGATATTGATGTGGTAATATGAAAGGGCGTGAGTACATGGTTGTTGGTTAGTAAAAACATCGATAGTTAAAGGATCTTAATTTGTTGTTCGTCTAAATATTGGTTATGGCATGGTGATGATTGATATGTCTCCAACGTATCTATAATTTTTGATTGTTCCATGCTATTATATTATAATTCTAGGATACTTTTTGGGTGTTTATTTACCAATTAATATTATTTTTTAGCACTAACCTATTAACCCAGTGCCCAGTGCCAGTTGCTATTTTCTGCATGTTTTTGGTGTTTCAGGTTTACAGTAACAAACGAAGTCTAATTGCCCCGAAACTTTAATATGATTTTTTCTGGACCAAAAGAAGACCTGGAAGCTTCGGGAGGAGACCAGAGGCCTCACGAGGGAGGCACGAGCCAACAGGGCACTCCCAGGGGGTAGGTCGTGCCCTGTTGCCTCGTGCCCCCCTCGGGCTCCTCCCGGTGCCCCTCTCTGGCCTCCCGATACAATTTTTCTGCCGCCGCAAGTCTCTGTTCCGCCATGTGCCCATCTACAGCCCTGGTTCGGTGCCCTGCCAGAGGGGGGTATCGATCATGGAGGGCCTCTACATCAACTTGCTGCTACCATGGTGATGTGTTAGTAGTTCCCCATAGTCATACGGGTCCGTTGTTAGTACCTAGATGGCTATCTCTCTCTCTTGATCTTCAATACAATGATCATCGCATCTTCGCTTTGATCTCTTTGATGTAATCCTTTTGTGCGGTGCATTTGTTGGGATCCGATGAATTGTGGGTTTATGTTCAGATTATTCATGAAAAATACTGTAGTCTTCTCTGAAATCTATTATGATGCTTATGTGCAAGATCATCATAGCTTCGTAAATCTCTCCGATCTATTGATTTGCTTTGGCCAAGTAGATTGATCTATCTTCAGTGATATGGGTGCATTGTAGTAGGTTCAATCTGATGAGTTTCTATATACCAGTGATAGAAGGGGACAAGATACATCTTTGTATTGTTGCCACTAAGGATAAAACAACGGGGTTAGTTCATATTAATTGAATTCTCTTTGTCTATATCATGTCATTGTTCTCCAAGCATTACTCTATTTTACTTAATACTCTAGATGCATGCTGGATAGCGGTCGATGGGTGGAGTACTAGTAATAGGTGCAGGCAGGAGTCGGCCTATTTGCTTATGGATTTTATTCCTATATACACATGATCATTGCCGTGAATATCACATAACTATGCGCTTTTCTATCAATTGCCCAACAGTAATTTGTTTACCCATTGTATGCTTACTTTCATGAGAGATGCCACGAGGGAAAACTATGGCCCCCGGGTCTATTCACTTATAAGTTTAAAAACGCTACAATACCTTGCTGCCATTTATTATTTTTCTATTTATTTTGCAATTTACAATTATATACTACCAACCACACTGCTTACAAGCTTGCAAATAACGAGTCCAAGGGGATTGACAACCCTGTTGCCCGCGTTGGGTGCAAGTGTTTGCTCTTTTGTTTGTAGTCGCTGAAGACGGGGGTTGGTTGTTACTCCTGTTGGTTTGATAAACCTTGGTTATCTACCGAGGGAAATACTTACCTATATTGTGCTGCATCACTCGTTCCTCTTCACGGAAAACCCAACGCAGATCACAAGTATCAATGATGTGTGAGCATTCTTATTCCTCGTTGAAATCCTATGTTGTTTAGGTTGGGGGCGCGTGATGGTTAACTCCTATCAACCTCCCCCCTAGGGGCATGCAAGTAGTACTTTGCTTCGAGAGAGCTAATAAAACCTTGCGATAAGTATGTGAGTTCTTTATGACTAATGTGAATCCATGGATGTACGCACTCTCACCACCTTATATTTGCTAGCCTCTTCGGTGTCGTGCATTACCCATTCAAACCTCGAGGATCAGTGCGAACTTCGCCGGTGCATCCAAACCCTGCGACATGATACACTCTGTTGCACACAAGCCACCTTATATCTTCCTCAAAACAACCACCATACCTACCTATAGTGGCATTTCCATAGCCATTCCGAGATATAATGCCATGCAACTTCCACCGTCACATCATATGACTAGTAGACTCGTTGTCATATTTCTTTGCATGATCATGTAGCTAACATAGCATTTGTGGGAAAACCACCGTTCATCATTATTATGCATGTTATGCTAGATCATTGCACATCCTGGTAGCCTGCCAAAGGCATTCATATAGAGTCATGTTGCTAAGTATTTTTTCATATCGAGTTGTAAGTAAATAGAAGTGCAATGCTATTCATTATTAGGGCACTGTCTAAGTGAGGAAAGGATAGTGGAGACAATGATTCCCCCACAAATCGGGATGAGACTCCGGACAAAAAATAAAAGAAAAAAAAGAAAAGGAAAAAAGATAGAAAAGAAAAAAAAAAGGAAAAAAGAAGGAAAAAAAGGAAAAGGAAAAGAAAAAAAAGAAAAAATGAGAGAAAAGAGAGAAGGGACAGTGCTACTACCTCCTTTTCCACACTTGTGCTTCAAAGTAGCACCATGTTTTTCATATAGAGAGTCTCATGTTTTGTCACTTTCATATGTTAGTGGGAATTTTTCATTATAGAACCTGGCTTGTATATTCCGATGATGGGCTTACTCAAATGCCTGAGTTCTTCATGAGCAAGCAAGTTGGATGCACACCCACTTAGCTTCAGTCGAGCTTTCATACACTTATAGCTGTAGTGCGTCCGTTGCATGGCAATCCCTACTCCTCGCATTGATATCCATTGATGGGCATCTCCATAGCTCGTTGATCCGCCTAGTTGATGCGAGACTTTCTTCTTCTCCATTTTCACCACTTTGAAACCTACCACCACAATTTATTCCATCTATATTCTATGTCCATGGTTCACGCTCATGTACTGACTGAGTAATAAAAGGCTGAAGCATGTTAAAAAGTATGATCCAATTGCCTGGCTTAACACCGTGGTGCTTAACATTTGTAATTATGTGGTGAAGACAGAGCCATGCCATGCTAATATGAGAAAATGAATGAGGGGTAAACATTCTTTAAGGATCGTACATTTTAAACATTGATGATTATGTTACTTATGTTCATGGATATTTCTATGTTGATGTTTGTTAATTCATCGTTTCTCAATGATCATACCTGCAAAAGATTACATGTTGGGTAGCATGTCACATCAAAAATTCTGTTTTTATCATTTACCTACTCGAGGACGAGCAGGAATTAAGCTTGGGGAAGCTGATACATCTCCAAGGTATCTATAACTTTTTATTGTTCCATGCTATTATATTATCATTCTAGGATGCATTTTAGGCATTTACTTGCTGTTTTATATTATTTTTGAGCACTAACCTATTAACACAGTGCCAAGTGCTAGTTATTGTTTTCTGCATGTTTTTGGCTTTTCAGGAATACTGTACCAAACGAAGTCCAAATACCCCGAAACTTGTTGACGATTTTTTTGGACAAAATAAGGACCTGGAAGCTTTGGAGGGAGGCCGGAGGCCCCATGGGGTGGCGCCAAGCCAACAGGGCATGCCCAGGGGGGTGGTCGTGCCCTCATGGCTTGGAGCCACCTCCTTTGGCCTCCCGTGCCCCTCTCTGTCCTATAAATTCTCAATTATCCCAAAAACCCTAGGGAGCCTCCCGAAACACTTATTCTGCCGCCGCAAGTCTCTGTTCTGCCGTGTGCCCATCTGGAGCCCTTTTCCGGTGCCCTGCCGGAGGGGGGATCGATCACAGAGGGCCTCTGCATCAACCTTGCTGCTCCCATGGTGATGTGTGAGTAGTTCACCACAGACCTACGGGTCCGTAGTTAGTACCTAGATGGCTATCTCTTTCTCTATGGTCTTCATTGCCATGATCATCGCGATTCTTGCGGTGATCTATCTTATGTAATCACTTTGTGAGGTGCGTTTGTTGGGATCCGATGAATTGTGGGTTTATGTTCAGATTATTCATGAAATATATTTGAGTCTTCTCTGAATTCTTATATGCATGATTATGATAGCTTCGTAATTCTCTCTGGTCTATTGATTTGGTTTGGCCAACTAGATTGATCTATTTCTAGTGAGAGAGGTGCGTTGTAGTGGGTTCAATTTGCGGTGCTCTATATCCCAGTGACAAAGTAGGGGACAAGACACATATTTGTATTGCTGCCACTAAGGATAAAACTATGGGGTTGATTCATATTAATTGGATTTTCTTTGTCTACATCATGTCATTGTTCTCCAAGCATTACTCTCTTTTACTTAATACTCTAGATGCATGCCGGATAGCGGTTGATGGGTGGAGTAATAGTAGTAGATGCAGGCAGGAGTTGGTCTACTTGCTTACGGACGTGACACCTATATGTAATGATCATTTCCATGTATAAATATTGTATATGTATGCGCTTTTCTATCAATTGCCCAATAGTAATTTGTTTACTCACATATATATTTACAAAAACATAAATTCCTTGCTGATTTTATTATTTGCATTTACTTTTTATATTTACTATATTTCAGTTATCTATCTATCAATACTTATTACTTGCAAGTAATGAGTTCAAGGGGATTGACAACCCTCTTGCCCGCGTTGGGTACAAGCGTGTGCTCTTTTGTGTGTAAGTGCTGAACACGGGAAATTGTGTGGTTCTCCTATTGGTTCAATAACCTTGGTTCTCACTAAGGGAAATACTTATCTATACTGTGGTGCATCATCCCCTCCTCTTTGATAAAAAACCCTTCGCAGATCACAAGTATCAATGGACCCGGAGAAGACCAAGGATGGGACGAAGGCAAGAAGAGACTTGGAAAATTTGGAAATCAATGCATATCTCCACATGTGTAAAAAGTCGTTAGAGGAAACGGAGACGGAGAAGGAGGCTAGGGAAAAGGGGAAAAAGTCAACAAGAAGGAAGAGAATTATTGCCCCCTTCTTGCTTCGCCCTAAGTCCGAACAAAATCGATCAATTCTTCAAGAGCCTTATAATACGTCTAAAACGTATCTATAATTTTTTCTTGTTCCATGCTGTTATATTATCATTCTTGGATGTTTTACAATCATTTTATAGCAACTTTATATCATTTTTTGGGACTAACCTATTGCCATAGTGCCAAAGTGTCAGTTGCTGTTTTTGCTTGTTTTTTACTTCGCAAAATATCAGTACCAAACGAAGCCCAAACATCGCGAAACTTTTTGGAAATTTTTTTTGGCCAGAAGACATCCAGTGGGCCAAAGAAGTGCCAGAGGGGAGGGTCGAGGAGACCACAACCCACCAGGGCGCGCCAGAGGCCCCAGGCGCGCCTTGATGGGTTGTGCCCTCCTCGGGACCCCTCTCCACCGCCTCTGACACCTATAAATTCCCGAATATTCCAGAAACCCTAGTAGAGTCGACAAAAAACACATCCAGCCGCCGCAAGTTCCAGAACCGTGAGATCCAATCTAACAGCATCACGGAGGGGCTCATCATCCTCATTGGTGCCTCTCTAATGATGCGTGAGTAGTCCAACATAGACCTACGGGTCCGTAGGCAGTAGCTAGATGGCTTCCTCTCTCTCTTTTGATTCTCAATACAATGGTCTCTTGGAGATCTACTTGATGTAAACTTTTGCGGTGTGTTTGTTGGGATCCGATGAATTTTGAGTTCATGATCAGTTTCTATCCATGAATATTATTTGAGTCATCTTTGATCTTTTATATGCATGATTACTTATAGCCTCATATTTCTTCTTCGAATCTTTGGTTTAGTTAGGACAACTAGATCGATTTTTCTTGCCATGGGAAGAGGTGCTTTGTGATGGGTTCGATATTGTGGTGTCCTCTCCGAGTGACAGAAGGGGCAGCGAGGCACGCATGGGTCATTGCTATTAAGGATAATAAGATGGGGTCTATTCCTACATGAATAGATCTTGTCTACATCATGTCACCGTTCTTATTGCATTACTCCATTTTTCCATGAACTTAATACACTAGATGCATGCTGGATAGCGGTCGATGTGTGGAGTAATAGTAGTAGATGCAAAATCGTTTCGGTCTACTAATCTTGGACGTGATGCCTATATAATGATCATCGCCTTGGATATCGTCATGATTATTTGATCTTCTATCAATTTCCCAACAGTAATTTGTTCACCCACCGTGTGCTATACTCACGAGAGAAGCCACTAGTGAAACCTACGGCCCCCGGGTCTACTTTTCCAACATATTGCTTTCCGGTCTATCTTTTTGCCGCTTTTGTTTTCAGATCTATTATTCCAAAAAACCCAAAAATACATTGCTGCACTTTTTATTTGCTCTTTTTATTTTGTGTTCTAGAGAGATCTATCTCTCCAATCTATCACTACCTAATCTATCTTTTTACCGTAGAGAGATTGACAACCTCTCTTTCGCGTGGGGTTGCAAGTATTTGTTCTTTGTGTGCAGGTGTTGTTTACGTACTGGTGGTGATCCTCCTACTGGTTCGAAACCTTCGTTTCATAACTGAGGGAAATACTTACCGTCGCTGTGCTGCATCATCCCTTCCTCTTTGGGGAAATACCAACGCAGTCTCAAACCACGTCAAAGCAATTTCTGGCGCCGTTGCCGGGGAGGCAGTGGTCTCTTCTACGTGCCAATCTCTGGCGCCGAGGAGACACCATCTTCATCTACCAGGTTCCTAATCACAAATCTCATATCCTTGCAATTACATTATTTGCCATTCGCCTCTCGTTTTCCTCTCCACCAGTTCACAAATATGCCATTCGCCCTTTTTTCGTTTGCCTTTTTCTCGTCAGATCTCTTGCTTGCTTGCAATCTTGTTTGCGTAGTCACGATGACTCAAGAAAACACCAGGTTGTGTGACTTTTCCAATACTAATAATAATGATTTTATTAGTACTCCGATTGCTCCTCCTGCCACTAGTGTGGAGTCTTGTGATATTAATGCCGCTTTGTTGAATCTTGTCATGAAAGATCAATTTGCCGGTAATCCTAATGAGGATGCCGCGTCCCATCTAAACACATTCGTAGAATTGTGTGATATGCGAAAGAAAAAAGATGTGGACAATGATATAGTGAAGTTTAAATTATTTCCTTTTTCTCTAGCATGAATTTTAAGCAACTTGAGCATGAACATGTTGCACAATCTTGGGAACGAAAGAAATTGATGCTAAGAAATTGTCCTACTCATGCTAAGAAATCTTTGGATGATCATTCAAAAAATTTATGCGGGATTGAATTTTGTCTCTAGAAATCTTTTAGATTCTGCCGCGGGTGGTACTTTCATGGAAATTACTTTGGGTGAAGCTACTAAATTGCTTGATAATATTATGGCAAATTATTCACAATGGCATACCGAAAGAGCCCCTACTAGTAAAAAGGTTAATTCGGTTGAAGAAATTGGTATTTTGAGTGATAAGGTTGATGCTTTGGTGAAGTTGGTTGCTAGTAAAAATGCTCCTATTGATATTAATGATGTCCCATTGTCTACCTTTATTGAGCAAAATAGTGATTCCGTAGATGAGAACTTCGTCTCACGAAACAATTTCAATAACAATGCTTATAGAGGTAATTTTAATCCTAGGCCTTTTCCTGGAAATTCCTCTAATAATTATGGTAATCCCTATGGTAATTCTCCTTACAATAATAATATGAACACCTCTGATCTTGAGAGTAATATTAAAGAATTTATCAATGCGCAAAAGGTTTTCAATACTACGATAGAAGAAAAGTTGAATAAAATTGATTATATGTCTAGAAGCATTGATAGAATTTCTCATGATGTAGAAAATCTCAAGTTGAAAGCTTTTGCACGTAAGATTGATGAATCAATTAAAGCTTTATATGTCTCTATGGATGAAAGTAAGAAAACAACCGCTATGCTTAGAGCTAGAAGAGAATTCTTAGAAAAATCTTTTTCTAGTGATTGCTTTCAGAAAAATGATGAAGATCTTAAAGTGGTTGGGTTTTCTTCTATTGATTCCTTGTTTCGTAATATTAATATTGATGATAAAGGGACTGAAGTAGAGCCAGCTTTAGCTAAAAGGCGTCCCAATAATTTGGAGGGTGAAAATCTTGATGAAAAAATTGATGAAAGTGGGTTTGAAGAGGTAAAAACTTTAACTAGTGATGTGCCCACTATTTTGGATTGCAAATACTTTAATTATGATAGTTGCTCTCTGATTGAATGTATTTCTTTGCTTCCGTCCATATTGAATTCACCCCATGCTTATGAACAAAATAAAGCTTTTAATAAACATATCGTTGATGCCATGATGAAATCTTTTGAAGAAAAGTTGGAGTTGGAGATTTCTATTCCTAGAAAATTACATGATGAGTGGGAACCTACCATTAAGGTCAAGATTAAAAATTATGAGTGCTTTGCTTTATGTGATTTGGGTACTAGTGTTTCCACGATTCCGAAATCTCTATGTGATGTGCTTGGTCTCACCAATATTGAAGAATGTTCTCTTAATTTGCACTTGGCGGATTAAACTATTAAAAAGCCTTTGGGAAGAATTAATGATGTTCTTATTCTTGCAAATAGGAACTATGTGCCCATTGATTTTTATTGTTCTTGATATTGATTGCAATCCGTCTTGTCCCATTATACTTGGTAGACCGTTCTTACGCACTATAAGTGTCGTGATTGATATGAAAGAAGGCAATATTAGATTTCTGTTTCCACTAAGAAAGGTTATGGAACACTTACCTAGAAGAAGAATTAAGCCACCATATGAATCAATCATGAGAGCATCCTATGGAGTAAAAACCAAAGATGACAATACTTGAATCTATGCGTTATGCCTAGCTAGGGGCGTAAAACGGTAGCGCTTGTTGGGAGGCAACCCAATGAATAAATTTATTTTCGTCTTTTCCTTGCTGTTTTTGAGTGATGGCACAATTATGCCTATGTTATGATTGTGTTTTTATGTTTTATTTAGTGTTTGTGCCAAGTAAAGCCTTTAGGATGATTCATAAGATGAGTAGAAACAATGCTGAATCTGAAACAGAAACTTTGCCTCCAGTGTTCGAATTTTCATTTTTTACTGGAACGTGATATTGAGCTGACATTTTAACAAAATATTTCTATACAGATTCTTTACATTGTCCTAAATTTTCCAAATTATTAGAGTTACAGAAGTATGGTTAGAGTACAGATTACTACAGACTGTTCTGTTTAAGACAGATTCTGTTTTCGTTGCATTGTGTGCTTGTTTTGATGAATCCATGGGTTGTATTGAAGGATATGAGCCATGGTAAAGTTAAAATACAATAGGTATAATGCAATAATAAAATTTGAATGGGTTTGCAACAGTACCTAAAGTAGTGATTTGCTTTATTATACTAACGGATCTCACAAAGATTTTGTTGAGTTTTGTGTGATTGAAGTTTTCAAGTTTTGGATGAGATCACGATGGATGAAGGAATAAGGAGTGAAAAGAGCCTAATCTTGGGGATACTACAGCGCCCCCAAGATATATCCAAAGATAAACAAGCAACTAAGCTTGGGGATGCCCCGAGTGGTATCCCCTCTTTCTTCTTGAGATTTGCTTGGAGCGTCTTGTATCATTTGAGTCTTTGCTTGCTTTGATTTTTAGGTTGTCACTTGTATCCTTTCTGGACACACCTATTTGAGAAAGCCAAAATTATGCTATGATTTGTTAGAATTGCTCTATATGCTTCACTTAAACTTTTTGAGCTAGAGAATTGCTCTAGTGCTTCACTTATATCTTTTTGAGCACGGTGTGCTTGGAAACTTTTGAAGAAACACTCTCATGCTTCAGTTAGATTAATCTGAGAGTTAGTAAATTTTGAAGAAATCCTCTCATGCTTCACTTATACAATTTTGAGAGATGAAATCTCTATGCTCATGTTCTTCACTTAAATTTGTTTGAGCTTGTCAAAAGCAATGGCAATATATATATGAAACTAGTCCCAAAGTGATAGATATCCAAGGAAGATATAATAAAAACTTTCATGAAGATCATTGGACAAATTCAAGTTGATTCCTTGTAATAGTTTTGAGACATGATGATAGTAATTTGTGCGTCATGTTAGTGAGTAATTATGCTTTAGTGAGAATATTGGTGTTAAGGTTTGTGATTCCCTATGCATGTATGAAAGTCAATAGTTATGCAATGAAACTACATCCTACTTATGGTGCATTATTCGGTGTTAGTTATGCTCAATGCTCACTTATGTGAATTTTCGTTTCTTGGTTGGTTGCTTCTAAATCTATTTGCTAGCCTCCACTTGTACTAAGTAGAAATACTACTGGTGCATCCAAAATCCTTAAACCCAGTTTTGCCTTATGAGTCCACCATACCTACCTTGTGCGGTATTTCCATGCCGTTCTAAGCAAATTTGTATGTGCCATCTCTACTTTTCCAAATAAATTTCCTTTTTGTGTGCTCGTACCGCTCATGAAACGGTAGGGGGTGTCCAATATTTTTCCATGCTAGATGTGTTATTCTCAAGATGAGTGTTTATTCACTTGTCATTGCACGAGAGTACGGCGGTAATAGGGATGCCCAGTCCCGAAAAGAAAAAAAGAAAAAAATTACTTTATGTTGTGAAATAATAAATCCCTTGGAAAGTGTTGGTATGGAAGGCAACCGTGGATACGGCCAGCCATGGATTGTGAAAGAATGGTGGAAAAAGGAATAAACTTTATTTTTTGTTTGGGAACCGCCTATGATATATCTAGCATGGAAAGTATTGTGAACTGCTTTGTCGTTTTCATTGACAGGAAAGGCATGCCACTCAAAATATTTTTCTCTCTCAATTTAAAACTTTCAGCTCTGGCACCTCTACAAATCCCTACTTCCCTCTGCGAAGGACCTATCTATTAAGTTTATGCAATTTTTATTTTTACTTTGAGTCATCTTCTCTTATAAAGCACCAACTAGGTGGCACTATGATCGTACTTGAGCATTGGGTGTAGCTAATATTTGAGTGTGTTTCATGAATGGATCAATAATTTAGTATGATGGGCTAGGGATAACTTTCTTTAGTGTTGATATTTTGAAAGACATGGTTGCTTGTTGGCATGCTTGAGTATTGAAGTCATTATGTTAAAACTACACTATTGCTTTGAACCACCTAAAGGTCCAAATGTCCATGCTACAAAAGAAAAGAATAGGTGATGAACATGTTAGGCAGCATTCCACATCAAAAATTCTGTTTTTATCATTTACCTACTCGAGGACGAGTAGGTCTTAAGCTTGGGGATGCTAATACGTCTCCAACGTATCTATAATTTTGGCTTGTTCCATGCTATTATATTATCATTCTTGGATGTTTTACAATCATTTTATAGTAACTTTATATCATTTTTTGGAACTAACCTATTGACATAGTGCCAAAGTGCCAGTTGCTGTTTTTGCTTGTTTTTTACTTCGCAGAATATCAGTACCAAACGAAGCCCAAACATCGCGAAACTTTTTGGAGATTTTTTTTGGGCCAGAAGACATCCAGTGGGCCAAAGAAGTGCCCGAGGGGAGGGTCGAGCAGACCACAACCAACAAGGGCGCGCCAGAGGCCCCAGGCGCGCCCTGATGGGTTGTGCCCTCCTCGGGACCCCTCTTCACCGCCTCTGACGCCTATAAATTCCCAAATATTCCAGAAACCCTAGGGGAGTCAACGAAAATCACATCCAGTCGCCGCAAGTTCCAGAACCGCGAGATCCAATCTAACACCATCACGTAGGGGTTCATCATCCTCATTGGTGCCTCTCCGATGATGCATGAGTAGTCCACCATAGACCTACAGGTCCGTAGGCAGTAGCTAGATGGCTTCCTCTCTCTCTTTTGATTCTCAATACAATGGTCTCTTGGAGATCTATTTGATGTAAGCTTTTGCGGTGTGTTTGTTGGGATACGATGAATTTTGAGTTCATGATCAGTTTCTATCCTTGAATATTATTTGATTCTTCTTTGATATCTTATATGCATGATTACTTATAGCCTCATATTTCTTCTTCGAATCTTTGGTTTAGTTAGGCCAACTAGATCGATTTTTCTTGCCATCGGAAGAGGTGCTTTGTGATGGGTTCGATCTTGCGGTGTCCTCTCCCAGTGATAGAAGGGGCAGCGAGGCACGCATGTATCGTTGCTATTTAGTATAACAAGATGGGGTGTATTCCTACATGAATATATCTTGTCTACATCATGTCACCGTTCTTATTGCATTACTCCGTTTTTCCATGAACTTAATACACTAGATGCATGCTGGATAGCGGTCGATGTGTGGAGTAATAGTAGTAGATGCAGAATCGTTTTGGTCTACTAATCTTGGACGTGATGCCTATATAATGATCATCGCCTTGGATATCGTCATGATTATTTGATCTTCTATCAATTGCCCAACAGTAATTTGTTCACCCACCGTGTGCTATACTCATGAGAGAAGCCACTATTGAAACCTACGGCCCCCAGGTCTACTTTTCCAACATATTGCTTTCCGATCTATCTTTTTGCCTCTTTTGTTTTCAGATCTATTATTCCAAAAAACCCAAAAATCCATTGCTGCACTTTTTATTTGCTTTTTTTTTATTTTGTGTTCTTGAGAGATCTATCTCTCCAATCTATCACTACCTAATCTATCTTTTTACCGTAGAGAGATTGACAACCTCTCTTTCGCGTCGGGTTGAAAGTATTTATTCTTTGTGTACAGGTGTTGTTTACGTTGTGGTGGTGATCCTCCTACTGGTTCGATACCTTGGTTTCATAACTAAGGGAAATACTTACCGTCGCTGTGCTGCATCATCCCTTCCTCTTTGGGAAAATACCGATGCAGTTTCAAGCCACGTCACCTTACCAGAATCAAAGTTAGTTCCCGTTACTGTGGAAAGATAAGTAGATTTCTAGACACCAAGAAGAAAAGGTTCAGCGAGATGAAGTCTCATGACTGTCACATGATGATGACAGAGATACTCCCAGTTGCCCTTAGAAAGATAATGGACAAGCATGTCTATGACACACTTACTGGTCTCTGCAACTTTTTTGACATTATCTCTCAAAAGTAGACCAGTGTGAAGCAGCTCCGAAGCAGGAAGAGATCATTGTTATACTAAATGAGCTTGAGATGTACTTCCTGCCCGTGTTCTTTGACGTCATGGTGCATTTGTGTGTCCACATTGTGGACGACATCATCAACCTCAGGCCGACATTCCTACATAGCATGATGTCGTTCGAGAGGATGAATGGGGTCATCAAAGGATTCGTTCGTAACATGCCCTGTCCAGATGGAAGAATCGTCTAGGGCTATCGAACCCAAGAGTGCATCTCCTTCTGCGAGAATTATCTAGCCGTCGGAGACCCTGTTGTTGGTTTGCCCGGCAACAAGCACGTTGGGAGGTTCGGAGGAGAAGGTCACACAAACGGAGGCTATCTGAGCCAAGAGTGCATCTCCTTCTACGAGAATTATCTAGCCGTCGGAGACCCTATTGTTGGTTTGCCCAGCAACAAGCACATTGGGAGGTTCGGAGGAGATCATTGTTATACTAAATGAGCTTGAGATGTATTTCCTGCCCACGTTCTTTGACGTCATGGTGCATCTGTGTGTCCACATTGTGGACGACATCATCGACCTCAGGCCGACATTCCTACATAGCATGATGCCGTTCGAGAGGATGAATGGAGTCATCAAAGGATTCGTTCATAACATGTCCTGTCCGGATGGAAGCATCGTCTAGGGCTATCTAACCCAAGAGTGCATCTCCTTCTGCGAGAATTATCTAGCTATAGGAGACCCTGTTGTTGGTTTGCCCGGCAACAAGCACGTTGGGAGGTTTGGAGGAGAAGGTCACACAAACGGCCGGAGGGGACTGCATGTGGACCACTTGGGTCGACGCAACGACTTTGACAGAGCTAACTTAGTAGTGCTACATCACCTAGACGTCGTAGATCCTTTCGCGACACTGCAGAAAGAAGCCATCGCAAAGAACTACCATGACTACGGGCTGCACAAGACAGACACCGAAGTTATTAGAGAGCACAACTCCACTTTCTTGCCTTGGTTCAAAGAGCAAGTTCTTGTTAATCCCCCAGAAGAGAGTTGTATGGCCGGATTGCTCATATACGCCTTAGCACATAGCCCCGCGCCCAACTTCGCGGCCTATCAGGCATACGATTTCAACGGATACCCGTTCTACACGGAGGCCAAAGATGAAAACAGTGATTACTAGAACTCAGGGGTGACGTTGGAAAGCATGACCGGCGACAACGGCACAACTAAAAGATTCTACGGAAGGGTCGAAGAGATCTGGGAGCTTGACTACTCTGGACTACATAGTGCGACAATGTTCCATGTCAGATGGTCTAAGTCCGTCCAAAGAAAAAACTGGTATTTCACTGTCATGTCTATACCCAATGCCAAGAGTGCTACCATGAACGTCATTGATGACCCACAAGTATAGGGGATCAATCGTAGTCCTTTTGATAAGTAAGAGTGTCGAACCCAACGAGGAGTAGAAGGAAATGACAAGCGGCTTTCAGCAAGGTAATTTCTGCAAGCACTGAAATTTTAGATAACAGATAGTTTGATAGCAAGATAATTTGTAATGAGCAAGTAACGATAATGGTAAACAAGGTGCAGCAAGGTATCCCAATCCTTTTGAGGCAAAGGACAGGCCAGAACAATCACTAGTATTAGGCAAAGTGTTCTTGAGGGTACACGGGAATTTCGTCTAGTCACTTTTATCATGTTGGTTTGATTCGTGTTCGCTACTTTGATAATTTGATATGTGGGTGGACCGGTGCTAAGGTGATGTTATTACTTGAACTAACAACCTACTTATGATTAACCCCCTCGCAAGCATCCGCAACTACGAGAAAAAGTATTAAGACAAAGTCTAACCATAGCATTAAACATGTGGATACAAATCAGCCCCTTACGAAGTAGCGCATAAACTAGGGTTTAAACTTCTGTCACTCTAGCAACCCATCATCTAATAACTACTCCACAATGCATTCCCTTAGGCCCATGAATTGTGAAGTGTCGTGTAGTCGACGTTCACATGACACCACTAAGGGAATCACAACATACATATCATCAAAATATCGAACAGATATCAAATTCACATGATTACTCGCAACTTGACTTCTCCCGTGACCTCAAGAACAAAGGTAACTACTCACAAATAATAATCATGCTCAAGATCAGAGGAGTATTGAATAGCATAATGGATCTGAACATATAATCTTCCATCAAATAAACCATATAGTAATCTACTACGCAAGGTAATCAACACTACTAGTCACCCACAGGTACCAATCTGAGGTTCCGGTACAAAGATTGAACACAAGAGATGAACTAGGGCTTGAGAGGAGATGGTGTTGTTGAAGATGTTGATGAAGATTGGCCTCCCAAAGATGAGAGGGGTGTTGGTGATGACGATAGCTTCGATTTCCCCCTCCGGGGGGAAGTTCCCCCGGCGGAATCGCTCAGCCGGAGGGCAAAAGTGCTCCTGCCCAAGTTCCACCTCGCGGCAGCGGCGCTTCATCCCAAAAGTCCTCCTCTGATTTTTTCTAGGTCAAGAGTGACCTTATACCAGAAGATGGGCATCGGAGGTGGGCCAGGGTAACCACAGCCCATCAGGGCGCGCCCAGGGGGGCCTGGCGCGCCCTGGTGGGTTGTGCCCACCTGGGAGGCCCCCTCCGGTAGTTTTCAGCTCCAGTATTTTTTATTAAATGCAAAAATAATCTCCGTAAAATTTCAGCTTCATTGGAGTTGTGCAGAATAGGTATCTCTGACGTGCTTTTCTTGGGTCCAGAATTCCAGCTGCCGGTATTCTCCCTCTTTGTGTAAACCTTGCATATTATGAGAGAAAAGGCATTAGAATCACTCCCCAAAGCATTATTATTCAACAAAACAAAGTAAATAACAGTAGGAAATCATGATGCAAAATGGACGTCTCAACTGCCCCAAGCTTAGACCTCGCTTGTCCTCAAGCGAAAGCCGATATTGAAAAACATGTCCACATGGTTTGAGAGAGAGGTATCGATAAAAATAAAATACGGACATAGAAGCATCATGCTTATTAACATAACAGCAACAAACTCTAACATAAGAACTTATTTCAATACATTTTTATCATAAAGCTTCTCATGAACAAGTAACAATTCATCACAACATAGAAGTATGAAGCATAAACCTTATTGGGAACCAACAGACTATGTTCTCAGTCAACTTTGCAACTACAATTCATCATATTTTCAGGAAGGGTCTCATCTCGGAGCCTTTTGGCAAGTCCACATACTCAACCATCATTTAGTCTTCTATGATTGCTAACGCTCACAGCATATCCATGAACAAAAAGTTTCAACCGGACACGTAGGAAGATAGGGGATTATAGTTCCGCCTCCCAACTAACTCACCTCAACGGTGATGTCAGCAATAATAACTCATGATCACCCATATCCAACTGGATATATGTGCCTAGATCTTTCCTCACCACATGATGCTTGCAAAAGAAAAAGTAAAAAGGAATAGGGAAGAATACTTTGACTCTTGCATAAAAGTAAGTGCATAAAACTAAAAGATAGGCTCTTCGCAGAGGGAAGCAGAGGTTGTCATGCGCTTATTGGTTTGTATGCCCAATCCCTTAATGTAAAAGAATGTCACGCTATATTGCCCCCTATGATAGCAACCTTTATTACGCAGTCCGTCGCTTTTATTACTTTGCCATCATAAGTTCGTATAGCGCTCAATTTTCTCTTACACTAATTGATCAAAACACTTTTAGAAGCAATTTTTATTGCCTTGTTGCACCGATGACAACTTACTTGAAGGATCTTTCTCGATCCATAGGTAGGTATGGTGTACACTCAAGGAAAGAGTTTGGTTTGGGTTTTTGGATGCACAAGTAGTATCTCTACTTAGTGCGGAATTTTTGGCTAGCAAAGATATTGGGCAAGCACCACATGTTAAAGGATCTGTGACAATATAACTTCTATGTGGATATGAACAAACATAAATCATTACGTTGTCTTCCTCGTCCAATGTCAACAATTTTGACATATAATATTTGATGGGGGCTCAAAATCATATAAGATGTCCAAGATGGTGTATTTGCATGTGAATCTTCTCTTCCCTAATTAATTCTTTCATGAATTGCATCATTGACCAATGCTATGTTTGTCAATCTCCAATAAATTTTACTACTTATACTTTTCCTTATGTGATGTCATTACTCACCATAAGATTAGCATACGATTCTTTTCATTTCTTTCCTCTCCTTTATTTGATTGCAACAAGAAAGTAGAGAGGCAAAAACTCAAACTAAACTTTATTATATAACTTTCACTCGATTACATAGATAGATAGGCCACGGAACTAACACACGAAAATAGATCATGCTAAATTTTTATTCAACTAAAGCAAAGGGAAACTCAAGATCGAACTAAAATAGGTAAAGGTTAATAAAAGTGGTGGTGATACGATACCGGGGCACCTCCCCCAAGCTTGGCTCAAGCCAAGGGGAGTGCCCATACCCGTGTGCTCAAGTCTCCTTTGGTGGTGGTGATGAAGAAGGTGGAGGTGTTGATGTAGGTGGTGGTGGTGATCTAGTAAGCTTGTCCTCCAGCTTCCAGGGCAAGGGCTCCCCATCAAAGGTTGACGCGAGAGTCCCCTGAGTCCTGCAACTGGCAGCTAAACTCATACCTTTAAATATCACTTCATATTCGAAGACTTGGTTTTGAAGATCATAAACTTGGCTCTGTAGAAAATTAATTTGCTCGTTGAGGGTGGAGATGATGTCCTTCACAGACCGGCCATCCACCATCTGATCACGGGTGAATTCCGTGATCATGGAGTGATTGGCACTAAGTCCACACTCCACCATCTTCTGGCACTTGAAGATTTCCTGTTCCACCGCCTCGAGCCTAGCCTCCATGCTTCCGGTCTTCTTGGGTCCCTGAACATCGCGGATGTGGAGCACCCCCTCACGCATCTCAATGGCTTGAGGGTGCTTCATCACCTCCGGCAAATACGGGTTGATGACCTTCTCGAAGAACTTGTCCTTTGGAGGAGCTTGGTGGAGCCATGGAGATCTAGATCTGACGAGAAAACAGCAAGAAACAAGAACAGAGGATTTTTCTGCGATGCGGTCGTCAAAACAGTCGGGGGTATATATAGAGAGAATTTTTATTCTTGGGGAACAAGTATTTGGAAGGAAAACGGAGTCGGGAAGGCATCCGAGGTGGGCACAAACCACCAGGGCGCGCCCAGGGGTGTCTGGCGCGCCCTGGTGTATCGTGCTCGCCTCGATCACCTTCCAGTTTATTTTTTTATTTCCAAAATTCTAAAATATTCCAAAACTGACAAAAATATTTTTGCGGATTTTTCGGAGTCCGTTTAGTTACCGTATCACGTACCTCCTATTTTTAAGTATTCTGGAGTGTTTCGGAAGGTTTATTTTATGTGTTCCTCCGGTGTCATGGTTTGGATAACATTGCTTTCAACGTTAATAGGCGTACCTGAGATATAATGCTTAATTCTTTATCCATTGACCACCTTCGGGTTAGTACCTTCGGCGTTATTAATCTTGATAGCTCTTGAACGATAGACCTCTTCGATAATATATGGTCCTTCCCATTTTGAGAGAAGCTTTCCTGCAAAAAATCTTAAACGAGAGTTGAACAAAAGAACATAATCTCCTATTTTGAATTCACGCTTTTGGATTCTTTTGCCATGCCATCTTTTTACTTTTTCTTTGAATAGCTTGGCATTTTCATAGGCTTAGGTTCTCCATTCATCTAGTGAGCTAATATCAAATAGCCTTGTTGATGGTATAATCTGGCTACTTAGTATATGATGAGCCAAATTAATTTAATGATTTATCAAGCTGATCGGTTAATGAATTGTTGAAGTATTGCCACATGGATTTTCATGGACAGCGAAGATACAAATCCTGAAAAGAATCAGATGTTATATTGAACCATGGGTGTGCTGCATGCATGAGGTATACATCTACGTATGAGAAGAAGTATGCTTAGTCCTGATGGTCATTATCCAGTTTGATTTGCGACGTTACCGGAATATTTTATTCATAAAAGGCAAGACAAGGAGTACTTGTACACGTATATGGCCAAGAGAGGTCGCCATGCAGGTTAGCTATGCGGGTTAGCTGGCCGATTGAAAACGTAAATATAGTGCTATATATGGTAATCGTGCTATACATGGTAACCCAAGTAAGATGGCCAGATTCTAGTCGGTTTAGCTTTGGAAATGTTTTCGTATACGCCAAGTCCAGCATGCCAATATAAATGTAAGGCCGTGTCCGATTGAAACGAACAATCGATCTACACAACAAAAACCAATCTACTTTTTCACGTACTTTTTTCTATCGTTACTCTCCGCCGTGCCCTAGCAACCCTAGAGCCCGGATCATCTTTGCCGTTTTGCATCGAAAAGCGGCCGTACTCCTCTACGAAATCAAGGAATTCTTTGTTGCTTTGCCCGGAAAGCATCCGTTCATCGTCACGTAAGCACGACGGTTATCGTGGTGTCACGCGGTAAATTTGCGTGGCAACACAATTGGCGACTCCGCTGGGGACACGAGAAGAACAAGAACACACATACGATGGACAAGAACGGAAGCGACTTCAACGTGGACAATGTCATCGCCGTCACACTCGACGATCTGTCGGAGGACGATCGGCGCGAGTTTGAGCGGGAGCTTGAGGAAGAGCAGGCTGAAAGGAGAAAACTGAAGTTGGCTGGATACCAGAAGACAAGGAACGGCGTCGTCAAGAAGGTAGCTGCGTCGAATCCTTCCCATTCGCTCGGCGCTAAGGTAAAAAAGTCAACCGAAGAAATTGCTCATTTAATTGATATGTCCGTAGCAAGTAAATATGGTTCTGATATGACAAATACGGCACGCACAATTACTAAAGCTGTAGTCGATAAATTTGAAGAATTTAAGGAGCAGCTTAGTAAAGATCTTGGAATTAATCTACCTCATCCTGCTCAATCATTGGGGCTGCAAACTGATCATGAGTATTATGATAAAAAGCTGATGCCTATGGAAAATAATAGATTATTTAACTTGCCTAGCAATATTCATATGCCTGGTGCATCGGCTAATGTTATTCAGCCTCACGTTGCTTTCAATAATAATCAAGGTGGCCGGAACTTTGCTAGTAGTTCGGCTAATAATTTTATTTCATTTGCTGCTCCTTCTGTTGTTACGACTTCGGTCCCACCAAATTACAGCAACATTAACCGAAGTGTAGGAATAAATTCTAATTTGCAGCAACCTTTTTACCAAACAGTAGCGTATAATACGCCACCGCTGCAGCCTATCGGTACCGGCGTTCCGTACGGGCTGATACCTGATTCATATTTTAGTGGGTCTCCGTTGCAAACATCACATGCTCAAAATTCTTTGCCGGAGTTTCTGCCGCGTGTTCCACAAACCAATTCTTTACAGCCCAATGATAGTTTTAAGGATCAACTTGCTAGTATACTTAGAGAATTTGGTTTAGAACCTAAGGGTAGAGCACGTGTTTATCAAAAACCATATCCTGATTACTTTGATTCAACGCCATATCCTCGTGGTTTTTGAATTCCAGATTTTGTTAAATTTACGGGGGATGATGGTACATCAACTTTTGAGCATATAGGACAATTTTTAGCACAATGCAGCGAGGTCGGCACATTGGACATTTTCAGAGTCAAATTATTTCCATTATGTTTGTCCGGTACTGCATTTACTTGGTTTACATCGCTGGCCCCTAATTCTGTTTCAACATGGGCACAATTGGAGCAAAAAATTCATGAGTATTTTTATGGCGGTGAAACTGAACTTCGGCTTTCAGATTTGACTATGGTTAGGCAGAAATATAATGAGCATGTTCATGATTATATTAAGAGGTTTAGAGATGTCAAGTACCGATGTTTTAGCTTGACCATAGCCGAAAAGGATTTAGCTGATCTTGCCTTTTCGGGTTTGCTCACTCTTATTAAGGATAAATTAGAAGGTCAAGAGTTTTTAGATGTTAATCAAGTTTTGCAAAAGGCTTTGGCACAGGAAAACCGGGCTAAGGAAATTAAACAATATAGCCGGTTTAAAGATAACAAAAACAAAGAGAAGGATAATCAAGCGGTTAATGCCTTAGATTATGATAGTGATTCGGCTAGTGAGGATGATGTTAATATATGTGTAGCCAAATGGGTTCAAGCGCCAAAGTCAAAACCTTTTGCATGTTCTGCATTGAAAGCCACACCTGCTACAAGAGAAGAAATTAAGTACACTTTTGATGTTAGCAAGTGTGATAGAATTTTTGATGTGTTACTGCAAGGAAAATTAATTAGAGTAAGAGAGGGTCATGTAATTCCACCTCCAGAAGAATTGGGTAGAAGAGCTTATTGTAAGTGGCACAATTATTTTTCTCATGCTACTAATGATTGTAATGTGTTCCGTCGACAGGTACAATCGGCCATTAATGAAGGACGATTGACATTTACAGAAGGTTCTAAGATGAAGCTCGATAGCGACCCTTTTCCTATCAATATGATCGAGTTTGAGAATAAGAATATGCTTATTCGGTCGGATCAGACCGAATCCGCAAGAGAGAAAAATGTTGTTGATGATAATGCTCCTCCAAAGATGGTCAAACCAAAAAATCCAGAAGTAGGAGTGTGGAAAGTCAATGGAAGAAGGAAACAAGCTCCGAGACCAAAGCCAACAGTTAGCATGTTGTTGGAAAAGTACGCCTCACGCAGGTCCGGCAATATATTTAATCGGCTTGGAGGTGTTAAGCGTCGTAGGTCTCCTTCTGGACCTGGCGGTCATGAGCAATGGCGAGGAAATTCATATGACCAGCGGCCATATTTTGCAATGCAGCCAGCATATTGGGGCGGTGCACCTCCTATGTATCCACAGTTTCATCCGTGGGATTTTAATCCATGGGCGCCATATTATACGGGACCAGCAGGTTATTGTCAGCCGAGGTGGAATCCATCGAGACCAGTTTATAGAGAACCAATGCGTGACAAAAGAGCTCGTTTTAATCAGGATCGTCGACCACGTGATGCAATCGTCGTTCAAGGGAACCGGTCGCCGGTGCATAATACGGATAACAGGAATTATAGTGGTGGCCGCAAGCTCACTTTGGTGCCTAAGCCTGTACAAAGTTCAGATGATTTAAATACTTCTCATGGTCTGAGACTTGGGGAAAATAATTCATCTAAAGGTGTTGAGAATAGTAAAGAAACAGAAAATGCTCATGTAGCATGATGTGTATCGGTGCAAGGAAAAGACGCTGGTACGCATGACAAGGGTTTGATTAAGACAATCATCATTGCATCTTCTAGCTCTAGTTAGAAAGGTGATTCAGTTAATACAACCGATCAGGTTGTGGGACGCAGCTCACGTGCATCCACAAGTTGGTCTCCCCAAATTGTCTTTGGCACATTTACTCATGCATCTGATTTGGAGCCCATGGTACGTACATGTTCAGAGAAAGAAATTGTGCTTGCTAGAGATGGTGATTCAGCCTATGCATGTACTGGTATATTTTCTGGAGGCAACGGGAGATACGAACCTAGTGGTATATTTGATCAGCGGAATATTTCTTCGGCCAGGGACAGATTATTTACACCAAAAACTGCAGTTCGTCAGTATAGGCCGAGAGACTCGGGGGGCAGTAGAATTCAATCAGTCGCTCCTGGGACTAAACCGGGACCTCGGTGGTGTCCGACGGGATTAACACATACAGAGAAACGCCGAGTACAGCGGCTGCGAGCACTGGAGATCCGGGAAGAGATAGCTGAGAAGAAGCGCGATGAACTGTTTAATCAAGAAAGACCAATGGTCCCTACCAAAACTTGGAAGGAGAAGCGCATCGTGGTGGAGGTGAATAGGGCCGCCGATGACACAACGGACGACATTGCAGATGACACGATGGATAATCTCGCAGATGATACGGTCAATGGCGAGAATTCAGAGGACAGCGATGATACACTTAGTGACATCGATGTTAACATGGTGTTCGCTTTACCTGCTGAATGTTGTGCGCCCGAGGCTGAAGTTGTAGAACTTGTTCTTGGTGCAAAAAATGCTACATTTGAGAAACCCGAGAAGCCCGAGAAGCACTTGAAACCATTGTTCATCAGGGGTCACATTGACGGTAAGCCTATTGGTCGCATGCGTGTTGATGGAGGTGCTGGAGTTAATATTATGCCTTTTTTGGTTTTTCTAAATTGGGCCGAAAAGAGAGTGAATTAATCAAGACGAACATGGGTCTTAGTGGTTTCTCCGGAGAGTTGTCTGAAGCCAAGGGTGTTATTTCTATGGAGCTCACGGTAGGTAGCAAAACATTACCGACTGCATTTTTTGTTGTTGAAGTCAAAGGTCGGTATAATGTTCTTTTGGGGCGTGATTGGATTCATGCAAATTGTTGCATCCCTTCCACTTTACATCAGTGCTTGATTCAGTGGGTTCATGATGACGTGGAGGTGATTGAGGCGGATAATTCAGCCTGCATTGCTTTGATAGAGGCATCGGTTGATTGGCAACACGGTGAGATGCGATGTTTGACCGGTAGAGATTTATCGGACTATGATTATATCAGCATCGGTAAAGATGGTTTTGAACCTATACATGCACAGCCGGCTAGCATAGCTCGGCTTAATGATCTGTCTATATAAATGATGAGTAAAGAAGATAATATTAAGTGGCTGCAAAGACGCACTGAGGAATATCGTTCCGGAAAGAGCGATATGCATGAAGCAATTGAAGATTTTGATGATATGGAGAAGCTTGGGCAGGGATTCTCATCGGCTGATCCACTTGAAGAGATAGATATTGGTGATGGAAGCATTCCAAGGCCTACATTTATCAATGCTAAATTGGAAGCCGATCAGAAAATCAAGGTAAAATTGAATCATTTGTTCCATTGCTTCGGCTAAAGAATGAAGCCGAATTTACTTGGGGGGCAGAGCAACGGGAGGCTTTTAATAATATAAAGAGATATTTGTCGAGGCCTCCAGTATTGCGAGCGCCCAAGTCTGGTGTGCCGTTCAGGTTATACATTGCTGCACAAGATAGAGTGATCGGCGCGGTGTTGGCGCAGGAAGACGGCGGGAAAGAGTACATTATTGCATACTTAAGTCGCCGTTTGCTGGACGCCGACACTCGGTACGTGTTTATTGAAAAGTTATGCTTATCTTTATATCATGCGTGTACCAGGTTTCGACCGTATTTACTTTCTAGCACATGTGTAGTAGCCTGTCAAGCCGACGTGATTAAATATATGTTGCAACAGCCGATTCTTAGTGGTAGGATTGGAAAGTGGGCTTATGCATTAATAGAATATGATTTAGAATATGAATCGTTGCGTGCTATGAGAGGTCAAGTTATCGCCGATTTTATTGTTGATCATAGGATTGAGGATGAAGAGAATATTAATTATGTTAGTGTATGCCCATGGAAACTTTATTTTGATGGATCGGTTTGTAGAGAAGGACAAGGCGTCGGTAATGTTTTAATTTCTCCTAACAATGTTATTTATGAGACATCGGTCCGTTTAGAGTATCTTTGCACTAATAACCAAGCTGAGTATGAAGCTTTATTGTTTGGTTTACAAAATTTAGTAGACATGGGTGTGAAAGATATAGATGCTTTTGGGGATTCGCTTCTTGTAGTACAACAAATTAAAGGCGAATTTTAGTGTTTTGATGGGTTATTAAATAGTTATTTGGACCGATGATTAGATATAATTAAATCTCTAGATACATTCACCATCCATCATATACCTAGAGAAGAGAATTCTAGAGCTAATTGTTTAGCACAACAAGCATCCGGTTATCACATTAGTAAAGGAGTGTTTTTTATACTAGACAAGCCGATGCATACTGATGTAAGAGATAAGTCCATAGTGTTGGGTACTTTGTCACATGGTACACTTGGTCCTATGTCAGTTCAACGACTAGCAGTACAGTGTGGTGCAGATTCGGTGCATGAGTTACAAACGACCGAATTAGCAAATAATTTAGAGCCAAGTGATTGGAGAATTCCTCTAGTTAATCATTTAAAGGATCCAAGTCAAACGAGAGATAGGAAAATTCGTCGACAAGCTTTAAAGTATACTTTGTTTAACGATGAGTTGTATCACCGAACAATAGATGGGTTATTTTTAAAGTGCTTGGATTCTGATCAATCTAGAGTAGCTATGGGTGAAGTGCATGAAGGAATATGTGGGACACATCAGTCGGCTCACAAAATGCGATGGTTATTAAAAAGAGCGGGTTTTTATTGGCCGACTTTGCTAGAGGATTGTTTTCGGTACTATAAAGGTTGTGAGGCATGTCAAAAATTTGGTAATATACAGTTAGCGCCCGCGGCTATGTTAAATCCCATAATTAGGCCGTGGCCATTTAGAGGATGGGGCTTAGATTTTATTGGTGAAATACATCCTTCGTCTTCTAAAAGACATCGCTTCGTCCTAGTAGCTACAGATTATTTTACTAAATGGACTGAAGCGATTCCTTTGAAAAATATGACTCATAAGGAAGTTATTAGTTTTGTTTTGGAGCATATTATTCACAGATTCATCATTCCTCAAACTTTGCCTACCGATCAAGGTGCTTCTTTTATGTCTCATCAATTTCGTGACTTTGCCGAATCTTTAGGAATCAAATTGTTAAATTCGTCGCCTTATTATGCTCAAACTAATGGACAGGCCGAATCTAGCAATAAAACTTTAATTAAGCTTATAAATAAGAAAATTGAGGAGCATCCGAAAAGATGGCATGAGGTACTTTCGGAAGCATTATGGGCTCATCGGATATCTAAGCATGGAGCGACTCAAGTGGCACCGTATGACCTGGTGTATGGTCAGGAGGCGGTGCTACCTGTAGAGGTTAATTTACAGGCTCTTAGAGTGGCCAGACAAAATGATTTTTCGGCTGTAGATTATAATGATTTGATGATGGATAAGATAGATGACATTTCAGAAGAGAGATTGCGAGCCTTGCGAGAAATTGAGAAGGATAAATTAAGAATAGCTAAGGCTTATAATAAAAAGGTACGAGAAAATCGTTTTAAATAGGAGATTTAGTGTGGAAGACGATTTTACCTATTGGAACTAAAGATAGAAAATTTGGCAAATGGTCGCCGAGTTGGGAAGGTCCGTATAAAATTATGGAGATTGTTCCTGGAAATTCATACTTTGTACAATCTTTGCAGGGAGAGAAGTTGTCCAAAGCTCTCAATGGAAAATATTTGAAAAAGTATTATCCTAGCATGTGGCAGGAGGCCTGAAGATGTTGTGGCCAATATGTTTTCAAGTATCGCCCTAAGAAAATTTGGCCGATATATTATCTGGATATCGCCCTAAGCAACGACATAGTGTGATGGATTTCATTCTACTGTAATTGCTATAGTGTTTTTGGTCAATACAATTCTACCAAAAACAGGGGGGGCATGTGTTGATGGTATAATTTGGCTGCTTAGTATATGATGAGCCAAATTAATTTAATTATTTATCAAGCTGATCGGTTAATGAATTGTTGAAGTATTGCCACAGGGATTTTCATGGACAGCGAAGATACAAATCCTGAAAAGAATGAGATGTTATATTGAACCATGGGTGTGCTGCATGCATGAGGTATACATCTACGTATGAGAAGAAGTATGCTTAGTACTGATGGTCATTATCCAGTTTGATTTGCGACGTTGCCGGAATATTTTATTAATAAAAGGCAAGACAAGGAGTACTTGTACACGTATATGGCCAAGAGAGGTCGCCATGCAGGTTAGCTATGCGGGTTAGCTGGCCGATTGAAAACGTAAATAGAGTGCTATATATGGTAATCGTGCTATACATGGTAGCCCAATTAAGATGGCCAGATTCTAGTCGGTTTAGCTTTGGAATTGTTTTCGTATATGCCAAGTCCAGCGTGCCAATATAAATGTAAGGCCGTGGCCGATTGAAACGAACAATCGATCTACACAACAAAAACCAATCTACTTTTTCACGTACTTTTTTCTATCGTTACCCTCCACCGTGCCCTAGCAACCCTAGAGCCCGGATCATCTTTGCCGTTTTGCGTCGAAAAGCGGCCGTACTCCTCTACGAAATCGAGGAATTCTTTGTTGCTTTGCCCGGAAAGCATCCGTTTGTCGTCACGTAAGCACGACGGTTATCGTGGTGTCGCGCGGTAAATTTGCGTCGCAACAAGCCTGTTTTCTCCGCCAAGTTAGAAATCATAGTTGAGTTCTTCAATTGCCCAAAATGCTTTGTGTTCTAGTTCTAGAGGCAAATGACAAGCTATCCCATACACCATTTTATATGGAGACCTACCCATAGGATTTTATAAGCTGTTCTATAGGCCCAAAGTGCATCATCTAATATCTTAGACCAATTCTTACGAGACCTATTGATAGTTTTTTGTAATATTAATTTTATTTCTCTATTGCTAAGTTCAACTTGACCACTAGATTGAGGATGATAGGGTGATGCAATTCTATGGTTAACATCATATTTAGCAAGCATCTTACGGAAAGCACCATGAATAAAGTGTGAACCACCATCGGTCATTAAATATCTAGGGATTCCAAACCTCGGGAAGATAACCTCTTTAAGCATTTTAATGGAGGTGTGGTGATCGGCACTACTAGTTGGAATAGCTTCTACCCACTTAGTGACATAATCAACCGCAACCAAAATATGAGTGTACCCATTGGAGGAAGGAAAAGGCCCCATATAATCAAAACCCCAAACGTCAAATGGTTCGACAACAAGTGAATAATTCATAGGCATTTCCTGACGCTTACCGATAT
Organism: Elymus sibiricus; assembly: GCA_039707655.1. NCBI lineage: Eukaryota > Viridiplantae > Streptophyta > Magnoliopsida > Poales > Poaceae > Elymus > Elymus sibiricus. The sequence continues at coordinate 365,383,704 of CM077663.1, read as the reverse complement.
TACCAATTCTTTGACATTCATCACAAGACAAGACAAACTTATGGGCATCCTTGAAGAGAGTAGGCCAATAAAAACCAGATTGCAATACCTTATGAGCAGTTCTATCTCCCTCATGATGTCCTCCATAAGCTTCGGAATGACATTTCCGTAGGATTTGTTCCTGTTCATGCTCAGGTACACAACGTCTAATAATACCATCTACTCCTTCTTTATAAAGATGTGGGTCATCCCAAAAGTAATGTCTCAAGTCATAGATTTTTTTTCTCTTTTGTTGATAAGTAAAGCTAGGTGGTATATATTTAGCGACAATATAATTAGCATAATCAGCATACCAAGGTGTGTTTTGTGAGACACTTATTGCAGCTAGCTGTTCGTCAGGGAAACTATCATCAATAGGTAGTGGGTAACCAAGAATATTTTCTAACCTAGACAAGTTATCAGCTACAGGGTTCTCAGCTCCTTTCCTATCAACGATGTGTAAGTCAAATTCTTGAAGCAAAAGATCCCACCTAATGAGTCTAGGTTTAGCATCTTTCTTTTCCATAAGGTATTTTATAGCAGCATGATCTGTGTGAACAATAACTTTGGAGTCAACAATATAGGATCTAAATTTATCACAAACAAACACAACTGCTAAAAATTCTTTTTCAGTAGTAGCATAGTTTCGTTGAGCACTGTCTAGAGTTTTACTAGCATAATGGATAACATTCAATTTCTAATCAACTCTTTGCCCTAGGACAGCACCAACTGGATAATCACTAGCATCACACATAATTTCAAAAGGCAAGTTCCAATCAGGTGGTTGTACGATAGGTGCAGAGGTTAAGGCTTTCTTGAGTGTTTCAAAGGCTTCCACACAATCATCATCAAAAACGAAAGGAATATCCTTTTGAAAAAGATTAGTAAGAGGCCTAGAAATTTTAGAGAAGTCTTTAATGAACCTCCTATAAAAACCAGCATGACCAAGAAAACTTCAAATACCTTTAATATCCCTAGGATATGGCATTTTCTCAATTGCATCAACTTTAGCTTTATCCACCTCAATACCTCGTTCAGATATTTTATGCCCCAAGACAATGCCTTCATTAACCATAAAGTGGCAATTCTCCCAATTCAAGACAAGATTAGTTTGTTCACATCTCTGCAAAACTCGATCAAGGTTGCTTAAGCAATCATCAAAAGAAGTTCCGTAAACGGAAAAATCATCCATGAAAACCTCCACAATCTTTTCACAAAAATCGGAGAATATAGCATTCATACATCTTTGAAAGGTAGCAGGTGCATTGCATAAACCAAAAGGCATACGTCTATAAGCATAGGTTCCAAAAGGGCAAGTAAAGGTAGTTTTCTCTTGATCAGATTGTGACACAGGTATTTGAGAGAAACCATAATATCCATCTAGGAAACAAAAGTGTGTGTGCTTAGACAGTCTCTCTAGCATTTGATCAATAAACGGTAGAGGGTAATGATCTTTTCTAGTAGCTTTATTTAATTTTCTAAAATCAATTACCATTCTATAGCCAGTGACAATTCTTTGTGGAACGAGTTCATTCTTATCATTAGGAACAACGGTAATACCTCCTTTCTTAGGGACACAATGAACAGGACTTACCCATCTACTATCAGCTATGGGATAGATTATACCTGCTTCCAGAAGCTTTAATATTTCAGTTCTTACCACTTCTTTCATCTTAGGATTCAATCGCCGTTGGTGATCAACAACGGGTTTAGCATCAGGTTCCATATTAATCTTGTGCTGACATAGAGTGGGACTGATGCCCTTAAGATCATCAAGAGTATATCCAATAGCATCCTGGTGCTTCCTTAGAACCTTTAATAATCTTTCTTCTTCATGTTCTGAAAGGTTAGCACTAATAATAACAGGATATATCTTTTTCTCATCAAGATAAGCATACTTCAAAGTGTCAGGCAATTCTTTCAATTCAAACACAGGATCACCTTTAGGTGGAGGAGGACCTCCAAGAGTTTCAATGGGCAAATTGTGTTTCAAGAGAGGTTGTTGTTCGAAGAAAATTTGATCTATTTCGTTTCTTTCGCGCAAATGCATATAATTTTCATGGTCGAGCAAGTATTGTTCTAATGGATCAGTAGGAGGCACGGCAATAGAAGCAAGACCAATTATTTCATCCTTACTAGATAACGCTTTATCATGGGGTTGTCTACTAAACTTGGAAAAATTAAACTCATGAGACACATTACCAAAACTGACACCGACAGTTTGTTTTTAACAATCTATCTTAGCATTGACAGTGCTCAAGAAAGGTATACCAAAGATAATGGGACAAAAGTGATCTTGTGGGGAACCAAGGACTAGAAAATCAGTAGGATATTTTACTTTCCGACACAAGACTTCAACATCTCTAACAATCCCAAGTGGTGTGATAGTGTCTCTATTAGCAAGTTTAATAGTAACATTAATATCTTCCATTTCAGCAGGTGCTATTTCATCCATAATTTCTTGGCATAAGGAAAAAGGGATAGCACTCACACTAGCACCCAAATCACATAAACCATGATAGCAATGATCTCCTATTTTAACTGAGATGACAGTCAAGCCTTCTATGGGTCTATGTTTATCTTTTTCATCAGGTTTAGCAATTCTAGCAGCTTCATCACAAAAGTAGATAACATGCCCATCAGTATTTTCTACCAAGAGATCTTTAACCATAGCAACACTAGGTTCTACTTTAATTTTCTCAGGGGCTTTAGGTGCTCTTATATTACTCTTACGAACCACAGTTGATACCTTAGCATGTTCCTTTATCCTAATACGGAAGGGTGGTTTTTCAATATAAGCGGTAGGCAGAACTGGATCAACATTGTAAAAGATGGTTTCTTCTTTAGATATGACCGGTTCTTTAATTTCTTCCTAAATAGCGGGATGATATTTAAACCACTTCTCCTTAGGGAGGTCAACGTGAGTAGCAAATGCTTCACAGAAAGAGGCTACTATCTCAGAGTCAAGTCCATATTTAGTGTTAAACTTGTGAAAAGTATCGGTATTCATAAAAGATTTAACACAATCAAATTCAAGCTTTATACTTGACTCATTACCTTCGTCGAGTTCCCAATCTTCAGAGTTGTGTTTAATTCTTTCTAAGAGATCCCACTTGAATTCAATAGTCTTCATCATATAAGAACCAGCACAAGAAGTATCGAGCATGGATTGATCATTATGAGAAAGCCAAGCATAAAAATTCTGAACGATAACTTGCCTCAGATTGTCATGATTGTGGCATGAATATAACATTGACTTAAGCCTCCCCCAAGCTAGAGCGATATTTTCTCCTTCACGAGGCAAAAATTATATATATAATTCCGATCACGATGAACTAGATGCATAGGATAAAACTTTTGATGGAATTCCAATTGCAAACGATTCCAGTTCCACGATCCAAGATCATCACATAGCCTATCCCATGTCAATGCTTTTCCCTCCAAAGATAAAGGGAAAACCTTCTTCTTAACTTCATCTCCGGGTAAACATGCAAGCTTAAATAATCCACAAATCTCGTTCACATACAAAAGGTGCATATTGACGTGGTTTGAGACTGCGTTGGTATTTCCCCAAAGAGGAAGGGATGATGCAGCACAGCGACGGTAAGTATTTCCCTCTGTTATGAAACGAAGGTTTCGAACCAGTAGGAGGATCACCACCAGTACGTAAACAACACCTGCACACAAAGAACAAATACTTGCAACCCGACGCGAAAGAGAGGTTGTCAATCTCTCTATGGTAATAAGATAGATTAGGTAGTGATAGATAGGAGAGATAGATCTCTCAAGAACAAAAATAAAAAGAGTAAATATGCAGCAAGATATTTTTGGGTTTTTGGTTTTGTAGATCTGAAAACAAAGATTGCAAAAAACATAGATCGGAAAGCAATATGATAGGAAAAGTAGACCCGGGGGCCGTAGGGTTCACTAGTGGCTTCTCTCATGAGTATAGCGCACGGTGGGAGAACAAATTACTGTTGGGCAATTGATAGGAAATCGAATAGTCATGACGATATCCAAGGCGATGATCATTATATAGGCATCACGTCCAAGATAGATAGACCGACTCCTGCCTGCATCTACCTCTATTACTCCACACATCGACCGCTATCCAGCATGCATCTAGTGTATTAAGTTCATGAAAAAACGGAGTAATGCAATAAGAACAATGACATGATGTAGACAAGATCTATTCATGTAGGAATAGACCCCATCTTGTTATGCTTAATAGCAACGATACATGCGTGTCTTGCTGCCCCTTCTGTCACTGGGAAAGAACACCGCAAGATCGAACCCATCACAAAGCACCTCTTCCCATGGCAAGAAAAATCGATCTAGTTGGCCTAACTAAACCAAAGATTCAAAGAAGAAATACGATGCTATAAGCAATCATGCATATAAGAGATCAAAGAAGACTCAAATAATATTCATGGATAGAAACTGATCATGAACTCAAAATTCATCGGATCCCAACAAACACACCGCAAAAGTTTACATCAAATAGATCTCCAAGAGACCATTGTATTGAGAATCATAAGAGAGAGAGAAGAAGCCATCTAGCTACTGCCTACGGACCCGTAGGTCTATGGTGGACTACTCACGCATCATCGGAGAGGCACCTATGAGGAAGATGAACCCCTCCGTGATGGTGTTTAGATTGGATATCGTGGTTCTGGAACTTGCGGCGGCTAGAATTGTGTTTCGTCAACTCCCCTAGGGTTTTTGGATTTCCAGGGAATTTATAGGCACGATAGTCGGCTGAGGGGGTGCCGGAGGTGCCCAACACCCACCAGGGCGCGCCAGGGGGCCTCTGGCGCGCCCATGTGGGTGCTGGCCACCCTGGGCCCCCTCTTCTGGTGTTCTTTGGCCCATCTGGTTTCTTCTGGCCCGTAAAAAATCCACAAAAATCCCCGCATCGTTTCATCTCTGTATGGTACTGATTTCGTGCGAAGTAAAAAACAAGCAAAAATAGCAACTGGCACTTTGGCACTATGTCAATAGGTTAGTCCCAAAAAATGATATAAAGTTGTAATAAAATAATTGTAAAACATCCAAGAATGATAATATAACAGCATGGAACAAGCAAAAATTATAGATACGTTGGAGACGTATCAGCATCCCCAAGCTTAATTCCTACTCGTCCTCGAGTAGGTAAATGATAAAAACAGAATTTTTGATGTGGAATGTTGCCTAACATGTTCATCATATTCTTTTCTTCTTTGTATAGCATGGACATTTGGACTTGTAAATGATTCAAAGCAATAGTCTAGTTTTAACATAATGACTTCAATACTCAAGCATGTCAACAAGCAACCATGTCTTTCAAAATATCAACACTAAAGAAAGTTATCCCTAGCCCATCATGCTCAATCATTGATCCATTCATGAAACACACTCAAATATTAGCTATGCCCAGTGCTCAAGTACGGTCATAGTGCCCCCTAGTTGGTGCTTATAAGAGAAGATGGAGACTCAAAGAAAAAATAAAAATTGCATAAAGTAAATAAATAGGCCCTTCTCAGAGGGAAGTAGGGATTTGTAGAGGTGCCAGAGCTCAAGGTTTAAATTGAGAGAGAGAAAATATTTTGGGTGGCATGCTTTTCCTGTCAACGAAAACGACAAAGTAGCTCACAATAGTTTCCATGCTAGATATATCATAGGCGGTTCCCAAACAGGAAATAAAGTTTATTCCTTTTTCCACCAAACTTTCACTTTCCATGGCGGGCCGTATCCACGGTTGCCTTCCATACCAAGACTTTCCAAGGAATTTATTATTTGACAACATAAAGTAAATATTTTTTTTCTTTTTTCATTTCGGGAATGGGCATCCCTATAACCGCCGCACTCTCGTGCAATGACAAGTGAATAAACACTCATCTTGAGAATAACACATCTAGCATGGAAAAACATTGGACACTCCCCACCGTTTCATGAGCAGTACAGGCACACAAAAGAGAAAATTTATTTTGAAAATTTAGAGATGGCACATACAAATTTGCTTGGAACGGCATGGAAATACCGCATATAGGTAGGTATGGTGGACTCATAAGGCAAAACTTGGTTTAAGGATTTTGGATGCACAAGTAGTATTTCTACTTAGTACAAGTGAAGGCTAGCAAAAAGATTGGGAAGCAACCAAACCAAGAAACGAAAAATCACATAAGTGAGCATTGAACATAACTAACACCGAATAATGCACCACAAGTAGGATGTAACTTCATTGCATAACTATTGACTTTCGCGCATGCATAGGGAATCACAAACCTTAACACCAATATTCCTACTAAGCATAATTACTCACTAACATGACTCACATATTACTATCATCATGTTTCAAAACTATTACAAGGAATCAAGTTTAATTTGTCCAATGATCTTCATGAAAGTTTTTATTATATCCTCCTTGGATATCTATCACTTTGGGACTAGTTTAATATGTTGCCATTGCTTTTTGGCAAGCTCAAACAAATTTAAGTGAAGCACATGAGCATAAAGATTTCATCTCTCAAAAAGGTATTAGTGAATCATGAGAGGACTTCTTCAAAATTTTACTAACTCTCAAATTAATCTAAGTGAAGCATGAGAGTATTTCTACAAAAGTTTCCAAGCACACCGTGCTCAAGAAGATATAAGTGAAGCACTAGAGCAATTCCTATAGCTCAAAAAGTTTAAGTGAAGCACATAGAGCAATTCTAACAAATCATAGCATGATTGTGGCTCTCTAAAATAGGTGTGTTCAGCAAGGATACAAAGGAAAAACTAACAAACAAAGCAAGCAAAGATACAAGACGCTCCAAGCAAAACACATGATATGTGACGAATAAAAATATAGCTCCAAGTAAAATACCGATGGTCGTTAGAAGAAAGAGGGGATGCCACTCGGGGGCATCCCCAAGCTTAGTTGCTTGTTACTCTTTGGATATATCTTGTGGGTGCGGTAGCATCCCCAAGATTAGGTTCTTGCTACTCCTTATTCCTTCATCCATCGTGATCTCACCCAAAACTTGAAAACTTCAATCACACAAAACTCAACAAAATCTTCGTGAGATCCGTTAGTATAAGAAAACAAATCACTACTTTAGGTACTGTTGTAAACCCATTCAAATTTTATAATTGCACTATACCTACTGTATTTTAACTTTACCATGGCTCATACCCTTCAATATAACCCATAGATTCATCAAAATAAGCACACAATGCAACAAAAACAGAATCTGTCTCAAACAGAACAGTCTGTAGTAATCTGTACCATACCCATATTTCTGTAACTCTAAAAATTCTGCAAAATTAGGAAAATGTAAGGAATTTTTTAGCAACACTGTGTTAAAATTTCAGCTCAAGATCATGTTCCAGCAAAAAATGAAAATTCATATACTGGATGCAAAGTTTCTGTTTCAGATTCAGCATCACTTCTACTCATCCTATGAATCATCCTTACGGTTCTACTTGGCACAAACACTAAATAAACCATAAAAACACAATCATAACAGAGGCATAATTGTGTCAACACTCAAAAACAGAAAGAAAAAAAGCAAAAATTTATTTATTCATTGGGTTGACTCCCAACAAGCGCTATCGTTTTACGCCCCTAGCTAGGCATATTGGATAGATTCAAGTATTGTCATCTTTGGTTTTGGATCCATAGGATGCCCTCATGATTGATTCATATGGTGGCTTAATTCTTGTTCTAGGGAAGTGTTCCATACCCTTTCTCAAGGGAAATTGAAAACAAATATTTCCTTCTTTCATATCAATCACGACACCTATAGTGCGTAAACGGTCTACCAAGTATAATGGGACAAGACGGATTGCAATCAATATCAAGCACAATAAAATAAATGGGCACATAATTCCTATTTGCAAGAATAAGAACATCATTAATTCTTCCCAAAGGCTTTTTAATAGTAGAATCCGCCAAGTGCAAATTAAGAGAACATTCTTCAATGTTGGTAAGACCAAGCACATCACATAGAGATTTCGGAATCGTGGAAACATTAGCACCCAAATCACACAAAGCAAAGCATTCATAATTTTTAATCTTGACCTTAATGGTAGGTTCCCACTCATCATGCAATTTTCTAGGAATAGAAATCTCCAACTCCAACTTTTCTTCAAAAGATTTCATCATGGCATCAACGATATGTTTAGTAAAAGCTTTATTTTGCTCATAAGCATGGGGTGAATTCAACATAGATTGCAACAAAGAAATACATTCAATCAAAGAGCAACTTTCATAGTTAAAATCTTTGCAATCCAAGATAGTGGGCACATCACTAGTTAAAGTTTTGACCTCTTCAAACCCACATTTAGCAAAAATTTCATCAAGATTTTCACCCACCAAATTATTGGGACGCCTTCTAGCTAAAGTTGACTCTACTTCAGTCCCTTCATTATCAAGTTTAACATTACTAAACAAGGAATCAATAGAAGAAACACCAATCACTTTAAGATCTTCATCACATTTATAGCGGCAATCACTAGAAGACGATTTTTCCAAGATTTCTCTTTTAGCTCTAAGCATAGCGGTTCTTTTCTTAATTTAATCCATAGAGACATATAAAGCTTTAATAGATTCATCAATCTTAGGCACAAAAGCTTTCAACTTGAGATTTTCAACATCATGAGAAATTCTATCAATGCTTCTAGACATATCATCAATCTTATTCAACTTTTCTTCTATCGTAGAATTGAAAGCCTTTTGCGCATTGATAAATTCTTTAATATTACTCTCAAGATCAGAGGTGTTCCTATTATTATTGTAGGAAGAATTACCATAGGAATTACCATAATTATTAGAGGAATTTCCAGGAAAAGGCCTAGGATTAAAATTACCTCTATAAGCATTGTTATTGAAATTGTTGCGCGAGACAAAATTCACATCTACGGATTCACTATTTTGCTCAATCAAAGTAGAAAAAGGCACATCATTGATATCAATAGGAACATTTTTACTAGCAACCAATTTCATCAAAGCATCAACTTTATCACTCAAGGCACTAATTTCCTCTACCGAATTAACTTTTTTACTAGTAGGTGCTCTTTCGGTATGCCATTAAGAATAATTAGCCATGATATTATCTAGAAATTTAGTAGCTTCACCCAAAGTAATCTCCATAAAAGTACCACCCGCGGCGGAATCTAAAAGATTTCTAGAGACAAAATTCAATCCCGCATAAAAGAATTGTATGATCATCCAAAGATTCAAACCATGTGTACACAACTGGAATCAGCAAATTTGCCGTCTGCCAGTTCTTTGCCGTCAGCTGGCGGACGGCAAAGAAGCTCTTTGCCATCCGTTTCCAGAAAACAGACGGCAAAGAACTAGCTGACGGCAAAGAAGCTCTTTGCCATCAGCCACCCCTTTGCCGTCTGCTAGCGGATGGCAAAGAAACTTTGCCGTCCGTCAGCAGACGGCAAAGAGGGAGGTGGGCCCACTAACGAGCTGCTTACAAAAAACCCTAACGGCCCCCCTCTTTGCCGTCTACTAGCAGACGGCAAAGAGTAAAAAGGCAGACGGCAAAGGCGGGGCAGACGGCAAAGAATTGAGTTAACTAACGGCAGCGCCCACCCCGCCCCTCTCTCTCTGTTTCTCTCCCTCTCCTCCCCGACGACCACCGCACGCGCGCCGCCCCCACCACCCGCCGCCGCCCCAGCACCCCGCCCCTCTCTCTCTCCCCGGCGCCCCCGACGCCCCACCGCCACAGCCCCCGCCGCGCCACCCGCCGCCCCCGACGCCCCACCGCCCCGTCCCCCATCCCCTCTCTCTCCACTACTCTCTTGCGCGCGCCACCATCCCCATCTCGCGCCGCCACCCCGCCCCGTGCCGCCATCCCCGTCCGCCGGCGCCACCCCGTCCCCGCGCGTCGCCCTCCTCCAACGCTGCCACCCCCTGCCTCCTCCAGCCCACCGCCGCCGCCGCCGGCCTCCTCCACCTACACCGCCGGCGTCGGCCTCCTCCACCTCCACCAACACCGGCTTCCACCTCCCCCACTCCGGTGATCCCCCTCCCCCTCTCTATTTTTTCATTTTTTATCTGTTTTAGTAATTTTTGTGTTCTGTTTTAGTATTAGTTAAATCTAGTTTAGTTGTAGTTAGGTTAATTAGTTGTAGTTAGTTGTAGAAGATGTAAAAAATGTAGTTTAGTTGTAGTTAGTAAGATTTTAGGAATTAGGGTTACTTAGCTTATTTAGTTAGGTCTAGCATTAGTTAAAGGAGAGGAGGAGAAGAAGAAGAGGAGGAGGAGAAGAGGAGAGGAGGAGAAGAAGAAGAGGAGGAGGAGAAGAAAAAAGAAGAAGAAGAAGAAGAAGAAGAAGAAGAAGAAGAAGAAAGAGGAGAGGAGGAGGAGAAGAATAAGAAGAAGAAGAAGAAGAAGAAGAAGAAGAAGAAGAAGAAAAGGAAGAAGAGGAAGAAGAGGAAGAAGAAGAAAAGGAAAAAGAGGAAAAAAAGAAGAAGAGGAATTGCCATGACGCATCTGTTTTTTAAATGCCCGTTTTCCAGGGAGTGTTGGGATGCCGTTGGAATCGCGTGGCCCAACTCGGATGAAACATTTGCATTGTTGCATCAATACAGAACGTCTGTTCATGGAAGTTTTTATCATTGCAGCGTCGAGGGTCTGGAAAGAAAGGAATAACAAATACTTCGAGGGATCCATCCATCTTTTGCGTCGTGGCGCACAAGGTTCAAAGAAGATTTTCACCTTCTCATCCACCGAGCAAAAAATAGACTAGCTAGCTCCCTTTATAAACAGCCGGGTGGAGACCCTATAGTGGTCTCTGATGTAGTTCATATTAGTATATTTGTAGTTTTGTTTCTCTGGTTTGTCATCTAACCCCCCTCCCCCTCTTTTATCTAGTTTGTACAAAAACTATGTAACTGCAGTTTGATCTGATTATAGAAAATCAGTAGGGAGGCTTTTCCCTACTGTCCCTTGGCCCTAAAATAACTTTTTTATCTGTTTTAGTAATTTTTGTGTTCTGTTTTAGTATTAGTTAAATCTAGTTTAGTTGTAGTTAGGTTAATTAGTTGTAGTTAGTTGTAGAAGAGGTAAAAAATGTAGTTTAGTTGTAGTTAGTAAGATTTTAGGAATTAGGGTTACTTAGCTTATTTAGTTAGGTCTAGCATTAGTTAAAGGAGAGGAGGAGAAGAAGAAGAGGAGGAGGAGAAGAGGAGACGAGGAGAAGAAGAAGAGGAGGAGGAGAAGAAAAAAAGAAGAAGAAGAAGAAGAAGAAAAAGAGGACAGGAGGAGGAGAAGAAGAAGAAGAAGAAGAAGAAGAAGAAGAAGAAGAAGAAAAGGAAGAAAAGGAAGAAGAGGAAGAAGAAGAAAAGGAAAAAGAGGAAAAAAAAAAGAAGAAGAGGGGAAGAAGAAGAAAACGACACCCCGAAACCCCGACCCGACCCCGACACGGCACCCCGACCCCGACACGGCGCCCCGACACCCCAACAGCCCGACCCCGACACGGCACCCCGACCCCGACGCCGACACGGCACCCCGACCCCGACACGGCACCCCGACACCCCGACAGCCCGACACCCCGACACCCCAACACCTCGGCCTCCTGTTGATGAAACTTGCCGGTCTTCGTGCCGATGAAACTTGCTAGTTATTAGGTATTCAATTTTTTTATGTTGTACTAATTTCATTTACTCTTTGTCATTGCAGGTGTTGACAGATGGTGGGCGCGGGTCGAGAGCGCTCCGAGCCTCCTTCCTCGGCGCGTGCTGGGAGGGGTGCTATTATTCCGCCCGAGCACCTTCGGAGAGCGCTGGTACACAGTATGCAGACACCGGAGGGCGCTCCTTCTTCGGCCGGGAGAGGTCGGAGGAAGACGAAGAGGGGTGCTAGAGGTGGATGTGGCGGCGGGAGAGGTAGGAAGGCTGCTGTGCCTTCCTCGCCGCCACCCCCAGCTGATTCTCCCGACCACAGGAGTGCTCCGTCTCAGGTGGACCCGTTTGACTTGGACCCGTCTCAGACTCCGGTCCACGAGCCTCGGGCCGACGAGCCTCGGGTCGCCGAGCCTTCGTCCGAGGAGACTCCGGTCCCAGAGTCTTCGTCCCAGGAGACTCCGGTCCCAAAGTCTTCGTCCCAGGAGACTCCGGTCCCAGAGTCTTCGTCCCACGTGACTCCGGAGGCTAGTGGCCATGCTGATGGTGGCGAGGACAGATTTTCTGAGGATAGCTATAGCGAGGGCGAGGTGGTTGAGGAGGGCAAGAAGGTCTACCAGCATGGTGGTACAAAGCTCCCGCCCATGCCGGCGACCCGCGATCAGAGGTGGTTGATTGAGCCTAATGGGGAGAAGTAAGTGCATTTACTCTTTTTTAACCTTTTGCCTTCATGTTTCTTCAAATTAATATCTAATGTGTTGGCCTTGTCATACTGCAGGGGTTGGAAACACGCCCCTGGTGTCCGCAGGCCCAACCAGGTCCTTGGTGTGCTTCTCCGGCACCACTTCCCGGGGTGGGTCACGTTGCCCGATGAGGGTGAGGTTCGACAGCTAGGACTGAGCTGGGAGCTGTACGTGGCTGCCCCGGCCCCGCCGGAGGAGAGGGTCGACGGTGTCTTGTGCGAGACGGTGGCCGACATTGTGATCCGGCGGTTTTGGGTAATTTCTCCTTTACAGAATTAAAAATCAACAGCACCTAGTGATTGTACTAATCAGTGTTGTCTTGTTTGATTGCAGACCTTCTACAGGTGTCTTGAGGAACACGAGGCGGACGCGGCTATTGTTCTCGTAGCCGAGTGCAAGCGCCTATTTCAGAACTTACGACACGAGGCTCGGGTGCAGGCTGTTCGAGACTACTATGCCTCGACTAACATTAAGAGGGCCAAGAAGAAGTGCCGCTCCAAGTTTCTGAGTAAGGAGAAGTACATGAAGGTAATTACCTATTCTTAAGGCCTTGTACTTAGTTTCCTTGATTTGATTCGTAGGCGTAGCGCTGAAATTTCTCTTGTCTAACTTAGGTGCCCCCGAGATGGTGTGCGGATAGGATGGACTGTTGGGAGGCGTTGGTGGATGAGGGGTGATCTTCCCACTGGCTAACCGTCCACAACAAGGCCAAGGATAATCGTGCCCAAATGAAAGGTGTGCCACACCATCAAGGGAGCTCCGACCTGTTTGAGTTCGGGGATCACTGGGTATGTGGTTTGCTTCATGATTCATGCAATTTCATTCTTCATGCTAGCTTGAGCCCTTAACTAATATTATGTTCCTCTCTTTTAGGCGCGACACAACAAGAAGGAGGTGCCACCGCTGTTCGACCTCTATGCCATGGCCCATACTTCCCCATACAAGAAGGCCAAGGCATTCTCTGAGGATGACCTCGATAATCCAGAGAGCTTCAGCAACATCTCCTCCCACAACAAGCTCGTGAGGCACAGAGATGAGGGGAGGAGGAGGAAAGGGGAGGACTTTAACCCGAGCCAGAGTCCTTTTGATCCAGAGCTCGTGATGATATTTTGTGGCGGGAGGCCCCATGGCTCGATAGCCATTGGGGATGGACTGATACATTGTCCTAGAACTCTCCCGGAGATCAAGAAGTGCCAGACGAGCTCCGATCCTGAGATAAGGGCTCGTCCACGGCCAATGGAGCTCGCCATCGAGGCTAGGGCCCAGGAGCTTCTGGCGGAGGCAAACAGGCAGGCGGCGGAGAGGGAGAGGGACATGGAGGAGAGGACGGCTAGGCTGGTGGAGGAGGAGAGGTACCGGAACGACGCATCTCACCGGGCCCTATACGAGCTCCTCGTGGTAAGTTTCTCCTACATATTAGCCAAATCATGCACGTAATGTTCGTTTCATCACTAACTAATATGACTGACTCGTGAAAACAAAATGTGCAGACCGTGTGCCAGAACAACGGTCAGACCCCTCCACCGATGCCCCAGATTGGTATAGCGCCCACGGTGAGTTTCATTTGAATGGTCATTAGTTACTAGTATTCACATTTGAGTTGCATCATGCTAACGAGACATTGCAAATGATATTTGGTGTAGCATGCCTCCCGACAAGCATCGATCGATCCTTCTCCGTCTGGCGCAACCCCGACCGGTCCTTCTCCATCTCACACTGGCGCAAGCCCGACCGGTCCTTCACCTCCGTGATGATGGTAAGTTTTCCCAAGTGTTTTGCTTAACAAATGCATACTTAGCTTAAGAAATGACCTATTTAGCTCCAAAATGACCTATACTTAGCTTATTTTCCTCGAAAATGACATAATAACCTTACTTAGCTCCAAAATGACATATTTTACCTAGGATAGCTATAAAATGACCTATACTTAGCATTTTTCCCTCCAAAATTACTTAATATGCTTAGTTAGCTAAAAAATGGCATAACTACCTAGGATAGCTCAATAATGATCTATACTTAGCTTAGCTAGTTCATTTATGACATAATTAGCTTACTTAGGTAAAAATGGCATAATAACCTTGGTTTAGCTCCAAACTGTCATATCATTAGTTTATTTTCCTCCAAAATGACAAAATAACCTTACCTAGCTCCAAAATGACCGGTTTTAACTAGGATAGCTCAAAAATGACCTACACTTACCATTTTGTCCTCCAAAATGAATAAATATGCTTAGTTAGCTCAAAAATGGCATAACTACCTAGGTTAGCTCAAAAATGACCTATACTTAGCTTCTTTAGTTCATTTATGACATACTTAGCATACTTAGGTCAAAAATGGCATAATAATCTTGGTTACCTCCAAAATGACATTGACTTAGCTTATTTTCCTCGAAAATGACATAATAACCTTACTAACCTCCAAAATGACCTATTTACCTAGCTTAGCTCTAAAATGACCTACACTTAGCATTTTTACCTAGCTTAGCTAAAAAATGGCATAATTACCTAAGTTACCTTCGTTAGAAGAAGAAGAAGATAAAGAAGAGGAGAAAAAGAAAGAGAAGAAAAATTCTTCTTCTTCTACTTCTACTTCTTCTTCTTCTTCTTCTTCTTCTTCTAACTTTCTTCTTCTACTTTCTTCTTCTTCTTCTTCTTCTTCTTCTTCTTCTTCTTCTAACTTTCTTCTTCTACTTCTACTTCTTCTTCTTCTACTTCTACTTCTTCTTCTTCTTCTTCTTCTTCTTCTTCTTCTTCTTCGTCTTCTAACTTTCTTCTTTCCCAATTTGCAGATTTGCTTTAGATCACGGAAGCTTGCGTTGATGGAGTCTACTCTTCTCCTTGTCCTTCCTTTTTGTTTTGATTTTGTAGGATGAACAATGTGAAACTTGCTACCTATATATGTATGTATGGATGAAACCATTGTATGCTTGTTGTTGGATATATGTTGGCTATATATATATGTTGCATATGGACTTTTGAGTTGGTATGTATATGTGTTGGATGATCATATCCATATGGCAGGGATATGTATGCTTGTTGAAAGTATTTTCAAATGTATATATATATATATATATATATATATCTGTGAAATTGATTGAATTTAAGAAAAAACAGAAAAAACAGGGGCAGTACAGGCACTTTGCCGTCCGCTGGCAGACGGCAAAGAGTTGCCATGTGGCAGCTACCTGTGCAACCTGGGGGGCACTGGGCTGGCCTATGTGGTTGCTTTGCCGTGTGCTGGCAGACGGCAAAGAACTTTGCATCTTTGCCGTCAGCCAGTAGACGGCAAAGCACGCCGTTAACCCCTTAACGGACGTAAGCTGCCACGTGTGCCGTCCATGCCCTTTGCCGTCTGCTGGCAGACGGCAAAGACCTTTGCCTCTTTGCCGTCGGCCAGCAGACGTCAAAGTGGCCTTTACCGGAGCTTGTTCAGCCAGATGTGGTGCCGTCTGCTAGCTGACGGCAAAGACCTTTGCCGTCCGCAATTCATGCCTTTGCCGTCAGCCATGGCAGACGGCAAAGTAGCTGATTCCAGTAGTGGTAGGACAATTTCTTATCATCAACTTCATTCTTTCCCAAGATCGGGCAACATGTTCATGCTCAAGTTGCTTAAAATTCATGATTTGCGTCCTAAGGGAAATAATTTTTGCGGGAGGAAAATACTTAGTGATAAAAGCATCCTTGCACTTATTCCAAGAATTGATACTATTGCGAGGCAAAGATGAAAACCAAATTTGTGCACGATCTCGCAAGGAAAAAGGAAATAGTTTCAACTTGACAATATCATTGTCCACATCTTTCTTCTTTTGCACATCACACAATTCAACGAATATGTTTAGATGGGACACGGCATCGTCATTAGGATTACCGGCAAATTGATCTTTCATGGCAAGATTCAACAAAGCGGCATTAATACCACAAGACTCCGCACTAGTGGTGGGAGGAGCAATAGGCGTACTAATAAAATCATTGTTATTAGTATTGGAAAAATCACACAACATGGTGTTCTCTTGAGTCATCATGACTATGCAAACAAGATTGCAAGCAAGGAAGAGATCCGGCAAGAAAAAGGGCAAACGAAGAAGAGGGGGAAGAAAACGGCAAATTGGTGAAGTGGGGGAGAGGAAAACGAGAGGCAAATGGCAAATAATGTAATTGCAAGGAGATGAGATTTGTGATTAGGAACCTGGTAGATGATGATGGAGTCCCCTCGACGCCTACGATAGGCACGTAGAAGAGACTGCTTCCTCCCCGGCAACGGCGCCAGAAATTCCTTTGACGTGGCTTGGACTGCGTCGGTATTTCCCCAAAGAGGAAGGGATGATGCAGCACAGCGACGGTAAGTATTTCCCTCAGTTGAAACCAAGTTTATCGAACCAGAAGGAGGATCACCACCACCCAATAAGCAGCACCTGCACACAAACAACAAATACTTGCAACCCGACGCGAAAGAGAGGTTGTCAATCTCTCTACGGTAATAAGATAGATTAGGTAGTGATAGATAGGAGAGATAGATCTCTCAAGAACACAAATAAAAAGAGTAAATATGTAGCAAGATATTTTTGGATTTTTGGTTTTGTAGATCTGAAAACAAAGATTGCAAAAAACATAGATCGGAAAGCAATATGATAGGAAAAGTAGACCCGGGGGCCGTAGGGTTCACTAGTGGCTTCTCTCATGAGCATAGCGCACGGTGGGTGAACAAATTATTGTTGGGCAATTGATAGAAAATCGAATAGTCATGACGATATCCAAGGCAATAATCATTATATAGGCATCACGTCCAAGATAGATAGACCGACTCCTGCCTGCACCTACCTCTATTACTCCACACATCAACTGCTATCCAGCATGCATCTAGTGTATTAAGTTCATGGAAAACGGAGTAATGTAATAAGAACGATGACATGATGTAGACAAGATCTATTCATGTAGGAATAGACCCCATCTTGTTATCCTTAATAGCAACGATACATGCGTGTCTTGCTGCCCCTTCTGTCACTGGGAAAGAACACCGCAAGATCGAACCCATCACAAAGCACCTCTTCCCATGGCAAGAAAAATCGATCTAGTTGGCCTAACTAAACCAAAGACTCAAAGAAGAAATACGATGCTATAAGCAATCATGCATATAAGAGATCAAAGAAGACTCAAATAATATTCATGGATAGAAACTGACCATGAACTCAAAATTCATCGGATCCCAACAAACACACCACAAAAGTTTACATCAAATAGATCTCCAAGAGACCATTGTATTGAGAATCATAAGAGAGAGAGAGAAGAAGCCATCTAGCTACTGCCTACGGACCCGTAGGTCTATGGTGGACTACTCACGCATCATCGGAGAGGCACCTATGAGGAAGATGAACCCCCTCCGTGATGGTGTTTAGATTGGATCTCGTGGTTCTGGAACTTGCGGCGGCTGGAATTGTGTTTCATCGACTCCCCTAGGGTTTTTGGATTTCCATGGAATTTATAGGCATGATAGTCGGTTGAGGGGGTGTCGGAGGTGCCCAACACCCACCAGGGCGCGCCAGGGGGCCCTCTGGCGTGCCCATGTGGGTGCTGGCCACCTTGGGCCCCCTCTTCTGGTGTTCTTTAGCCCATCTGGTTTCTTCGGGTCCGTAAAAAATCCACAAAAATCCCCGCAGTGTTTCATCTCTGTATGGTACTGATTTCCTGCGAAGTAAAAAACAAGCAAAAACAGCAACTGGCAATTTGGCACTATGTCAATAGGTTAGTCCCAAAAAATGATATAAAGTTGTAATAAAATGATTCTAAAACATCCAAGAATGATAATATAATAGCATGGAACAAGCAAAAATTATAGATACGTTGGAGACGTATCACATATCAGGATGTTCAGTTTCGTCTCCTACATAAGGCTTAGCAAGCAGTTGTTCTAGCATACCCGAAGGAATTTCATAAGTAACATTTTCAGTAGGTGTTGTAGGTTGAGGGGCAACTAATTGTGGTTCCGGTCGAGGTGAAGATACCCCGAACAAACCCCTCAAAGGATTGTTCTCCATAGTAGCAAGTAGCAATAAATCTGAGCCAAGAGTGCATCTCCTTCTACGAGAATTATCTAGCCATCGGAGACCCTATTGTTGGTTTGCCCGGCAACAAGCACGTTGGGAGGTTCAGAGGAGATCATTGTTATACTAAATGAGCTTGAGATGTACTTCCTACCCGCGTTCTTTGACGTCATGGTGCATCTGTGTGTCCACATTGTGGACGATATCATCGACCTCAGGCCGACATTCCTACATAGCATGATGTCGTTCGAGAGGATGAATGGGGTCATCAAAGGATTCGTTCATTACATGTCCTGTCCGGGTGGAAGCATCGTCTAGGGCTATCTGACCCAAGAGTGCATCTCCTTCTGCGACAATTATCTAGCCGTCGGAGACCCTGTTGTTTGTTTGCCCGGCAACAAGCATGTTGGGAGGTTCGGAGGAGAAGGTCCCACAAACGGCCGGAGGGGACTGCATGTGGACCACTTCTGTCGACGCAACGACTTTGACAGAGCTAACTTAGTAGTGCTACAGCACCTAGATGTTGTAGATCCTTTCGCGACACTGCAGAAAGAAGCCATCGCAAAGAACTACCATTAGAGAGCACAACTCCACTTTCTTGCCTTGGTTCAAAGAGCAAGTTCTTGCTAATCCCCCAGAAGAGAGTTGTATGGACGGATTGCTCATATACGCCTTAGCACATAGCCCCGCGCCCAACTTCGCGACCTATCAGGCATACGATATCAACGGATACCCATTCTACACGGAGGCCAAAGATGAAAACAGTGATTACTAGAACTCAGGGGTGACGTTGGAATGCATGACCGGCGACAACGGCGCAACTAAAAGATTCTACGGAAGGGTCGAAGAGATCTGGGAGCTTGACTACTCTGGACTACATAGTGCGACAATGTTCCATGTCAGATGGTCTAAGTCCGTCCAAAGAGAAAACCGGTATTTCACTGTCACGTCTATACCCGACGCCAAGAGTGCTACCATGAACGTCATTGATGACCCACAAGTATAGGGGATCAATCGTAGTCCTTTCGATAAGTAAGAGTGTCGAACCCAACGAGGAGCAGCAGGAAATGACAAGCGGTTTTCAGCAAGGTAATTTCTGCAAGCACTGCAATTGTAGATAACAGATAGTTTGATAGCAAGATAATTTGTAACGAGCAAGTAATAGTAATGGTAAACAAGGTGCAGCAAGGTAGCCCAATCCTTTTGAGGCAAAGGACAGGCCAGAACAATCACTAGTAATATGCAAAGTTTTCTTGAGGGTACATGGGAATTTCGTCTAGTCACTTTTATCATGTTGGTTTGATTCGTGTTCGCTACTTTGATAATTTGATACGTGGGTGGAACAGTGCTAAGGTGTTGTTCTTACTTGAACTAACAACCTACTTATGATTAACCCCCTCGCAAGCATCCGCAACTATGAGAAAAAGTATTAAGACAAAGTCTAACCATAGCATTAAACATGTGGATCCAAATCAGCCCCTTACGAAGTAGCGCATAAACTAGGGTTTAAGCTTCTATCACTCTAGCAACCCATCATCTAATAACTACTCCACAATGCATTCCCTTAGGCCCATGAATGGTGAAGTGTCGTGTAGTCGACGTTCACATGACACAACTAAGGGAATCACAACATACATATCATCAAAATATCGAACACATATCAAATTCACATGATTACTCGCAACTTGACTTCTCCCGTGACCTCAGGAACAAAGGTAACTACTCACAAATAATAATCATGCTCAAGATCAGAGGAGTATTGAATAGCATAATGGATCTGAACATATAATCTTCCACCAAATAAACCATATAGTAATCAACTACGCAAGGTAATCAACACTACTAGTCACCCACAGGTACCAATCTGAGGTTCCGGTACAAAGATTGAACACCAAAGATGAACTAGGGTTTGAGAGGAGATGGTGCTGTTGAAGATGTTGATGAAGATTGGCCCCCCAAAGATGAGAGGGGTGTTGGTGATGATGATAGCTTCGATTTCCCCCTCCGGGAGGGAAGTTCCCCCGGCGGAATCGCTCCGCCGGAGGGCAAAAGTGCTCCTGCCCAAGTTCCGCGTCGAGGCTGCGGCGCTTCGTCCCGAAAGTCCTCCTCTGATTTTTTCTAGGTCAAGAGTGACCTTATACCAGAAGATGGGCATCGGAGGTGGGCCAGGGTGACCACAACCCATCAGGGCGCGCCTAGGGGAGCCTGGCGCGCCCTGGTGGGTTGTGCCCACCTGGGAGGCCCCCTCCGGTAGTTTTCAGCTCTAGTATTTTTTATTAAATGCAAAAATAATCTCCGTAAAATTTCAGCTTCATTGGAGTTGTGCAGAATAGGTATCTCTGACGTGCTTTTCTTGGGTCCATAATTCCAGCTGCCGGTATTCTCCCTCTTTGTGTAAACCTTGCATATTATGAGAGGAAAGGCATTAGAATCACTCCCCAAAGCATTATTATTCAACAAAACAAAGTAAATAACAGTAGGAAATCATGATGCAAAATGGACGTATCAGTCATCGCCAAAAATGAGGCATGGGTACACTCTAAGCACATGACACAATGCGTCTTCCTAACCGACCCGAGCAATCCCATCTGTGTTGTCGTGAGGAGAGGCAAAAGGAACATCGTTGGAATGGAATTGCCAACGAGGAATACTACGACCAGTACGACGACCCGATGAAGTAATATTACGATGATGATGAAGCATACGTCAAAAGAAGAATCAAGACTACATTACGTAAAAACGATTGGACTCCATGGAAAAGGAAAAGTCACAACGAGGGGCTCAATTATTCGGCAGCGAACAAGAAGGGCAACAACCTCACTAAGAAACCTTGTCGACGCTAAGAAACCATCATTTATATATATATATATATATATATATATATATATATAATGTCTGGGTTATATACATTGTATATCCCCTTCTCACTATGCATGATGTGGTTCTTGGTCGTCTTTCGGAGGATGAAAAAAAGTAAAACAAAAAGGAAAGAAATAAAAATAAATAGGAAAGGAATAGAAAAGAAAAATAAAAAGTAGAAAGGAAAACGAAAATGAAAAGGAAACTTAAAAGAAATAATAGATACCAGATATAGCAGTAGCGTCGGGGAAGAGACCACCGGGAGAGGCTCTGCTGCTCATACGTCTCTAACATATCTATAATTTTTGATTGTTCTATGCTATTATATTATCGATCTTGGATGCTTTATATGTATTGATATGTTGTTTTATATCATTTTTGGGAACTAACCTATTAACCCAGTGCCAAGTGCTAGTTGTTGTTTTCTCCATGTGTTTGGCTTTTTAGGAAACCAGTACCAAACGGAGTCCAAACACTATGAAATTTTTTGATAATTTTTTTCTGGACAAAAGAGGACCTGGAAGCTTCGGAAGGAGGCCATAAGCTGCACGAGGAGACGACAAGGCAGTCGGGCGCGCCGAGGGGGGTAGGCACGCCCTGTTACCTTGTGGGCCCCTTGTGGCTCCGTCTGACCTAATTCCACCCCTATAAATTCTCAAATATTGGGAAAACATTAGAGAGCCACCTAAAACACTTTTTCTGCCTCGGCAAGTCTCTGTTCCGACAGCAGGCCATCTAGAGACCTTTTCTAGTGCCCTATCAGAGGGGGAATCGATCACGGAGGCCATCTACATCAACCTTGCTGCCTCGATGATGTTGTGTGAGTAGTCGACCACAGACGTATGAGTGCATAGATAGTACCTAGATGGCTTCTTCTCTCTCTTTGATCTTCAATACAAAGTTCACCGCGATTCCCGCGGTGATCTATTCGATGTAATCTTCTTTGTAGTGTGTTTGTTGGGATCCGATGAATTGTTGATTTATGATCAGATTATTCATGAATATTAATTGAATCTTCTCTGAATTCTTTTATGCATGATTATTGTAGCTTCGTATTTCTCTCCGATCTATCGATTTTGTTTGACCAACTAGATTGATTTATCTTCATTGGGAGTGGTGCGTTGTGATGGGTTGAATCTTGCGGTCCTCAATCCCAGTGACAAAAAGGGACATGACATGTATTTGTATTTGTGCCATTAAGGATAAAACGATGGGGTTTATTCATACTGCTTGAGTTTACTTTATCTACATCATGTCATCTTGACCTAAGCATTACTTTGTTTCATACTTAATACTCTAGATGCATGCTGATAGAGGTCGATGAGTGGAGTAATAGTAGTAGATGCGGGTAGAAGTTGGTCTACTTGTTTATTTACGTGATGCCTATATACATGATCATTGCCTTGAATAAGATGTCATAACTATGCACTATTCTGTCAATTGCCCAACAGTAATTTGTCTACCCACCGTATGCTATGTTCAAGAGAGAAGCCTCTAGCAAAAACTATGGCCCCCGGGTCTACTCAAATTATATTAAAAAATCACAAAAATATTGCTGCCATTTATTTTCTGTTATCTATATTATATTTATATTATCTATCTATCAATATTTAATCCTTGCAAGTAACAAGTTCAAGGCGCTTTACAACCCTTTTGCCCGCGTTGGGTGCAAGTGTTTGGTTCTGTGTGTGTACGTGCTGAGGTCGAGAGTTTTCTTAATACTCCTATTGGTTCGATAACCTTGGTTCTCACTGAGGGAAATACTTATCTCTATTGTGTTGCATCTCCCCTCCACTTCGTGGGAAAACCCAACACAGTTTACAAGTAGCATCTACCGCCAAAGCTTCTAGCAGACAGTCGGCTCCGCTGACCGATTTTGAAGATTGTGTACCAGTCAAAGGTGCGGCGTTTATGCATGTCGAGGGCGAGCCTATCCTACTGCCTAAACCGCTAGAGGGCATATAAGGGCATCTAAGGAGACTGCACGACCATGTGCTGTCGACAGAGAAAAGCCTTCTCGCCTCGAAGGCTCCACGATACCCGCTTTACGCGGTTCGTGTGCCTTGGGGAAACTGCTACGTCCACAAACTCCCCGCTGAGGTGTTTTCCTATGGTTTGATCACATCTTTGAGATTTTTCTCACGAGGCGGCTCGATTTTACGATCGTCCGCCTTTTTGCTACATATGAACTTCATCATCAGGAGAGACCAAATATCACAAATCTCGATGGCGGATCCATCCTACATGCATGAGTCCTTGTTGAATCTCGGGGACTTTGAATGTCAAACTGCTAGGAAGTACATCGAAGAGTTCATGATAATGAATAAGGACAAGGAAACGACTCTCCTGCCTTATCATCCAATGTAAGTCATTGCCTCATAGCCCGTTCGTGCATTTCAATCATTGGGATGTCGCTTTCATCTTCGCAATACCTCCTCATCCCCGCATCATGATGATAGTAACTTCCTTCAAGTCCTTCAAGGAAAATGTTGTGAGTTCAGCTTCATAAAACATCAAGAAGAATAGTTAACACAAACATATAAAGAAAATCATGTATCTTATTGACATTTAGATCTGATACGTCTCAAATGTATCTATAATTTTTGATTATTCCATGGTATTATATTATCATTCTAGGATACTTTTTAGGCATTTACTTGTTGTTTTATATTATTTTTGAGCACTAACCTATTAACCCAGTGCCAAGTGCCAGTTGCTGTTTTCTGCATGTTTTTGGTTTTTCAGGAATACTGTACCAAACGAAGTCCAAATGCCCCCAAAAAATTGATGATTTTTTCTGGACCAAAATAAGACCTGGAAGCTTCGGAGGAAGACCGGACGGCACACGAGGTGCCCCCAAGCCAACAGGACGCGCCCAGGGGGGGTGACCGCACCCTGATTGCTTGGGGCCACCTCCCCGCTCTCCTGGCCCTGATCTTTGGCCTATAAATTCACATATATTCTAAAAAACCTAGAGAGCCTCCCGAAATACTTTTTCCGCCGCCGCAACTCTTTGTTCCATACGTGTGCCCATCTGGAGTCATGTTCCGGTGCCCTGCCGGAGGGGGGGGTCGATCACTGAGGGCCTCTACATCAACCTTGATTCTCCCATGGTGATGTGTGAGTAGTTCACCATAGACCTACGGGTCCGTAGTTAGTACCTAGATGGTTATCTCTCTATCTATGTTCTTCATTGCCAAGATCACCGGATTCCTGCGGTAATCTATCTTATGTAATCAATCTTTGCGGTGTCTTTGTTGGGATCCGATGAATTATGGGTTTGTGTTCAAATTATTCATGAAAAGATATTGAATACTTGATGGTATTTTATTTGCATGATTGTTATAGCTTCGTAATGCTCTCCGATCTATCGGTTTGGTTTGGCCAACTAGATTGATTTATCTTCAAGTGGGAGTGGTGCGTTGAAGTGGATTTAATCTTGCGGTGCTCAATCACAGTGACAGAAAGGGACAAGACACATATTGTATTGCTGCCACTAAGGGTAAAACGATGGGGTTCATTCATATTAATTGGATTTACTTTGTATACATCATGTCATCATCCTCCAAACATTACTCTGCTTTTACTTAATACTCTAGATGCATGCTGGATAGCGGTCGATGGGTGGAGTAATAGTAGTAGATGCAGGCAGGAGTCGGTCCACTTGTTTATGGCATGATGCCTATATACATGATCATTGTCGTGAATAAATATTGCATAACTATGTGCTTTTCTATAAATTGCCCAATAGGAATTTGTTTACCCACTGTATGCCTTCTTCGAGAGCGAAGCCTCTAGCGAACACTATGGCCACCGGGCTCTTCACAAATATAATTACAACAACTCTAAATACCTTGCTGCCATTATTACTTTCTTTTTATTTACAATTTATATTTATCAAATTATCTATCTATCACTACTTATCGCTTGCTAGTAACGAGTTCAAGGGATTGACAACCCTCTTGCCCATGTTGGGTGCAAGTGTTTGCTCTTTTGTACGTAGGCACTGAAGACGAGAGTTTGTGTGGTTCTCCTATTGGTTTGATAACCTTGGTTCTCACTGAGGGAAATACTTACCTCTATTGTGCTGCATCATCCCCACCTCTTCAGGGAAAATCCCAACGCAGTTTACAAGTATCAAGATCATACACATACTAGGGTTCCTCCATATCCCTGAGAACTATGGGTATTATTCATACATTGATACAATAAGCATCATTATAATATTCATGACAATAATGGATGAATAATTAATGTAACACACATGTGAATCCACACTAGGGTTTGGTATTACAAAGAGATGAATGGAGTAGTTTATGTCAAGGACGTGTATGATGATGAAGATCGATGTCGCGGTCTCCTTGATTGAGGTGTTGGCCTGGGGTGTGCTTCCACTGATTCCTCCTGAAAATCCCTTTCGAAGCTGAGGTGTTCTACGTAAGGTTCATGATTCTAGCCTCTTTTTTCCACTTCTGTGAGATCTGATTGTCGGGGGTGAAATAGTTGATCAGGTGGTGGCACCGTAAGGTACGAGTGGGCGGTGCATGTACCGCTTGCCACTCTCTCCTATGGAACGCCCTGTGTGGATGGTTTTCTTCCCATGTGATCTTCTCTTCGCATGGTAGGTTATTATAAACGTTGTCGGTGTCAAAACCGGCGGATCTCGGGTAGGGGGTCCCGAGCTATGAGACTAGAATCGATGGTAACAGGAGAAGTGGGAGACGATGTTTACCCAGGTTCGGGCCCTCCTATGGAGGTAATACCCTACGTCCTGCTTGATTATATTGATGGTATAAGGGTTACAGAGTTGATCTACCTCGAGATCGAATAGCTAAAACCCTAGATGACTTCTCCTCTGCCTACAGCCTAAAACCCTCCAGCTTATATAGACACCGAGGGTACCTAGGGTTTACACATGGTCGGTTACACGTCGAAGGGATAAACATGCCTATTCACTACTTCAAACGTGGAGGATACGCCACGATTCTCGAAGCTTCCTTCCTGGAGACAGGGCCTTCGATCAATCCAGTGCTCGGTATGCGGCCCATATAGTCCGGCCCATAAGAAACAGGTCGGCCTCCCGAGGACCCCTTAAACCAGGACTCCCTCGGTAGCCCCCGAACTAGCCTCCAACGGCAAGGGTCCTAGCTCCAGCTGCTTCATATAATCAGAGTCTTCGGCTTGCGAGGCGAGTTCCTTTCTCCAAATAGTGATCGGCCGAGTTAGTTCGGCCTCCGATGACGTGTAGCTTTCCCGATCATTAACCGTCCGAACACCAAGAATAACTCAGTCCTGAAGGCCAAACGTCAAGGAGTAAATAGTGCTCCCTGACAACCTTTCAGATGAAAGGTCGCGGCCCACCACGACCACTGAACCAGTCGTAATGACTCGATTCGCGGTTCGAGGCCGTTTTCATCAGCATGATCCATCAATACACAGATCGTGCTCCGTTTCACACGGGATATGTTTAATCATGTGCGTATAATGGCACGCATGTCTTGGGAAGCGGAGGGATTCACGGTGCAGTGAAGGGAGGCTAACCGGCAACAAGCCCAATAAGAGGGAAAGAAAACCCCAAGGCTTAACCGCACTTCCCATTCGCATCCCTGCTTCCCCAATCCCCGAGCTTCCAGAGCCCAGGTCTAGGTTTTCCATCCTTCCTCCTCCGAGCTTAGCCATGGCTAGTTCCGGCTCCAACGGCAAGTGGGAGGCTTCCACGGTCACAGACCAAGACATCCGGGACCTCAAGGACGCCGGCTACCTCCCCGCCAATATGTTCCACCGCGCTGCGGAGGAGGGCCAGGTGATCCCCACCCCCAAACCAGGCGAGAGGGTGGTTTTCATTCCTCATTTCATCCGAGGATTGAGTTTCCCGCTCCACCCCTTCGTTCGGGGCCTCATGTTCTTCTACGAACTCGACTTCCACGACCTCCCGCTGAACTCCTTCATGCATATATCGGCCTTCATCATCGTCTGCGAGGCCTTCTTGCGGGTCGAACCACACTTCGGACTATGGCTCAAGATATTCAATATCAAGCCGAAGTGTGTCGCGGGCGAACACGCAGACTGCGGCGGGGCGGTCATCAGCAAGATTCCCCGCGCGGTATGGCCATCCGGCACCTTCATCGACACCTTCAAGACTTGGCAAAAAGAGTGGTTTTACATCACCGAGCCAAGGGAGGAGGGCGGAACTGTTCCTGCCAAATTTAGATCCGGTCCCCCGACCAGATTGACCTCGTGGGTCCGAAAGGGCCTCGACTGGGGGTCGGATACAGAGGTGGACGACCTGCAGAGGCGCGTCGCCTCCATTATCAAGGACGGGATCGGGGTGACCAACGTGGTCCAGATTATGCTCCGGCGGCGCATCCTCCCCTGCCAGCGCCGGGACTCTCCCATGTGGACTTATCGATCTGACGATGAGCCTACGATTCGTCAGCTCTTCCGCACCACTCGGGAGAAGCTATGGAAGGCGCTGTTCAAGGCGCAGGAGAACTGGCCAGCCAAGAAGGAGGACCAGGGCCTGCGCGCCGATAAACCCCCTTCCCAGGTATAACATAGTTTCGCTTGATCGGCCTCGTTTTCCTGATGAAAATCTAAGCACTTTCCGATCACCTCCGCAGGAATGGTTCAGCAAGGCCACGGGCATCAAGTGCCCGGCTCCATAGCCCGAAGACCCTAGGTCCCAGCTGCTGTCGGAGATGCTTGTCGTGGCACCTTACAAGGCGCCAGAGAAGAAGGAGCAGAAGAAGAAACCAGGCCGAGCAGGCCTGCGCATCAGGGACCAGCCGGGGGCTGTGTCCGAGGAAACCCACGCCTCCTCGAATCAAGAGGAGGAGCACGAGGGTGAGGGGGGAGGCGATTCCCCCCTCACAGGAAAGAGGGCGACGTCATGGGACGCCTCAGAGGATATACCTCCTCCTGCCCTGAAGAAAGCACGTCGGACACAGGTAGTTCTGTCCGACGACAGTTCGGACTCGGATACCGAGTCCGAAGACTTCGAGAGGGTTCCACGAAGGAGCCTCAGGGTCAAGCCCCCAGCTCGAAGGTAAAGATCCGAAGACTTCCCGAGCTGTTAGTGCTAAGTTTTAAATGTTATTAACATGTGAGCGCCTATTGACTTGTAGCCCACCACGCGTTCTCCCCACCGATCAAGTCTCGGACGGGGAGACCCCGCCCGCCGAGCTAGCAGAGAGCGGGAACGCGTCGCACCCCTCTCTTCCGGGCGCCACAAAGGATGTCGCGGAGGTGTCATCCCAACAGGCCCCTTTGGTGTCGAACACCAGCGGTGGGGGCGACGACATCATGGTCAAGGCTAACGCCTCGGCCACCGAAGACCGGGGGGAAAATCCCCTCCTGGATACTGAGGAGACCGGACAAGGTGATGTCCAGTCCCTTCCGAGGTCCTCTCCGGAGTGCACCATGCCTCTGGAGGCACCGGTTCAATCCCCGGTCGGAGATCGGGTTGACCGATCTCCACCGGCGCCACCGACCAATGGGTGGCCGGTTATGAGGGAGGCTCTATCAAGCGCCTCCATCTCCGAGGAGCACCGCACCCTTATGGGTTCGGTATTGCAGAGCATTCAGTCCGTAGACAGCGGACTGAAGGAGGCCTTCAACGGTCTTCTAACGGGCTTTCAGGTGAGCCACGTAATGCTCTGTTTGTGAAATATTAATTTCTTTGAGTTATCATTATATACATGGCAGCCCCCGAGCCCTAGGTGAGTTTGGAAAAACTTACCTGGGGGTCAATCATAGATCATTATCCGAACTATGTACAGGACAATATTAGTTCGGAACGTTCTAACAGCCCTTAAGAGGACCGGACACAGGATCATATTTATGACAGTTTGGAAGTTTTGAACCCATGTAACTTGATATGGTTTTGTTTTTTACAGGCTTCGTCGACGGCGGCGGCTGCTAATGCGGCCGAGCTGGACGAGCTAAATCGGAAGCTCAAGAGCTCCGAAGACGAGCTTGACACTCTGAACAAGAGATTCGACGAGGCGCAAGGTAAGACGGATTAGAGTATCCAAATTCTTCATTACCGTACTGTCAACGCAGTATCTTTGATATGTTTAATGCTTACGCAGCCTCGGTGAAGGAAATTGAGAAGCTCAAGGCCGAGCTTGAGAAGGCGAAGCAGGAGGCTGCGGTTGAGAGGGCGGCAGCCAAAGAAGCGGCTGCCGCGCTATCCACCTTAAGAGCCACCAGCGATAAGCATGAGGCTCGGGTGGAGGAAATCCAACAGGAGCTCAAGGACGCCGGCCAAAAGTGCGAGGACCTTGAGCGGAAAGGCAAGGAGCAGGCCGCCGAACTATCCACCCTGAAAACCAATCTCCAAAAGGAGCGGGTGGATAGGCGGTCTTTTGAAGAGCAAGTCAGCCAGGCCAAGGCTATCATGGATGGTAAGCCGTATTTATTGCAGTGTGTCTTCGGGGATAGCAAGTTCGAGTTGCTTACCCAAGTATGGCATTCCTCAGGCGCCTGCTCGGACCTCCAAAAGAGCACAGCGGACGCGAACCAGTTCTATGCTTCACGGGGAGATGGAGATGAAGCTCGTCTATTCTGAAGCCCCCAAGCGCTCTCCTCTTCTTATGGAGCAGCTAAAGCAGCTGATGGAGCTACACCGGATGGCGGAGCCGGGCATGAAGGATCTCTGTATCTGACTATGGCCCAACGAGCCGCTGCCGGGCAGCTACTTCGGCCTGGTGCAGAAGCTGAGCGACGCCTCGCCCCGGATCGACGCACTAAGGCGTTCCTCCTGTATTGAGGGAGCTCGGATGGCCTTTGCGAAGGCCAAGGTGCACTGGCCGGGGCTGGATCCGATGAAGATAGCCACCGCCCCTCAGCCTCCTGGAAAGGAGCATAGGTGCCCCGAGCTATACTTCTCCGGAGTAATGGAGGGTGCTAGGGCAATAGAGGCTCAGTGTTCGAGAGAAAACATTTATGAGTAAATGCGTTGTAATATGTCCGAAGACCTTTTAACGTGTTTATATTTAAGATGCGTGGTTTATCATGTCTTTCATGTTTTGCATCCTTTATAACTCCTGTGTGGCCGTTAAAACTGAAAGCTGCGAGTCGTCGCCTTCAGCCCCCATGTAGATACTACGCGGGGTGTATCTGCCAACGCACTGTGACCCTTAGCCGAGCTATCGGCACCCGAAGGTGGTAGTGTGGGGCAGACAAGGCAATCGGACCATAATGCTTTATTGCTTTCACTTAGCCGTAGGGGCGCGAGAAAGGAGTGCGGGGGGCTGTTGACTAGCCCCCAGGTGTTTGTGATGTTCGGATGAACCGTGGCCAAAGCCGATATCACATGGTTTGTACTAATACCAAACCCATCGTATGACACGGAATAACCTCTGACGAGATTTAGTTAAGCTCGGATTCGCAGACCGGTTCTCGCATACCATGACAGTCCGTTTTCGGCTTTCTCCGCTGAGGTGCTTGACCAGGCTTGCCGGAAGCACAATCGCAGCGGTTCTCCCTTTGCCCTTTTAGCCGAACGAGCGGAACATAAAGGGGCAAGCACAGGAGCCGGGCAACCCAACTATTGACCCAAGACATAGTTCGGAACCAATGCATATAAAGCGGAATTCCAAGACGCCGAACACGAAATCAGTTGTGCTTAGGGCGATTTTTTAAGGTCGAGCCCCCGGTCTATTAGCCGGTTGCATCGTAAAGTATACCGAACAGGTTCGCAAGAAGAGGGGAGAAATAGAGAGTGTGCCAAAAAAGGACAGCGAAGCGATCATGTATGCTATCTCTGTATTTTACTCAACAACTCTTATTATTCGAATTGACAATGCAACTGTTTACAGGTATTTAAAAATGAAATATAAACCTTACAGGAGGGGTTGTATCAGGGGTCTTCGATGGGTGACCTGACGTCCTCGATGTGCCCTGTCGTTTGTCCGCTCCTGCGTCTCTTAAGGAGTTGTATACCTCTATGGGTTTTGCTGTTCGGCGAACGGACCTTGGAGGAAAAATCTTGAGAAGTCGCTGAAGTGTGGATGAGCTTGACGCCTTGGCAGGTACTTTATGGTACCTGTGGTGTGTCCAAAGACGTGTTGATGGTTATAGTTCGGTCCAGCCGAACACTTACCCTTTGATAAAAAAATTCCCCACCGCTGCCCATGGAATTTTGAGCGCGAAGTTGTGCCTCCTTGGCACGTACTTTGCCGGTTCTAGGGCTGTGCGATGGGGGGGCGAATCCCTATTTATGGGGAGAAGAAGGTTCTGGTACTTCAGGTTGAGACCGAGCTCGCTTCCCAGCCTTACGTGCTTTTACAGCAGGTGTCGGTGTTTGCCGATCATCAGTGTAATGGAATTCGGCCACCAGGGCCAACGCATGTTCCTCAGTTCGGAGGGAGCGCTCAATATTGCCATTGACAGTAATGACCCCTTTGGGGCCGGGCATTTTGAGCTTGAGGTATGCGTAGTGTGGGACGGCGTTAAAGCGAGCGAACGGTGTACGGCCGAGCAGGGCGTGATAGCCGCTGCGGAAAGGTACGATGTCGAAGATCAAGTCCTCGCTTCGAAAGTTATCGGGCGAGCCGAACACTACTTCCAGGCTTACAGAGCCCGTGCACCGGGCTTCAACGTCTGGGATCACTCCTTTAAAGGTAGTGTTACTGGGTTTGATCCTTGACGGATCTATGCCCATCTTTTTCACCGTATCTGAGTAAATCAGATTGAGGCTATTTCCTCCGTCCATTAGGACTTTAGTGAGGTGATACCCGTCTATGATGGGGTCTAGGACGAGGGCGGCCGAACCCTCATGACGGATACTGGTCGGGTGGTCACGTCGATCGAAGGTGATCGGGTATGCCGACCATGGGTTATACTTCGGGGCTACGGGCTCTACGGCGTAGACCTCTCGAAGGGCGTGCTTCCTCTCCTTTTTGGGTATATGGGTGACGTATATCATGTCTACTGTTTTTATCCCTGGAGGGAATTTCTTTTGTCCACCACCGATCGGACCGTGGGGCTCATCCTCGTCCTCGTTGCACGGGCTCTTGCCTTGGTCCTCGGATGCGAGCTTGCCGGCCTGTTTGAATACCCAACAGTTACGGTTGGTGTGGTTGGCGGGCTTCTCTTGAGTGCCATGGATCTGGCAAGGCCTCTCCATGATCTTGTCCAGCGGGGTGGGTCCGTCGCGATTACCTTTAGGAGGCTTCTTCCGCTGCCCAGGTCGGGAGTTGCGGAAGCCGGCGTTAACGGCCGTGTCATCGGCATCACTATTGTTGTGCTGGCGCTTATTCTTGTTGCGCTTTGGTGTCCCGTTTCCATCCCAAACTTTGGAGGTTCCGGGGTCTTCGAGGTTGTGGCTACGTCTTGCTAGCCAGTTATCCTCACCCGCGCAAAAGCGAGTCATGAGTGATGTAAGGGCGGACATTGTCCTTGGTTTATCCTGGCCGAGCTGACGAGCCAGCCACTCATTCCCGAATATTGTGCCTGAAAGAGGCTATTGCTTCGGCGTCTGGGCAGTCGACGATCTGGTTTTTCTTGGTCAAAAACCGATTCCAGAATAGCCGCGCGGATTCTCCTGGTTTCTGGACGACGTTGCTTAGGTCGGAGGAGTCCGGTGGCCGAACATAAGTGCCTTGGAAGTTAGATCGGAATGCATCTTCTAGGTCCTCCCAGCACCCAATGGAGTTTTCGGGGAGGCTATTTAACCAGTGCTGAGCTGGCCCCTTAAGCTTCAGGGGTAGGTATTTGATGGCATGGAGGTCATCTCCTCGCGCCATGTGGATGTGGAGGAGGAAATCCTCAATCCATACGGTTGGGTCAGTTGTCCCATCATATTGTTCTATGTTTACAGGTTTAAACCCTTCCGGGAACTGATGCTGCATCACCTCGCCCGTGAAGCACAGTGGGTGGGCAGCGCCTCTGACCCGAGCTATGTCGCGCCGGTGATCGGCGTCTGTCCTAGCCCGGTTTTGTTCCCGTCCTTTATAGTTGCGGTCGAGCCAAGGCCGGTACCCTTCCCATCTATCGGGTGAGTATCCTCTGGATCCGTAGATGGATCGCGTACGACCTGCTCTGTAGTCCAGGTCGTGTCGCAGGTCGAACCTGTCATCGGGCTCTAGTGGCTCTTTTCCCCGTCTACGGGGTATCGTCGGCCTATAGCCGGTGTCGTCAGCCGTCCTGTCTCGTCCTCGAGGAGGGCGGCCTGGCTTGTCGTATGGGGTATGTTTGGGAGACGGCGTATCAGTGAGCTCGTCATCGAATTGTGGCAGCAGCCTTCTGCGCGGATAGCTCTTAGGTTGGTCCGATAGACCGGTACCGTATCCTTCCTCAGTTGAGAGGACTCTCGTCCATCGATCGTTGAGGTCGTCTTGTTCGGCTTTAAGCTGCCGTTCTTTTGCTTTCAGGCTGCGGGCCGTGGCTATAAGCTGTTGCCTGAACAGTTCCTGATCTTCAGGATTGTCGGGGATGGCGAAGTCATCGGCTTCCGGGTTGTCCTCCTTCACGACAGGGGGGAGGTAATTGTCGTCCTCGGAATAATTTAGATCATCGGGGTTGCGCCGGTCTTCCGGCCTCTCCTGACCCTCTAGCGGGTGTTCGGGGATTTTGGGATCGCCGAGGTCTTCCGGGGTGTCTTCGTCCCCGGTGCCGTCGACAGCTTTTCTTCCCTTTTTTTCCTTTCGACCGTTTATGCAGCTTTCGGCGTCTTGACGGTGCTTCATCCGATTTGTCGCCATCGTTTTTCGGAGTGTCCACCATGTAGACGTCGTATGTGGAGGTGGCAGTCCACCGCCCTGTGTTAACGGGGGTGAGGGCGCGATCCTCCTTATCCATGTATTCTGCCTCCTCAGAGGCATAGTCCAACATGTCGGTTAAATCCTCGAAAGTGGCTACCAAGTGGGTGGTGGGTGGGACGAAAAATTCGTCCTGACCCGCCTTGAGCCCGATCTGAGCGCAGATCGGGGTTGGGTCGTCGGTAATCTTCATCGACGAGATCCGATCTAAGGCCTCGCTGAGTATCGAGACCTCGATCGGGTCGGCCTGCTCAGAGCTTCCGGAGTTAACCTCCGATGCGTCCGCGCGGGGGGAGTGTTCGGCAAGAACAGGTGTCCGGACGTCTGGCACTATGACCGGGTCCGGACTGAGAGTCGGGTCCTCGACGGGGAAGATCCTGTGGGTGGGACTGAAGGATGGGTCTGAGGTTAAAGCCTCAGAGTCTGCGGGCGTTGCAGGCGAGACCGCGAGCCCGGTTAGTGACAGGTCGCCCCGAGAGTCCACGGAGAACTCTAGGTTCCCGAATCTGATCTCTTGATCAGGGGCGAAACTTCCGACACGGCCTAGATGGCCGGTCGGGTCGGCGTGCAGCACAATGCTGCCAAAAGCGAAGATTTGTCCGGGGACGAAAGTGCCCGTATTGCGGACCTCTTCGTTGATGACTAGGCGAGCCATCGATTCCTTTGGCGATCACAGCGGGACTCTCAATGAAAGCACCAATGTCGGTGTCAAAACCGGCGGATCTCGGGTAGGGGCTCCCGAGCTGTGAGACTAGAATCGATGGTAACAGGAGAAGTGGGAGACGATGTTTACCCAGGTTCGGGCCCTCCTATGGAGGTAATATCCTACGTCCTGCTTGATTATATTGATGGTATAAGGGTTACAGAGTTGATCTACCTCGAGATCGAATAGCTAAAACCCTAGATGAGTTCTCCTCTGCCTACAGCCTAAAACCCTCCGGCTTATATAGACACCGAGGGTACCTAGGGTTTACACATGGTCGGTTACACGTCGAAGGGATAAACATGCCTATTCAATACTTCAAACGTGGAGGATACGCCACGATTCTCGAAGCTTCCTTCCTGGAGACAGGGCCTTCGATCAATCCAGTGCTCGGTATGCGGCCCATATAGTCCGGCCCATAAGAAATAGGTCGGCCTCCCGAGGACCCCTTAAACATGGACTCCCTCGGTAGCCCCCGAACTAGCCTCCAACGGCAAGGGTCCTAGCTCCAGCTGCTTCATATAATCAGAGTCTTCGGCTTGCGAGGCGAGTTCCTTTCTCCAAATAGTGATCGGCCGAGTTAGTTCGGTCTCCGATGACGTGTAGCTTTCCCGATCATTAACCGTCCGAACACCAAGAATAACTCAGTCCTGAAGGCCAAACGTCAAGGAGTAAATAGTGCTCCCTGACAACCTTTCAGATGAAAGGTCGCGGCCCACCACGACCACTGAACCAGTCGTAATGACTCGATTCGCGGTTCGAGGCCGTTTTCATCAGCATGATCCATCAATACACAGATCGTGCTCCGTTTCACACGGGATATGTTTAATCATGTGCGTATAATGGCACGCATGTCTTGGGAAGCGGAGGGATTCACGGTGCAGTGAAGGGAGGCTAACCGGCAACAAGCCCAATAAGAGGGAAAGAAAACCCCAAGGCTTAACCGCACTTCCCATTCGCATCCCTGCTTCCCCAATCCCCGAGCTTCCGGAGCCCAGGTCTAGGTTTTCCATCCTTCCTCCTCCGAGCTTAGCCATGGCTAGTTCCGGCTCCAACGGCAAGTGGGAGGCTTCCACGGTCACAGACCAAGACATCCGGGACCTCAAGGACGCCGGCTACCTCCCCGCCAATATGTTCCACCGCGCTGCGGAGGAGGGCCAGGTGATCCCCACCCCCAAACCAGGCGAGAGGGTGGTTTTCATTCCTCATTTCATCCGAGGATTGAGTTTCCCGCTCCACCCCTTCGTTCGGGGCCTCATGTTCTTCTACGAACTCGACTTCCACGACCTCCCGCCGAACTCCTTCATGCATATATCGGCCTTCATCATCGTCTGCGAGGCCTTCTTGCGGGTCGAACCACACTTCGGACTATGGCTCAAGATATTCAATATCAAGCCGAAGTGTGTCGCGGGCGAACACGCAGACTGCGGCGGGGCGGTCATCAGCAAGATTCCCCGCGCGGTATGGCCATCCGGCACCTTCATCGACACCTTCAAGACTTGGCAAAAAGAGTGGTTTTACATCACTGAGCCAAGGGAGGAGGGCGGAACTGTTCCTGCCAAATTTAGATCCGGTCCCCCGACCAGATTGACCTCGTGGGTCCGAAAGGGCCTCGACTGGGGGTCGGATACAGAGGTGGACGACCTGCAGAGGCGCGTCGCCTCCATTATCAAGGACGGGATCGGGGTGACCAACGTGGTCCAGATTATGCTCCGGCGGCGCATCCTCCCCTGCCAGCGCCGGGACTCTCCCATGTGGACTTATCGATCTGACGATGAGCCTACGATTCGTCAGCTCTTCCGCACCACTCGGGAGAAGCTGTGGAAGGCGCTGTTCAAGGCGCAGGAGAACTGGCCAGCCAAGAAGGAGGACCAGGGCCTGCGCGCCGATAAACCCCCTTCCCAGGTATAACATAGTTTCGCTTGATCGGCCTCGTTTTCCTGATGAAAATCTAAGCACTTTCCGATCACCTCCGCAGGAATGGTTCAGCAAGGCCACGGGCATCAAGTGCCCGGCTCCATAGCCCGAAGACCCTAGGTCCCAGCTGCTGTCGGAGATGCTTGTCGTGGCACCTTACAAGGCGCCAGAGAAGAAGGAGCAGAAGAAGAAACCAGGCCGAGCAGGCCTGCGCATCAGGGACCAGCCGGGGGCTGTGTCCGAGGAAACCCACGCCTCCTCGAATCAAGAGGAGGAGCACGAGGGTGAGGGGGGAGGCGATTCCCCCCTCACAGGAAAGAGGGCGACGTCATGGGACGCCTCAGAGGATATACCTCCTCCTGCCCTGAAGAAAGCACGTCGGACACAGGTAGTTCTGTCCGACGACAGTTCGGACTCGGATACCGAGTCCGAAGACTTCGAGAGGGTTCCACGAAGGAGCCTCAGGGTCAAGCCCCCAGCTCGAAGGTAAAGATCCGAAGACTTCCCGAGCTGTTAGTGCTAAGTTTTAAATGTTATTAACATGTGAGCGCCTATTGACTTGTAGCCCACCACGCGTTCTCCCCACCGATCAAGTCTCGGACGGGGAGACCCCGCCCGCCGAGCTAGCAGAGAGCGGGAACGCGTCGCACCCCTCTCTTCCGGGCGCCACAAAGGATGCCGCGGAGGTGTCATCCCAACAGGCCCCTTTGGTGTCGAACACCAGCGGTGGGGGCGACGACATCATGGTCAAGGCTAACGCCTCGGCCACCGAAGACCGGGGGGAAAATCCCCTCCTGGATACTGAGGAGACCGGACAAGGTGATGTCCAGTCCCTTCCGAGGTCCTCTCCGGAGTGCACCATGCCTCTGGAGGCACCGGTTCAATCCCCGGTCGGAGATCGGGTTGACCGATCTCCACCGGCGCCACCGACCAATGGGTGGCCGGTTATGAGGGAGGCTCTATCAAGCGCCTCCATCTCCGAGGAGCACCGCACCCTTATGGGTTCGGTATTGCAGAGCATTCAGTCCGTAGACAGCGGACTGAAGGAGGCCTTCAACGGTCTTCTAACGGGCTTTCAGGTGAGCCACGTAATGCTCTGTTTGTGAAATATTAATTTCTTTGAGTTATCATTATATACATGGCAGCCCCCGAGCCCTAGGTGAGTTTGGAAAAACTTACCTGGGGGTCAATCATAGATCATTATCCGAACTATGTACAGGACAATATTAGTTCGGAACGTTCTAACAGCCCTTAAGAGGACCGGACACAGGATCATATTTATGACAGTTTGGAAGTTTTGAACCCATGTAACTTGATATGGTTTTGTTTTTTACAGGCTTCGTCGACGGCGGCGGCTGCTAATGCGGCCGAGCTGGACGAGCTAAATCGGAAGCTCAAGAGCTCCTAAGACGAGCTTGACACTCTGAACAAGAGATTCGACGAGGCGCAAGGTAAGACGGATTAGAGTATCCAAATTCTTCATTACCGTACTGTCAACGCAGTATCTTTGATATGTTTAATGCTTACGCAGCCTCGGTGAAGGAAATTGAGAAGCTCAAGGCCGAGCTTGAGAAGGCGAAGCAGGAGGCTGCGGTTGAGAGGGCGGCAGCCAAAGAAGCGGCTGCCGCGCTATCCACCTTAAGAGCCACCAGCGATAAGCATGAGGCTCGGGTGGAGGAAATCCAACAGGAGCTCAAGGACGCCGGCCAAAAGTGCGAGGACCTTGAGCGGAAAGGCAAGGAGCAGGCCGCCAAACTATCCACCCTGAAAACCAATCTCCTAAAGGAGCGGGTGGATAGGCGGTCTTTTGAAGAGCAAGTCAGCCAGGCCAAGGCTATCATGGATGGTAAGCCGTATTTATTGCAGTGTGTCTTCGGGGATAGCAAGTTCGAGTTGCTTACCCAAGTATGGCATTCCTCAGGCGCCTGCTCGGACCTCCAAAAGAGCACAGCGGACGCGAACCAGTTCTATGCTTCACGGGGAGATGGAGATGAAGCTCGTCTATTCTGAAGCCCCCGAGCGCTCTCCTCTTCTTATGGAGCAGCTAAAGCAGCTGATGGAGCTACACCGGATGGCGGAGCCGGGCATGAAGGATCTCTGTATCTGACTATGGCCCAACGAGCCGCTGCCGGGCAGCTACTTCGGCCTGGTGCAGAAGCTGAGCGACGCCTCGCCCCGGATCGACGCACTAAGGCGTTCCTCCTGTATTGAGGGAGCTCGGATGGCCTTTGCGAAGGCCAAGGTGCACTGGCCGGGGCTGGATCCGATGAAGATAGCCACCGCCCCTCAGCCTCCTGGAAAGGAGCATAGGTGCCCCGAGCTATACTTCTCCGGAGTAATGGAGGGTGCTAGGGCAATAGAGGCTCAGTGTTCGAGAGAAAACATTTATGAGTAAATGCGTTGTAATATGTCCGAAGACCTTTTAACGCGTTTATATTTAAGATGCGTGGTTTATCATGTCTTTCATGTTTTGCATCCTTTATAACTCCTGTGTGGCCGTTAAAACTGAAAGCTGCGAGTCGTCGCCTTCAGCCCCCATGTAGATACTACGCGGGGTGTATCTGCCAACGCACTGTGATCCTCCTTATCCATGTATTCTGCCTCCTCAGAGGCATAGTCCAACATGTCGGTTAAATCCTCGAAAGTGGCTACCAAGTGGGTGGTGGGTGGGACGAAAAATTCGTCCTGACCCGCCTTGAGCCCGATCTGAGCGCAGATCGGGGTTGGGTCGTCGGTAATCTTCATCGACGAGATCCGATCTAAGGCCTCGCTGAGTATCGAGACCTCGATCGGGTCGGCCTGCTCAGAGCTTCCGGAGTTAACCTCCGATGCGTCCGCGCGGGGGGAGTGTTCGGCAAGAACAGGTGTCCGGACGTCTGGCACTATGACCGGGTCCGGACTGAGAGTCGGGTCCTCGACGGGGAAGATCCTATGGGTGGGACTGAAGGATGGGTCTGAGGTTAAAGCCTCAGAGTCTGCGGGCGTTGCAGGCGAGACCGCGAGCCCGGTTAGTGACAGGTCGCCCCGAGAGTCCACGGAGAACTCTAGGTTCCCGAATCTGATCTCTTGATCAGGGGCGAAACTTCCGACACGGCCTAGATGGCCGGTCGGGTCGGCGTGCAGCACAATGCTGCCAAAAGCGAAGATTTGTCCGCGGACGAAAGTGCCCGTATTGCGGACCTCTTCGTTGATGACTAGGCGAGCCATCGATTCCTTTGGCGATCACAGCGGGACTCTCAATGAAAGCACCAATGTCGGTGTCAAAACCGGCGGATCTCGGGTAGGGGCTCCCGAGCTGTGAGACTAGAATCGATGGTAACAGGAGAAGTGGGAGACGATGTTTACCCAGGTTCGGGCCCTCCTATGGAGGTAATACCCTACGTCCTGCTTGATTATATTGATGGTATAAGGGTTACAGAGTTGATCTACCTCGAGATCGAATAGCTAAAACCCTAGATGAGTTCTCCTCTGCCTACAGCCTAAAACCCTCCGGCTTATATAGACACCGAGGGTACCTAGGGTTTACACATGGTCGGTTACACGTCGAAGGGATAAACATGCCTATTCAATACTTCAAACGTGGAGGATACGCCACGATTCTCGAAGCTTCCTTCCTGGAGACAGGGCCTTCGATCAATCCAGTGCTCGGTATGCGGCCCATATAGTCCGGCCCATAAGAAATAGGTCGGCCTCCCGAGGACCCCTTAAACCAGGACTCCCTCAAACGTCAATTAGCAAGATTTTCACCCAAAATAGGCGTTTTCAAATCAGTGCTCAAAATATTCTTCACCATTATGGACATGGTGAAATCATGCAAAAAGGATGCACAAACATAGTAAAATTCTGAAAATTTTACGACTATTATGTGAAAACAAAGGGTGAGAAGTGATGCAAAATGAGCTCATCATACCTCTGGTTTGTGACATGACATTTACATTGTTCCCGAGACTAACAAATGACATAAACTTGTTAGGTCTCAGAGTGGGTCTATCTGACCCAATAGTTCATGTGAGTGAATCACGTTGATTACATCCGAGTGGGTAACTTAGATCCTATAAGAGTCCATACTATCAGGTTAACATCACCATGCTAGTCATCAACCGAGACATATACTAGTACAAGGATACAAGCCCGCATAGCCTTATCAACTCTCTCAGCATGTGCGTGTGTGCTTGCTTGTGTGCGTTTATCAATTTAACCAGTAAGTTCTTATTACCATTCTTAAAAGAGAGTGGTCATGTGTGGACAACTTGAAAGAGCATCTAGTTAAACCTAATAATAAACCTAATAATAATATTATTAGGTTTAACTGAACAACTTGAAAGAGCATCTAGTTCACCGCGACACGACCACAAGCCCAACCCTTCAACAATGTACTACCGGAGGCCAAAGAAGCAATGCCATCACAGCATCCGACTAGATTTGAGAATCCATGAATGAAATGAACAAATGGGGATACCTTGCCACCGCCGTCCATGGTGGTAGTGTGGGCTTTCCCACCGGTAACCTCAAGCACCAGCGTGGGAGTGTGATGTTGGTTGGAAGGCCTGAGGTGTATATATGGTTGTGCAACTGCCTGAGTAGCACCGGAGGGGACACCATGGGGGTAGGAGAAAGGGATTGTACTTTTTTCTGTGTCCTCGAAATACCGAACATTGGGTCGATAAAAAACTGGAAGAGATAAATGTTGGACTGGGAAAATATGGATGAGAGTACACCTATAGGTGTGGACCACGTAGTCAAATGGTAAGCGGCACACGTATACGAACAAGGGTATACTAAGTTAATAATGCATCCAACTTGCAAGGTCGGTCACATATATTCGGAGGACATATATATGTAATTTATAAATTTAATAGGTGAAGTGACATTACCATTCTCAAAAGAGAGTGGTCCCGTGTGGGGAACACATCCAGAGCAAAGATGCGGAAGTTTCCACACAACCTTCGTCACTCTAGCTATAGTGTATATGAGAAGTTAAGTGTTTCCGTTACCTTTCATATACAACAATAAATTAAAGTTAGAAACACCCGTAAATCACATGGAAACGTATGGATCGCAATGAGTCAAAATAAACATGTCGTATTAGTGACACGTATCTTCACTTTCTGTTAACACTTTTTGTTCTTTTCATAAAGGATATTTGTCTGCATTAGTGTTGTCATGCTAAACAAACATATATATTACGACATTATGTGTTTGTCGTGGTTTCTAGAGACAAAACATGAACACCTGAATAAAGAGAACATGGACAAAAGGGATCATAAATGCTCATACAAGATGACAAGCAACATTGCATAGTATGAGGTTCCGTGGATCACACTTCTCTATGTACTCTCAAGAACAGAAACACTTGTCTAGACGATTGTAGACCGTCGGAATAGGTGAACATCTTTTCAACAACAGAAAGTATGACTAACGTGGCGCCGCGACAGAAACTGCATTATTAGTTCAGCTGAGTATATATATGTTTGCACCTCACTTCAACATCTCTTACTTTTAGATTGTATGCCATATGCATCTCGAGTATTCAAGACAGAACAACCTTGTACTAGTACTACTGAAATAAAATAAACATGAGAGGATCCCACCGTGAACCCATCTCATTCAATACACAACCTATTTTCTTCCTCCTCTCTTCGCCGTAGCCTCTCCGTCCTCTCGCTGGTTCCCACGGGGTTAAGAAGTTTAAGCCATACCATTTCCACGCCCAATTTTGTGCTAATCAATCACCTTTACCCCAGTTCCATTTGGGAAACCTGCCATGGAGCCTGTGTTCTCACTGGAGGTGGCGATGCCTGAGCCCAACTCTAACCCCTGCCGGACCTCCTCGACGCCACTGCAGGCACACGAGCTCCCCGGAGGAGTTGGGGGAGCGGAAGGAGTGGGCATCGATAAGGTCGTTGGCGGTGGCTCGACAGAATGGTGCTTCCACAAGTCCATGGACGAGCCGTCGCTGCTCAACGTCCCCACCGCGCCAGTGGCGAACCCAGACGCTTTGACGCTTTGCCCTAATCCCACGGCGCAGGCGAGCCGCAAGAGGCGGTACGACGTCCATGAGGAGCAGGAGGAGGTGGCGGGGGTCATCCCCACGCCGCCTGCGGCGAGCGCGGTGCTGGACCCCGTGGCGTACAACGCGATGCTTAGACGGAAGCTGGACGCGCATCTCGCCGCCGTCGCCATGTTGAGGGTACGCTACGTTATTACTCCCCCCCCCCCCCCCCCCCCCCCCCCCCTAAATTAGAGTGTGATTAAAGTGCAAGATGTCCGGTGATGTT
Organism: Elymus sibiricus; assembly: GCA_039707655.1. Taxonomy (NCBI): domain Eukaryota; kingdom Viridiplantae; phylum Streptophyta; class Magnoliopsida; order Poales; family Poaceae; genus Elymus; species Elymus sibiricus. Next base: position 365,340,784 of record CM077663.1, on the reverse strand, counting down.
TTCTTTGCGGAGAGATGATCCACAGATCCAGTGATTGGGTTTGGGTGGGTGAATCGAAGTATTATTCGCTTTATTTTAATCATAGCAGCTCGATAGTTACAAATGATGGAAACAATTTGTGATGGAAATGTTTTTCAAATCATAAACATCAGTTGACTTATTTTTTCAAGAAAAAAATTCGAATTTGCTCAGCGAATTAATATGCATGCAGTATTTCAAGATTTGCTAAGCGTCACAGTCACACACCACCGTTTCTGGAAATAAGTCAAATATCCTCATATGTGAACCAGCCTATCCTTTTTGTGTCCATCGTCGGTGCTCCGGAGTCATCTCTAACAAAACTAGCTAGCGTTGCACAAAAGAGACATACTTGGTTAAAGTTTCAAATTGGGTAACTTTTTTACTAAATATTTAAAAGAGTATATTTTTTTATCCGTTCTCACGAGCTGGAAAGGCATCGATTAGGAGGGTTGTGGCGACAACAGGGAGAAAGACATTGGAGTTAGGGTTAAGATGTGTGGAATTTTACATACGGGGGGAAGAGATATATTTTTCACTTTATTTGAATATTTCCCTCCAGAAATTATTTGTTTCCCGTATGAATATAGTGCCCCTAAAATGCTAACTGCGCATCTTGTTCCACTTTCAGTTGATAAGCATTTTCATGTTTAACTTTGACTTTTGGCATGTCTCGGCCCATGTATAGACCACTTGGGGAAGTTGTCGACAAAGTTCCCATGACATTAGTGCATCGCAAAATCCAGATTCTATCCAAGGCTCAGAAAATCACACCGGAGGTACTCAATTGTGCCTAGTTATGTCTTCAGTACTTATAAAATAATATATGCTAAAAGCTAAGTTGACTGTGCATCACTTGTTTTCGCTTTACTATTTGTGTGCATATGGTAATGAGATTCACGTGCAACAAATGTCATGTGGTGGTGCAGATACCAGTGTGCATCAACTTAGCTCTTCCTCATGGGAGTCATCACCATCAGATGATGATATGGAAGGGGAGACACAAACACCTGGAACTCTGAATATTATTGCAGATAAAGTGAAGAAGAGGTAAAATATGTTGTATATTTATTTCGTGGCCTTTCATTCAATCCTACATTTTGTACTATAAAATTGATGCCTGGGCATCAGAATTGTAGAACAAAACTTGTGTGTCCAATGTCTTTTACTTTACGTGGAGATATATGTATTATTTTATCTTTAGTTTTCCCTACATCAAATTTGGTAATTGCTTTTTAGCTTTGTACTGGATGGACTTTGCGTATATACCTTAGATTCTATCCCAAATTTTGATTAATTTTCATGCACCTTGGCATGAACTTGATAACACATTTATGATGTTTTTTATGCATTATTATCCATAGAGTGGTACAAATTAATTAGAAACATTTCCATGCAATCAACCATGCATATGGTCGGTGAATTGATATTTGTGTGATAAGACTCACTAGATATATATTATTTTATTGTTGTTGGCGCGTTGGTGGAGTGTTGCTACAGACTGATATATGTACCACATGATGTGCAACCTGATTTAGCATGCTTAGGATTTTTGGTGCAGCTTGTCGTGATCACAAACTACATTTTTTTGTCGCATGCAGTTTAAGCCCTCTTCTTATTGAAATGGGTGCGCATGTCTCATGCGCATTAATGAAAAATGCTACATTGAATTACATGATTGCCAAATACACCAATACCAATTATCATATTTGGAAAACATTTGTGAACAAATTTTTTTTGGTTATCGTCTAGCCCTCAAGTCCTGACTTTTGAGCTCATTCCTTATATGTTTTCAGGAAAGAATCTAACCGGGATTCAGCGAGACGCTCAAGAAGTAGAAAAGCAGCTCATACCAAGGAACTAGAGGAGCAGGTCTGACATTTTAAAACAATATTTTACTTCTCAAGATCAAAAATTGCATAATATGTGAGCAAGAAATCTGATGACCAATGCTAAAACAATACAGGTGTCACTATTAAGAGTTGCAAATAACTCTTTGATGAGACATCTTGCAGATGTAAGTCACAGATACGTCAATGTCGCTATTGACAATAGGGTATTAAAGGCAAATGTAGAAACCCTAGAAGCGAAGGTATGTCTTGGTTCTACATTGTTGTGCTTCATACTGAATTCTGAATTATCCCCTAGCAAACATGTGTCAATGTGCATAGCAGCAATGACTTTCAGTACCCCAATTAAATGTTAAGAGAATTTGAAGGATCAATAGTGTTGACTGGATGGAGGGGTGGATAGTGCAGAGTAAATAGGCAATTTTTCGATTAATTTAATCCAGGAATAAATCACTAACATGACGCTGACAGTATTAATTTCGTACTGGTACCTAACCATGCAAGCTCGTACTACGCAAATAACAGATTCATCTACGCATACAGCAAGCAAGTAGGAAACAGTAATGAACAGGAGAGGGATAAACAAGGTATACCCTCCAGTAGGCCAGTTGGCCGCAGCAGCGGCGTTGGCGACGGCGGCGTCCTCGGCCGCCTTCTTGTCAGCTTCGGCCTTCTCGGCAGCGGCACGGTCGGCGTCGGTGGACATGGCGATGCAGACGTAGAGGAAGTAGACGGACGGAACGGCAGCGAGCAGTCGCGTAGTCGCTCCCCAAAAACCTAATCGCCCCTCTCCCGTACAGGATCTAGAGAGGCGGGGTTTCGGAGGCCTGCTCTCCCGTCGACCGTGTACGCGGCGGACGGGACGGGATCACCGGCGGCAGCAGCAGCAATGGAACGGTGGACAGGGGCGGAGCGCGTGGAGGCAGATGCGATCTGTTCCGTGGCGGCTAGGGTTGGCCAACGCCTCCAATATGTAGGCGCGGCCGGGCGAAGAGACGTGGGCTGGACCCACGTCCGAGTCGGTAACAGCCCACGATCTGACGTCTCAGATCGTGGCTTGTCTGTGAAGACTTCTCCGTTCCTGACCGGTAAAAATAAAGCGCATAGGTGTGAGCTCGGCTCGGCTCGATCCCGCAACCCGCGGCGCGTCGTGACGAGGCGAGGCGAGGCGTGGCGAGGCGGGCGGCGGAGGAGGAGTGCGCGAGGGCCTCTTCTCTTCTCATGCTCCAATAGCATGTGGAAGAGAATCCCTTATAAACCACTCCAACTCCCTCTCCGCTAGCAAGGTGGTACTAAACTTCCCACCACCTCTCACACCCACATGGGCCTTAGGGATTTTCTGAAATTCTATATGGGCCTTAAGCCCATGGGCAGATTTCTACAATCCCCCACCAGATCCCGAAGGCCCATAGTGTTGTCCTTTGTTTCAAACACTGTTTTGATATACTAGTATTTCAGTGAAGACCGGTTAAGGTTGAACTTCACCTAGAGCAAGTAGCTACACTCCTTCACAACTGAACAATGGACTATGCCTTGAATTGTCAGTTTGGCGTAAAGAAGTTTCACCACAGATCTTACTAGTACTGGACTGCCGAAGGCTGACCCCTCGGGTGGAGCATATTAGTCACACTCCTGGCCTATTCATGAGCTTTCTAGAGATCACCCCAATCTCATAGACTGTGACCAGCAGTCGGACTCATATAGGTGTGTTCCTCCAAAGATTGCTCTGTAGGACAGCATCTTGCTTATACACATAAGCCTTGGAACATATTAAGACAGTAGTCAACCTACCATACAGTTTCCGAGAGTATTGCATCTCCAACGGAGTGGGTTAGTAAAGTTACTCTCCTCAGTTCACCACTGACTTGTTTTCCCAGGTCCTACTTCACGGGATCTCCGATCACATAGGTTGGGTTACTACCATGGCAACTCATGTGGGTCTCATACCCATCTCCCTCGATGCACTATCTATCACAACACGTGATAGCCCTTTAGTAAAGGGATCTGCCAGATTCTTAGCCGTTTGGATATAATCCAACGCTATCACTCCGGAGTTTCTTAATTTTCTGACAGCTTTCAATCTCATTCTTATGTGTTTGTTGGACTTCATGTTGTCCTTTGAACTCTTCACCTTGACAATAACTGTTTGATTGTCACAGTTCATAAGGATGGCCGGAACCGGCTTCTCAACCACTGGCAAGTCCATCAAAAGATCTCGAAGCCATTCTGCTTCGCCACCAGATGTGTCTAATGTTGTAAATTCTGCTTCCATTGTTGATCTCGTTAAGATCGTTTGCTTGCAAGACTTCCAGGAAACAGCACCACCTCCAAGAGTAAACACATACCCTGTTGTGGCCTTCATCTCATCAGCATCAGAGATCCAATTTGCATCACTATACCCTTCAAGTACCGACGGGTATCCGGTATAGTGAAGTCCATGGTTCATAGTACCTTTCAGATAGCGCATGACTCTTTCAATAGCATGCCAATGTACATCACCCGGTTTGGAAACAAACCGGCTCAGTTTGCTCACAGCAAACGCGATGTCAGGCCTCGTTGCGCTCGCTAGATACATGAGTGAACCAATAATTTGAGAGTATCTCAATTGATCTTTAGGTATACCTTCGAACTTTCGAATCAGCACACTAGGATCATATGGTGTTTGAGATGGTTTGCAGTCCGAATATCCAAAGCAACTCAACACCTTCTCAACATAATGGGATTGCAGAAGTGTAATCCCACCCTCATCATCTCTCAAAAGCTTGATGTTCAAGATAACATCAGCCACTCCAAGGTCCTTCATCTCAAAGTTCTGAGATAAAAGGGACTTAACTTCCTCAATCACTTTGAGGCTAGTTCCAAATAGCAGTATGTCATCAACATACAAGCACAATATAACTCCTTCGCCCCCACCATAGCGATAGTATACACATGTGTCAGCTTCATTAACAAAGAAGCTAACAGATGTCAAAGTTTCATTAAATTTCTCATGCCATTGCTTAGGCGCTTGTTTCAGGCCATATAAAGATTTCAGCAACTTACACACCTTTCCTTCCTGACCATCTATTACAAAACCATCTGGCTGTTGCATATAAATTTCCTCGTCTAACTCTCCATTCAGGAAAGCCGTCTTGACGTCCATTTGATGGACGAGAAGACCATGCGAGGCCGCCAACGAGAGTAATACTCGAATGGTGGTCAGTCTGGCCACAGGTGAATAAGTGTCGAAGAAATCTTCTTCTTCTTTCTGGGCATAGCCCTTGGCCACAAGCCTAGCCTTGTACTTATCAATCGTACCGTCGGGCCTAAGCTTCTTCTTGAACACCCACTTACATCCCAATGGTTTGCAACCATAGGGACGCTCAGTAATCTCCCAAGTCCCGTTAGCCATGATGGAATCCATCTCGCTACGGACCGCATCCTTCCAGTAATCAGCTTCTGGAGATGCATATGCTTCTGAAATAGAAGTGGGAGTATCATCCACGAGGTACACAAGGAAATCATCACCAAAGGTCTTTACAGTCCTTTGTCTCTTCCCCCTACCAAGGGTTTCCTCGTCATCCTCCTCAGGATTTTCATCGTGTGTTTGTTCATAATATTCCATCGGAATGGCAGGTTCAGGAGTCTCCTCAGATTCCTGTCTAGAAGTGCTTTGCATATCTCTCATAGGAAAAATGTCCTCAAAGAATGTAGCATCCTTAGACTCCATAATTGTACCGACCTTCTGGTCAGGTACCTCAGATTTCACTACTAGAAATCTATAGCCAACGCTATTCTTCGCGTAGCCCAAATTAACGCAGTCCACGGTCTTTGGTCCAAGCTTACGCTTTTTGGGAATCGGCACATTGACTTTCGCCAAACAACCCCAAGTACGTAAGTAGGAGAGCGTCGTCCTTCTCTTCGACCACTGCTCATATGGAGTGACCTCATTATCTTTTATCGGAACCTTATTCAGGACATGACACGAAGTCAATATAGCCTCCCCCCGCCATGCCTTGGATAAACCCGATGTATCTAACATGGCGTTAACCAAATCAGTTAGAGTACGGTTTTTCCGCTCGGCAACCCCGTTCGACTGGGGCGAATAGGGAGGCGTCCTCTCATGAATAATACCGTGTTCCGCACAGAAAGAATCAAACTCATTTGAGAAGTACTCTCCACCACGGTCAGACCGGACTCGTTTAATTTTCTTTTCAAGTTGATTCTCAACTTCTGCCTTATAGATTTTAAAGTAGTGTAGAGCCTCGTCTTTAGTATTTAACAGATACACATAGCAATATCTAGTGGAATCATCTATCAATGTCATGAAGTATTTCTTTCCACCTTTAGTCAACACACCATTCATCTCACAGAGATCAGAATGTATGAGTTCTAATGGCGCCAAGTGTCTCTCCTCCGCAGCCTTATGAGGCTTGCGAGGTTGCTTAGCTTGCACACACGTAAGGCACTTAGAACCTTTGGCTAAAGTGAAACTCGGGATTAAATTCAGTTTTGCTAGCCGCGTCGTAACACCAAAACTAATGTGACAAAGACGTGAATGCCAAACTTCAGATTCATTAACACTCGAATGAATATTGTTCACGACTTTATTACAAAAATCAGCGAGAGAAAGGCGGAACATTCCTCCGCATTCATAACCCTTTCCAACAAATAGTCCATATTTCGTAACAACTACTTTATTAGACTCGAAGACCAACTTAAACCCTTCTCTACATAGAAGGGAGCCACTAACGAGGTTCTTCTTGATGGCGGGGACATGCTGCACGTTCTTCAGCTGCACGATCCTTCCCGAAGTAAACTTCAGATCGACCGTGCCAACACCATGAACAGAAGCACTCGCGCCCCCATCAATACGGACCCGTGACCTGTGGCCTGGTAAGAAGAAAACAATGAAATGTCAGCACACACATGAACACCTGCACCTGTGTCCACCCACCAATCGGTGGACTGACAAACTGAAAATACAGCAAATAAATTACCGTACCCAGATGCACCACTTTCATTGTTGCCCACAATCATATTGGCAGACTTGGAGTCCTGCCCTGGCTTCTTGTACTTGTTTGGGCAGCTGCTAGCCCAATGTTCCTCCGAACCACAAGTAAAACAGCCATCTCCCTTCTTGTTCTTCTTGAAGGTCTTCTTACCCTTCTTCTTAAAGTCGGTATTCTGTTGGACAGAATTCTTTCCCTTGGGCTTGTGGGAATTGAAGTTCTTCTGACGCACCATATTGGCCACAGAAGTTCCTTCGACCCCTTTTCCATGCGAGTCTTTTGCTCTCGAGTTCTGCTCAACACTCAGATGGCCGATGACATCCTCTACTGAGAATTCATGCCTCTGATGTTTCAGAGTGGTAGCAAAATTCCTCCAGGAATTAGGGAGCTTAGCGATTATACAGCCCGCGACAAATTTGCCCGGTAAATCGCACTTCAGAAGCTCAAGCTCCTTAGCGATGCATATTATCTCATGAGCCTGTTCCAATACAGAGCGGTTCTCAACCATTTTGTAATCGTGGAACTGCTCTATAACATACATCTCGCTCCCAGCATCGGTGGCCCCGAATTTAGATTCGAGCGCCTCCCACAAGTCCTTGGCAACCCGCACAGGTAAATATGCGTCAACCAACTTATCTCCGATCACGCTTAGAACTGCTCCGAGGAATACGACGGTGGCCTCCCTGAACGCCTTCTCCTGTTCAGGAGCAATCGTTCCCGTGGAAGGGACACCGGCGACCCAGAACACGTTCATAGCCGTGAGCCATAAGGTGGTTCTGGTCTGCCAACGCTTAAAGTACGTACCAGTAAACTTATCCGGTTTCAGTGCAGCAGCAAAACCACTAGCCGAAAAATTCCTACACAAATTAGGTTTTTGGATTGCTGAGTAAATAGGCAATTTTTCGATTAATTTAATCCAGGAATAAATCACTAACATGACGCTGACAGTATTAATTTCGTACTGGTACCTAACCATGCAATCTCGTACTACGCAAATAACAGATTCATCTACGCATACAGCAAGCAAGTAGGAAACAGTAATGAACAGGAGAGGGATAAACAAGGTATACCCTCTAGTAGGTCAGTTGGCCGCAGCAGCGGCGTTGGCGGCGGCGGTGTCCTCGGCCGCCTTCTTGTCAGCTTCGGCCTTCTCGGCAGCGGCACGGTCGGCGTCGGTGGACATGGCGATGCAGACGTAGAGGAAGTAGACGGACGGAACGGCAGCGAGCAGTCGTGTAGTCGCTCCCCAAAAACCTAATCACCCCTCTCCCGTACAGGATCTAGAGAGGCGGGGTTTCGGAGGCCTGCTCTCCCGTCGACCGTGTACGCGGCGGACGGGATGGGATCACCGGCGGCAGCAGCAGCAATGGAACGGTGGACAGGGGCGGAGTGCGTGGAGGCAGATGCGATCTGTTCCGTGACGGCTAGGGTTGGCCAACGCCTCCAATATGTAGGCGCGGCCGGGCGGAGAGACGTGGGCTGGACCCACGTCCGAGTCGGTAACAGCCCACGATCTGACGTCTCAGATCGTGGCTTGGCGCGGCGCGGCGCGGAGGAGGAGTGCGCGAGGGCCTCTTCTCTTCTCATGCTCCAATAGCATGTGGAAGAGAATCCCTTATAAACTACTCCAACTCCCTCTCCACTAGCAAGGTGGTACTAAACTTTCCACCACCTCTCACACCCACATGGGCCTTAGGGATTTTCTGAAATTCTATATGGGCCTTAAGCCCATGGGCAGATTTCTACAGATAGGTGACTACAAATTATATAAACAATAAACCCTTTTTATGATATTGTTGGAACAAAAAGGTATTTTAGTGTAGTTCTATATTAAGAACTGTATGTGATGCAAACAATCTAGAAAGTTCCCAACAACACAAACAATCTAGGCAATTGTGCAAACAAAGTATGAACAAAAAGTAATATTACTGAGAAAATAGGCGCGAAGATGGTGATGTAGACCTCAAGTTCAAATCCTTGGGTGATTACATGCATCCAGGGGAGCATGGATACCAAGTCTTGATGGCCACAATTGTCTAGCCTTCTTCTCCTTGAGATTCTTGCATTATCTGTAGTAACTAATGAACTCATGAATGGTGACAACCAATGCAATGCAACCACACAATAGATTACACTCAGCTCTAAAGAAAAAACAAACATGGTTTCATTGTGGAAAATATATTAACTTGTTTAGGTGTTTAACATTTAATATGGTTGCATTGCAGGTAAAGATGGCCGAGGAAACTATGAAGAGGATTACATGCACCAACAATTTTCCTCAAGCAATATCTAACATACCATCTCTCGGGATTCCTTTCAGTGGCTCCCCATTGGATGGTATCTGTGACAATTCATTGCCAACCCAGAACACCTCACTTAGCTACTTCCCCACTACAGCAATGAATTTTGATGTGAACAGCAACTACATCCCTGAGCCAGTGCCGGCGTTCAAGATCCATGATCAAATATCTTCGCTACATATGCAACCTATGTCATGCTTAGATCATCACCCGCAGAGGATGCACATAGGTATTCCAAGTACATCGGCACCCACCCTGCAACAGGAATCTACTACATTGGATTCAAATGAAATAGTCAACACGGTGATGTAGTAGGAATTATATGAGAAACCTGAGTCAGAATTATTGTTTTTGTTGTTGCTGTTGACAGTTGGGGGTATCTATAATGGTTTCTCAACTTGTTAAGTGGACATTTCTTAGACTTATTTAAGAAATATCTATCGTTGTTGTTTCAGAATAACAACCTAGACATAGTTGGTCTCCCATAACTAATGCACATATTAAAGGTTATTGGACAATAAAGTGATGTGGTTGAGTCGACTTTTTATGTTCCTATTCTTTCCTTCTTAAGGGCATCTTCAACGGCAAACCTCAAATTTCCTTCCGCATCCGTCCGCGGATAGGGGGACCAGTCCACGGACACGGATCAACCGTAGCCGCATACATTTTGGCCACAACTCAAACCAATCGGACGAAATTCGTGCAAACACCGCGGATTTCATTCAAGTTCGAAGATAATTTACATAAAAAAGGTCGATATTTTGACCGTTTAACTAAAAAAAAACTCCATATACAGGGCGACCTCCTCGTAAGCGTGGCCGCCCTGCCCTGTCAGACCGTCATCTCCGTCTGTTCCGTCGTCATCGTCGTCCCTCCAGCGGCGGAACGGCACCGTAGGGCCGCGGCAGCCTTGTTCGGCAGCGGTCTGGCGCTCGCGGAAGAGCCGCTCCTGCTGCGTTGTGCGGAGCGACCACTCCTCGCCGATCTTGGCGAGCTCTCCGTCAAGGCGGCGACGACGCCTGGCGTACGTCTCCGCGGTGGCCACGGAGAGCGCCCATGCCGTGGCGAGGTCCGGGTCGTCCCTGGCCATTCCGGCGCCACATCCGTCTTGGCGAACGTGGAGCGGCGCTGGGAGGATGCGGGCTCCTGCCTCATGCGGCCGCCGATGTGAAGGTCGCGGTTGTGCGGCGGGGACGGCTCGTCCTTGACCGGCTGGACGGGGAATGCCGACTCGTTCTTGGCGCCGACCCGCGGCGGGGACGGTGGCTCATCCTTCACTCACGCCGGTGATGGTGGCGCCGGTTCCATCTGACGGAGCGAACGCGGGGAGGGTGAGAGAGGAGGAAGGTACGGTGCTGCTCAACGGCGCCGGGGAGGGGGAGAGAGGAGGAAGGTCCGGTGCTCCTTCCCTCGGCGCCGGAGCGTGGCTTAAATAGCCGTGGCCAGGGCAGGCGGTGGGCGGTCAGCCCACTTCAATGCGGCGCAGCTGCCGGAGTTAGTTCCCCGAGACGCGGCGTCCACATGGAAGCGGCGAGGCATGAGAGGTCGCGTCCGTTTGCGCCGCCTTCCCGTCCGATCAAATCGTGGTTTCACTGACAGCCGATGCATGCTCTGGACCGACATGAATGCGGCGCGACAAGTGGCGAGACGCGTGGGATGGAAGATGCGGGAAGGGCGGATGAGGGTTTTTTTGGTGGGCCAGTGCGGTCAGAATTAAATTCTGGGGTCGATTGTGCAACGATGTCCTTACAATAATTAATTTATACAAACATAAAAGTATGAATTATGCAGAGATATCCTCTAATCAATCATATATTTATGAACTATTCACTAAATAGGACAACTGCGGATCTTACGACTGTGTTGATGCATGAACGAATTAAAACATTTAAGACAAATATCCTCCTGAACCTTACATGCACGCCATCCTTGGGACACACCCAGTCTCTCGATCCAAAGCTCTGCCAGCGAACTGAAGGCGAACCCAAGTGAGATAACGGAGAAGATCACTGAACTTGCATTGAAGCCGTCCCTAAGGCTTGCATCAACACGTACTGTGGGCAGGGGCACTGAATCTTACTGGCTGATGAGCCGTATTCAAGGCTTGCATCAACGCTGTGGACAGGGCTATATGTTGCAAATATATCGCTCAACATACCAACGGGGGAGCAGACAAACACAGCCACCGTCATCAGAAACATGATATCAAACGCAGACAGAGAAGGAAGAAAAGGAGTAAAGACCATGACCATGGCAATCACCTCGGAAATCTGGTGTGAGAGAAACAGCTGCATATTCAGGGCAAAGATGGCCAATTCCTCTGACATCATCGCCGCGGTACGGCGAACCATGGAGCAGTGGCGCCTAGCGGGAGTCAAAGCCATAGAGACCCCATTCGGGGATCAAAATGTGAGATAGAAGAGTAGGATTTTTGAGGGGCTGATTTATCGCCCCACTTTTTCTTTTCAAATTTTTCTGGATATCACCACTTATCATTTGATCAAATTTTGTACTCCATCTGCTTTCCTCCAAATCAAATGAAGCCAGCCAAGCTGGATCTTTAAAAAAAAAACTTGAACGCAAATCTGATTACCGGTACGGAGCAAGTTAAGTTGTGTTAATCTATCTCATCCGGCTGGTGTTCGAAGTAAGATCCAAAAGCAACACACCTAATTTATTTCAGTTGTCTTATAAGTCTCATCCAGCTCTTGAGGGAGCTTAACTGCACGGGAAGATACATTCATACACACATCCCTAAATTTCTCTCCTTGTAGTGTTAGATGCAAATTTTTTGATAAAGGAAATATATTAATATCGCGAAGATACCAATTACACCCAGCCTCTGCAACAATGCAATACCCTAATGGCATTACGGATGCACACAGCCAAAAAAAAAAAGAAGCTAAAAAAGAAAAGCCCCACTACAGAGTTCCAGTCCTTGCAACAGCAATACAACCACCACCAAAACAACACCTGAAGTCCAAGTTCTCCAAAAGCGACGCCTCAAAGAAGGAAACAATGCACCAGCGCCGTCGTCATCCGATCGTAGATCTTGGTTTTCACCCTGAAGATAGTCCCGCTCTCAAAACAATGCCTTCACCAAGGCCATTGCCAGGCACAACCAATTAAGGCTAGGCCTTGGATTTTCATCCTGAAAGGTAAGACCTTGAACATTCACATGTGATGTCGCCCCCACTTACATACCACTGCTACGAATCCCGAAACTCCAAGCAAGTTCCTCAGCGCCGTAGGCTCCAATCACCATTACCAGTCCTCCAACCTCGGCTTCCATGACATTCTCCGCCTCTGACTTCATCATGAAGCAAAACATAGCTCCTGATGGCAACAGATAGCAGAGCTTCGCGCCGCTCCCTCTTTAACGGAGGACCAATGGGCACGACCGAATCCCACCCGATCCAGCAGTCTCCAGGCATAACACGCCCATGAGAGTTCGCCAGCGGAGCCTTCCGGAACCCGACACTCCAGCCAGATCAGAAGGACAAGCGTTAGGCAGATCTTCGTCTTGACGTAAGAGAAACCCTAGGACCATGATCCGCCGCCCGAGCCCCTCCACCGGTCGGAAGCCCGGCCACCAACCGCCAGCTGTCAGGGCACTCACGGCCACCACGGAGGCCGACCGAAGAGCAGCACAGCCAGCCGGTGTAAGTCTCCAGCCAGATCGCATCCGGGGCAAACGGGAGCCGTGGCAGGCCACCCGTGCCACCGGAGTCTGCCGGCGCTGCCAGGCCGCCCTCGCTGCCGGTGGAGGCCGCCGGCGCCGCCGGACAGCGGATCTGGGGGGGCAGGCGGGCGGATCTGGGCGGAGGGAGGGGGTTTGGGGGCGAGGGAGGAGAGAAACGGCCCCGCCGCCGCCTTCCCAGGGCCCGGCGCCTCTTTGCCTGCCGGCCCTCCGACGGCGGCGACGCGGGGGGTGGACGGAGGGTGGTGGCCGGCCGACGGCGGCTCGGGTTTCCCCCGAGTCGCCCGACTTGGGCGACGCGGGGGTCGGCCGAAGCCACTCTTTGCAGTGTTAGATGAAATGCAGGTACACAAAAGTTGGTAGTAAACTAAAGGAACAAACTGGCCTTCAAATTATGTGCCAGTATATGAATGAGCATAGTATGGTCCAGAGATATTTTCGTCTTCTCGCTTCATGTGTAGCTCAGCTGTAACCACGATAATGAACATTGTTTGGCTTCATTAACACTATTGGGTGGTGCTGCAGTTGGCTAGCGCAGGCCTCATAGGACATAGGTAGAGCTTGAGTGATCCTGGGGTCGATTGTTCGATCCTCTCTCACTCAAAAACAACCTTGTAGTGATCCCCACCTGAATTCAGGTGAACTGGGCAAATCTGAACCTGGTCTCGATTTCTTTTATTGCTTAAAGAATCTTGAACCTCTATGAAGCACTTTGTTAGACGCTGCATGGTACTCTAGCTCTGAACTGAAGTACCAACATCAATTTTGCTGTACTGTTTTGTTTGGGATTATAACACCTGAAGCTCATTCTTTACTTTCTGAACATGCATGTACTGCGAAAGAAAAGGCACCTGGTAGTGAGAAGCCAGCGCCTGTGTTGACTCATCTCATGTGCGCAGCACGGGCATCGTGCGAGCGCGAGATCGAGATTGTAGCAGTGTACAACAGTACAAGGGAAAAACTAACTTGAACCGGATAGATAGATATCAAGCATGAGATGTGTTGCCATTTGCGTTGCGTGTATCGCCTAGTGCGTGCATGGAGAAGTCAAAGGCGAAGCACGCATTATCTGCGTGCCTCTTCTTGTCTTATAGCTAAAAATGCGCACTTTGTCCATCTATCTTTCTGCACCATTTCGTTCGTGTCGTGCCAGATGCATAGCACTCCTTGTTGTGTGCCGTCGGTGCCAATTCTCTTCGGATACTCGTGTCTGTTGGCTTTTCTTGGTGAAAGGCAGGGTGGAGTTTGGATGATGTGTTCATAGTTCATATCATAGCCCCAGCGTGCGCAGTTGCTTCCTCTGGAGGTCTAGTTGGTTTGAGTGTTGAAGTGTAGGATGTTGAAAAATTAGGCAAGTTCATTTGTTTTCCCTTTTTGGAAAGGAGAATAACCCCTGGCATCTGCATCTCGACGATGCATGCAGCTATTTTATTAATTATTCATCGAAAATTTACAAAGTAATACATCAATAAGTCTGAAGCCACCATCTTGGCAACATCTGTCGCTACTCCTATCCACTAGATGAAGGGGTGCAGATTGTCTGAGCCGTATACCCAGACCTCACACCAAAGCCTAACATCTAAAATCGGAGGCCCCAACCAAGCTGCAATGCCAGGTCTAAGGCACACCGGTCCGACACACTCTCAGCTGGCACCGCATGCGCCCGCTGCAGAGGCCGTCGTCACCGTCTTTCATCGATCCATCTTCAGAGCAGGTAGTGAAGAACTGACCTTGCCAGGCCTGTCGTCGACGCCACCACGATGCCAGACAGTGCCCCCGCCCTGCGCGAGTCCATCTGCTCACGTCCGTCACCGAGACCCCGTTGTGCCACGCCGCCGAGACTCACCGTCGTCAACGCAATAGGTATACACCGCTCCACTCCTTCCGTACTCCGTCCAGCAGCTGCTCCTAAACAATGCCTTCATGAGGGAGAGTGACACCAAGAGCGTCGTCATCATCTGATCCGGGATACCCGGATCTGGGGTTTCCCTCAGAGCAGGGCGAGTGGGTAGAAGGTGACTGCAATTCATGACTATAACAGAAATAACTAATTCCAGTAAATAATTAGGAAAGTTCATGATTAATTCCAGCAAATAATTCATGACTATAACATAAATTAGCATGCAACAATCTAGCATACTAGGTGAACATGAAAACATGCACAGAAAGAATTGCACATGAAACAACAACAGATAGAGACATAAACATATCACGATGGACATATTGTTTGTTAGCTGTTGCAGGAGTAACAATGTTGATGACGTGTTGGCGATGATCTGTTGTTAACGGTGATGAAGACGACAATGAGTAGCATCGCCCTATTTGGATGGAAGACGACCCGTGATGATGAACTTGAGCAGCCACGCAGAACGCTTCGCAAAAACGTAATATGTCCTCTCCCAGTGCAGGATCGCAAGGATGAAGGTTCCGGAGACCTGCTCTCCCGCACGCCGATGCACGCCGGCACTCGGGATTGAGTAGACTATGGTGGTGACGCAAGTCACGAGATGAGGAAAGACCTTAGGTGTTTTCGATGTCTGTTTGGGCGAGGCCGGTAAGCAGTATATATAGGAGAACCAGAGGTGGTATCGTATCCCGATCCAGCATCGAGGCCGAGTACTGCGCAGTTGCCAACTTTGTGGCCAAGTCGTGTTTGCTCCGGCAGCTTCTCACCGAGCTTCATCGTCCCCCTCGTCGAGCTACGATTGTGTACCGTGATAGTGTGACTGTTGTGTATGTATCATCTAACCCCCTCCTGCATCAGCACACCAAGCATGTGGCGATCGACTTGCATTTCGTGGGCGGCCATGTCGCACTCGATGACATGAAGGTGTTGCACGACCACTTCGCGGTTTGTCGATGTCTTCACCAAGGGCTTACCATCTTCGGTTTTTCTTGACATTCGATCATGTCGGAACGTCTTCCTTAGCACCGTTCGGACTGGGGGACTTGTACCATGCATGTATTGTTGTACATCTTCTTTCTATTGTACTCCCTCCGTTTCTAAATGTAAGTCTTTTTAGAGATTTCACTAGGGACTACATACGGATGTGTATAGGCATACTTTAGAGTGTAAATTCAATCATTTTGTTTCGTATGTAGTACATAGTGAAATCTCTAAAAAAGATTTATATTTAGGAACAAAGGGAGTAACAAGTAACCCTAGTGTTTAGGATAGTTTCCAGTCTAGCACAATCTCCCGGGACGTGCCCTGCATGTAGGACACCCGATCTATATGTACTTGTAACAGATATGGCAGTACACGCACAGATTGATAGCTCAGTTGAAACTGGCCTGTAGGAGAGAAGAGAAGCTGCACGTACGTGTGCATGGAAATCCAAGGCGATCGAATCACGTGTTAGCTGTGCGCCTCCTCTCAGCTAAAAATGCGCGTAGCGTCCGTCCATCTTTCCGCATGGCCCTCTTGTTGTCTAGTGCAACCCCGCCCTCTTCTGATACTAGTTCGGCCTGCTGGCTTTCGTTGGAGACACTACCAGAATAAACCCCTATGCCGACGGTTCAGGCCGTCGGCATAGGCCTGATTCCCGTCGGGATATACCTATGCCGACGGCAACCGTCGGCGTAAGGCCGTCAGCAACATATACCTCGGCGTACCCCAGGTAACCGTCGGCATAGATGCCTACCCCGACGGCGTCCGTACAACTATGCCGTCGGTCCAGGCCGTCGGCATAGTTCCACGCCAAACGGCGTCCGAAGGCGCCGCCGTCAAGAGCCGTCCAACCAGTGACCGCCACGTGGCGACGCTACGCCGATGGCCTGGCCGTCGGCGTAGGCTGGCCACGTGGCTGGCACTGCCACCTCCCGAGGCGTCGCGACGCCGTCGGCTAGGCCGTCGGCATCTGTTACAACTACGCCGTCGGCTAGGCCGTCGGCATATCTATCGCCACGTGGCGGCCGCTGGCATTTTCCTGGGGCGTAGCTACGCCGTCGGTTAGGCCGTCGGCATATGGCATAACTACGCCGTCGGCTAGGCCATCGGCATATGTGAAACTACGCCGACGGCTAGACCGTCGGCAGAGGTGTCACGTGGCGGCAACTGGTAACTCGCGCACTGTCTATGCCGACGGCTAAGCCGTCGGCGTAGTGTTTGTCTGATTTTTTTCTCCTTTTTCCTGTTTCATATCAATTCATTTTAATTCAAATAGCAGGTATATACAACGAAATAGACATGCACAGCACCAACAGCACCACCATCAAGAGCATCATAAATATATATGTTCTCACAACCAACACCACCACCATCACATCCTCACAACCAACAACATAAGCATATCAGAAACATAAGCATCTAGCTAAGAAGCACACAAGTCATCGGAAGTAGCGTAAAAGATCTTAAGCGCCAGTACATCGATGTTGTAAGGAAGTTTGAGGTCTTTGAAATAGGGAAACTTCGAGAAGGGGGTAATGTGAGTCCAGTTGTGCGTCTCACCATATCCCTCGAAGCCTTTGGCTTTGCCTTTGACTTTAGGCTTGAGAGCTTTTAGCTGAGCAAGAACATCTGCCCCCGAAAATGTTGGAATCTCGGTTACTTCATGGACAACCCGGCCTTTCGTGAAGTTCTTCTTGTCTTCCCTGTCTGGATGGTCTGGAGGGAGGAACTGTCGATGCAGGTCAAAGGCTGAATACTTGCCACCCTTCTGCAGCCAAATCAAACGCAGAGCCTGCATGCACACTGGGCATGGCATCTTCCCACTTGTACACCATCCGCAGAATAGGGCATAGCCGGGAAAGTCATGCATGCAATACATCAACCAAACTTTCATCAAGAAATTTCTCTGCAGATCTCGGTTGTATGTCAACCTCGGGAAGTACCAAGAATGGTGCAAATCATCCACCAGCGGCTGCATAAACACTGCCAAATTCTTCCCCGGGTATTCAGGCCCCGGAATGATGAGCGACAAGAACATGGTCTTGCGTTGCATTAGGGCACCGGGAGGGAGATTGAGTGGAATAACAAACACAGGCCAGCAGCTGTATGGATTAGACGACATACCATATGGATTGAACCCATCACCTGTTATCGCAACTCTGACATTCCCGGCCTCGTCTGCTTCCTCGGGGTATTCTTTATCAAACGACTTCCATGCTTTGCCTTCTGATGGGTGTACGATTTTATTTGAATGGTACCTTATACCTTCCTTGTGCCACTTCATCATTTTGGCAGACTCCTCCGTGATGAAAAGGCGCTGCAGTCTTTCTATGAAATGGAGATACCGAAGAACCTTAGCGGGGATATCTAGCTGCCTTTTCTCACCATCCTCACCGACCACCTCAAGGTACCGAGACGAACCACACTCCCTACAGTACTGGTCATCCGCATATTCGTGCCTAAACAAAAGGTAATTCTTCGAACAAACATGTATTTTCTCATAATCCATAGAGAGTGCATTCGTGAGTTTCTTTGTAGAGTACATGTTTTCGGCAGTTCATGACCCTCAGGGAGGCTGTTAGCCCATACTCCCAGGAATGCTTCGAAGCATTTCTGGCTACAGCCGTACTCAGCCTTGACTGCAACCAGTTGCGAGATGGCATCCAGCTGAGATATTTTGGCACCCGCATAAAGAGGTTTCTTCGACGAGGCCAAGACCTCCAAAAAGGCCTTTGCGGTTGCCTCCGGCTCCTCCAGTTCATTCTCTGAAGGTGTCGCATGTGCCGTTTCTACAGCAATGACATCATCTAGCATGTCCCTGACCCCGTCGTCTGCATAACCATCGATGCGTTGTCGCATCACCTCCTCTCTACCACGGTCCTGCTCGGCTAAGTTTATCGGCGACATGTCAAAGTTTGCCATATATCCGTGCGTGCGAAGGTGGTCAGTCATGTCCTTCTGATTTCTACGGTGACGTCTGGCACATCTCGCACAGGGGCATGGTGGGATAATTCTCATTGGACTACGGAATATCTCCTTTAAATACACATCGGTTTTCGCAATCCACTCTGATGTTACTCGATTCTGACGGATAAAACCACTCTACATCCACTGATTATCTGCCATCCTCTGCTTTATTGGGAGCCACACAACAAAATTAAGGATTCATTTAAATTAATCACATCAAATTTTTATTTTCTACCGCGTTGAATCCACCTACATCTCTAATAGGTAAAGATGGGTCCTAATCCCACCCGAGGATGTCTAGATTGAGTACGTTCTCCATGCTCTACCCCGTTCCGAGACAAAATTTCGGCAGCACCTCCCCGCTGTTCTCCAGATACACGTCTCGGTAAATAGCCGAGAGAATGTGCTCCGGAGAACAATGGGGAGGCGCCGCCGAAATCCTGTCTCGGAACGGGGTAGAACATGGAGAACGTACCCACCCGAGGATGTCTAGATTGAGTACGTTCTCCATGCTCTACCCCGTTCCGAGACAAAATTTCGGCAACACCTCCCCGCTGTTCTCCAGATACACGTCTCGGTAAATAGCCGAGAGAATGTGCTCCGGAGAACAATGGGGAGGCGCCGCCGAAATCCTGTCTCGGAACGGGGTAGAACATGGAGAACGTACCCAATCTACACATCCTCGGGCTGTCCGTGAAAAACGCTGGACAATCTGAAAGAGCTGCGGTGATAAATATGCAATTGAATGCATATTTATCAATGCAACCCTTTCGGACGGGAGACGCCTAGGTTACGCGACTTGACTTGAAAATAAAATCTAGTGACATGATTCATAGCTCACCCTCGGCTGTAGAGGAAGTAGTCCAACAGCGGAGGGACGATCGGGGACCAACAGCTCCTACGACGATCACTCCACCGAGATGGAACACCACAGAACCTGCAAATTGCACCGTGACCAAAATTAAGAACATCACAATATATTCATCATCATCATCATCTATCATCACCTAACAATCATCGGAGCATAAAAAAATCATCATCAACATCATCATTTATCATTTGCATTTCTTGCATTCTTGTTAAATTTTTGCATTTCTTGCATTTCTCACATTTCTAACTATCATCAAATCATCTATCATCTAACTATCATCATACATTTGCATTTCTTGCATTCTTGTTAAAAAAATTGCATTTCTTGCATTTCTCACATTTCTAACTATCATCTAACTATCATCATACATAATGCATCCATCCATCTAACCATCCATCTAATTACATAACTATGAACAACAACTAAATTAACAAAAAAAATTGCTACAGAGAGGGAGGGAGCTCACCATGGGGGAGGGCCGGCTCGGGGGGGGGGGGGAGGGCAGGCATGGGCGATGTAGGGTCGGAGCAGGGGAGGGCTGGCCGCGCGCGGGGCAGCTGGGGCGAGGGCGGTCGGGGCGGGGACGAGGTGGCCGAGGCGGGGCGGCGGTGTGGCCGGGGCGGGGTCGACGGAGGTCGGGGCGGGGACGAGCGCAGACGGCGGCGGCGCGGGCGAAGGAGGAGGGCAGGGGCAGGGGCGAGGGCGGGTCCGGGCGGAGGGAGGCGGCGGCGCGGGCGGAGACGGCGGCGGCGCGGGCGGAGGAGGAGGGCAGGGGCAGGGGCGAGGGCGGGTCCGGGCGGAGGCGGCAGTGGCGGGTCCGGGCGTAGACGGCGGCGACGCGGGCGGGTCCGGGCGGAGGCGGCGGTGGCGGCGAACGGAGTGGCGTCGGCGGCGGCGAGAGAGAGAGGTAGTGTTGGGGTCGAGAGAGAGAGCGAATGAGTGGAGGAGGAAGCAGCAGAGTGGATAAGGGGGGACTATGCCGACGGCTTGGCCGTCGGCATAGCCTGGGCCCCACGGGTCAGTGGCAGCTCCCCGAGTGGATAAGGTTGATCTATGCCGACGGCTTGGCCGTCGGCATAGACCTGGCCCATGTCCTATGCCACGTCATCGATCCGCGTCCTATGCCACGTCATCGATCCGTGGCTCTGTCGATCCGTGGCCGTAGTTATACCGACGGCATTGCCGTCGGCATAGATTTGCGCTACTTTTTTCTATTTTATTTATTTTCTCTTTTTTATTTATTTTTCTTTTTTTCTCTTTTTTTTCAAAACTAATTTGATTAACTTAAATGTGCCTTATGTAAAAAAAACATACCTCAATTATATATCGATTTCCTCCCCTCACGGACGTCGTTGCCGCCCTGTCACGGAGGGGGGAAATGGGACGGGGTAACTGGGGGGTAGGAAACACGTCAGGTGTTGCGGTGGGCCCTCGTACGCGTGTGAAAGTGTGGTGGCACGCGGCTCCGGGTGGTGCCCCCCCTCACGGGCATCTTGGGGCTCCGGGTGTGTGGGCCCCCTCCGTGGACGGCACTGCCGCCGTCACTTGGAGGGGGGAAACGTACGCATCGGGTAGAACCAGAGGGAATCTAGTGGTGGGTTTGGTCCAGACCGTGTTCGGGGATGTTCCTCTGTGCTGACCCATCGCAACCAGGTGGAAGAGTCCACCGGTCAAAGCCCGTCCGGCGAAAGTCAAAGGGCTAGATCTCCTGGTCAACGGGGCTTTGTGGTGGCCTTCCGAGTGTAGATATGACACCGAAACACCGCATCGGGTCCTGATGCATGTGTGAAAGTGATGTGGCACGCGTAGACGCCCGTCTTGGGGCTCTGGGGTGTGGCCCCCCTCCGCGGACGGCCTAATCTATGCCGACGGCTCCCGTTGACCAGGAGATCTAGCCCTTTGACTTTCGCCGGACGGGCTTTGACCGGTGGACTCTTCCACCTGGTTGCGATGGGTCAGCACATAGGAACATCCCCGAACACGGTCTGGACCAAACCCACCACTAGATTCCCTCCGGTTCTATCCGACGCGCACGTTTCCCCCCTCCAAGTGACGGCGGCAGTGCCGTCCGCGGAGGGGGGCCACACCCCGGAGCCCCAAGACGGGCGTCTACGCGTGCCACATCACTTTCACACATGCATCAGGACCCGATGCGGTGTTTCGGTGGCATAGCTACACCCGGAAGGCCACCACGAAGCCCCGTTGACCAGGAGATCTAGCCCTTTGACTTTCGCCAGACGGGCTTTGACCGGTGGACTCTTCCACCTGGTTGCGATGGGTCAGCACATAGGAACATCCCCGAACACGGTCTGGACCAAACCCACCACTAGATTCCCTCCGGTTCTACCCGACGTGCACGTTTCCCCCCTCCAAGTGACGGCGGCAGTGCCGTCCGCGGAGGGGGGGCCACACCCCAGAGCCCCAAGACGGGCGTCTACGCATGCCACATCACTTTCACACATGCATCAGGACCCGATGCGGTGTTTCGGTGGCATAGCTACACCCGGAAGGCCACCACAAAGCCCCGTTGACCAGGAGATCTAGCCCTTTGACTTTCGCCGGACGGGCTTTAACCGGTGGACTCTTCCACCTGGTTGCGATGGGTCAGCACATAGGAACATCCCCGAACACGGTCTGGACCAAACCCACCACTAGATTCCCTCCGGTTCTACCCGACGCGCACGTTTCCCCCCTCCAAGTGACGGCGGCAGTGCCGTCCGCGGAGGGGGGCCACACCCCGGAGCCCCAAGACGGGCGTCTACGCGTGCCACATCACTATTACACATGCATCAGGACCCGATGCGGTGTTTCGGTGGCATAGCTACACCCGGAAGGCCACCACGAAGCCCCGTTGACCAGGAGATCTAGCCCTTTGACTTTCGCCGGACGGGCTTTGACCGGTGGACTCTTCCACCTGGTCTCGATGGGTCAGCACATAGGAACATCCCCGAACACGGTCTGGACCAAACCCACCACTAGATTCCCTCCGGTTCTACCCGACGCGCACGTTTCCCCCCTCCAAGTGACGGCGGCAGTGCCGTCCGCGGAGGGGGGGCACACCCCGGAGCCCCCGGGCATCTACGCGGGGGGGCACCACCCGAAGCCGCGTGCCACATCACTTTCACACGCATAGGAGGGCCCACCGCAACACCTGACGTGTTTCCTACCCCCCAGGTACCCCGTCCCGTTTCCCCCCTCCGTGACAGGGCGGCAGCGACGTCCGTGAGGGGAGGCAATCGATATATAATTGAGATATGTTTTTTTACATAAGGCACAATTAAGTTAATCAAATTAGTTTTGAAAAAAAAGAGAAAAAAAGAAAAATAAATAAATAAGAGAAAATAAATAAAATAGAAAAAAAGTAGCGCAAATCTATGCCGACGGCAATGCCGTCGGCATAGCTACGGCCACGGATCGACAGAGCCCTGGATCGATGACGTGGCATTGGACGCGGATCGATGATGTGGCAGAGGATATGGGCCAGGCCTATGCCGACGGCCAGGCCGTCGGCATACCTATGCCACCCCACGGACCGGTTAGGGCTCGGATCGATGACGTGGCAGAGCACGAGGATCGATGACGTCGGCTTAGTTATGCCGACGGCCCCCGTTAGCTCCGTCGGCGTAGGCTTCGCACCGTCAAACGGCCGTCGCCGCCCGGGTAGCCGGGTCCACCTCTATGCCGACGGCTTTGATATGCCGACGGCCAGTGTAGGCATATGACGAACGCTGCCGACAGCCGATCGATGCCGACGGCCCCCGTCGGCATAGGTGGACATGTGCCGACGGCTTGTCTATGCCTACGGCTTGACCTAGGCCGTCGGTATACATCCATCTATGCCGACGGGAGCCGTCGGCATAGATTAGGCCGTCGGCAGCTGCTGTTATTCTGGTAGTGAGAAGCACAAGTTGGATGCTGCGTTTGCTTCCTCCATGAGTCAATGTCGATCGATCTCAACGAGTCTAACTAACTTCCGGCGATTTTTCCAACGGGAATCTATGATGTCAAAGCTGCCAACTAGTAGCCCCAGTGGGCATATATATGCTGGAGCACCCTCTGCCTTGTGCAATACTCACAAGTTGGCTCTCCTACTGTCACCTGCATGCTGCTGTACTGCATCTCGGCAATGGCCATCAGCGCCAGCACCGTCTTCGGCGCCGCCAGACCGCCGTCGGCCTCGGCTCTAGGTAAGCAAGCTCAGCATCCAGAGAAGATCATGGCAGTCAGGTGCATGCTGTAACCTATTAAGTTGCTAACTAATTAACACTGGGATTCTGCAGGGCTGCCTCGGCTGCGACTGGCCAGGGCCGAGAGGCTGAGGTGCAGGTGCGGCAAGAAGGCGTCTTCTCCTCTGGCTCCGGTGGTAGCCAAGGGCGTGCCGCTGCTCGCTGCGGCTAGCGCCAGGGCGGCTTCAGTGGCCCCGATGCTGGCCTCGGCGCTAGCGCTGGCGGACGAGCGGATGTCGACTGAGGGCACCAGGCTGAGCAACGACTTGCTGGGGTGGATCCTGCTGGTTGCCTTCTGCCTCGTCTTGTGCTTCTACAACGTCTACTCCTCCACCTTCGACGACGACGACCACTCCGGTGGCGGCGGCATCGCGCTCTGAAGTCTCAACACCTCCACCATCTTCTGCCTGCCTGCTTGTCTGATCCGTGAAAGCTTTGCATAATTACCATAAATCTATCATTATCAAGCTTGGATGACCACCGGGTTACTGATTACGGTAGGAAAACTGAAGCAATGATCTCGGCGCCGGCGTGAAGCAAGTTCGGCTTGTAAGAATGTATGTTGTCTAGCTGTTACAAGCTTGGGGTTCTAATTAATATAAGCTGTGTTACTTAAATCTCATCCGGCTGTTCATCACGGAGCTTAACTGAATGGGAGTTGAATTGGCAAGATATAAACAGCCCTTGAATTTTCTCCATGCATGTGTGGCGTTAAAATATAAATGCAGGTAGGTACATACAGGTCGGCAGTAAATTGGGGAACATACAGGAACCGTAATTTGCCATTATGATTTGAAGCCTCCTGCGTAACAAGCAAGCACTCTACCGAAGTGATGGCACTCGAAACATGCCCTGCTATCTATTGGCGTAACTAGTACAACAGATGCAGTTGGTTTGAATCATGAGCGAATTGCCGAGCCAAGGGCTCCTATACCATTGTGGACGATGCATGATTCAGTTAGAGTCTCATACTGATACTAGTCGAGACATGAGGTTCCACTTGGACAGAGAAAGTCCAACGTACTATCTTCATTAAGTATACTTTAGCTGGATGTTCATGGTTCAGTTCATCCTCCTGCCTAATGAAGTGACTGTTATATAACAGCAGCGACTAACAAGTATATAAAACCATCAACAAGCAGGAGCTATACATGATTTCTCTTTCTAAGGTTTTGTCGCTAACAAGTAAGTTTGTTTCACCTCTCGTACAACAAGTGGGGTGGTGGCGCAGTTGGCTAGCGCGTAGGTCTCATAGCTGAAATGTAAGCGAGTGATCCTGAGGTCGAGAGTTCGAGCCTCTCTCACCCCACAATATGAAAGGCCATCGGTAGTGATGAAAAGCTCTGTGACAACTTGGGTCGTCACATATACACCTGAATTATCAGGTGAACTGAGCATGTCTGAACCTTGGTCTTCTTTTTTCATTTTCTTTTTATTCTGCCTAGCACAATAATCTCCTCCACAGCTTAACTGCTGCGCGTTCGTCTCTGCCTCCCTGCTCCTTTGCTTGTCCTGCCCAAGCACTGATGTTCAGGCTCACAAAAAGGATGGATGTTCAGGCTCACAAAAAGGATGGATGTTCAGGCTCACAAAAAGGATGGATGTTCTGAAAAGCTCTGTGACAACTTGGGTCGTCACATATACACCTGAATTATCAGGTGAACTGAGCATGTCTGAACCTTGGTCTTCTTTTTTCATTTTCTTTTTATTCTGCCTAGCACAATAATCTCCTCCACAGCTTAACTGCTGCGCGTTCGTCTCTGCCTCCCTGCTCCTTTGCTTGTCCTGCCCAAGCACTGATGTTCAGGCTCACAAAAAGGATGGATGTTCAGGCTCACAAAAAGGATGGATGTTCAGGCTCAAGAACATGATAAATTTATCTTCTTGAGCCTAGAGGAAACTGAGCATGTCTGAACCTGGTCTTTTCGTGA
Organism: Elymus sibiricus; assembly: GCA_039707655.1. Classification (NCBI taxonomy): domain Eukaryota; kingdom Viridiplantae; phylum Streptophyta; class Magnoliopsida; order Poales; family Poaceae; genus Elymus; species Elymus sibiricus. The sequence continues at coordinate 365,315,040 of CM077663.1, read as the reverse complement.
GAAAAACAAGGAATTCATCATGAGCATGCATTGTTCGGTCCTATGTAACTGCAGAACTACTTATTACTTTGGTAACTTAACTCCTCTGCTTCCTTTTCCTCCATGTAATCAAACTTGCAAAGCATGAGTTTTCAAAGCCGAATCACCTTCTCAAAAATGTTGTGTTTTTTCGATGGATGTGTCCCGCTTTACAGCCCTGCAAGTGAACAATTCATGTGCGTTTCTTTGCATAATTCGTTCAAAATGAGATGCCTACTAGAAGCTCGCTTGGTGGTCGACGAAAGTGGGCGAGACTCGAGAGCTAGTCAAGTTGCTTTCGATATGTCGCAGTGGAATGGAAGATATTGTCCCGAAAGATTCTCCTGCCAGGTTAATGGTGATTGAGTTATTTTACTTCATTGGAATTTTGATTCTGCAGTACTGTACATTCACTAAAGCGATCCTGAAATTGGCAGTTCAAGAAACTATGAACCTGGACATATATGTATTTCTTGGGGTCGTAGAATCCAATCTTGGCTACCTTCCAGGAGGAGATAAAAATCACAGTACCTAAGGCAACTGAGCTGCCACCAGAATTGTTAGCTCAGGGGGGCTCATAAGTGCCCTTGTCTACATTAGACATCTGGGTGCAACTTAAATATCAGTTGGCAACTGCTAATATTGTGTCAGTGATTGCTAGTTCATAGCCTTTTCAGTGATTGATAATTGCATAACTGTCAAATCTATTGTAGACTTGTTTGTAACATGTCATCAGAATCTTGTTGTTTAACATTAAGCTCCAGTGATCTAAGGCTGGATCCATTTACCTTCTTTTGCTTTCTTGTTTGTAGGGATGAACTCAACATTGTTGAACCGTGCGCGTCAAGCATGGCTATCGATACATGGGTGAGCTGTAAGTTTAGAATGATTAACAGGCCAGTTGCTTCGCTACTAGTTCTCCTGCACAAGAGGGGATTGCTGTGTTCCAGTGAAGCTCTACAAGTTTGGGACTCCCTAATTGCACCGATACAGATACGTCATAAATATGCCAAGTTTAGAAAGCGCAAATATGAGTGTTAAGATTGTGCATATCAAGGCCAATCGGTTTGTAACATCTCATGTATCCAGATCAGGTTAGCTGTTGTACGGTTGTTCTAGATACTAACAACCATAGCCAGATTGATGCATATCTTCCTCTGCTATGTGTTCTAATATATCCCCAAACATTAACATGAACAGTCCAAATATTTGAGTAAAATACATGCTAAATAAAGAATAGATGCAAATCATCAGATTTAAAGAAGAAACAAGGGACAAAATGTACAGTGTGTGTGTAGCCACATGTAGCAAAATTCTGGGTCCATTCAAAGATTTCACTAGCAAAGACTTCTGGAACCACAGCTTTGCACTGCAACTCAAATAGCTATCGGTAAGTACAATCTCTGCAAGGCTAGTAAAGTAAGCACAGAAATTTGAACATGAAAAACCCCCATAAATGTGTTCATAAAACATTTTTTAGGTCGAAATGGGAGCTTTATTAATTAATCAGAGCATTTGGGGCATCCCGCGACCACAAGTCGGTCAAGTGCTTCGCTCTCAACAAATAGGCTAATCGATCTGCAGCCCTCTTCTGCATGTTATCGATCTTGCTCAAAACAAGCTCCCTCTCTCCTAACATCTCCCTGATCTCATTAATTAGATGGCCTAGATATGACTTACTGATCTAACTACGTGGACTAAAGTGAGCACCGCGACAAGTTTTGTGACCTACAGTGAATTTTTCTCTTTAAACATCAAGATACAAGTGCCATCCATGATTTACATGATCCTGTTGTTAACAAGGGCGTTTGTTTGGCTTCTTAAACAACAAGTGGGGTGGTGGCGCAGTTGGCTAGCGTCGTAGGTCTCATAGCTAAATACAACAGCGAGTGATCCTGAGGTCGAGAGTTCGAGCCTCTCTCACCCCACATATACAACGGAGACCATCGTTGTGATGAAAAGCTCTGTGACAACTGTGGTCGTCACATTTCCACCTGGTTCAGTCAGGTGTGACCTCGAGCAACTCTGAACCTGGTCTTCTTTTTTGGTGTGTTTTTGCCTCTGCTGCTTCAGCTCGTCCTGCCCCATGCACCGATGGTTCAGGCTGCAAAGTTTTGCCGGGGTAAGTTGGTATCTTCAATATTGGTATGCCATAAACCGGCAGTCATACTCTTTTTTTTTTTTTAGAAAAGGAGGAATACCTCCGGCCTCTGCATCAAAAAGATGCATGCATATCATCGGAAACGTACGTTACCTGCTGCCTGTTGGTGCAACTGACAAAACAGATTTTTGGTTTGAATCATTGCGAATTGCTGAACCAAAGGCCAGAATTACCATGTTTGCTAGACTGTCACCGCTCTTGTGTTCTTCTTCTATGTACGATTGAACCATTCATCTGTCTATCAGTGCTACCTTGGATTCGGACAAATCTGAAAGGGTATTTGCATGTACAAGGTTGAAGACCGTTAGCTTCTTTCCCTGATTGTTGCTTTTCTAAGCTTAGAGGACAATGTAACAAAGTAGCTGATCGTTTAGCTTCATGTGCGGCGGGTACGACTGGGGTTTGGCTGAACATCACTCCAGTGTGGCTGAACTTCACTCCAGTGCATACCACTGAAGATATAAGCCTGCTTCGTATTAACCTGATGCGGGTTACATTGTTCATTGCTACTTGCCGTGATCTTCATGATTCAGTATTGGGTATACTTTAGCTCGATCTTCATGATTTAGCTGATCCTGCTCGATGATGCGATATTGTGTGACGGCAGAAGTATATATTCTCTGAAGTGCTAACAGTACGGCCGTGCGTTGTATACGCAAGTTCAGTGACAACTTGGGACGTCACACCTGAATCTTCAGGTGAAGTGAGCATGTCTGAACCCTGGTCTACTTTTTTTTATTTATTGCTGTTACGTGCCTCTCGATCTCTGCCTTGGTGTTTAAGTTCGCCCTGTTTTCTGATGGCTCTGTTGCCAAATTAAATCTTGACTTTTTCAACCTGCCTGAATCGCCTTCTCAAAGTAATGCTGCGTTACTGCTACGTACGTCCCTCTTTGCAGCCCTGCAAGTAACATTCTTTCAAACGAGATGCCTATTAGAAGCTCGCTTTTCTTAACATGGTGGCCGATGAAAGTGGGCGAGAGCGTGTCAGTGGGATGGACATCCATCCAAGACTCCCCGATAATCGATTGCACTTGCTCTTTTCGGAATATGGCCTTCGTTGGCCATCAGGTGAATATGCAATGAATATGGCCGTCGGCGCCACGACGGCCACGAGGTGAATATGCATTTCAAAGTAACCGTGGAAGGCTTTCCAAAATGTTGCTTTTGTATCCACACACACAAAAAAAAACTGTTTCTAGTTTGAGTGGGGATTGTCATCTGTGGCTTCTCCTATCAATTTACTTTCAAAGAGAAGAGACACAGAATGAACAAATACTTACTACATGATTACTATGCGGCCGCAGTGCTCACATAAGCTCGCCGATATTCCAATTGTACCTGGACCTTACCGTTTGGAAGAAGAAGCAAAAGGATACCTCACTGCTGCGTTCTCATGAATCCCTCACTCTGTGCTATGCGTTGTCTGAAGTCTTGTGTATTTTTTCAGAGAAGGCGTTCTCCCCTTGACCTTTTCAAGGCCAACAAATCCGTCGTGTCACTCTCGTCAAAACCAGCACGCAATAACTCATGGGATGCCCCGTGCATGCTTTCATAACAAATGCCTCAATAGCTTGCACGTCGCACAACAGGACGGGGTGAACTTGAGATCTGTGTGTCCATACGGCCGGCTCCGTGTTCTTGAAATCTTTGATTCGCGTAGCATGCGGAGATTAATGATTATGTGAACAACCGCACATCATGTGATATGTCAACTTTTTCAAACCTAAGGCTTTAGTTGATCAAGTTTGCTTTCTGAATCGGTTGAAAGTCTGACTCATTCACGATCACACCGACACTGGAAAGGGTCCAACATAAGTTATTTGAACCCCTTGTTTGAATTATTCGTCTGATGGGGGAGCGGGCTTACCAGATCCCCAACTGCTTTCTTTATGGGAAGGCTTTACGGCTAGCTTTATTAACTTTAAGGAACGCTTGCATCATCCGAAAATAAACTAGAGATATAAGAGGTAATAGCATCCCAGGTTCTTGAACTTGCGCGGAGGGTGATAGTTTGGTCCTACAACTTGCAAAACCGGACTAGCTAGTCCTAGAACTTGCACAGGAGGTGCAAGTTTAGTCCTGGGCCTATCAGGCGCCGCCAAGTGGATCCAGCGTGGCGAGACGGTCCAATGGCTTTTTGCACTTACCCCCTGCTGTTTCCTTTATTCAACCCGCAGTACACACAGCACTACACAACACCTGAATTGATTTCGGTGTTGGAATCCTTCTCTCTCCCTCGCTCACTCCTATGTTGCTCAGCTCTCTTCTTAGCCGCCGCCGTCCAGGTCGCCATCGCCGTCCAGCCACCTCGCCGGCATGCCTTCCTGGAACGACCTGTCCAGCTCCTCGTCGGACGGGGACTCTGTCACCAGTCAGGTTTGCATCTACCTCTCCGGCAGTTAGGGTTAGTCAAGTTGGGGATTTGTACTTAGCCGATATGTTCTTTTTTAGCCACCTGCCACCATTTTCTGCTCGGAATGGAGGGCCTGGCTACAGATCTACCTGCTAGATGTGAACACCGTGCTGTTTGTGAGAAATTTGTGGCATTCGAGTAAATGGATAGTGGCACGAGATTCTTGGGTTGTGCACAAAAGGTTAGTGCATTTTGAGTTAATTGAAAATTTAGTTATCTCAACTTTATTTAGAGTTCATAGTTAATTGAATTTGTAAACTGCATTTGTTTAGTCAACTGAAACTGAAGAAATGCAGTTTAACTAAACATATTCAGGTAACTGAAGATTCAGTTAACTGAAGGTATTCAGTTAAAGTGCATTTCTTCAGTCAACTGAATTATGTTGATTTTTCTTAGTTGTTGCAATGAACATATTCAGTTTAACTGAAGATATGCAGTTTACGTGAAGATATTCGGTTAAACTGAATGTCTTCACTTAAACTGCATATCTTCAGTTAAACTGAATATGTTGATTTTGCATAGTTGTTGCAGTGAACTGAATTTTGTTCCTTGTTAACATCCTTACTTTCTTTTAACTGAATTGATAGGAAGGACCTAAATGCCCCTTTGTGCAGTGGGTTGATCCTGAGTGGCCTTCTCCGTTGAAGATGAGTCTAGCTAGGATCTAGGGTATGTTTGATGATGAGAACAGTCTGAGGCTTAGGCAGAATGTAGTTAATGCTGAAGAAAACATGAGGATCCTGAGAGAGAAGGAAAGGATGGAGAAAGAACTCAGGTTTTTTAAGGTTGACTTTGCTAAGATGGTCGGTGACAAGGAGCAGGCAATGCACAACTTGCTCTTAGTGACCTAAAGCAAGAGCTGGAGAAGAAGAGCCTATGTGACAAATCTGCCACAAACATTCATCAGGTATTAAGGGCCAAGGCAGAGAGAGACATGGAACAAATGAAGTAGGAGATGGACTCTTTCATGCATGAGAAGAAGAAACTCCTTGAAGACAGGGACAGTTTGATGTTACAGAGGGATGAGTTGAAGAAAGAGAAGAAGCAATTGGAGTACACCATTGGAGCTATGTTCAAACATAAGGAGGAAACAAAAGGGGATATAATGAAGCTCAAGGAAATCCTTGATGAATTTTAGAGACTAAATGATGTTTTATAATTTGTAACTCTTGATTAGATGAACTTGAAGTAATTTGTGTACTGAAGTACTTTATGTGTTTCTGAACTGAATTCATCTCAGTGTTAAAAAGATCACTGAATTTGACTGTGATCTGAATTTGTGTCATTGTTCCTGTTAGCTAATTGATTGTGAAAGTCAACTGAATTTTTTACAGTGTTATTTTGTTAACTGGATTTTGATCATGTCAACTTGATTCATTACAGATAACTGAATTCATCAAGTAAACTGAATAAATCAAGTTAACTGAACATTCCCAGTTAACTGAATTTTTTGACATTAATAAGCTAACTGAATTCAAAGTTAACTGAATCTTTTTACATTCCCAGTTAACTGAATTTTTGGACATTCAGTAAGTCAACTTAATGCAAAGTTAATTGAATTCAAAGTTAACTGAACATTCCCAGTTAACTAAATTATTTGACATTCAGTAAGTTAACTGAATTTTTTGACTGAATTTTTTGACGGTGTTCAAAGTAAACCTAACTGAATATTTTGACAGTAGCTACTCATGTCTTTCCTAAACTACCCATGCTATTTTGGTACAATGTAGTACATGTACCTACAACTCGTTGCATTCTATTTTAGGGAAGTAGTACATCCACAGAGAAACAATGTGACCTAACATTAGCAACACAGCAACACAGTAACATATAAACATAGCAACATCTTAAAGATAGCAACATTGCAGATAACTCCATAGCAACATAGCAAGGTTGAGACAAGTTTTTGCTCAATGACAGATAGCTCCATTACAGATAACTTATGTGCTTAAATATACAAGCACACCTAACAAAAATACATATCACTAACTTATATGCTGAAATATAGCAGCATACCTAACCATTAGCTACTTTTAACTTATATGATGTAATATAACAGCATACCTAAACTGTCTTCAGCAGCATCAGTCCTTCAGTTCTTCTTCAGCAGCTTCAGGCGATTGGAGCATGATGTCTACTACACAACCTTCTTCTTGTAGACTCATGTTGGGCCTCCAAGCGCAGAGTTTTGTAGGACAGTAGCAAATTTCCCTCAAGTGGATAACCTAAGGTTTATCAATCCGTGGGAGGCGTAGGATGAAGATGGTCTCTCTCAAACAACCCTGCAACCAAATAACAAAGAGTCTCTTGTGTCCCCAACACACCCAATACAATGGTAAATTGTATAGGTGCACTAGTTCGGCGAAGAGATGGTGATACAAGTGTAATATGGATGGTAGATATAGGTTTTTGTAATCCGAAAATATAAAAACAGCAAGGTAGCAAGTAACAAAAGTGAGCAAAAACGGTATTGCAATGCTTGAAAACAAGGCCTAGGGTTCATACTTTCACTAGTGCAAGTTCTCTCAACAATACTAACATAGTTGAATCATATGTAAATCCCTCACGTGCGACAAAGAGTTCACTCCAAAGTCACAAATAGCGGAGAACAAACGAAGAAATTATTGTAGGGTACGAAACCACCTCAAAGTTATCTTTTCCGGTCAATCTTATGAGCTATCCCTATAAGTGTCACGAACAGCCCTAGAGTTCGTACTAAAATAACACCTTAAGATACACATCAACCAAAACCCTAATGTCACCTAGATACTCCAATGTCACCACGAGTACCCCTGGGCTTGATTATACGATATGCATCACACAATTTCAGATTCATCATGTTCAATCCAACACAAAGAACTTCAAAGAGTGCCCCAAAGTTTCTACCGGAGAGTCAAGACGAAAACATGTGCCAACCCCTATGCATAGATTCCCAAGGTCATGGAACCCGCAAGTTGATCACCAAAACATACATCAAGTGGATCAATAGAACATCCCATTGTCACCACGGATATCCCATCGCAAGACATACATCAAGTGTTCTCAAATCCTTAAAAACTCAATCCGAGAAGTAAACTTCAAAGGGAAAACTCAATTCATCACAAGAAGATAGAGAGGGGAAAACTCCATATGATTCATCTATATTAATAAAGCTCGCGGTACATCAAGATCATGTCATCTCAAGAACACGAGAGAGAGAGATCAAACACATAGCTACTGGTACATACCCTCAGCCCCGAGGGTGAACTACTCCCTCCTCGTCATGGAGACCGTCGGGATGATGAAGATGGCCTCCGGTGATGGTTTCCCCCTCCGGCATGGTGCCGGAACGGGCTCCCGATTGGGTTTTCATGGCTACAGAGGCTTGCGGCGGCGGAACTCCCGATCTAGGTTTCTTTCTGGAGGTTTCTCGATTTATAGGAGTACTTGGCATTGGAAACAAGTCAGCGGGGTGCCCGAGGGGCCCACAAGACAGGGGGGCGCGCCCCCTGGCTTGTGTCCAGGTGGTGGACCCCCTCCAGTTGATTCTTTCGCTAGTATTTTTTATATTTTCCAAAAATATTCTCCGTAAATTTTCAGCCCATTCCGAGAACTTTTATTTCTGCACAAAAAACGACACCATGGTAGTTCTGCTGAAAACAACGTCAGTCCGGGTTAGTTCTAATAAAATCATACCAAAATCATATAGAATTATTGTAAACATGGCATGAATACTTCATAAATTATAGATACGTTGGAGATGTATCAGCATCCCCAAGCTTAATTCCTGCTCGTCCTCGAGTAGGTAAATGATAAAAGAAATAATTTATGAAGTGTGAATGCTAGCAAGTGCACAAGTTTGATCAATGATAGTTCCATTCACTTTTTCTAGCATCAATATAAACCATAAACAGTAGCTCATCTCATAAAACTTCTCATGATCAAGTAACAAGCTATTCACATGTTAAAGTATAGACCAGAAAGTTTCTTGAAAACTAACAAACCATATTCCTAGTCATCGAAAAATTGCAATTCATCTTATTTTCAGGAAGGGTCTATGTAAGAGCTTTGATTTAGCAAATTCCACATACTCAACTATCATATAGTCTTCCATGATTATTGACACTCAAAGCATATTTTTAGAACAAATAGCATCCATCGAACACAGAGAAAGATAGGGGCTTAATGTTTCGCCTCCCAACTTATTTATCATATAGGTAATTGTCAACAATAATAATTCATGATAAAATATATTTGTGTGGATATATATGTCTAGATCATTCCCTAACACATGACGCTTGCCAAGAGAAAAAGGCAAAATATAGGAAGTGGTGAAGATCACCATGACTCTTGCATAAAGGTAAGTACTAGAAAGTAAAAGAAAGGCCCTTCGCAGAGGGAAGCATTGATTTGCAGAGGTGCCAGAGCTCGAGCTTTTAAAACAGGGATGAATAATAATTTTGAGCGGTATGCTTTCATTGTCAACATAACAACCGAGAGATCTCGGTATCTTCCATGCTAGATACATTATAGGCGGTTCCCAAACAGAATGGTAAAGTTTTTACTCCCCCTCCACCAATCAATCACACTTCACGGCGAGCCGAATCCATGGGTACCGTCCATACAAACAACAATCCTGGGGGAGTTTTGTTTCATTATATTTTGATTTGATTTTTGAGCATGGAACTGGGCATCCCGAATACCAGCCACTTTCTCATGAATGATAGTGAATCAACACATATCGTGAGAATAACCCACCTAGCATGGAAGATACTGACAGCCCCTAGTCACTATATTAGCGATTCGGGCATACAAAACAGAATATTATTTGAAGGTTTAGAGTTTGGCACATGCAAATTAACTTGGAACGGCAGGTAAATACCGCATATAGGTAGGTATGGTGGACTCATATGGAACAACTTTGGGTTTAAGGGTGTTTGGATGCACAAGTAGTATTTCTACTTGGTGCAGAAGTTTTGGCTAGTATGAGGTGGAAGCAAGCACCACATGTTGGAGGATCCATAACAATATAACTTCTATACAAATATACCCAAACATAACTCATTAAGTTGTCTTCCTTGTCCAATTTCAACTAATTTTCTCAAGTTTGAAAATAATTAATGAGCTCACAATCATAGAAGATGTCCAAGATAGTATATTTATATGTGGAATCTCTCTTCCTTCAATATTCTTTCATGAATTGTTTAAGTGACCAATGCGTTGTTTGCTAACTTTCAATAAATTTTACCACCTATACTTATTATGTATGAAGTCATTACTCCCCATGGGATAAGTATATGAAGCATATTTAATTTCAGATTTATGATATTCAACTCATTCAACCATTTACTCATAGGATATAAGTGAAGCACGAGAGTGAATGACAAACTACTCCAAAACGATATAAGTGAAGATCAATGAGTAGCCAACAATTAAATAACTATGTGAAGACTCTCTCATATAAGAATTTTCAGATCTTAAGTATTTTATTAAACAGCTAGCAAAAGAAAAAATAGCACTCCAAGAATAGCACGCATCATGTGAACGAATAAAAATTTAGGCTCAACATAGGCTAACCGATAATTGTTGATGAAGAGAGGTGGGATGCGTAGCATCCCCAAGCTTAGATGCTTGAGACTTCTTGAAATATTTACTTGGGGTGCCTTGTGCATCCCCAAGCTTGAGATTTTGTATCTCGTTCAATCCTCTCATATCATGGTTTCACCTATTCTCAAAAACTTCATCCACACAGAACTCGAAAAGAACTCGTGAGATAGGTTAGTACACATAATAATAAATCAACTCTTTATGTACTGCCAAGACAAGTTGCACAATAATTTTCAAACATTAGGTACTGTATACTATCATTTCCACAATTTATATCTACCAATATAGGCTATGGAAACTATAGGATAAGTAGATAACAAAACTATGACAGCAATCTGTCCAAACAGAACAGTCTGTAGCAATTTATGAAAACAGTGTACTTCTGTAACACAAAAAATTATGAACATTTAGGACATGCTAAAAAATTTATATGATAACACTGTGTAAAAATTTCAGAAACTTTCCACGTTCCAGTAAAATATGAAAATTCAAACACTACAAAAAAAGGTTCTGTTTTTACACTGCACACATCAAACATGCAATGCAAGCATCCTAAAGACCATCCTTGGAACTTTTTACTGAAAAACAAGATTATAAATGACACCCAACAGAGAACAACAAAATAAAATGACGCTCCAAGCAAAACTCATATTATGTGACGAATAAAAATATAGCTCTAAGTAAGATATACCGATAGTGTTGAAGATGAAAGAGGGGATGCCTTCCGGGGCATCCCCAAGCTTAGACGCTTGAGTCTTCCTTGAATATTACCTTGGGGTTGCCTTGGTCATCCACAAGCTTAGGTTCTTGTCACTCCTTATTCTCCTCATATCGGTGTCTCACCCAAAACTTGAAAACTTCAATCACACAAAACTTAACGGAACTTCGTGAGATGGGTAAGTATAATAAATAAAGATCATTCACTTAGATACTGTCAAGACAAGATTCATAATTGTTATCACATAATACCTACTGTTTTCTACCATTCCCATAATTTATACCACTAAATATAAGCTATGGAAACATTAAAACAAGCAAACTATGCATGCAAAACAGAATCTGTCAAAAACAGAACAGTCTGTGAAGATCTGTAGTGTAACCATAGTTAACTGTCTCTAAAAATTCTGAAAAATTAGGACAACCTAAAGAATTTTTATATCAAGACTTTGTAAAAATTTCATATCATTATCACGCTCCGGTAAAAAATGAAAATTCCTGTACTGGAGTCAAAAGTTTCTGTTTTGGTTCAGCATCAATTCTACTCATCTTGTGAGTCATCCCAAAGGTTTTACTTGGTACTTTATTGAAATAAAAGACACAACATATGATTAATACAGTAGATTAATCATGTGAACACACAAAAACAGAAAGTAAAAGTATTGGGTTGTCTCCCAACAAGAGCTTTTCTTTAATGCCTTTTAGCTAGGCATGATGATTTCAATGATGCTCACATAAAAGTAAAGAATTGAAACATAAAGAGAGCATCATGAATCTCATGACAAGAACATTTAAGTCTAACACACTTCCTATGCATAGGTATTTTGTGATCAAACAATTTATGGGAGCAAGAATCAACTAGTATAGGAAGGCAAAACAAGCATAACTTCAAAACTTTGAACACATAGAGAGGAAACTTGATATTATTGCAATTCCTACAAGCATATGTTCCTCCCTCATAATAATTTTCAGTAGCATCACGAAGGAATTTCACAATATAACCAGCACATAAAGCATTCTTTTCATGATTTACAAGCATAGAAATTTTAGTACTCTCCACACAAGAAAATCTCTTCTCATGACTAATAGTGGGAGTATCATAAAAGAATTGAATACTACAAATTGGTTCCACATTAAAAGAGTAATATTCAGTAAAAGGATATTCATAATTATGACAAGTATCATAATATTAATCATCACTCTTTTTCATCGCATAAGTATCATCACAATAATCATCATAAGTAGGAGGCATGCAATCTTTATAATAAATTTGATCATTCAAAGTAGGGGGAATAAAAAGATCATATTCATTAAGCATAGCATCCCCAATCTTGGGACAAACATTAATTGCAGCAAATAAATTCTCAAACATGTCATTTTCATCAAACATAGCATCCCCAAGCTTGTGGCTTTGTATATCATAAACATAATCACTCTCATCATTAATAGTATGAATAGCACCAATAGTATAGCAATTATTATCATCATCTTCCAAGTTGGTGCCATAAATATTTTCAAGATTATAAGAAGTGTCATTATCTTCCCAATCATAATTATCACAACAAGCAATAGGCATAACAAAATCATCCTCAAGTGTATCATCTTCCACAACTATTTTTGATTCATTCTCATGAGGCCTATCAATAATGGGAGCAACATTATTTGGGAGAGAGATACCTCTTTACCTTTACTTTTCCTTCTTTTCTTCTTCTTCACCACATTATGTGTGGGTTTATTTAATTCCTCCAAGCTTCTTTTTGAAGAGGTTGGTTGAATAAAAAGCTCCTCCTCGTTACCTGATTCATCATAAGAAAAAATAGGAGGATATTGGGAAACCTATTCCCCTTCATTAGTATTCTCTTCATATTCTATTTGTTTTCTTGTCTTTAAGTAATTGGAAATATAAGGATTCTCAATGCAATTTACCACGCAATACATATAGATTTCATTTTGATCAAAATCAATCATTTTTCATGAGAACCCAAGCTGGAACATCCTTAGTTTTATGTTTCATTTCTTCATACCCCAAAAATAGACTAAGTTCATTATGATGCTCAAGGGTAATGAGGTTATCACAATTTTTGGACACAATTCGATCATGAAATAATTCACATTGGAAATTAAAATGACCACTTTCATTGCAAAGTTCACAAGAGAAATATTAAGTCTTTCAGCACAAACATATAGCCTCTCTTGCAACCATTTAGTTTCTAAATACTTATGACTCTTACAAAATATATCTTCCCTTTTAGGCATGTCTTCACAAACTCTATGCACTCCACAAAAATTGACATGCTTATAAAAAATCTTTTTATCATGACTAGTGCAATCATCATTAGTACTATGGATATTCAAAGAATTCATACTAACAACATTGCAATCATGCTCATCACTCAAAGATTTAGTGCCAAACATTTTAATAACTTCTTCTTCTAACACTTGAGCACAATTTTCCTTTCCATCATTTTCACGAAAGACATTAAAAAGATGAAGCATATGAGGCAACCTCAATTCCATTTTTTTTGTAGTTTTCGTTTATAAAACCAAACTAGTGATAAAACAAGAAACTAAAAGATTCAATTGCAAGATCTAAAGATATACCTTCAAGCACTCACCTCCCCGGCAACGGCGCCAGAAAAGAGCTTGATGTCTACTACACAACCTTCTTCTTGTAGACTCGTGTTGGGCCTCCAAGCGCAGAGTTTTGTAGGACAGTAGCAAATTTCCCTCAAGTGGATGACCTAAGGTTTATCAATCCGTGGGAGGCGTAGGATGAAGATGGTCTCTCTCAAACAACCCTGCAACCAAATAACAAAGAGTCTCTTGTGTCCCCAACACACCCAATACAATGGTAAATTGTATAGGTGCACTAGTTCGGCAAAGAGATGGTGATACAAGTGTAATATGGATGGTAGATATAGGTTTTTGTAATATGAAAATATAAAAACAGCAAGGTAGCAAGTAACAAAAGTCAGCAAAAATGGTATTGCAATGCTTGGAAACAAGGCCTAGGGTTCCTACTTTCACTAGTGCAAGTTCTCTCAACAATACTAACATAGTTGAATCATATGTAAATCCCTCACGTGCGACAAAGAGTTCACTCCAAAGTCACAAATAGCGGAGAACAAACTAAGAAATTATTGTAGGGTATGAAACCACCTCAAAGTTATCTTTTCCGATCAATCTTATGAGCTATCCCTATAAGTGTCATGAACAGCCCTAGAGTTCGTACTAAAATAACACCTTAAGATACACATCAACCAAAACCCTAATGTCACCTAGATACTCCAATGTCACCACGATTACCCATGGGCTTGATTATACGATATGCATCACACAATTTCAGATTCATCATGTTCAATCCAACACAAAGAACTTCAAAGAGTGCCCCAAAGTTTCTACCGGAGAGTCAAGACGAAAACATGTGCCAACCCCTATGCATAGATTCCCAAGGTCACGAAACCCGCAAGTTGATCACCAAAACATACATCAAGTGGATCACTAGAACATCCCATTGTCACCACGGATATCCCATCGCAAGACATACATCAAGTGTTCTCAAATCCTTAAAAACTCAATCCGAGAAGTAAACTTCAAAGGGAAAACTCAATTCATCACAAGAAGATAGAGAGGGGAAAACTCCATATGATTCATCTATATTAATAAAGCTCGCGGTACATCAAGATCATGTCATCTCAAGAACACGAGTGAGAGAGAGATCAAACACATAGCTACTGGTACATACCCTCAGCCCCGAGGGTGAACTACTCCCTCCTCATCATGGAGACCGTCGGGATGATGAAGATGGCCTCCGGTGATGGTTTCCCCCTCCGGCATGGTGCCGGAACGGGCTCGCGATTGGTTTTTCGTGGCTACAGAGACTTGCGGCGGCGGAACTCCCGATCTAGGTTTCTTTCTGGAGGTTTCTCGATTTATAGGAGTACTTGGCGTTGGAAACAAGTCAGCGGGGTGCCCGAGGGGCCCACAAGACAGGGGGGCGCCCTATGGGGGCGCGCCCCCCTGGCTTGTGGCCGGGTGGTGGACCCCCTCCGGTTGATTCTTTCGCCAGTATTTTTTATATTTTCCAAAAATATTCTCCGTAAATTTTCAGCCCATTCCGAGAACTTTTATTTCTACACAAAAAACGACACCATGGTAGTTCTGCTAAAAACAGCGTCTGTCCGGGTTAGTTCTAATAAAATCATACCAAAATCATATAGAATTATTGTAAACATGGCATGAATACTTCATAAATTATAGATACGTTGGAGACGTATCAGAGCGGCGCACGACCTCCACTGCAACTTGCCTCTTCTTTGGACCCCTCTACTTCTTCTTTTCCTCCTCTCCTCCCTCGATGACCTCTTGCTTGATGACGACCGACAGGTTCGGCAGTTTCTCCACGTCGATGGGGAGGTCTTTGTCGCCCTCTCTGGCAGCGACGACCGGGGCAACCATTTGCAGCTCCGGCTCGTCGTCAGAGAGGACGATCACCTCCTCCTTCTCCTCGCGAGATGGTTCGCTATCTGGCTCATAGCTAGAGGCGTCCACATCGGACTCCGATGACTCATCGTCAAAGTCGTCGTAGGGGAGGAGGACCTCTGGATTCATGCAGTCCCAGTAACGGGTGTTGACTGGCGTAGGCAGGGCGACGACGACGTCGGTGATGTCCGCAGTCCTCGAGGCGAGGCGTGTAGGATCCGGCTGCGGAGCCGTTAGCTTGGTGGAGCGATACATCCACCACCTTGCGCGCTGGTTCAGGTCGGGGGAGCACTGGACTTCCCGCATTGCCCAAAGGAGGACGACGCTCGGAGGGACGCCGCAGCCCTTTGGGAACGCACGGGCCTTCTCGTCGTTGCGCATGACCTTGACAAGGCCACGCGCGTGGTTGCGCATCATCCCCACGGTTGAGAACCAACGCGCGATTTTCCGAAGCTGCTCGCGGATTTCCTTGTTGTCGCCGGCCAGATCTTCCACTGCCTACTGCCAGCCTAAGCTCTTGTCCATGGCGTCGGCGGTGGTGTGGTGGTCGGCGAGGGTTTTCTTGCCGGAGCGAGAGGAGTGGTGAGATGGGGAACGGTGGGGAGAGAGGAGTGCGAAGAGACGTGAGTGGGAGCGATGGGTGGTGGGTGGACACGTATTTAGGGATGTGGGAAACCAAAACGTCTAGTTGTAAAGCAACGCACGCTCTCTGCTCAGCGTTTGTAACGCACGCTGCCACGCTCTATGCACTAAGTAGTACTCAGATGATATCAACAATAGTTGTACAAATCGAACAAATTCCTACCACTATCCCACTGGCACTCCAAGCAGCATATCAACCACAAGGTTGTGGGTTCGAGCCCCAGGCCAAACATTTTTTATATAATTTTTTGTTCATTTTTTTCTAAAACTTTATAAAATCATATAAATGCAATGAACTAGCCACATCACATAACATTCAGTATATAAACAATGAACAAGCCATATCACACAATTAATCTCCACCACACAATTATGTTACAAAAAAGGGCAATAAATGCCATTGTTTGTCACCAAAAAATATGACAATGAATGCCACTGTTTGCCATCAAAAAAAGGGGCATGCAGCCCTGCTTCTTGACATCAAGAAAGGCCAGTTTATGATTTACATCACTGTTGGCCTTATCAAAAAAATGGCACTAAAAATTGCCATTAGATCAGGACTGAGGTGCATCCTGTGACAGGAAACAATCTTCAGGAGGCGCATTGAGATCAGGAATTTGGCTCCCCAAATCTTCTCCAAACAGCAGCCAATATGCCCTTTGCCCTGGAATGATTCCTCTCCCACTGTCGTGGTTTTGTCACGGCAAGATGTCCTCGTTGTAAGCCGGTGCGGTCGCGAGAGACGGCCGTGGCGTTGTAAGCCGGTGCGGTCACGAGAGACAGCCGCGGCGTTGTAAGCCGGTGCGGCCGCGAGAGACGGCCGCGACGTTTTGTAGGCCGGTATGAACGGCGAGTCACCCTTGTCGTTGTAGGCCAACGCGGACGGTGAGTCGCCCGTGGCGATGTAGGCCGGCGGGGATGGCGAGTCGCCGTGGCGTTGTAAACCAGCGCCGATGGCAAGTCGGCCGAGGCGCTGTGTGCCGATGCAGACGGCGAGTCAACCATGGCGTGTTGATGTACACCGGACATCGACCGTGGCGGCTCACGCGCGTCCACTGAGCAACGCGACACGGACAAACACCATTATAGAAAGATGATGGCGCGCGCTCCGTCTCCGTGGTATAAAGCCATTTTGAATAATTGTCCTGCGTAAACTTATTGCAGGCCAAAGTAATTGTTCTTGGATAAAACATATACTAAAAAGTAGATAAAATAAATATCACCTGACATTTTTTGTCGGATGGATGCTGGCACCGGTGTTGAATAAAACCGGGCGTAGTCAGAAGACCGCTTAGACGTATTTACAATACAATAATAGAACCCTCCCTTTTCTTTTTCTTTTTTTAAACCGGCTCCCCACCTATTATCCATCCAAACTGGCCTCCCACTTCTCCTTCCACGGGTGTGAGGGGAAAACGGTCGACGCCGGGCCATGCGCCGGATGGGACCGAGTGGGACGGCGAGCCGGCAGGCGAAAGAGGATCGGCAAAGCAGAGCCAGCGGCGAGGCGCGGTTGCGGAGGGGAAGCGGAGCCAGTGGCGGGGTGCGGCTGCAGCCGGCGGTCGGGCTGAGCCAAGGCGGAGCGCGCGGAGGCCGGGGTGCACGAAGGCGGAGCCAGCGCATGTGTACGCTCGCGCGAGGGCGACTGGAGCGTCGCCGGCACGCGAGGTGCGGTGAAGGCCGACGGTGCAGCGGACGGCGCTGGCCGACCCGGAGGCGTGGCGAGGCGGGGCGCGCGGGGTGGAGCTGGCACGCCGGAAAGCGAACGCGGGCCAGGCGAGGCAAACGCAGCGAGGCGAGGCCACGGCGGCGGCTCTAGCGCAGCGGGGCTCGGCTGGCCAGATGTGGGCGAGCCGGAGCAAGGGGCTCGGTTGTTTGAGATAGGAAGCGAGGTGAGGCGCGGCGCAGAACCGGCAATGTGGCAGGGGGCAGCGGCTGCGGCGATGTGGAGCAGCGCGAGCGAGCGGAGACGGGAGCTGCCCGACGCGCGGAGGCAAGCTACGACGGCGGCTGGAGGTGCGGCGAGGCGAGCCGTGACTCAAGGTGAGCACGGCGGAGACCAAGTCCGTGACGGCGAGGACGGCGGACGATAGCAGGGCCGTGGTGGCAAAGGCGAATCCGGACCGAGACCAAAACCGAGTCCACGGCGAGCGATTCCTTTGGAAAGCATCAGGCACCAGGCTTCAGATGATTCGCTCTCCCCTTTACGCAGCGACGCGAGCCCGAGTCTCACATTGAAGAAACGTAACCGCCATCCGTCTTTCGACAAGTAGATCGATTGATAGTTTTGATAGACACAGAAAGTCCAACATAAAAATTTCTTTTTGCATGTGTTGACCGCGCCATTGAAGATGTGTAGGCACACAGTCGCCTGGCTGTTGCGACGAAGAGTTGCTGTCATTGTTTGTTTGAAAATTGGATCCTTCGAACTCTGAATCCACGGCGCACGTAGATCCTTCCGAGCCGGAGATTCTTTATCCGGCAATCAACGATCTTCTCGATCCCTCGGAGGTCTCCCTCCAAGAACACAAAAACACCGTGCGCGGCCCCACGGTGGGCGCCAACTGTCATGGTTTTGTCACGGCAAGATGTCCTCGTGAGAGAACTTAGGTGTGAGACCATCACAACTATGTGGCGGCTTGAGAGGGGTTGGTCGGAATCGAGAGACGCGAGTTTACCCAGGTTCGGCCCCTCCAATGGAGGTAAAAGCCTACGTCCTGCTTTGTGTCTATATTGATAATGAGGATGTTCTCGATTACAAGGGTGCGAGATCGCTACCTCTAATCTCCAGAGCCTCTAATCTGTCTATCTCTAATGACTTGAAGTTGTCCCTCTAGGGGTGCTCTACCCCTCCTTATATAAGTGGAAGGGGTAGGTTTTACATGTAGAGTCCTACTAGGAGTAGGATAGGACTAGTCTCTCTTGAATCCTAATCCGGGTCTTGTTTTGTTTATGAGGGAATCCTTCCTCGTCGTGGGCCTTCTCTGTGAACCGCCTCGCGCCGGCTTACACGCTGGGCCTTGGGCCTGGTCGACCTGTGACCCGGTAATAGAGGTGACCTATGAGCCGCCAGACGATGGGCCGGGTCATACCTCCTGCCGGGTCATACCTCCTGTCGGGTTACAAATGAGTCGCCAAGCTTGGCTGGCGCAGCAGTGAGTCGCCGAGTCCTGGCCGGGTCATACTTCCGGCCGGGTTATACCGCGGGGTAATATCCCCGACACCCACCATCTGGATTTCTTCTAGCACTACCTGCAACTTCATCTGGAATTCTTCCTCCTCTGCCCCTCCCTGTATTTATTGCTCCTCTTCCTCTCCAAGCATGAACATTTCTGCCTCCTCTCCCACCATCTGGATTTCTTCCAGCAACCCCAGCACCTCCATCTGCCTTTGTGCCTCCTCTTCCTCTCCCACCATCTGCATTTCTACCACCTCTTCCCCTACCACCATCTGCATCTCTTTGTCTCTTCCTTCCTCTCCCCTTGCCAGCAGTTCTAGACCTTCACCAGTTTCAGTTCCTATGGTTGCCCTTGTTTGCCTTACTATGTTCATTTCTGTTGTCAACCTTGGCTGAGGTATTGCAGCACCAACAGCAGCAACAAATGGAGATTGCTCAGGCCGTGGGCCATGAACCCTCTGAGGATCTCTTCTTGCAAGCTCTCTGTGAGCCATGTTGAAAACCATGCTGGTTGGTGACTCAGCTGGATCTAAACTAGGATATGGCTGTTGGGGGAAGATGTTCTGCACAAGACATATTAAGTTAAATTCAGTTAAGTTTCAGAGAACCAGAAATGCAGTTAATTCAGTTAGGTTTTAGAGAACCACAAATGTAGTTAAATTCGGTTAGGTTCGGTGAAATGCATCTAAATTCAGTTAAGTTTAGTTAAGTTTCAGAGAACCACAAATGCAGTTAAATTCATTTCAGTTCCTATACCTGGAGGAAAGTTGGGTCAACACAGTTTTCATCAACCACCTCCACCCCTTCTTGAATTTGAGCTTCCTGCCAACTGTAATGCCACTTTCTGTTGTGATCAGCTCTCCCAGAAATGGAGCAGTGCATTGTAACACCTTTTTTGTTCAAAACCCTAACACCATTCCTGATCTTCTCCTCTGGTGTCTTCTTCCTGTTTTTCTTGGGTCTGCCCAACTGTTTTGTGAACACTGGTGGAAACACCTTGTACCCATTCTGTCTCTCCCACTCTTTTGGGTCTGCAAGAGGAACCAGAGTATATCCATAAGCTTTAAGATATGTCTCAATAGTGTAGCATTCATGAACCATTGTCTCTGGACCAATTCTCTCCTCCCTGCAGCATGTTATAGAATGCCCACATGGTACTCCAGACAGCTGCCATCTCCTGCAATCACATGTGTGCAAGCACAGGTCTACTATGTAGGTTGAGTTACCAGACATAACTTTGAAAATTTGTTGGCCAGCTTCTGATACATGACAGTTTGCAGCAAATTCAGTGTTTTTTTTCTAATTTCTTCCTAATATTTGGGCATATTCTATGCCCTGTCCACTTTTCAATAGCTTCTCTCGGTTTGCTTACTAACTTGTGCATGATCTTGTAGAATATGTATTCAAGCATACTAAGCACTGCCATCTCTCTGCCCTCGAGGATGTAACTGTTGAACACTTCAGAGTTATTGTTAAGCAGGATGTCACATTTGGGAAATTCACTGAAAAAGGCCTTGCACCAAGTCTTTGGCTCCAGCCTTTCAGTCTAGTGGAAAGCAGAAGAGCAGTGATCATCCATTTTCTGGCAGTTTTCTCTCCACCTCAGCTTGTTTGTTGATCTTCCAATGGCCCACACGTCTTGCTTAAGCACCTCTCCTTTGTGCTTTTTATTAAAATTATGGTAAATATGTCTCACACAAAACATGTGTTCTGAATCTGGCCAAACCTTGGGCACAACATTTATTAAACCTTTCTGCTTGTCACTCATAATTGTGAAAGGAGCAGTGTTAATGATGTTCAGATCATCTTTCAAAGTGGTCAGAAACCACTCCTAGGAACCTGTACATTCAACTTCAACCCAACCCATTGCAATGGGGAAAATGCAGTCATTAGGATCAATTCCAACAGCACTAACCAACACTCCTTTGTACCTAGTTTTCATGTGACATCCATCTATGAAGATAATAGGCCTGCAGCCCTTTAACCAACACACCTTTGTACCTAGTTTTCATGTGACATCCATCTATGAAGATAATAGGCCTGCAGCCCTTTAACCAACCTCTTTTACATGCATCATATGACCAGTAAAAGGTTTTCAAACATTTCCTGCCCAATGGAAATTTTTTATCCTTCACTAGAGTAGTTGACAGCAATAATGTAGACCCAGGGTTTTTGCTTCTTAATTCATGCCCATAGTCCCATAGCTTATTGAACTGCTCTGCCTCATCACCATGGATCTCATCAGTGCTTGCTTTCTAGCCCTAGCTAACTTCCATCTATTAGGGGTCACATTAAATTCCTTAGTGATTTTCCTTGCAAATGTTGCAAGTGATATCTTCTCGCAATCCCTGAACTCATCAATGAATGCCTTGCAAACGAATTTAGCTGTCAAATCCTTCAATTTTCATTTCTTCTGCACACACGCTCTTCATTGTAGGCCTTGATGACAAAACCTCCAATCCTGTTGTCATTCCCAGCCTTAAGGAGCCATGGGCAATGACGACCCACAAGTATAGGGGATCAATCGTAGTCCTTTCGATAAGTAAGAGTGTCAAACCCAACGAGGAGCAGAAGGAAATGACAAGCGGTTTTCAGCAAGGTAATTTCTGCAAGCACTAAAATTGTAGGTAACAGATAGTTCGATAGCAAGATAATTGGTAACGAGCAAGTAACGGTAACGGTAAATAAGGTGCAGCAAGGTATCCCAATCCTTTTGTGGCAAAGGACAGGCCAGAACAATCTCTAGTAATAGGCAAAGTGTTCTTGAGGGTACACGGGAATTTCATCTAGTCACTTTTATCATGTTGGTTTGATTTGTGTTCGCTACATTGATAATTTGATATGTGTGTGGACCGGTGCTTGGGTGATGTTCTTACTTGAACAACCTCCCACTTATGATTAACCCCCTCGCAAGCATCCGCAACTACGAGAAAAGTATTAAGATAAAATCTAACTATAGCATTAAACGTTTGGATCCAAATCAGCCCCTTACGAAGTTGCGCATAAACTAGGGTTTAAGCTTCTGTCACTCTAGCAACCCATCATCTAATAACTACTCCACAATGCATTCCCTTTGGCCCATGAATGGTGAAGTGTCATGTAGTCTACGTTCATATGACACCACTAAGGGAATCACAACATACATATCATCAAAATATCGAACACATATCAAATTCACATGATTACTTGCAACATGACTTCTCCCGTGACCTCAAGAACAAAGGTAACTACTCACAAATAACAAACATGCTCAAGATCAGAGAGGTATTGAATAGCATAATGGGTCTGAACATATAATCTTCCACCAAATAAACCATATAGTAATCAACTACGCAAGGTAATCAACACTACTAGTCACCCACATGTACCAATATGAGGTTCCGGTACAAAGATTGAACACAAGAGATGAACTAGGGTTTGAGAGGAGATGGTGTTGTTGAAGATGTTAATGAAGATTGTCCTCCCAAAGATGATAGGGGTGTTGGTGATGACGATAGCTTCGATTTCCCCCTCCGGGAGGGAAGTTCCCCTGGCGGAATCGCTCCGCCGGAGGGCAAAAGTGCTCCTGCCCAAGTTCCGCCTCGAGGCGGCGGCGCTTCATCCCGAAAGTTCTCCTCTTATTTTTTCTAGGTTAAAAGTGAATTTCTACCAGAAGATGGGCACCGGAGGTGGGCCGAGGAGGGCACAACCCACCAGGGCACGCCCAGGGGGGTCTGGCGCGCCCTGGTGTCTTGTGCCCACAAGGGTAGCCCCTCCAGCAGTTTTTTTCTCCAGTAATTTTTATTTATTCCAAAAATAATCTCCGTAAAATTTCAGCTTCATTGGAGTTGTGCAGAATAGGTATCTCTGATGTGCTTTTTCAGGTCCAGAATTCCAGCTGTCGGTATTCTCCCTCTTTGTGTAAACCTTGCATATTATGAGAGAAAAGGCATTAGAATCACTCCCTAAAGCATTATTATTCAACAAAACATAATAAATAACAGTACGAAAACATGATGCAAAATGGACGTATCAACTCCCCCAAGCTTAGACCTTGCTTGTCCTCAAGCGAAAGCCGATATTGAGAGACATGTCCACATGGTTTGAGAGAGAGGTGTCGATAAAAACAAAATACGGACATAGTAGCATCATGCTTATTATCATAACAGCAACAAACTCTATCATAAAACTTATTCATACACTTTTATCATATAACTTCTCATGAACAAGTAACAATTCATCACAATATAGAAGTATGAAGCATAAACCTTATTGGAAACCAACAAACTGTGTTCTGAGTCAACTTTGCAAGTACAATTCATCATATTTTCAGGAAGGCTCTCATGTCAGAGCCTTTTGGCAAGTCCACATACTCAACCATCATTTAGTCTTCTATGATTGCTAACACTCACGGCATACCCATGAACAAAAAGTTTCAACCGAAGACATAGGAAGATAGGGGCTTGTAGTTTCGCCTCCCAACGTATTCACCTCAAGGGTGATTGATGACCCACAAGTATAGGGGATCAATCATAGTCCTTTCGATAAGTAAGAGTGTCGAACCCAACGAGGAGCAGAAGGAAATGACAAGCGGTTTTCAGCAAGGTAATTTCTGCAAGCACTGAAATTGTAGGTAACAGATAGTTTGATAGCAAGATAATTGGTAACGAGCAAGTAACGGTAACGGTAAATAAGGTGCAGCAAGGTAGCTCAATCCTTTTGAGGCAAAGGCCAGGCCAGAACAATCTCTAGTAATAGGCAAAGTGTTCTTGAGGGTACACGGGAATTTCATCTAGTCACTTTTATCATGTTGGTTTGATTCGTGTTCGTTACTTTGATAATTTGATATGTGGGTGGACCGGTGCTTGGGTGCTGTTCTTACATGAACAACCTCCCACTGATGATTAACCCCCTCGCAAGCATCCGCAACTACGAGAAAAGTATTAAGATAAAATCTAACCATAGCATTAAAAGTTTGGATCCAAATCAGCCCCTTACGAAGTAGCGCATAAACTAGGGTTTAAGCTTCTGTCACTCTAGCAACCCATCATCTAATAACTACTCCACAATGCATCCCCTTAGGCCCATGAATGGTGAAGTGTCATGTAGTCGATGTTCACATGACACAACTAAGGGAATCACAACATACGTATCATCAAAATATCGAATACATATCAAATTCACATGATTACTTGCAACATGACTTCTCCCGTGACCTCAAGAACAAAGTTAACTACTCACAAATAATAATCATGCTCCAGATCAGAGGAGTATTAAATAGCATAATGGATCTGAACATATAATCTTCCACCAAATAAACCATACAGTAATCAACTACGCAAGGTAATCAACACTACGAGTAACCCACAGGTACCAATCTGAGGTTCCGGTACAAAGATTGAACACAAGAGATGAACTAGGGTTTGAGAGGGGATGGTGTTGTTGAAGATGTTGATGAAGATTGGCCTCCCAAAGATCAGAGGGGTGTTGGTGATGACGATGGCTTCGATTTCCCCCTCCGGGAGGGAAGTTCCCCCGGCGGAATCTCTCTGCCAGAGGGCAAAAGTGCTCCTGCCCAAGTTCCGCCTCGAGGCGGCGGCACTTCGTCCCGAAAGTCCTCCTCTGATTTTTTTCTAGGTCAAATGTGACTATATACTAGAGGATGGGCACCGGAGGTGGGCCGAGGAGGCCACAACCCATCAGGGCGCGCCCTTTTGGGGTTGTGCCCACCAGGTTGGCCCCCTATGGTAGTTTCCTGCTCCAGTATTTTTTATTTAATCCAAAAATAATCTCCATAAAATTTCAGCTTCATTAGAGTTGTGCAGAATAGGTATCTTTGATGTGCTTTTCTTGGGTTCAGAATTCCAGCTGCCGGTATTCTCCCTCTTTGTGTAAACCTTGCATATTATGAGAGAAAAGGCATTAGAATCACTCCCCAAGGCATTATTATTCAACAAAACATAATAAATAACAGTAGGAAATCATGATGAAAAATGGATGTATCAACTCCTCCAAGCTTAGACCTCACTTGTCCTCAAGCGAAAACCGATATTGAAAAGCATGTCCACATGATTTGAGAGAGAGGTGTCGATAAAAACAAAATACGGACATAGTAGCATCATTCTTATTATCATAACAGCAACGAACTCTATCATAAAACTTATTCAATACACTTTTATCATATAACTTCTCATGAACAAGTAACAATTCATCACAGCATAGAAGTATGATGCATAAACCTTATTGAAAACCAACAAACTATGTTCTCAGTCAACTTTGCAACTACAATTCATCATATTTTCAGGAAGGGTCTCATGTCGGAGCCTTTTGGCAAGTCCACATACTCAACTATCATTTAGTCTTCTATGATTGCTAACACTCATGGCATACCCATGAACAAAAAGTTTCAACCGAACACATAGGAAGATAGGGGCTTATAGTTTCGCCTCCCAACGTACTCACCTCTAGGGTGATGTCAACAATAATAACTCATGCCCACCCATATCCAGCTGGATATATGTGCCTAAACCTTTCCTCACCACATGATGCTTGCAAAAGGGAAAAAGTAAAAAAGGAATAGGGAAGAATATTTGACTCTTTGCATAAAAGTAAATACATAAAAGTAAAAGATAGTCCCTTCGCAGAGGGAAGCAGAGGTTGTCATGCACTTTTTGGTCTGTATGCCCAATCCCTTAATGTAAAAGAACGTCACGCTATATTGCCCCCTATGATAGCAACCTTTAT
The DNA here is from genome assembly GCA_039707655.1 of Elymus sibiricus. Lineage (NCBI taxonomy): Eukaryota > Viridiplantae > Streptophyta > Magnoliopsida > Poales > Poaceae > Elymus > Elymus sibiricus. Next base: position 365,289,118 of record CM077663.1, on the reverse strand, counting down.
TATGCAGTCCGTCGCTTTTATTACTTTGCCATCATAAGTTCGTATAGCGCTCAATTTTCTCTTACACTAATTGATCAAAACACTTTTAAAAGCATTTTTTCTTGCCTTATTGCACCGATGACAACTTACTTGAAGGATCTTTCTTGATGCATAGGTAGGTATGGTGGACTCTCAAAGAATGAGTTTGGTTTTGGGTTTTTGGATGCACAAGTAGTATCTCTACTTAGTGCGGAATTTTTGGCTAGCAAAGATATTGGGCAAGCACCACATGTTGAAGGATCTATGACAATATAACTTCTATGTGGGTATGAACAAACATAAATAATTACGTTGTCTTCCTTGTCCAACGTCAACAATTTTGACGTATAATATTTAATGGGGGCTCACAATCATAAAAGATGACCAAGATAGTGTATTTGCATGTGAATATTCTCTTCCCTTATTAATTCTTTCATGAATTGCATCATTGACCAATGTTATGTTTGTCAATCTCCAATAAATTTTACTACTTATACCTTTCCTTATGTGATGTCATTACTCGCCATAAGATTAGCATATGATTCTTTTCATTTATTTTTCTTTCTTTTTTATTTTGATTGCAACAAGAAGGTAGAGGGACAAAAAGTCAAACTAAACTTTATTATTAACTCTCACTCGTTTAACATAGATAGATAGGCAACGAAACTAGCACACGAAAATAGATCATACTAAACTTTTATTCAACTAAAGCAAAGGGAAACTAAAGATCGAACTAAAATAGGTAAAGGTGAATAAAAGTGATGGTGATACGATACCGGGGCACCTCCCCCAAGCTTGGCTCAAGCCAAGGGGGAGTGCCCATACCCGTGTGCTCAAGTCTCCTTTGCTGGTGGTGATGAAGTGTCACACTTCAACTTCAAAAGGTACTCCAATTTGTGGATGACTCTCCGAAGGTTATTGATGTGCTCCTCTAGCACAATATTTTCACGGATGAGAAATTTATTCTGAACACGGACTGCTTCGAAAGCTCTAAAAGCTTCGATTTCAATAGGGGTGAGATGACTGTAATAAGGTTGAAGGATATCTTCTTCTTCCCCCTCCTTCGTTGGCATGGATTGGTCTTCTACAGGGGGCTGATCCACCATAGCCTCCTTTCCCTTCTCTTACTTGTTGGCTTCTTCGCACCTCTCCCTCTTCAGCTCTATCTTCATTAGCCAGGCACCTTCTTCCGCATTATTAGAAGAGGGAGAAGACATGATGCCTGACTTGACACATCTGACAAGAAAATAGCGCAAAACAAGAACAGAGGATTTTTCTGCGATGCGATCGTCAAAACAGTCGGGGGTATATATAGAGAATTTTTATTCTTGGAAAACAAGCATACGGAAGGAAAACGGAGTCGGGAAGGTATCTGAGGTGGGCACAACCCACCAGGGCACGCCCAGGGGTGCCTGGCGCGCCCTGGTGTATCGTGCTCACCTCGATCGCCTTCCGGTTTATTTCTTTATTTCCAAAATTTTCTAATATTCCAAAACTGACAAAAAGTATTTTTGCGGATTTTTTGGAGTCCGTTTACTTACCGTATCATGTACCTCCTATTTTTAAGAACTCTGGAGTGTTCCGGAAGGTTTCTTTTATGTGTTCCTCCGGTGTCATGGTTTGGATAACATTGCTTTCAACGTTAATAGGCGTACCTAAGATATAATGCGTAATTCTTTGTCCATTGACCACCTTCGGGTTAGTACCTTCGGCGTTATTAATCTTGATAGCTCCAGAACGATAAACCTCTTCGATAATATAAGGTCCTTCCCATTTGGAGAGAAGCTTACCTGCAAAAAATCTTAAACGAGAGTTGAACAAAAGAACATAGTCTCCTATTTTAAATTCCCGCTTTTGGATTCTTTTGTCATGCCATCTTTTTACATTTTCTTTAAATAGCTTGGCATTTTCATAGGCTTGGGTTCTCCATTCATCAAGTGAGCTAATATCAAATAGCCTCTTCTCACCGGCAAGTTTGAAATCATAGTTAAGTTCTTTAATTGCCCAAAATGCTTTATGTTCTAATTCTAGAGGCAAATGACAAGCTTTACCATATACCATTTTGTATGGAGACATACCCATAGGATTTTTATAGGCTGTTCTATAGGCCCAAAGTGCATCATCTAATTTCTTAGACCAATTCTTACGAGACCTATTGACAGTTTTTTGTAATATCAATTTTATTTCCCTATTGCTAAGTTCAACTTGACAACTAGATTGAGGATGATAGGGTGATGCAATTCTATGGTTAACATCATATTTAGCAAGCATCTTACAGAAAGCACCATGAATAAAGTGTGAACCACCATCAGTCATTAAATATCTAGGGACTCCAAACCTCGGGAAGATAACCTCTTTAAGCATTTTAATGGAGGTGTGGTGATCAGCACTACTAGTTGGAATAGCTTCTACCCACTTAGTGACATAATGAACAGCAACCAAGATATGAGTGTACCCGTTAGAGGAAGGAAAAGGTCCCATATAATCAAAACCCCAAACATCAAATGGTTCAACAACAAGTGAATAATTCATAGGCATTTCCGGAATCTTATCGATATTACCAATTCTTTGACATTCATCACAAGACAAGACAAACTTACGGGCATCATTGAAGAGAGTGGGCCAATAAAAACCAGATTGCAATACCTTGTGAGCAGTTCTATCTCCCGCATGATGTCCTCCATAAGCTTCGGAATGACATTTCCGTAGGATTTGTTCCTGTTCATGCTAACGTACACAATGTCTAATAATACCATCTACTCCTTCTTTATAAAGATGTGGGTCATCCCAAAAGTAATGTCTCAAGTCATAGAAGAATTTTTTTTTGTTGGTATGTGAAGCTTGGTGGTATATATTTAGCGACAATTTAATTAGCATAATCAGCATACCAAGGGGTGTTTAAAGAAACATTTATTGCAGCTAACTGTTCGTCAGGGAAACTATATATCATCAATACGTAGTGGGTCATCAAGAATATTTTCTAACCTAGACAAGTTATCAGCTACGGGGTTCTCAGCTCCCTTCCTATCAACAATATGCAAGTCAAATTCTTGGAGCAAGAGAACCCACCTAATAAGTCTAGGTTTAGCATCTTTCTTTTCCATAAGATATTTTATAGCAGCATGGTCGGTGTGAACAATTACTTTTGAATCAACAATATAGGATCTAAATTTATCACAAGCAACCACGACCGGTAAAAATTCTTTTTCAGTTGTAGCATAATTTCGTTGAGCACTGTCTAGATTTTTACTAGCATAATGGATAACATTCAATTTCTTATCAACTCTTTGTCCTAGAACAACACCAACAGCATAATCACTAGCATCACACATAATTTCAAAAGGCAAGTTCCAATCAAGTGATTGAACGATAGGTGCAGAGGTTAAGGCTTTCTTGAGTGTTTCAAAGGCTTCCACACAATCATCATCAAAAACAAAAGGAATATACTTTTGCAAAATATTAGTAAGGGGCCTAGAAATTTTAGAGAAGTCTTTAATGAACCTCCTATAGAAACCAGCATGACCAAGGAAACTACGAATACCTTTAATATCTTTAGGACATGGCATTTTCTCAATTGCATCAACTTTAGCTTTATCCACCTCAATACCTCGTTCAGATATTTTGTGTCCCAAGACAATGCCTTCATTAGCCATAAAGTGGCACTTCTCCCAATTCAAGACAAGATTAGTTTGTTCACTTCTCTGCAAAACTCGATCAAGGTTGCTTAAGTAATCATCAAAAGAAGTTCCGTAAACGGAAAAATCATCCATGAAAACCTCCACAATCTTTTCACAAAAGTTGTAGAATATAACAGTCATACATCTTTGAAAGGTAGCAGGTGCATTGCATAAACCAAAAGGCATACATCTATAAGCATAGGTTCCAAAAGGGCAAGTAAAGGTGGTTTTTTCTTGATCGGACTATGACACGGGTATTTGAGAGAAACCAGAATATCCATCTAGGAAGCAAAAGTGTGTGTGCTTAGATAATCTTTCTAGCATTTGATCAATGAAAGGCAGAGGGTAATGATTCTTCCTAATAGCTTTATTTAATTTTCTAAAATCAATTACCATTCTATAGCCAGTAACAATTCTTTGTGGAATGAGTTCATTCTTATCATTAGGAACAACGGTAATACCTCCTTTCTTAGGGACACAATGAACAGGACTTACCCATCTACTATCAGCAATAGGATAGTTTATACCTGCTTCCAGAAGTTTTAATATTTCAGTTCTTACCACTTCCTTCATCTTAGGATTCAATCGCCGTTGGTGGTCAACAACGGGTTTAGCATCAGGTTCCATATTAATCTTGTGCTGACATAGAGTGGGACTAATGCCCTTAAGATCATCAAGAGTATATCCAATAGCAGCCCAGTGCTTCCATAGAACTTTTAACAATCTTTCTTCTTCCTGTTCTGAAATGTTAGCACTAATAATAAAAAGATATATCTTTTTCTCATCAAGATAAGCATACCTCAAAGTGTCAGGAAATTGTTTTAATTCAAACACAGGATCACCTTTAGGAGGAGGAGGACCCCCAAGAGTTTCAATAGGCAAATTGTGTTTCAGGAGAGGTTGTTGTTCAAAGAAAATTTGATCTATTTCATTTCTTTCACGCAAGTGCATATCATTTTCATGGTCAAGCAAATATTGTTCTAATGGATCGGTAAGAGGCACGGCAATAGAAGCAAGACCAATTATTTCATCCTTACTAGATAATGCTCTATCACGGGGTTGTCTACTAAACTTGGAAAAGTTAAACTCATGAGACACACCACCAAAACTGACACCGACAGTTTGTTTTTCACAATCTATCTTAGCATTAACGGTGCTCGAGAAAGGTCTACCAAAGATAATGGGACAAAATGCATCTTGTGGGGAACCAAGAACTAGAAAATCAGTAGGGTATTTCACTTTCCCACACAAGACTTCAACATCTCTAACAATCCCAAGTGGTGTGATAGTGTCTCTATTAGCAAGTTTAATAGTAACATCAATGTCTTCTATTTCAGCACGTGCTATTTCATTCATAATTTCTTGGTATAAAGTAAAAGGGATAGCACTCACACTAGCACCCAAATCACATAAACCATGATAGCAATGGTCTCCTATTTTGACTGAGACAACAGGCATGCCTCCTATGGGTTTGTGTTTATCTTTTTCATCGGGTTTAGCAATTCTAGCAGCTTCATCACAGAAGTAGATAACATGCCCATCAATATTTTGTACCAAGAGATCTTTAACCATAGAAACACTAGATTCTACTTTGATTTGCTCAGGGGGCTTAGTTGTTTTTAGATTACTCTTACGAACCACAGTTGATACCTTAGCATGTTCCTTTATCCTAACAGGGAAAGGTGGTTTTTCAATGTAAGCGGTAGACACAACTGGATCAACATTGTAAATGATGGTTTCTTCTTTAGCTATGACTGGTTCTTTAATTTCTTCTTTAATAGGGGGATGATATTTAAACCACTTCTCCTTAGGGAGATCAACGTGAGTAGCAAATGCTTCGCAAAAAGAGGCTACTATCTGAGAGTCAAGTCCATATTTAGTGCTAAACTTGTGAAAAGTATCGGTATTCATAAAAGATTTAACACAATCAAACTCGAGCTTTATACCTGACTCATTACCTTCATCAAGTTCCCAATCTTCATAGTTGCGTTTAATTATTTCTAAGAGATCCCACTTGAATTCAATAGTCTTCTTCATATAAGAACCAGCACAAGAAGTATCGAGCATGGATTGATCATTATGAGAAAGCCGAGCATAAAAATTCTGAATGATAACTTCTCTCGGAATGTCATGATTGGGGCATGAATATAACATTGACTTAAGCCTCCCCCAAGCTAGAGCGATACTTTCTCCTTCACGAGGCCAAAAATTATATATATAATTCCGATCACGATGAACTAGATGCATGGGATAAAACTTTTGATGGAATTCCAATTGCAAACGATTCTAGTTCCACGATCCAAGATCATCACATAGCCTATACCATGTCAATGATTTTCCCTCCAAATATAAAGGGAAAACCTTCTTCTTAACTTCATCTCCGGGTAAACCTGCAAGCTTAAATAATCCACATATTTTGTTCACATATAATAGATGCATATCAGGATGTTCAGTTCCATCTCCTGCATAAGGTTTAGCAAGCAGTTGTTCGACCATACCCAAAGGAATTTCATAACCAATATTCTTAGTAGGTGCAGTAGGTTGAGGGGAAACTAATTGTGGTTCCAGTCGAGGTGAAGATACCCCGAACAAACCCCTCAAAGAATTGTTCTCCATAGTAGCAAGTAGCAATAAATTTCAGCACGTAGTATAAGTTTTTCCTTACCGATTTACACTTACCAAGCGCGCTTCACTCCCCGGAAACGGCGCCAGAAAAGAGTCTTGATGGCCCACAAGTATAGGGGATCAATCGTAGTCCTTTTGATAAGTAAGAGTGTCGAAACCAACGAGGAGCAGAAGGAAATGACAAGCAGTTTTCAGCAAGGTAATTTCTGCAAGCACTGAAATTGTAGGTAATAGATAGTTTGATAGCAAGATAATTGGTAACGAGCAAGTAACGGTAATGGTAAATAAGGTGCAGCAAGTTAGCCCAATACTTTTGAGGCAAAGGATAGGCCAGAACAATCTCTAGTAATAGGCAAACTGTTCTTGAGGGTACACGGGAATTTCATCTAGTCACTATTTGTGTTCGCTACTTTGATAATTTGATATGTGGGTAGACCGGTGCTTGGGTGCTGTTCTGACTTGAACAACCTCCCACTTATGATTAACCCCCTCGCAAGCATCCGCAACTACGAGAAAAGTATTAAGATAAAATCTAACCATAGCATTAAACGTTTGGATCCAAATCAGCCCCTTACGAAGTAGCGCATAAACTAGGGTTTAAGCATCTGTCACTCTAGCAACCCATCATCTAATAACTACTCCACAATGCATCCCCTTAGGCCCATGAATGGTGAAGTGTCATGTAGTCGACGTTCACATGACACTACTAAGGGAATCACAACATACATATCATCAAAATATCGAACACATATCAAATTCACATGATTACTTGCAACATGACTTCTCCCGTGACCTCAAGAACAAAGGTAACTACTCACAAATAATAATCATGCTCAATATCAAAGAAGTATTAAATAGCATAATGGATCTGAACATATAATCTTCCACCAAATAAACCATATAGTAATCAACTACGCAAGGTAATCAACACTACTAGTCACCCACAGGTACCAATCTGAGGTTCTGGTACAAAGATTGAACACAAGAGATGAACTAGGGTTTGCGAGGAGATGGTGGTGTTGAAGATGTTGATGAAGATTGGCCTCCCAAAGATGAGAGGGGTATTGGTGATGACGATGGCTTCGATTTCCCCCTCCGGGAGGGAAGTTCCCCCGGCGGAATCGCTCCGCCGGAGGGCAAAAATGCTCCTGCCCAAGTTCCGCCTCGAGGCGGCGGCGCTTCGTCCCGAAAGTCCTCCTCTGATTTTTTCTAGGTCAAATGTGACTATATACCAGAAGGTGGGCACCGGAGGTGGGCCGAGGAGGCCACAACCCATCAGGGCGCGCCCTTGTGGGTTGTGCCCACCAGGTTGGCCCCCTCTGGTAGTTTCCTGCTCCAGTATTTTTTATTTAATCCAAAACTAATCTCCGTAAAATTTCAGCTTCATTGGAGTTATGCGGAATAGGTATCTCTGATGTGCTTTTCTTGGGTCCAGAATTCCAGCTGCCGGTATTCTCCCTCTTTGTGTAAACCTTGCATATTACGAGAGAAAAGGCATTAGAATCAATCCCCAAGGCATTATTATTCAACAAAACATAATAAATAACAGTAGGAAGTCATGATGCAAAATGGACGTATCAGTGATGTCAACAATAATAACTCATGCCCACTCATATCCAACTGGATATATGTGCCTAGATCTTTCTTCACGACATGATGCTTGCAAAAATAAAAACTAAAAAGGAATAGGGAAGAATACTTTGACTCATGATTAAAGTAAATACATAAAAGTAAAAGATAATCCCTTCGCAGAGGGAAGCAGAGGTTGTCATGCGCTTTTGGGTTTGTATGCCCAATCCCTTACTGTAAAAGAACGTCACGCCATATTGCCCCCTATGATAGCAACCTTTATTATGCAGTCCGTCTCTTTTATTACTTTGCCATCATAAGTTCGTATAGCGCTCAATTTTCTCTTACACTAATTGATCAAAACACTTTTAGAACTAATGTTTATTGCCTTATTGCACCGATGACAACTTACTTGAAGGATCTTACTAGATCCATAGGTAGGTATGGTGGACTCTCAAAGAATGAGTTTGGTTTTGGGTTTTTGGATGCACAAGTAGTATCTCTACTTAGTGCGGAATTTTTGGCTAGCAAAGATATTGAGCAAGCACCACATGTTCAAGGATCTATGACAATATAACTTCTATGTGGATATGGACAAACATAAATCATTACGTTGTCTTCCTTGTCCAACGTCAACCATTTTGACATATAATATTTGATGGGGCCTCACAATCATAAAAGATGTCCAAGATAGTGTATTTGCATGTGAATCTTCTCTTCCCTTATTAATTCTTTCATGAATTGCATCATTGACCAATGCTATGTTTGTCAATCTCAAATAAATTTTACTACTTATACTTTTCCTTATGTGATGTCATCACACACCATCAGATTAGCATATGATTCTTTTCATTTATTTTTCTTTCTTTTTATTTTGATTGCAACAAGAAAGTAGAGAGGCAAAAACTCAAACTAAACTTTATTATATAACTCTCACTCAATTACATAGATAGATAGGCCATGAGACTAACACACGAAAATAGATCATGCTAAACTTTTATTCAACTAAAGTAAAGGGATACTAAAGATCGAACTAAAATAGGTAAAGGTGAATAAAAGTGATGGTGATATGATACTGGGGCGCCTCCCCCAAGCTTGGCTCAAGCCAAGGGGAGTGCCCATACCCGTGTGCTCAAGTCCCCTTTGGTGGTGGTGATGAAGAAGGTGGTGGTGATGATGCGGTAGGCTTGTCCTCCAGCTTCCAGGGCAAGGGCTCACCATCAAAGGTTGACGCAAGAGTCCCCTAAGTCCTGCAACTGGCAGCTAAACTCATACCTTTAAATCTTGTTTCATATTCAAAAACTTGGTTTTGAAGATCATAAACTTGACTTTGCAGAAAATTGATTTGCTCGTTGAGGGTGGAGACGGTGTCCTTAACAGACCGGCCATCCACCATCTGATCAAGGGTGAATTCCGTGACCATGGAGTGATTGGCACTAAGTCCACGCTCCACCATCTTTTGGCACTTGAAGATTTCTTGTTCCACCACCTCGAGCCTAGCCTCCACGCTTCCGGTCCTCTTGGGTCCCTGAACATCGCGGATATGGACCACCCCCTCACGCATCTCAATGGCTTGAGGGTGCTTCATCACTTCCGGCAAGTACGGGTTGATGACTTTCTCGAAGAACTTGTCTTTGGAGGAGCTTGGTGGAGCCATGGAGATCTAGATCTGACGAAAAAACAGCACGAAACAAGAATAGAGGATTTTTCTGCGATGCGGTTGTCAAAACAGTCGGGGGTATATATAGAGAATTTTTATTCTTGAGAAACAAGCATATGGAAGGAAAACGGAGTCGGGAAGGTGTCCGAGGTAGGCACAACCCACCAAGGCGCGCCCTGGTGTATCGTGCTCACCTCGATCACCTTCCGGTTTATTTCTTTATTTCCAAAATTTTCTAATATTCCAAAACTGACAAAAAATATTTTTGCGGATTTTTCGGAGTCCGTTTACTTACCGTATCACGTACCTCCTATTTTTCAGAATCCTAGAGTGTTCCGGAAGGTTTCCTTTATGTGTTCCTCCGGTGTCATGGTTTGGATAACATTGCTTTCAACGTTAATAGGCGTACCTGAGATATAATGCTTAATTCTTTGTCCATTGACCACCTTCGGGTTAGTACCTTCGGCGTTATTAACCTTGATAGCTCCAGAACGATAAACCTCTTCGATAATATAAGGTCCTTCCCATTTGGAGAGAAGCTTACCTGCAAAAAATCTTAAACGAGGGTTGAACAAAAGAACATAGTCTCCTATTTTGAATTCCCGCTTTTGGATTCTTTTGTCATGCCATCTTTTTACCTTTTCTTTAAATAGTTTGGCATTTTCATAAGCTTGGGTTCTCCATTCATCGAGTAAGCTAATATCAAATAGCCTCTTCTCACCGGCAAGTTTGAAATCATAGTTAAGTTCTTTAATTGCCCAAAATGCTTTATGTTCTAACTCTAGAGGCAAATGACAAGCTTTTCCATATACCATTTTGTATGGAGACATACCCATAGGATTTTTATAAGCTGTTCTATAGGCCCAAAGTGCATCATCTAATTTCTTAGACCAATTCTTACGAGACCTATTAACAGTTTTTTGTAATATAAATTTTATTTCCCTATTGCTAAGTTCAACTTGACCACTAGATTGAGGATGATAGGGTGATGCAATTCTATGGTTAACATCATATGAGTATACCCGTTAGAGGAAGGAAAAGGTCCCATATAGTCAAAACCCCAAACATCAAATGGTTCAACAACAAGTGAATATTTCATAGGCATTTCTTGACACTTACCGATATTACCAATTCTTTGACATTCATCACAAGACAAGACAAACTTACGGGCATCCTTGAAGAGAGTAGGCCAATAAAAACCAGATTGCAATACCTTGTGAGCAGTTCTATCTCCCGCATGATGTCCTCCATAAGATTCAGAATGACATTTCCATAGGATTTGTTCTTGTTCATGCTCAGGTACACAATGTCTAATAATACCATCTACTCCTTCTTTATAAATATGTGGTTCATCCCAAAAGTAATGTCTCAAGTCATAGAAGAATTTTTTCTTTTGTTGGTATGCGAAGCTAGGTGGTATATATTTACCGACAATGTAATTAGCATAATCAGCATACCAAGGAGTATTTTGAGAAACATTTATTGCAGCTAACTATTCGTCAGGGAAACTATCATCTATAGGTAGTGGGTCATCAAGAATATTTTCTAACCTAGACAAGTTATCAGCTACGGGGTTCTTAGCTCCCTTCCTATCAACGATATGTAAGTCAAATTATTGAAGCAAGAGAACCCACCTAATAAGTCTAGGTTTAGCATCATTCTTTTCCATAAAATATTTTATAGCAGCATGATCGGTGTGAACAATAACTTTGGAGTCAACAATATAGGATCTAAACCTATCACAGGCAAACACGACCGCTAAAAATTCTTTTTCAGTAGTAGCATAATTTCGTTGAGCACTGTCTAGAGTTTTGCTAGCATAATGGATAACATTCAATTTATTATCAACTCTTTGCCCTAAAACAACACCAACATCATAATCACTAACATCACACATAATTTCAAAAGGCAAGTTCCAATCGGTTGGTTGAACGATAGGTGCAGAGGTTAAGGCTTTCTTGAGTGTTTCAAAGGCTTCCACACAATCATCATCAAAAACAAAAGGAATATCCTTTTGCAAAAGATTAATAAGAGGCCTAGAAATTTTAGAGAACTCTTTAATGAACCTCCTATAGAAACCAGCATGACCAAGGAAACTGCGAATACCTTTAATATCTTTAGGACATGGCATTTTCTCAATTGCATCAACTTTAGCTTTATCCACCTCAATACCTCATTCAGATATGTTATGCCCCAAGACAATGCCTTCAGTAACCATAAAGTGGCACTTCTCCCAATTCAAGACAAGATTAGCTTGTTCACATCTCTGCAAAACTCGATCAAGGTTGCTTAAGCAATCATCAAAAGAAGTTCCATAAACGGAAAAATCATCCATGAAAACCTCCACAATCTTTTCACAAAAGTAAGAGAATATAGCAGTCATACATCTTTGAAAGGTAGCAGGTGCATTGCATAAACCAAAAGGCATACGTCTATAAGCATAGGTTGCAAAAGGGCAAGTAAAGGTGGTTTTCTCTTGATCAGCTTGTGACACATGCCACTTCTTGAGCTTGCGTTGGTTTTCCCTTGAAGAGGAAAGGGTGATGCAGCAGAGTAGATAAGTATTTCCCTCAGTTGTTGAGAACCAAGGTATCAATCCAGTAGGAGGTACAAGCAAGTCACCAATCTTCGCACCTACACAAATAATCAAACACTTGCACACAACGCTATAAAGGGGTTGTCAATCCCTTCACGGTTACTTGCAAGGATGAGATCTGATAGAGATAGATAGGAAAGAATACTAAAATGAAAAGCAAAGTAAATAGATCTGAAAATATAATATGGAAAATAGACCCGGGGGCCATAGGTTTCACTAGAGGCTTCTCTCTTGAAGGAAAATAATACGGTGGGTGAACAAATTACTGTCGAGCAATTGATAGAAAAGCGCATAGTTATGACGATATCCAAGGCAATGATTATGCATATAGGCATCAGGTCCGTGTCAAGTAGACCGAAATGATTCTGCATCTACTACTATTACTCCACACATCGACCGACTCATGCCTGCATCTAGAGTATTAAGTTCATGAAGAACAGAGTAACGCATTAGGTAAGATGACATGATGTAGAGGGATAAACTCAAGCAATATGATGAAAACCCCATCTTTTTATCCTTGATGGTAACAATACAAATACGTGCCTCGCTACCCCTACTTTGTCACTGGGTGAGGACACCGCAAGATTGAACCCAAAAGTAAGCACTTCTCCCATTGCAAGAATTACCAATCTAGTTGGCCAAACCAAACCAATAACTCGAAGAGACTTGCAAAGATATGAAATCATGCATATAAGAATTCAGGAAAGACTCAAATAATATTCATAGATAATGTGATCATAAACCCACAATTCATCGGATCTCGACAAACACACCGCAAAAGAGTATTACATCGGATAGATCTCCATGAAGATCATGAAGAACATGGTATTGAAGAACATAGAGAGAGAAGAAGCCATCTAGCTACTAGCTATGGACCCGAAGGTCTGAGGTGAACTACTCACGAATCATCGGAGGGGCAATGGAGTTGATGTAGATGCCCTCCGTGATCGAATCCCCCTTCGGCAGATTACCGGAAAAGGCCCCAAGATGGGATCTCACGGGAACAGAGGCTTCCGGCGGCGGAAAAGTATTTTCGTGGCTTTTCCTGATATTGGGGGAATACTTGGGAATTTCTAGGCCGAAGAATAGGGTTAGGAGGTCTGCCGTGGGGCCACAAGCCAGAGGGGCGCCCTCCCCCCCTAGGGTGCGCCCCTGTGGCTTGTCGCCACACAGCAGGTCTTCTGCCTGCATCTCCAAGTCTGGTACGTTTCTTCTGGTCCAAAGAAAAATCATCTCGAAGATTTTATTCCGTTTGGACTCCGTTTGATATTCCTTATCTACAATACTCAAAAACAAGGAAAGAACAGAAACTGGCACTAGGCACTAGATTAATAGGTTAGTCCCAAACATAATATAAAATAGCATATTAATGCATATAAAACATCCAAAACAGATAATATAATAGCATGGAACAATCAAAAATTATAGATACATTGGAGACGTATCAACACACGTATTTGAAAGAAACCAGAATATCCGTCTAGGAAACAAAAGTGTGTGTGCTTAGATAATCTTTCTAACATTTGATCAATGAACGACAGAGGGTAATGATCTTTCCTAGTAGCTTTATTTAATTTTCTAAAATCAATTACCATTCTATAGCCAGTGACAATTCTTTGTGGAATGAGGTCATTTTTATCATTAGGAACAACAGTAATACCTCCTTTCTTAGGGACACAATGAACGGGACTTACCCATCTACTATGAGCAATGGGATAGATTGTACCTGCTTCCAGAAGTTTTAATATTTCAGTTCTTACCACTTCCTTCATCTTAGGATTCAGTCGTCGTTGATGATCAACAACGGGTTTAGCATCAGGTTCCATATTAATCTTGTGCTGACATAGAGTGGGACTAATGCCCTTAAGATCATCAAGAGTATATCCAATAGCAGCCCGATGCTTCCTTAGAACTTTTAATAATCTTTCTTCTTCATGTTCTGAAAGGTTACCACTAATAATAATAGGATATATATTTTTCTCATTAAGATAAGCATACTTCAAAGTGTAAGGCAATTGTTTTAATTCGAACACAGGATCACCTTTAGGTGGAGGAGGACCTCCAAGAGTTTCAATAGGCAAATTGTGTTTCAGGAGAGGTTGTTGTTCAAAGAAAATTTGATCTATTTCATTTCTTTCACGCAAGTGCATATCATTTTCATGGTCAAGCAAATATTGTTATAATGGATCAGTAGGAGGCATAGCAATAGAAGCAAGACCAATTATTTCATCCTTACTAAATAATTCTTTATCATGAGGTTGTCTACTAAACTTGGAAAAATTAAACTCATGAGACGCACCACCAAAACTGACACCGACAGTTTGTTTTTCGCAATCTATCTTAGCGTTGACGGTGCTCAAGAAAGGTCTACCAAAGATAATGGGACAAAAGTCATCTTGTGGGGAACCAAGAACTAGAAAATCAGAAGGGTATTTTACTTTCCCGCACAAGACTTCAACATATCTAACAATCCCAAGTGGTGTGATAGTGTCTCTATTAGCAAGTTTAATAGTAACATCAATGTCTTCTATTTCAGCAGGGCTATTTCATCCATAATTTCTTGGTATAAGGTAAAAGGGATAGCACTCACACTAGCACCCAAATCACATAAACCATGATAGTAATCATCTCCTATTTTGACTGAGACAACAGGCACGCCTTCTATGGGTCTATGATTATCTTTTTCATCGGGTTTAGCAATTCTAGCAGCTTCATCACAGAAGTAGATAACATGCCCATCAATATTTTCTACCAAGAGATCTTTAACCATAGCAACACTAGGTTCTACTTTAATTTTCTCAGGGGTCTTGGAAGTTCTTATATTACTCTTACGGACCACAGTTGATACCTTAGCATGTTCCTTTATCCTAACAGGGAAAGATGGTTTTTCAATATAAGCACTAGGCACAACTGGATCAACATTGTAAATGATGGTTTCTTATTTAGCTATGACCGGTTCTTTAATTTCTTATTTAATAGGGGTGATATTTAAACCAATTCTATTTAGGGAGATCAACGTGAGTAGCAAATGCTTCGCAGAAAGAGGCTACTATCTCAGAGTCAAGTCCATATTTAGTGCTAAACTTGTGAAAAGTATCGGTATTCATAAAAGATTTAACACAATCAAACTCAAGCTTTATATCTGGCTCATTACCTTCGTCGAGTTCCCAATCTTCAGAGTTGCATTTAATTCTTTCTAAGAGATCCCACTTGAATTCAATAGTCTTCTTCATATAAGAACCAGCACAAGAAGTATCGAGCATGGCTTGATCATTATGAAAAAGCCAAGCATAAAAATTCTGAATGATAACTTCTCTCGGATTGTCATGATTGGGGCATGAATATAGCATTGACTTAAGCCTCCCCCAAGCTAGAGCGATACTTTCTCCTTCACGAGGCCAAAAACTATATATATAATTCCGATCACGATGAACTAGATGCATGGGATAAAACTTTTGGTGGAATTCCAATTGCAAACGATTCCAGTTCCACGATCCAAGATCATCACATAGCCTATACCAAGTCAATGCTTTTCCCTTCAAAGATAAAGGGAACACCTTCTTCTTAACTTCATCTCCGGGTAAACCTGCAAGATTAAATAATCCACAAATTTCATTCACATATAATAGATGCATATCAGGATGTTCAGTTCCATCTCCTGCATAAGGTTAAGCAAGCAGTTGTTCTACCATACCCGAAGGAATTTCATAACCAATATTTTCAGTAGGTGCAATAGGTTGAGGGGAAATTAATTGTGGTTCTGGTCAAGGTGAAGATACCCCGAACAAACCCCTCAAAGGATTGTTTTCCATAGTAGCAAGTAGCAATAAATTTCAGCATGTAGTATAAGTTTTTCCTTACCGATTTCCACTTACCAAGAGCACTTCACTCCCCGGTAACGGCGCCAGAAAAGAGTCCTGATGACCCACAAGTATAGGGGATCAATCGTAGTCCTTTCGATAAGTAAGAGTGTCGAACCCAACGAGGAGCAGAAGGAAATGACAAGCGGTTTTCAGCAAGGTAATTTCTGCAAGCACTGAAATTGTAGGTAACAGATAGATCGATAGCAAGATAATTGGTAATGAGCAAGTACTGGTAACGGTAAATAAGGTGCAGCAAGGTAGCCCAATCATTTTGTGGCAAAGGACAGGCCAGAACAATCTCTAGTAATAGGCAACGTGTTCTTGAGGGTACATAGGAATTTCATCTAGTCACTTTTATCATGTTGGTTTGATTTGTGTTCGCTACATTGATAATTTGATATGTGGGTGGACCGGTGCTTGGGTTATGTTCTTACTTGAACAACCTCCCACTTATGATTAACCCCCTCGCAAGCATCCACAACTACGAGAAAGGTATTAAGATAAAATCTAACCATAGCATTAAACGTTTGGATCCAAATCAGCCCCTTACGAAGTACCGCATAAACTAGGGTTTAAGCTTCTATCACTTTAGCAACCCATCATCTAATAACTACTCCACAATGCATTCCCTTAGGCCCATGGATGGTGAAGTGTCATGTAGTCGACGTTCACATGACACCACTAAGGGAATCACAACATACATATCATCATAATATCAAACACATATCAAATTCACATGATTACTTGCAACATGACTTCTCCCGTGACCTCAAGAACAAAGGTAACTACTCAAAAATAATAAACATGCTCAAGATCAGAGAGGTATTGAATAGCATAATGGATCTGAACATATAATCTTCCACCAAATAAACCATATAGTAATCAACTACGCAAGGTAATCAACACTACTAGCCACCCACAGGTACCAATCTGAGGTTCCGGTACAAAGATTGAACACAAGAGATGAACTAGGGTTTGAGAGGAGATGGTGCTGTGGAAGATGTTGATGAAGATTGGTCTCCCAAAGATGAGAGGGGTGTTGGTGATGACGATAGCTTCGATTTCCCCCTCCGGGAGGGAAGTTCCCCTTGCGGAATCGCTCCGCCGGAGGGCAAAAGTGCTCCTGCCCAAGTTCCGCCTCGAGGCGGCGGCGCTTCATCCCAAAATTCCTCCTCTTATTTTTTCTAGGTTAAAAGTGAATTTATACCAGAAGATGGGCACCGGAGGTGGGCCGAGGAGGGCACAACCCACCAGGGCGCGCCCAGGGGTGCTGGCGCGCCTTGGTGTCATGTGCCCACCAAGGTGGCCCCCTCCGGTAGTTTTTTGCTCCAGTAATTTTTATTTATTCCAAAAATAATCTCTGTAAAATTTCAGCTTCATTGGAGTTGTGCAGAATAGGTATCTCTGATGTGCTTTTTCAGGTCCAGAATTCCAGCTGCCGGTATTCTTCCTCTTTATGTAAACCTTGCATGTTATGAGAGAAAAGGCATTAGAATCACTCCCTAAAGCATTATTATTCAACAAAATATAATAAATAACAGTAAGAAAACATGATGCCAAATGGACGTATTAGGCAACCTCTCCGACACACTGCCTCCAGTCTTATCTTGTCATTCTTCAACTTCTTGATTTGCACTCTGTTCCTTATTGCATATGCAGTAAGAGCTCTCCTCAGCTCAATCACATCAGCAAATACCATTCCTAGGGTAAATACAGGGGAAGTCATCTCCACCTTGGCATTGAAAGCTTTGAACTTGTACTGAGCTGCTCTTGTTCCTCAATGGAGAGGTTGAGATCTTCATCTTCAAGTACATAATCAGGCTCCACCTCTTCCTTATCTTGCTCAGCTTCTTCATCAACATCAAAATCAATGTTGTCTTTATATAGATCATCATCTCCCTCATCTATGTCATAATCACTATCACTGAATTATCAATCTGAAACCACAACATTTGATGACTTAAAAAAATTCTGCTACCGTTCCATTTGCACCATCAGTCAGTAAATTCTCTGCACCAGTAGTAAGCAAGTTCTCTGCACCATCAATAAACAAGTTTTGAGCAGCACAGTAAGCAAGTTCTCTGCACCTTCAATCAGAAATGAGCCAACATTGATAGAATTTGGCTCTGCTACTGTTCCATCTGTTGCAACCTCTGAAATTGGCTCTTCAACATTAGCAGAGATGAGGCTTTGGGAAGATATTGCACTGACTGCACTAGCATTTGAGTTGGAAATTCTGACAGGGCTCTCAGCCAATGGCAGCTGCAGTACCAAATCTTGTGTGAAATTACTCATGAAATCTGAATGGTCAACCATGATTAGAAGAACTTTGTGCTCAGCACTAGCTCTGAGCATATGTTGCAAATCCTCATCACCTCTAATTCTCACAATCTCATCTGAAATTGTTTTGTTAGGTCTGCACCAATATATGATGTGCTCACCCACAGGATATCCCAGCCAAATTAAGTGCTCTTCAACGACTGCATATGAGAAACTGCTAGAATCAACATAATCAAGCACCTCCACAGAAGGATTATAGTACTCCATGTCATTGCTTGCTTCACAGAAGAGGCCACCATGCTCCAGTTCCAGTGTAAAAAAAGGAGTATCCACACTTTTTCCCATGGCTGAATCACACACTACAACCAAAAAGTGAAAAATGTAAGCATCAACAAAAATGCATTTGCAAACATAGTTAACTGAACATATTAACTTAACTGAAGATATACTGAATATATGCAGTCAACTGAATGTCTTCAGTTAACTGAAGAAACACAGTGAACCAAAGATGTTCATTATGTCTATAGTTAACTGAACATCTTGAGTTAACTAAACATATTCAGTTACGTGTGAAAATGTAAGCATCAACATTAATGGATTTGCAAACATATTTAACTGAAGATATACTTAGCATGTTCACAGTTAATTGAAGATGCTTATTTAACTGAAGAAACACAGTGAACTGAAGATGTTCAGTTAACTGAAGATGTTCAGTTAACTGAATATGTTCACTATATCTTCAGTTAACTGAAAATCTTCAGTTAACTGTCAATATGTTCACACTAAATACATTATACTACTCCATGTCATTGCTACCATAGTTAACTAAATACATTATTGTACTACTACCATTATTGTACAGCTAACATATGTTCACACTAAATATGTTCATCCTAAAGTATAAATGAACTACAAAGTTCAGATTTTTTGTACCCAAACTTGATAAACACAACTAAGGCTAAACCCTAGGCCCAATTGCATAGGCATTGCAGAAGAAATAACACAAACAGTGACAGTAACACTACCCTAGGATTAAATCGACCGATTCTTCCAAGAAATTCCCTTGTTCATAGGCCAAAATCCTAGAGTCAAAACAGCGGAGAGCAAACACGATCTACTGCGCGTGTAAGCTCCAACAACACAGCCAAACACCGGACAGTACACAACACTAAACAAACCTACCGATCCGCCCCAGCAGAGGAACATAATCAATAGGGGCAGAGGAGCAACAGAGTGGAGGAGGAGGAACTGAGGACGAGGAGGACGAACCATAGTCAGGAGGGAAGACCCCAAGTGGGCGGACTAGGTGAACGAAGGGAGGCGGCTGCACGCTGCCGGTCCACTCCGGCGAGGCCACCATGCGTGCTGACGTCAGCCGGTAGCGAGCGGTGTCGTCCCGACAGGCGGACGAGCAAGGAAGCGAACGAGACGAATGATTGAGCCCCCGACAGAATAACTCCAGGTGGATAAGTTCGACGACCACGAGGTGTATTGCGGATTGAATAAAGAAAACGGCAGGGGGTAAGTGCAAAAATCCATTGGATGACTGTCTTGCCATGCTGGATCCACTTGGCGGCGCCTGATAGGCCCAGGACTAAACTTGCACTTCCTGTGCAAGTTCTAGGACTAGTTAGTCCGGTTTTGCAAGTTTTAGGACCAAACTATCACCCTCCGCGCAAGTTCAAGGACCTCGGGTGCTATTACCTCGAGATATAACTAGGGGGAGTCCAACCACACAACCGGTGGATTATCATGTCCCCTTTTTAAAAAAAGAGGCAAAACATTTATCATTTTCATTGATTAATAAGAAGAGAATTGTCCGATTAATTAGAGGAAAACCGAGCGAAGACCTAGATTACAACCCCACATAGGGACGACCTGGCCACAACAACGCCAAACAGTCGACCGCCGCGTCGAGGACATGACAACTCCGATTTTACTGATGAGCATCACAGGAGAAAGTTGCAAGCCTCGCACCGACCTAGTCCAGCGCAACACATGGAGAGAACCGCTCACTAAGAACTGCCCTCATGGAGTCATCGTTGCCGCAGTGTCCCCGCTGCCCGCAGCTCCGACTTCTCTGTCATAGCCACAAACCAACAAAGCCGCACCCAATGGTGCACCGGACCTTCTGCATCAGAAGGACAGCCGCGACCCGACTCTGCTCGCCACAACCGTCGTTGCCACATATGTCACAATGCCACACCAACCTCATCGCCGGTCGGGCACCTGCCGACCGCAATGCCGTGCACATCCATCCTGTAGGATGCACAAATAGGACCAAGATCTCGAACACGGTGGCCCCAAGAGGGAATACGACGTTGTAGACGACGCCACCGCCTGATCCAACTAGGATCATGACTTTCGCCCGAAGATCTTGACCCGAGAGCTGATGATGCACAAATCAGCTCGACGATGCCTCCAAGGAAGAAACCGACGCCCACAGGCACCTGAAAGCACATTTGCTCCCTTGGTGGTTTTGGTATAACAACATATAAGTCATTGAACTAATGTTTCCACTAAGCATATTTCAGGAAAAGTTCAATAATAGGATTGGCAAAAGGATTGTGGATTACCCCAAGATGTAAGGAAATAGATTGGCAAAGCTTCAAGCAAGAGGACTCTACATTTTACTTTGTGAGAAATCACTTTGAGTCCATAGGAAAGCCAATACTATTAAAAGGGGGTAAGGTATTGTTGGTGAACAAAATGCTCATACGTGCACAAGTGATAGTCACCAAAAACACCCACAAGCTCTTCCACAAAAGTCTGTCCAAAGTCAAATATCCAAAATCGGTGCAACCAACACTATCCACTCGGTGCCACCGATTCCCATACTCAGACAGACCTAAGCCAAACCCTAGCCTTTCGGTGCAACCGATTCTGCTTCGGTGCCACCGAGTTTGGGTTGCCAACTTTCTGTTACCCAATTTCACAAAATCGGTCCTACCGAGTTTGTGGAATCGGCGTCACCGAGTTTGGCAATCTGACCGTTGGTCACCTTATCGGTGCAACCGAGATTTATATATCGGTCCCACCGAGATTCAAAAGTTGCTACCTTTGGAGCAACTCGGTACCACCGAGATTCACACATCGGTGTCACCGAGTTGGTCACTTTAGGTGTAACGGTTGGATTTTTGGAGATGCCTATATATGCCCCTTCATCACCACCTACTCGAAAGAGAAGCACTCAGAACTATTCCATACTTGCCCCATCATATTTTCTGAGAGAGAGCCACCTACTCATGTGTTGAGATCATGCCATTCCATTCCAACCATATGAATCTTGATCTCTAGCCTCCCCAAGTTGCTTTCCACCAATCTCATCTCTTCCACCAGGCCAAATCTGTGGGAGAGTGATTGTGTGTTGAGGAGTCTATCATCTTGAAGAACAAGAGCAAGGAGTTCATCGACATTGCCGAGCCTATTACCTTTTGGAGGGTGGTGCCTCCTAGATTGGTTAGGTATCGCTTGGGAGCCGCCTACTTCGTGTTGTGGAGTTGAACCAAGAAGTTTGTAAGGGCAAGGAGATCGCCTACTTCGTGAAGATCTACCCATAGTGAGGCTAGTCCTTCGTGGACGGAAGCCGTTATGGAATAGTCAAGGTTGCTACTTCGTGGACCCTTATGGGTGGAGCCCTCCGTGGACTCTCGCGACCGTTACCCTCCGTGGGTTGAAGACTCCATAAACGTGGGCGTACGATAGCACCACCTATCGGAACCACGGGAAAAATCATCGTGTCTACAAATTGCGTTTGATCCTCCTACCCTTCCTTTACTACTCATGCTTGTTGTTACTTTCCACTGCTATACTCTTGGACATGCATGTGTAGGGTGTACTTGACTTGCTATGAATGCTAAAATCTGCCAACACTAAAAATTGGGAAAAGGCTAGATTTTTATTTGGTCAAGTAGTCTAATCACCCCCCCCCCTCTAGACATACTTTCGGTCCTACAAGTGGTATCAAAGCTTTGGTCTCCATTGCATTGGTCTCACAACCTAGGAGAGTATGGCGTCTAGTGAGGGAAATTATCACCGTAGAGGTCCGTACTTTGATGGCACAAATTTTGCTAGTTGGAAGCACAGAATGAAAATGCATATTCTTGGTCATAACCCCGCCGTATGGGCTGTTGTTCATGTTGGCTTGCAAGGTGAATTCTTTGGTGATGGAAAGGAACCGGATTGTGAAGCGACCGCGGATGAATTGAAGATGTTGCAATACAACGCTCAAGCTTGCGACATTCTCTTCAACTGCCTATGCCCCAAAGAATTCAACAAAATCAGCCGTCTTGAAAATGCAAAAGATATTTGGGATACTTTGGTTGATATGCATGAAGGAACCGAGTCCGTGAGAGAATCCAAGTTGGATGTTCTTCAAAGTCAACTTGACAAGTTCAAGATGAAGGATGGTGAAGGAGTCGCGGAGATGTACTCTAGGCTATCTCTCATCACAAATGAGATTGCCGGCTTAGGAAGCGAAGAGATGACCGACAAATTCATCATCAAGAAGATACTCCGAGCTTTGGATGAGAGATACGACACCGTGTGCACATTGATCCAAATGATGTCCAACTACAAAGATCTCAAGCCTACGGAAGTCATTGGAAGGATTGTTGCTCATGAGATGACACTCAAAGACAAAGAAGAGCTTCACAACAAGTCTATCGGTGCTTACAAAGCCACAAGTGATGCTCCCGCAACTTCAAGCGACAACCTTGTCACCAATGAAGAGATAAGCCTCATGGTCAAGAAATTCAACAAATTCTACAAGAATAGAGGCAAAGAACGAAGCTCCAACTCAAGATATGAAGAGAAGCGTTCGTCAAGTCATGACCGCAATTGCTACAATTGTGGGAAGCCCAGACACTACTCCAATGAGTGCACGGCTCCCTACAAACGAAGAGAAGAATCACCTAGAAGACGAAGCTCAAGGAATGATCACCTCAAAGAGAGAGAAGGAGTAGAGATGATCATTATGAACGAAGACCCTCAAGGAGAAGTAGGGATTCGGAGAAGAAGGACAAGTACACCAAGAGCTACACAAGAAGAAGACATCAAGCTCATGTTGGTGAATGGGTTTCCGGCTCCGACTCCGACAACAACTCCGAGAGAAGCTATCACTCCAACTCCGACTATAGTCAAGATGAAGGTGTTGCCGGACTTGCACTAGTGACTACCAACTCCTATGATCTATTTGACTCACCAAATGAAGGGAGTGGAAGTTGCTTCATGGCTAAAGGCCCCAAGGTATCACACCCCGAGTATCTTGATTTCAATAGTGATGAAGATGATTTGCTTTGTGATGACGACTTGCTCTTTGATGAAACTAGTGATGTTAGTCAAAATGAACTTGATAATTCTCATGCTAGTCAAGATAAGTCATTTGATGATGATAAGATGAAAATAGAACAACTAACTAAAGAACTAAACACTCTTAAGTTAGCCCATGAATCTACTCTCGAAGATCATAGAGAGCTTGTAAGGACTCATGAGAAGCTACGCTTCGAGAAGCTCAACTTGGAGCAAGAGCATGAGTTTCTTAAAGCTATCAATGACGATCTCCGAAAGAAGACTTCATCGTATCTAGCCAAACGACTACTCTTGTCTACATTCATGCCACAAGTTAAATCTAGACAAACTAGTAAAAAAGGTAATAAAGGTTCTTCATCTAGTAGCAACAATACAAATGCCAAACCTAATGATGTTGCTCCTAGTAGTTCTATTGATTCCACTAATGATGATTCTCTTAGCCAAGTTACACTTGAGAAAGAAAACGCTTTATTGAAAGGAATTATAGAGAAACGTATCTACAAGAGTCTTGCCGGGTGTAAGCAATTTGAGGAAATTGTATGCAAGCACGGAGGATACCGGAAGAACCATGGCATTGGCTACTTCAACGCTAATGGAGTTGAATGGGAAGAAGGTCAATACCCCAAGCCCAAGTTTGTTCCTCAAAAGGAGAAGTATGAAAATACTCTCCCCAAGGGAACAAACACCCAAGATGACCTTCCACCACAAGACCACAAGCTCAAGGGCAAGAACAAGCTTCAAGAGGACATTAACTCATATGAAGATGAATCCCTAGCTTTGGTGGAGTGGGTTCCCAAGGCTACTTCAAGCTCAACTTCTACAAAGGCTACTTCAACACCAAGGATCCCATCAACTTGATGTGGGTCCCCAAGAAGAAGAACTAGAGAGTTCTTGAGGGGTGACTCCGCCAATGAAATTCACTCACATTTATTATTGGCAAGAACTATTTGCAATCAACATCAACTCTATGCAATAGTTCAAGGAGTCACACATTCCCTCAAAGGTAAGCAAGGGACAAGGTAATCAACAAATCAATGGACATCATCACACATACTTTGCACTCTATGTCCATAGATATCTTTGTATTTGTCTCTTGTGTGTTGGGACTAACCCATGTAGGTGAGAAGAGTAAGGAAACAACAAGGATGCTCCCAACTCTTGGTGATCATCAACCTTGAGCATCCACCACTACCTCACCAACATGAAGTCTTCATCGACAAAACCCAAGGTTAGTTTATCCCTCCTATGGGGGGATGTCACATCAAGGGGGAGCTTGACTCTAAGACTTGAGTCAAAGCATCTCTTAGAATGTGACAACATTAAATGCTTTATGTAAAAGTGGTAACCCCACTTGTGCTTAAACGATGAGTATGACCTATGATCAAGTATTCTTACTTGGCTCCTAAGTCAATATACTCATATATAGATGACTCCGTCATCGCCAAAGTGCTTGATAGATGCTAGTATGTATGTGCATGTTGCCATGTTTTTATTTGACATCTTATTGTGTGAGCATGTTGGTCTGCATTTGTTTACTCATTCGAGGACATCCAATTGTTGCTATTTGGTTTTTGATTTATCTTTTGCCAATTGGTAGGACAAGAATGCCTAGGACCACTCTTTAGCTATCTATGCTTTCTCACCTCATATTCTATTCATGCTGCATCACAAAATTTGAACAAGTACTTTTCGATCCCTCTGTGTGTGGAGCACTCGGAGTTCCGTATCGACAAAGGACTGACCATTAAAACCTCCCAAGTGCATCTCGGTGGAACCAACCCAAAAATCTCGGTCTCACTGAATGCCTAGGGTTGATCTGGTTTTCTATCTCGGTACTACCGATTACATATTCTCGGTTACACCGAGTTTCCCTGTCAGCTGACAGGGAAACTCGGCTGACAGGGAAACTCGGTGACACCGAAAATTTAGAATCGGTATCACCGACAGTGAGGGGTATATATGCTGTGGACCCGACGCTTTGAAAATCAATCTTCAAACCATCGCGCTCCAAAACCCTAAGCTGCCGAAAAGGACCCCCTGGTCGTCGCCCTTGTCTCCCCGCGCTCCTCAGCCGCTGGGATCCTCGCCGTCCACAGGCATCTTCACCGCCGTCTTCGCCGTAGCGGATCCGTCGCCGAGTTAGGGTATGGATCCGACCCTTCATTGCGCTCCCCGTCCAAATCTTGCGCGCTGAAGCTTATTCCATCGATAATCCACCATGTGCAAACCTCTCCATCTACTGGAAATCTTGTTAGATTAGCGAATCGAAAAAAATTAGGTTTAGTTGCCCGCAAAATTGCATCTCGGTGATACCGAGTCAGAAAAATCGGTTCCACTGATTTCTTTTTGTGCTACTGAGGACAGTACTCGGTGAAACCGAGTGGTAGTTTTCGGTCCCACCGAAACTGCTGCCAAGTTTCTGTTAAGAGTATTGTGAGTCTCGGCAGCACCGAAAATTTTGACTCGGTGACACCGAAATCCTTTTTTGCTGTGAACTACATCTAAGATTTTTCTGTTCAAACTTTCAAAAATAGCTGCATTTTGTGATGACTCATCTTCTTCTACTCCTCTATACTCTATTCACAGGGTCAGTATGTCAGATGCTGAGGACAATGAGAACCACTTCAGAGAGCAGAGTGTGGAGTTGGATTCAGGCACTAGTCCTGAGTCTAGTTCCTCTTCAGATCCAGGCACCCCCAGTTCTCATGGGTTGCCCAAGGCTGCTACTAGGGCCAGGAAGAAGCTGAATTCAGATAAGGAGGATTCAGATTTTGTGCCAGAGGAAGTTCTTGCCAAGAAGCAAGAAAAAGCTGCCAAGAAGTCTGCTAATGAAGCCACCTCTTCCAGGAGAACTGTCATCAAGGTATATGCTAGCTCTGAGGCTATGAGAGCACCTGAGAGTGCCAGGGCTACCATGACCATTGAGCCCCCAAGGAAGTCTATGCCTAAGAAGGCAGGAGAGAAGAAGGCCAGGAAAAGGATCATCCATGTTGTTGGCAGGCCTACATCCATGTATGAATACCCAGAGGAGACTGCTGGTGCTGCTGCTGAGGAGGAGGAGGAAGAGCATGTTGTCAAGGCACCTCCCAAGAAGAAGCAAAAGAAGCTTTTGGCAGATGCTATGCCAAAGCAAGGTCCCTCCAAGAGCACCAAGTCTGTCCCCAAGAAGGCTGCTGCTGAAAAGTCCAAGAGGTCATCCAGACAGTTTCCTGCTTCTGAGAAGAACAAAGGAACTACCTCCAGAGATGAGGATGAGGATGCCATGTCTGCTTTGATGAAGCTTAGACCACACCTTCCTGAACACAATGCCAGCCATCCACTTGCTGAAGACATGAAAAAGAGGAAGGATTCTGGTTTGAGGGCATGGAGAGCCATTGATCCATATGCCTAGAGGAGAAAAACAGCTCTGGACTATAGGTTCTACACCAAGGAGCAACAGGATTTCTATGAGACTGTGCTGCTTGACAAGAGTCCAGCTGTGAGTGATATGAGATACGTTGACTGGAAATACATCAAGGCTAATGAAGACTATTTTCCAAATGTTCAAGACAATTTTCATTGCATTGGCCTAGATGAGTTTGTTGGGAAAGAGTTCACTGCATGGAATGACGAGATGATCATGCAATTCTACTCCACTGCTCACTTCTATGGAGATGGTAGAATTGTATGTATGACAAAAGGAGCAAGATACGAGTCTACTGTTGATGAATGGGCTGCCATCTTAGGAGTCCCAGAGGTGTAGGATGGTGACTTGGATGTCTACTCTGAATCCAAGGAGAGCCATGATGCTATGAAGGATATGTACAATGCTATCCCTGCTGCTAACTTGAAATCACACAAGTTAGGATCTATCTACTTCCTCCAGGCTGGCCTCCGCACCATGAACACCATTTAGAGGCATACATTGATACCCAAGTCAGGAGATGAGAAGATGATTCGAGGCCATTCAATCAACATGTTGATCCATCTTGACAGACACACCAGGATAAGAGTGATGAACTTGATAGTAGAAACAGTGAAGAGGGTTGCTGCTGATCAGAAGCGCTCATGCTGCTATGCACCCTACATTCAGATGCTCATCAACTCCAAGCTGGAGAAGCACATTTTTTCTCTTGACAGGCCCCATTTGCCCCTACAGCTAGATTTAGAGGACAACGTTGTGGTGATGGACCCAGAACATCCCACATCAACTGCAGCTCAAGCACAAGCAGAGCCAGAGGCAGCTAGAGCCACTAGTGCTCAAGTCCCTAGATCCAGGAACGAGCAAATGGATCTCTTGATCTCATCCGTTCAAGGCATGTAGAAGGACATCAAGGACATACTGGAGAACCAGAACAGTCTTGTCAGGATCTTTGAGAACAGGATCAAGACCCTCAATGACAAAGTGGATGGGCTGACAAAGACAGTAAACGAGCTGAAGAAGGAAGTTGACAGCGTGCCCAGTCCCGACACTTCAGATGATGAGGATGAGTCTCCTCTTAGGCTAGGCACTCACTTCACTACCCAGGCCAGATCAGCCACAGTGCCAGCTCCAGATTTGAGGCCTTCTTCATCAGCACCTGCTACAGCCTCCTCAGCTCCATCAGCTCCAGTGCCTCCAGTTGCTACACCAACTCCATCCATGACATCCGCAGAAGTCTTCGCCGACGCAGTTCTCTCGACTCCTTCATCAACAACCGAAGGAGATCAGCCCAAGAACGTTTAGCTATATCTCTTTGAACTTTTTGGTAACTTGTTGCCAAAGAGGGAGAAGTGTATATAGATCTTTAGGCTTCGAGTGAGAGAGCGTTTGGTTTTTATCGCTTTTTTCAAAAACAATCGATCTTTTGTTTGTTTGTGTTGAACTATGTGGTGTTTGATCATACGCTTAATGTGTGTTGCTACTATTTCCTATCATTTTAGTGCTTATGAGATGATCATTCACCTTTGCTTGATTGTGTTGTGCTATGATGTTAACTCTTATTACTCTCGCACACCACCAAGATGTATGTGACATGGAAGAAGTGCCCCATGTTCCTAATCGATTGTGCATTTGCATTCAAACGCAAATTTAAAATAATGCACAAATTTAGGGGGACCTCTTGCTTATCACATACTTCTCAAAGCGACGATTATATTCATTCATTATATCATATGTCGAAGCTTTGATCTATATGTTGTCATCAATTACCAAAAAGGGGGAGATTGAAAGCACATTTGCTCCCTTGGTGGTTTTGGTAATTAATAACAACATATAAGTCATTGAACTAATGTTTCCACTAAGCATATTTCAGGAAAAGTTCAATGATAGGATTGGCAAAAGGATTGTGGATTACCCCAAGATGCAAGGAAATAGATTGGCAAAGCTTCAAGCAAGAGGGCTCTACATTTTACTTTGTGAGAAATCACTTTGAGTCCATAGGAAAGCCAATACTATTAAAAGGGGGTAAGGTATTGTTGGTGAACAAAATGCTCATACGTGCACAAGTGATAGTCACCAAAAACACCCACAAGCTCTTCCACAAAAGTCTGTCCAAAGTCAAATATCCAAAATCGGTGCAACCAACACTATCCACTCGGTGCCACCGATTCCCATACTCAGACAGACACAAGCCAAACCCTAGCCTTTCGGTGCAACCGATTCTGCTTCGGTGCCACCGAGTTTGGGTTGCCAACTTTCTGTTACCCAATTTCACAAAATCGGTCCTACCGAGTTTGTGGAATCGGCGTCACCGAGTTTGGCAATCTGACCGTTGGTCACCTTATCGGTGCAACCGAGATTTATATATCGGTCCCACCGAGATTCAAAAGTTGCTACATTTGGAGCAACTCGGTACCACCGAGATTCACACATCGGTGTCACCGAGTTGGTCACTTTAGGTGTAACGGTTGGATTTTTGGAGATGCCTATATATGCCCCTTCATCACCACCTACTCGAAAGAGAAGCACTCAGAACTATTCCATACTTGCCCCATCATATTTTCTGAGAGAGAGCCACCTACTCATGTGTTGAGATCATGCCATTCCATTCCAACCATATGAATCTTGATCTCTATCCTCCCCAAGTTACTTTCCACCAATCCCATCTCTTCCACCAAGCCAAATCTGTGAGAGAGTGATTTTGTGTTGAGGAGTCTATCATCTTGAAGCACAAGAGCAAGGAGTTCATTGACATTGCCGATCCTATTACCTTTTGGAGGGTGGTGCCTCCTAGATTGGTTAGGTGTCGCTTGGGAGCCTCCTACTTCATGTTGTGGAGTTGAACCAAGAAGTTTGTAAGGGCAAGGAGATCGCCTACTTCGTGAAGATCTACCCATAGTGAGGCTAGTCCTTCGTGGACGGAAGCCGTTATGGAATAGTCAAGGTTGCTACTTCATGGACCCTTATGGGTGGAGCCCTCCGTGGACTCTCGCGATCGTTACCCTCCGTGGGTTGAAGACTCCATAAACGTGGACGTACGATAGCACCACCTATCGGAACCACGGGAAAAATCATCGTGTCTACAAATTGCGTTTGATCCTCCTACCCTTCCTTTACTACTCATGCTTGTTGTTACTTTCTGCTGCTATACTCTTGGACATGCATGTGTAGGGTGTACTTGAATTGCTATGAATGCTAAAATCTGCCAACACTAAAAATTGGGAAAAGGCTAGATTTTTATTTGGTCAAGTAGTCTAATCACCCCCCCCCCCCCTCTAGACATACTTTCGGTCCTACAGCGCCGCCGCCGGCCGGCAAGCATTGGCCAAGCTTTCACCCGGATCATCAACACCACCACTCTCACGCGGTCGACCGACGCCAACCAGCACCTTCGCTGACCCGCGCACCCCTGCACAGCAACCGCGCCATGACCACGCAGGGACCACCTGAGGGGGGGCAGCAGGGGCGGCGACCCCAGGCCCCCAAAGTTTAAGGGGCCCCTCCTGCCCAAGTACACACGCAGCCTATGTGGCATGGCCCAAGGGCGCAGGTAGGTTGACGCATACATGCAGCAACGCATCAGGGTTTTCTTTGGACGACAACAACGCAGCAGCCAGCAGGTAGCCGACGACGACGAGATCGTCGTCCAATTTCCTTGCGATCGCAGGCACATATCACCCACGCGAAGATACTAGCATGTCCCAGCACACTGGCGGCATAACCATAGTTGCCGAAGCCCCAGGAGCGCACAACGCCCATCTTGATTCTTCTGTAGTCCACAGCACACTCCCGTCCCAATTGCGTTAAGGTCATTACCGCGATGTCGCGGTGAGGGTAAGGATCACTTCTCTTTTTTGATTGAAATGCGGTGGGGTTGTATGGATTATGAGATTTCTGAACTTCCTTACTCCCAACGGAAAACAATAGTCATCAGGAGTAGGCCGTCATTCTTTGATTACAAAAATTGGAATATGGGACAATGTCTACTGAAGCACCATCAATCACTAAATTGTATCCAAGTAATTCTGATGGTTCCTTCCATGTAGATTAGGTCTCCACCATCAAAGTGGATAGAAAAGGATGTTTTAGAATCTTCACATGATGTCAAGTACTTGTAGGGCTGGACGAAAAGCTCGAAGTTCGCGAGCATAATGAGCGCTCGGCTGTTCGGCTCATTTTGGCTCGTGCTCGTTAGTTAATGAACCAAGTTGAACAGTGTTTTTTTCTCGTTAAGATTAACGAGCTTAATGATCGAGCAAACGAGTTTCGCGAGCTAACTCGTTTAGCTCGATAATTTTCAATAGTTTGACTTTCTCTTTTTTTAGTAAATCTAATAGTTTGACTAGAGCCTCCGCTAGTTCAGCCCACTAAATAACGAGGTGCCTAGGGGCCCAGGCGCCCAGCACCCTAGCCCACTTTGGCACTTGCTACACTTCCTCTAGACCTAGGACCTGTGAAATTTTAATGGGATCATGGGATTCTTCTATTTTGTTTATTACCTTAACGAGCACTCGTGAACGCTCGCGAGCATAACGAGCTCTTAATGAACCGAGCCGAACAGAGGTTTTACCTCGTTAATATTAACGAGCTTAATGATAACAAGCTTAAGTATAACGAGCTTAATGATAACGAGCCGAACGAGCCGAACAGCTCGTTAATCCAGCCCTAAGTACTTGTATTAAATCTTTAGTTTGATGTTTTTTTCATATAGTTTATGACAGTTAACTCAAACTCAATATACATTTTATCTCTAGGTCTTAGAAGATGTTTCTTATGCTTTATCGAAAAGCAAACACTCTCATCAAGGACATGTATAAATCAGGACATACTCAATGAGTTGATGATGGTCGAGGTATGCTGCCTTATTTGAATTTTTTTCCTGATATAATAGGATAGCTACATATTGATAAGAAAGAATGTGAGATCTCCCAAGAGAAGTTAAATGGTTTGTCAACTTAATACGTTGAAGAAGTTCAGGAAGGTCAAAGTTCCTCTGCTCGTCACAAGTTCATATTCTTCATCTCGCGAGACGGATGAAGCTGAGGATCTTGACGACACTGTTGCAGGCCCTACACGAACAAACGACCCCGACAACAACGCTGGCGCTCCTCCACCAACTTCCGAATGAAATTCTTCAGGGGCGTTAGTCCTCAATTTTCGTCCCTTTTAGTTACTTGATGACAAAGGGGGAGAAATTTGAGTTAGTCTTCAAGCGGGTCTCTATATATGGGATGTTTTTGTTTAAATTACAACTCTTTCTCTTTTGAAGTGTTTGGTTGATGAGTTGTAAACTTAAGTCCGATGGTAGTCTGACTCTTTTGAACTGCTTTCTGCATGCTTATTTCCTCAAGTTCCTTAATGCACGCATGCTGAATTTCGTCAGACACCATTTTCCATCATGCATTTCAATTTCCTCATGATATATATATTAAATGCGTGTATGGATTACAAGATATAGGGGGAGATCTCCATGATTTTATCCTGCCATGTGCATTTGCAGTCCAAAGCAAATTCCTCAAATGTGCACATCTTCAGGGGGAGTTCCCTTATATCTTGCAATCAAATTCCTCAAACTCAGTACTTACACTTCATATGATTATCCCCATTGAAAACTTAACCTATTTGTCATCAATCACCAAAATGGGGGAGATTGTAAGTGCATCTAGTGCCCCTTAGTGATTTTGGTGTATTGTAGACTTATAGGTTAAGGGACTAATGTGTTTGTGAGTGTACACAGGTTCTATAAGTCATTGAGGAGTTTGATATATCCGATGAATGCCGACCCCTAAAAATGAATGTCTTCAACTGAAGACTTGCTTTCTTGAATACTTTGAAAATGAAGAATTTGGTGTGACCTTGAAGATATTGATGCGAGGACTATGAAGCATAAAAACTTTTATTTTCAAAGTTTCATTTCCTTTCTTTTGAGTCATAGGAAACATCGTACTCTTAAAGGGGGTCGAGGTAATACTAAGGAAAATTTTCCAAGTGATGCTCATCTCAAAGCCTACACATACCCAATCCTTCGAGTGAAGCCTTTGGAAATCTCTTGCAGTTCAGTCAAGTTCTTCAGTGACAGAGATGATGTTCTTCTGGTCTCTGGGGAAATTGGTCTGACTGAGGAGTTAGGATTTCGCCAGTGCGAATTGTCTACAGTGAGGAACATGATAGCCCTGAGGACTTTCATAGTTCGAAATTCTGACCGTTGATGTGCTTCACGCCAGTTGTCCAAATATCTTATCCACATAACGGTCATATCATTGGGGGCATTTATGTCATATCATGTCAGGTTGCACCCTGGCTATAAATAGTCGTCCCCCACAACCACTAGTTGGTTGGCTGCTCTGAGAGAGATTGACAAGTTTCATTTAGAGCAACCCATCTTCTGAGGACTTTGAGAGAAAATCATCAGTGAGGAAAAACCCAAAACCCCAACACCTAAACCCAAAGTGATTGAGAATCACTGAAGAGATTGTTTCTATGTGGAACCGACGCTTGTTACCTTTGAAGACTGTGCATCTTCCGCACGGTTAGGCTTCATGGTCTAGTGCAACCAAGAGGAAATTATGGTTGCCGGGTGACGAGTTTGTGAAGGTTTGGAAGTCTACCTTGAAGACTTACCACGAGTGTTGGGCGAGGTCTGTGTGACCTTAGCTCAAGGAGAATACGGTAAGGACTGTGTGTCCTTTGGTTTGAATACCAAGCCGCTTCAAACCAGACGTACGACTGTCACAGCAGTTGGAACTGGGTCATCAAATCATTGTCTTCACCGAGCTCCTGGTTCTATTTCCTTAACCCTTTCATTTCCTCGTTAACTTGTTGATGAAATTGATCGTTACTGTTTGAAGACTTTGGCTGAAGACTTTCTCAATTTCCTCATCCCAAATTCTTCAGTCACCTTGTCTTTCGCCTGCTTATCCTGTTTACACGCTACTTGTGCTCTGTGTATGTTTCATTTCATCATGATGACTATGCTACTGCTATGTTATGCATGCACTTGAGTACTTATTCCGATGCTCGTATTCCGTCACTTAGCAAATTCCTCAAGTACTAATTTCTCAGTGACGAATTTGTAAAAATCTCCTATTCACCCCCCCTCTAGTCGATATAACGCACTTTCACAATTGAATGTGGGCTCTTTAAAACTAGGGAGCTTGGTGTTATAGAGGACAACATGTAAACTACTGCAGGAACACCTTACTTGATAGTTGATACATGTGTCTAGCGGACACATTGTTTGATGATCAAGTAGAAATATAATCTCCAGCACAAATCGTCAACATTCCTTTAAAAAACTCGATCTTGCTGCATGTAAATAATTCTTTTATTAAAACTTGATCAGAGAACATGAAGCAAAACATACATGTGAAACACTGAAGATTATGTGGCCTTGTTGATGCCAGCCTGAAGGGGCAAGGAGAAGAGGGCATACCTGGTGGTTGTCGTCAGGCCATCATCTACGGCCTGGCCTGGCCTACCTAAAGCTCCTCGAAAGTTTGTCGTAGTCTCGTAGATGCTGTTGCAGTTGTGGGATCCCAATGCATCACATCTATGACCAATAGACCACTGGGAAGAGGGCACTGGTGCAGGCTATGACGGACCTCGTCGGCAAGGGCGTATGACTCACTAGCTCCCAGCTCACCCTCCCCACCGCAGAAGCAACCTATCCCCTACCTTAGCACCGAGAGAAGGGGAGGTTCGGGCAGATCGAGATCAATCACAAAGAGAGAGATGAGGGGGAGGAGATCCAATAGTGTTGGGGATATTCCCCACGGTTTGACCCAGCCAGGAGGTATAAACCGGCCCATCACTTGGCGGCTCATGAGTCACCTCGCTTACCGAGTCGGCCTGTGTGACAAGGACTAAGGCCCAAGTGTGCGACCTGGCAGAAGACCGGCTCACGAAGAGGCCTAGAGGGCCGGCTCGCAGAGAAGATCCAAGAAGAGGAAAGGTTCCCCGACAAGGGAAGAAAGACCCGGATTAGGATTCAGCTTGTAATAGAAAACAGACTAGTTTTAGTCCTACTAAGACTCTACATGTAAGCATGCCCCTTCAACTTATATAAGGAGGGGCAAGGCACCACAAGGGGGAGAAGTTAGGTCAAGACAAACAGACAAGTCTTAGACAAGATCAAAATAGAAGCTCTCGAGATTAGAGGTAGAGAAATAACACCCTTGTAATCGAGATCATCGTCATCATCAATAGCAATCAAGCAGGATGTAGGCTTTTACCTTCATTGGAGGGGCCGAACCTTGTTAAACCCTCGTCTCTCGATTCCGACCAACCCCGTTCAAACTACCACCTAGTTGCAATGGCCTCACACCCTAGTTCTCTCACGAGGACATCTTGCCGTGACAAACCACGACAGTTGGCGCCCACCGTGGGGCCCGAACGATGGTGTTGTGTTCTTGAAGGGAGCTCTTCATGGATCGAGAAGCTCGCGATTGGTAGATGAAGAAGGGCCGCCACGGAACAATCATGCAGGATAACTCGACACGGGACAACCTTGGATTGCAATTTGTCCGCCGCCCGTCGACCTGTGATCCACCGAGATCCCCTGCGCTGCGTCTCCATCAAGCCATCAAATGGCAAGTCATCGAGACAGTCAATTTATGTTGCCCGTGCACTGTTCGTTGGTTTCAAGAGCAGAGGATATCAACTCATAGCTGATGGTGTTTTTTTCCTTTGTGTGAAGACCATCAATGATCCACCAACCAACTAGTACTACTAATTCCACACGTGAAGGCAAAGATGATCCATCCATTGATCCATCATCATGCGAAGAACGATTCAAGACGCGAGCAAGACGAGGTCAGACCGGCGTCCGCACCAGGCCCTACATCGAAGTCGCCCCTGCGTCTGATTCAGCGTCCCGTACGAATTCCATTGGAGATCGGATCTATCAAAAATCTTGTCAGGCCATAACTTCTCTCTCCGTCACAGCCATACATAGCAGCATGTTTTCCAGGAAAAGACTGATACGATGTCGTTGTTACTCTGGCGCGTGAAATCATAAGAAAAAAAAACTCTGCCAGGGCTCACGTGAAAACTCCACACAATCCGACCCAGCGCTGGTTCCTGTCCACAAACCCCTCCACCCAACAAAAATAAAATAAAAAGAGCTGCGCCTCAACACATGGGCGTCCCAGAAAAAAGGGAGAGCAGGCGGCTGGCTCAGATCGCAGAACAAGTCCCAAGGCCACAAATTTTCGTCACCAGTGAACATGCACATGCATGCGTTGCGCAGTTGTAAACCAGACCAATGTTAGCTTGGTACAGATACATCAATTCCACGTGGGGATCTGAAGAGAAAAAGCAAGACAGGGAGACTAGTACTTGTATGTACTAGTTTTATCTTTTCTTTAGAAATCAGTTCTGCGTACATCTAGACGAAGCGTATGTATGCGGAGGCCCGTAGCGTTTCAACCGCTGCGTCTAGATACATCCCAAAAACCAGGACAATTATTCGTTACAAAAAGTGTCTATCATACCACGGATACGGAGCTTGTACCAGAGACGTTCAATGGCGGTGTCTGTGCCGTGCTGCCCGACGGACGGGCGCGCAGGCCGTCATCCTCGCGATCCGGTCTACAAATGACAGCCAGAGCTCGCACAAGCATCCGCCTCCATAGGCTGCCTGGCGAATGGTGCTGCCCGACGGACGGGCGCGCAGGCCGTCATCCTCGCGATCCGGTCTACAAATGACAGCCAGAGCTCGCACAAGCATCCGCCTCCATAGGCTGCCTGGCGAATGGGCGTACACCCTGTCGCCCTACAGTCCGGTTTGCCTCAATATGCGAAAAATGTGGATCGTCCGTGCCGGTTTCCAGAATTCCGGCTGAAAATCTCTCCAGCTTCCGTCCATGATGTGTTGTCCAACGGACATGCACAGTCCATGATCACTATGATCCAAAGTGAAGGCATGCAAAATTCATCAATTAGAATATTTTGGGAGTGGATGGATCTGCGTGTCTAAACTCATTTTGCTCTGTCCGCGTTCATCCGACAAAAATGCTAGGTGCTATTTGCCCTATCTATTTGTTAGTACATACTAGGTCTGCACTGCAATATATTTTATGCAGGATAATTATTCATTATAAAAGCAGCATTATACCGCAAATACGAAGCTCGCGCCAACATCATCATGCGCCAGCATCCGTTCAAGCCGCACTCCCCAACAAACGCGCGTAAGACGCCGCCCCACGGTCCAGTCTACATCAACATGCCGGGGCCGCGCCCTCTCGCCCGAGCTCCCCAACGAACGCGCGCAATCTGCCGCCCTCGCGGTCCGATCTACATCAACACGCCGGGACCGCGCCCGCCCGTACGAGCCACCCAACGAACGCGCGCAAGCCGCCGCCCCTGGGGTCCGGTCTACATCAACACGCCGGGACCGCGCCCGCCCATACGAGCCACCCAATGGACGGGCGCAAACCGCCGTCCCCCGTGGTCCAGTCTACATCAACACGCCGGGGCTGTCCGCCCGTATGAGCCGCCCAACGGACGCGCGCAAGCCACCGCCCCCGTGTTCCGGTCTACATCAACACGCCGAGCCCGCACCCGCTCGTATGAGCTTCCCAACAGAGGCAATCAGGTCGCCTCCCTTGCGGTCCGATCTACTCCAACAACGCTAGAGCAAAAAAAAGAAATATATATCTATTATCAGCCTTCACCCATGTCGGGTTACCCAATGGATAGGCACACTGGCTTGCCATCCCCCAGTCCGGTCTGCTTCAGCACATCGAAGAAATAGGAGAGTCGGCCACGGTGGAACCGTCCCTGGGGAAGCTAGGTGAGTCGACCACCGTTGTGCCAGCAATTCTAAATCCAGCAACGAAGCAAAAAGAAAAAAATGGCCCTGGAGGAGCCAGGAGAGCCGGACCAAGAGAGAATCTCAAGGAATGGGAGGACATACAACGAGCGTGACAAAGATCATCCACTCGCCACATCGCCTTCGATTTCAATAAATTTGATCTTCCAGCTGTCAACTCTACGCCGGCTTATTTCACAGCCAAATATGAAGACTCTCAAGCCGATTCCTCGAGTCGACTTAAGACTTGGGGGCTACACAGACACGACTCGGCAGATTTGGCTGGTTTCAACAAATACAAGAACTTCGGGTCATTGCAGGGAAGACAACCCAGTCCCGGGGGCTGCTGCCTTTTTGGCGAAAAAGTAAAGGTCGCAACAGAGGACTGGCTGCCACGATGCGCAGTTCAAACATGGGTGTCCTGCCTTATTGGCGAAAAAGTAAAGATTGCCAAAGAGGACTAGCTGTCACGATGCGCAGTTCAAACATGGGTGTCCTGCCTTATTGGCGAAAAAGTAAAGATTGCCAAAGAGGACTAGCTGCCACGATGCGTAGTTCAAACATGGGTATCCTGCCTTATTGGCGAAAAATTAATGGTTGCCAAAGATGACTAGCTGCCACGATGCACTGTTCAAACGTTGGTATCCTGCCTTATTGGTTCACCATATTATGATCAATGGAATAAAGCCGGCTTATCTGGACCCTAGATGTTTTGCAGTAATAGCATTGTCTCATGTATATCCTATGCTGAGATTTTCCATGATCATATGGTCACTTGGGGGCTCCCGACTCAACGAGTTAGCCGTTAATATCCCTCTTGACCCGGCTAAATGCCATTATCAAACTTGGTTAAACCTGTCTATTTGCAAGATGCTACTCAAAAAAGGTGACCCGTTGTACTCTTGATAAGTCAATCCATATGGACCCTGAACTTTTCAAGGTTAAAACACTGGCTTAAGTCATGTGAGATCCTACTTACAGAGAGCAAGGATAAACCATGGGCTCTCACGCCAGCTTCACTGAATCAAGACTCGAGCCTCGAAAGTCGGTCTTTATGTCATGCCTTGAAAACTTGCATTTTTACACTTTGTTATCATATGCATACATCATCCTGCATTACATCATTGCACAATGCATCATATATACATATTTATATTTGTTTATGTTGCAGGAAACCGGTCTTCAAACCGGGTTACATTGTAACTTCTGCAGGAACAAATAAATTTTTGATAGCCAAAATGGTCGTATCTTCATCGTGGTTTATCATAACCAATTAACAGATTGGGGTTTCCAAGCCAGCTCAGAAGAAATGACTATTCTTAAAGAGTCGGTCTATCACAAATTGCTGAGCTGGCATATTACATATTTCTGAGCTGGCCTATTACATATTGATGAGCCGGCCTATAACATATAATGTCGGGTTATTTAATTCATCGGGTCTTGGACTTTTTCAACTTGTGCTTTGTAGTAAACTACAACACTTATGGATTTCTCAAGCATATGTTTGTCGGGTTGCACTGCAACCACAGTCAGGGATTCGATCCACAACACCAAGTCTATATGACTGGGTTGAGCAAACAGGAGCCTACTTTATCTTATGGAAGGCCGAGTCTCTTAAATAAATTCCCAAGTTATAGCAATTATGGCAACATGATTTGTCGGGTGGCATGACAACCAGGATTCATGGTTTTCTATTCCAAGCAAAACAAGCTTGTAAAGTAAATTGCTCAGTTGCACCGCAACTACGGGCAGGGATTTCATTTCAAGCACAAAGGCATTATTCTAGGATATTCATGCAAACGATAAATTACCGGGTTGCATTGCAACCACGGTCAAGGATTCATTCAAGCCAGGTTTATATCAGTTCTAGATATTATCTGAAATACATTATGGCACTACCAGATAAAACAACAAGTCCTACTCTTTCAAATTTAGAAATTTCTGAGCTGACCTGATTCGGCATTGCCTCTATAAATACAGACGAGTTATATTATTTTCACACAGTCCCAAGTCGCTGCAGGCATGCGACCCGGCACTTGTGGGCTACATCATATAATGTTATTCAAAGAAGAAGTACATGTAAGTCCTGAGTCGCTGCAGGCATGCGACCCGGCACTTGGCGGTTACATCATATAATGTTATTCAAAGAAGAAGTACATGTAAGTCCTGAGTCGCTGCAGGAATACGACCCGACACTTGGAGGCTACACTACTCAGTTCAAGATCTACAAATATTCTAAAAAAGTCCCAAGTCGCTGCAGGCATGCGACCCGGTACTTGGAGGCTACATCATTCAGTTGTTCAAACAGATCATCAGGTCCTAATTGAAGACTCGGTCCATCATATACTGATGAGCCGGCCCCTGTGGGCTACACATATGAAATGCAAAACATTCAGTTTATAACTGGTGACTCAGATGGACAACCCGGATTTCTCCAAAGCTATCTATCTACAACATTCAAAACTAAGTTCAAGTCCCAGGTCGTCACAGGCAAATCAACCTGGCCCTTGGGGGCTACATTGCCTGAAGTTTTATAAGTATAAGACAATTACAAGTCCCAGGCTGCTGCAGACTGTTGGGGAACGTTGCATGGGAAACAAAAATTTTCCTACGCACACACAAGATCTATCCATGGTGATGAGCATCTACGAGAGGGAGAGTGAATCTACATACCCTTGTAGATCGCTAAGCGGAAGCGTTAATAAACGCGGTTGATGTAGTCGAACGTCTTCGCGATCCAAATCGCCGAGCGTCCCGCGATCCAATCACGATCCTTCCGATCTAGTGCCGAACGGACGGCACCTCCGCGTTCAACACACGTACGGCTTGATGACGCCTTCACCTCCTCGATCCAGCGAGCGATGGTGAAGTAGTGGTTGAGTTCCAGCAGCACGACGGCGTGGTGATGGTGGTGAGGAACAATCTCTGCAGGGCTTCGCCAAGCACTACGGAGATCATGACGGAGGAACTAGAGGGCTAGGGTTGCCGGCACACGGCTTGGGAAATCCTGATGTATCCCGTGTGCTAGCCCTGCCCCTCTATTTATATGTTGAGCCTTGGGGTCTAAACTTGGAGTAAAAGCCTCCTCCAGGTCGGTTTTGCCCGCACAAGGTCGGTTTGGCCCGCAGGAAAAGAGTCCAACTCGGATCCCTGCCGAACCGTGCACAGCCGCGCACAAGCGGTAGTACCGCTTCACACAAGCGGTAGTACCGCTTGGGCGGTAGTACCGCTTCACACAAGCGGTAGTACCGCTCGGGCGGTAGTACCGCTTCACCAAGCGGTAGTACCGCTTACGCGGCAGCAAAACTACTTTTGCACTTTCCAATACCTTGTGGGTTTTATCCCTTTGGCTCATATAAAGTGTTGCTGCACCCGAACACTTCGGTAAACATCCGGAACCCATTCCGATGAACTCCGGAACCCTTCCAGAGATCAAAACACTATTATCACATATATCAATCTTTACCTCCGGACTATTCCGGAGATCCTCGTCATGTCCGGGATCTTATCCGGGACTCCGAACAACTTTCGGTCACCAACATAATAACTCAATTATACTAATCGTCACCAAACGTTAAGTGTGTAGACCCTGCGGGTTCGAGAACTATGTAGACATGACCGAGACACCTCTACGGCCAATAACCAATAGCGGGACCTGGATGCCCATATTGGCTCCTACATATTCTACGAAGATCTTTATCGGTCGAACCTCTATGTCAAGGATTCAGTTAATCCCGTATGCTGTTCCCTTTGTTCTTCGGTATGTTACTTGCCCGAGATTCGATCGTTGGTATCACTATACCTAGTTCAATCTCGTTACCGGCAAGTCTCTTTACTCGTTCCGTAATACAAGATCTCGTGGCTAACACTTTAGTCACATTGCTTGCAAGGCTCATTGTGATGTTGTATTACCGAGTGGGCCCTGAGATACCTCTCCGTCATACGGAGTAACAAATCCCAGTCTTGATCCATGCCAACCCAACAGACACCCTCGGAGATACCTGTAGAGCACCTTTATAGTCACCCAGTTACGTTGCGACGTTTGATACACACAAGGTATTCCTCCGGTGTCAGTGAGTTGCATGATCTCATGGTCAAAGGAACAGATACTTGACATGCAGAAAACAATAGCAATAAACTGACACGATCATATGCTACGTTTACAGTTTGGGTCTTGTCCATCACATCATTCTCCTAATGACGTGATCCCGTTATCAAATGACATCTCATGTCCATGGCTAGGAAACCTTAACCATCTTTGATCAACAAGCTAGTCAACTAGAGGCTTACTAGGGACACAGTGTTGTCTATGTACCCACACATGTATTTGAGTTTCCAATCAATACAATTATAGCATGGATAATAAACGATTATCATGAACAAGGAAATATAATAATAACCAATTTATTATTGCCTCTAGGGCATATTTCCAACACAGACAAGACAACCCGACACTTGGGGGCTACACGGTGAAGATATTTTTCTATGTGAAGCACCAAGTCATCATGAACTGATAAACTCGGAGCTTGGGGTCTACAGGTAATATGGAGATAAAAAGAGAGAAAGAACATCTTCAAGTTATCAATTTTGAGCGAGTCGGGTCTCATTTTCTTGAAAGCTTGCAAAGTTCATATTAGGCCAAAGCATTGAAAGCCGGCTCAACATTAGATGAGTTATTATTCCCAATGATTTTATCAAGTCGATTGGAGTCCAGTTGTTTGACCTGGCAGCACCAATGATCACGACCCGGCGTCATCAATGTTCATGACCCGTCAGATCCTATATATATAACCTGGCTTCACAAGTTGGCAATTTCTACATAAATCAGCAATATTTTCATCCTAATTTGGCATCCACTGCGTCAAATGACCCGGCAAGAGCCCCACGTCCTGGAAAGCCGGCTCAACATCATCTAGTTTTCTTAATTCCAAAAAAATTCATCAAGCCAAAGCATTGGAAGCTGACTCAATGGCAGATGGGTGTTTTATTTCCCGATATTTTTCCCGCAAGGAACCAGCATGAGCAAGTTGATTGTGAAGCGGGCTTGTCGGTGACAAAGAGGCCCAAAATTTCCAAGAGTCCAATTCCATCACCCGGCGACATTAACCTCCATGACCCGGCAAGCTTGACGCTCGTAACTCGACAAGTTTTATATCCACAAGCCGTCACTTATTTCATCCTAATTCGACATTTACTATGTCAAACGACCCGGCGAGCACTCCATGTCTTAGGA
This sequence comes from Elymus sibiricus, assembly GCA_039707655.1. NCBI lineage: Eukaryota > Viridiplantae > Streptophyta > Magnoliopsida > Poales > Poaceae > Elymus > Elymus sibiricus. Next base: position 365,246,077 of record CM077663.1, on the reverse strand, counting down.
AGATGACATCGACAAGTTGAAGCATTTGAAAACCGACTCAATAATGGATGGGTTATTATTCCCAATATTTTATTGCAAAGGACACGGACCAGCAAGTTGATTGTGAATACGGCTCATTGATATGAAGAAGAAACCCGGATTTCTCAGAAGTTGGTTCATTGAATAAAGGCGGCTTTTCAGGTGAGCTGTTTTCTCTTAAACGTATTAATTATTTTTTCAGGAGCTTAGCATGAATAAATTCAAGCTAACCTGGGGGCTAATGTTGGGGATATTCCCCACGGTTTGACCCGGCCAGGAGGTATAAACCGGCCCATCACTTGGCGGCTCATGAGTCACCTTGCTTACCGGGTCGGCCTGGGTGACAAGGACTAAGGCCCAAGTGTGCGACCCGGCAGAAGGCCGGCTCACGAAGAGGCCTGGAGGGCCGGCTCACAGAGAAGGTCCAAGAAGAGGAAAGGTTCCTTGACAAGGGAAGCAAGACCCGGATTAGGATTCAGCTTGTAATAGAAAAGAGACTAGTTGTAGTCCTACTAAGACTCTACATATAAGCCTGCCCCTTCAACTTATATAAGGAGGGGCAAGGCACCCCAAGGGGGAGAAGTTAGGTCAAGACAAACAGACAAGTCTTAGACAAGATCAAAGTAGAATCTCTCGAGATTAGAGGTAGCGAAATAGCACCCTTGTAATCGAGATCATCATCATCATCAATAGCAATCAAGCAGGATATAGGCTTTTACCTCCATTGGGGGGGCGAACCTGGGTAAACCCTCGTCTCTCGATTCCGACCAACCCCGTTCAAGCTACCACCTACTTGCGATGGCCTCACACCCTAGTTCTCTCACGAGTACATCTTGCCATGACAAAACCACGACAAATAGGGACGCGAGAACGACGACGGGTAACACCGAGGTGGGCTTCTGCTCCAAGTTCTGGGAGGAAGACGGAGGCGGAGGGGGTTGAGGGTGGAACGGCAGTAGAGATGCAACTTGTAGACGCCCGAGTCATCGTTGGCACCATCCCCGTCCTGGACTCTGCTTCCGCACCCGTGGGCCAACGGCGGCTGCTTAGACTTGTGCGGGGGGTGCATCGGGCAGAGGGCGCAAGGCAAGAGGTAGGCAGCTGAGGGGCACTCGACGGGCAGAGCGGCCGACGACGGTGCGGTGCGTCGGCACCATGGTGGTTGCGCGCGGTGGCAGGGCAGCGGGAGGTTGGAGATCGAGGAGATTTGGAGGCGGATGGGGAGGTGAGGGAGAATAGGGCAGTGGATGGCTGAAGAAGAAGACCGGCCATGCATGGCGGCGGCGGCGGTGCCATGCCCATATGCGAGCAGGAGAGCCCGTGGTGTGGCCGTGTGTGTCAGGCACAACCCAGGAACAGAAGGCTTTGTGCTTAGAAAGGACTGCGGGTTGAATACACCAAAATACATGGACCCTTTTGCAAGAACGAAATGTTTACTCAGATCCACTTAAAAAGAGACTATGAGTTTAATTACCAAAAAGTACAAGGGCTTTTTCGTAAACATATCGCGATGGTGAACCTGACAGAAGCAATAGTCGTTTTATTATTAGGGAAAGATTTTTTTATTTACCTAAGCGTGTGTATAGGCGTTTTGCATTGGAGATGCCCTTATGATGATCATCATGTGGTGATTAATCTGGCTCCAAGAAATAGGGACCTTACTGGAGTCACGTAGCGCATTCTACAAGGCAATGTTCTGTCTAAGGGCATCACCAAGGCAATCCATAAATTCCTCCCGCATCCGTCCGCGGACAGGGGACCAGTCCACGGACACGACTGCGGGAGGACAACATCCAACCGTAACCGTATACATTTTGATCATAACTCAAACCAACCGGACGGATTTCGATGAAACCGGACGGATTTCATTCAAGTTAGGATATAAAAAAGGTCGATATTTCGACCGTTTAGCTAAAAAACTAGAAAAAAAAAACCCAATACCGGATGACCACCTCGTACGCGTGGCCGCCCTGCCTGTCGCACTGCCGTCTCCTTTGGCGTCATCATCGTCGTCATCGCCGTGGTCCCTCCAATGGCGGAACTGCGCTGTAGGGCCGCGGCAGCCTTGTCCGGCGGCTGCCTGCCACTCGCAGAGGAGATGCTCCGCCTCCTACTGCGTCGTGCGGAGTGCAGCCGCGGCCACTACCGACGTGACCTTCGGAGCCCTGGCGGCGGCCTTGCCGCGACCGGCGTTGGCGGAGCAGTCGCTAAGCGACCACTCCTCGCCGATCTTGGTGAGCTCGCCGTCAAGGCGGCGACGACGCCTGGCGGTCTTCTCCGCGGTGGTCACGGAGCAGTCGAGCGCCCACGCCGCGGCGAGGTCTGGGTCATTACGAACCCATTCCGACGCCATGTCCGTCGGGGAGCGGCGAGCGGCATTGCGCCGGTCGTACCTCGTCTGATGTCGCGTCGCGCGCTCGGCCTCGGACACCACGGCCCGAGAGCCGGAAGCCTTCGCCTCCCATGTAGTGGAGGATGCGGTCACGCGCCTTGGAGATCGCGGGCGGCACCCCCTGAGGGCGGTGGCGACGATGGCTTGTGGATCCGCGCGTAGCAGCTGTGCGGTGGTGACGGCGGCTCAGGCTTCACGCGGCGGATGCGCGGCGGGGACGCAGGCTCCTGCTTCACGCGGCCGCCGATGTGGAGGCCGCGGTTGCGCTGCGGGGATGCCGGCTCGTCCTTCAAGCGATTGCCGATATGGAGGTCGCGGTTGCGCGGCAGGGACGTCGGCTCGTCCTCGACCGGCCGGAGCAAGGATGCTGGCTCGTCCTTCACTCGCGCCGGTGATGGTGGCGTCGGTCCCATTTGATGGAGCGAACGCTCCGTCATGATCTCCATCTGACGGACGAATTATTCATCCGTCACGGCCGCCTCCGACAGCAGGTGTGGCCGCTGCTGCGGCTGCTCCTCCTCGTCGCCGGAGGAGATGACCATCTCCTCCTTGCCGTAGGAGCCCGCCGTCGTGGATGCCGATGGCCCCGGTGTCCGAGGGCGACGGTGCCAAGATCCGCTAGACGACAAGCTCCCACCGGGGCCGCCTACCGTCGCGGAGAACCAGGACTTCGGCATCGCCGCTGGCTTGGCTCAGAGAGGAGGTAGAGAAGGAAAGACGCGGGGAGGGAGAGAGAGGAGGAAGGTCTGGTGCTCTGCTCCACGGCGCCGGGGCGCAGCTTAAATAGCCGCGGCCAGGCCAAGCGGTGGGGCGGTCAACCCGATTCAATGCGGCGCAGTTGTCGGAGTTGGTTCCTCAGGACGCGGCGTCTGCATTGAAGCGACAAGGCCCGAGAGGTCGCATCCGTCTGCGTCGCCTTCCCGTTCAGTCAAATCACGGTTTCAATGACGACGGTTGCATGCTCTGTGCCGACATGAATGCGGCACGACAAGCGGCGATGCGCGCGGGATGGAAGGCACGGGATGGGCGGGTGGGGTGTTTTTGGTGGGCTAGGGCGGTCAAAATCGGTCGAAATAACGGTCCGGACTCCCGCAAACCTTCTCATGTTTGTCTCCGGTTTGCGGGAAAAATTACATCAGGACTACTCTGCCTTGAAGATGCCTAAGATAGGGAAAGGGCAAACCTGAATGCCGACACGCACATCCCGACCGATAATCTTACACATACGGACCTGCTACGGGCTTTTCCGGATTTTCCTCTAAACTAATCTCCCTCCCCCTGACTTCAGCCGGGGTGGAACCCATCCTTCCTCTCCTTCTCCAATTCCAATTGTGCACGTATGCTAGTCCATTGATCCCGTAATTGATCCCTCCATGAGTGTAGCATTAATTACTCCATAAACAATAAAACACTTCTCATATCACGCAGCGTTTACTCCGTGAGTGTAGCACTAGCGTAGTGGAGCGTGAAATCTCTTTACATTGGAACGACAAAGTGAACTCTTTAAACAACATCCCTTTGAAAGAAAAAACAACAACAGGACACAAAAAAAGTTACTCTTATAATTACATGACACGATATAAGATTAAGCACTTGCGCTCAGTGCCACCCTGGAATTTTATTTTTTTTGTTTGTTTATTACTACTCGACCCATTGATATGAGAAGCCTTCTTTGAGCTCAGTCACAGAGGTTGCAGGCTGCAAGACGCAACGGAGTCGATTATCCAGGCACTGCTCGCGGCTTTGCCACCGGAGGCGCAGGCCAGGGCCTGCGCATCATTGGCCTGCCTGTGGCGATCAACGTCATTGCCATCGAGCCTCGCCTTCCCCTGGTTCTCAACGCTGTACACAACGATGACAGGGGAGCTGTCGTCGAGCAGCTTCTGCTGGTCCCTTGAGACGGGCTTCCGGTGCAGAACCGTGCCGCCTGCCGCGACCATCAGGTCCTGAAGGAAGCCTCTGTAGGTCACGGTGTAGTCCCCATGGAGGTAGAACTGCATGCCGTTGAACAGCTTGGGTTGCTGCAGAACAAATGAACAGTTAACTGACTGCTGTGGCAGTAGTACATTAACATTTGGGAAAATAACACTGGAAGAATGGTACCTTGTTGATTGCTCTCTGTCTTCCTAACTTCGGACCCCTGCTGACGCCATGAACATCGGTGGTGACCTCAAATTTCTGTTCATCAGCAGGTTCCATGCTTTCCATGCAAGCCTTAACCCCTACAGCAGCATGAAGGTAGAAGTTAGTAACACAGGGCATCAATATCATTTCTGCGTTGATATGACAGTGAGTCCGCTATGCGCTTACAGTCAATGGAGACGATCCATTTGCCGTTCAAAATCACCATCAGAAACTTCAGTGTGCGCTTGCAAGCACCAGAGGGGTCAGTTGATGCAATAACATGGGTAACGCTGGGGCTCCAGCTCTTGGAAATAGGCACACCAGCTAATTTTGCAAATTCTGTTACGACGCCCTGAGCAATTCGATCATTTTGTTTCAGTTAAAATTCATATGGACCAAATATCATGGATTTGATAAGGAAAAATAAGATGTATACCTTCTCAGCAGCAGAAAGAGCTGAACAGCAGAGAACCCACTTCTGTGGTGATCCTGATGGCCATTTCCAGTTATTACTGCAAGCTTGGCTAGATCTTACTTGAGATGGACTGAAAAAAACAGTTGCCCTCCAGTAAGTAATCATACGTGTAGACCATTACAAGACCGTTTAAACAGCGGGTTCTGGGGATACCATTTTGGTGCTGTTATCCTTTTGGATTGCTTTTGTGGCTCGGAAACTTCATTTGGCAACTTGGAAGACTGATGCAAAGGGCATAGCATCACAAAGTTTTCCTGACAGTGAAAATTAATTAGAGCAATAAGGTGGCAATTTATAAATTTGACAAACAGCAAGAAACTATTCTGATAAAGTTGAAATTGCTAGATTCAGAACACAGTATGAACTTACATTGTCCCATCTACATTCTGGGACCAATTTAGCACATGTGAAGTGGAAGCTTTTCCGACAACTCTTGTCGAAGCATCCAAGCGCCGCACCTTTAACTCCACAGCAAGCACATTTGATCCTTTTGCTTCTAGTTAACTCGGGTGTAAGATTAAACACTGAGTCGTCTTCAAAGTAGACATCTGGAGCCCTATGGTGAAATAAAAGGTATAATAAAAATTAGCTAGATATATCAAGAACAAAAAAATCTATAATACAATCATGTGCTAGAAAAGACAACAAACCACTCCATGCAGTTCTTGTGAGAATGTATGACATTAGCCCCTCCACTGAACTCTGCAGGGACTTGTTTTCCGTTATGGTAGTGAACCATCTCTCCAGACTCCTTCAAGAAAGTAAAAATATTTTCCGTTCAGTACCAAGGATTTGGGAACATCAAGATAAGGCATTTGAAAATGATATGAACATACCTCTGTGATATCAGCAGACTGGCAGAAAGCACAAAAGACCTTAGAAACAGTGTCATCACATTTCTTCAGGAAAGTATTACCAGTGCAAGCTTGGAGCTTTCCAAAGTTTTTCATTCCTGAACAATCTATTTGTTTGATACCTTTTGCACATTTGTTCTTAACTGATGCTCCCATTGGTGATGGAGCTGCAGGCATTGCTTTGCTACTTTGGCATCTACCAAGTAAAATGCTTGAAGCACCGATGTTTGATTTCATGCTATCAAGCCCTATCTGACCATTCATTTCTCCACTGAGCTTGCTCTTTTTACTGCTTTTTTTACTTCTACCATCCAAAAGTTTGTGTTGGGTGCAACTTTTCATGAAGCTGTGTAGTAGTGGCATTTCTGTTTCGTTTCTACAGCCATCAATAACTTCTATCTTTTCAGCATCAGCACCATCAGGCATTTTTCTAACTCGCTTACTTCCTGGCTCAGAGTTACTTTCTGTAGTCTCAACTGCACTCTTCCCTGTTGTTCCCAGCTTCCTTGCACATTTCTTCTGTGGACCACTTTTCTCCTTTTTCTGAGATCTTTTTGAGAGGTGTCCATCATGTGCTTCAATCTCCAAGGTATTTTCTTGAGGGTGAAATGTCCCCATGGAGTTATCATTAGAGCAGGGAAATAGATTGATGTTGTTAACAGCCTTGTTTCTTCTACTTGAAGTATTCTTCTCTATAGTACTGCTGTTATTCTCACATGACTTTGCAGCAAGATTTTTAGTGATATTAGCATCTTGTTGGTTGGCATCAGCTTCTTTTGTGATGACCTTTAGCAACTTTGTCTTCCTGCAGTTCCCAGCTCTTGCCTTCTTCCCCTTCTGCTTCATTTCTTTAGCATTGACAGGCTGAGCTGCGTTATTTGTATGACCTAACTCATCGAATGAACCACCACGCTGTATATCTTCCTGATCATCTTTCTCTGCTATGTGATCTAATGTATCCCGAAATTTACCCTGAACAGTCAAAATAGTATAATAAAATACATGCTACATATGAAGTACTCCCTCCGTTCCTAAATATAAGTCTTTCTAGAGATTTCACTATTGGACTACATACGGATGTATATAGACATATTTTAGAGTGTAGATTCACTCATTTTGCTCCGTATGTAGTCCCCTATTGGAATGTCTAAAAAGACTTATATTTAGGAACGGAGGGAGTAGATGCAAATCAGATTATAAAGATGAAACAAGTGACGAAATGTAGAGTGTGTCTGGCCACATGTAGCGAAATACCTGCTTTTTCCGTGGAGTAGAACGCAGCTCTGGAGAGCAAGGCCTCTGGGACCATTCAAAGATTTCACTATCAAAGACATCTGGAACCACAGCTTTGCTCTGCAACTCAAATAGCTAACCATAAGCACAATTTCTGCAAGGCTAGTAAGCACGGAATTTTGAACAGAAAAAAAAACATAAATGTTCAGAAAACATACATTTGGAGTCGTGTTAGGAGGGGTTCCCTCATCAGAACCTTTAATGTCACTAAAAGAAGGTGCATTGTGAATCAAGGGCGTGGCCAATGATGGTGGTTCACTTAACGTTTCAACAGTGCCACCTTCTTCATCCACTCCCTCCCTTAACCAGAAAAACGGTGACAATGAAAAACCTCCCAATTTATCAGAGGCTGATGCTTTATCTTTGCCTCCTTCAGCATCACCATTCAATTTATCTTTTGTCTCATCAGACTTCATAATCTTCGGAGGCCTCATTGGTGTCTCAGATTCAGGGAATGGTGTCACATGTATTCTCTTGTTCGTAGAGAAAGAAGGCTTTTTAGTAGGACCAGATTCAGAAGCCACAGTAGGCTTTGTTTTCACCACTTTCTTCTCGGATGATATCTTTTTCTTTTGCACTGTTGATTTTTGCGACCTTTTAGACTTTTTCTCGCTGCTGGCATGCTTTGGGACATCTTCAAGATCAAGTAAGAATAAGACTGTAAGCGCAAGACTGAAGAATAATTGTCCAAAAAATAATCTCTAAAAGTTGATTTCAGTTTTATACAAGTAAACAGACAACCATCCACCAGACAGCATGCTAAAATGGATACAAAAAGTGTGGTACAGACCCCGGCGGATGCAAAACAACCACATGATTAAATCGGCCTTCAAAATTAATGCCACAATTGACCACCTTGCAGATATGCTAGCGAACAAAAGAAGAGTTGATGCTATATTGCTATGCCACATAATTACCTGCAACTTGTGCCGCAGAAGTGACCTGTGTTGAGACAATATTACTTCCTGATGCAGCCTCCATACTTTTCAAAATGCCGACCAAATTGTCCATGTGCGGTGCTGGCCGTATTTCTACAAGCAAAACCAAGCTTTATACTGTGAGTTTTGTTACAGATAATGATCAGGCCAATGCATCAGCATTTGCAGAGTTACAGCAAACACCAGTTCATCAAAATTAGTTCCGTGGAGTTAAAACAGTACTACTATGGTTCCGATTTTGGCATAGTTAGACACATATTTAATTGTTTGGTAAAACAGACATATCATGCATGTTAACATTATCCAATCCTTAGCAGGGAAGCATTTTTGTGCGCACCGGGAAACAATTCCATCTTTCGCAGTCCAACATCTTCTACAAAAACATGTTGTCCTATAACTTCAGCAGCCTGAGCAGACCCAGATAACAGCAACTACACACACTAACCTCTCCGGCGGAAAGGCACCTTGCACACAGGACAGGTGGAGGAAGACTTCATCGACTCCGTGAGGCAATGGCTGCGGCAAGGTTGGGAGGCCACACATGAACCCAGATCGGATAATTTTACAGGGATATGTTGCAACGAAGGGGTACTCACTTGCAGAAGATGTGATTGCAGGTGACGGATACCGCCGATCTGAGCAGGCTCAGGCTGCAAGGATCAAATCGACGAACAACAGCCAGTCAAAATCAACAACAGAAAAGGGGATAAAACGGAGAACTGATGTCTACAGATCCAAGTATCGGCCACCAGGGCGCGGCTGAAAGGAGGGGGAAACAAAAGGGCCGGCGGGGCGGCGGGCGGCGTACCAGATGGGGCACTTGAGCTCCCGTCCCATCTTCTCGAGGCTGCCCATGTCCGCCATTCCGATCGCTGGGTCTCCGGAGTCTCTGCCGGGTCTGGGGTTTCTGCGGGTGTGGGGATTTCCGGATTTGTGAGGAGAGATGGGAGGGGTTTCGGGGGTGGGGGGTTTTATGTTGGCGGGAGTTTTCCCTCCCAAGGTCGGGCCACCAGGCTCGGGTTCCAGTTCTCTACTCTTCCCAAATGCATGCCCAGCCTGATACTCCCTGTGTTCTCATTTATAAGACGTTTTACACATTTCAGACACTTACAGTTCAGACTAGATTGGCTAAAACGTCTTATAAAAATAGACGGAGGGAGTAGATACTTTTATGTAGGAAAATGCCCAAAAGGGATTGGAATATACTTCATCGGTTTCTAAATATATAAGTTTTTTTAGTGATTTCAATATGGACGACATACATATAACATCCGAATGTAGTTCATAATGAAATTTCTAAAAAATACTTGTATTTAAAAACGGTGGGAGTATGTAGAATTCAAGAACATACTCCCTCTGTTCCTAAATATAAGTATTTAACGAGATTTCACTACGGGTTACATACGGATGTATATAGGCATACTTTAAAGTGTAGATTCACTCATTTTGCTCCGAATGTAGTCTATAGTGAAATCTCTAAAAAGACTTATATTTAGTAACAGAGGGAGTAGATGAAAATGTTTCAAATGAATGGAAAATGTGTGTTGAATGTGGACGCGGTTAATTGGAATACAACTGAATTAGCTGAAACATTACAGAATGTACCAAACTATTATTTAATTAAATAATTTAAGTGACGTTGATTGTTTTTGAAACGATAATGAATTGTATATGGACATTTTTGGGGATGCAGTGGAACCATATTGTTTGTGTGAAATGTATTTAAAAACTATAGGGAAAGAGAGAGAGGGAGAGAGAGAACTGGATTTTGGGCGGTTCATTGGGAAAAAGTTATTTGAAACGGGACTTTTGCAATTTATCTGAAATGGTTGAAATATCATTAAATCACTAGTTGTGAGTGTGACTATTTCAAAATGTTAAATGATTGAGAAAAAGTACAATGAATAGTTGCTAGACTAATTAAAATGTCTTGAATGTTATTTTTGTTTCTTTGAAGTGTTATGTTTTGGTTTGGTATATGACTTCGTGGCAAAATAATTCTTAGTATGCTCCAAATATTTTCAAAGTTGATCTTCAAAAGAATGGACAAGCGGCGTGTTGTGGCTTGGGCTCTAATTGGGCGGAGATAGCTCACAAATATCAAGGTCTCCCTTAGGAACCTTTTTGATCGATGCCCTAGGACGCCAGCCAAAAAATGGTGTTGACCTTGCGTCAGGTAAGTGTTTGGATGGCTACCAAATAATTGGTGCGCCCGGCTCTGACTACTTGTCCTAGTTCAATCTAACGACAATCTTTTGACGAGATGCGGACGGCTAAATCGGTTGCCAATTAATTGGCATGCCCGTCCCTAGCGCAATCCAAACAGGTCCTTGATGTCCATGTGCTAACTGAACACCTTTAAATTTGGAATTTAGCGTTGGGGTTGCACCTCTAACAAGAGGTTCCTGATCAACGTCGTTGGCGGTTTACGTGAGGTTACAATTTGGGTACACATTCGCTCCTTAGAAGATAATCAGAAAATATGGGTTCCTTTCTGCTCTAAGTTATTCATTTGACTTGTCATCAATAATCGATGTTGGAGGACGGACTGCCCAACCAAAACAAGATTGCCTCAACCGACTAATTGCCCCTTGTGTGACCGGAATGAGGAGTCAATTCAGCACATCATCGTCAGGGCCGGTCCTGACATTTCAGAGGCCCGGGGCGAACTTCAAAAGTGGGCCCACTGGTGAAAAAAGTTCTATTATATATATAATGATATAAAGGGCAAACTTTCTTTTTGATTGAATGTTCTAGAAAATTTCAGTACTAAATAACGTCTCATAATATAGCTATCCAGTCCCAAGCATATCGGATCTTGCGATGGTCCTCGTATCCTCAAATGAGCAGCCTATACAGTACAGAAGATCGGTCAGGGAATCGCTAAAACGCCAAAAAACAGTACAAAGATGGAGCGGAAAAGGACTCGAAAATTACAAGAACTTTGGGAGGCGAGCTGTTGACCCAGGAAAATTGCAATTTGCAAAGAGACTGGGCGTCTCGGGCCGATGATGTGTGGTCTGATGCAGCCCGCTCAATGAAAATACTTATTATAAGGAAATCCATAGGGAAGTGAGATGGAGAAGTGATACGTCCATTTGCATCATGATTTCCTGCTGTTATTTATTATGTTTTGTTGATTAATAATGCTTTAGGGGGTGATTCTAATGCCTTTTCGCTAATATTATGCAAGGTTTACACAAAGAGGGAGAATACCGGCAGCTGGAATTCTGGACCTGAAAAAGCACATCAGAGATACCTATTCTGCACATCTCCAATGAAGCTGAAACTTTACGAAGAATATTTTTGGAATTAATAAAAAATACTGGAGCAAAGAACTACCGGAGGGGGCCGCCCTGGTGGGTTGTGCCCTCCTCGGCCCACCTCCGGCGCCCATCTTCTGGTATATAGGCTCTTTTGACCTAGAAAAAAATAAGAAGAGGACTTTCGGGACGGAGCGCCGCCGTCTCGAGGCGGAACTTGGGCAGGAGCACTTTTGCCCTCCGGCGGAGCGATTCCGCCGAAGGAACTTCCCTCCCGGAGGGGGAAATCGAAGCCATCGTCATCACCAACACCCCTCTCATCTTTGGGAGGCAAATCTTCATCAACATCTTCAACGACACCATATCCTCTCAAACCCTAGTTCATCTCTTGTGTTCAATCTTTGTACCGGAACCTTAGATTGGTACCTGTGGGTGACTAGTTGTGTTGATTACATCTTGTAGTTGATTACTATATATGGTTTATTTGGTGGAAGATTATATGTTCAGATCCATTATGATATTCAATACCCCTGTCATCTTGAGCATGATTATTATTTGTGAGTAGTTACCTTTGTTCTTGAGGTCACAGGAGAAGTCATGTTGCAAGTAATCATGTGAATTTTATATGTGTTCGATATTTTGATGATATGTATGTTGTGATTTCCTTAGTGGTGTCATGTGAACGTTGACTACATGACACTTCACCATTCTTGGGCCTAAGGGAATGCATTGTGGAGTAGTTATTAGATGATGGGTTGCTAGAGTGACAGAAACTTAAAACCTAGTTTATGCGCTACTTCGTAAGGGGTTGTTTTGGATCCAAACGTTTAATGCTATGGTTAGATTTTATCTTAATACTTTTCTCGTAGTTACGGATGCTTGCGAGGGGGTTAATCATAAGTGGGAGGTTGTTAAAGTAAGAACAGCACCCAAGCACCGGTCCACCCACATATCAAATTATCAAAGTAGCGAACACGAATCAAACCAACATGATAAAAGTGACTAGATGAAATTTCCGTGAACCCTCAAGAACACTTTGCCTATTACTAGAGACTGTTCTGGCATGTCCTTTGCTACAAAAGGATTGGGCTACCTTGCTGCACTTTATTTACAGTTACCGTTACTTGCTCGTTACCAATTATCTTGCTATCAAACTATCTGTTACCTACAATTTCAGTGCTTGCAGAAATTACCTTGCTGAAAACCGCTTGTCATTTCCTTCTGCTCCTCGTTGGGTTCGACACTCTTACTTATCGAAAGGACTACGATTGATCCCCTATACTTGTGGGTCATCAAGACTCTTTTTTGGCGCCGTTGTCGGGGAGTGAAGCGCTCTTGGTAAGTGGAAATCGGTAAGGAAAAAACTTATACTACGTGCTGAAATTTATTGTTACTAGCTACTATGGAAAACAATCCTTTGAGGGGTTTGTTCGGGGTATCTTCACCTCGACCGGAACCACAATTAGTTGCCCCTCAACCTATTGCACCTACTGAAAATATTGGTTATAAAATTCCTTCGGGTATGGTAGAACAACTGCTTGCTAAACCTTATGCAGGAGATGGAACTGAACATCCTCATATGCACCTATTATATGTGAACGAAATTTGTCGATTATTTAAGCTTGCAGGTTTACCCAAAGATGAAGCTAAGAAGAAGGTTTTCCCTTTATCTTTGAAGGAAAAAGCATTGACATGGTATAGGTCGTGTGATGGTCTTGGATCGTGGAACTGGAATCGATTGCAATTGGAATTCCACCAAAAGTTTTATACCATGCATCTAGTTCATCGTGATCGGAATTATATATATAATTTTTGGCCTCGTGAAGGAGAAAGCATCGCTCTAGCTTGGGGGAGGCTTAATTCAATGTTATATTCATGCCCCAATCATGACATCCCGAGAGAAGTTATCATTCGGAATTTTAATGCTCGACTTTCTCATAATGATCAATCCATGCTCGATACTTCTTGTGCTGGTTCTTTTATGAAGAAGACTATTGAATTCAAGTGCGATCTCTTAGAAAGAATTAAACGCAACTCTGAAGATTGGGAACTCGACGAAGGTAATGAGTCAGGTATAAAGCTTGAGTTTGATTGTGTTAAATCTTTTATGAATACCGATACTTTTCACAAGTTTAGCACTAAATATGGGCTTGACTCTAAGATAGTAGCCTCTTTCTATGAAGCATTTGCTACTCACGTTGATCTCCCTAAGGAGAAGTGGTTTAAATATCATCCCCCTATTAAAGAAGAAATTAAAGAACCGGTCATAGCTAAAGATGAAACCATCATTTACAATGTTGATCCAGTTGTGCCTACCGCTTATATTGAAAAACCACATTTCCCTGTTAGGATAAAGGAACATGCTAAGGTATCAACTGTGTCTCGTAAGAGTAATATAAGAGCACCTAAGCCCCCTGAGAAAATTAAAGTAGAACCTAGTGTTGCTATGGTTAAAGATCTCTTGGTAGAAACTATTGATGGGCATGTTATTGATAACTCACAAGTGTAGGGGATCGTTTGTAGCCTTTTTCGATAAGTAAGAGTGTCAAACCCAATGAGGAGCTAAAGGTAGAACAAATATTCCCTCAAGTTCTATCGACCACCGATACAACTCTACGCTCGCTAATGCTTGTTTTACCTAGAACAAGTATGAAACTACTTTGCGGGAATAAAACTAGAAGTACTTTGCAAGAAAATAAAGAACGTGGAAATAAAAGTTAGGTGATGTTTTAATAAAAGAACAATAAAAGTAAATAACTTAGTAGAAAGTTGTTTGTGTAACGCAAGAGAAAGATTGTCCCTAGGCAATTGAATATAATATGATAGATACTTGTCATATGCAATGAGGGAGAGGCATACGCTAACACACTTTCCGTACTTGGATCATATGCACTTATGATTGGAACTCTAGCAAGCATCCGCAACTACCAAAGTTCATTCAGGTAAAACCCAACCATAGCATTACGTATCAAGTCCTCTTTACTCCCATACGCAACTACCCACCTACTCGGGTTTATGCTTCTGTCACTCAAGCAACCCACCATAGGCAAATCATAAACATATTGCAACATCCTACAGCGGGGATCCCTCATGCTTGCGCGACACGGAGGGCACCATATGACAGTACCATATCAACATACAACTCACATCCATAACATCATACCACAATTAACCCATAAGACAAAAGAGACCTACTCAAACATCATAGGATAGCCAAATATCATTGGGAAATAATATATGGAGTTAAGCACCATGTTTAAGTAGAGATTACAGTGGGGAAGAGAGGTGTTACACTGTTGCATAGAGGGGGAGAGAGTTGGTGTTGACGGCGGCGAAGTTGTTGGTGTAGATCGTCGTCACGATGATTGCCCCGGTGGCGTTCCGGCGCCACCGGGAGAGAGGGGGAGAGAGCCCCCCTCCCTCTTCTTCTTCCTAGGCCTCCCCCTAGATGGGAGGAGAGTTCCCCCTCTGGTCCATGGCCGCCATGGCGGCGGAGGGGCAGGAGACCCTCCTAGATTGGATCTCCCTCTCTGTTCTCTTCTGTTTCGCGTTCCTGTTTTCTGGCCAAAAACCGTTTCTTATATTTCCGGAGATCCGTAACTCCGATCGGGCTGAAATTTTGAGGGGATTTTTATCCAAAAACTAGATTCCTTGCGCCCGAAGGAGAGCTCCAACCGACTTACGAGCTGGGCACAACCCACCAGGGCGCGCCTGGGCCCTGGGGGCGTGCCCTGGTGTCTCGTGGGGGCTGTGGGCCTCCATTTGCGTTAATTCCACTTCTCAAAATTCACAAATATTCCAAAAAAAAATCTCCTTAAATTTTATCGCGTTTGGACTTCGTTTGATATGGATATTCTGCGAAACAAAAAACATGCAACAAACAGGAACTGGCACTGGGCACTGGATCAATAGGTTAGTCCAATAAATCATATAAAATGTTGCCAAAAATATGTGAAAGTTGTATAATAATGGCATGAAACAATCAAAAATTATAGATACGACGGAGACGTATCAGCATCCCCAAGCTTAATTCCTGCTCGTCCTCGAGTAGGTAAATGATAAAAAGGATAATTTTTTATGTGGAATGCTACCTAGCATAATCTTGATCATATATCTAATCATGACATGAATATTAAGACACAAGTGATTCAAAGCAATAGTATAGTTTTGACATAAAGACATTAATACTCAGGCATCCCAACAAACAATCATGTCTTTCAAAATATCAAGGCTAAAGAACGCTATCCCTACAAAATCATATAGCCTTGTCATGCTCTGTCTTCTTAACACAAAGTATAAATCATGTACTACCCCGGTGTCAGCCAAGCAATTGGTTCATACTTTTTACCGCGCTTCAGCATTTTCAACTCTCACGCAATACATGAGCGCAAGCCATGGATATAGCACTATGGGTGGAATAGAATATGGTGGTAGGTTTCAAAGGGGTAAAAGTAGAGAAGAAAGTCTCGCATCAACTCAGCGTATCAACAGGCTATGGAGATGCCCATCAATAGATATCAATGTGAGGAGTAGGGTTTGCCATGCAACGGATGCACTAAGAGCTATAAGTGTATGAAAGCTCAATATGAAAACTAAGTGGGTGTGCATCTAACTCTATAATAAAAAATTCCCACTAGTATATGAAAGTGACAACACAGGAGACTCTCTATATGAAAAACATGGTGCTACTTTGAAGCACAAGTGTGGAATTAGCATGCCCCTATTCCTTCTTCTTTCATTTTTTTTCTTCCTTTTCTTTTTTTTCTTTTTTTCGTTTCTTTTTTTTCTATTTTTTTCTTTTCCCTTTTTTTTATTTGTCCGGAGCCTCATCCCGATTTGTGGGGGAATCATAGTTTCCATCATCCTTTCATCACTGGGGCATGCTCTAATAATGAATAATGATGATAATCACACTTCTATTTACTTACAACTCAATACTACAACAATAGTAGAACAAAGTATTACCCTATATGAATGCAATGATCTAGCGTAGCAAAGATATCAAAAAACGGATAAGCCATGAAAATATCATGCTAGCTATCTTACGATCATGTAATGCAATATGACAATGAATGCTCAAGTCATCAAAACGGAGGCGGTGGAAGTTGCATGGCAATATATCTCGGAATGGCTATGGAAATGCCATAATAGGTAGGTATGGTGGCTGTTTTGAGGAAGATATAATAAGGCTTATGTGTGATAGAGCATATCATATCACGGGGTTTGGATGCACCGGCGAAGTTTGCACCGACTCTCGAGGTGAGAAAGGGCAATGCACGGTACCGTAGAGGCTAGCAAATTGCGGAAAGGTAAGAGTGCGTATAATCCATGGACTCACATTAGTCATAAAGAACTCACATACTTATTGCAAAAGTTTTATTAGCTCTCTCGAAGCAAAGTATTACTATGCATGCTCCTAGGGGGGAGGTTGGTAGGAGTTAACCATCGCGCGCCCCCGACCTTCACACAAAGATAGACAATCAAGAATAAATTATGCTCCAACTTCCTAACATAACGGGAGACTATACGTGCATGCTTCGGGAATCACAAACCTTAACACCAATATCTTACTAAACACGATCATCCACTAGTACCTCCCACATATTATCATCTCTATATCGCAAAACTATTGCAAGGAATCAAACATATCATATTCAGTGATCCATAAGTGTTATGTAGGATTTTATGACTAACCATGTGAATGACCAATTCCTGTTGACTCTCTAAATAGATATAAATGAAGCAAGAGAGTTTAATTCTTTCTACAAAAGACCATGCTCTAATAAATATAAGTGAAGAAAAAGAGCATTCTATGAATAACGATTTTCTATGTGAAGAGAAACACGCAATCCAAACTTCAAATGATATAAGTGAAGCACATGAAGCATTCTATAAAGCCATACTCAAAAGATATAAGTGAAGTGCAATGAGCATTCTATAAATCAACCATGCACTATCTCATACCAGCATGGTGCATAAAAGAAAAGTGAAAACTAAACACAAAAGACGCTTCAAGATTTACGCATATCATGTGATGAATAAAAATATAGCTCCAAGTGACATACCAATGATTTGGAATAAAAGAGGGGATGCCTTCCCGGGGCATCCCCAAGCTTAGACGCTTGAGTCTTCCTAGAATATTACCTTGGGGTGCCTTGGGCATCCCCAAGCTTAGGCTCTTGCTGCTCCTTATTCCTTCTCATCGTGATAACACCCAAAACTTGAAAACTTCAATCACACAAAACTTAACAGAAAATTCGTGAGATCAGTTAGTACACATAACACCAAATCCCATCATGTCTTGCCATAACATTATTGAATAATTATAATCTAACATTACCCACTATATGCTATCACAATTCTATGGCTCCCAAGTCAATGGGGCTCAACAAGAATTCAAACATAAGCACGCAAAGCAGCTATAACAACAATCTGTGAAAAACAGGACAGTCTGTAAAGATTTGTAGACATGTATACTTTTGTAGCTCAAAAAATTCTGAAAAATTAGAACGTGAGAAATGATTTGCATAACAGTACTGTGTAAAAATTTCAGAATTTTTGCATGCTCCAGTAAAATATGAAAATTCAAAAACTACGGCAAAAGTTTCTGTTTTTGCACAGCACACATCAAACAAGCAATTCAAACATCCTAAAGGCAAATCGTGGCACATTATTTTTATAATACAATGGATTTTTACAAGGGGATAATTATTTTTGTTGGAAAAGTTTCCGTGATTCAAGATTCACAAAGTTTCCATGGGCATGAACAAAAGTTCAAGGCTAGCCCCCACTTCAACGATGCTCATCATCTCTTCTCACTTTCACCTTTCCTTTTGTGAAGTTTTAGGTTACCCTCTATATTTTTTTTGTTTTTAAACTTTATAAAAGCACACAATAGAAATAAATGACTCTCTAAAACTTCCGGGTTGTCTCCCTGGCAGCGCTTTCTCTAAAGCCATTAAGCTAGGCATAAAGTGCTCAAGT
Source organism: Elymus sibiricus (assembly GCA_039707655.1). Lineage (NCBI taxonomy): Eukaryota > Viridiplantae > Streptophyta > Magnoliopsida > Poales > Poaceae > Elymus > Elymus sibiricus. The sequence continues at coordinate 365,227,736 of CM077663.1, read as the reverse complement.
AATGGATCCACCCGGATCCCAAGGTATATCAAAGCCAATTTTAATTAACAATGATTTGTAATTTAGTAGTGAGCACAAAGTGATATATATCATGTGACAACGAAGTCTAACTCTCTTCCTAATCATCGGCATGTCATACAAGAACAATTCGTGCACATTAAGTAAAGGCCAATCCATAGTATAAACAGTTTCTTGCAATTTCATAGTATTGGAAACATAGAGAGGTGAAGATTTGGTTCCTCTATCATAATAATTGCAAGTAGGAGCAGCAAGCACATGCATATTATATTCATCAAAATCATCATGTGTAGTAGCTAAACGCAACCCATCTATATAATCCTCAATAAGAGCAAACTTCTCCGATATAGTGTAGTTGGGAGAATTCAAAAAGATAATAGGACTATCATGTGTGGGTGCAATAGCAACAATTTCATGCTTAACATAAGGAACTATAGCAAGTTCATCTTCATAAGCATAATTCATATTGGCATCATGGCCACAAGCATAGCAAGCATCAAGTTCATCAAAAAGGGATATTTCAAACGAATATAAGGGATCATAGCATTCATCCTTCGGTATGTGCGAAGGGTAATTAAACAATGTATGAGTTGAAGAGTTACTCTCATTAGAAGGTGGGCACAGGTAGCTAATCCGCTCTTCCTCCTTTTGTTCTTCGCTCTCCTCCTCATCTTTTTCATCTAATGAGCTCATAGTTTCAGCAATTTCTTCTTCCATGGATTCCTGCAAAATATTAGTCTCTTCCAAGGCAGCAGTCATACTCTCAATAAATTCAATAATATCAGCATTTTATTCATAATTATCATAGCAATATTTAAGTATGGCAAGATTTTCAGATTTGTAAGAATCATCATCATACTTTTCCATCAAAGAAGCAACTTCATAAGCACCTTTAAAAGCAACAAATTCTTCTATTCGTTCCACATAATACTAATCATAAATACCTTTGGCATAAGAAGCTAAGGTTTCATTATCATTAAATTTGCATGAAAAGGGAAGGTGTGGAGCGTTCATCCTAGAGCAACAAGTAATATCATATCTCAAGCATAGCTCCCGAGCATACCAATGCAACATATGAATTTGATCCCATAACAATTTCCCTTTTTGAGTCAGGCGATAATCTCTAAAGTATTCACGTTGATCCAACATTACTCCCATTATCAAGTTGAATGGGGTCTTCTCAGGATTATCAAAGTAGTATTTAATACTTTGCACATAACTAGCATCGAGGGTTTTAGGAGGTTCCCCATCTCCATGAGTAGCAAGTATCACTAATTATTTTGGTGTTTCGTGTTCCATATCCATAACTAAAGATATAAAACAACTAATAACAGAAAATAAAAATTACTTAGTGATAAAGCAAACAAGCACACACGAGAATATTCATCCCACGCTATTGCTCCCTGGCAACGGCGCCAGAAAAAGGTCTTGATAACCCACAAGTGTAGGGGATCGTTTGTAGCCTTTTTCGATAAGTAAGAGTGTCGAACCCAACGAGGAGCTAAAGGTAGAACAAATATTCCCTCAAGTTCTATCGACCACCGATACAACTCTACGCGCACTAATGCTTGCTTTACCTAGAACAAGTATGAAACTACTTTGCGGGAATAAAACTAGAAGTACTTTGCAAGAAAATAAAGAACCATAGCATTAAGTATGCAATGAGGGAGAGGCATACGCTAACACACTTTCTTGCAATATTTTTGTGTAATGCAAGAGAAAGATTGTCCCTAGGCAATTGAATATAATATGATAGATACTTGTCATATGCAATGAGGGAGAGGCATACGCTAACACACTTTCCGTACTTGGATCATATGCACTTATGATTGGAACTCTAGCAAGCATCCGCAACTACCAAAGTTTATTAAGGTAAAACCCAACCATAGCATTAAGTATCAAGTCCTCTTTACTCCCATACGCAACAACCCACCTACTCGGGTTTATGCTTCTGTCACTCAAGCAACCCACCATAGGCAAATCATGAACATATTGCAACACCCTACAGCGGGGATCCCTCACGCTTGCGCGACACGGAGGGCACCATAGGACAGCACCATATCAACATACAACTCACATCCATAACATCATACCACAATTAACCCATAGGACAAAAGAGATCTACTCAAACATCATAGGATAGCCAAATATCATTGGGAAATAATATATGGAGTTGAGCACCATGTTTAAGTAGAGATTACAGCGGGGAAGAGAGGTGTTACACCGCTGCATAGAGGAGGAGAGAGTTGGTGTTGACGGCGGCGAAGTTGTTGGTGTAGATCGCCGTCACGATGATTGCCCCGGCGATATTCCGGCGCCACCGGGAGAGAGGGGGAGAGAGCCCCCTCCCTCTTCTTCTTCCTTGGCCTCCCCCCTAGATGGGAGGAGAGTTCCCCCTCTGGTCCATGGCCACCATGGCGGCGGAGGGGCAGGAGCCCCTCCTAGATTGGATCTCCCTCTCTGTTCTCTTCTGTTTCGCGTTCCTGTTTTCTGGCCAAAAACCGTTTCTTATATTCCCAGAGATCCGTAACTCCGATTGGGCTGAAATTTTGAGGGGATTTTTATCCAAAAATTAGCTTCCTTGCGCCCGAAGGAGAGCTCCAACCGACTTACAAGCTGGGCACAACCCACCAGGGCGCGCCTGAGCCCTAGTGGCGCGCTCTGGTGTCTCGTGGGGGCTGTGGGCCTCCGTTTTTGTTGATTCCACTTCTCAAAATTCACAAGTATTCCAAAAAAAATCTCCGTAAATTTTTATCGTGTTTGGACTTCGTTTGATATGGATATTTTGCGAAACAAAAAACATGCAACAAACATGAACTGGCACTGGGCACTGGATCAATAGGTTAGTCCAATAAATCATATAAAATGTTGCCAAAAATATGTGAAAGTTGTATAATAATGGCATGAAACAATCAAAAATTATAGATACGATGGAGACGTATCAGTTATCTACTTCTGTGATGAAGGTGCTAGAATCGCCAAACCCGATGAAAAAGATAAACATAGACCCATAGAGGGCATGCCTGTTGTCTCCGTCAAAATAGGAGATCATTGCTATCATGGTTTATGTGATTTGGGTGCTAGTGTGAGTGCTATCCCTTTTACCTTATACCAAGAAATTATGAATGAAATAGCACCTGCTGAAATAGAAGACATTGATGTTACTATTAAACTTGCCAATAGAGACACCATCACACCACTTGGGATTGTTAGAGATGTTGAAGTCTTGTGTGGGAAAGTAAAATACCCTACTGATTTTCTAGTTCTAGGTTCCCCTCAAGATGACTTTTGTCCCATTATCTTTCGTAGACCTTTTTTGAGCACCGTCAATGCTAAGATAGATTGTGAAAAACAAATTGTCGGTGTTAGTTTTGGTGGTGTGTCTCATGAGTTTAATTTTGCCAAGTTTAGTAGACAACCTCGTGATAGAGCGTTATTGGTCTTGCTTCTATTGTCGTGCCTCCTAATCATCCATTAGAACAATATTTGCTTGACCATGAAAATGATACGCACTTGCGTGAAAGAAATGAAATAGATAAAATTTTCTTTGAACAACAACCTCTACTAAAACACAATTTGCCTATTGAAACTCTTGGGGGTCCTTCTCCACCTAAAGGTGATCATGTGTTTGAATTAAAGCAACTGCCTGACACTTTGAAGTATGCTTATCTTGATGAGAAAAAGATATATCATGTTATTATTAGTGCTAACCTTTCAGAACATGAAGAAGAAAGATTATTAAAAGTTATAAGGAAGCACCGGGCGAGTATTGGATATACTCTTGATGATCTTAAGGGCATTAGTCCCACTCTATGTCAGCACAAGATTAATATGGAACCTGATGCTAAACCCGTTGTTGATCATCAACGGCGATTAAATCCTAAGATGAAAGAAGTGGTAAGAACTGAAATATTAAAGCTTCTGGAAGCAGGTATAATCTATCTCATAGCTGATAGTAGATGGGTAAGTCCCGTTCATTGTGTCCCTAAGAAAGGAGGTATTATCGTTGTTCCTATTGATAAAAATGAACTCATTCCACAAAGAATTTTCGCTGGATATAGAATGGTAATTGATTTTAGAAAATTAAATAAAGCTACTAGAAAAGATCATTACCCTTTGCCTTTCATTGATCAAATGCTAGAAAGATTATCTAAGCACACACATTTTTGTTTCCTGGATGGATATTCTGGTTTCTCTCAAATACATGTGTCACAATCTGATCAAGAGAAAACCTCCTTTACTTGCCCTTTTGGAACCTATGCTTATAGACGTATGCCTTTTGGTTTATGCAATGCACCTGCTACCTTTCAAAGATGTATGACTGCTATATTCTCTGATTTTTGTGAAAAGATTGTGGAGGTTTTCATGGATGATTTTTTCGTTTACGGGACTTCCTTTGATGATTGCTTAAGCAACCTTGATCGAGCTTTGCAGAGATGTGAACAAACTAATCTTGTCTTGAATTGGGAGAAGTGCCACTTTATGGTTAATGAAGGTATTGTGTTGGGGCATAAAATATCCGAACGAGGTATTGAGGTGGATAAAGCTAAAGTTGATGCAATTGAGAAAACGCCATGTCCTAAAGATATTAAAGGTATTCGAAGTTTCCTTGGTCATGCTGGTTTCTATAGGAGGTTTATTAAAGACTTCTCTAAAATTTTTAGTCCTCTTACTAATCTTTTGCAAAAGGATATTCCTTTTGTTTTTTATGATGATTGTGTGGAAGCCTTTGAAACACTCAAAAAGGCCTTAACCTCTGCACCTATCGTTCAACCACCTGATTGGAACTTGCCATTTGAAATTATGTGTGATGCTAGTGATTATGCTATTGGTGTTGTTCTAGGACAAAGAGTTGATAAGAAATTGAATGTTATCCATTATGCCAGCAAAACTCTAGACAGTGCTCAACGAAATTATGCTACTACCGAAAAAGAATTTTTAGCAGTTGTGTTTGCTTGTGATAAATTTAGATCCTACATTGTTGACTCCAAAGTTATTGTTCACACCGATCATACTGCTATAAAATATCTTATGGAAAAGAAAGATGCTAAACCTAGACTTATTAGGTGGGTTCTCTTGCTTCAAAAATTTGACTTACATATCGTTGATAGGAAGGGAGCTGATAACCCCGTAGCTGATAACTTGTCTAGGTTAGAAAATATTCTTGATGACCCACTACCTATTGATGATAGTTTCCCTGACGAACAGTTAGCTGCAATAAATGTTTCTCAAAACACACCTTGGTATGCTGATTATGCTAATTACATTGTCGCTAAATATATACCACCTAGCTTCACATACCAACAAAAGAAAAAATTCTTCTATGATTTAAGACATTACTTTTGGGATGACCCACATCTCTATAAAGAAGGAGTAGATGGTATTATTAGAAGTTGTGTACCTGAGCATGAACAGGAACAAATCCTACGGAAATGTCATTCCGAAGCTTATGGAGGACATCATGCGGGAGATAGAACTGCTCACAAGGTATTGCAATCTGGTTTTTATTGGACTACCCTCTTCAAGGATGCCCGTAAGCTTGTCTTGTCTTGTGATGAATGTCAAAGAATTGGTAATATCGGTAAGCGTCAGGAAATGCCTATGAATTATTCACTTGTTGTCGAACCATTTGACGTTTGGGTTTTGATTATATGGGACCTTTTCCTTCCTTTAACGGGTATACTCATATTTTGGTTGCTGTTGATTATGTCACTAAGTGGGTAGAAGCTATTCCATCTAGTAGTGCTGATCACCACACCTCCATTAAAATGCTTAAAGAGGTTATCTTCCCGAGGTTTGGAGTCCCTAGATACTTAATGGCTGATGGTGGTTCACACTTTATCTATGGTGCTTTTCGTAAGATGCTTGCTAAATATGATGTTAACCATAGAATTGCATCACCCTATCATCCTCAATCTAGTGGTCAAGTTGAACTTAGCAATAGGGAAATAAAATTGATATTACAAAAAACTGTCAATAGGTCTCGAAAGAATTGGTCTAAGAAACTAGATGATGCACTTTGGGCCTATAGAACAGCTTATAAAAATCCTATGGGTATGTCTCCATACAAAATGGTATATGGAAAAGCTTGTCATTTGCCTCTAGAATTAGAACATAAAGCATTTTGGGCAATTAAAGAACTCAACTATGATTTCAAACTTGCCGGTGAGAAGATGCTATTTGATATTAGCTCACTAGATGAATGGAGAACCCAAGCCTATGAAAATGCCAAACTATCAAAGAAAAAGTAAAAAGATGGCATGACAAAAGAATCCAAAAGCGGGAATTTAAAATAGGAGACTATGTTCTTTTGTTCAACTCTCGTTTAAGATTTTTTGCAGGTAAGCTTCTCTCCAAATGGGAAGGACCATATATTATCGAAGAGGTTTATCGTTCTGGAGCTATCAAGATTAATAATACCGAAGGTACTAACCCGAAGGTGGTCAATGGACAAAGAATTAAGCACTATATCTCAGGTACGCCTATTAACGTCGAAAGCAATGTTATCCAAACCATGACACCGAAGGAACACATAAAAGAAACCTTCCGGAGCACTCCAGAACTCTGAAAAATAGGAGGTACGTGATATGGTAAGTAAACGGACTCCGAAAAATCCGCAGAAATATTTTTTGTCAGTTTTGGAATATTAGAAAATTTTGGAATTTAAGAAATAAACCGGAAGGCGATCGAGGTGAGCACGATACACCAGGGCGCGCCAGCCCTGCCAGGCGCGCCCTGGTTTTTTAGCCCACCTCGGACACCTTCCCGACTCCGTTTTCCTTCCATATGCTTGTTTCCCAAGAATAAAAATTCTCTATATATACCCCCGACTGTTTTGACGACCGCATCGCAGAAAAATCCTCTGTTCTTGTTTCGTGCTGTTTTCCTATCAGATCTGTCAAGCCAGGCATCATGTCTTCTCCCTCTTCTAATAACATAGAATAAGATGCCTGGCTAATGAAGATGGAGCTGAAGAGGGAGGAGCCAAAAGAAGCTAACAAGGAATACAAGGGCAAAGAGGCTATGGAGGATCAGCCCCCAGAAGGAGGGCAATCCATGCCAACAAAGGAGGGAGAAGAAGAAGATATCCTTCAACCTTATTACAGTCATCTCACCCCTATTGAAATCGAAGCTTTTAGGGCTTTCTAAGTGGTCCGTGTTCAGAATAAATTTCTCATTCGTGAAAATATTTTGCTAGAGGAGCACATCAATACCCTTCGGAGAGTCATCCGCAAATTGGAGTACCTATTGAGTCTGAAGTGTGACACCTCATCACCACCACCTTCTTCATCACCACCACCAAAGGAGACTTGAGCACACGGGTATGGGCACTCCCCTTGGCTTGAGCGAAGCTTGGGGGAGGTGCCCCGGTATCGTATCACCATCACTTATATTCACCTTTACCTATTTTAGTTCGATCCTTAGTTTTCCTTTGATTTAGTTGAATAAAATTTTAGCATGATCTATTTTCGTGTGTTAGTTTTGTGGTCTATCTATCTATGTAATCGAGTGAGAGTTATATAATAAAGTTTAGTTCGAGTTTTGCTTCTCTACTTTCTTGTTGCAATCAAAATAAAGGAAAGAGAAATAAATGAAAAGAATCATATGCTAATCTTATGGTGAGTAATGACATGACATAAGGAAAAGTATAAGTAGTAAAATTTATTAGAGATTGACAAACATATCATTGGTCAATGATGCAATTCATGAAAGAATTAATAAGGGAAGAGAAGATTCACATGCAAATACACCATCTTGGACATCTTTTATGATTGTGAGCCCCCATTAAATATTATATGTCAAAATGGTTGACGTTGGACAAGGAAGACAACGTAATGATTTATGTTTGTTCATATCCACATAGAAGTTATATTATCATAGATCCTTCAACATGTGGTGCTTACTCAATATCTTTGCTAGCCAAAAATTCCGCACTAAGTAGAGATACTACTTGTGCATCCAAAAACCCAAACCCAAATTCATTCTTTGAGAGTCCACCATACCTACCTACGGATCGAGTAAGATCCTTCAAGTAAGTTGTCATCGGTGCAATAAGGCAATAAAAATTGCTTCTGGAAGTGTTTTGATCAATTAGTGTAAGAGAAAATTGAGCGCTATACGAACTTATGATGGCAAAGTAATAAAAGCGATGGACTGCATAATAAAGGTTGCTATCATAGGGGGCAATATAGCGTGATGTTCTTTTACATTAAGGGATTGGGCATACAAACAAAAAAGCGCATGACAACCTCTGCTTCCCTCTGCGAAGGGACTGTCTTTTACTTTCATGTATTTACTTTTATGCAAGAGTCAAGTATTCTTCCCTATCCCTTTTTCATTTTTCTTTTGCAAGCATTATGTGGTGAGGAAAGATCTAGGCACATATATCCAGTTGGATGTGAGTGGGCATGAGTTATTATTGTTGACATCACCCTTGAGGTGAATACATTGGGATGCGAAACTATAAGCCCCTATCTTTCTATGTGTCTGGTTGAAACTTTTTGCTCATGGGTATGCTGTGAGTGTTAGCAATCATAGAAGACTAAGTGATGGTTGAGTATGTGGACTTGCCAAAAGGCTCCGACATGAGACACTTCCTGAAAATATGATGAATTGTAGTTGCAAAGTTGACTGAGAACATAGTTTGTTGGTTTTCAATAAGGTTTATGCTTTATACTTCTATGTTGTGATGAATTATTACTTGTTCATGAGAAGCTATATGATTAAAGTATATGAATAAGTTTTATGATAGAGTTTGTTGCTTTTATGATAATAAGCATGATGCTTCTATGTCTGTATTTTGTTTTTATCGACACCTCTCTCTTAAACCATGTGGACATGCTTTTCAATTTCGGCTTTTCGCTTGAGCACAAGCAAGGTCTAAGCTTGGGGAGTTGATACGTCCATTTTGCATCACGATTTCCTACTTTTATTTATTATGTTTTGTTGATTAATAATGCTTTAGGGGTGATTCTAATGCCTTTTCTCTCATATTATGCAAGGTTTACACAAAGAGGGAGAATACCGGCAGCTCGAATTCTGGACCTGAAAAAGCACATCAGAGATACCTATTCTGCACATCTCCAATGAAGCTGAAACTTTACGGAGAATATTTTTGGAATTAATAAAAAATACTGGAGCAAAGAACTACCGGAGGGGCCCGCCCTGGTGGGCTGTGTCCTCCTCGGTCCACCTCCGGTGCCCATCTTCTGCTCTTTTAACATAGAAAAAAATAAGGAGAGGACTTTTGGGACGAAGCGCCACCGTCTCGAGGCGGAACTTGGGCAGGAGCACTTTTGCCCTCCGGTGGAGAGATTTCGCCGGGGGAACTTCCCTCCCGGAGGGGGAAATCGAAGCCATCATCATCACCAACACCCCTCTCATCTTTGGGAGGCAAATCTTCATCAACATCTTCAACAGCACGATCTCCTCTCAAACCCTAGTTCATCTCTTGTGTTCAATCTTTGTACCGGAACCTCGGATTGGTACCTATGGGTGACTAGTAGTGTTGATTACATCTTGTAGTTGATTACTATATGGTTTATCTAGTGGAAGATTATATGTTCAGATCCATTATGCTATTCAATACCCCTCTGATCTTGAGCATGATTATTATTTGTGAGTAGTTACCTTTGTTCTTGAGGTCACGGGAGAAGTCATGTTGCAAGTAATCATGTGAATTTGATATGTGTTCGATATTTTGATGATATGTATGTCATGATTCCCTTAGTGGTGTCATGTGAACGTCGACTACATGACACTTCACCATTCTTGGGCCTAAGTGAATGCATTGTGTAGTAGTTATTAGAAGATGGGTTGCTAGAGTGACAGAAGCTTAAACCCTAGTTTATGCACTACTTCGTAAGGGGCTGATTTGGTGAAAGCACAACATGCTCCCTTGGTGGTTTTGATAATTCATGACAACATACATTGTCTCTTGGACTAATACTTTTACCTAGTGTATTTCAGACAAAAGTCCATAGAGGAAGAAGGGTTGGCAAAAGGATTGTGGAGATACGCCAAGATGCAAGGAAATGGATTGGCAAAGCTTCAAGGAAGAGGACTCTACATTTTACTTTGTGAGAAATCACTTTGAGTCCATAGGAAAGCCAATGCTATCAAAAGGGGGTAAGGTACTGTTGGTGAACAAAATGCTCATACGTGCACAAGTGATAGTCACCAAAAACATCCACAAGCTCTTCCACAAAAGTCTGTCCAAAGTCAAATATCCAAAATCGGTGCAACCAACACTTTCCACTCGGTGCCACCGATTCCCAAACTCAGACAGACCCATGCCAAACCCTAGCACATCGGTGAAACCGATTCCACTTCGGTGCCACCGAGTTTGGGTTGCCAACTTTATGTTACCTCAATTCATAAAATCGGTAGCACCGAGTTTTCTGGATCGGCGTCACCGAGTTGCGCAATCTGACCGTTGGTCACCTAATCGGTACCACCGAGTTTTATATATCGGTCTCACCGAGATTCAAAAGTTGTCACCTTTTGGTCACTTCGGTACCATCGAGATTCACACATCGGTGTCACCGAGTTGGTCACTTTAGGTGTAACGGTTGGATTTTTGGAGATGCCTATATATACCCCTTCACCACCACCCACTTGTAAGAGAAGCACTCAGAACTATTCCATACTTGCCCCATCCAATTTTCTGAGAGAGAGCCACCTACTCATGTGTTGAGATCAAGCTATTGCAATCCATCCATATGAATCTTGATCTCTAGCCTCCCCAAGTTGCTTTCCACCAAATCAATCTCTTCCACCATAGCCAAATCTGTGAGAGAGTGATTGTGTGTTGAGGAGTCTATCATCTTGAAGCACAAGAGCAAGGAGTTCATCGACATTGCCGAGCCTATTACCTTTTGGAGGGTGGTGCCTCCTAGATTGGTTAGGTGTCGCTTGGGAGCCTCCTACTTCGTGTTGTGGAGTTGAACCAAGAAGTTTGTGAGGGCAAGGAGATCGCCTACTTCGTGAAGATCTACCCATAGTGAGGCTAGTCCTTCGTGGACGGAAGCCGTTATGGAATAGTAAAGGTTGCTACTTCGTGGACCCTTATGGGTGGAGCCCTCCGTGGACTCTCACGACCGTTACCCTCCGTGGGTTGAAGACTCCATAAACGTGGATGTACGATAGCACCACCTATCGGAACCATGGGAAAAATCTTCGTGTCCCTCATACGTTTGATCTTCCTATCTCAACTCTTTACTTCATGTGCAATGTCTTTACTTTCCGCTGCTATACTTGTTGACATGCATGTGTAGGGTGTGCTAGACTTGCTATAATTGTTAAAATCTGCCAACCAATTAACTTGGGAAAATGTTAGGTTTTAAATTCCTGCTAGTAGTCTATTCACCCCCCTCTAGACACTCTTCTAGTGATCCCTCAATTGGTATCAGAGCATTGGTCTCCATTGTTTCGGTTTAATCACCGTGGAGGAAGATGGATGTGTCTAGTATAGGGAGTTTGAGTTGTAGAGTGCCTATTCTTGATGGAGAGTACTATAGTCAATGGAAAACTTTGATGCTTGAGCTATTTAATGAATTTCAATTGAGCAAGTATGTTAAGAACCCCTATGTACCTCCCATTGATCCTTTACATCCCACACATGAAGAGGAATTTGATATGCTATGCAATCTTAGAACTGTTAATCTCATCGTTAGAGATTGCCTAGAGATGTGCTTAATCAAATGAAGAATTTTGAATGTGCTTATACTTTGTGGAATGACTTGGAGAAACGATATCCAAGTTATTCATTGAGTAATCTTGATGAAATTCTCCATAAAATTATTGCCTTGCACAAAATGACGCCTAGAGATCCCAAGTTTGATGATTATCTATTTGAGCTTAGAGACCTCATGCGTGCTAAAGGAGATGTCATAACTATCAACAACATCATTGTAGAAGCCATTCGAATTCACAAGTTTGAACATTGTCATGATCACAACACTAACGAATCTCTTGTTCCTTGTGACGTGAATTTCCCACATGATGATGAAAATGAGGAACATGGCTACTATGAGGAAGATGAGCTGTTCGACATCGAGTATGAGAAGATCATGAAGAATCTAAGTCTCATGGCAAACTTCAAGGATTACATGTCCGGAGGAAAAGAGTGGATTCTCGATAGCGGATGCACCGATCATATGACCGGAGATAGAGACATGTTTGAAGAGATCACACCAAACCATGGACCACGAAGGTACATAACGTTTGGAGACAACTCCAAGGGTAAGGTACTTGGTCTTGGTAAGGTGGCCATATCCCATGATAGCTCTATTCAAAATGTCATGCTTGTTGAATCCCTTGGCTACAATCTTCTTTCCGTATCTAGACTCGCCGACTTTGGTTTTAATGTGCTATTCACGAAAGTAGATTGCCAAGTGTTTCGTCAAGATAATCATAAAATGGTCTTTACCGGTTTCCGTAGAGGTGATATATACATTGTCGATTTCACTAAGAGATCCAAACCTCGTACTTGTCTTATTGCAAAATCTTCTAAAGGTTGGCTTTGGCATAGAAGGCTAGGACATGTTGGCATGCGTAATCTAGACAAGCTTATCAAAGGTGATCACATACTTGGTGTTAAAGATGTTATCTTTGACAAAGATAGACTTTGTAGTGCTTGTCAAGCTGGAAAGCAAGTAGGTGGAAGTCATCCCGTAAAGAATATCATGACTACTAGGAGACCACTCGAGTTACTTCACATGGATCTTTTTGGTCCCAATGCTTATAAGAGTCTCGGTGGAAATTCCTATGGTCTAGTTATAGTTGATGATTTTTCCAGATTTACATGGGTATTCTTTCTTGATGATAAGTCGCAGGTGCAAAAGATCTTCAAGAACTTCATTCACAAAGCGTAAAATCAGTTTGAAGTGAAGATCAAAAAGGTTCGGAGCGATAACGGATCAGAGTTCAAGAACACTCATGTGGATACCTTTCTTGACGAAGAAGGTGTTTCACATGAATTCTAGGCTACGTACACACCTCAACAAAATGGAGTTGTTGAGAGGAAGAACCGAACTCTTATTGAGATGGCAAGAATGATGCTTGACGAATACAAGACGCCAAGACACTTTTGGGCAGAAGCCGTGGAAACAGCATGTCATGCCACAAACCGACTTTACTTGCACAAGCTTCTCGGTAAAACGGCATACGAGCTACTCACCGGTAACAAGCCCCAAGTTGGATACTTTCGGGTATTCGGCTCAAAGTGCTACATTCTTGATAAGCATCGTCGCACTAAATTTGCTCCTAAATCTCATGAAGGATTCCTACTTGGTTACGGATCGAACTCTCACACTTACCGTGTCTACAACAACTTCACTCGAAGAGTTGAAGAGACGGTAGATGTGAAGTTTGATGAATCTAATGGTTCGCAAGTCGAACAATTTCCAAATGATGTAGGTGATAAGGACCCTTCAGAAGCTATCCAAGACTTGTCCATCGGCAAGATTCGTCCCATGGAGGTGAAGGAAAGTACCTCATCAACTCAAGTGGAAGCCCCTACTTCACGTCAAGGTGAACCTCAACACGACATGGAGGCATCCACAAGCGGTACACGACGAGATGATGAAGAGGAGGAAGTACATCATGAAGATCCACCACAACCTCCTTCACCACCGCCTCAAGGAAACGACACCTTCAACAACAACGAAGATGAAGTAGAAGATGATGATGAAGAATCTCCACCATCCAACAAGCCTAAGCTACCCCGAGTTCGAGCAAGAGTGACCAAGAACCATCCCCTAAACCAAATCTTTGGTGACATACAAACCGGGAGAATCACTCGCTCTAAAACTCGCTTGGCTAACTTTTGTGAGCATTATTCTTTCATCTCTAGCATTGAACCCTTGAAGGTAGAACATGCTCTTGAAGACCCAGATTGGGTGAACGCAATGCATGAAGGGCTTCACAACTTCGAGAGGAACGAAGTGTGGACACTCGTGGAGAAGCCCGAGGACGAGCACAACATCATCGGAACAAAATGGGTGTTTCGGAACAAGCAAGATGAATACGGTCAAGTCGTACGCAACAAGGCACGTCTCGAAGCCCAAGGATATACGCAAGTCGAAGGTATGGACTACGGTGAGACCTATGCCCCCGTCGCTAGAATTGAAGCTATTCGCATTCTTCTTGCTTATGCCAATCACCATGATATCACGCTTTATCAAATGGACATTAAAAGTGCCTTTTTAAATGGTGAGATTGAAGAAGAGGTTTATGTTAAGCAACCACCTGGTTTTGTGAATCCCAATAAACCTAATCATGTTTACAAGCTTCGTAAAGCCTTATATGGTCTTAAGCAAGCTCCTCGTGCTTGGTACAAATGCTTAACGAAGTTTCTTATTGAAAAAGGCTTTGAAATTGGTAAAATTAATGCAACCTTATTTACTAAGAGAGTTAATGGTGAATTGTTTGTGTGCAAAATCTATGTGGATGATATTATCTTTGGATCTACTAACCCACAATTTAGTGAAAGATTTGGAAGGTTGATGTCCGAGAAGTATGAGATGTCCATGATGTGTGAGCTGAAATTCTTTCTCGGTTTGCAAATCAAGCAAACTAGAGAAGGAACTTTCATCTCTCAAACTAAGTATACCAAGGACTTGATCAAGAAGTTCAACATGCAAGAGTGCAAAGGTATGAAAACTCCTATGCCTACTAGTGGACATGTTGATCTTACCAAGGAGGATGAACCGGTTGATCAAAAAGTTTATCGATCCATGATTTGTTCATTGCTATATCTATGTGCCTCCCGTCCCGATATTATGCTTAGTGTTTGCATGTGTGCTAGATATCAAGCTGCACCTAAAGAGTGTCATCTTTTGGCCGTGAAACGAATTGTGAGATATTTGATACAAACACCAAACTTTGGCATTTGGTATCCCAAGGGATCTTCTTTCAATCTTATTGGCTATTCCGACTCGGACTATGCCGGTGACAAGGTTGATAGAAAATCCACCTCGGGTACTTGTCAATTTCTTGGTAGATCTCTTGTGTCTTGGTCTTCCAATAAACAAAACTCGGTATCTCTATCTACTGCCGAAGCTGAGTATATTGCTGCCGGATCGTGTTGTGCACAATTACTATGGATGACACAAACGCTTAAAGATTATGGAATTCATGTTAAAAATGTTCCATTACTTTGTGACAATGAAAGTGCTATTAAAATTGGTCATAATCCTGTGCAACATTCTCGAACTAAACATATTCAAGTTAGACATCATTTCATTCGTGATCATGTTGCCAAAGGAGATATTGATCTTAAGCATGTTTGCACTAACAAGCAATTGGCCGATATCTTTACTAAGCCACTTGATGAGAAAACGTTTTGTCACTTGAGAAGTGAGTTGAACATCATTGATGCTTCAAACTTGAGCTAGACTCACTCGATTGCATGCAAGGGCATGAGCTTTCTTGATATTTCCATGATACTCTTAAAATGCTATCTTATACCATGGAATTCTATGCTCCCTTGTATTGCAACTAACCCTTTGTAGGTACTTGAAAGAACTTCATTCCACAAGATTGTCATCAACTTCAATTATAAGCAATCTTGTCATGACCAAGTATCAACAAGCTCTCTTGATGATGGAAGGAAGAAGACAACAAACTATATCCTTGACACATATTTGCATTTCACATTTGGAATCGTGTCATATCATGTTCTTCCTTGCTTGACTAACCTATGTAGGTGACAAGTGTACTAAAACGAGAAGGATTGCTCCCAACTCATGATGATCTTCATCAACCTCGAGCATCCTCAACAAGTTCACCTACAAGCCACGTCATCAACATCACTCAAAGGTATGTACTCATATCCTTGAAAAAGCTTTACTCCAAGTCATGAGCTAAAGCAACTCAAGTGATATGAAAACATTAAAATGCTTAATCGAAAAATGGTAAACCCATTTTGAGCTTAACGATGAGTATGACCTATGATCAAGTATTCTTGCTTGGCTCCTAAGTCAATATACTCTAATATAGGTGACCTAGTCACCGCCCATCATCTAGTTAAGAATTGTGTTTGGTTCATTCTCTATTTTGCAAGATTTCTTGGAACCACTCAAACCTTCTCTAGTTGATATCTGTATATAAAGTCTTTTGCAAATCTCTTTTTAACACTTTGTTACAAGCTTTCTAAACTTATTTGCGAATTTCTCAACCTTGCCAAGTTTCTGTTTCAGCCTCGGAGCCGCCGATACAAATAACTCGGTTCTACCGAATTAGCAGAACAACTGCAATACATCATCTCGGTACCACCGATTTGTTTGTCTCGGAGTCACCGATTGATTTCTTCTCTTATCTTTGTTCATAATTGCAAATCCTTGTTCCTTATAGACTCTATGGTGATATTCTCAATTCTTCGATGATCCCTTCTATTAAAAAAAATTAGGGGGAGATATTCTTTATTCAAGGATCCCTAACTCAAAGGAGGAGAAGTCTTACCAGTTCTCAGATCATCCAAAGGGAGAGAAATTACTTTCAATGATTCCCAAAATTTTCACTTCTATGAACCCTACGTTCTATGACTCTTGTTCTCAAGGATCCCTTCTTAATCAATGATCCCTGTTTCTAACCCTGTGTATGACCTTTTTGGAAATTAATGCCAAAGGGGGAGAAATACCAAAGCTTCAAAGCTAAAAGGGGGAGATACATGCTTATGCAAAGTGGGAGATATAATCAAGGGGGAGAGGAGAATACCAAAGCAGGGGGAGAAAAATAAGTTTGGGAGAAAACTGTGTTTATATCATTTGACTACTCATCTTAGAATTTTCTCACCCTATCCAATACCAATATCTACATGCTAAGATTCAGGGGGAGAGGATGATCTACTACTGTCATATCTAAGGGGAGAAAGCTCTAAATGATCTTGGAGACATATCAATCTTAAGGATTACTATCTTCTATACGTTCTCCATATCTTGGTACCATTGAGCTCTATTGCTTTTGATTAGTAGAATACTCTTGTGTTTCCTAACATTGTTTTCTCAAGTGTGTTTCTACTACAAGAATGCTCAAGAACTCAAGGTAAGTATATGCATCATATCTTTGATCAAGATGATCTCTTGCTTCTTGCACATATTGTTTGCAAGGGTGAAGTCTTGAACAAGGATACATCTCATTCACATATACTTGATGCATATAGTCAAGATACACATGACTCCTTATATCTCTTCCACTATATGTGTGTCCATGCATTCCAAAGCAACCATCCTTTAAAGGGATTGCACACATTTAGGGGGAGCAAGTGTAAGTCATGTGTCTCTCAAAGTCTTCATTATATCCATGCATATCTTTATTTGAAGCTTTGATTGTATGTTGTCATCAATTACCAAAAAGGGGGAGATTGAAAGCACAACATGCTCCCTTGGTGGTTTTGATAATTCATGACAACATACATTGTCTCTTGGACTAATACTTTTACCTAGTGTATTTCAGACAAAAGTCCATAGAGGAAGAAGGGTTGGCAAAAGGATTGTGGAGATACCCCAAGATGCAAGGAAATGGATTGGCAAAGCTTCAAGGAAGAGGACTCTACATTTTACTTTGTGAGAAATCACTTTGAGTCCATAGGAAAGCCAATACTATCAAAAGGGGGTAAGGTACTGTTGGTGAACAAAATGCTCATACGTGCACAAGTGATAGTCAACAAAAATACCCACAAGCTCTTCCACAAAAGTCTGTCCAAAGTCAAATATCCAAAATCGGTGCAACCAACACTTTCCACTCGGTGCCACCGATTCCCAAACTCAGACAGACCCATGCCAAACCCTAGCACATCAGTGCAACCGATTCCACTTCGGTGCCACCGAGTTTGGGTTGCCAACTTTCTGTTACCTCGATTCATAAAATCGGTACCATCGAGATTTCTGGATCGGCGTCATCGAGTTGCGCAATCTGACCGTTGGTCACCTAATCGGTACCACCGAGTTTTATATATCGGTCTCACCGAGATTCAAAAGTTGTCACCTTTTGGTCACTTCGGTACCATCGAGATTCACACATCGGTGTCACCGAGTTGTTCACTTTAGGTGTAACGGTTGGATTTTTGGAGATGCCTATATATACCCCTTCACCACCACCCACTCGTAAGAGAAGCACTCAGAACTATTCCATACTTGCCCCATCCAATTTTCTAAGAGAGAGCCACCTACTCATGTGTTGAGATCAAGCTATTCCAATCCATCCATATGAATCTTGATCTCTAGCCTCCCCAAGTTTCTTTCCACCAAATCAATTTCTTCCACCATAGTCAAATCTGTGAGAGAGTGATTGTGTGTTGAGGAGTCTATCATCTTGAAGCACAAGAGCAAGGAGTTCATCGACATTGCCGAGCCTATTACCTTTTGGAGGGTGGTGCCTCCTAGATTGGTTAGGTGTAGCTTGGGAGCCTCCTACTTCGTGTTGTGGAGTTGAACCAAGAAGTTTGTAAGGGCAAGGAGATCGCCTACTTCGTGAAGATCTACCCATAGTGAGGCTAGTCCTTCGTGGACGGAAGCCGTTATGGCATAGTAAAGGTTGCTACTTCGTGGACCCTTATGGGTGGAGCCCTCCGTGGACTCTCGCGACCGTTACCCTCCGTGGGTTGAAGACTCCATAAACGTGGATGTACGATAGCACCACCTATCGGAACCACGGGAAAAATCTTCGTGTCCCTCATGCGTTTGATCTTCCTATCTCAACTCTTTACTTCATGTGCAATGTCTTTACTTTCCGCTGCTATACTTGTTGACATGCATGTGTAGGGTGTGCTAGACTTGCTATAATTGTTAAAATCTGCCAACCAATTAACTTGGGAAAAGGTTAGGTTTTAAATTTCTACTAGTAGTCTATTCACCCCCCCTCTAGACACTCTTCTAGTGATCCCTCATTTGGATCCAAACGTTTAATGCTATGGTTAGATTTTATCTTAATACTTTTCTCGTAGTTGCGGATGCTTGCGAGGGGGTTAATCATAAGTGGGAGGTTGTTCAAGTAAGAATAGCACCCAAGCACCGGTCCACCCACATATCAAATTATCAAAGTAGCGAGCACGAATCAAACCAACATGATAAAAGTGACTAGATGAAATTCCCGTGTACCCTCAAGAACACTTTGCCTATTACTAGAGACTATTCTGGCATGTCCTTTGCCACAAAAGGATTGGGCTACCTTGCTGCACTTTATTTACCGTTACCGTTACTTGCTCGTTACCAATTATCTTCCTATCAAACTATCTGTTACCAACAATTTCAGTGCTTGCAGAAATTACCTTGCTGAAAACCGCTTGTCATTTCCTTCTGCTCCTCGTTGGGTTTGACACTCTTACTTATCGAAAGGACTACTATTGATCCCCTATACTTGTGGGTCATCAAGAAGCTAATAGTGGGTCAAAGAAATTAGCTATAACGGAAATATCCATAAATTTGCTAGCCATGATGTGGGCTTTGAGAGTAGGAGCGTTGTAGCGGGATGGGGAACGAGGAGACAGAGGAATAAGTGAGTCTAGAGAGAAGAAACGACGGTGACGGATCGAAGAGAAGCTGGCTCTGGCTGCCTCCTCAGGATTCTCTCGTATGTAACCCTAGTAAGCTAGATTAGGCTATGGGCTTTAAGAATTATGGCCTTTTTCTATTATACAATGGTGTGTTGTTGGGCTTACAGTATACTCCCTCCTTTCCGGTTTATAGGGCTCATCTAAAAAATTTCAGATTTCCATTATATAAGGCTCACTTTGAGTCTAATTGAGTTAAAGAGCTTTGAGTTTCACACCACATTTAATGAAAGTGAGGGGATTATTGGTCATGCATGCATCTTATTCTACATGCACCATGGAAATTCAATGAGAGGGAGGGTGTTGCACTTATTGCCTCGGGAGTTGAATAAGTGAGGAATATTTCATTGGGCAATTTTGTATCCACAAAACTCGTGTCATCCACTCACAATCTACCTTGATTGATGAGATTTCAGATTTAAGCCCTATAAACCGGAAAGGAGGGAGTATATACCTAGTGTATATATGCACAGGGCCGGGGGGCCCATCCGGCTGGGCCCTAGGGCGTCGCCCTTCTTGCCCCTATCCAGGGCCGACCCTGATCATCGTGTCATGTGCCTTTACCAGGCAATTCTGGTCTCGTGTTCTCGAAATATTATGCCCAATCACTATTGTTTGACAACTCACCATTGGTCGGTTCTCAAGCCACTGGTGCCAAGCTAAGAAATCAAGCCCCCAAAGAACCTTAAAAAGAGCTTAACTCCCTTATTATCTTGGTGGTGTGGGAAATATGGAAGCATTGGAATGTGTTTACAATGGCGCAATGCCAAATGTTTTCTGTGTTGTTGTCGCCAGTTGCTAACAAATGCGCCCTCTGGTGTTCAGACGGAGCTTTGGGCCTTCAGAAGCTTTTATGTTGGTCGCTTACCTTGGACAATTAGGTTCATGCTTTATTTGAGTTTTGGTCGGGGTTTTTTTTCCGTGTGGTGAGAGTTCTTAGTTAATTTCTTAGGGTGCGCATAGAGGTGTGTTTGGGTAGAGGGAGTTTTTGCCTCACACGTGTACTCATTTTTTTCCTTGATGAATTGATGTGCATGCCACCTGCATGTTCGAGAAAAAATATCATCAGAAAACGAAGATTCATGGGGGGGGGGACAAAACTATTCGAAGAATATTCTTTTAATAAATATTTAGTTTTGGAAAAAAGGTAGACATCATTGTATCAGATTCAGCCAAACAAATTTGTAGTTTAAAAAATGAAATTGTTTCAAAATGAATAGAGAATATGTGAATAAGGAGAATTCATTTATGAGCCCGAGCTCAGATGAACATGTTATCTGGACCTTTTGTTCACCTCGGGATCTTACCTGCACACCGTATTCTCTGTTGTATATTCGTGATGTATCCGAGTGTAAGCTAAATGGGCCTGCCACATTTAATCACAAACCTTAACATCACAAATCGTCTTGTACTAAACGGATAGGCCTTAACATTACAATCGTCCCGATAGATAGTTCCGAGCATCAAAACGCCTCCCTCAATAAAACATGAGTACATGCAAAAAGAAGCATACTTTATGAAAAATAGGAGTGGTACTAGTGTGTTGGTGTTTAGAACAAAAGAAGTTTACATGAATTTTGTAGGAATGGAAACATATAAGAAAATTTTCCTATGTGCCATTTGAATTGTAATATGGTCATGAAATTCCGATGGGAATAATTCCTTTCCTTCACATTGTGTAGGATTCTAAACATATGCTCACACAATCATAGTTTCACTTTCTTTGAGAAGCCGAATGCAACATACCCCCTTCCTTTTCAAAATAATTGAAGTTATATGATTCTACCAAGTCAAATTTCATCGAGTTTGACCAAATCTATATGAAAACATGTAAACATGTATAAAATCAAACTTACTCGATTATATTTATTTGAAATTCATTTTCATATTATACTAGATAATTTCCCGTGACTGCACGTCTATTATTACATTGATGCGCTAAAATCTTGCAAGTTTTTTATGCAATCACCATGATTTACCTGTTATCTTTTTGTTAAGCACTTATTTGGTACAAGAAATATTGAGTTATCAAAGGAAAAAATATTTTGGGGGTAAGTTAATAGAATGTGGGACAATTGATTTCTCTTTAGGAAAAATCTATGGGAGAAAATTTAAAGAGGAGAAGGGAAGATGGGGGACGTATGCAATGAGTTATTTTTTGACAGGGTCATATATAAGGAGGTTGCACGAAGAAGAGGTGAAATGGGATCCACATGTTATTTTTAATTATATTATAGTAGGGACATGAAGGATGTGAGCTCGAGATCACATGCACCCTTTGCAACGGTAATATCAAAAAAACAATTACAAAATTCAAAAAATCTGTATTTTGTTGACAACAAACATTGATGTTTGTTCCACGCGTGTACCGATTTTCGTGATGAAATGAACTTTGTGGTCGTCTCGGCAAAAAAAAATCATGCTCCAAAAAAATTGTTTTTGGAAGCATTTTGAAGCATCATTTTTTTTCTGTGACCTACATGAATGTGATTTTGTCACAAAAATTTGCACGCAGGTGAAAAACACATCAATGTTTGTTAGCAAAAAAAATTAGATATTTTTTTAAATTTTGAAATATGTTTTCCGAATTTAGTGTAGCAAAGGGTGCATGTGAGCTCGAGCTCAAGACAACACTTTGGTATAGTAGTATATATAGAGATAAAGATATATAATGTTTGGCTATGGAAAAGTACTAGAACTTCAATTATCTTGAAACGAAGGAAGTATGTTCTTATCTTAGACCTAGGCATGGGCAGCCTGGCCGGACGGCCCGATCCGACCCGGCCCGAAAATCCCGGGCCGGGCTGGGCCTGATCGTGTCATCGGGCCAGGCTCGGGCCTAAAAAGTGAGCCCGATGGGCAGATTGGGCCAGCTCGGGCTTGCAAAAAACTAATTTTTAGCCGTGGTCGGGTTGGGCCGACCGGGCTTTGTCGGGCTCTCTCATATACAGACAATTTCTGCATGATTCACGTGGAGCATCCAAACAACTATGTTGTACATTTTCTAAAATTTTCTATACGAATATACAGGAAATGACTTGCAGTTCCTACTTTTCCTATTCATGTGCTCCGAACAAGCCCTTGGCATACACCAAAAAAATGTTTTCGTGTAGACTCCAAACAATGCATGCACCTTCACATCCGAATCCAATCGTAATCCATGGACCAACAATAGTCTAAATATCAGGAATTCCTTACTACTCCATCCGTTTCTAAATATAAGACCTTTTAGAGATTTTACTATAGACTACATATGGATGTATATAGACATATTTTAGAATGTAGATTTACTCATTTTATTTTGTATGTAGTCCATAGTAAAATCTATAAAAGGTCTTATATTTAGGAACGGAGGAAGAAGTATTTACATAAGAGTAAAGCCAAGTAAAACGAACCACATGGTAGCTAGTGCGTGGCAGTGAACGCCCTTTTTCATGCATGATGATATCCGGTCAACGGGCACCTTGTACACTTCTCCCTCGCCGGCATCGGCTATGAAGGATTTTTTAAGGACTTGCATTGATTTTTTTAGCATCCCCAAACACCGATGATATTTTTTTTCGAGAATGAAACACCGATGATTTGTCTTTTGGCACCCCTTCCCCCATGCTGATTTTTGTCTACCTCCACCACCGGTCGGCTTGCTCTGCACGAAGCTCCATGCTCCCTGAACGTGTCGCTCCTCCGTGTGCAAGTTCCCGATGGCGTATCGCATCACGTACATGCCGCCCATCACGGGGGAGCTCATGTACGCGCGTCCTGTCGAGTTCACCATCTCCAACAAACCTCCTTTTGAGATCGTTCAACATGAGGCTAATATTGGATCGCTCAACAGGAGGCTAATATATAAAAAAACGAGTATCCCGGTCATATTCCAATCAAACGAAGAATTATCTGACACAAATTTAAAATTTCATCATAATGTTGAATGTTATTGGAATTAATTGTGTAATGTGTTGCAACAAGATTCGGAAGGATTTGAAATGTAAGCGGAAATGTATTACATCGATGAAATATTTGAATTTTGTGTAAATGTTTGTTTAATGTGGACGCAATTAAATGGAATATAATTTATTAGAAATAATATGGAATATATTGAAATATGATTGAATAGAATATTTGAAACACGACCGAAAGCTACTCAAATGTGAATGAACCGTATAGAAACAATTTCTGGAAATGCAGTGGAACCATTTGTTTTGCGAAATGCGTCTATGGCACACGTTAGATTTTTTGAATGCATTGAGAAACATATATGACACATGTTATATTTTTGGAATGCATCTAATTGTTTTGATTTCTCACCGTGCATGGAAAACATATATGACACATGTTAGATTTTTGGAATGCACATAAAGTTACTGTAATACGACTAAAATAATAGATGGGAATGTAATTTTGTATTTCAAATAATTTATTTTAAAACAATGAAAATGGATATAATATTATTGTTTTAATATTCTTTTAACCTTTTGAAATGTCATTGAAAAGTAAAGAACCGTGGAAAATATCTAAAGAAAATTATTTATGATAAATGTTTTAAATTTTTTAGAATAAACAAAAAGTAACATTGTTTCAAATTCAGCTGTTCTTTATGTAATTCAGCACAGGGAATTATTTGGAAATAATAGAGAAAGGTTGAGCAATAGATGAGCTACGTGTACCCACAGTAGGAAAAATGACTTATGAAAACACTCCAAAAAAATATTTACGAAAAAAGAGGTAAGAGGCTAGTGTGTTGTCGGCGCATGATTGATCCATGCCACTACTTCACATCCAAATCCAATATTAATCTACAAACACAGCCGGAGCCATGAAGCTAGATAAATGACCAATGGGTTAGGATTTGAGGAAGCTCGTTATTCTGATTGTTGAGATACTGCAAATCCATCTTCCATAGACCAGGAGTCCAGGACAGTGCACGCCCTAATCCCACGAGTCCCTTCTATTTACCCAAGAGGAAAGCCAACGCGTAAGAACGAATCACGTGGTACGCAGTGTGCGGCGGTGAACGCCATTTCTCATGCGCGCTGGTCTTCGTGGGACGGGCTTCCTGAACCGTACGCTCCTTCGAAGGAGCGGCGGCAGCGACGCCGGCGCCCGCCGGGATCAGCACGGAGTCGGCTTGCTCCTGCACGACGCTCCACGCCTCCCGGACGTGCTGCTCCTCCGTGAGCGAGTTCCCCACGGCGCACCGTAGCACGTACATGCCGCCCGCCACTGCGCAGCTCATGCACGCGCGCCCCGTCGCGTTCACCGTCTCCAGCAGCCTCCGGTTGAGTTCGTTCGTGGCCTCGGCCGTACCGTCATCGGCAGCGGGGCGGAGGCGGAAGCACACGAGCCCGAACCGCGCCGGCACGGGCACCTCGAACCGCGGGTCGGCGCGCACCATGGCCTCGAAGGCCGCGGCCATGCGCACGTGGGCGCGCACGAAGCCCCGGAGGCCCTCCACGCCGTGGCAGCGGAGCACGAGCCACAGCTTCAGCGCGCGGAACCGGCGGCTCAGCGCCACCTGCCAGTCCTTGTAGTCTACGACGGCCGCCATGCCACCGTGACCCCCCGGCCCCGATGCCCCCGGGTCCTTGAGGATCACGTCGTCGTCCGTGCTGAGTGCCGCCACGAGCGCCGCGGGGTGACGCACCCACAGCGCGCAGCAGTCCATATTAGCCATGAGCCACTTGTGCGGGTTCGTGCTGAACGAGTCCACGGCCTCGGCGCCCGCGGCGATGTGGCTGAACTCCGGGCAAATGCACGCGGCGCCGGCGTAGGCCGCGTCCACGTGCACCCACACGCCGTGTCCCGCCACAGCGGCGCACAGCTCGCGGAGAGGGTCGACCGCCGCCGTGGGCGTGGTTCCCACAGTCGCGCACAGGAATAGTGGGACTCTCCCCGCAGCCTCGTCGGCGCGCACGGCGGCCTGCAGCGCCGCCGGCGACAGCGTGAAGCCGCTCTCGCGGCACGTAGGTATCTCCCGACAGTTCGCCCGACGAATGCCGGCGACGTGCGCGGCCTTCTTGAACGAAAAGTGTGTCTGGTCGGAACAGTAGACGACGAGGTCGCCCATTCTCTCCTCGCCTCCTACCTCGGCGAGCTTCCGGTCCCTCGCGGCGACGATGGTGCAGAGCATGGCCTCGCACGACGTCCCCAGCAGTGTGCCGCCTCCGCCGCCGCAGAAGAGCAGCTGCTCCGGGAGGTGCAGCGCCTTGCCGAGCCAGTCCGTGACGACGACCTCGAGCTCGGTGGCCGCCGGCGAGGCGGCCCACGTGAAAGGTTTGATGTTGAGGCCCGCGGCGAGGGCCTCGCCGAGCGCGCCCACGTTGCTGGCCGTGGCCGCGAAGTGCGCGAAATGACGGGGGCTCTGCCAGTGGGTGACGCCGGGAAGGATGAGCTCGCGGACGTCGCGCAGCGCCGAGGCGAGGGCGTCGGGCTCCGGCCACGCTGGCGCCGTGTTGGGAAGTTGTCGGGCTAGGAACCCGGGAGCGACGGCCGGGCGGACGGGGTACTCATCTATGCGGTCGTAGTAGTCCGCGATGAAGTCCACAACTTGACGTCCCTGACGCCGGAACTCGCCGGCGTCTAGCGGAAGGGGTAGGGGTCCAACTCCGAGCGTAGGCGTAGCAGCCGCAGCCGGGGTAGAGAGCCGTTGCCCCCGGCGGTGTCGTTGGCGTGGTTGAAGCTTGCCATGGGTGGCAGGGGCAAGACCTAGAGCTTGATCGAGTGGAGGGCCTACACTGGCTTCTGAATGCAGTGAGGTGTGGAGTACGTAGGGCTCATTTAAAGGCCGGCGTGCATATGCATACTCGTATTTAACAAGCATTAACGTTTAACATGAGAAGCTATACTAACAATACAGTACTCATTAACATCCTAACGGTACTTATTAACAACCACCTGGTCGACGACAGCTAAACAGTACTCCTCATCAACTCCCACGTGCTCGGTTCCAAACATGATAAGTACTGTAGCCGAGCCACCTGGCTGACGACAATACTCCCTCCCTTCCATAATGCATATAGATTTTCTGAAAATTCAAACTTTACAAACTTTGATCAAGTTTATAGATAAAACTATCTATATCTATGATACAAAATGTATGTACGGGGTTGCTAAATCTCGGTCGACCGAGGCTTAATCAAGTCTCAGTCAATGCTATATTCATGAGATTTTATGTGAAGATTCGTGTATTTTTTTATATGTTATGTCAATTGACCGAGACTTGATAAAATCTCAATCGACTGAGATTTATCCACATCCATATATATAATACGAAAACATGTCATACAATGTGTTTAATAATATATATTTGGCATTCTAGATCTATATATTTTTCTCTATAAATTTAGCCAGTGAAGTTTAACTTCTCAAAAGATCTATACACATTTCGTTGTGAAATGGAGAAAGTAGTATGCTGATGCCTCCATGGCTCCAAAAAGTTTGGATGTCCAGGATGGAAACAAGACAGCAGAGTCGCTGACGGCAACACTCTCTCCATGGCTTCTAATTTTTTTTAGTACAAAGTTATACTAAATCAACGATAATTAATATAGACCAAAGCGAGTAATATTCCCGCAATAAAGAAGACAATAGTATTCCGAACCCGTCCATTTCATGTAAGATCTGATACACCCCTCTCCATTTTGTTTGATGTTTGGGTAAAAAAAAAATTCCTAAACACATCATGCCGGTGATCGGCCCGGTAAAAAATAGACCTAGATGGGTTCCTCATGCCGGCCCTAAATGCCTGGGCTGACCGACAAATCTCATATCCAGCCTAAATCTAGGACGGTATGGGGAGGCCCGGGCGTGTGCGTCACGTCGGATATGTCTCACGCTGGCCCATCCAGACCCCACATATACTCTCCATTCGCTTGTCGGAATAAATCATAGCCACTTCACTCCACTTCGCTTCGCCCCCAAGCTTCCTTCCGACGATCTCTGACTCCCTTCAGCATGTCGGGTAGCGGATCCGACTTCGACCGCTCTGAATCCGTTGACTAGGGTGTCGTCCCATGCGGGATGGAGGAGATTATGTCCGTCTGCATTGCTCTTCGCTGCTTCCGGGAGGAATGTGCCCGGCTGATATCAGGATCTTTCCGGCGTGAATCCATTGCGTAGACGCAATGTGCGCTTGGATCCACCGGGACTGGAGGATTGCGGTCCGTTAGCCTCCCCATCTCCGGTCTGCCGGCATATGAGTGCTAGAGGGGTCGGTGTACTCACCGTGGGAAAGAGGGGATGAGGATGGCTGAGGCCCGCCTCATTCTACAAGAAAGACGGCAAGGGCGCTCACAAGCGCAAGGCTAGTTGTGGATGATCTTTCTCCATGGCTAGTATGTAGGTAGAACATATAATTTTTTATAGTCTGATGACATGTAGTGATATACTAGTAGCCAGACGATATATTTTGCATCGTAGATATAGTCATGTATTTGTATGAATTTGAAATTTGCTAATTAAGATATCCGATTGTGTAAATAAAAATTTGTGACGTGATCGATCACTATCCGTGAACACGTCATTGATGTCCGCAGCTGTAATGCTCTTAGAGCATCTACAACTGGACCTCTCAAACCCGCCTCATACGCCCGGGCAGGCCGCCCGGTCACTGCCCGGTCACTTTTTTTTACCCAGACGGGCCTCTCAAACGGCCCTCAAACGCCCGGGCTGACCGGCACCCCCCATCCAGCCCAAATATGGGGCCGATATGGGGCGCCCGGGCGCGCCCGGGCATGCCCGCCACGTCGGACTGACGAACGGGGCCCAGCCGGAAACGCCCGCCAACCCGGCGGTCCGAAGGTCGTCTCCTCCGCCGGACCGGTCGCGCCGCGTGTCGCAGCTCCGGCGGGCCGCGTAGTGCATTGCCCGGCTATTTAAGTGCACCGGCGGACCCCGAAACCCTACATCCACATCTTCCTCCTCCTCATGTGCGCCGCCGCCGCCAGTTTCCACTCCACCCATCCGCATCAATGCCCCCACGCCGCCGGGTGAGGAGCCAGGCGTTCCTGACGCCGGAGCGCCGGCTCGAGCTCCTTGAGCGGATCCTGAATAGGCGCGAAGCCCGGATCGCCGCGGGGCTACCTCCGGATGTAGTGGATCCGGAGGAGAAGTCGGAGTCGGAGGAGGTGGAGGTGGAGGAGGAGGATGAAGAGGTGGAGGAGGAGGGGGATGAGCCGGGGGAGGAGGATGTGGGGGACGCTGGCGACGGGGATCTCCGGGCGAAGCAGCAGGCCATCCTCGATTCCCTCCGGTCGGAGTCGGAAGCGGATGCAAGACGCCGTCGCCGGCAGGAGATGGAGGCGCAAGAAGCCGCGGAACACGCGGAGTGCTTGGCCTACATCGATGAGATGGAGCAGGAGGAGGATGAACCGGAGCCCTCCTCCCCGCCCGTCCAGCCGGCGCCCGGCTCCGTCGTCGTGGACATCACCGACGACGAAGAGTAGCTAGGGTAGTATGTAGGATTTTCTTTGCATGCTTTTGTATGGATATAGGGGATGGAATTTGAGAGATGCGGATGTGGAGTGCCTAATTTGAGGCGTGTCCGGTCAGTGCCCGCGGACGCGTCCGGGCGCGTCCGCGGGCGTTTGAGGGGCCGAATTTGTCATATCCGGCTGTAGATGCTCTTAATTCTTCTACTAGTTGAGGACGAGCAGGAAAACATTTTTCTTTCTTTTTTTCCTTGCACGAGCGGGGGTTCCGATCGAGGCATTTTGCACGAGTCAAGTCGGCAACGGTTCGTACTTCACGGCCAATTAATTAAGTGTACCACGAGCCCTCAAAAAATAAAATCAAGGCTGCGTTTGGCAGCAAGGTTTTTTTTAAGTTTTCAGAGCATACTGAGGTTTCTGAAAAAGATCATGGTTTTCAATACTTTGATGTGTTTGGCTGCAGCAAAAAACTGAAGTTTTGCAAACCACGGTATCCGAGAAACCAAGGTATTGTTGCTGTATTGGAAAAAGAGGCCCGGACCTCTTTTTTCTAAACCGAACGGCGCACTTGACGTCGACGTCTACGTGAGATAACAATATCCGACGAGATCGCCTCCTACTTCTCCTCCCCCCCCCCCCCCCCCCCCCCCGACTGTTATATCTCCTGCTAATTAGCTGATTCTGTTTGATTCGCGTACGTTTGTCTCTTGGGTGCTTCTTCTTCCAGCCGGCGTCACCTGGGAGTATCCCATCTCTTCTCTCGGCCATGAGTCAATCGAGCTCACCACCAGGCAAAAAAGGTATGCGCTCGTCTATGTCCTATCTTTAATTATTTTCCCAGTCCGGTGATCGTAATACTGCCGCATGGGGCGGCATATTGATTATAGATGTGAAAGTTGGATGGGACGAGGGCACTGATTAGTTTCCGGCGAGTAGCACATGTCTTCATTAGTTCATGGAGTAGATGGACTGATCTTTCTGGAGAACCCTCGGGCGCACAAGGCTATGCAGCTAGCCAATGCAGTACAAACGACGCATGTACAGGCACATAGATTTTTGGCCCGGCTGGAAGTACATGAACGTATAGA
Organism: Elymus sibiricus; assembly: GCA_039707655.1. NCBI lineage: Eukaryota > Viridiplantae > Streptophyta > Magnoliopsida > Poales > Poaceae > Elymus > Elymus sibiricus. Next base: position 365,197,653 of record CM077663.1, on the reverse strand, counting down.
AATAATATAATGGCAACACTCCTAAGATTGCATTAGTTTAATCTAGTTGATTTATATGAACTTAAGATGCAATGTGCTCTTGATCAATCATGTACGTCCTTGTTCAATTGATCCTGCCATTAAAGGCCGACTGATCCTTCTATTTTTGCACTTGTCTAGTTAGCTCAGCATCTAGCTATAGTCATGTTGAGGACTACATCATCTTTTACTTGGCTGATGTAATTATAGGTCCATCTTGAACTAACAATTTAAAAACACTTGCAGTGACAAAAAAGGATAGAGCAGCATGGACTAATGGTCGCTTAGCTTTTCTAGTGTCAATGATGAAAGAGTACTCAGATGTAGGGAAGTACCGTGGCCAGAATGGGTGGACCAAGGAAGGATGGCATTCTATGAAAAACCGATTAAATGCGAGGCCTCCTGGAGCTAATTTTACTGTTCAACAACTGAAAGATAGGGAGCAAAGGCTGAAGAAGGAATTGAATGTCGTCAAGTCTATTGTAGAGAAGAGTGGATTTGGTTGGGATCCCAAGAACAAAGTTCCAACGGCTTTAGATGAAAAATGGGAGGAGCTATCAAGCGAACAACGCAAGTGGAGGCACAAACCATTCCCCTACTATGATATTCTATATGAAATTCATGAAGGTTTGTTTTTGACAATGATTAAAAAAATAAGAAGCTACTCCTATCATGTCACTTATTAGTCACGTAACTTGTACGCAGGTAAAATGGCAGAAGGCAAGCATTGCAAAAGGACAACTGATGGTACTAAAGAGAGGTCCAAGAATGTGTCTCATCTTCTTGAACATGGAAGCTATACTGATGATGTTATGAGGGCTGCTAGTATGGATTCTCCTGAGGCAACACTATCTGCTCCGGGATCAGTAATGCCAGACTATGACTGGGGCGGAGATATGTATGGCGATGATGTTGATTTATCATATGCCGGATATTCAGAACCTCTAGGGGGTAATGAAAATCATGTTTCAGCAGTAGAAGATTTAACAAGTGTGGATTCACCTCGAAGGAAGAGGCTTCGGAATTCAAAAGGATCTGATGATGGAAGTGAGAAAACTAAGGGAAAAAGAGGTAAGGACATTGCGTTCGCCAACTTGGTTTCTGTGAGGGAAGAAGAAATGCAGACTTATAAAGAAATGAAGACAAAGCAAATTGAGAGCTACAAGGAAATCAAGATGGCCCAAATGGAAAGGAATGACCCAAAAAATGATCCTTATGGCATGCCAAACTGTATTCAGAAACTTAAAACATTGGGACTCACACCAAGTGAACAACACAAGATGATCAAACATCTGAAAGAAGATATGTTAAACCGTCAAACATTCATGGAAGTGGACGATGATGTTCTTTCTATGATTATTCAAGAAGTGGTGGCCCCGCATGTCTGAAGGATACCGAAGTAGGAGACATTTTATTTAATCATGTTAGCATTTCATTTATACATCAGTTCAGTCCCATGAATCGTTGTCAATTAAGTAGTACCATGTTTCTTTCTATTCTGAATAAAGGAAGCACAAACCCTATTGATTCCGTTTAATAATTCCTCGTATACAATATTAATATTTTATTTTATTGTACTCATGACACATCCAACATACGCTAAAATAAATGAATTTATTTTATTCAGGACACTTCTAAACAAAAACATATATAATGAGAACAAATGAAAGTCATGCAGTATTTCTTCTAGTCCGTCTGAGATAGTCTTGATAGTCTTTCCACATGGCATCGGCTATTTCATCCCTTTTTGTGATACCTAGTGCTCGCCGCTCATTGAGAGAATGTATATCATTTGTATACTTCATATCTCCACTTGGAACATCAATTATTTTTATTGGATCTATCTCTGATTCAACTTGGTCCTACCATTGTTCGCCGCCCTCATTACTACAAATAAAATTATGAAGAGCACAACATGCAATCGCAATTTCTGCTTGTGAGTCGATGGGGTATTGCGACGCACACTTCAGTATGGGGAAACGCTTCTTCAGAACTCCAATTATACGCTCAATATGATTACGAAGTTGTGCATGCCTCAGATTGAATAGCTCTCGAGGGTTTTGCGGCCGCTGATTGCATTTAGCTTGCTCCACCAAATGGTACCTTACATTGCGATAAGGTGCAATGAAATTAGGTGTATTCGCATAACCCGCATCCATCAAATAAAACTTTCCTTCGGGGACATAGAAGTTATTTTCAAGAGCATCTTGTAGAACTCGAGCGTCAGAAGCTGAACCTTCCCATCCGCTGCTGACATGGACGAAACGATTATCAAAATCACATGCAACCATGACATTTTGTGACAATGTTCCCTTTCTGTTACGATATGGATCTTGGTCTTTCGGAGATATGCTAATCGGAATATGCGTTCCATCTATTGCTCCAATACAATCCTATAAAAAATTACATACAATGAATTTTTTGTATTTATATTTGGCTATAGCATTGAAGGGTTAAAATTTGAATAATACCTTGAAATATGGCATAAATTTTGTATTGCTTGCAACTTTGAAAGGAACGTTAATTGGAGGCAATTGTATTACACTTCCAGACAATATCATGAGGGCGTTCAACACAATATTGAAATAGCGACTTATTGTCTCACCACTATGCTGAAATTGCCCTTGGAGTGTACGATTGGTTGCATTCTTTGAAACAGCATATAAAAATATGCCTACTTGTTCTTCCACCGAGACAAAATCTGTATCTCTTAGATGGCATCTCTCTCGAAGGCACTGGACCAAGTTACGAAAAATATACGGCTCCATTCGAAAATCTCGCTTGCATCTTAATTCATGACCTTCTAGAACTTCTCGCACGTACCGATCTCCTGTAAGGATTGATGTATGAATACGTGTGTGGTTGGCCGAGCTTCTGTCATTACCATACAAAGCTTCGATGATAGCCAATTCATCATCTTCTCTACGTTTGCGCGTCAAAAAATTGCCCAACATTCTGATTGGCAATATAACACACCTACAAAAATATGCATATGACATCTCAGGTATACACTTTTCCTAGATCCCCAAAAACATGATTGATAATAGAACGTACATGATAACTTGCCGTAAATCACATTCGCAAACCAGGAGAAACTTGTTGCGTGAAGACTAGATTATGTGTTCGTTTGAAGAGGGGCATATATAGGTTGATTAGTTGAAGCCTTCAATGCCAGCAGCCAATGCAAAGGCCATACGTGATTCCAGGATAGCATTATTGTAGGTTAAGTGACGTGCATGTAGGTGCAGCTAGGATAGACCTATTCTACAGATCCTAACGTGTGCATGGCGGCTGCATGCAGCCGGCTGCTAACGGCAGCTGCTAATTACTCGGTCATCGACGGAAATGCTCTGGTCAAAACTTAGATAAAACAACACCAGCCAAACACACGTAAAACTGAGAAAACATTGGTATTAAGAAACTGCGGTATTACTTGCCCATCCATGGGAATACTTTGGTTTTCAATTACCACAGTTTTGTAGAAACTTTGCTGCCAAACTTAGCCCAAGTGTACCACGTGAGGCACGCCGATTCCTTGCTACGGCGACGCAAAAGAAAGATTCCTCGCTACAGTCGAATGATTGGCCGGACGCGAGACCGCAACAGTATTTCCATGCCGCACATCGCTATACGGCCACAATAATACGTACTACCCGTTTCATTTTTCTCCTTTGCGAAAATACAGAAAAGGAGAGGCACTGCGCTCACGTACAGTGACGCGTCATCAGCCTGGACGTCCAACGCGGCGACGGTGACGAAGGGGTCGCCGGCTTTGGTTGCCGCGCCGGCACACCCACTTGGCCGGGTCGTTGTTCCCGCCAGTGTTTTGTCCGGCGAGGTCTGCTCCGTCTCCGTCATGGTGTGTGGTGTGTATGCAACAGCAAGACAAGATTCGTTTCTTCGAGCAACTGTATTCATGCATCCTCACCACATGTTGTTTTACGTCACAGTTGATTCTACATGACACGCGGGATGTATCGACACGTACGCCTCGTAATTATTTCATCAGACGCGACATTCTCTAGGATTTGGATGGATCCTCCACACGCTCGCTAGCTCTCGTGTACAAATGCTCGGCAAGGGTTGCTACCATGCATTTGAAGTGTTATATGCGTGAATTTATTGCTAGCTGACACGTGTTTTTCATTTTTAGCTGACCTTTCCGTTTGGTTCGTTACTACTCCCCATTCTTAAATATAAGTTTTTTTTTATAGATTTCACTAAAAACTACATACAAAGCAAAATGAATGAAACTATCCGTATGTAGTCCATACTGAACCCTCCAAAGGACTTATACTTAGAAACGAAGGGAGTAAGTTTTTTCTTTTGTGTTTTGCTTTTGACTTTTTAACGCAGTACAATGTAGATGTTCACATACACGCATCTCTATTAACTAAGATTGATGAAGTCAACGTTGACGTCTTGGTAGTCGATGTTGGTACCCACATATACACATATACCCACCCCTATGAACGCACACAAATACACACTATCTCTATGAGCACCTTCAAGATACCGAGCTGACACAATATCTTGAGATTGACAAAGTCACCGTAGGCGTCTTCGTAGTACACGTTGATGCCCACACACACACACACACATACACTCACTCATATGAACGCACGCACACACACCCTACCTCTATGAGCACCTCCGAAATACTAAGATGGCACAAAATCTTTAGACTGACGAAGTCTCTACAGATTCCTTTGTGGTCGACGGGGACTTCTCCTCCTACTGAACGAACATTGCCTAAATGAATGAAATAAATCTATGTAAATGTGAGCACTCATAGCATAGTCTAAGACTTGAACCCTGGTGGGTTGATAGCACCATAAGGAAGCTAACCATGTGAGCTACGCTCAATTCACGCTACCAGTTTTTTGATGGGTGTTAGTTTGATTGGTTCATCCCTTTGACTCGGTTTAAAAAAGGAATGCACCACTTTACAACTACATCTTTTTTAAAATAGTTATCTTTAGGTCACCTTTATACTTTTTACAAATTATATTTATTTATCTTTGCCAGATTATCCGATTCTTTCTTAGACATCAACTTCATTGTAAATGAAGAAAATCCCATTCTCTCCTTCGCAATAATTATTTTTACTGATCAATTTTCTAATTTTAATTCCCGACGTTTCTTCCATGCAAAAGAACTAGGTATGCAAAGTTGTATCTTATATAATAATCTAAATAATACAATTTAATTTCTCAGATTTCAAATGTACAAATGAATGGTTTTTCAAGTGATCGTTATTCATATAGCAATTCTGGTTCTTAAGGGTGTACCAACACATTGTTTTGATGCTCCATGTAAGTTTCTCCAACCCTCCTTCCACATGTTGTCAATAAGAATTTTCAATTCAAAGATGAATCTTCTTGAATTGATCAAGTAAACATATGCTTCAGTTCAGAAGTTCTTTCTAGCATTGTCCTATAGTTAGCTAGGCATGCATGTTTGACATTTCCAACTTTTTCATATGATGTCTTTGTCATGTGTATCCTTTTGAAAGATATGAGTATATTGATTATCATCTACTGTCGAAAAGACAAAGCTTGCCTGTCCATATGAGCATTGTTGTGGCATTTTTTTGTGTGTCCCCTTTTCTTACATGAAACGACTATCTTCCAGTACTAGCCTTGATTCATTTGCTATTAAATACCATTATTATCAACTAAATCCGTAAGTTTCAGGGAAAAAAAATTATCTTTATGTCGGTCAAAGCAAAAATCGAATTAACATAAGGTTGGTTCTTTGGCAACTATTTAGTTTGGCAGTCAAGAAAATTTTAATTTTTTTTGCAGAAAGAACTCTTTTCAGTGTTAGATTGCCTTGGATAATGGGATGTTTTAGGTTTGATGGGTTTAATTATTAGTTTCTCTTCTTTTATCTCTTAGTGGTTAGAAGCAATCGGCAATATTTTTAGATGACATAAGCTCACTTTATCGTGACACTATAGTTGGAACTAAGTCCCCTATTAATTTTAGACTTGTGGTTAAGGTAAATTTGATGTTTTGGTTCAATAAGTCATAAACAAAACCATGGATTAATATCTTTTTTCTCAAATATTTAGAGCCATAGAGAACGTTTAAACGATAATTCGAATACATTATTTTTGCATTACATAAGATTATATAAGGATCTGTTGTAAGCCCATGTTAACCGATTATGATGTCACTTTTGTGAAAAAAAAATCATGATTACCCATTAGAGTTCCAAAAAATGCCACGAAAAGGGAACCAAAAGCTGCCTTTTTGATGCCTTTGCATATGATACCTATAACACTTACAAGCATGAGAGTAGCTTCTCCATCGTCGGCTTCCTACTTGGGAGTAGCTATTTGAAGATTTCAGAGTAAATAAAAAAAATGAATATACTATCACAATTGGAGAGTCATACCATGTGTGTTACTGGAAGATCTCACTGTTTTAGCCTTTCAATCTTCTATTTCACATTTTCTTATGATAGCTAAGTTGTAAAGAAACTATTGTACTTCACTAGATTTAATTTTTTCATTAGCAAATTTGTCTCATCTAGCCACTGCAATGTATTAACATAATGTTTGACCAGACGTACTTTTCCACGCATCCAACATGTGTACTATGTTGTTTTTGTAGGTTTTAATCAGCAACAATAATTGTATAAGTCAAGAGCATTTGCACGGGCACCGCGTGCCGCCGCACCTTCGCTAGTATATATTATCACTCGTTCCGTAGTTTGATTAGGAGCCAGGTTCCAGGGCCGAAATTCATCTATGGCATACTGATATCCTATGTCCAATCTGTGGCTGTTGCACATGACAAGAGATAGAGTTGCGTCTGTCCCCATGTAGAGTTGCGTCTGTCCCCATGTACTCGAAAGTCAAAATTTGGAACGGAAATAGTGGACATGTTCAAGGACAACGAGTAGCCGGAGACGGGTTTCGTTGATCTACGTAGTACACGTAGTCTTTTTATTTGCATGGTTTATATGGTTTTAAAATTTTATATAGTGTGAGAAGTTCAGATGTATAGAGAGGAATTTGAGTCATGCCAGGTCAGTGCCTGCCGACACTCCGGGCGCATCCGCGGTTGTTTGAGTGACCAGATTTGTCAAGCTCGGTTGTAGATGCTCTAAGGTCATGAATCCACGTGTCTCAAGTTGAGGGCTTTGGCAAGTAAAGTCGAGTCTGTTTTGAAGACAATGCGAAGAGCTCCTGTATCCACCGCAAAGTCGACTGCATTTGCCATTGCAGACAGCTCAACGCGGAAGGCGTCATGAACATTCTTTCCCATGTCAGCTCTTGCCTGCACCACAACCCCGGAGTTGTCTCGAGCCACATCGCCCCGTCCACATGTAGCGTGTAATAGCGAAGAGTAATATGAGTACTATTTTAATTTTGCATGCATTTTTGTTGCATCATCGTACCGTCATGTCTAATTTTCATTTAATTTTGAAATTAGGTTGACTCAAACCCTCAATATTCTTTAAATGCAAACCCTTATTAGAATGCAATTCAATAAAGTGAATAGATTTGAAATCTATTTTGAATTGAGGGATGTCACATGGTGATTTCTCTTTTAAATCTACAACTTAGTATTCTAATATTTACAGGAAGCTACAAAAAATATTTGATGAGTTTTGGAACCAATATCAAGTACATTTAGTATGACCCCAATTAATTTTAAAATGGGACTTATTTCTTAATAATATGACTAAAAAATACACCCTCCGTATCAGAATATAAGACCTTTTTTGATACAAAACGTCATATATTTTGATATGTAGGAAGTTTTGAATATTTGAATGCAGATAATAGGTGATCGATCGCCAGGGAAGGGGCCTCCAGCGACCGAATTTGTCGCTGGGGTGAGTTGCTCCGAGCAAACGCCTCAGCCGCCCCTCGATCGTTTGCCAGGGGAGGAGCCAGGGCAAACCCCGTTAGCCCATAGGCCGAGTTACTATTGTAATTTTATTTTTAAATGCCATGCACGAAAAATAATACCTATTTTCTAGTTAAAACAGATAAAAAATGTCACAATATTACAGAAAATGTCCATGTACCTAAAAAAGCCATCTCTTGATAATAAAAACTGCCATCTTAATATAAAAAACGACCCCTTTAAAATGAAAATGCCATCTCTTAATATCAAAACTTCATTTCTTAATATAAGAATGACATCCCATAAAATGATTTAAAATGCCATAAAAATGTCATCTCTTTGATATAAGAAATGAAATCTCTTAATATAAAAATTGACATCTCTTAATACAGAAATGACATCTCTTTAAATATAAAAAATGGCATCTCTTATATAAAAAAATAACATGTACCCTTTAAAATGAAAATGCCATCTCCTTAAATAAAAAAGGCCATCTCTTAATATAAAAAATGCCATTTATTAATATAAAAATATCATTTATTAATATAAAAATGGCATCTCTTAAAATGATTTAAAATGGCATCTCTTAATAATAATAAAATGCCATCTCTTTAATATAAAAATGCCATCTCTTAATACAAAAAATGACATCTCTGTAAATATAAAAATGTCATCTCTTAATATAAAAAATGTGTCATATCTTGCACCCAACGCGGGTAAGAGGATTGTCAAGCCCCTTGAACTCGTTACTTACAAGTATTAAATACTGATAGATAGATATATATAAATATAAAATAAAATAACAGAAAATAAAAGGCAACAATATTTTTAGGGTTTTAGTAATAATATTTATGTAGACCCAGGGGCCATAGTTTCTGCTAGAGGCTTCTCTCTCGAAGATAGCATACGGTGGGTAGACAAATTACTGTTGGACAATTGATAGAATAGCGCATAGTTATGACATCTTATTCAAGGCAATGGTCATGTATATAGGCATCATGTCCATAAGCAGACTGACTCCTGCCTGCATCTACTACTATTACTCCACACTCATCGACCGCTATCCAGCATGCATCTAGAGTATTAAGTATGAAACAGAGTAATGCTTGGAGCAAGATGACATGATGTAGACAAAATAAACTCAATTAATATGAATTAACCGCATCGTTTTATTCTTAATGGCAGCAATACAATACGTGTCATGTCCCTTTCTGTCACAGGGATTGAGCACCGCAAGATTAAACCCATCACAACGCAGCACTCCTGCTGAAGATAAATAAATCTAGTTGCCAAACCAAACCGATAGATTGGAGAGAAATACGAAGCTATAACAATAATGCATAAAAGAATTCAAAGAAGACTCAGTTAATATTCATGAATAATCTCATCATAAACCCACAATTCATCGTATCCCAATAAACATGCCGCAAAGTAGATTACATCGAATAGATCACCGCGGGATCACGGTGAACTTTGTATTGAAGATCAAAGAGAGAGAGAGAGAAAGCCATCCAGATACTAGCTATGGACCCGTAGGTCTGTGGTGAACTACTCACACAACATCATGAGAGCAGAAAGGTTGATGTAGCTTCCAAGTCTTATCTTTTTCCAGAAAAAATCATAAAAAAAATTGTTGCATTTGGACTTCGTTTGGTACTGATTTCCTGAAAAGCCAAAAACACGCAGAAAAAAACAACTGGCACTAGGCGCTGGGTTAATAGGTTAGCTCCGAAAAATGATATAAAACATCATATAAATGCATATAAAGTATCCAAGAATGATAATATAATAGCATGGAACAATTAAAAATTATAGATACGTTGGAGACGTATCAGCATCCCCAAGCTTAATTCTTGCTCGTCCTCGAGTAGGTAAATGATAAAACAGAACTATCCAACATGTAATCTCTTTTAGGTATGATCTTTGAGAAACAATTATCTAATAAACATCAACATAATAATATCCATAAACATAAATAATATGATCATTAACTTTCAAAATATACGATCCTTAAAGAATGTTACTCCCCACTCATTTTATCATATTAGCATGGCATGACTCCATGTTCACCACATAAGTACAAATCATGAGCACCACGATGTCAAGTCAGGCAATTGGATCGTACTTCTAACGCACTTCAGAATTTTCAACCTCACTCAATACATGAGCGTGAACCATGGATATAACATATGGGTGGAATAGAGTATGGTGGTAGAGATCAAAAGGAGTCAAAGTGGAAAAGAAAGGCTCGCATCAACTAGGCGGACCAATGGGCTATGAAGATGCCCATCAATCGATATCAATGCGAGAGTGGGTATTACCATGCAACGGATGCACTAGAGCTATAAATGTATGAAAGCTCAACGAAAGCTAAGTGGGGTGTGCATCCAACTTGCTTGCTCATGAAGACCTCGGGCATTTGAGGAAGCCCGTCATCAGAATATACAAGCCAAGTTACATAATGCTACTTCTTGAGCTTGCGTTGGTTTTCCCTTGAAGAGGAAAGGGTGATGCGGCAAAGTAGATAAGTATTTCCCTCAGTTGTTGAGAACCAAGGTATCAATTCAGTAGGAGGTACAAGCAAGACCCCAATCTTTGCACCTACACAAACAATCAAACACTTGCACCCAACGCTATAAAGGGGTTGTCAATCCCTTCACGGTTACTTGCAAGGATGAGATCTAATAGAGATAGATATAAAAGATTACTAAAACAAAAGTAAAAAGATTGCAGCAAAGTATTTTTGGTAATTTTGGTTTATAGATCTGAAAATATAATATGGAAAATAGACCCGGGGGGCATAGGTTTCACTAGAGGCTTCTCTCTTGAAGGAAAATAATACTGTGGGTGAACAAATTACTGTCGAGCAATTGATAGAATAGCGCATAGTTATGACGATATCCAAGGTAATGATTATGCATATAGGCATCCCGTCCGTGTCAAGTAGACCGAAACGATTCTGCATCTACTACTATTACACCACACATCGACCGACTCCTGCCTGCATCTAGAGTATTAAGTTCATAAAGAACAGAGTAACGCATTAGGTAAGATGACATGATGTATAGGGATAAACTCAAGCAATATGATGAAAACCCCATCTTTTTATCCTTGATGGCAACAATACAAATACGTGCCTCGCTACCCCTACTTTGTCACTGGGTGAGGACACCGCAAGATTGAACCCAAAACTAAGCACTTCTCCCATTGCAAGAATTACCAATCTAGTTGGCCAAACCAAACCAATAACTCGAAGAGACTTGCAAAGATATGAAATCATGCATATAAGAATTCAGAGAAGATTCAAATAATATTCATAGATAATCTGATCATAAACCCACAATTCATCGGATCTCGACAAACACACCGCAAAAGAGTATTACATCGGATAGATCTCCATGAAGATGATGAAGAACATGGTATTGAAAAACATAGAGAGAGAAGAAGCCATCTAGCTACTAGCTATGGGCCCGAAGGTCTGAGGTGAACTACTCACGCATCATCGGAGGGGCAATGGAGTTGATGTAGATGCCCTCCGTGGTCGAATCCCCCTCCGGCAGATTACCGGAAAAGGCTCCAAGATGGGATCTCACGGGAACAGAGGCTTCCGGCGGCGGAAAAGTATTATCATGGCTCTTTTTGGTATTGGGGGAATATTTGGGAATTTATAGGCCGAAGATTAGGGTTAGGAGGCCTGCAGGGGGGCCACAAGCCAGGGGGCGCGCCCCCCTAGGGCGCGCCCTGCAGGCTTGTCGCCTCCCGGCAGGTCTCCTTCCTTCCTCTCCAAGACTGGTAGGTTTCTTCTGGTCCAAGAAAAATCATCCCGGAGATTTTATTCTGTTTGGACTCCGTTTGATATTCCTTATCTGCAATACTCAAAAACAAGGAAAAAACAGAAATTGGCACTGGGCTCTAGGTTAATAGGTTAGTCCCAAAAATAATATGAAATAGCATATTAATGCATATAAAACATCCAAAACAGATAATATAATAGCATGGAACAATAAAAAATTATAGATACGTTGGAGACGTATCAAGCATCCCCAAGCTTAATTCCTGCTCGTCCTCGAGTAGGTAAATGATAAAAAACAGAATTTTTGATGTGGAATGCTACCTAACATATTTATCCATGTAATATTCTTTATTGTGGCATGAATGTTCAGATCCATAAGATTCAAAACAAAAGCTTAATATTGACATAAAAACAGTAATATTTCAAGCATACTAACAAAGCAATTGTGTCCTTTCAAAATAATATGGCCAAAGAAAGTTATCCCTACAAAATCATAAAGTCTGGCTATGCTCCATCTTCCCCACACAAAGTATTTAAATCATGCACACCCCCGATGACAAGTCAAGCAATTGTTTCACACCTTTTATGTTCTCAAACCTTTTCAACTTTCACGCAATACATGAGCGTGAGCCATGGATATAGCACTATAGGTGGAATAGAATATGGTGGAGGTTGTGAGGAAAAGGAGAAGATAGTCTCACATCAACTCGGCGTATCAATGGGCTATGGAGATGCCCATCAATAGATATCAATGTGAGTGAGTAGGGATTGCCATGCAACGGATGCACTAGAGCTATAAGTGTATGAAAGCTCAAAAAGAAACTAAGTGGGTGTGCATCCAACTCGCTTGCTCACGAAGACCTAGGGCAATTTGAGGAAGCCCATCATTGGAACATACAAGCCTAAGTTATATAATGAAAAATTCCAACTAGTATATGAAAGTGACAAAATAGGAGACTATCTATCATGAAGATCATGGTGCTACTTTGAATCACAAGTGTGGAAAAAGGATAGTAGCATTGTCCCTTCTCTCTTTTCTCTCATTTTTTTTTATTTTGGTGGGCATCTTTGGCCTCTTTTTTTTTATTTGGGCTTCATTGGCCTCTTTTATTATTTGTAAAGTCCGAAGACTCATCCCAACTTGTGAGGGAATCATAGCTTCCATCATCCTTTCCTCTCATGGGACAATGCTCTAATAATGATGATCATCACACTTTTATTTACTTACAACTCAAAAATTACAACTCGATACTTAGAACAAAATATGACTCTATATGAATGCTTCCGGTGGTGTACCTGGATGTGCAATGATCTAGCATAGCAAATGACATCAAAAAACGGACAAGCCATGAAAACATCATGCTAGCTGTCTTACGATAATGCAAAACAATATGAAAATGATGGTGCGTGTCATAATAAAAGGAACGGTGGAAGTTGCATGGCAATATATCTCGGAATGGCTATGGAAATGCCATAATAGGCAGGTATGGTGGCTGTTTTGAGGAAGGGTATATGGTGGGTTTAATGCACCGGCGAAAGTTGCGCGGTACTAGAGAGGCTAGCAATGGTGGAAGGGTGAGAGTGCATATAATCCATGGACTCACATTAGTCATAAAGAACTCACATACTTATTGCAAAAGTCTATTAGTTATCGAAGCAAAGTATTAGACGCATGCTCCTAGGGGAGAGGTTGGTAGGAGTTAACCATCGTGCGCTCCCGACCCTCACACAAAGAATGACAATCATTAAACAAATCATGCTCCGACTTCGTTACATAACGGTTCACCATACGTGCATGCTACAGGAATCACAAACTTTAACACAAGTATTTCTACCAATCCACAATTACTCACTAGCATGACTCTAATATCACCATCTTTATATCTCAAAACTATATGCAAGGAATCAAACTTCTCATAGTATTCAATGCACTTATATGAAAGTTTTTTATTATATCCCTCTTGTATGCCCATTATATTAGGACTAAATTCACAACCTAAACCAATTACCATGCTGTTTAAAGACTCTCAAAATAATATAAGTGAGGTACGAGACTTCAATTATTTCTATAAAATAAAACACCACCGTGCTCTAAAAAGATATAAGTGAAGCACTAGAGCAAAATTGCCTAGCTTAAAAGATATAAGTGAAGCACATAGAGTATTCTAATAAATTCATGATTAATGCGTGTCCCACTCAAAAGATGTGTGCATCAAGGATGATTGTGGCAAACTAAAAAGCAAAGACTCATATCATACAAGACGCTCCAATCAAAACACATATCATGTGGTGAATAAAAATATAGCTCAAGTAAATTTACCGATGGATTGAGACGAAAGAGGGGATGCCTTCCGGGGCATCCCCAAGCTTAGACACTTGAGTCTTCCTTAAAATATTACCTTGGGGTGCCTTGGGCACCCCCAAGCTTTGGCTCTTGCCACTCCTTGTTCCTCTGTCCATCGCAATAACACCCAAACTTGAAAACTTCAATCACATAAAACTCAACAAAACTTCGTGAGATCCGTTAGTATAAGCAACATATTAATACTTTAGGTACTGCTATAAACTGATTCTTATTTCATAATTGCATAATAGGTACTGTATTCTAACTTCTCCATGGCTTATACCCCCCGATACAATCCATAGCATAATCAAAACAAGCAACTATGCAACCAAAAACAGAATCTGTCTAAAACAAAACAGTCTGTAGCAATCTGTAGAGAACATATACTTCTGTAACTATAAAACTTATGAAAAATTAGGAAAACCTTGAAAATTTGTTTAGAAAGACTGTTTAAAAAATTCAGATCATTATCAGGCTCCAGAAAAAAATAATTAAAATTCATGTACTGGAGTCAAAAGTTTCTGTTTTGTTTCAGCATCGATTCTACTCATCTTGTGAGTCATCCCAAAGGCTTTACTTGGCACAAACACTAATTTAAACACAAAAACATAATTATTACAGAGGCAATAATCATGTTATAAAAAACAAACAGTAAGTTAAAAGCAAAAATATAAAGATAAAGACAACTATTGGGTTGCCTCCCAACGAGCGCTACTGTTTTATGCCCCTAGCTAGGCATAATGCATAGTTTCAAGTGTTGTCATCTTTGACACTCCACCCATAAGTAACTCTCATGATTGATTCATAAGGTGGTTTAATTCTCTTTTTCTCGGGAAGTGTTCCATCCCTTTCTTTAATGGGAATTGGAACCTTATGTTTCCCTCTTTCATGTCAATAATTGCACCTATAGTTCGTAGGAAAGGTCTTCCAAGTATTATGGGACAAGTAGGATTGCAATCAATATCAAGCACAATAAAATCTACAAGCACATAATTTTTATTTGCAATGATAAGCACATCATTAATTCTACCTAGAGGTTTCTTAATGGTAGAATCCGCAAGATGCAAGTTAAGGGAAAAATCTTCAATATTAGTGAGACCAAGCACATCACAAAGAGATTTAGGAATAGTTGGAACACTAGCACCAAGGTCACACAAGGCATTGCATTCATATTTATTTATCTTTATTTTGATAGTAGTTTCCCACTCATCATGCAATTTTCTAGGAATAGAAACTTCAAGCTCAAGTTTCTCATCATAAGCTTTTATCATAGCTTCTACTATATGTTGGGTAAAAGCTTTGTTTTGTTCATAAGCATTGGGTGAGCTAATAATGGTTTGCAAAAAGTAAATACATTCTACTAAAGAGCAATTATCATAATTAAAGTCCTTGTAATCCAAAATAGTGGGCACATCACTAGTTAAAGTTTTGACCTCTCCAAATTCACACTTTTCAGTTTTAGCATCAAAATTATCACCTGCCAAGCAAACGGGACGCTTCTCAACTAGAGTTGACTCATCTCCAGTCCCTTTATTATTTATATGCAGAGAAGTAAATAAAGATCCAATAAAGCTTTTTCTAAGAATTCCCGCTTAGCTTTCAACTTAACGCTCTTCTCCTTACTTTAATTAATAGATATTTGGATAGATTTAATAGCCTCATTAAAATCATGCTTGGGTGGAAAAGCTTTACTTTTAAGAGTTTCTACATCAAGAGCAATTCTATCCATGTTTTTAGCCAAAGCATCAACAACATGCAAATTTTCTTCTACCATAGTGTTGAAAAACTTTTGAGAATTAATAAATTCTTTAATTGTGTTCTCAAGATCATAGGTATCCTATTAGAATTTATAGAGGAATTTCCATTAGAATTACCATAAGAATTTCCGTAGTTGTTAGAGGAATTACCGGGATACGGTCTAGAATTGGAGTTTCCTCTATAAGCATTGTTATTGAAATTATTTCGCGAGACAAAGTTAAGATCAATAGCATCATTATTTTGCTCAATAAAAGTAGACAAGGGCATATCATTGGGATCAACATGAGCATTTTTACTAGCAACCATATTCATGAGAGCATCCACCTTTTCACTCAAAGTAGCGATTTCTTCAACATAATTTACCTTCTTACCGGTTGGAGGTCTTTCGGTATGCCATTGAGAATAATTTGTCATAATGTCGTCCAGAAGTTTTGTGGCCTCTCCTAAGGTCACATCCATAAAGGTACCACCTACGGCAGAATCTAGAAGATTTCTAGACACAAAGTTTAGTCCAGCATAGAAGTTTTGGAGAATCATCCAAAAATTTAAGCCATGAGTTGGACAATTTCTTATCATCAATTTCATTCTCTCCCAAGCTTGTGAAACATGCTCTTGATCTTGCTGTTTAAAATTCATTATTTGATATCTAAGGGAGATGATCTTAGAGGAGGAAAATACTTGGCAATAAAAGCATCTTTACACTTATCCCATGTTCCAATACTATTACGAGGTAAAGAGGAAAACCAAGCTTTAGCTTTATATCTTAGTGAAAAAGGAAATAATTTTAATTTCACAATATCATTATCCATATCCTTTTTCTTTTGCATGTCACATAATTCAATAAAGGTATTAAGATGTGACGCGGGATCCTCATTAGGACTTCCCGAAAATTGGTCTTTCATGACAAGATTTACTAATGCAACATTAATATCCAAAGCCTCCGCACTAGTGGCGGGTGGTATAGGAGTACTAATAAAATCATTGTTATTAGTATTTGATAAGCCACACAACTTAGTAGTATCTTGAGACATGGTGACCAAACTAGCAAAGTAACAAGCAAGACAAGTAAACTAGCAAGCGAAGTAGTAAACTAGTAACAAGAAAAGATAAATATTTTTGTGTTTTTGATTTTTATGAGGCAAAATAAATATAACAGAAAATAAAAAGATAAAAAAGAGAATGATAATTTGTGTGAAGTTACTTGATAATTGATTATGATATTCCCCAGCAACGGCGCTAGAAATCCTTCCTGACACTTGTGATCTGCGTTGGGTTTTCCGTGAAGAGGAACGGGTTATTGCAGCACAAAGTGGGTAAGTATTTCCCTCAGTTATGAAACCAAGGTTTATCGAACCAATAGGAATATCAATCCTCAACCGTCTTCAGCGGCTGCACACAAAGGAACAAACAACTTGCACCCAACACGGGCAAGAGGGTTCTCAATCCCCTTGATCTCGTTATTTGCAAGCGAATGAGGTATGTAGATAATTGTAAATTGCAAAATAAAATAAAAAGTAAATAAAGGCAGCAAGGTAATAGTAGCGTTTGTAAATTTATAAGTGAATAGACCCGGGGGCCATAGTTTTTCCTAGCGGCATCTCTCATGTAGGCAGCATACGGTGGGTAACACATTACTGTTGGGCAATTGATAGAAAAGCGGATAGTTATGCGATTTTCATGGCAATGATCATGTGTATATAGGCATCACGTCCATAAACAAATAGACCGACTCCTGCCTGCACCTATTACTATTACTCCACTTCAAGAGAACTTCTATGCTTGCCTCTCTACGTATTAAGTTCATGACAAACAGAGTAATGCATGGAGAACGATGACATGATGTAGACAAAGTAAACTCAAGCAATATGAATAAACCCCATCATGTTATCCTTAGTAGCAACATCACAAAGACGCATCTTGTCCCCTACTTTGTCACTGGGATATAGAAACTCGTCAGGTTGAACCTACCACAACGCACCACTCCCACTGAAGATAGATCAATCTACTTGGCCAAAGCACATTAATAAATCGAAGAGCATTACAAAGCTATAATGATCATGCAAATAAGAATCTTAATATTCAGAGGTGACTCAAATACTTTTCATGAATAATTTGAACATAAACCCACAATTCATCGGATCCCAACAAACACACCGCACAATAGGATTATATCGGATGGATCAAAGCCAAGATGCAATGATTATTGTATTGAAGATCAAGAGATAGAGAGATTGCCATCTAGGTACTAGCTATGGACCCGTAGGCCTGTGGTGAACTACTCACACATCATCATGAGGGCAGCAAGGTTGATGTAGAGGCCCTCCGTGATCGACCCCCCTCCGGCAGGGTGCCAGAACGGAGCTCCAGATGGCCTCGCGATGGAACAGAGACTTGCGGCGGCGTAAAAAGAGTTTCGGGACTGCCTCTAGGTTTTTTGGCATAATAGAGAATTTATAGGCCAGAGAGGGGCGTCGGGAGAGCCACGAGGGGGCCAACACACATCAGGGCGCCCCCAGGGCGCGCCCTATTTTGTGCTGGGGCCCTCGTGCGGCCTCCTGACTCCTCCCGAAGCTTCCATGTATTCTTTTGGTCCATAAAAATCATCAAAAAGTTTCGTGGCAATTGGACTTCCTTTGGTACTATAAACCTGAAAAGAAAAAAAAACATGCAGAAAACAGCAACTCGCACTGGGCACTGGGTCAATAGGTTAGTGCTCAAAAATATTATAAATTCGTAAATAAAGACCCAAAAAGTATCCTAGAATGATAATATATCAGCATGGAACAATAAAAAATATAGATACGTTGGAGACGTATCAAGTCTCATCCCGACTTGTGGGGGAATCATAGTCTCCATCATCCTTTCCTCACTAGGACAGTGCTCTAATAATGATGATCATCACACTTTTATTTACTTACAACTCTATATAACAACTCAATGTTGAAAAAGAAATGACTCTATATGAATGCCTCTGACAATGTACCAGGATGTGCAATGATCTAGCATAACATGTAAAGAATGATGAATGGTGGCTTTGCCACAAATACTATGTCAGCTATATGATCATGCAAAGCAATATGATGATGAACACACAAGTCATGTGATGTAACGGTGGAAGTTGCATGACAATATATCTCGGAATGGCTATGAAAATGCCATAATAGGTAGGTATGGTGGCTGTTTTGAGGAAGATATAAGGAGGCTTATGTGTGATAGAGTGTAACATCTCATGGGGTTTGGACGCACCGGCGAAAGCTGCACCGATCCTCCAGGTGAGAATGGGAAATGCACGGTACCGATGAGGCTAGCAATATATGGAAAGGTGAGTGTGCGTACATCCATGGATTCACATTAGTTATGAAGAACTCAGATACTTATTGCAAAGCCTTATTAGCTCTCTCAAAGCAAAGTACTACCGCATGCCCCTAGGCAGGAGGTTGGTACGAGTTAACCATCGCGTGCCCCCGACTCGAACGTCACTAGGATTTCAATGAGGAATAAGAATGCTCACTGATACGTCTCCAACGTATCTATAATTTTGGATTGTTCCATGCTGATATGTTATCATTCTAGGATACTTTTTGGTTCAATATTTACCAATTTATAATATTTTTGAGCACTAACCTATTGACCCAGTGCCTAGTGCCAGTTGTTGTTTTCTGCATGTTTTTTACTTTTCAGGTTTACATTACCAAACGAAGTCCAATTGCCACAAAACATTTTGATGATTTTTTCTGGACCATAAGAAGACCTGGTGAGCTACATGAAGGTTTTGATTATACACTCCTTGAATACCTATCCTTTTTGGACTAGTCTTATAACCCATGCAAATTATCGTTACTATTTATTAGACTCTCAAACAAGTTTAAGTGAAGCACGAGAGTTCAATTATTTCTATAAAATCTACACGCCACCGTGCTCTAAAAGATATAAGTGAAGCACTAGAGCAACTGCTTAGCCCAAAAGATATAAGTGAAGCACATAGAGTATTCTAACAAATCATGATGAATATGTGTCTCTCTCAAATAGGTATGTCCAACAAACAATGATTGTAGCAAACTAAAAATAAAGCAAACTATAATGCATGACACTCCAGGCAAAACACATATCATGTGATGAATAAAAATGTAGCTCCAAGTGACATACCGATGGATGGAGATGAAAGAGGGGATGCCTTCCGGGGCATCCCAAGCTTAGACACTTGAGTCTTCCTAGAATTTTACCTTGTGGTGCCTTGGGAATCCCCAAGCTTAGGGTCTTGCCGCTCCTTATTTCTTCATACGTCATGATTGCCCAAAACTTGAAAACTCCAGCACACAAAACTCAACACAAACCTCGTGAGATCCATTAGTATAATAGGTAAATCATAAACTTTAGGTACTATTATAAATTGATTCATATTTTATTATTCATAGGGTATTGTATTCTAACTTCTCCATGACTTATACCCCCCGGTGTAATCCATAGTATCATCAAAACAAGCAAACTATGCAAGCAAAAACAAAATCTAATTGCGTTGAGAAGTAGGATCCAATTGCTTGGATTAACACCGTGGTGCTTGACATTTATATTTATGTAGTGAAGACGGAGCCATGCCATGCTAATATGATAAAATGAATGGGGAGTAAACATTCTTTAGGGATCGTATATTTTGAAAATTAATGATTGTGTTACTTATGTTTATGGATATTGCTATCACTACTGCAGGAAGGTCCAAAGACGACACAACAATCAAAGACCCTTCGACGAAACTGTGTGCGATGCATGAATCGCAAACAATATAGTTCAACCTCCATCGCTAATGACACGAATTGTGTGCGATGCATGAATCGCAAACAATATAGTTCAAGCTCCATCGCTAATGACACGAACTGTGTGCGATGGTGGATCCATCAAATACGATTTAGAAAATAGTTACGTGTGCGATCTACGGCAGACAGTTTGTTCTTATGAACTGTTTGTGATTAGCGAAGATAACAGAAACGGTTATAAAAACTACATACGTGTGCGAAGTACGACATACAGTTCACTCGGATAAACTATTTGCGCTGATCTAGCACAACACAAACGGGTTAGCATAAGAAGGCGTGTGTGTTGTTGGCAGACGGTTAGTGTATTTTAATTGTCAGCGATTAATGAAATCATTACCGATGCTACGTAGGGAAGTGTCGTTTGCCCATATTAATATCGCAGACATTTTATTATTATTACCCGTCTGCCAGCGCATCACCCCTTCTTCCTCTCTCACATCTTGTCACCGCGTTTTCGCCCGAGGATTCCAGTACTGCACGCTTCGGCACCGCACAGGCGTTCCTCTTGGCCACGTTCCCGCGCGCAACCGCGCATGTTCCCGTGCAAGCTTCCACATCGGTTTCCCGCCAGAAGTGAATGAGCATAAAAGCCGGCGCGCGACACACACGGATGCACACCTAGTGCAGCCTAGCCTGTCTACCAAGCATGCCAACCCGACCAAGCGCCGCCTCTACTGTTGGGGAACGTTGCATGGGAAACAAAATTTTTCCTACGCACACGCAAGATCAATCCATGGTGATGAGCATCTATGAGAGGGAGAGTGGATCTACATACCCTTGTAGATCGCTAAGCGGGAAGCGTTAAGAAACGCGGTTGATGTAGTCGAACGTCCTCGCGATCCAAATCGCAAGTGGTCCCGCGATCCAATCACGATCTAGCGCCTAACGGACGGCACCTCCGTGTTCGGCACACGTACAGCTCGATGAGGATCTCCGCCTCCTTGATCCAGCAAGGGGGAGCGGAGAGGTAGATGAGTTCTTCGGCAACACGACGGCGTGGTGGCGGTGGTGCTGGTGCTATCCCGGCAGGAGAAAACGATCTAGGGAGAGAGAGGGGCGCCAAGGGCTTCGTGTGTGCTCTTGGGGTGCCCCCTCCCCTCTATATATAGGTGGAGGGGCATGGAGATCAGCCCCTCCAAGCCCTAGGGCGCAGCCAAGGGGGAGGAGTTGGACTCCTAGTCCAATTCCCTCCCTTTCCATAAACAGGTGGACTTTCCACCTCTCCCAAGCCACATGGGCCTTGAGGGACTTGTGCGCCTGGCCCATTATGGCCAGGGCACCTCCCCTCAGCCCATGCAAACCCTTGGGACATGGTGGAACCCTTGGTGGACTTCCGGACTCCTTCGGAAGTTTCTGGAACCTTCTAGAAGCTTCCCGGTACAATACCGGAAAAACCCAAAACTTTTCCGGTCGCCAAAATATGACTTCCCATATATAAATCTTTACCTCCGGACCATTCCGGAACTCCTCGTGACGTCCGGGATCTCATCCAGGACTCTGAACAACCTTCGTTCACCAACACATATATCTCACTACTACCGAAACGTCACTGAACGTTAAGTGTGCAGACCCTGCGGGTTCGAGAACTATGTAGACATGACCGAGACACCTCTACGGTTAATAACCAATAGCGGGACCTGGATGCCCATATTGGTTCCTACATATTCTACGAAGATCTTTATCGGTTGAACCTCTATGTCAAGGATTCAGTTAATCCGGTATGCTGTTCCCTTTGTTCTTCGGTATGTTACTTGCCCGAGATTTGATTGTCGGTATCTCTATACCTAGTTCAATCTCGTTACCGGCAAGTCTCTTTACTCGTTCCGTAATACAAGATCCCGTGGCTAACTCTTTAGTCACTTTGCTTGCAAGGCTTATTGTGATGTTGTATTACCGAGTGGGCCCTGAGATACCTCTCCATCACACGGAGTAACAAATCCCAGTCTCGATCCATGCCAGCTCAACAGACACCTTCGGAGATACCTGTAGAGCATCTTTATAGTCACCCAGTTACGTTGTGATGTTTGATACACACAAGGTATTCCTCCGGTGTCAGTGAGTTGCATGATCTCATGGTCATAGGAACAGATACTTGACATGCGGAAAACAATAGCAATAAACTGACATGATCATATGCTACGTTCATAGTTTGGGTCTTGTCCATCACATCATTCTCCTAATGATGTGATCCTGTTATCAAATGACATCTCATGTCTATGGCTAGGAAACCTTAACCATCTTTGATCAACGAGCTAGTCTACTAGAGGCATACTAGGGACACAGTGTTGTCTATGTATCCACACATGCATTTGAGTTTCCAATCAATACAATTATAGCATGGATAACAAACGATTATCATGAACAAGGAAATATAATAATAACCATTTTATTATTGCATGTAGGGTATATTTCCAACAGTCTCCCACTTGCACTAGAGTCAATAATCTAGCTCACATCTCTATGTGATTTACATTGTTATGAATCTAACACCCAATGAGTTCTGGGGTTCGATCATGTTTTGCATGTGAGAGAGGTTTTAGTCAACGGTCTACAACATTCAGATCCGTGTGTTCTTTACAAATCTATATGTCATACTGCAGATGCTACCACGCTCCACTTGGAGCTATTCCAAATGGTTGCTCCACTATACGTATCCGGATTGCTACTCAGAGTCATCCGGATAGGTGTCAAAGCTTGCATCGACGTAACCCTTTACGACGAACTCTTTATCACTTCCATAACCGAGAAACATTTCCTTAGTCATCTAGTTACTAAGGATAATTTTGACCGCTGTCCAGTGATCCACTCTTGGACCACTCTTGTACCCCTTGACAGACTCATGGCAAGGCACACACTAGGTGCGGTACACAGCATGGCATACTATATAGAGCCTATGGATAAGGCATAGGGGACGACCTTCGTCCTTTCTCTTTCTTCTGCCGTGGTCGAGCTTTGAGTCTCACTCAACTCCACACCTTACAAATCAGGCAAGAACTCTTTCTTTGACTGATCCATTTTGAACTCTTTCAAAATCTTGTCAAGGTATGTACTCATTGAAAGTCTTATCAAGCGTCTTGATCTATCTCTATAGATCTCGATGCCCAACAATTAAGTAGCTTTATCCAGGTATTCCTTTGAAAAAGTCCTTTCAAACAACCGTTTATGCTTTCCAGAAATTCTACATCATTTCCGATCAACAATATGTCAACCACATATACTTATCAGAAATTTTATAGTGCTCCCACTCACTTTCTTGTAAATACAAGTTTCTCATAAACTTTGTATAAACCCAAAAACTTTGATCACCTCATCAAAGCGTATATTCCAACTCCGAGATGCTCGCTCCATCCCATAGAAGGATTGCTGGAGCTTGCACACCTTTTAGCATCCTTAGGACTGACAAAACCTTCTGGTTGTATCACATACAACCTTTCCTCAAGGAAACCGTTAAGGAAACGATGTTTTGACATCCATCTGCCAGATTTCATAATTGAAAAATGCAGCAACTGCTAACATAATTCCAACAGACTTTAGCATCGCTACGGGTGAGAAAGTCTCATCGTAGTCAACTCCTTGAACTTGTGAAAAACTCTTGGCCACAATTCGAGCTTTATAGACGGTGACATTACCGTCCGCGTCCGTCTTCCCTTTAAAGATCCATTTGTTCTGAATGGCCTTTCGCCCTTCAGGTAATACTTCCAAAGCCCATACTTTGTTTTCATACATGGATCCCATCTCGGATTTCATGGCCTCTAACCATTTCTCGAAATCTGGGCCCATCATCGCTTCTCCATAGCTCGTAGGTTCATCGTTGTCCAACAACATGACCTCTAAGATAGGGTTGTCGTACCACTCAGGAGCAGTACGTGTCCTTGTCGATCTACGAGGTTCGATAGTAACTTGATCCGAAGCTTCATGATCATCATCATTAACTTCCTCTTCAACTAACGTAGGCTCCACAGAAACAACTTTCCGTGTTGCGCTACTCTCTGGTTGAAACAAAGGTTCAACAACCTCATCAAGTTCTATCTTCCTCCCACTCAATTCTTTCGAGAGAAACTCTTTCTCGAGAAAGGACCCGTATTAGCAACAAACACTTTGCCCTTGGATCTAAGATAGAAGGTATACCCAACTGTTTCCTTAGGGTATCCTATGAAGATGCACCTTTCCGCTTTGGGTTCGAGCTTATCAGACACAAGTGTCGCATTCCCAAACTCTGAGAAATGACAGCTTAGGTTTCTGCCAAACCAAAATTCATACTGTGTCATCTCAACGGACTTAGATGGTGCCCTAATTTAAAGTGAATGTAGTTGTCTCTAATGCATAACCCCAAAATGATAGTGGAAAAACGATAAGAGACATCATAATACACACCATATCCAATAGAGCATGACTACGATGTTCGGACACACCATCACACTATGGTGTTCCAGGTGGCGTAAGTTGTGAAACAATTTCCACATTGTCTTAAGTTGCATACCAAACTCATAACTCAGATATTTACCTCCACGATCATATCGTAGACATTTTATCTTCTTGTCACGATGATCTCAAACTTCACTCTGAATTTGTTTGAACTTTTCAAACGTTTCAGACTTGTGTTTCATTAAGTAAATATCCCCATATCTACTCAAATCATCAGTGAAGGTAAGAAAATAGCCATATCCACCGCACGCTTCAACATTAATTGGACCGCATACATCAACATATATCATTTCCAATAAGTCACTTGCCCGCTCCATTAAGTCGGAAAACGGAGTTTTAGTCATCTTGCCCAAGAGGCATGGTCCGCATTTCTCAACCGATTCGAAATCGAGTGAGTCCAAAGATCCATCAGCATGGAGTTTCTGCATGCGTTTTACACCAATATGACCTTTAGCGGCAGTGCCACAAGTACGTGGTACTATCATTATTAACTTTGCATCTTTTGGCATCAATATTATGAACATGTGTAACACTACGATCGAGATTCAATGAACCATTCACATTAGGTGCATGACCATTGAAGGTATTATTCATGTAAATAGAATAACCATTATTCTATAACTTAAATGAATAACCGTATTGCAATAAACACGATCTAATCACGTTTATGCTCAACGCAAACACCAAATAACATTTATTTAGGTTCATTACTAATCCCGAAGGTAGAGAGAGCGTGCGATGGTGATCACATCAACCTTGGAAACACTTCCAACACACATCGTCCCCTCGCCCTTAGCTAGTCTCCATTTATTCCGTAGCTTTTATTTTGAGTTACCAACATTTAGCAACTAAACCGGTATCTAATACCCAGGTGCTACTAGGAGTACTAGTAAGGTACACATCAATAATACGTATATCAAATATACTTCCGTTGACGTTGCCAGCCATCTTATCTACCAAGTATCTAGGGTTGTTCCGCTTCAGCGACCGCTCTCCTCATAATAGAAGCACTCAGTCTCGGGTTTGGGTTCAACCTTGGGTTTCTTTACTGGAGCAGCAACTGGCTTGCCATCCATGAAGTTTCCCTCCTTGCCCTTGCCCTTCTCAAAACTAGGGGTTTTACTAACCATCAACACTTGATGCTCCTTCTTTATTTCTACCTTCGCGGTGTCAAACATTGCGAATAGCTCAGGGGTCATCTCCATCCCTGGCATTTTATAGTTCATCACGAAGCTCTAGTAGCTTAGTGGCAGTGACTTGGAGAACTATATCAATCACTATCTTATCTGGAAGATCAACTCCCACTCGATTCAAGCGATTGTAGCACCCAGACAATCTGAGCACATGCTCACCGATTGAGCTATTCTCCTTCATCTTGCAGGCAAAGAATCTTGTTGGAGGTCTCATACCTCTCAACACGGGCACGAGCCTGAAATCCCAATTTCAGCTCTTAGAACATCTCATATGTTCTGTCACGTTCAAAACGTTTTGGAGCCTCAATTCTAAGCCGTAATGCATGACGACTGAACTATCAAGTAGTCATCAAAACGTGCCTGTCAGATGTTCACAACATCTACAGACGACGCTTGAGGGGGTGGCGCACCGAGCGGTGCATTAAGGACATAAGCCTTCTGTGCAGCAAATGAGGACAATCCGCACATCACGGACCCAGTCCGCATTATTGCTACCATCATCTTTCAACTCTATTTTCTCTAGGAACGTATAAAAACACAGGGGAGCTACAGTGCGAGGTAGTGATCTACAACATAATTTGCAAAGACATTTTGACTATGTTCATGATAATGAGTTCAATTAATCATATTACCAAAGAACTCCCACTCAAATTGACATCCCTCTGGTCATTCGAGTGTCGCATGATCCAAATTCACCAACCCAAGTCCGATCATCACGTGAGATGAGGTGGTTTCAATGGTGAACGTCTTCATGTTGATCATATCTACTATATGACTCATGTTCGACCTTTTGGTCTCTTGTGTTCCGAGGCCATGTTTGTACATGCTAGGCTCGTCAAGTTTATCCCAAGTGTTCTGCACGTGCAACACTGGCTTGCACCCGTTGTATGTGAACGTAGAGTCTATCACACCCGATCATCACGTGGTGTCTCGAAACGACGAACTTTCGCAACGGTGCACACTCGGGGAGAACACAATTTTATCTTGAAATTTTAGTGAGGGATCACCTTATAATGCTACCGTCGTCCTAAGCAAAACAAGATGCATAAAAGGATTAACATCACATGCAAATCATAAGTGACATGATATGGCCATGAACTTGTGCTTTTGATCTCCATCTCCAAAGCACCGGCATGATCTCCATCGTCACCGGCAAGACACCATGATCTCCATCATCTTGATCTCCATCAACGTGTCTCCATGAGGTTGTCGCACAAACTGTCGTTCTACGACTATTGCTAACTCATAGCGATAAAGTAAAGCAAAAACGGCAAAAATAAATTAAAGACAACCCTATGGCTCCTGCCGGTTGCCGTACTCATCGACATGCAAGTCGTGATATTCTATACAAAACATGATCATCTCATACATCACATATATCTCATCATGTAATTGGCCATATCACATCACAACATACCCTACAAAAACAAGTTAGACGTCCTCTAATTGTTGTTGCATGTTTTATGTGGCGGCTACGGGTATCTAGCAAGAACGATTCTTACCTACGCATAAACCACAACGGTGATACACAAATTACTTTTCAACCTTCTCAAGGACCACCTTTGTCGAATCCGATCCAACTAAAGTGGGAGAGACAGACACCCGCCAGCCATCTTTATGCAACAAAGTTACATGTCAGTTGATGGAACCGGTCTCTCGTAAGCGTACGAGTAAGGTTGGTCCGGGCCGCTTCATCCCACAATACCGCTGAATCAAGGAAAGACCAAGGGAGGAAGCAATCTGGGCATCAACGCCCACAAACTCCTTTGTGTTCTACTCGTGATCTCATCTACACATAGACCTAGCTCATGATGCCACTGTTGGGGAACGTTGCATGGGAAACAAATTTTTTCCTACGCACACGCAAGATCTATCCATGGTGATGAGCATCTACGAGAGGGAGAGTGGATCTACATACCCTTGTAGATCGCTAAGCGGGAAGCGTTAAGAAACGCGGTTGATGTAGTCGAACGTCTTCGCGATCCAAATCGCAAGCCGTCCCGCGATCCAATCACGATTTAGCGCCGAACGGACGGCACCTCCGCGTTCAGCACACGTACAGCTCGATGACGATCTCCGCCTCCTTGATCCAGAAAGGGAGAGCGGAGAGGTAGATGAGTTCTCCGGCAACACGACGGCGTGGTGGCGGTGGTGGTGGTGCTATCCCGGCAGGGCTACGCCTAGCGCTACCGAAACCGCGAACGGAGGAGAAAATGATCTAGGGAGAGAGATGGGCGCCAAGGGCTTCGTGTGTGCTCTTGGGGTGCCCCACCCCTCTATATATAGGTGGAGGGGCGTGGAGATCAGCCCCTCCAAGCCCTAGGGCGCAGCTAAGGGGGAGGAGTTGGACTCCTAGTCCAATTCCCTCCCTTTCCATAAACAGGTGGACTTTCCACCTCTCCCAAGCCACATGGGCCTTGAGGGACTTGTGCGCCTGGCCCATTATGGCCAGGGCGCCTCCCCTCAGCCCATTCAAACCCTTGGGACGTGGTGGAACCCTTGGTGGACTTCCGGACTCCTTCGGAAGTTTCCGGAACCTTCTAGAAGCTTCCCGGTACAATACCGGAAAAACCCGAAACTTTTCCGGTCGCCAAAATATGATTTCCCATATATAAATCTTTACCTCTGGACCATTCCGGAACTCCTCATGACATCCGGGATCTCATCTGGGACTCCGAACAACCTTCGGTCACCAACACATATATCTCAATACTACCGAAACGTCACCGAACGTTAAGTGTGCAGACCCTACGGGTTCGAGAACTATGTAGACATGACCGAGACACCTCTACGGTCAATAACCAATAGCGGGACCTGGATGCCCATATTGGTTCCTACATATTCTATGAAGATCTTTATCGGTTGAACCTCTATGTCAAGGATTCAGTTAATCCCGTGTGTTGTTCCCTTTGTTCTTCGGTATGTTACTTGCCTGAGATTTGATTGTCGGTATCTCTATCCCTAGTTCAATCTCGTTACTGGCAAGTCTCTTTACTCGTTCCGTAATACAAGATCCCGTGGCTAACTCTTTTTTCACTTTGCTTGCAAGGCTTATTGTGATGTTGTATTACCGAGTGGGCCCTGAGATACCTCTCCGTCACACGGAGTAACAAATCCCAGTCTCGATCCATGCCAGCTCAATAGACACCTTCGGAGATACCTGTAGAGCATCTTTATAGTCACCCAGTTACGTTGTGACGTTTGATACATACAAGGTATTCCTCCGGTGTTAGTGAGTTGCATGATCTCATGGTCATAGGAACAGATACTTGACATGCAGAAAACAATAGCAATAAACTAACACGATCATATGCTACGTTCATAGTTTGGGTCTTGTCCATCACATCATTCTCCTAATGATGTGATCCCGTTATCAAATGACATCTCATGTCTATGGCTAGGAAACCTTACCCATCTTTGATCAACGAGCTAGTCTACTAGAGGCATACTAGGGACACTGTGTTGTCTATGTATCCACACATGCATTTGAGTTTCCAATCAATACAATTATAGCATGAATAACAAACGATTATCATGAACAAGGAAATATAATAATAACCATTTTATTATTGCCTCTAGGGCATATTTCCAACATCTACCATCAACCTCCGCGACGACGAAAATGATCTGGTACAGGAGGAACGTCCTGTCGAGGCCGATGGCGTGCCCGGCCACGCGCCGGACAACTCTGTGCTGCGCATCATCGCAAGGGTTGAGCAGACCCGTGGCGCGGGGCGCGACAGCGCCACCGAGAAACATAGCCGCCTCACCGCCGAGAGGCTGCAGCGTGCCGCACAAGAAGATCATCAGTGGTGCTCAGTAGAGCAAAACATGCGCGTCCGCGCCGAGAGGGCAAGGTGCGCACCACAGCAAGACCGATGGAAGGGTGCAGAGCGAGAGGCACGGCGCGCGGCATACCAAGAGAGGTTCCATCCCCGTTGCCTACTATCCCACGCGACATGAGGACGTTGCAGCTGTGTCCACGGCACGTCAGTAGCCCGATTTCTCGCCAAGAATGGGCAGCAGCTGTCTGCTCGGTACTTGCACCAGAGCCTGGCCGCACCGTACTTGCACCGGACGCCTGCCGCGCTGTTCGCATGGGCCGCGCCATTCACCTTGTCCGTGGCCCCCTTGCTGTCGACGCACTGGTCGGTAGGCTCCAGCGACTCCTTGGCCCAGGTGTCCAGCAGCGAGCAGTAGAAGAAAATGGCCGTCGCATCCTTGAGATGGTTATGTCCGATGAAATAGCCAGCTTGGAGCTCGAGATCGCGCTCCAGCTATACCACGAGCATGTAAACTGCATGGACGAACGCGTGACCGAGTTCAGGCAGAGCCAAGAGCTTCCGTAGGTTAGTGTGGTAGTCATGGACACGTTTTATTTTGTTGAATTGTTTCAATGTCGATCCCAATGTCTGGACAACAATCGTAATATTGATATGTTTTGATGTGTGAATGATTTATGTTCTATTGTTATGTTTCAATATGCGTAACAACTAGAGTCTAGAGACAGAAAATCAGTACGAAAATAGATAGAAATGTGAAACTAATAATATATATTAATTGTTCAATAGCTCATTGCAGACTTGATACATACATATACGTGATGATAGTACTTAACTAATACGTACAATGAATAAAAACTATACTAACAATAACCCCTCCTTGAGAGGGGAGCAGTAAAGCGGCAGCCTCTCACCAGCAGTTCCCTGATGCGCGGTGGCTTCCAAACGTTGGGAGTTCCCTGCCTCATCTGCCTCGCAGCACTCGACGTGCCGATCAGTCTCTTGCTAGCGGAGGTGTGGGACCATGCAGGACATTTCACTGGGCGCCCACCGGAGCTCTTTGGCGGTGGCACGCTCGAGCTTATCAGCCCACACCCACACAGCGGTGAGGCGCCTAGCGCCTCTTGTTTTCATTGCGTGGTACCGGTCGTCTTCGTACACCTCGACCGCTCGTCGATGCGCCCGCCGCCAAAGCTTGAGCTCCTCCTTTTTCGATGTGGCACTAAGGGCATTCCAGGCCGCGAGGTCCTTGGCGCGCTCCTGAGCCTGCTCCTTCTTGAACGCCACCTGCCTGGCTCTCTCAGCCGGCGGCAGCGCCTTCCACAAAGCCAGATTGTACTGGCCCCGAAACCAATCTTTAGTTGGGGGGTCTGGAGCGACATCGTCTGGGGGCGCGAAGGGGTCCTCCTCGTCGCTGCATTTCGCCCTGTCCTCGCGGGGTGGCGCCTCCTCCTCTGCTTGTGCATAGACCGGCCACGCCATGGCAGAGTTTTATGCGAGGGGTGGGATAGAGTGACAAGAGAATGCAGGCGGGATGACGTCACGAGGGGCAACAGTTATAGGCGGCTGGAATCTTGATCGACGCTAGCAGAACAATGGGGGGGGAGACTGTAACGGACGTGTCGGTCGCCGGAATTCAATTGCACACGATTTCCTAGTCAACACCCGTGTGTGACTTAACATCACCGAGGGTTCCCAATGCATGACCGCGTGTGATTAATAGCCCGCGAAAATTGGCTTCCAAAACTCGAAACGCGAAACAGAGTTCCAATCATGTGGGACCCGTTTGTCTTGCAAAATATTTACATTTTCTATCCAAATGTAATGCATGCGTGCCTTTTTTGTTACGGAAGAAAATCTGAGAGCAGTAACCACGACATCTTGGCACCATGGCGGGAAATCATGCAGATCATGTACTTCAGAGCATTATTTTCATTTTTTTGAATTTAGAAACCTAGATTCTCAATGCTTTTGTGTCCAAACCATCACTCAAGATGTTTGGAACTCCTTCAAATTTATTGCACGTGGCATATATACGTAAGCAAGTAGTACATAAATACGATTTTCCAGCGGTTTTTGCTTCATCTGGCTTGTTCATGTGGTTTAGTTTTGAACTATGGCCATTAAATTTCTAGAAACTAACTTAATGTATAAAAATGCCAATAGAACGCCGATTTTTTAAAAAAATTAGGATGCCGGTCGTATTCGTGCTTTGTAACGATGGAAAAGAAACAAGGTCGAATGAGACAGCGATTGGCGGTTCGTCATCACACATGGCCCCACGTTCCTTCTCGGAACGACGCGCCTTCGTGTGATGCTTCGATTTGTGAGAGGCATGTGTCTCAAGCTGGGAATTACTCAGGCGGGTATTGGAGTCCCATCTCCGTCCCCATCACCGCCCTCCCATCCCCGTCCCCGTCTATGTACCTGTCGGGTTCTTTATCCATCCACGTCCCCATCGGGTTCTTTATCATCGTTGGGAAACCTAGACATGCATTTAAGAACAAACCTTCGCTTATTTCAGTAGAAAAAAAATAGTATTTCAACGCAATAAACAATATTTTGTGGCTAGGTTTGGGATTTCTTAGGGAATTTTGGGCCAAAGGGGTGGGATGTTTGTAAATTTGGGTGACCGAGGCCACAAATTACGTGGGGTCTACTAATTTCAGAGCTCACATGTAAGTACTTCAATTCATGGGTAAGACGGGTAATGCTATGCCATCCCCATCCCCGTCCTGCACGCTTGGTAAGGTATTTGACCCATCAACTTCCCGATGTGCATTCAAGTTGGCACCCGTGCCCTAATAGAGTAATTACCCATGGGGACGCGGGTATCAGTTAACCATTACCAGATTGACATGTGTCAAAGCTTATCTCGAACAAGTCGTTACTTTGATCACGACATCTTGACCCCATGTCGGGAAATCATGCATATTTTCAAGTACTTCGGCGCATTTTTTCAGTTTTGATTTTAAAAACCTAGATTCCCAATGCTTTTGTGTCCAAACCATCACTCAAGATGTTTGGAACTCCTTCAAATTTATTGCACGTGACATATATATACGGAAGCAAGTAGTACATAAATATGATTTTCCAGCGGTTTTTTGCTTCATCTTGCTTGTTCATGTGTTTCAGTATTGAACTATATGGCCATTAAATTTCTGGAAACTAACTTAATGTATAAAAATGCCAATTGAAAGCCGAAAATTTTCAAATTTTAGGATGACGGTCATATTCGTACATTGTAACGATGAATAAAAACTAGGTCGAATGAGGCATCGATTGGCGGTTCGTCATCACACAACGCCCCACGTTCCCTCTTGGAACTATACGAGCCTGCGTGTGATGCTCCGGTTTGTGAGAAGCATGTGTCAAAGCTTATCTCAAACAAACCGTTACTTTGACCACGACATCTTGGCCCCATTGCGCGAAATCATGCAGATTTTCATGTACTTTAGATGATTTTTTATTTTTTTGAATTTTAAAACCTAGATTCTCAATGCTTGTGTCCAAACTTTTACTCAAGATGTTTGGAACTCCTTCAAATTTATTGTTCGTGGCATATAAACGGAAGCACTAGTACATAAATATGATTTTTCCTGCAGTTGTTGCTTCATCTTGCACATGTCCATGTGTTTTAGTTTTGAATTATGGCCATTAGATATCTAGAAACTAACTTCATGTATAAAAATGCTCATTGAACCCCGAAAATGTGCAAATTTCAGGATGTCGGACGTATTCGTGCATTGTAACGATGAAAAAAAGTTAGGCCAAATGAGACAACGACTAGCGGTTCGTCATCAAACAAGGCTCAAGTTCCCTCTCGGAACCACACGACCCTTCGTGTGATGCTCCGTTTTGTGAGAGGCATGTGTCAAAGCTTATCTCAAACAAGCTGTTACTTTGACCACGACATCTTGGCCTCATGTCGGGAAAATGATGCAAATTATTTCATTTTTTGAATTTTAAAACCTAGATTCCCAATCCGTGCACGTGTGTCCAAACCGTTACCCAAGATGTTGGACCTCCTTAAAATTTATTGCAAGCAGCATATATAGGGAAGCAAGTAGTACATAAATATGATTTTTCCAGCAGTTTTTGCTTCATCTTGCATGTTCGTGTGTTACAGTTTTGAATTATGGCCGTAAAT
The DNA here is from genome assembly GCA_039707655.1 of Elymus sibiricus. Classification (NCBI taxonomy): domain Eukaryota; kingdom Viridiplantae; phylum Streptophyta; class Magnoliopsida; order Poales; family Poaceae; genus Elymus; species Elymus sibiricus. The sequence goes on along the minus strand of CM077663.1, from coordinate 365,163,514 downwards.
TTTGTAGAAACTAACTTAATGTATAAAAATGCCAATTGAACCCCGAATATTTCCTAATTTTAGGATACCGTTAGTGGATTTTGATGGTAGGGATCTTTTTCTTACAATTAAAACAATATCCGTTACTGTTGTACCCCAAAATAGTTTTACAATTCAATACAAAAAGTGAACTGCGTACACACGGTTCCATATAGGAACCGTTTGCGATGAAAAATTCACGGATCTATTTATGTCTTACGAGGGAAGCTCCGTCGGCTTTGTCTATCTCGGATTTCGTTCACCCTCGATCCCCATTCCCCAACAAACTCTTTCTGCAAAGAATGACGCCATGGGAACGATTCGTAAGGGTGCGTACGACCGCCCCCTCGGCCCCGAGCGCTCCCGCCTCTGCCAAGAACGCGGCCGCCTCGGCCAAGAGCGCATCCGCATCCGCCTTAAGCGCGGCCGCATCCACCGAAAGGGCCTCTACGGCGGCTGACATGGCCTCTACAGCGGCCAAAAGGGTGCCTGTAGCCGCGGGGACGGCAGCTGCAGCTGCTGTGATGGCGGCTGCAAACGCTAAGAGCGCTCGAGAAGCGTGCCGTGCCGCGGAGGCCGCCCTGGCCCGGGTCGAGGCCATCCAGGCATATATCATCGAGAACGCCCACGCCAAGGTACTCCAGGCTTCGCCGGAATCCAGCATGCACCACACGTCCGAAGAGGCGGCTGCTGCGGATGCCGAGATGCATGCCGACGATGCGGCGGCGGAGGCCATGGAGCCCCTTCCGCACGAGATCTCCGAGCCAGAGCTGGATATGCGGGAGTCGTCCGAGAGCACCGAGTGCTGGGAGGAGTTGCGCGTGGCTCAGGAGGAGGTCGAGAAGCGCCTGTCCATTGAGGAATCGGCGGTGGAGTAACAATGCGAGCTATGGCGGCGCCACTACTACGAGTACTACAAAGATGAGGGCGACGCCGATGACGAGGGCAACGCCGAGGATGAGCACGTCGCCGCGGTCGAAGTCAGCCTGGGGGACGCGGAGTCCAGCATCGGTGGAATGTTGCCCGGACAAGTCGTCGACATCTCATCGAACAGCGGCGAGGCATAGGGCGGCGACTCGTCGGCGTCTTTGTTAAAATTATGTATATTACTAATAGCCTTTGTTCAGAGAGCCGGTCTTTTGTAAGAGCTAAGTCTAGTTCAAGCAGCTTGATTATTTAGTGAACTTGCTCGATTTATTAACTGTGAGCTATGTGTGTCCGCTAATTTGTATACCCAAGTTAGCATTTGATGTTAAATTATGCAATGACGTGGATGTGAACCATAACCAGGGAATATGTGGGGCGAAATTTTGTATGTTCTGTACCACTGCACATGATAAAAGCAGAAACACCGTGTCTGATGAATCTTTGCGCGCCAAGTTTCCCTGCGACGAGGGAAAAATTTCGCCGACCGCCGAAATAGCTGCCTCCCCCCAAGGGCCACATTTCCCCTGCAACCCACTAGTAGAAAAACGGCTATAGCTAATATGGACATTAATGGCGCACCATGTATGTGGTGCGCCACTGCTATATATCAGTGGCGCACCAGATATTGGTGCGCCATTAATGTTTATATCACTAATGGCGCACCTGGTGTGTGGTGCGCCACTGCTAAGTTTCTCCTGGGCACACCCCCCTCCCCAGACTTACCAGTGGCGCACCGTGGTGTGGTGCGCCATTACTAGTTAAAACTAGTAATGGCGCACCACACCCACAGTGCGCCACTACTAAGTTTGACCAAGGTTTGACCCATCCCCTAGACATATCAATGGCGCACTACGTATAGATGCGCCATTGCTATTTCAGGTAACAATGGCGCACTACGTATAGATGCGCCATTGCTATTTCAGGTAACAATGGCGGGGGGGGGGGGGTCACTAAGTCGGCTGCTCCAGTTTTTATTTTGAGGTGCTAATCATGCCACAGGTTGCTGCCTTGGTCTCTTTTTCTCTAGGGAACCTACCTCACGGGAATATTGCATCACTGAATTGGTGTAAATGGAATCCATATCTTTGGTTTAGAGCAGCATAAAAAAATCCAAAGAGATAATCATTCTACAGCTGCCATGTATGTTGCTCCTAAAATTGAAGAGAACTTTTTGTTTTCCACAAGTTTTCGTTATAGCATGTCACTTCTGTCTTTTGGATATTTATAACCTAAACTCAAGTAGAATTAGTTTTCACAAATTATCTATTTGCCATTCGATTAGTTATTTATTTTAGGAGGGGCCTCAGTTCATTGATTCAATGATTTGCGCTGATAAACCAACCCGATGAAACCAGCAAATTGTCTTGTGTGATCGTTCTGCACAGTGGCGACTAGGTACGTGATGAGCCCGAGGCGACTATGGTGACTGATTCGGTAGTGGCGATTGATGGGAGCAGCCGAGAAGGACTAACTTGGGGAGAAGGAGCAGGCGCCAAGCGTCTGTTCTCCTAGCTTGGGGGAGAGGAGGAGGAAGAGAGCGGCGGCGGCTTGGAGGAATCCAGCCCCAGATCACAAGACATTGTAATTTTTCTTTTATTGGATACTTGTAAAGACATTGTAATATTCTTACTATAATAAAAATTATGATTCTATTTCATTTTTGTTTTTAAATTATTTTTCCTGTGAGATTAAGCAAAAAAATTTAAAAAAAATTTAAAAAAAAAATTCGAAATTTTTTTTTTGAATTTTTTTTTGTTAGTAGTGGCGCACCACACCCACGGTGCGCCACTACTAACAAATTTTTTTTTTGAAAAAAAAATTATTTTGAAAAAAAAAATTTGAAATTTTTTTTTTTGTTACTAGTGGCGCACCGTGTTGTGGTGCGCCATTACTAGTTAAAACTAGTAATGGCGCACCGTGGTTGTGGTGCGCCATTCTAGTTTTAACACCACCGTGGTTGTTTTGCTAGTAATGGCGCACCTGAAGTGTTAGTAATGGCGCACCAAGTGGTGCGCCACTAGTATTTGTTACTAATGGCGTGTTAATAGTGGCGCACCTATAGTGCGCCATTAATAGCAAAAACAGGTGCGCCACTAATAGCCTTTTTTCTAGTAGTGACCCCCCCCCCCCCCCCCCCCCGCGCACCGCCGCCCACGTCTCTCCCTCTAGCATCCAACCGTCGCGGGCACGCCATGGTCTCCTCGAGTGACCCCTCAAGCGGTATCTCCGACGACGACGAATCTCTCACCAGCCAGGTATTCGTCTCTCTTCTCTCTGGCTCAATTAGGCTTAGGGTTTTGTTTTGGAATTGGGGATTTTAAAGCAGCAGGCCGATTTGCGCCATTTCTTTCCCTTGTAGCTCCCTAGGACAATCACTTCCAAGGAATGGAGAGGGGTAGTTGAAGACCTGCCTGTTTATGGTTAACATCAATTTCCATCTGTGAAGTTTCGAGCTTTTGAATCTGGGTACAGTGGGAGGAAGTTTCTGGGACATGCAAAGAAGGTAAGCCTAACTCTCGTTGTTAGAAATCATTTGTTATATTAGGTGTGATTCAGACACTTCCCGTGTGCTATTTGATTCTGGATGTGATTAAGACACTGTCATAGTTTTAACCTGAAGGCATACTGACATCAAGAAAACTATATGCTACATGAGTTATCATTGCATGAAAATTTACAACAAGGTAGTACACATGATGCACTTCATTTCATTCAGCACGAGCAAGGTCTAATTATGCACAGAAACATGACTAGCATCAACACAACATGTCAATCTGAAATAAACAGATTCTCAGACTTAGTGAAAAAAACAGGGTGCAAGATAGTAGTTTTTAACAGATTGGAATGTTTGACAGCAGAATGTACATACCTGTCACTATTAATTTGATTTCATTCAAACACCGACGATGTGCATCATGTACTACAAAGACTGTTGTATTTATATTTAGCTTCCTGGTAAAATTGACAATTTGTTATTACACAAGACAGAAACAGAGGAGGGATCAGTACCAGAGCATCCTACTACAAAGACTCTTCAAGCAGAACCATGGCATGGCCGATGAAGACCCATGTAATCCCGGTTCTGACGAAATGTCTGAGGCAGAAGTTGAAAAGCTACTTTCTGTCTTGTTGGCAAATAGAAGTTGAAAAGTAGATCCATTTGAAGCACGCAAGTATAAGCATGGCCAGCCATTTCTTGTTGGCAAATACTTTGAGGAGTGCAGTTCCAATTGTCGCAAGTTACAGAAATATTGCATGGACATAATGTCAAAAGGAGAAGATCATAACATTGTGGAATTGCACTACGACCGTCATCATTTCTCTTACAATGCAGGTACCATCAGTGTGGAATTCGAGGACTTTCATCTCTTCTTCAACTTCGATAAGCTTGCTGCCACTCTTGTCAAATGCTTGATGTTGTAAGTACTTCACAAAATTTGATCAACTTCTCCATACAAGGCTATAAATGAAAAAAAACTATCTGTATTGTATTCCTCTCAGGGGATTGATGGCGCAGAGATTGATAAGGGTGCATGCGCATTTCATAGATCCTGATTTAGCAAACAACATTTTGTTAAGTAGAAATGACACACACGAGGCTTCCATCTGGCATGTCGCCACGATCTTGTGGGAGTTACAGATAGGAGAATTATTCATGTGGCCGTATCATGAAGGGTAAGTTAAATATACAACCATACATACATTGATCGTCTTTCAATTTTCGACATAGTTCGCAAGTTCAAGGTTTTCTTAAACTGTAGAGATCATTGGATCTTGGTGGTCATTGTTCCAAAACGCAACACAGTTTACTACCTGGATTCTCTCAGAGAGTCAAATGCGCCTCAGGATCTGAGTCATCTTCAGGATTTAATGGATAGGTATTGAATTCTTTGATGTTGATATGTTGTGTTCATGTCTGGTTCAAGAATTGAGTATGTGAAAATTCATCTTCATTCGCAGTGTATTGGGTAAGACCATAACTTTAGGGGGGAGACGGTTCGATGCCCAACTACATCTGCAGCACATGATCGTTTCTCCGGTAAGACAACGAAATCTGTTATTTTCAGAAAATGCTAGTCATAGTTCAAGTTTCTAAGTAAACCTCTTTCTATTTCTCTCCCAAGAAAAAAAGAAACAACTTACACCAGTTAGGTTGTTCCTAACAGGGCAAATACATGACTAATACTGTACAAAAAATTACAGTGTCCTCAACAACAACAAGGGACCAACCTAAGTGGATACTACGTTTGCGCACACATGATGAACCTATGCAGACATGTTGAATGTGGTGCCGATGCTAACAAAATAGAACCAGTAAGTCTGTTTCTTAATTAGTATCTTCTACTCCACACATATGTCACATTCTGATCTAAAAGTCCTGCAGTTGATTTTCGGACCGATGACCTGTGAACCGCTCGCCGCAAATGAATTGCTCTCTGTTAGGAAATTTATTAGTACCTTCTTTGTGAAACACTATATCAAGCCCTCTAAAGACGTTGAAGATTTCAGGATTAGTATCCCCCGATATTAAGTACGCATTCATATAGTGTTATCAGCTAAACATATACGCATGGATGTGATCATGTCTTCGTATTTCGTACACTATGATTATGTATTGCATATGTCGGTCTTACATATGTGGAATTTAGCTAGCATTTGCTCAATTGCATATTGTCACGAATTATGATGAATGTTTTTCCTGTGGACACTATTCGTTCAATTGCATATTGTGCTGAATTATGATAAATGTTCTTCATGTGGACACTATTTGTCGATTGCATATTCTGGCGAATTTACTATTTGCAGGGTGATTCAAATGCGATATTTTACAATAAGCTGGCTTTTTCAGTGCACACGGTTCAAGAAACTAAGCGTCTGCGATTCAAAACGGAATGCACACGCAACTCATAGCGACCACCTGTGATCCACAGGAAAAGCATACGTAACTCATAGCGCAACCGCCTGTAATCAACAGTAAAAGCACACACAACTCATAGCGCAACCGCCTGTAATCAACAGTAAAAGCACACGCAACTCATAGCGCAATCGCATGTGATCTAGAGGAAAAGCACACGAGATATAAACTGAAATGTTGGTGATACATAAGAAATCTCAAACAATTTGCATGACTTGTACATGTGCGTAGGAGTTCCTCAAATGTTTGCGACAACACCTTATCTCACACGTGAGCCAACAGGAAACCGTGCCCGATCAAAAGACGATCCCACGCGTAAAATTTTCGGAAAACGTGTGCGATGATATCATGCACCGCACACGATTACGTTTGGTAGATCATTTTCGTTCGTTGGTAACGATCGCCGACGGGTTTTCCGTGTCGTGTGGGATGGACCCCCCAATCGCCCACACATGCAAGGCGACGGTTTACAACTACGTCGCAGAAAGGGGTTAAAAAACCGTTTGTATAGCACGTCGTTGCACCAGTGTATGTTAATGTTTATTAGTTCATCGTTTCACAATGATCATATCTGATAGAGATTACATGTTGGGTAGCATGTCACATCAAAAATTCTGTTTTTATCAATTACCTACTCGAGGACTAGTAGGAGTTAAGCTTGGGGATTCTGATACGTCTCCAACATATCTATAATTTTTGATTGTTCCATGCTATTATATTACCATTCTAGGATACTTTTTAAGCATTTGCTTGCTGATTTATATTATTTTTGAGCACTAACCTATTAACCCAGTGACCAATGCCAGTTGTTGTTTTCTACTTGTTTTTGGCCTTTCAGGAATACTGTACCAAACGAAGACCAAATACCCCAAAACTTTTTGATGATTTTTTCTGGACAAAAATAAGACCTGGAAGCTTCGGAGGGAGACCGGCAGCCACACGAGGTGACACCAAGCCAACAGGGCGTGCCCAAGGGGTGATCGTGCCCTGATGGCTTGGGGCCACCTCCCACGGCCTCTCGGCCTCATCTCTGGCCTATAAATTCTCTAATATTCCCAAAACCCTAGAGAGCCTCCCAAAACACTTTTTCCGCCACCGCAAGTCTCTTTTCCGTCGTGTGCTGATGACCCACAAGTATAGGGGATCAATCGTAGTCCTTTCGGTAAGTAAGAGTGTCGAAACCAACGAGGAGCAGAAGGAAATGATAAGTGTTTTTCAGCAAGGTATTCTCTGCAAGTGCTGTAAGGAACGATAGTGGATAGTTTTGCAGCAAGATAATTCGTAACAAGTGACAAGTTACAATAGTAACAAAGGTGCAGCAAGGTATCCCAATCCTTTTTATAGCAAAGGACATGCCGGAAAGTACTCTTATATTAAGCAAGCGCTCCCGGGGACACGTGGGAATTTCTGTCTAGTCATCTTCATCATGTTGAGTTGATTCGCGTTCGCTACTTTGATAATTTGATATGTGGGTGGACCGGAGCTAAGGTGTTGTTCTTACTTGAACTAACAACCTACTTATGATTACCCCCTCTCGCAAGCATCCACAAGTACGAAAGAAGAATTAAGATAAATCTAACCATAGCATGAAACATGTGGATCCAAATCAGCCCCTTATGAAGCAACGCATAAACTAGGGTTTAAGCTTCTGTCACTCTAGCAACCCATCATCTACTTGTTACTCCACAATGAATTCCCTTAGGCCCATAGCATGGTGAAGTGTCATGTACTCGATGTTCACATGACACCACTAAGAGAAGTAACAACATACATATCATCAAAATATCGAACAAATACCAACTTCACATGATTACTTATTAGCAGACTTCTCCCATGTCCTCACGAACAATAGTAACTACTCACACCTCATCAACATGTTCAAGATCAGAGGTGCAATAAAAATAATTAAGGATCTGAACATAATTTCTTCCACCAAGTAATCCAACAAGCATCAACTACACGATGTAATCAACACAACTAGAAACCCACAGGTACCAATATGAGGTTTTGGGACAAAGATTGAATACAAGAGATGAACTAGGGTTGGAGATGAGATGGTGCTGGTGAAGATGTTGATGAGGATTGGTCCTCCCACGAAGGAGGAAGCGTTGGTGATGACGGTGGCTTCGATCTCCCCCTCCCGGAGAAGAATTCCCCCGGCAGAATCTGACAGCCGGAGTGCAAAAGGGCCTCTGCCCAGGTTTCCACCTTGAGACGGTGGCGCTTTGTCCCGAAAGGTTGCTTATGATTTGTTCTAGGGTAAAACACACCAAATAGGAGAAGAGGGGCGTCGGGAGGCCAGCCAGGGCCCCAGAAGCCATCAGGGTGCGGCCTGGGGGGGCATGCCCTGTTGGCTTGTGCCTTGCTGGTGGCCCCCCTCTGGTATATTCTTGGCCCATAAATTCTTATATATTCGGTAAAAATTCGCCGTGAAGTTTCAGGTCATTTGGATACTAGTGATTTTTCTGCCTTTTTCTCGGTTCTCCGGTCCAGAATCCCAGTTTCCAGATAATTCCCTCTTTGTGATGTACCTTGCATATTCAGAGAGAATAAACATAAGAATTGTATGATAACAGGGAATCATGGTTAAGAATAACGTAAATATGAGTAAGAAATCATGATGCAGAATGGACGTATCAACTCCCCCAAGCTTAGACCTCGCTTGTCCTAGAGCGAAAGCCAAACTCGAGAGTAATGACCATATAATTTGAGAGAGAGGTGTCGATAAAAACAGAATGCGGACATGAGAGCATCGTGAATATTATCATAGCAACAAGCATTTCATCATATAACTTCTCATAAACAAGTAAAGATCTATTCTGAATTATCGAAGTATGAAGCATGAACCTTATTGACAACCAACAAACGGTGCCTTTAGTCATGGAAATAATCATAATTCATCATATTCAAGAGAAGAGTCTATATAAGAGCTTTCATTTTAGCAAACCCACATACTCAACTATCATTTAGTCATCTATGATTGTTGAAACTCATTGTATATTTTTGAAGCGAATGTTTTTGCCGGACACACAGGAAGATAGGGGCTTCATCTGCCACCCAACTCATTTACCTCAAGGATAATGTCAACAATAATGAGTCATGGTTTCTTACATTCAACTGGATATATAAATCTGGATCCTTCCTCAGCACGTGATGTTTGCCAACTAAAGGAGTTTATAAATTAAAAGGAAGGGAAATATTAATAGCTCTTGAGTAGAAATAAGGACTAAACAAAATTAAAAGATAGGCCCTTCGCAGAGGGAAGCAGAGGTTGTCATGTGCTTTTATTTTTTTAGATGTGCAATCTCTTAATGCAAAGGAACGTCACTTTATATTGCCCCTTGTGATAACGAACTTTATTATGCACTCCGTCGCCTTTATTTCTTCGTCATCACAAGATCGTACAAAGCTTCTTTTCCCTTTCAATAAAAGATCATACATGATTATAAGCAATTTTTATTGCTCATGCACCGATGACAACTTACTTGAAGGATCTTATTCAATCCATAGGTAGGTATGGTGGACTCTCTCGGAAAGAAACTGGGTTTAAGGGGTTACGGATGCACAAGTAATATCTCTACTTGGTGCGGGAAGTTTTGGCTAGCAAAGGAAGCATCACATGTTAAAGGATCCATGATTATATAACTTCTATGGAAATGTAAACAAACATAACCATTAGGTTGTCTTCCATGTCCAACTTCAACACTTGATCATTATTTAATATTTGGTGAGGGTTCATAATCATAGATGATGTCGAAGATAGTGTATTTGTATGAAGATCTTCTCTTCTCTATCATAATCTTGCATAGATTATAACAATGACTATGGCTATGTTTGTTCTATTCTCAACAATTTTCATAGTCCACACTTTCTTTTTATGTGAAGTCATTACTTCCCATGGGATAAGCATATGATCTTTACTATTATTTTGATTGCCATGCTATGATGATTTATGCAAGAGAGTAAAGCACACGGACTTAACTAATTTTTATTTTATAACTCTCACACTCGATTACAAGGATAGGTAGAACTCAAAGCAAAATTCTAAGCAAAGCAAATCTGAAACTTTATTTCTCTAAACCACGAAATAACTAAAGATCAAACTAATAATAATAGATGATGGTAAAAAGTGATGATGATACGATACCGGGGCACCTCGCCCAAGCTTGGAGCAAGCTAGGGGTGGTGCCCATACCCATGTCCTCAAGTGTTCTTCGGTGACGGTGGTGGTGTGCGGAAATCCTATATGTTCCAAGGCATAGGTTCTCCATCATGGAAAGAAACTCTTGTCTCTGGAATCCTGAAATCAGCAGCGAGGCTCATCCTTTTAAACCTAGATCCATACTCACAGTTCTGGGTTTGAAGTTCATAGATTTGATCTTGGAGGTGCTCGATTTGCTCTTGAAGCTTGAAGAGAGCATCTCCCACGCTCCTGGTGTTAATCTTGTTTTCGCGGATGAAGTCCGTGATCATAGAGTGATTGGCACTCAGACCACGCTCGACAATCCCTTGGCACTTGAAGATCTCCTGCTCCACTTCTACAAGCCTGGCCTTGTCACTTCCCTCCTTCTTGGGACCTTGGACATCCCGGATGTGGAGCAACCCTTCACGCACCTCAATGGCTTGAGGGTGCTTCATCACCTCCGGCAAGTAGGGGTTGATGACCTTCTCGAAGAACTTGTCTTTAGACGAACTTAGGGAAGTCATGACGATCTAGATCTATCAGAAAAACAGCTCGAAACAAGAACAGAGGAGATACTCGCGGTGCGGTGGTAAAAACACACGGGAGTATATATAACGATTTTTTCTAGGTCAGAATACGTGTTCGGGGAGAAATCGGAGTCGGTAAGACACATGAGGGTCGCACAAGCCATCAGGGCGCGCCCCAGGGGGGGGCGCGCCCTGTTGGCTTGTGCCTCCCTCGTGGGTCCCCCTGACTCCATTTTTTTTGGAATTTTTCTAAAATACTAAAACCAACAGAAATTATTTTTTTGGAATTTTTAGAGTCGGTTTACTTACCGTACCACATACCTACCCCTTTTTCAGGTTTCTGGAGTGTTCCGGAAGGCCTCCCGTATGTGTTCTTCCGGTGTTATCACTTGAATGACATTAATCTCTTCATTAATGGGCATATCTGAAATATAATGCTTGATTCTTTGCCCATTCACCACCCTCGGGTTTTTTCCTTCGAAGTTATTAATTTTTATGGCACCGGGGCGATAGACCTCGTCGACAACATATGGGCCTTCCCATTTGGATAAAAGTTTTCCTGTAAAAAACCTGAAACGTGAATTGTACAAAAGCACAAGATCTCCTACATTGAATTCCCGCTTTTGAATCCTTTTGTCATGCCACCTTTTAACTTTTTCTTCAAACAGCTTAGCATTTTCGTAGGCTTGTGTCCTCCATTCATCTAGTGAACTAATATCAAATAATCTCTTTTCACCGACAAGTTTAAAATCATAATTAAGTTCTTTAATTACCCAATAAGCCTTATGTTCTAACTCAAGAGGTAAATGACAAGCTTTTCCATACACCATTTTATATGGGGACATCCCCATGGGGTTCTTATAAGCAGTTCTATAAGCCCATAAAGCATCATCTAATTTCTTAGACTAGTTCTTCCTAGATCTATTAACAGTCTTTTGCAAGATTAATTTTAATTCTCTATTGCTCAATTCAACTTGGCCACTAGACTGAGGATGATATAGTGACGCAATTCTATGGTTAACATCATATTTAGCTAGAAGTTTATGGAAAGCACCATGAATAAAATGTGAACCACCATCAGTCATTAGATATCTAGGGACTCCAAACCACAAAAAAATAATTTCCTTAAGCATTTTAATAGAAGTGTTATGATCAGCACTACTAGTTGGAATAACCTCTACCCATTTAGTAACGTAATCAACAACAACTAAAATATGAGTATACCCATTCGAGGAAGAAAAAGGTCCCATGAAATCAAAACCCCATACGTCAAATGGTTCAATGGCAAGTGAATAATTCATAGGCATTTCTTGACGTTTACCAATGTTACCAACCCTTTGACATTCATTGCATGAAATGACATACTTATGAGCATCTTTGAAAAGAGTAGGCCAATAAAAACCAGATTGTAATACCTTGTGTGCAGTTCTGTCACCAGCATGATGTCCTCCGGAAGGCTCGAAATGACACTTCCTTAAAATCTGTTCATGTTCATGCTCAGGTATACAACGTCTAATAACACCATCTATTACTTCCTTATAAATATGTGGGTCATCCCAAAAGTAGTGTCGTAAATCATAAAATAATTTTTTTCTTTTGTTGATAGGTGAAACTTGGCAGAATATATTTAGCACAATATACTCCTTCTGTTCCTCTATATAAGGTGTATTTGTTTTTTGATAAAATTCCAGAATGTAAGGTGCATTTCTTCTGATTCCTCATAATTTCCTTGTTAGCCCTCCTAAAAAACTAAAGTATCTCTTTTCTGATTGTCTGTATCTCTCCTTATAGTAAAAGAAGGAAACTATCTCTTTATCGATTGCATGTATCTCATACTTTTCTGGACTAATTGATTCACTTTCCACTAACCAACCAAATTTGCCAAGGGTAATTTAGTCTTAACATGTCTATAATTATGTGCCTTGGTCACCGTGCCAAAAATAATACACCTTACATAAAGGAACGGAGGGAGTAATTAGCATAATCAGCATACCGAGGAGTGCTACGTGAAGTATTTATTGTAGCAAGTTGTTCATCAGGAAAATTATCATCAATAGGAAGTCATCAAGAACATTTTCCATTCGTGACAAGTTGTCAGCTACAGGGTTTTCATCTCCCTTTCTATCAACGATATGCAAATCAAACTCTTGAAGCAAAAGCACCCACCTAACGAGTCTAGGTTTAGCATCTTTCTTTTCCATAAGGTATTTAATAGCAGCATGATCAGTATGAATAGTTACTTTGGAATCAACGATATAGGGTCTAAACTTATCACATGCAAAGACAACTGCTAAAAATTCCTTTTCAGTGGTAGCATAATTTCTTTGGGTAGCGTCTAGAGTTTTACTAGCAAAATGAATAACATTCAGTTTCTTATATACTCTTTGCCCTAGAACAGCACCAACAGAGTAATCACTAGCATCACACATAATTTCAAACGGCAAGTTCCAATCAGGTGGTTGAACAATGGGTGCAGAAATCAAAGCCTTCTTAAGTATCTCAAAAGCTTCTACACAATCATCATGAAAACAAAAGGCATATCTTTTTGAAGAAGATTAGTTAACGGCCTAGAAATCTTTGAGAAATATTTGATGAAACGCCTATAGAAACCAGCATGATCGAGGAAACTTATTCTACCGTTGATGTCTTTTGGACATGGCATCTTCTCAATTGTGTCGACTTTAGCTTTGTCCACTTCAATCCCTCGTTCCGAAATTTTACGCCCAAGCACTATGCCTTCATTAACCATAAAATGACACTTCTCCCAATTCAAGACAAGATTAGTTTCTTCACATCTCTGCAAAACTCGATCAAGGTTGCTCAAGCAATCATCAAAAGAAGTCCCGTAAACGGAAAAATCATCCATGAAAACCTCAAAAATCTTTTCACAAAAATCTGAGAATATAGCAGTCATACATCTTTGAAATGTAGCAGGTGCATTACATAAACCAAATGGCATACGTCTATAAGCATATGTTCCAAAAGATAGTTTTCTCTTGATCCTATTTTGACACAAGTATTTGAGAAAAACCAGAATATCCATCAAGGAAACAAAAGTGTGTGTGCTTAGATAATCTTTCTAGCATTTGATCAATAAAAGGCAAAGGGTAGTGATCCTTCCTATTAGCCTTGTTTAATTTCCTGAAATCGATCACCATCCTATAACCAGTTACTATTCTTTGTGGGATGAGTTCATTCTTATCATCAGGAACAACAGTTATACCTCCTTTCTTAGGAACACAATGAACAGGACTTACCCATCTACTATCAGCAATAAGATAAATTATACCTGCCTCCAGAAGCTTTAGTATTTCAGTTCTTACCACTTCCTTCATCTTAGGATTTAAGCGGCGTTGATGATCAACGACAGGTTTAGCATCCGGTTCCATATTAATCTTGTGCTGACATAGAGTGGGACTAATGCCCTTAAGATCATCGAGATTATATCCAATAGCAGCCCGGTGCTTCTTCAAAGTTTTAAGTAATCTCTTTTCTTCATGCTTTGAAAGGTTAGCACTGATAATAACAGGATATATCTTCTTTTCATCAAGGTAAGCATATTTCAAAGTGTCAGGTAAAGTCTTTAACTCAAACACGGGATCTCCTTGGGTGGAAGGGGATCCCCTAAAATATCGACCTGTAAGTTGTGATTGAGAATAGGCGTTTGTTTAAGAAATATGTCATCTATTTCATTTATCTCATTCATATGCATATCATTTTCATGGTCTAGTAAATATTGTTCTAACGGATCGGTAGGAGGTACGACAATAGAAGCAAGACCAATAATCTCATCTTTGATTGGTAATTATTTCTCATGTGGTTATTTACAAAACTTGGAGAAATTAAATTCATGAGACACATCGCCAAAGCTTACTTTAACCTTCTCAGTAGCACAATTAATTTCAGCATTAACAATATTCAAGAACGTTCTACCAAATATAATGGGACAAAAATTATCTTGTTTTGAACCAAGTACTAGGAAATCAGTAGGGTACTTGACCTTTCCACACAAGACCTCAACATCTCTAACAATCCCAAGTGGTGTAATAGTGTCTCTGTTTGCAAGTTTAATAGTAACATCAATGTCCTCAAGCTCAGAAGGTGCTATGTCATTCATAATTTCTTGTTATAAGTTAAAAGGTATAGCGCTAACACTATAACCAATATCACACAAGCCGTGATAACAATGATCCCCAATTTTAACTGAAACTATAGGCATGCCGACAACTGGTTTATTTTTATCTAGTTCATCTTGAGTGTTTCTAGAAGGTTTTGCAATTCTAGCGGCTTCACCACAGAAGTAAATAATTTGACCATCAATGTTATCAACTAGCAGATCTTTAACCATGGCAACTTTAGGCTCAACATTTATTTGTTCAGGAGGTGTAGATGTCCTAGCATGACTTTTATTAACCACGGTTGTAGTTTTAGCGTGTTCCTTAATTCTAACAGGGAAGGGTGGCTTCTCAATGTAAGCAGTAGGAACAATTGGATCAACATGATTAACAATTATTTCTTCCTTCTCAACTTTAATGGGTTTCTCTAATTGCTCTTCAATGGGTGGATGGTGTTTAAACCACTTCTCCTTAGGGAGATCAACATGAGTAGCAAATGATTCACAAAAAGAAGCTACTATCTCAAAGTCAAGGCCATATTTATTACTCAACTTATAACAAGCATCGGTTTCCATAAAAGATTTTACACAATCGAACTTGAGCTTTATACCTGAATCTTTACCTTTGTCGAGTTCCCAATCTTCAGAGTTGCGCTTAATTCTTTCCAGAAGATCCCATTTGAATTCATTAGTCCTATTCATGAAGGAACCGGTAGAAGAAGAATCGAGTAGTGTTTGATCATCATTAGAAAGCCGAGCATAAAATTTTGTATAGTAGTGTTTCTTGAGATCTCATGGTTGGGACAGGTGTGCATCATAGATTTAAGCCTCCCCCAAGCTTGGGCCATGCTCTCTCCTTCACGAGGCCAGCAATTATAAATAAAGTTCCGATCACGATGAACTAGATGCATAGGATAAAACTTCTGATGAAATTCCAACTTCAATCGATTCCAGTCCCATGATACAATATCGCCCAATAGCCTGTACCACATTAATGCCTTTCCCTCCAAAGATAAAGGGAAAACTTTCTTCTTAACTTTGTCTCCAGACAACCCTGCAAGCTGAAATAATCTACAAACTTCATCGACAAATATCAAGTGATAATCAGGATGAGTCGTGCCATCATATGGATGTGATAAGAGTTTTTCAAGCATACCCGAAGGAATCTCATAATAAATATTTTCAGTATGTACAGTAGGTTGAGGAACAATTTCCTCATCTTCAGTTCGGGGAAAAGATGCCCCGAACAAGCCACTTAAAGGGTGACTGTTCATAGTGACAAGCAATAGTAAAATTCAGCACGTATATAGAATGTTTCCTTACCAAAGGCGCTTCACTCCCCGGCAACGGCGCTAGAAAAGAGTCTTGATGACCCACAAGTATAGGGGATCAATTGTAGTCCTTTCGATAAGTAAGAGTGTCGAACCCAACGAGGAGCAGAAGGAAATGATAAGTGGTTTGCAGCAAGGTATTCTCTGCAAGTGCTGTAAGTAACGATAGTGGATAGTTTTGCAGCAAGATAATTCATAACAAGTGAGAAGTTACAATAGTAACAAAGGTGCAGCAAGGTATCCCAATCCTTTTTATAGCAAAGGACAGGCCGGAAAGTACTCTTATATTAAGCAAGCACTCCCGAGGACACATGGGAATTTCTGTCTAGTCATGTTGATCATGTTGAGTTGATTCGCGTTCGCTACTTTGATAATTTGATATGTGGGTGGACCGGTGCTAAGGTGTTGTTCTTACTTGAACTAACAACCTACTTATGATTACCCCCTCTCGCAACCATCCGCAACTACGAAAGAAGAATTAAGATAAATCTAACCATAGCATGAAACATGTGGATCCAAATCAGCCCCTTATGAAGCAACGCATAAACTAGGGTTTAAGCTTCTGTCACTCTAGCAACCCATCATCTACTTGTTACTCCACAATGAACTCCCTTAGGCCCATAGCATGGTGAAGTGTCATGTACTCGACGTTCACATGACACGACTAATAGAAGTAACAACATACATATCATCAAAATATCAAACAAATACCAACTTCACATGATTACTTCTAAGCAGACTTCTCCCATGTCCTCACGAACAATAGTAACTACTCACACCTCATCAACATGTTCAAGATCAGAGGTGCAATAATAATAATTAAGGATCTGAACATAATTTCTTCCACCAAGTAATCCAACAAGCATCAACTACACGATGTAATCAACACAACTAGTAACCCAGAGGTACCAATCTGAGGTTTTGGGACAAAGATTGAATACAAGAGATGAACTAGGGTTGGAGATGAGATGGTGCTGGTGAAGATGTTGATGAGGATTGGTCCTCCCACGAAGGATGAAGCGTTGGTGATGACGGTGGCTTCGATCTCCCCCTCCCGGAGAGGAATTCCCCTGGGGGGGCGCCCTGCTGGCTTGTGCCTGGCTGGTGGCCCCTCTCTGGTATATTCTTGGCCCATAAATTCTTATATATTCAGTAAAAATTCCCCATGAAGTTTCAGGTCATTTGGATACTGGTGATTTTTCTGCCTTTTTCTCAGTTTTCCGGTCCAGAATCCCAGTTTCCAGATAATCCCCTCTTTGTGATGTACCTTGCATATTCATAGAGAATAAACATAAGAATTGTATGATAACAGGGAATAATGGTTAAGAATAACGTAAATATGAGTAACATATCATGATGCAAAATGGACGTATCATGTGCCCATCTGGAGCCCTATTTCGGTGCCCTGCTGGAGGGGGGAACGATCACGGAGGACCTCTACATCAACCTTGCTGCTCCCATGGTGATGTGTGAGTAGTTCACAGCAGACATACGGGTCCGTAGTTAGTACCTAGATGTCTATCTCTCTCTCTATGTTTTTCAATGCAAAGATCACCACGATTCGCGCGGTGATCTATCCTATGTAACCATCTTTGCGGTGTGTTTGTTGAGATCCAACGAATTGTGGGTTTATGTTCAGATTATTCATGAAAATATATTGAATCCTTGGTGGTTATTTCTATGCATGATTGTTATAGCTTCGTAATGCTCTCCGATCTACCGGTTTGGTTTGACCAACTAGATTGATTTATCTTTGGTGGGAGTGGTGTATTGTAGTGGGTTTAATCTTGTGGCATTCAATCCCAGTGACAGAAAGGGACATTACACGTATTGCATTCCTGCCACTAAGGGTAAAACGATGGAGTTCATTCATATTAATTGGATTTACTTTGTCTACATCATGTCATCATCCTCCAAGCATTACTCTGTTTTTACTTAATACACTAGATGCATGCTGGATAGCGGTCGATGGGTGGAGTAATAGTTGTAGATGCAGACATGCACTAGTAGAAAACAGGGCACTAGTCCCGGTTCCAGAGGGCCTTTAGTCCCGGTTCTGGAACCGGGACAAAACGATCGGGACTAATGCCCAAAACCTTTAGTCCCGGTTTGCTTACGAACCGGGACCAAAGGGGATCCACGTGGCCGCTGCGGGGCGCCCAGGCAGGAGGGCCTTTAGTCCCGGTTGGTAACACCAACCGGGACCAAAAGGCAGCCACGCGTCAGCAGTTCGCAGGCGCTGGGGGTTTTTTTTTGGAAGGGGTGGTTTAGGGGTTTTGGAGGGTTAATTTAGGGGTTTCATATTGTGTTAGCTAGCTAATAGAGAGAAGTGACCTCTCTTTCTCCGTGCTTGGTCGACGCTAGCTACTATACATATAGAGAGAACTTGACGCTAGCTAGTAAGCAAATGAAGGAAACCATTAATTACACAAGATCATCATGAACATATATAGAGAGAAGTGACATCTCTTTCTCCGTGCTTGGTCGAACAACAAGTTTTCGTATATCTATCCGACGCTACTACATATGTACAATATAACATCTCTTACAATCTCTAACACCTAAGATCCATTTGCAATTTCACATGGTATTCTCCGTGTTCAGGTATGACGTGGTCAAGAAAGAATCCCGCCAATTCCTCTTGAATTGCTCGTATGCGATCATGTGGTAGGAGTTCATCCCGCATCTGCCAGATCTAATTTAAAGAAGGGGGTCAATACATATATATGAATGAAACTCAACACAATTGATGGTAATATATAAAATAAAATTGTGAATATTGTTTACGTACTTCAAATTGTTTCTCAGAGAAGCCCCGCTCAGAGGTATAGTGGCGAATGAACTTGCATACGTAGTATCCACATAAATGAGTCCCGGGTGCCTGGTACAAGCACTTTACGAGAATAGAGTTCAATCAAACTGATAAGCAAGCATGATAATGGTATTGATGAAACTAGAATCAATGAGAGATGCGCGGAACTAGCTAGTACTACTTACTTTGGGGTGTGTAAATCGCAGCTCCTTCTTCAGACCCGGAACCATAGTGGTGAACTTTTTCCAAACCCTGGCAGGCAAAGAAAATGATTACTTGATATCAGGAAATGAACGAAAGTTGCCGATATGGTCCCGGTGTTGATTGAACTTACTTCTGGAGCATTGCAATCATGTCCGCATAATACTTGGGATCTTTACGGAGCGAGTCTAAGACAGTTACTAATGCCCCGTCAAGGTTAATGGATAGCAGAATATAGTGGAAGCTGCGCACGCATAACTCATCAATTACATTACTTAACCTCGAGTAAGCGAAACCGAATATGCACAAGACAGTAACACTCACTTGAAGTTGTAAGGAAAGAGTATTTCCCTTTTGTTTTGATGTCTAAGGAACGCTTCTAGCAAGTTGTCCTCGGTATCTTTGGCCTCGTTTTGTACCGACCATTCATTTACGGTATTTGGGCTAATGAACCCAATGTCATAGATTTGTTCGTTTTTGCATTTGACCATCTTCAATCTGCATAATATAGTGAGGATAATTATATATACATGCAATGAACGAGCTGAGCTAGAGACTTAATTATAGAAGTAATACTTACAGTCAGTAGCAAGTCATGAGTTGTTTGTCGAGGGCCTCTTGATTGTATAACTGAAATAACTCCACAAATTCAACAGGCAGCAGGTCAACTCCAGGGAAGTCGTGCTCTTTTTTAATTCCGATCATCAAACTGTCGGTCCCAGACTTCCTGCAGGTTTCCATGTACCACTCATGCAATTTTTGCATCATCGTTGTTAGATGAGGATGATCAAGTTTGACGAGAGGCTTCCTGTGCTTGTATCTAAAGACGTCTACTACCTCAGCCGTTTCAAACTGTACATCATCGGGCAGGTAATCATCAAGAGTGGTACCGGGTAGTAGCACCGGATGATTAGCGATATCGCTAGATGTCGACACCTTGAGCGGGGGGCACGATTGCTTCTCCTGTTCGCTGAGCTGGGGAATTGTTTTCCCACTTCTTCGTTTTTTGTCTCTTGTAGCACTGGAAGTACTTCCCGACCGCTGCGCTTCAGCATGTGTCTTAGTAATTATGCGGTCATAGTTGGATAGCCGAGTCCGTGGTGGTCGCTTCAGGGCATGCAGAGTGCGCTTCGTTTTCACCGGATCTACTGTTTCCTTCGGAGGTGGATCTTTCCGTGCAAAATGGGCCTTCACTTCGGTTGCACTGATTTCAGCGTTTTCCTCTTCGGTCCTGTCATATGGTAACTTCGGAAGAGGCTTCAGGCTTGGACCAAATTTGTATTTCTTCCCGCCTATTGTACTGCTAGCCGCCGGAGCGGCGGCGGCGACTCTCTTCCGCCGTTGCTGATGCGCCGGAGGAGGCGTAGTGCCCTAACGCGCCGGAGGAGGAGGAGGAGGAGGAGGCGGAGTGCCCTGACGCGCCGGAGGAGGCGAAGGAGGAGGCGGAGTGCCCTGACGCGCCGGAGGAGGAGAAGGAGGAGGCGGAGTGCCCTGACGCGCCGGAGGAGGAGGAGGAGGCGGAGTGCCCTGACGCGCCGGAGGAGGCTGAGTCTGCTGAGGCGTCCAGTTTGGAAGCTTGATGTACTCTTTTCTCCATAGACACGTACTCCTCAAAGCATTTTCCAGAAGAATAATATCCTCTTCACCTGTAGGGTTGTCAAGCTCCAGCCCCTCAAATCCATCCATTATTTCATCCACCGTCACAATAGCATAGCCATGTGGAATCGGACGGCAATGAAAAGTTCCCTCAGCTCGAGGAGGTACAACAGAGCCGACCGCCGCCTTGAAGGTCAGGTTCTGGCATTTCGTCATTAGCTCGCAATGTTCAGCCACCGTGATACTATCCACGGGGTAGCGAGGAGCCGTGAAATCAGGCTGAACGAGCTCCGTGGAAGCCACGCTGGTTCTCCGCTGAGATGGTGGGGTAGCGTCGAAGGAAGGATCTTCGTGCCGCTCAGATGGTTGGCCGGTAGCTCACTGGCTCTCAAGTTCCTCTAGTTTTGCTAATCTTGCACTGAGCTTCTGCATTTCGCTTGCTTCATGTTTCCTTTTTCTCTCTCGGCTTCTATAACCACCGCTGTCGGGAAACCCATGCTTCCACGGAATGGAGCCTGGTGTGCCTCGTGTTCGTCCAGGGTGTTCAGGATTCCCGAGGGCCTCTGTTAGCTTGTCCTTCTCTCTGTCGGGAATGAACGTCCCTTCCTGCGCTGCCTTGATTGCTGCCTGAAGCTTCCGGAAGGGTATTGCAAGTTGCTCGTCAGTCCAAACACACTCCCCTATTTCTGGGTCCAAAGTTCCCCCAACCCCGAAGAACCAAGTCCTTGAACGATCTGGCCAGTGCAATGTCGCTGGTTGGACATTCTTAGCAAGCAGGTCTTGCTCAGCTTTGTCCCACAACTACCGGGCTTTGTAGTAGCCACCTGACCCCGTGTGATGGTGATACTTCTTCTTTGCAGCATTTTTCTTGTTTGTCAGTGACCATTTCTTACCCTTCTCCGATTTCTTGTAGGCCACAAATTCGGGCCATTGATCTTTTATCTTCTCATATCGACCGATGAATTTCGGAGTCTCCTCTTTCTCGACAAACTTTGTGTTCAACTCTTTCTTCCAGTTCCTGAATAGTTCTGCCATCTTCTTAAGAGCAAACGCCTTGACCTTTCGCTCTATAACTGGGTTATTCGGATCCTCCTCTCGCGGTAAGCTGAAATTTGCCATCAGCTCGGTCCAAAGATCATCTTTCAGTCTATCATGGACATAATTAAGAAACTTCACGGTCCTTATTATTCTTATTCCATTGCTAGGTGTTGTTTGAGATATAGTCCCTAACAACAACTCCACACTGAAGTACAAATGCGTCCTTGGTCCGCTTGGGAGCAATCGGTTGGCCATCTTTCGCGACTTCTGTGATCGTGAACCTTTCATCCGGGCGCAACCTATTGATACGTCTCCAACGTATCTATAATTTTTGCTTGTTCCATTCTGTTATATTATCATTCTTGGATGTTTTACAATCATTTTACTACAATTTTATACTATTTTTGGGACTAACCTATTAACCTAGAGCCTAGTGCCAGTTTCTGTTTTTTCCGTGTTTTTGAGTTTTACAGAGAAGGAATATCAAACGGAGTCCAAACGGAATAAAAATCTACGGTGATTTTTTTGGACCAGAAGAAGCCCAGGGAGCGTTGGAGTTGGGCCAGAAGAGACACGAGGCCACCACAAGCCTGGGGGGGCGCCCCCCTAGGGCGCGCCCCCCTGGCTTGTCGTCGCCTCGTGCCCCACCTTGACTTGTTTCCGACGCCAAAAATTCCTATAAATATAGAAACCCCCAGAAACAAACCTAGATCGGGAGTTCCGCCGCCGCAAGCCTCTAGAGCCACGAAAAACCAATCGGGAGCCCGTTCCGGCACCATGCCGGAGGGGGAAACCATCACCGGAGGCCATCTTCATCATCCCGGTGGTCTCCATCATGAGGAGGGAGTAGTTCACCCTCGGGGCTGAGGGTATGTACCAGTAGCTATGTGTTTGATCTCTCTCTCTCGTGTTCTTGAGATGACACGATCTTGATGTATCGCGAGCTTTATTGATATAGATGAATCATATGGAGTTTTCCCCTCTCTATCTTCTTGTGATGAATTGAGTTTTCCCTTTGAAGTTTTCTTATCGGATTGAATCTTTAAGGATTTGAGAACACTTGATGTATGTCTTGCGATGGGATATCCGTGGTGACGATGGGATGTTCTATTGATCCACTTGATGTATGTTTTGGTGATCAACTTGCGGGTTCTGTGACCTTGGGAATCTATGCATAGGGGTTGGCACACGTTTTCGTCTTGACTCTCCGGTAGAAACTTTGGGGCACTCTTTGAAGTTCTTTGTGTTGGATTGAACATGATGAATCTGAAATTGTGTGATGCATATCGTATAATCAAGCCCATGGGTACTCGTGGTGACATTGGAGTATCTAGGTGACATTAGGGTTTTGCTTGATGTGTATCTTAAGGTGTTATATTAGTACGAACTCTAGGGCTGTTCGTGGCACTTATAGGGATAGCTCATACGATTGATCGGAAAAGATAACTTTGAGGTGGTTTTGTACCCTACAATAATTTCTTCGTTTGTTCTCCGCTATTTGTGACTTTGGAGTGAACTCTTTGTCGCACGTGAGGGATTTACATATGATTCAACTATGTCAGTATTGTTGAGAGAACTTGCACTAGTGAAAGTATGAACCCTAGGCCTTGTTTCTAAGCATTGCAATACCGTTGTGCTCACTTTTATCATTACTTACCTTGCTGTTTTTATATTTTCAGATTACAAAAACCTTTATCTACCATCCATATTACACTTGTATCACCATCTCTTCGCCGAACTAGTGCACCTATACAATTTACCATTGTATTGGGTTTGTTGGGGACACAAGAGACTCTTTGTTATTTGGTTGCAGGGTTGTTTGAGAGAGACCATCTTCATCCTACGCCTCCCACGGATTGATAAACCTTAGGTCATCCACTTGAGGGAAATTTGCTACTATCCTACAAAACTCTGCGCTTGGAGGCCCAACACGAGTCTACAAGAAGAAGGTTGCGTAGTAGACATCAAGCTCTTTTCTGGCACCGTTGCCGGGGAGGTGAGTGCTTGAAGGTATATATTTAGATCTTGCAATTGAATCTTTTAGTTTCTTGTTTTATCACTAGTTTAGTCTATAAAAGAAAACTTCAAAAAAATATGGAATTGAGGTTGCCTCATATGCTTCATCTTTTTAATGTCTTTCGTGAAATTGATGGAAAGGAAAATTGTGCTCAAGTGTTAGAAGAAGAAGTTATTAAAATGTTTGGCACTAAATCCTTGAGTGATGAACATGATTGCAATGTTGTTAGTATAAATTCTTTGAATATCCATAGTACTAATGATGATTGCACTAGTCATGATAAAAAGATTTCTTATAAGCATGTCAATTTTTGTGGAGTGCATAGAGTTTGTGAAGACATGCCTAAAAGGGAAGATAGATTTTGTAAGAGGCATAAGTATTTAGAAACTAAATGGTTGCAAGAGAGGCTATATGTTTGTGCTGAATGACTTAATATTTCTCGCCGTCCTTGTGAACTTTGCAATGAAAGTGGTCATTTTAATTTCCAATGTGAATTATTTCATGATCGAATTGTGTCCAAAAATTGTGATAACCTCATTACCCTTGAGCATCATAATGAACTTAGTCTATTTTTGGGGTATGAAGAAATGAAACATAAAACTAAGGATGTTCCAGCTTGGGTTCTCATGAAAATGATTGATTTTGATCTAAATGAAATCTATATGTATTGCGTGGTAAATTGCATTGAGAATCCTTATATTGCCAATTACTTAAAGACAAGAAAACAAATAGAAGATGAAGAGAATACTAATGAAGGGGAAGAGGTTTCCCAATATCCTCCTATTTTTTCTTATGATGAATCAGGTAACGAGGAGGAGCTTTTTATTCAACCAATCTCTTCAAAAAGAAGCTTGGAGGAATTAAATAAACCCACACATAATGTGGTGAAGAAGAAGAAAAGAAGGAAAATTAAAGGTAAAGAGGTATCTCTCCCAAATAATGACACCCCTTATAATCTTGAAAATCTTTTTGGCACCAACTTAGAAAATTGTGATGATAACAATTGCTATACTATTGGTGCTATTCATACTATTAATGATGAGAGTGATTATGCTTATATTATGCAAAGCCACAAGCTTGGGGATGCTATGTTTGATGAGAATGACATGTTTGAGAATTTATTTGCTGCAATTAATGTTTGTCCCAAGCTTGGGGATGCTATGTTTAACGAAGATGATATTTTTAGTCCCCCAAGTTTTGATGTGCGAATTTATGATGATGGCATACCCCCTATTTATGATGATTGCAATATTTATGAAAGTGGGTTTGGAAGAGTGTCAACTTTAGATAATAATTATCCCACTATTTTGGAGGGTGTTGAATCTTATTATAATGATAAAAGTAGATTTGGAGAGGTCACGACTTTATTTACTAATGATTCCACTATTTCAGAAGAGGTTTCAATTGACTATGATGAGAACAAAGTTGCTACTTATGATGATTATTGTGATGATACTTATGTTATAAAGAGTAGTGATAAGTATTGTCATAATTTTGAATATCCTTTTACTGAATATTACTCTTTTAATGTGGAAAAAAAAATTAGTATTCGAGCTTCATATGATACTCCCACTATTATGAATGAGAAGAAAATTGCTTATGTGGAGAGCGACAAATTTTCTATGCTTGTGTATCATGAAGAGAATGTTTTATGTGATAGTTATATTGTGAAATTCCTTCATGATGCTACTGAAAATTATTATGAGGGAGGAGTATATGCTTGTAGGAATTGCAATAATATCAAGTTTCCTCTCTATGTGTCCAAAGTTTTGAAGTTATGCTTGTTTTGCCTTCCTATGCTAGTTGATTCTTGCTCCCATAAATTGTTTGCTCACAAAATACCTATGCATAGGAAGTGGGTTAGACTTAAATGTTCTTGTCATGAGATTCATGATGCTCTCTTGCATGTTTCAAATACTATTCCTATGTGAGCATCATTGAAATCATCATGCCTAGCTAAAAGGCTTTAAAGAAAAGTCCTTGTTGGGAGGCAACCCAACACTTTTACTTTATGTTTTTGTGTGTTTACATGATTAAGCTACTGTATAATCATGTTTTATAGCTTTTGTTTCAATAAAGTGCCAAGTAAAGCCTTTGGGATAGTGTGGATGATAGTTGACTTGATTCTGTGCAAAAACAGAAACTTTTGCTCTCAGTCCAGGAATTTTGTAAATTCACTCGAACGTGATTTTGATATGAATTTTTTACACAGTCTTGATATACAAATTCTTCAGGTTTTCCTATGTTTTCAGAATTTTTAGGGATAGGGAAGTATGGTTACACTACAGATCTTCACAGACTGTTTTGTTTTTGACAGATTCTGTTTTGCATGCATAGTTTGCTTGTTTTAGTGTTCCCATAGCTTATATTCAGTGATATAAATTATGGGAATGATAGAATACATTAGGTATCATGTGGGAACAATTAGGAATCTTGTCTTGACAGTACCTAAGTGAATGATCTATCTTTATTACACTAACCCTTCACACGAAGTTCCGTTAAGTTCTGTGTGATTGAAGTTTTCAAGTTTTGGGTGAGACACCGATATGAGGAGAATAAGGAGTGACAAGAACCTAAGCTTGGGGATGCCCAAGGCAACCCCAAGGTAATATCCAAGGAATACTCAAGCGCCTAAGCTTGGGGATGCCCCGGAAGGCATCCCCTCTTTCGTCTTCAACACTATCGGTATATCTTACTTGGAGCTATATTTTTATTCGTCACATAATATGAGTTTTGCTTGGAGCATCATTTTATTTTCTTGTTTTCTGTTAGGTGTTATTTATAATCTTGTTTTGTTTTCAATAAAAAGTTCCAAGAATTGTCTTAGGATGCTTGCATTGCATATTTTGATATGTGCTGTGTAAAAACAGAAACTTTTTCTGTAGTGTTTGAATTTTCATATTTTACTGGAACGTGGAAAGTTTCTGAAATTTTTACACAGTATTTTCATATAAATTTTATAGCATTTCCTAAATTTTCATAATTTTTAGAGTTACAGAAGTACACTGGTTTAATAGATTGCTACAGACTGTTCTGTTTGGACAGATTGCTGTCATAAGTTTTGTTATCTACTTATCCTATAGTTTCCATAGCCTATATTGGTAGATATAAGTTGTCGAAATGATAGTATACAGTACCTAATGTTTAAAAATTATTATGCAACCTGTCTAGGCAGTACATAAAGAGTTGATTTATGATTATGTGCACTAACCTATCTCACGAGTTCTTTGCAAGTTTTGTGTGGAAGATGTTTTTGAGAATAGGTGAAACCATGATATGAGAGGATTGAACGAGATACAAAAGCTCAAGCTTGGGGATGCCCAAGTCACCCCAAGTAAATATTTCAAGAAGTCTCAAGCATCTAAGCTTGGGGATGCTACGCATCCCACCTCTCTTAATCAACAATTATCGGTTAGCCTATGTTGAGCCTAAATTTTTATTCGTTCACATGATATGTGCTATTCTTGGAGTGCTATTTTTATTTTGCTCGCTGTTTAATAAAATGCTTAAGATCTGAAAATATTCATTGAGAGAGAGAGAGAGAGTCCTCACATAGCTACTTAATTGTTTGACTATTCATTGATCTTCACGTATATCTTTTGAGAGTAGCTTGTCATTTCCTCTCATGCTTCACTTATACCTTTTTGAGGGATGAAATCTTCATGCTCATGTGCTTCATTTAAATTTGTTTGAGCTTGTCGAAATAGCAATGGCAATATATGAAACTAGTCCCAAAGTGATAGATATCCAAGGAGGATATAATAAAAACTTTCATGAAGATCATGGGACAAATTAAACTTGATTCTTTGTAATAGTTTTGAAACATGATGATAGTAATATGTGAGTCATGTTAGTGAGTAATTATGCATTAGTAGGAATATTGGTGTTAAGGTTTGTGATTCCGTATGCAAATACGAAAGTCAACAGTTATGCAATGAAGTTATATCCTACTTGTGGTGCATTATTCGGTGTTAGTTATGTTCAATGCTCACTTATGTGAATTTTCGTTTCTTGGTTTGGTTGCTTCCCAATCTATTTGCTAGCCTTCATTTGTACTAAGTAGAAATACTACTTGTGCATCCAAAATCCTTAAACCAAGTTTTGCCTTATGAGTCCACCATACCTACCTATATGCGGTATTTCCATGCCGTTCCAAGCAAATTTGTATATGCCATCTCTAAATCTTCAAAATAAATTTTCTCTTTTGTGTGCCCGTACCGCTCATGAAACGGTGGGGAGTATCCAATATTGTTCCATGATAGGTGGGTTATGCTCACGATATGTGTTGATTCACTATCATTCACGAGAAAGTGGCTGGTATTCGGGATGCCCAGTTCCATGCTCAAAAATCAAATCAAAATATAATGAAAAAAAACTCCCCCAGGATTGTTGTTTGTATGGACGGTACCCGTGGATTCGGCTCGCTGTGGAGTGTGATTGATTGGTGGAGGGGGAGTAAAAACTTTACCATTCTGTTTGGGAACCGCCTATAATGTATCTAGCATGGAAAGTATTGTGAGCTACTTTGTCGATTTCGTTGACAGGAAAAGCATGCCACTCAAAATATTTTTCTCTCTCAATTTAAACCTTGAGCTCTGGCACCTCTACAAATCCCTACTTCCCTCTGCGAAGGGCCTATCTATTTACTTTATGCAATTTTTATTTCTGCTTTGAGTCTCCATCTTCTCTTATAAGCACCAACTAGGGGGCACTATGATCGTACTTGAGCATTGGGCATAGCTAATATTTGAGTGTGTTTCATGAATGGATCAATGATTGAGCATGATGGGCTAGGGGTAACTTTCTTTAGTGTTGATATTTTGAAAGACATGGTTGCTTGTTGACATGCTTGAGTATTGAAGTCATTATGTTAAAACTAGACTATTGCTTTGAATCATTTACAAGTCCAAATGTCCATGCTATACCAAGAAGAAAAGAATATGATGAACATGTTAGGCAGCATTCCACATCAAAAATTCTGTTTTTATCATTTACCTACTCGAGGACGAGTAGGAATTAAGCTTGGGGATGCTGATACGTCTCCAACGTATCTATAATTTTTGCTTGTTCCATGTTGTTATATTATCATTCTTGGATGTTTTACAATCATTTTACTACAATTTTATACTATTTTTGGGACTAACCTATTAACCTAGAGCCTAGTGCCAATTTCTGTTTTTTTCCGTGTTTTTGAGTTTTACAGAGAAGGAATATCAAACGGAGTCCAAACGGAATAAAAATCTACGGTGATTTTTTTGGACCAGAAAAAGCCCAGGGAGCGTTGGAGTTGGGCCAGAAGAGCCACGAGGCTACCACAAGCCTGGGGGGGCGCCCCCCCCCCCCCTCCTAGGGCGCGCCCCCCTGGCTTGTCGTCGCCTCGTGGCCCACCTTGACTTGTTTCCGACGCCAAAAATTCCTATAAATATAGAAACCCCCAGAAACAAACCTAGATCGGGAGTTCTGCCGCCGAAAGCCTCCAGAGCCACGAAAAACCAATCGGGAGCCCATTCCGGCACCATGCCGGTGGGGGAAACAATCACCGGAGGCCATCTTCATCATCCCGGTGGTCTCCATCATGAGGAGGGAGTAGTTCACCCTCGGGGCTGAGGGTATGTACCAGTAGCTATGTGTTTGATCTCTCTCTCCCGTGTTCTTGAGATGACACGATCTTGATGTATCGCGAGCTTTATTGATATAGATGAATCATATGGAGTTTTCCCCTCTCTATCTTCTTATGATGAATTGAGTCACCAAAGAACTTTGAAACAGTTGAGGCTCCCTCCTCTGTTCGGTCACCGGAGCCGTGATCATGATCTCCTTCCTCCGCCATTCGGTCACCGGAGCCGTCATGATCTCCTTCCTCCTCCATTGTTGGATCACCGGAGCCGTCATCCTCTCCTTCCCGATAATCGGTGTCGTTGAGATACGACAAGGAATCACCTCCGGCGAGGATTATATCCCCCAACAACTGTTCTTTTTCTATGTCTCTTTGATCCATAGTTTCTGCAAATATTATACAACATGGCAATATACAAACATGAGATATGCAAATCAATACAAGGCAATGCAACAATACGATCATATAATATCACTAATACATCATCAAATAGTATCGCTAATACATCATCGAATATTATCATTAATACATCTCGAATATTATTATATAATATCACTAATACAGATATAGTTGACGTCTCGCGGCGCAGGCGGTGGACACCCAAAGAGAAGGAACTATGACAGGATCATAGCTCGGGTGAGATCCCTAAAGAACCTGCCAGGTATTGGAGAACCTGGCATCCAACGCAGCCATGTAGCGTCGGACGTGCTCGTCCTCCTCCCTGACACGGCGACGTACCACCTCCGCGGGGGGCGGCTCCCTCTGCACCGACAGTGGTCCACGCGACCGCCACCAAAGAACCTCCGGGTCGACGACGGGACCCTCATTCCTCACAAAGCTGGGCGCCCCGGAAGGTAGCACCTCCCAGTGCCAGCCCGGCGGAGCCCAGTCCCGGACATGGCGCCTCTCAAGCAGGTGGTCGCCGGCGCTGAGTCGACGACGAGGATGCGGGCCGGGCATCGTCGACGTCGAGAACAAATTCTATAACTATTTAAATTCCTACTATTTAAAACTTTAATAAAGATGATTGCATTTGACAACTATGACAATAATAACATATTTAACAACAATGACACATTTTCTACTTAAGAGATCGTCGGGGACTCCTCCCCGGCGATCATCGGGGACTCCTCCTCGGCGATCGTCGGGGACTCCTCGGGTTCGCCGTCTAAAACAACTAAAACTTTTTTACAACTAAAACAACAAATTAATAAAACAAACTAAAACAACTAATAAAACAAACTAAAACAACTAATAAAACAAACTAAAACAACTAATAAAAATAGTAAAACAAACAATGGCGCCGGCGCACGCGGCCGCGGAGGAGGGGGCAGGAGCAGGGGGCAGGAGCTCACCGGCGACGACAGGCTCGGGGAGGAGGCGCGGGCGGCGACGATGGGGCTCGGGGAGGTGGCGCGGGAGGCGTCCGGCGTCGGGGGCGGCGACGACGTCGACGAGGACGAGGAGGCACGCGGGGACGGGCTCGGGGCGGCGGCGAGGAGGCGCGCGGGGATGGGCTCGGGGCGGCGGCGAGGTCATGCTCGGGGGCAGCGGCGACGACGGGCTCGGGTGCGGCGGTTAGGACGGGCTCGGGGGCGGCGGCGACGATGAGGACGGGCTCGGGGGCGGCGGCGACGACGAGGATGGGCTCGGGGATGCCGGCGACGACGAGGACGGGCTCGGGGGCGGCGGCGACGATGAGGACGGCTCGGGGGCGGCGGCGACGACGAGGATGGGCTCGGGGACGCCGGCGGCAGCGACGACGAGGATGGGCTCGGGGACGCCGGCGACGACGAGGACGGGCTCAGGGGCGGCGGCGAGCTCCGACAGCCTGGCGGCGTCAGGGTAGGGCGTCGGCGTCGGGACGAATGGGAGAGATTGGGGGAAATTTCGACAAGTCCCGCCTTAAATGCGAACACCTTTGGTCCCGGTTGGTGTCTCCAACCGGGACTAATGCCCCCCTTTCGTCCCAGTTGGTGCTACCAACCGGGACCAAAGGTCAATTTCAGCAGCCCAAAGGGCGGGAAGCAGAGACCTTTGGTCTCGGTTGGTGGCTCCAACCGGGACTAAAGGTGGGCATTAGTCCCGGTTGGTGCCACCAACCGGGACTAAAGGGTTGGTCCTGGCTGTGGTGGGAGTTTAGTCCCACCTCGCCAAGCGAGAGGCGCTCGCACCGGTTTATAAGCCCGCCCCTCTCTGCCTTGTTGAGTTCCTCTCAAAGTGAAAATAGATGCCCTTATACGGGAAATTTGACCTGAAATCAAAGTGAATTTCACTCTGATTTCAGGTTGAATTTTCCCTATAAGCGCATCTATGTTCATTTTTGCTATTTTTTTATGTTGTTTTTTTGCATATTAAAAGTTCTTAACAAAAAATACTTTATGAATATTCTTTTTTCTATTAAAGTTTGTAACAAAAATAACTTTTGGAAGATGTCTATCTCGGACCGCATTGTCTATTACAAATAACCTTGGGAAAACACGTCTATTACAAAGGGATTTCAATTTTTTTAAACATATTTTAACTCAAGACTTTTTCTGCATTCAATATGCACCATTCAAAGCCACATCATCACTTTTCAACCCTTTTCTGACTTCATTTACTATTTTTCAAGCATTTCATGATTTATTTTGAGCTAAAATGACCCTGAATTGAAAAGCACTGCAAATGAACTCTGAAATGGTTGCAAGTTGGCATGGTATCATCATTTCACCCACATAGCATGTGCTAAAAAGTTGAGAGGGTTACGGCAAAAACTGGATGCACTTCGTGTACAAAATGAACAATCTCTTTCGAAGTGTCAGGGTTTTGGACGAAAACTCATCAGTTACAAAAAGATTTCAAAATTTTAAACATATTTGAACTCAAGACTTTTTATGCATTCAATATGCACCATTCAAAGCCACATCATCACTTTTCAAACCTTTTCTGACTTCATTTGCTATTTTTCATGCATTTCATGATTTATTTTGAGCTAAGATGACCCTGAATTGAAAAGCACTGCAAATGAACTCTGAAATGGTTGAAAGTTGGCATGGTATCATCATTTCACCCACATAGCATGTGCTAAAAAGTTGAGAGGGTTACGGCAAAAACTGGATGCACTTCGTGTACAAAATGAACAATCTCTTTCGAAGTATCAGGGTTTCAGACGAAAACTCATCAGTTACAAAAGGCATTTCATTTCTTGACATGTAACTGTAGTGATATTCTAGATCAAAGCCATCATCAGAATAGTTGTGGAGAGAAAGTCTTCACTTTTTCTTCGCGTGTGTCCCTTGCTTATTGCGTCGTAACCATGGATAATCTTCATCGTTTAACAGGGTGCTTGGGTCAGCCTTCACTTTGAAGGGAGGAATTTCATGAAACTTTTCATAATCTTCAGACATGTCTGTCTTGCCCTCCACTCCCACGATGTCTCTTTTCCCTGAAAGAACTATGTGGCGCTTTGGCTCATCGTATGATGTATTCGCTTCCTTATCTTTTCTTTTTCTCGGTTTGGTAGACATGTCCTTCACATAGAAAACCTGCGCCACATCATTGGCTAGGACGAATGGTTCGTCTGTGTACCCAAGATTGTTAAGATCCACTGTTGTCATTCCGTACTGCGGTTCTACCTGTACCCCGCCTCCTGACAAATTGACCCATTTGCATCGAAACAAAGGGACCTTAAAATCATGTCCATAGTCAAGTTCCCATATGTCCACTATGTAACCATAATATGTGTCATTTCCCCTGTTGGTTGCTGCATCAAAGCGGACACCACTGTTTTGGTTGGTGCTCTTTTGATCTTCGGCGATCGTGTAAAATGTATTCCCATTTATATCGTACCCTTTGTAAGTCAATATAGTCGAAGATGGTCCCCTGGCCAACGAGTACAGCTCATCTGCAACAATGGTGTTACCCATGAGATGTGTTTGCAACCAACTGCGAAAAGTCCTGATGTGTTCACATGTAATCCAGTCGTCACACTGCTCCGGGTGTTTGGAGCGCAGAATATTCTTGTGTTCATTGACATACAGGGTCACCAAGGTAGAATTCTGTAGAACAGTGTAGTGTGCTTGAGACCAAGAATGCCCGTCCCTACATATTATTGAATTCGCTCCTAGCGTGCCTTTTCCAGTCAGTCTCCCCTCATACCGCGATTGAGGGACACCAATCGGCTTAAGGTCAGGAATAAAGTCAACACAAAACCCAATGCTTTCCTCTGTTTGATGGCCCATGGAGATGCTTCCTTCTGGCCTAGCACGGTTACGAACATATTTCTTTAAGACTCCCATGAATCTCTCAAAGGGGAACATGTTGTGTAGAAATACAGGGCCCAGAATGCCAATCTCGTCGACTAGATGAACTAGGACGTGCGTCATGATATTGAAGAAGGATGGTGGGAACACCAGCTCGAAACTGACAAGACATTGCACCAAATCACTCTTTAACCTTGGTAGGATTTCTGGATCGATTACCTTCTGAGAGATTGCATTGAGGAATGCACATAGCTTCACAATGGCTAATAGAACGTTTTCCGGTAGAAGCCCCCTCAATGCAACCGGAAGCAGTTGCGTCATAATCACGTGGCAGTTATGAGACTTTAGGTTCTGGAACTTTTTCTCTTCCATATTTATTATTCCCTTTATATTCGACGAGAAGCCAGACGGGACCTTCATACTGCGTAGCTGGCAGGACCTTCATACTGCTTTGGATGCATGCCGTATTTTTCGTGCGCACGTTGCTGGTCCTCCCGTGCCTCCGGTGTATCTTTTGTCTTCCCATACACTCCCAAGAAGCCTAGCAGGTTCACGCAAAGATTCTTCGTCATGTGCATCACGTCGATTGCAGAGCGGACCTCTAGGTCTTTCCAATAGGGTAGGTCCCAAAATATAGATTTCTTCTTCCACATGGGTGCGCGTCCCTCAGCGTCATTCGGAACTGATAGTCCGCCAGGACCCTTTCCAAAGATTACTTGTAAATCATTGACCATATCAAGTATGTGATCACCAGTACGGAGGGCGGGCTTCTTCCAGTGATCTGCCTCACCTTTGAAATGCTTTCCTTTCTTTCGACATTGATGGTTGGTCGGAAGAAATCGACGATGCCCCAGGTACACATTCTTCCTGCATTTGTCCAAATATATACTATCGGTGTCATCTAAACAGTGCGTGCATGCGTGGTATCCCTTGTTTGTCTGTCCTGAAAGGTTACTGAGAGCAGGCCAATCATTGATGGTTACAAACAGCAACGCATATAGGTCAAATTCCTCCTGTTCGTTCTCATCCCACACATGTACACCTTTTCCATTCCACAGTTGTAAAAGTTCATCAACTAATGGCCTTAGGTACACATCAATGTCATTGCCGGGTTGCTTAGGGCCTTGGATGAGCACTGGCATCATAATGAACTTCCTCTTCATGCACAACCAAGGAGGAAGGTTATACATACATAGAGTCACAGGCCATGTGCTATGCTTGCTGCTCTGATCCCCAAAAGGATTAACGCCATCTACACTTAAACCAAACCATACGTTCCTTGGGTCACCTATAAAGTCCCCCACTTTCTCTCGATCTTTCTCCACTGCGACCCATCACCGGGTGCTCTCAACTTCCCGTCTTTCTTACGGTCTTCCTTGTGCCATCGCATCAACTTGGCATGCTCTTTGTTTCTGAACAAACGTTTCAACCGTGGTATTATAGGAGCATACCACATCACCTTGGCAGGAACCCTCTTCCCGGTGCTGTCGGTGTACTAAAGTATGGGTTTTTTTAGTACCCCTTACTTGTGCACGGGCAGTTGTAGCCGTACCGCGGCAAGCCTTGCCGGGGAATAGCTAGGAGTAATCACGAGACTAAGATGCCAAGAAGGCATTCAAGCCAACGATCAGACCAGAAGACAGAAGGCCAAAGGGTTGCGGAGGCCCGGCAAGACCCTTGCCGGCAAGGCCTCGCACCCGGCAAGCCCCGAGCCCGGCAAGGATTCGGTCCCGGCAAGCCCCGGGCCCGGCAAGGATTCAGCCCCGGCAAGGCTCTGCACAGTGCAGCGCTATCGCTCCAGTGCAGCGGCCAGCTTTGTCGTTTAGGGCTTGTCCTCATGGTGACGTGGTGCGATGCTGGCCACGAGATACTTAAGCGGTGCTGATGGGATGGCTGCTTTTGCCCATCCCCTGTAAAGCTTTTCCAAGCCCAAGACGCTAAGGGACACCTCGACGGACACCTCACGGTGCATTTAATGAGCTTGTCCTAAGCCGTTAGGGTTAGGTATGATAACGCTGTAGCTACTTTCCACCTCATGCCTTATCTCGTACGCCATTGTGGTAGCCCCTTTGACTTATATAAAAGGAGGCCCGAGGCGTACAGAAGGGCACTTGATGGAAGGATGGCTCTTCTGGAGGCCCATTCTGCATGCGCAGCTACCGAGTACTGTAGCTCCCAGAACTTGGCCAAGAACATCCACAAATAATACAATCAAAGCAGGAGTAGGGTTTTACGCATCCGTGCGGCCCGAACCTAGGTAAATCCCCAGTGTGCTGTTCATTAGTTCTGCTCTTGGTGCAATCCTCTCCCCTTGCCGAACCGTAAAGGGATCCGCTCGATAGCGATCACATAGGTGTTTGTTTCCCACGACATCTTTGGCGCGCCAGGTAGGGGGATCGAGGTTGTGCGAACCAGATCTAGCGATCAGCGCGTCAGATCCTTGATCATCTTCACCACCATGGCTCCCAAGAAAAAGGGGTTCATGGCGGTTGGTCCATCTGCATCCGTCGTGCCTGATGCTGCGCGCACAGGCGACGGGGTAGACGCGGGTGGAGGAGGTGGAGGCTCCGAGCTTCCACGGCGTTCCGGCGATCCGAGCCGGACAAGCAACAGGTCCAAGGATGGAGATGCGCAACCTGCGGGTGGTGCAGCGACTTCCAAGGATGGAGCGGCGCCTTCCAGGACGAATACGCCGGCGCATGCACCGCGACCTTCTCAGGACGTGCGTGACGTGCGGCCTCAAGACGTTGGTGGTTCTAGGTGTCCGCATGGGAAGACCCCTGCGCATCACTCCCCGGGTGCGCAGGGCCAAGATCCGCGCCAGCGCGCTGGAGGAAGCCGCGCGCGGGTGCAGAGTCGTGATGGTGCTCCTTCTAACCCTGTTAGGAGTTTGAGCACCTCACGTTCTTCGCACCTGTCGCCGCCGCCTACGCCAGCAGAGGCGTTGGCGCGAGCTCAGCTGCTCCTAGACTTCCCTCCCGCCGTGGAGAGGCTAGACGAGTGGCGAGCCACTATCCAGAGCCTCATCGGCCTAGCCAACAACGACGTACCACAACAGGGTGAACCCTCGTGGCTGCAGTCGTCTAGGCTGGTGCGTGGCGATGGAGAGAAAACCGGAGCTGGAACGACTACGTTGCGTTCCCCTCCACTGCATCAAGAGCGGTCGCTAACTCGACGGACCGGCGCCCGTGAGGATGATTCCACGGCGTCGTCCGATCCGCGGGTTTGCCGCGATCAACGTCACGTTCTTCGGGAACGGAAGAAGGAAGACGCTCGAACCACCATCGAGCGCCGAAGGGAAGCGCGTCGCCAGTCCAACAAGCGCGCTGGGACCGCTGCTGACAAGCCCGCGCCAGGGTACCCTGGCTGCCTACCTTACGAGGTGGGTTGCCCAGCGTTTACTCGTGAGCTGCGGCAAGTCCAGTGGCCTAGCTCCCGCTCCTTCAAGCCGGAAGTACCGGAGAAGTATGACGGCAAGACTCATCCGTCCGAGTTCTTGAGCATCTACACCATCGCGGTGCAGGCCGCCGGGGCTCGTGACGATAAGGTATTGGCCAACTACTTTCCGTTGGTGCTGAAGCCCAACGTGAGATCGTGGTTGATGCACCTGCCCGAGAATTCCATCTCTTCTTGGGTCGACCTGTGGCACCAGTTTGTTGGCGCCTTCACCGGCGGCCATCAAGCTCCTGGCCAGGAGAGTGATCTGCACATCATTCCCCAGAAGGAGGGCGAAACCTTGCGCAAGTATATCCAGAGGTTCAGCCGCATCCAGCACAACATTCCTGACGTTCATCCCGCCGCCGTCATCAGCGCCTTTCATCAGAATGTGCGCAATCGTAAGATGCGGGAGGAGCTGGCGATGAACAAAGTCAGGGATGTCGCCGAGCTCTACGCTTTGGCCGACAAGTGTGCTCGGGCAGAAGAAGGAAGGAGACTCCCCGGCGAGAACGCTGGCGCTGGAGTCGACTCCGAGAGCGAAGACGCTCCTGCCCCGGCAAAGAAGGGAAGGCGGAGGGGGTAAATGAGAAGTGCCCTCTGCGATTCCCTTTTTATGGGGAAGGCGCGAGGCAGGCTCTTTACCGCCCGCTTTTGCAGCGGGGTTTCCGCCCACGTCTCCCACTTCGCGCGATTAATGCGCGTAGTGGAGGGGCGTGGTAAAAGAGATAATGATTGCGAGCAGTTATTCCCTGCCACGCGTGCCCGTGCACTGTTTTCGGCCTAGCCCAACAGGCCTGGCACCCGTGTATGGCCTAGGCCTGGGGGCTCCTGTCGGTGTACTAAAGTATGGGTTTTTTTAGTACCCCTTACTTGTGCACGGGCAGTTGTAGCCGTACCGCGGCAAGCCTTGCCGGGGAATAGCTAGGAGTAATCACGAGACTAAGATGCCAAGAAGGCGTTCAAGCCAACGATCAGACCAGAAGATAGAAGGCCAAAGGGTTGCGGAGGCCCGGCAAGACCCTTGCCGGCAAGGCCTCGCACCCGGCAAGCCCCGGGCCCGGCAAGGATTCGGTCCCGGCAAGCCCCGGGCCCGGCAAGGATTCAGCCCCGGCAAGGCTCTGCACAGTGCAGCGCTATCGCTCTAGTGCAGCGGCCAGCTTTGTCATTTAGGGCTTGTCCTCATGGTGACGTAGTGCGATGTTGGCCACGAGATACTTAAGCGGTGCTGATGGGATGGCTGCTTTTGCCCATCCCCTGTAAAGCTTTTCCAAGCCCAAGACGCTGAGGGACACCTCAATGGACACCTCACGGTGCATTTAATGAGCTTGTCCTAAGCCGTCAGGGTTAGGTATGATAACGCTGTAGCTACTTTCCACCTCATGACTTATCTCGTACGCCATTGTGGTAGCCCCTTTGACTTATATAAAAGGAGGCCCGAGGCGTACAGAAGGGCACTTGATGGAAGGATGGCTCTTCTGGAGGCCCATTCTGCATGCGCAGCTACCGAGTACTGTAGCTCCCAGAACTTGGCCAAGAACATCCACAAATAATACAATCAAAGCAGGAGTAGGGTTTTACGCATCCGTGCGGCCCGAACCTGGGTAAATCCCCCGTGTGCTGTTCGTTAGTTCTGCTCTTGGTGCAATCCTCTCCCCTTGCCGAACCGTAAAGGGATCCGCTCGATAGCGATCCCATAGGTGTTCGTTTCCCACGACAGGTGCACTGGCCCTCAACATCACCAGGGTCATCTCGTCTGATCTTATACCGCAATGCACAGCATACCGGGCATGCGTTCAAATCCTCATACGCACCGCGATAGAAGATGCAGTCATTAGGGCATGCATGTATCTTCTTCACCTCCAATCCTAGAGGGCAGACAACCTTCTTTGCTTTGTATGTACTGTCGGGAAATTTGTTGTCCTTTGGATGCTTATTCTTCATTATTTTCAGCACCTTTTCAAATGCCTTGTCAGATACCATTCTCTGCCTTCCATTGCAGCAATTCCAGTGTGGTACCGAGCTTTGTGTTGTCATCTTCGTAATTTGGGTACAACCCTTTTCTGTGATCCTCTAGCATGCGATCGAACTTCAACTTCTCCCTTTCACTTTGGCATTGTCTCTTTGCATCAACAATGACCCGGCGAAGATCATCATCGGGCACATCGTCTGGTTCTTCCTCTTGATCTTCAGCTTCCCCCATTGCAGCATCACCGTATTCAGGGGCTGATAGTTGTCATCATCCTCTTCTTCTTTGTTGTCTCCCATCATAACCCCTCTTTCTCCGTGCTTGGTCCAAACATTATAGTGTGGCATGAAACCCTTCTCAAGCAGGTGGACGTGAAGGGTTTTCGAGTTAGAGTAATCCTTTGTATTCCCACAGATAGTACATGGACAATACATAAAACCATTCTGCTTGGTTGCCTCAGCCACTTCGAGAAAATTATGCAGGCCCTTAATGTACTCGGAGGTGCGTCGGTCACTGTACATCCATTGCCGGTTCATCTGCATGCATTATATAATTAAGTGTATCAAAAACCATTACAAAACATCATGAATAGAGAAGTGACCAAATTAATAGAAGTTCATCATCACATTAAAACCAAAGTACAGTAGTGACCAAAATAAATACATAAAGTTCATACATAGTTCTCATTGAACAACATATAGCTCTCTAGAGCATCTAATTAAAACATACATTGAAACTATGCAAAACATTTAAATGCAACAACAAATGCGATCATAACCGCAACTAAGGTACTAATTGATCCAACGGCATAATGATACCAAGCCTCAGTATGAATGGCATATTTTCTAATCTTTCTAATCTTCAAGCGCATTGCATCCATCTTGATCTTGTGACTTCGACGAGATCGGCAACATGCAACTCCAATTCCATCTTCTCCTCCCCAATTCTTTTCAATTTTTTCTTTAAGTAATTGTTTTCTTTTTCAACTAAATTTAACCTCTCGACAAGAGGGTCGGTTCGAATTTCCGGTTCACATACCTCCTAGATAAAAACATCTATGTCACGTTGGTCGGCATAATTGTCATAAACACTAAATGAAACAAATAGTTATAAAAGATAATGTACCACATCCGAATCATAGACAGGACGAGGGCCGACGGGGGCGGATACCAAAACCTTGGCACTGTATAATAACAAACAATAATAAAAGTAAGAAAATTATACAAGTATCTATCTAAATAATACAAGTAAGAATTTTTTTTCTTTTAGAAAGAAGATAAGAACAAGAGGCTCACCATGGTGGTGCCGGCGACGAGATCGGCGCGAGCGATCGATGGCGGTGAGGATGGGGACGGGGACGGGGACGGCACCCTACACATGTGCAGACTCTAAGAAGTTAATTTCAGCTCTAATTGTGCGTTTAAATCAAAAGAACTCCCACATACACTCCTCCACTAAAACCCACAAACCACACTCTACTTCTAGAGCATTTGAAATGAGCTAAACTAGCAGTGAGAGATAAAACGATGAAGTCGTTAACCTTTTAGAACACTTGTGTAGTTGGTGCACCGCCAAACCTAAACAAATCTTAGGGAAAATGTAGCTTGGAGGTCGAGCTTGGAGAGGAGAAAACTTAAGTGTGGCTGCGGCATTTCATCGAACACCTTATGTGCATAGGAGGTGAGAACAGAGAGCAACACACCTCCCAAACGCCGCCCGGCCAAAAAAACAGAGGAGTGAGCGGGCAGGGGCGAGCATATATATAGGCGTTGTATAAGTCCCGGTTGGTGGCTAGCACCGGGACTAAAGGTGCCTCTTTAGTCCCGGTTCCAGCCACCAACCGGGACTAAAGGGGCTCGGCCAGGAGCGAGGCCCTTTAGTCCCAGTTCGTGTCTGGAACCGGGACTAAAGGGGCCATATGAACCGGGACTGGTTCCCGCCGAGGCCCGGCCGGCGCCCTGGCCTCACGAACCGGGACTGATGCACCCATTAGTCCCGGTTCATAACACGGCCGGGACTAATGCGATGATCGGGCCAGGACCAAAGCCCTATTTTCTACTAGTGAGGAGTCAGTCTACTTGCTTATGTACGTGATGCCTATATACATGATCATTGCCATGAATAAATATGACATAACTATGCACCTTTCTATCAATTGCCCAACAGTAATTTATTTACCCACCGTATGCTTTCTTTGAGAGAGAAGCCACTAGCGAACACTATGCCCCCCGGGTCTCTTCACAAATATTATTATAAAAACTCCCAAAATATTTCTGCCATTATTTACTTTCTTTTTATTTATAATTTATATTTATCAATTTATCTATCTATCACTACTTACCGCTTGCAAGTAACGAGTTCAAGGGGATTGACAGCCCTCTTACCCGCGTTGGGTGCAAGTGTGTGCTCTTTTCTGTGTAGGTGATGAAGACGGGAATTTGCGTGGTTCTCCTATTGGTTTGATAACCTTGGTTCTCATTGAGGGAAATACTTATCTCTATTGTGATGCATCTCCCCTCCTCTTTGGGGAAAATCCCAACGCAGTTTACAAGTACCAGGAAGAATTTCTGGCGCCGTTGCCGGGGAGCATCACCAAATTCCTATCAAGTACCTTCTCACAAATTATCATTCACTTGTTCTACTTTTTATTTGCTGTTATATTTTTCTTGCTATAAAAATCAAAAATATTAAAATATTTATCGTTGCTAGTTTACTTGTTTGCTTGCTATACTTGCGAGTTTACTTGCTTCGCTTGTTACTTTGGTAGTTTCGTCACCATGTCTCAAGATACTACTAAGTTGTGTGACTTCTCAAATACTAATAATAATTATTTTATTATTACTCCTATACCACCCGTCGCTAGTGCGGGGTTGTATGACATTAATGCCGCATTGCTAAATCTTGTGATGAAAGAACAATTTTCGGGAAGTCCTAATGAGGATCCCGCTTCTCATCTCAACACCTTTGTTGAGTTATGTGATATGCAAAAGAAAAAGGACGTGCATAATGATGTGGTTAAATTGAAATTATTTCCTTTTTCACTAAGAGATAAACATCAAACTTGGTTTTCATCCTTGCCTCGTAATAGTATTGGAACATGGGATAAGTGTAAGGATGATTTTATTGCCAAGTATTTCCCTCCCGTTACAACTATATCTCTCCGAAACCAAATTATGAATTTTAAACAACATGAGCAAGAACTTGTTGCACAAGCATGGGAGAGAATTAAAATGATGATTAGAAATGTTCCCACTCATGGCTTAAACTTATGGATGATTATACAAAATTTCTATGTTGGACTGAACTTTGTGTCTAGAAACCTTCTAGATTCTGGTGCAGGTGGTACCTTTATGGAGGTGACATTAGGAGAGGCTACAAAACTTCTGGATAACATTATGACAAATTATTCTCAATGGCATACCGAGCGAGCTCCAACTGGTAAGAAGGTAAATTCCGTTAAAGAAATTACTACTTTGAGTGATAAAATGGAAGCTCTTATGAATATGATTGCAAACAATAATGTTCATTTGATCCTAATGATATGCTATTGTCTACTTTGATTGAGCAAAATAATGATGCTATTGATGTGAACTTTGTCTTGCAAAATAATTTCAACAACAATGCTTATAGAGGTAATTTCAATGCTAGGTCGTATCCCGGTAATTCCTCTAATAACTATGGCAATTCTTATGGTAATTACTATGGAAATTCATCTAATAATAATAATAGGATACGTACTGATCTTGAGAACACCATTAAAGAATTTATTTGTTCTCTAAAGATTTTCAATGCTATGGTAGAAGAAAAGTTGCATAAAGTTGATGATATGACTAGAAACATGGATATGCTTGCTCATGTGTGGAAACTTTTAAAAGTAAAACTTTGCCACCCAAGCATGATATTAATGAGTCTATTAAATACATCCAAATATCTATTAACGAAAGTAAGGAGAGGACCACTACTTTGAGAGCTAAGCGGAAAAAGTATTTCGGGTGGCCCTCTCGTGTTTTCCCAATTTTAGAAGATTTATAGAGGCGGAGTTAGGTCAGGAGGCACCAGGGGGTGGTCCCAAGCCATCAGGGCGCGCCCACCCCCACTGGGCCGCACCCTGTTGGCTTGGCAGCACCCCGTGTGGCGTTTGGCCTCCCTCCAAAGCTTCCGGGTCTTATTTTTGTCCCAAAAAATCGTCAAAAAATTTCGTTGCATTTGGACATCGTTTGGTACTGATTTCCTGAAAAGCCAAAAACACGCAGAAAACAACAAATGGCACTAGGCACTGGGTTAATAGGTTAGTTCCCAAAAATAATATAAACAACATATAAATGCATATAAAGTACCCAAGAATGATAATATAATAGCATGGAACAATAAAAAATTATAGATACGTTGGAGACCTATCAACCACTACATGCAGTTCTTCCGCGTGGCCGCCCTGATCCAATAGTGTGCGTCATGAACCCATCCTTCCTTGCTAATCCCCCTCCTCGCTCGTTCACTCATCACATTTGACTGTTTCTTCATGTACACCTCGATCTAATTCATTGTATGTTCCCTACTATCTAGACTTGCTAAGTGATGAAGATGGAAAAGCTTATCAACATATTTATTGTTCCCATGACTCGTGGACATGATGTTGATACAAATAAATTTTTAGGGACCGAACATACAAGGCAGTGGTGAAATCAGAAAGGAAATAGCAGGAGGCAATACTATGCTATTTTTCTGGATTTTATTAAGGAAGATCACAACTTGGAGTTGAGTAGGTTGACATTTGATTAACTCCTATTAGCCTTGTTGTCTACCTCTAAAGAAAATGTGAGGTATTATTGGATCCTTTTCCCAGTACAGAATTATCAATTCCACTTACCACATGGTTGATAAACAATCAAATTTTGACCATTATTTTCTCAGAAATGAAAGTGTGATGTTTGATCTCCAACATGTAGGATCTACCATGTGCATGGATTTTCCAAATTTTGTCGGTAGGAGGCGACCGTCTCTTCGCGGTGCATCATGAGGACAACGTGCTGGATGTGTGGGAGACGATGCCACTCCCACCTCCCATGGCCTAATATTTCCTCTATCCTCGCTGATTTACCTAGTCTTTTAATGAGAAATCAAGTATCATTTCGTGCACAGACCAAGGAACTGATTAATAGTATTCCAGACTTTCCAAATGATGTTCACTCGCAACCTGACGTGGCTTGAGACTGCGTCGCTGATTTACCTAGTATTTTAATGAGAAATCAAGTATCATTTCGTGCACAGACCAAGGAACTGATTAATAGTATTCCAGACTTTCCAAATGATGTTCACTCGCAACCTGACGTGGCTTGAGACTGCGTCGGTATTACCCCAAAGAGGAAGGGATGATGCAGCACACGACGGTAAGTATTTCCCTCAGTTATGAAACCAAGGTTATCGAACCAGTAGGAGGATCACCACCACCCAATAAGCAGCACCTGCACACAAATAACAAATACTTGTAACCCGACGCGAAAGAGAGGTTGTCAATCTCTCTACGGTAAAAAGATAGATTAGGTAGTGATAGATAGGAGAGATAGATCTCTCAAGAGCACAAAATAAAAATAGCAAATAAAATATGCAGCAATATGTTTTTGGGTTTTTGGTTTTGTAGATCTGAAAACAAA
Source organism: Elymus sibiricus (assembly GCA_039707655.1). Taxonomy (NCBI): domain Eukaryota; kingdom Viridiplantae; phylum Streptophyta; class Magnoliopsida; order Poales; family Poaceae; genus Elymus; species Elymus sibiricus. The sequence continues at coordinate 365,118,919 of CM077663.1, read as the reverse complement.
GATGCAAAACGATAGATCGGAAAGCAATATGTTGGAAAAGTAGACCCGGGGGCCGTAGGATTCACTAGTGGCTTCTCTCATGAGTTTAGCGCACGGTGGGTGAACAAATTACTGTTGGGCAATTGATAGAAAATAGAATAGTCATGACGATACCCAAGGCGATGATCATTATATAGGCGTCACTTCCAAGATAAGTAGACCGACTCCTGCCTGCATCTACCACTATTACTCCACACATCGACCGCTATCCAGCATGCATCTAGTGTATTAAGTTCATGGAAAAACGGAGTAATGCAATAAGAATGATGACATGATGTAGACAAGATCTATTCATGTAGGAATAGACCCCATCTTGTTATCCTTAATAGCAACGATACATGCGTGTCTTGCTGCCCCTTTTGTCACTGGGAAAGAACACAGCAAGATCGAACCCATCACAAAGCACCTCTTCCCATGGCAAGAAAAATCGATCTAGTTGGCCTAACAAAACCAACGATTCGAAGAATAAATATGAGGCTATAAGTAATCATGCATATAAGAGATCAAAGAAGACTCAAATAATATTCATGGATAGAAACTAATCATGAACTCAAAATTCATCGGATCCCAACAAACACACAGCAAAAGTTTACATCAAATAGATCTCCAAGAGACCATTGTATTGAGAATCATAAGAGAGAGAGAGAGAGGAAGCCATCTAGCTACTGCCTACGGACCCGTAGGTCTATGGTGGACTACTCACGCATCATCGGAGAGGCACCTATGAAGAAGATGAACCCCTCTGTGATGGTGTTTAGATTGGATCTCGAGGTTCTGGAACTTGCGGCGGCTGGAATTGTGTTTCGTCGACTCCCCTAGGGTTTTTGGAATATTTGAGAATTTATAGGCATCAGAGGCGGTGGAGAGGGGCCCCGAGGAGGGCACAACCCATCAGGGCGCGTCGGGGCCCCCCTGGCGCGCCCTGGTGGGTTGTGGTCTCCACGGGCCACCTCTCCGGCACTTCTTTGGCCCACTGGGTGTCTTCTGGTCCCGAAAAATCTCCAAAAAATTTCGTCGCGATTGGACTCCGTTTGATATTGATATTCTGCGAAGTAAAAACAAGCAAAAACTGCAACTGGCACATTGGCACTATGTCAATAGGTTAGTCCCAAAAAATGATATAAAGTTGTTATAAAATGATTGGAAAACATCAAAGAATGATAATATAACAGCATGGAACAAGCAAAAATTATATATACGTTGGAGACGTATCAGCATCCCCAAGCTTAATTCCTACTCGTCCTCGAGTAGGTAAATGATAAAAGCAGAATTTTTGGTGTGGAATGCTGCCTAACATGTTCATCTCATATTCTTTTCTTTTGTATAGCATGGACATTTGGACTTGTAAATGATTCAAAGCAATAGTCTAGTTTTAACATAGTGACTTCAATACTCAAGCATGCCAACAAGCAACCATGTCTTTGAAAATATCAACACTAAAGAAAGTTATCCCTAGCCCATCATGCTCAATCATTGATCCATTCATGAGACACACTCAAATATTAGCTATGCCAGATGCTCAAGTACGATCATAGTGCCCCCTAGTTGGTGCTTTATAAGAGAAGATGGAGACTCAAAGTAAAAATAAAATTTGCATAAAGTAAATAGATAGGCCCTTCGCAGAGGGAAGTAGGGATTTGTAGAGGTGCCAGAGCTCAAGGTTTTAAATTGAGAGAGAGAAAATATTTTGGGTGGCATGCCTTTCCTGTCAACGAAAACGACAGAGTAGCTCACAATACTTTCCATGCTAGATATATCATAGGTTGTTCCCAAACAAAAAATAAAGTTTATTCCTTTTTCCACCAAACTCTCACTTTCCATGGCGGGCCGTATCCACGGTTGCCTTCCATACCAACACTTTCCAAGGAATTTATTATTTGACAACATAAAGTAAATATTTTTTTTCTTTTTCATTTCGGGAATGGGCATCCCTATTACCGCCGCACTCTCGTGCAATGACAAGTGAATAAACACTCATCTTGAGAATAACACATCTAGCATGGAAAAATATTGGACACTCCCCACCGTTTCATGAGCGGTATGAGCACACAAAAGAGAAAATTTATTTTGAAAATTTAGAGATGGCACATACAAATTTGCTTGGAACGGCAGGGAAATACCGCATATAGGTAGGTATGGTGGACTCATAAGGCAAAACTTGGTTCAAGGATTTTGGATGCACAAGTAGTATTTCTACTTAGTACAAATGGAGGCTAGCAAATAGATTGAGAAGCAACCAAACCAAGAAATGAAAATTCACATAAGCGAGCATTGAGCATAACTAACACCGAATAATGCACCATAACTAGGATGTAACTTCATTGCATAACTATTGACTTTCGTGCTTGCATAGGGAATCACAAACCTTAACACCAATATTCCTACTAAAGCATAATTACTCACTAACATGACTCACATATTACTATCATCATGTTTCAAAACTATTACAAAGAATCAAGTTTAATTTGTCCAATGATCTTCATGAAAGTTTTTATTATATCCTCCTTGGATATCTATCACTTTGTTACTAGTTTCATATATTGCCATTGCTTTTTTGACAAGCTCAAACAAATCTAGGTGAAGCACATGAACATAAAGATTTCATCTCTCAAAATGGTATAAGTGAAGCATGAGAGGATTTCTTAAAAATTTACTAACTCTCAAATTAATATAAGTGAAGCATGAGAATATTTCTACAAAAATTTCCAAGCACACCGTGCTCAACAAGATATAAGTGAAGCACTAGAGAAAATCTATAGCTCAAAAAGTTTAAGTGAAGCACATAGAGCAATTCTAACAAATCATAGCATAATTTTGGCTCTCTCAAGTAGGTGTGTACATCAAGGATACAAAGTAAAAACAAACAAGCAAAGCAAGCAAAGATACAAGACTCTCCAAGCAAAACTCATGATATGTGACGAATAAAAATATAGCTCCAAGTAAAATACCGATGGTTGTTAGAAGAAAGAGGGGATGCCACTCGGGGGCATCCCCAAGCTTAGTTGCTTGTTACTCTTTGGATATATCTTGGGGGTGTGGTAGCATCCCCAAGCTTAGGCTCTTGTCACTCCTTATTCCTTCATCCATCGTGATCTCACCCAAAACTTGAAAACTTCAATCACACAAAGCTCAACAAAATTTTCGTGAGATCTGTTAGTATAATAAAGCAAATCACTACTTTAGGTGCTGTTGCAAACCCATTCATATTTTATTGTTGCATTATACCTACTGTATTTTAACTTTACCATGGCTCATACCCTTCAATATAACCCATAGATTCATCAAAACAAGCACACAATGCAACGAAAACAGAATCTGTCTTAAACAGAACAGTCTGTAGTAATCTGTACTCTAACCATACATCTGTAACTCTAAAAATTCTGAAAAATTAGGACAACGTAAGGAATTTGTATAGCAACACTGTGTTAACATTTTCAGCTCAAGATCACGTTCCAGAAAAACATGAAAATTCATATACTGGACGCAAAGTTTCTGTTTCAGATTGAGCATCACTTCTACTCATCCTATGAATCATCCTATAGGCTTTACTTGGCACAAACACTAAATAAACCATAAAAACACAATCATAACAGAGGCATAATTGTTTAAACACTCAAAAACAGAAAGGAAAAAAGAAAACAATTATTTATTCTTTGTGTTGCCTCCCAACAAGCGCTATCGTTTTACGCCCCTAGCTAGGCGTAATGCATAGATTCAAGTATTGTCATCTTTGGTTTTGGATCCATAGGATGCCCTCATGATTGATTCATATGGTGTCTTAATTCTTGTTCTAGGGAAGTGTTCCATACCCTTTCTCAAGGGAAATTGAAAACGAATATTGCCTTCTTTCATATCAATCACGACACCTATAGTGCGTAAAAACGGTCTACCAAGTATAATGGGACAAGACGAATTGCAATCAATATCAAGCACAATAAAGTCTATGGGCACATATTTCCTATTTTCAAGAATAATAACATCATTAATTCTTCCCAAAGGCTTTTTAATAGTAGAATCCGCAAAGTGCAAATTAAGAGAACATTCTTCAATATTGGTAAGACCAAGCACATCACATAAAGATTTCGGGATCGTGGAAACACTAGCACCCAAATCACATAAAGCAAAGCACTCATAATTCTTAATCTTGACCTTAATGGTAGGTTCTCACTCATCATGTAATTTTCTAGTAATAGAAATCTCCAACTCTAGCTTTTCTTCAAAAGATTTCATCATGGCATCAACTATATGTTTAGTAAAAGCTTTATTTTGCTCATAAGCATGGGGTGAATTCAACATTGATTGCAGCAAAGAAATACACTCAATCAAAGAGCAACTATCATAATTAAAGTCTTTGCAATCCAAAATAGTGGGCACATCACTAGTTAAAGTTTTGACCTCTTGAAACCCACTTTTATCAAAAATTTCATCAAGATTTTCACCCTCCAAATTATTGGGACGCCTTCTAGCTAAAGTTAACTCTACTTCAGTCCCTTTATCATCAATTTCAATATTACTAAACAAGGAATCAATAGAAGAAACACCAATCATTTTAATATCTTCATCTTTTTTATGAAGGCAATCACTAGAAAACGTTTTTTCTAAGATTTCTCTCTTAGCTCTAAGCATAGTGGTTCTTTTCTTACTTTCATCCATAGAGACATATAAAGCTTTAATAGATTCATCAATCTTAGGCACAAAAGCTTTCAACTTAAGATTTTCAACATCATGAGAAATTCTATCAATGCTTCTAGACATATCATCAATCTTATTCAACTTTTCTTCTATCGTAGTATTGAAAGCCTTTTTCGCATTGATAAATTCTTTAATATTACTCTCAAGATCAGAGGTGTTCCTATTATTATTGTAAGAAGGATTACCGTAGGAATTACCATAATTAATAGAGGAATTTCCAGGAAAAGGCCTAGGATTAAAATTACCTCTATAAGCATTGTTATTGAAATTGTTTTGCGAGACAAAGTTCGCATCTATGGAATCACTATTTTGATCAATCAAGGTAGACAAATGCACATCATTAAGATCAATAGGAGCATTTTTACTAGCAACCAATTTCAGCAAAGCATCAACCTTATCACTCAAAGTACTAATTTCTTCAACCGAATTAACCTTTTTACTAGTAGGTGCTCTTTCGGTATGCCATTGTGAATAATTTGCCATGATACTATCTAGCAATTTAGTAGCTTCATGACGTGGCTTGAGACTGCATCGGTATTTCTCCAAAGAGGAAGGGATGATGCAGCACAGCGACGGTAAGTATTTCCCTCAGTTATGAAACCAAGGTTATCGAACCAGTAGGAGGATCACCACCACCCAATAAGCAGCACCTGCACACAAACAACAAATACTTGCAACCCGACGCGAAAGAGAGGTTGTCAATCTCTCTACGGAAAAACGATAGATTAGGTAGTGATAGATAGGAGATATAGATCTCTCAAGAACACAAAATAGAAAAGGCAAATAAAATATGCAGCAATATATTTTTGGGTTTTTGGTTTTGTAGATCTGAAAACAAAGATGCAAAAAGATAGATCTGAAAGCAATATGTTGGAAAAGTAGACCCGGGGGCTGTAGGGTTCACTAGTGGCTTCTCTCATGAGTATAGCGCACGGTGGGTGAACAAATTACTGTTGGGCAATTGATAGAAAATCGAATAGTCATGACGATATCCAAGGCGATGATCATTATATAGGCATCACGTACAAGATAGGTAAACTGACTGCTGCCTGCATCTACCTCTATTACTCCACACATCGACCGCTATCCAGCATGCATCTAGTGTATTAAGTTCATGGAAAAATGGAGTAATGCAATAAGAACGATGACATGATGTAGACAAGATCTATTCATGTAGGAATAGACCCCATCTTGTTATCCTTAATAGCAACGATACATGCGTGTCTTGGTGCCCCTTCTGTCACTGGGAAAGAACACCGCAAGATCGAACCCATCACAAAGCACATCTTCCCATGGCAAGAAAAATCGATCTAGTTGGCCTAACTAAACCAAAGATTCAAAGAAGAAATACGAGGCTATAAGTAATCATGCATACAAGAGATCAAAGAAGACTCAAATAATATTCATGGATAGAAACTGATCATGAACTCAAAATTCATCGGATCCCAACCAACACACCGCAAAAGTTTACATCAAATAGATCTCCAAGAGACCATTGTATTGAGAATCATAAGAGAGAGAGAGAGAGAGGAAGCCATCTAGCTACTGCCTACGGACCCGTAGGTCTATGGTGGACTACTCACGCATCATCGGAGAGGCACCTATGAGGAAGATGAACCCCTCTATGATGGTGTTTAGATTGGATCTCGAGGTTCTGGAAGTTGCGGCGGCTAGAATTGTGTTTCGTCGACTCCCCTAGGGTTTTTGGAACATTTGGGAATTTATAGGCATCAGAGGCGGTGGAGAGGGGCCCCGAGGAGGGCACAACCCCATCAGGGTGCGCCGGGGCCCCCCTGCCGCGCCCTGGTGGGTTGTGGTCTCCTCGGCCCACTCCCCCAGCACTTGTTTGGCCCACTGGGTGTCTTCTGGTCCAGAAAAAATCTCCAAAAAGTTTCGTTGCGATTGGACTCCATTTGGTATTGATTTTCTGCGAAGTAAAAAACAAGCAAAAAAAGCAACTGGCACTTTGGCACTATGTCAATAGGTTAGTCCCAAAAAATGATATAAAGTTGTTATAAAATGATTGTAAACATACAAGAATGATAATATAACTGCATGGAACAAGCAAAAATTATAGATACGTTGGAGACGTATCAAGCATCCCCAAGCTTAATTCCTACTCGTCCTCGAGTAGGTAAATGATAAAAACAGAATTTTTGATGTGGAATGCTGCCTAACAAGTTCATCATATTCTTTTCTTTTGTATAGCATGGACATTTGGACTTGTAAATGATTCAAAGCAATACTCTAGTTTTAACAAAATGACTTCAATACTCAAGCATGTCAACAAGCAACCATGTCTTTCAAAATATCAACACTAAAGAAAGTTATACCTAACCCATCATGCTCAATCATTGATCCATTTATGAAACACACTCAAATATTAGCTATGCCCAATGCTCAAGTACGATCATAGTGCCCCCTAGTTGGTGCTTATAAGAGAAGATGGAGACTCAAAGCAAAAATAAAAATTGCATAAAGTAAATAGATAGGCCCTTCGCAGAGGGAAGTAGGGATTTGTAGAGGTGCCAGAGCTCAAGGTTTAAATTGAGAGAGAGAGAGAAAATATTTTGGGTCGCATGCTTTTCCTGTCAACAAAAACGACAAAGTAGCTCACAATACTTTCCATGCTATATATATCATAGGCGGTTCCCAAACAGAAAATAAAGTTTATTCCTTTTTCCACCAAACTTTCACTTTCCGTGGCGGGCCGTATCCACGGTTGCCTTCCATACCAACACTTTCCAAGGAATTTATTATTTGACAACATAAAGTAAATATTTTTTTTCTTTTTCATTTCGGGAATGGGCATCCCTATTACCGCCGCACTCTCGTGCAATGACAAGTGAATAAACACTCATCTTGAGAATAACACATCTAGCATGGAAAAATATTGGACACTCCCCACCGTTTCATGAGTGGTACGAGCACACAAAAGAGAAAATTTATTTTGAAAATTTAGAGATGGCACATACAAATTTGCTTGGAACAGCATGGAAATACCGCATATAGGTAGGTATGGTGGACTCATAAGGCAAAACTTGGTTTAAGGATTTTGGATGCACAAGTAGTATTTCTACTTAGTACAAATGGAGGCTAGCAAATAGATTGTGTAGCAACCAAACCAAGAAACGAAAATTCACATAAGAGAGCATTGAGCATAACTAACACCGAATAATGCACCACAAGTAGGATGTAATTTCATTGCATAACTATTGACTTTCTTGCATGCATAGGGAATCACAAACCTTAACACCAATATTCCTACTCAAGCATAATTACTCACTAACATGACTCACATATTACTATCATCATGTTTCAAAACTATTACAAGGAATCAAGTTTAATTTGCCCAATGATCTTCATGAAAGTTTTTATTATATCCTCCTTGGATATCTATCACTTTGGGACTAGTTACATATATTGCCATTGATTTTTGGCAAGCTCAAACAAATTTAAGTGAAGCACATGAGCATAAAGATTTCATATCTCAAAATAGTATAAGTGAAGCATGAGAGGATTTCTTCAAAATTTTCTAACTCTCAAAATTATCTAAGTGAAGCATGAGAGTATTTCTACAAAAATTTCCAAGCACACCGTGCTCAAAAAGATATAAGTGAAGCACTAGAGCAATTCTATAGCTCAAAAAGTTTAAGTGAAGCACATAGAGCAATTCTAACAAATGATAGCATAATTTTGGCTCTCCCAAATAGGTGTGTACAGCAAGGATACAAAGGAAAAAACAAAAAAGCAAAGAAAGCAAATATACAAGATGCTCCAAGCAAAACTCATGATATGTGACGAATAAAAATATAGCTCCAAGTAAAATACCGATGGTTGTTAGAAGAAAGAGGGGATGCCACTCGGGGGCATCCCCAAGCTTAGTTGCTTGTTACTCTTTGGATATATCTTGGGGGTGTGGTAGCATCCCCAAGCTTAGGTTTTTATCACTCCTTATTCCTTCATCCATTGTGATCTCACCCAAAACTTGAAAACTTCAATCACACAAAACTCAACAAAATCTTCGTGAGATCCGTTAGTATAATAAAGCAAATCACTACTTTAGGTGCTGTTGCAAACCCATTCAAATTTTATTATTGCATTATACCTACTGTATTTTAACTTTACCATGGCTCATACCCTTCAATATAACCCATAGATTCATCAAAACAAGCACACAATGCAACGAAAACAGAATCTGTCTTAAACAGAACAGTCTGTAGTAATATGTACTCTAACCATACCTCTGTAACTCTAAAAATTCTGAAAAATTAGGAAAACGTAAGGAATTTGTATAGAAACACTGTGTTAAAATTTCAGCTCAAGATCACGTTCCAGAAAAAAAATTAAAATTCATATACTGGATGCAAATTTTCTGTTTCAGATTCAGCATCACTTCTACTCATCCTATGAATCATCCTAAAGGCTTTACTTGGCACAAAAATTAAATAAACCATAAAAACACAATAATAACATAGGCATAAGTGTGTCAACACTCCAAAACAGAAAGGAAAAAAGCAAAAATAAATTTATTCATTGGGTTGCCTCCCAACAAGCGCTATCGTTTTACGCCCCTAGCTAGGCATAACGCATAGATTCAAGTGTTGTCATCTTTGGTTTTCAACTCTTCAATCACACAACTAGATTTCTTCAAGGATTTGGCATGCATATTCTTAATGACAACACTCCTAGGAAGAAAACCAAAAAATTCATTCTTGTAAATAGGGTCTCTTATGATTTCAACAAAGTCGGGATGAATACTAATTATTTTAAGACCCCCCTTGTGACTACTAGGTGTAGCAACTTTGTTCTTTATGACTTGTTTGGTCTTGCTAATTTTTACGGGAGTTTTTTCAATAGTTTTGATAGAAGAGAAAGTTGAAATTAAGTTACTAAAAATTTCTTCCAACTTATCAATCCGGTATGGGCTCTCTTCTACCCTTTCATTAACTACGGGTTTCTTTTCCTTTAACAATTTAAAAGCATCTCCCACCTTAGCCCCAATTTTATTAGCAAGATCATGCATTCTGTTATCCAAATTTTCAAGATGTTCTTTGGTAATCATCTTTTTTTCAATAGCATCTAATCTCTCCATAACATGTTCAAGAGTTAAAGTTGTTTCATTGACAATAAGAGGTGGTGATCCCACTAAACTTCCCATTGCATTAAAAGCATCCAAAGATGGACACATCAAGAAATTTCCACCGGTAATCGTATCAAGGACGAATCTATACCAAGTGGTGATGCCCACATAAAAACTGCGAAGAAAAACAACGGTAGATTGCTTATGGATAGATCTATTATGAGCATTGCAAATCCTATACCAAGCATCTTTTAGGTTCTCCCCTCCCCTTTGCTTAAAATTAAGAACCTCATTATCGGGAGTACACGCAATAAAGGAAGAACTAGCCATAATGACTAGGCAAGAGATCTGACAAGAAAAGGCAAACGAAAAAGAGGGCGAATAAAACGGTAAATTGGTGAAGTGGGGGAGAGTAAAATGAGAGGCAAATGGCAAATAATGTAATTGCAAGGAGATGAGATTTGTGATTAGGAACCTGGTAGATGATGATGGAGTCCCCACGGCGCCTACGATAGGCACGTAGAAGAGACCGCTTCCTCCCCGGCAACGGCGCCAGAAAATTCCTTTGACGTGGCTTGAGACTGCGTCAGTATTTCCCCAAAGAGGAAGGGATGATGCAGCACAGCGACGGTAAGTATTTCCCTCAGTTATGAAACCAAGGTTATCGAACCAGTAGGAGGATCACCACCACCCAATAAGCAGCACCTGCACACAAACAACAAATACTTGCAACCCGACGCGAAAGAGAGGTTGTCAATCTCTCTACGGTAAAACGATAGATTAGGTAGTGATAGATAGGAGATATAGATCTCTCAAGAACACAAAATAGAAAAGGCAAATAAAATATGCAGCAATATATTTTTGGGTTTTTGGTTTTGTAGATCTGAAAACAAAGATGCAAAAAGATAGATCTGAAAGCAATATGTTGGAAAAGTAGACCCGGGGGCTGTAGGGTTCACTAGTGGCTTCTCTCATGAGTATAGCGCATGGTGGGTGAACAAATTACTGTTGGGCAATTGATAGAAAATCGAATAGTCATGACGATATCCAAGGCGATGATCATTATATAGGCATCACGTACAAGATAGGTAAACTGACTGCTGCCTGCATCTACCTCTATTACTCCACACATCGACCGCTGTCCAGCATGCATCTAGTGTATTAAGTTCATGGAAAAACGGAGTAATGCAATAAGAACGATGACATGATGTAGACAAGATCTATTCATGTAGGAATAGACCCCATCTTGTTATCCTTAATAGCAACGATACATGCGTGTCTTGCTGCCCCTTCTGTCACTGGGAAAGAACACCGCAAGATCGAACCCATCACAAAGCACCTCTTCCCATGGCAAGAAAAATCGATCTAGTTGGCCTAACTAAACCAAAGATTCGAAGAAGAAATACGAGGCTATAAGTAATCATGCATATAAGAGATCAAAGAAGACTCAAATAATATTCATGGATAGAAACTGATCATGAACTCAAAATTCATCGGATCACAACAAACACACCGCAAAAGTTTACATCAAATAGATCTCCAAGAGATCATTGTATTGAGAATCATAAGAGAGAAAAAGAGGAAGCCATCTAGCTACTGCCTACGGACCCGTAGGTCTATGGTGGACTACTCACGCATCATCGGAGAGGCACCTATGAGGAAGATGAACCCCTCTGTGATGGTGTTTAGATTGGATCTCGAGGTTCTGGAACTTGTGGCGGCTGGAATTGTGTTTCATCGACTCCCCTAGGGTTTTTGGAATATTTGGAAATTTATAGGCATCGGAGGCGGTGGAGAGGGGCCCCGAGGAGGGCACAACCCCATCAGGGCGCGCTGGGGCCCCCCTGGCGTGCCCTGGTGGGTTGTGGTCTCCTCGGCCCACTCCCCCGGCACTTCTTTGGCCCACTAGGTGTCTTCTGGTCCAGAAAAAATCTCCAAAAAGTTTCGTCGCGATTGGACTCCGTTTGGTATTGATTTTCTGTGAAGTAAAAAACAAGCAAAAACAGCAACTGGCACTTTGGCACTATGTCAATAGGTTAGTCCCAAAAAATGATATAAAGTTGTTATAAAATGATTGAAAAATCCAAGAATGATAATATAACAGCATGGAACAAGCAAAAATAATAGATACGTTGAAGACGTATCACTTCACCCAAAGTAATCTCCATAAAAGTACCACCCGCGGCGGAATCTAAAAGATTTCTAGAGACAAAATTCAACCCCGCATAAAAATTTTGTATGAGCATCCAAAGATTTAAACCATGAGTAGGACAATTTCTTAGCATCAACTTTATTCTTTCCCAAGATTGTGCAACATGTTCATGCTCAAGTTGCTTAAAATTCATAATTTGCGTCCTAAGGGAAATAATTTTCGCGGGCAGTAAATACTTAGTGATAAAAGCATCCATGCACTTATTCCAAGAATCGATACTATTGCGAGGCAAAGAAGAAAACCAAAATTTTGCACGATCCCGCAAGGAAAAAGGAAATAATTTCAACTTCACAATATCATTGTCCACATCTTTTTTCTTTTGCATATCACACAATTCTACGAACATGCTTAGATGGGACGCGGCATCCTCATTAGGATTACCGGCAAATTGATCTTTCATGACAAGATTCAACAAAGCAACATTAATATCACAAGACTCCGCACTAGTGGCGGGAGGAGCAATAGGCGTACTAATAAAATCATTGTTATTAGTATTGGAAAAATCACACAACTTGGTGTTCTCTTGAGTCATCGTGACTACGCAAACAAGATTGCAAGCAAGGAAGAGATCCGGCAAGAAAAAAAAAGGCAAACGAAAAAGAGGGCGAATAAAACGGCAAATTGGTGAAGTGGGGGAGAGGAAAACGAGAGGCAAATGGAAAATAATGTAATTGCAAGGAGATGAGATTTGTGATTAGGAACCTGGTAGATGATGATGGAGTCCCCTCGGCGCCTACGATAGGCACGTAGAAGAGACCGCTTCCTCCCTGGCAACGGCGCCATAAATTCCTTTGACGTGGCTTGAGATTGCGTCGGTATTTCCCCAAAGAGGAAGGGATGATGCAGCACAGCGACGGTAAGTATTTCCCTCAGTTATGAAACCAAGGTTATCGAACCAGTAGGAGGATCACCACTACCCAATAAGCAGCACCTGCACACAAATAACAAATACTTGGAACCCGACGCGAAAGAGAGGTTGTCAATCTCTCTATGGTAAAAAGATATATTAGGTAGTGATAGATAGGAGAGATAGATATCTCAAGAGCACAAAATAAAAAGAGCAAATAAAATATGCGGCAAATATGTTTTTGGGTTTTTGGTTTTGTAGATCTGAAAACAAAGATGCAAAAAAGATAGATCGGAAAGCAATATGTTGGAAAAGTAGACCCAGGGGCCGTAGGATTCACTAGTGGCTTCTCTCATGAGTATAGCGCAGGGTGGGTGAACAAATTACTGTTGGGCAATTGATAGAAAATCGAATAGTCATGACGATATCCAAGGCGATGATCATTATATAGGCATCACGTCCAAGATAAGTAGACCGACTCCTGCCTGCATCTACCACTATTACTCCACACATCGACCGCTATCCAGCATGCATCTAGTGTATTAAGTTCATGGAAAAACGGAGTAATGCAATAAGAACGATGACATGATGTAGACAAGATCTATTCATGTAGGAATAGACCCCATCTTGTTATCCTTAATAGCAACGATACATGTGTGTCTTGCTGCCCCTTCTGTCACTGGGAAAGAACACCGCAAGATCGAACCCATCACAAAGCACCTCTTCCCATGGCAAGAAAAATCGATCTAGTTGGCCTAACTAAACCAAAGATTCAAAGAAGAAATACGAGGCTATAAGTAATCATGCATATAAGAGATCAAAGAAGACTCAAATAATATTCATGGATAGAAACTGATCATGAACTCAAAATTCATCGGATCCCAACAAACACACCGCAAAGTTTACATCAAATAGATCTCCAAAAGACCATTGTATTGAGAATCATAAGAGAGAGAGAGAGAGAGAGAGGAAGCCATCTAGCTACTGCCTACAGACCCGTAGGTCTATGGTGGACTACTCACGCATCATCGGAGAGGCACCTATGAATAAGATGAACCCCTCCGTGATGGTGTTTAGATTGGATCTCGAGGTTCTGGAACTTGCGGCGGCTGGAATTGTGTTTCGTCGACTCCCCTAGGGTTTTTGGAATATTTGGGAATTTATAGGCATCAGAGGCGGTGGAGAGGGGCTCCGAGGAGGGCACAACCCATCAGGGCGCGCCGGGGCCCCCTGGCGTGCCCTGGTGGGTTGTGGTCTCCACGGGCCACCTCTCCGGCACTTCTTTGGCCCACTGGGTGTCTTCTGGTCCAGAAAAAATCTCCAAAAATTTTCGTCGCGATTGGACTCCGTTTGATATTGATATTCTGCGAAGTAAAAAACAAGCAAAAACAGCAACTGGCACTTTTGGCACTATGTCAATAGGTTAGTCCCAAAAAATGATATAAAGTTGTTATAAAATGATTGTAAAACATCCAAGAATGATAATATAACAGCATGGAACAAGCAAAAATTATAGATACGTTGGAGACGTATCACAACCTTTGACCATAGGTTCTGCCTTATCAAGGTCAATATGCTACTATCTCAATGCCAACATTCTCACGTGATGTGTATGGTCAGCCAGCCTTCGACCATGCATGCTAGTTTCGTCCAAGGCGGATTTACAAGTCTTCTACATGGAGTTCGGCAAACAATGTGGCAGTTTTGGACCAATAACATGGTTCCGGTTTTAACATGTGAGTGTGACATGGTTAAAGGTTGGAAATTTCTCATATGCTTTCAAGAACAATTTGATCTTTCATTCTGACAGAGTGGCAAATTATGAAAATATGGAACCTTGCCTTGTAATAGCTACATGATTATCTCTTTATGCTGGTTCCAGGAATGCTACTCCTTAATGTTCAAATTACAGCCCAATTTGAATCCATTTGCAATCACTTTCTAATCAGGGTTGTATGAGTACAATGAAATGTTAGAAATATAAAGTGTGAAATCTGCATGCTTTCACTTTTGATACATTGATGTCATCCTTCTAACAAAAGGGATGTGAGGTTCTCTCTTGTAAAAGCTAGCAGGACCTAGCTTGCTTTCCTATTTGTAACAAAATCAAGATATGATAACCGATATCATCATTATTTTCATCATGAGCTTCTGAATATTGAAGTTCACTGAAAAGTATGTTGTAAGCAAAAGAGCCGAGCAATTAGCGAGCCGGCTGCAGCGTGTGGACTGCTCTCGAGCAGGCGAACGTCAGAGTGCAGCTCCGGACACGTGTCTCCAATCAGGCGTCCGTATGGACAGGCGAAGATCTGGAGTCGGTATCCACCCTTTTTTTCGTTCCTTAGAAGACCTCCAAATCGATTTTATGGCGTGGAAAATTATTAACTTGTATGGAGTTCAAATATTAAGGACCGCCAAGAAAATTAGCACCACCCAGTGGCTTGCACTCCCAGAAACGCGCTTGAAAACAACTGAAGCAGAGTGGAATTGTTGAACTAGAAATGGAATAGTGACCCTGTTAATAGGAACTGCTGAAGCACAGTGGACTCGGAAGCCTAAAAAAAGGACCGTGATATGTAACATCTCAAAATACTAAATTTTGGAATGTTATATAAATTAGGTAATAATGATTGTTTTGTTGTGATATTGATTGAAATTGAGTGGAGTTTGAAACTTTTGAAAAGTTATTTAAATATTAAATCGAGAGGGAATAAAATGACTTCCCAAAATTTCTCATTTGGTTTTGGCTACATTTGAAAGTTTATTTGGATTTTGAAATATTCAAGTCATTACCAAATTAAAAGAAAACAAAGGAGAGAAGATAATATGACTTCTTCAATTTAAAAATAATTCAACCACTTAAGGTTTGGAATGCCTAGTCCACCCGCCCACCTTGGCGAGCATACATCCTCCCAAGCCACTGAACACTTGGCCCCCGTTAGCTTGAGCTTGCGCGTACCATAAGAACCCTCGACAGATCTTCTCCATGGCCTTGATTGTCTTCCACGAAATATCCAACACCATCATCGCATGTAGTGGGACAACACTGAGCACTGATTGAACTAGCACAATTCTACCACTCTTGGGCATGTTTGCTGCTTTTCAGCTAGGTAGATACACATCCAATTGCTCCACCAGTCCCGATAGCTGGGCCGCGGTCTGTTTTCGGATTCTAAGGGGCAATCCCATGCATTTGCAGGGAAAAGTACCGATAGGGCATTGTAGAATCTGAGTTACTTGTTGCTTTCCTCCGGGATGCAATGAATTAACAGTGTTGCACTCTTCGTTAGATTGACTGAGGCATGAAACTTCCCCAAATACGTGAAGTAGTGATGCACAGGTACGTAGATCAGTCACATCCGGTTTAAGGAAGATCATAATGTCATCGACAAACATTGAGACTATTTGTGACAACCCTCTTTGGGCAAGCGGAGATAAGAAGCCTCGTGCCGCCGCTAGCTTAAACATCTTGTGAGAATCGGCTCCATGATGAGTATGAATAACATCGGGGACAGGGTGTCCCCTCGTCGTAGCCCACATCAATTCAAGATAGGCTTACCCGGAACTCCATCGACCATTATCCTTGTTGACGAGTTGCGCAATAAACAACATATACATGTAACCCACCGTGTGCTGAATCCCATGTTCTTTAGAACTCCGATGATGAAAGGCCACTGCACCAAATCGAAAGCTTTTGATATAACAAGCTTGAGCATCACAGTGGGCTCCCTGAGGGCATGCAAGCGATGTGTCGTGCACTGCACCAACATAAAATTGCCATGGATTGAGCGCCCCTTCACGAAGGCACTTTGGTGTTTGCCCACGAGCCTTGAAAGCTCCACAGCCAACCGGTTTGAGAGAACTTTGTCAAAGATTTGATGGCTCCATTAACTAGGCTGCCCGGTCTGAACTCCTTTATCTACCGCTCCATCCATCTTCGGAAGAAGCGAGACAATGGCCTTGTTGATCCTCCTTTATATCTACCGCTCCATCCATCTTCTGAAGATCCTCCTTTATTACGTCCCAACATGTCATAAAGAACCTGCGGGCGAACCCATCGGGTCCCGGCGCCTTATCCAATGGCATGGACTGTCCTACCTTGCACTTCTTTCTCGGTGGACACAACATCCAATTGTGGCATATTCGTGGATGGTAGCTGAAGCCAGTCTTGGTTGATGGAAT
Source organism: Elymus sibiricus (assembly GCA_039707655.1). Taxonomy (NCBI): domain Eukaryota; kingdom Viridiplantae; phylum Streptophyta; class Magnoliopsida; order Poales; family Poaceae; genus Elymus; species Elymus sibiricus. Next base: position 365,101,864 of record CM077663.1, on the reverse strand, counting down.
GAGACCGAGTCAGTGTTATTCCAAGCAAGTCTTGGTTGATGGAATGATCACTGTATTATTTGTCAACGTGGAGATCACATTCCTTGTCTGACGGCGGCTATGCACTTTGGTGAAAGAGTCTTGTGTTTCCATCTCCCTCCTTTAGGTATAGGATACACGACCTTTGGCGTGCAATAAATCTCTCTAGCGAGCTCAGTCCAAGTAGCTTGTGTTTCAACAACTTCCTTAGCTCCCTTTCCTGTGTCGTTAGAGCTCTCGTATCCATAGATTTGTCCAAACGAAGAATGACCTCCAACGCTATTGCGATTTAAAGCTTAACATTGCCAATCCACCGATCACTCCACTTATTTAGGCTCTTAGCCGTGGCCTTCAGCTTGTTGTCTAGCACCACATACGTATTTCCCTCCTTCGGGAGAGATCCCCAGGTATGTACCGCTGTTTCCATAAAACCTATTTCCCATGCACAAGGCGGCGTTTAGGTCCAACAGCAGTGGACAATGGTCTGATATCGCAGATCCAATCGCCGTGAGACAACACGTTGGGTACAGGTCTTCCCATGATGAATTGCAAAAAATGTGATCTACCTTCTCCAGTCCAGTGTCATCCTTGCTCTTTCATTTGACCAGGTGTATCTTCTGTTGTTGAGGTATAGCACTTTTAGCTCTAGAATGTTGAGTTTGGCACGGAAGTGTGCCAACATTCTTCTGTTAATCCTAGTGTTGCTTTTGTCCTTGGGGTTGACCAATAGGTTGAAATCACCCACAACCATCCATGGCCCAACATGAAGGTCCCGGATATCCACTAATTCTTGCATGAATTCCAACTTCTCATGGTCAAGTTGTGGCCCATACACACTTATATATCCACCAATGTGATACCACGTTCGGCATGACTAGAGCCATGAGAGTGTTGGTTGTGTAGTGAGGATTGGACAAAGCCACCACCGAGGCATCCCATGCGAGTAAAATGCCACTGCGCGTGCCCGTGTTAGCACCAGTTTCATGACAACGATCCATACATACAATGAAGATCTACCCGTAGTGCCGCCACATCCGGCGAAGGCAAGGGCTTCCTTGGAGGGACGGCCGCCAGCAGGCTTGGCAATGGCTTGTCTATCAGCTCCAACATCGACGAGTTGAGAGGTTCCGAACAGGCCCAGAGGATGCACACAGCTTTCCTCCACGTTCATACATTACTAACTAGTCCGAGTCTCTCAGGTAGGTGCAGGCTGGAGTAAATAGGCAGCCAGAGAACTTCCACTCCATTGCTTAGTTACATTGTGCTTCGAGTTGAATCTCGTGAGAGAACACAATAAACCTGAAAATAGAGATAGGAAGGTCAAAGATTTCAGCAAAATGCTAAAAAGAGTGAAGGGACTTCACAGTTACAAAGTCGATTACAGCTTCCATTGACTAGCGTTTCATATAGCCTTCTGCACATTAGTTAATTAGCGTACAACTGTACATTACATTACATAGATTTGAGTTTTATGGCATTATAAATAAACTATTTTAGGAGGTCTTGAAATCTACAGCCCACATATAACAAGTGGATCCAACATTACAGCTTCCATTGGCTAGTCAGTCCTTGCGCAGCTGAGATATCCAACAGATCTCTCAAATAGCTTTCTAACTGTATCAGGTTCACATTAGTTAATTAGTGTACATTGCATTAAACACATTCGTGTTTTATGACATTATAAATCGACCAGAAACTATTTTAGGAGGGCGACAAATCTACAGCCTGCATATACTAGAGGATCCTAAATTTAACTGGGCCCTCCACCATCATCTTCTCCTGAGCAAAAATCCTTGAAGCGGATCTAATAATTTTAGATGGATGAATGTGGAAGATTCCTCATATGCGCTTCGGCTATGCATAGCAAGTACTTAATTCTAGGACTGCAATACACAGTATGTTGGGCCATATCGGCAGGTACACATGATGGTAAGTTGGTAACCCATGCAATTAAGAAGATTGTCTTTTGTCCCAGAAAGCGCACTTTTACTTTGACTAGCCTAGCATCAAGACTTCTTAATATTTCTCCCTTTTTTCCTACCTTAACTCAACGATTCAAAACTAGTAATGGAACAGATGATCCTTAAAAAGCATGCAGTGCAGCTTTTATCAGAATGGGTAGAAATAATACATCCCAAAAGTACAGGTTGGGCCACAACGTCTTTCTTCTCTCAAACCACACTTGCCTTCCACTAGCCCTTAGCCCCTAGCCTTCCCCATATCTCGCCCACCCCCTCTCTCCATTTCATATTCCTTAAGCGTGCATGTCCAAAGCAAAAAATGGGGAAGATGATCCTTAAGTCTTATGCGACCCTCCCCGACCCCTGCATCGCCCGAGCCGGGCGACTCGGGGGAAACCCCACCCGCCGCCGGCCGACCGCCTCCCTCCGCCCACCCCCCGCGTCGCCGCCGCCGGAGGGCCGGCCGCAAAGAGGCGTCGGGCCCTGGGAAGGCGGCGGCAGGGCTGTTTCTCTCCTCCCTCGCCCCCAAATCCCCTCCCTCCGCCCAGATCCGCCCGCCTCCCCCCAGATCCGCTATCCGGCGGCGCCGGCGGCCTCCACCGGCAGCGAGGGTGGCCTGGAGGCACTGGCAGACTCCAGTGGCGCGGCTGGCTTGCCACGGCTCCTGTTTGCCTCGGATGCGGGCTGGGGACTTACACCGGTTGGCTGTGCTGCTCTTCGGCCGGCCTCCGTGGCGGCCGAGAGTGCCCTGACAGCTGGCGGTTGGTGGCCGGGCTTCCGACCGGTGGAGGGGCTCGGGCGGGGGCTCATGGTCCTAGGGTTTCTCTTATGTCAAGACGAAGATCTGCCTAACGCTTGTCCTTCTGATCTGGCCGGAGTGTCGGGTTTCGGAAGGCTCCGCTGGCGAACTCCCATGGACGTGTTATGCCTGGAGACTGCTGGATCGGGTGGGATTCGGTCGTTCCCATTGGTCCTCCGTTAAAGAGGGAGCGGCGCGAAGCTCTGCTATCTGTTGCCATCAGGAGCTATGTTTTGCTCCATGGTGAAGTCAGAGGCGGAGAATGTCATGGAAGCCGAGGTTGGAGGACTGGTAATGGTGATTGGGGCATACGGCGTTGAGGAACTTGCTTGGAGTCTCGGGATTCGTAGCAGTGGTATGTAAGTGGGGGCGACATCACATGTGAATGTTCAAGGTCTTACCTTTCAGGATGAAAATCCAAGGCCTGGCCTTAATTGGTTGTGTCTGGCAATGGCCTTGATGAAGGCATTGTTTTGAGAGCGGGGACTATCTTCAGGGTGAAAACCAAGATCTATGATCGGGTAACGACGGCGCTGGTGCACTGTTTCCTTCTTTGAGGCGTCGCTTTTTGGAGAATTTGGACTTCATATGTTGTTTTGGTGGTGGTTGTACTGCTGTTGCAAGGACTGGAACTCTGTAGCGGGGCTTTTCTTTTTTTAGCTTCTTCTTCTTCTTTTTGTTTTGGTTGTGTGCATCCGTAATGCCATTAGGGTATTGTGTTGTTGCAGAGGCTGGGTGTAATTGGTATCTTCGCGATATTAATATATTCCCTTTATCGAAAGCTCTAATAAGAATGATAAAAGTAGCTAAATAAAGACAGTTTGGGGTTTCAACTTGGTCGGTCAGTCAAAATTTCGAGTCAGAACTCAGAAGAAGAATTGACACCTCATAAATTAAGTGCCACAGGCAAATCAAATAGAATTATCTGTATCATGTATCATTGATGAATGATGATCAGTGCCAACATAATTTTCCAACGTCGCAAAAAGAAAGGAGACCAGGCAGTGGCGGAGCTACACCAAAATTACTGGGAGGGCCAAACACAAAATGTGTACATTTCTAAAAGTAAACTACTAAGTTTTCTTCCAACTAATCCCTTTATTTATTTTTTTCTTCAAAGAATTGTGCAAAGCTGGGGGGAGGGGGGGGGGGGGGGGGGGGGGGCTGTGGCCCCCCAAGACTACACTAAGCTCCGCCAGTGAGACCAGGAATCATGATTTGGCAAACCACTTGTCGATCTATGTAGTATGCGTTGCATTATTTCAGTTAAGTTTCTAAGTTTATTTGCTTAAGGCTATCACACACAAAAAACTGAAGTTAGAACACCAAAGACGTCACTGCTGGATCATGAATCCAGGAGCCTGTCCAAACTCCTATACTGTGTCAGGATATAATATATTAATATGTGCAATAACGTATTGCCAGAGTTCATGAAAAGTAGGATTCAAAATGTAAAGCTGTACAGACAGTCAGGCAATGCACTCATGTAAAATGAGTTTGGAAATTTGGTATAAACTACTATATATAATAGCCAAAACCAAGAAAAGGATTAGCAGTCGGCTAAAACAACTCCTTGGCAATAACTCCATAAAAGTACCCACTAATTCAATATATTTTTAAGAATACTTCGCTTCATACCTATGACAAGTAACCAAAATATCAACATGGGCTAAACCTAAATTTGACGTTCTGACTATAGAACACACTATTGTATAATATACTATAACACTAATCCTCCTAGAATTGGAGGCCTCTCATTCAATTGAGGTCTCTAATTTGAAATTGGGTCACCGATTTTGACCGGGTCAACAATTTTTCTCTCAATTATTTTAATCCTCTATAACACTAAGCTCCCTATTTTTTTTAATGACTCACAATCAATTGAAGTCTCAATTTGGAGTTGAGTCATCCATTTTTGACCGAGTCAACAATTTCACAATGAGCTCTCTCATTCATTTTTTTAATGCACTATGCTCCCTAATTTTAAAGCTTCTCCCGTCAATCCTTGATTTTGACTCCGTCAATCCTTTGTCGTGGTAATGAAATCTCTAACTTCGTTAAGTTATCCCGTTTTAAAGCCTCTCGTTCAACTCAACAACTTCACAATGAGCTCTCTCATTCATTTTTAATACACTATGCTCCCTAATTTGAAAGCTTCTCCCGTCAATCCTTGATTTTGACTCCATCAATCCTTTGTTGTGGCAATCAAATCTTTAACTTCGTTAAGCTATCCCGTTTTAAAGCCCATCATTCAACTCTTCAATTTGGATTGGATATATAATTGACTGGGTCATTCACCCTGGCTTCATGGTGGGATCTCTCGATGAATGGGTGACAATACGAAAGTGTCGCCCACGACACGTTTAGCATCAGCGTAACACACGTGTCCAACAACGTAAGTAACTTTCTCATATTTTTGTACTAATTAAAAGAAGTCCTTCAATCACACGGTCAAAAAATCCACCAAACACCACAATAAAAAAAGAAAAATGATAATAAATTCACGAATGATTCGCTACGGATTGGTCATACCAAACATTTTCCCATCAATCACTTCCACGATTTGCAACTTTGACCCACTTTTTCCCTAATCTCTGACCATAAATTGACACATTCATCTGTAAGCATGAATTCGTGAAGTATGTCCATATGAGTAGCATATCTGATAAAAAAATACACTTCATTGTATCCACGCATGCCAAACCAACTAATACGTAAATATTTTTCACAACTTCAAAAAATTACATAAAACATGTACAACCCCAAGAATATAAGCGGCGCGGCAAAGCGCGCACTGTCCTTCTAGTATACTATAACACTAATCCCCATAGAATTGAAGACACCACATGCAATTGAGGTCATCCGATTTTGACCGGGTCAACAGTTTCTCAAAGCTCTCTTATTCAATTTTTCTATACTATATTTATAAATACACTATGCTCCTTAATTTTAAGGCCTCGCAATCAATTGAAGTCTCCAATTTATAATTGAGTCATCCGATTTTGACCGGGTCAACAATTTCTCAAGGAGCTCTTTTATTTTTCTTAATTCATCTCTCTTAATAAATTACTTTAATTCATCTCTGTAACTATATTCTTTTATTCCTTGTGCTCTTTAATTTTTGAAGCTCTCTTATTCCATCTGAGGTATTTAATTTTAGATTTGGTTTACGATTTTGACCAGTTCAACGGTTTTCCAAATCAACCGGCAACAATCGACCTATAAAAACATACCAATCAACCGACATTCCTCTCACCCCCTAAACAAGAAGTGCCAATATATGATATTGTAGCATCAATATAGAACATGCAGCCACCGATGAAATTTTCACACAAAAGTATAGATTGATTAGCAAATAACACTGAATCAAACCGCTGAAGGCCTATCGAACACTCTGCATTATAAATAAAAAAACACACTCCATCGCCCCCCCCCCCCCCCCCCCCCTCGCCAAACCAAATACTCACTCGGTTTTAAGATATAAGGTGTATTAATTTTCAAAAATTATAATATCTTTAACTTTGAACAAGTTCGGAGCCAAAAATATTGACATCCACAATACTAAATCAATAAAAATAAAAAATTATTTCATGATGAATCTAATGCGATTTGATATTATGTATATTGATATATTTCTCTACAAATTTGCTCAAACTTAAAAAGATTTGACTTCTCAAAAAAATTACACCTTATATTTTGATATAGAGGGAGTAATTTTTTTTATGAAAACCCAACAACACCGACGGCGCAGCAAAGCGCGCCCAACCCTTCTAGTTTATAACAATCTTGACAGCAAATCTACAATGCATCCCAATAGTGGTGAGCTGCTGATGATAGTGTCACAATCGTGCAAAATAAGGTCGGATCACTCCCTAGAAGCAAAGACACTTGAAGAAAATGGATCCGACGGTCGATTGTAATGTGAAATTTACCTCTCACAGATGAAACTTGTGGAATGGCACTCCCTCCATAGCTTAGAATGAGTTCATCTCAAGGCTATACATCCTCCGCTTGAGGAGCACACCTACGGCCGTCCGATAAGGGTCATCAAAGGCGTCTGAAACCCAGGATCCACCTGCCAACCCAGCAGTTCCATTCCCAACGGCGTCCCTCATTGCCTCTGAATCGTCCTTTTTTTTTTTTTTTTGAAAGAAAGGGGTTTCCCCCCTGCCCCATTTTATTGATGAAGCAGCAACGAGAAACGGAATCGAGCCCTCTGAATCGTCAGAGTCGCCACAATCAGCAGCGGCAGGAGGAGGTGTGGCCGCGGTGCCGTCCTTGGCAGCAGAGGATGGCGAGGCGGAGGCGGCGCCGAGGATGACGCAGCTGCCGAGCGTGGAGCCGAAGTCAGCCTTCTACTTGAGCAGCACGACGGACAGCCGGAGGCCAGGGAGTCAACAGCCCCACCACGACCAGCCAAAGAGGACACGTCTGGAACAAGGTCCAGCCGCCGGTGACCACGACGGGGAGGGACCGCGACGACGCCGCCAGATCCACCACTGGAGAGGATCCGCCGGGACAGCCACCAGGAGGCGCGGAGGGTGAGGGGCGCCACTGGATCTTCGGCCAGGGGGTGGATGCTTTAGACATTTGGTCTGGTGATGTTCCATGGTCATGTAATATAAGTATGGAGTGTGTTGTTTGTTGCCTGTTTAGCTGGTTTGCTTTCAGGCTTTTGGTGGTGATATTAGAGTAGGTCTAGGTGAACCAGATGGTTTCTATAATACTAGAATTCGGAGGGGGAGGCCTCTCTTCGTTCAAAACAAAAACTCTCCCGGCATGACAATCCCCAAAGACAGAGATGTTTCTCTGCTCATTCCAATGCTTCTACGTGACGAGCATGACCAAGAAGCTGTGGATGTTCCAAAAATACTCCCTCTAGCTCCAAAGCTCCCAGGCGACAGAGCATGAGTGATCCTAACCGATCTAAGATGAGGTTTCTTCACCAATGCTCATCTCCTGGTAGTCTGCTGCGCTTATACATATACAACAACACAGTGCTCATGGCCAGACAAAACAAGAGACTGACGAACCCATATTCACGACACATAGAAGAGCATTTCCATAGACTAGAAAACACATAGAACAGCAGCAGAAGAAAGTCCAGGCAAAAATAATAATTCGCCCCAACTGCGGAGAAGACATACTCTGAGCAGCAGCGTCGACATAGAAATGCTTCAGCCCTGAGACACACAGCATTGTACCACTACATTAGCCCTTGTTTCGAAGTAAACATGTACGAAGGATCTGCAAGTTCAGACTAGAAACGAACCTGCAGATATTCATGTATACATCTCATGCTACAGAACGCTGCAAACTTCTCTCCAAAAAAGAGCTACAATCCGAAGCGAAAAATCAACATGGTGTTAGCACCAGCTTCACGAGGATCCATACATACAACCAAGATCTACCCGTAATGCCGCCACATCCGACGTAGGTAAGGGCTTCCTTGGAGGAACGGACGCCAGCAGGCTCAACGATGACTTATCTAGCAGCTCCAACATCAACTAGTTGAGAGGTTCCGAACAGGCCCGAAGGATGCACACAGCTTCTCTCCACGTTCATACATTACTAACTACTTGACCGAGTCTCTCAGGTAGGTGCAGGCTGAGTAAAATAGGCTGCCAGAGAACTTCGACTCCATTGCTTAAGTTACATTGTGCTTCGAGTTGCAATCTCGTGAGAGAACACAATAAACCTGGAAACAGAGGCAGGAACATGAAAGCTTTCAGCAAAATGCTATAAAGAGCGAAGGGACTTCAGAGTTACAAAGTTGATTACAGCTTCCATTGACTAGCTTTTCATATAGCCTTCTTTTGCACATTAGTTAATCAGTGTACCACTGTACATTACATTACATTAACAATATTTGTGTGTTATGACATTATAATCAACCAGAAACTATTTTAGAGGGCTTGAGATCTACAGCCTACGTGTAACTAGTGGATCCTACATTTAAGTGGGCCTTCCACCCTCATCTTCTCCTCAGCAAAAAATCCTCAAAATGGATCTAGAAAATTTAGATGGATGGATGTGGAAGATTCCTCATATGTGCTTGGGCTATGAATAGCAAGTAGGAGTACCTAATTTTAGGACTAAAGTACACAGCATGTTGGGCCATATCGGCAGATACACATGACGGTAAGTTGGTAACCAATGCAATTAAGAAGATCGTCTTTTGCCCAGAAAGCACACTTTTCCTTTGACTAGCCTAGCATCAAGACTTCTTAATACTTCTCCCTTTCTTTCCTACCTTAACTGCACGATTCCAAACTAGTAATGGAACAGATGTTCCTTAAACAGCACGTAGTATAGCTTTTATCATAATGGGTAGAAATAATACATCCCAAAAGTACAGGTTGGGGCACCGCATCTTTCTTCTCTCAAACCACACTTGCTTTCCACTAGCCTTACCCATATCTCCACCACCCCCTCTCTTCATTTCCTATTCCTTAATTGCGCAAGTCCAAAACAATAATGGGAAAGATGATCCTTAATGGAGTGCAGAGCAGAGCTGAAAACAACGGTTTGGGGTAGACATTGGTGTTTGCACACAAGCAAAAAGCAAGATGTTAGGCATAGCAAATAAGGCTAGCCCGCTAAACCTGCTTGCTTCTTGCTGTAAGGATGAACAATCTTATATCTGGGTCTCAACTTGGTCAGCCAGTCAGATTTTGAAGAGTCAGAACCCAGGAGAAGAATTGACACCTCATAAGCGCCACAGGCAAACCAAACGTATCACTGATGACTGATGATCAATGCCAACATAATTTCTAACGTTGCAAAAAGAAAGAAAGCAACCAGAAATCATGATTTGGGGAACCACTTGTTGATCTATGAATTGTATAATTTCATTTAAGGTTATATGCTGCTTGTGTATCACCATCACCGAACAAACTACAAACACTCACGTCATTGCTGATCATGAATCTTGGAGCCTATCAACTCTGATACTCTGTCGGTATAATTTGTGCAATAACGTATAACCATATAACATAATGTTCATGCGAAGTAGGATTTCAAGTTCAGTTCCCTTGTATGGTTGTACGGCCAATCAAGCAAGGTACTCATGTAACTGAGTTGGAACCAAAACTGAACATATAAAGGGAGAAGTACTGCTATAAAATAGCCAAAACTAGTGCTTCACAATAATTCCATGCAAGTACACACTAACTCAATGATTGATTTACAATAATTTGCTTCGTACGACAAATAACCAGAAGATTAACATGAGATGAACCTAAATCCAACATTCTGACTAACACTCAATCTTATAATTTTTAACCATGTTGACTACAAATCTACAATGCATACCAATAGTGGTAAGCTTGTGATGATAGTGCACAACTGTGCAAAATAAGGCTGAGTCAGTCCTTAGAGGCAAAGACAAATAATCAGAAAAATACTGGATTGAATGTAATGTGAAATTTACCTCTCACAGATGAAACTTATGGAATGGCACTCCCTCCATAGCTTAGAACGAGTTCATCTCAAGGCTATACATCCTCCGCTTGAGGAGCACACTGACGGCCGTCCGATATGGCTCCTCGAAGGCATCTGATACCCAGGATCCACCTGCCGACCCAGCAGTTCCATTCCCAACGGCATCCCTCATTGCCTCCTCGCTCGGCTTGATGGCCACCAGTGTTGCTCCATTCAAGACCGTGCCCCCAGGCAGCTCGATGTGTGGCGCATACCACAGACGCATGCTAAGCGCCGGCATGAGTGTGCGGTGCGAGTCACCAGATGCTGATACTGGCCTGACCCGTAGCTCCTGCAATTGCCACTTGTCCATGGTGAGCACGCCCTGCCCGTCAGCGTCGGTCAGGTCCAGGCTCTCCAGCAACGCGTGATCAGAAATGATGGGTTGCAGCAGGTAATGCCGGGCCGACGCCGCAATCAGCGAGCTGATGGTCCATAGCACCCGCAGCTTCAGCCCCCCGTTCGTGTAGAAGGACTCCGGGATACTCCCCGAATCGTCAGACTCCCCACAATCAGCAGCAGCAGCAGGTGGTGTGGCCGTACCGCCGTCCTTGGCGGCAGAGGACGGCGAGGCGGAGGCGGCGCCAAGGATGACGCAGCTGCCGAGCGTTGAGCCGAAGTCGGCCTTCCACTTGAGCAGCACGCCGTCGTCCATGCCGAGCTCGCCGGCCGGGAGCTCGATGCGCAGGCTGCGGAGCTCCTTGAAGGAGCGGAGCACCTCGGAGGGGGAGTGGTGCGAGACGTCGCCGTGGGGCGCCGACGAGGACGAGAGCGAGGAGGCGGAGCGGCGGAAGGAGGAGAGGGAGGCGGAGGAGGCCGGGAAGTCGGAGGCGGAGTTGGCGTGGGAGAGGATCTGGCCGAGCGCCTGGATGGGCTTGACGATGCCGCCGATGACCATGCGCGCGATCTGGGAGAAGACGCCGCGCGCGCGGGCGGAGGCGGTGGGTGACGACGGCGCGGAGGACGGGGATCCCGAGCCGGAGGCGGGGTCGTCGGGGATGACGCAGTCGACGCGGACGAGCACGGAGTCGACGAGGGGCACGAGGGCGTGGAAGCGGCGGGAGACGAGCGCGCAGCGGCCGAGCGCCTTGACGTCGCCGATGCGGTTGAAGATGAGGAGGAGCAGCGGGTCGGGGAGGCCGTCGAAGCGGTCGTCCGCCCCGGCGGCCGCCGAGAGGCGGTGCGTCTGCTGCTCCTCCTCCTCGCAGCGCCACCGGCGGGGCCCCGCGGCGGCGGCGGCGTCCTCGGCCATCGGCCGGCGGCGGAGAACCGGATCTGGGGGAGGGGAATGCGAGGCGTGGGAGGCCACGAGGAGAGCCAGCGAGAGAGAGAGGGCGTGGAGGTGGACGCCTTGCACTCTCTTGCTGTTTTCTCTTGTCTCCGAAAACAAAATTACAGTGGAGCCCCTGCACCTTCCTGAAATCCTGGCGGTCAGTCTGCCCTTTAATAATTCATTCAGTTTTTGTGAGTTTTCAGTACGAAATTCGTTGGTGCCAGGCCCTACCAGTACCACGATTGAGGAAATTAATAATAATTGCACAAAGATTGGATTAGACTAGGTTATTATTATTATTATTTTGCGGAAAATGACTCAAATCTATTACTATAAGGTTCTTATAAGAAGTACTTCTAAAAATAATAAAAATTACGCTACTAATTATCCTGCTAGAACGAGCCGTCCACGCACGGTTGCCACCGCTCCCCCAATAGAATCGGCTTGACCTTGTCGATGACAGCTGAAAAGTCTTTGTGCACATGTCTTTAAGGACCAATGCCCTATAGTCACAGTGGTTGCCATTTGAATCGATCTGAAGCCTGGCACGAAATCTTGTCGACGCACACGCATGACGAGAAACTCTAACCTTGCCATCTCAATACGGCGGAGGAATTTACGCCGGAGCTCTGTTGACTCGGTCACAATGGACCTACTCGAGGAGGATCGACGCCTGGGAGACGAGCCCGAAGATGAAGTGTCGCCATATGTCGAAACATCGCCCATGCGTGAAAAAACACTAACATAAACTACTAGCCGGAGCCGAGACGTTGAGATCCTATTTCTCGTCATCGGTCGCCTGAGCGACAAACAGAGGAGATGTGAAATCTGCCGGTTCACTCGTGAAGCTTAGTTGGGATGAATACCCTAACCGGCGTAGACACGGAAGGGAGAGAGAAACACTAACGAGAAACTTCTATTATGTACTCCTCTCTTCATAAGTATAAGACGTTGTAACCTTTTTGTAGATCGGATATATATAGACACGTTTTAGTAGGTTTGTTTGGTTATTTTAGTCCGTATGTATTTCATATTGAAACATCCAAAACATTTTACATCCGTGAAGGGACGGAGTACTATGAAAAAGGTAGTATGTCATGAGAGACAAAAAGGAGTAGAGTTGTTAACCTGTAGTACTATTTTAAAACAAAAGGAGAGTGATATCTTCAAATCTTCAAAGTTTTATTAGTTTTGAGAGTGGATTTCGGTGGCTTTCGTCGGTGCGAACCCTACCACCATGACCGAGAAACTAAAGCACCAAGCCAAGCAAAGCGGGGTCTGGAATATGTGAGAGGAAACGTAGGCAGGAAACTGCATAATATACGAGAGGAAAGGTAGGCACGAAGGTTGTGTGGTGATCTATCATGAGATAGTAGACGAGAAGATGCATCCATTGATAGAGACAAAAAGGAGTACTGTATGTATACAGTTATATTAACCTGTATTTTAAGACTAATAAGAGCAACCCGAGAGCCGAATTGGATTTCCCAACTCGGGAGGGGCGTTTCGGCTCCCGGGAGCATTTGCTCCCGGATGAACAGTACCGCAAAAAAGTCACAAAATGTTTTTGAAAAATTCTGAATTTTTTTGTAGATGTTCGTGTCAGTGTCACAAACATGCTTGACAATTTTCATACGAAACCGAGCAGTAGTATTTCGTCGATAAAAAAACAAATTTGGGTGACATTTTGGGGTAACATTTGGTGTTCAAATTTGTTATTTTTGCATAGGCCACTATGTTTAACCTTTTTGCCTAAAACTTTGCAGGTGACATTTGAATGTGACTACAAATACATACAAATTTTGTTGGGATTTTGTTCACATTTGAAAAATCATTTTTCGCGCGCAGGAGCACGTGCTCCCGAGAGCCGAATTGGATTTCCCAACTCTAGAACCCTTATATTGCGGACCCCCTATATCGCATAATGTTTTGTTTTACAGTTCCGCGATGCGGGGTCTGTTCGGCCGCAACCGGCACCAGCCCGCGAATATTCGGTTTTACAGTTCCGCGATGCGGGTCTGTTCGGCCACAGGCCCGCAAAACGTGTGGTATTTTCTGAATTTGATTCATATGTCGCATATTACACAGAATGGTAAATTAAACATAAGGTAAAATGTTAATATTATAATATAACAATCATCTAAATTACAATAATTATTCAAATGACTGAATTAATGTAACAATTCAATACACGAATTGTCCTGAATACAACAATGGTACAAATCACACATGACTTAAATGAAATGAATGAAGAAACGGCAGGTTTTACCGCCCATGCCTTTGCCAATGGTACTCAATGAGATCCTCATGAAGCTGATAGTGGGTGTTTGCATCTTCAATCTGTCGGTATGTCTGAAGTAATGCTTGTATGCGGTCAGGGTCTCTAGCTGGCTTCACACGGCTATTGACATTGTCATAGAAGAACTCCAAGTTCATGTCCCTCTCATCTTCGATGATCATGTTGTGAAGAATCACACAACATGTCATGATGTTCTTCAGGGTTCGCTTGTCTCAAAAACGAGCAAGACCACGAACAATAGCAAACATTGATTGAAAACCCCAAAGACTCTTTCAATATCTTTTCGGGCAGCCTCTTGTGCCTTTGCAAATTCAATATGCTTCCGAGTTTTGGGTTTTTTGATGCTATTGACAAATGTACACCAAGAAGGATAAATACCATCTGCAAGATAATATCCCTTTGTGTATTCATGCCCACTCACCATGTAGTTGCAAGCAGGAGCATCATCGCTAGCAAGCATAGTAAACAAATGAGACTGTTGCAACTCATTGAGAGTACCCGGCATACCAAAAAAGCAATGCCAAATTCATAAATCCTCGGATGCTACGGCTTGTAGCACAATGGTTGCATCACGAGGCTTGCCACAATATTAGTCGTGCCATGCCTTCGGGCAGTTTTTACAAGTCCAATGCATGCAACCAACGCTTCCTAGCATACCGGGCCAACCTCGCCTCTCATTTGCTGCCATTAATATTTTTATGTCTTCCTCGTTGGGTGCACGAAGATAGATAGGGCCAAAGACGCGGATAATCACTTTGACGAACCTACGCACTGACTCAATTGTAGTATCTTCGCCAATGCGAAGATATTCGTCGGCATAGTCAGCCGAAATGCCATATGCAATCACTCGCATAACTGCCGAGATTTTTTGATATGTGCTAAAACCCTTCAAGTCCGCGGCGTTTCTCCTTTAGTAAAAAACTGAGAATTGGCCTCGCATGCACTAATTTTATGAAGAGTGATCGGCGCATTCGATACCTTCTCCGGAAGAGGTGCGGCGGATATGTTGGATTGTCCGCGAAGTAGTCTTGCGTCAACATCATGTTCCTGAGATGCCGGTTGAGAGGGATGCAAAGACCGTCTACGGTCGATCCTCATCGTCTCTTTTGGTTCCGGTCCTCGTGCTCCTTCACGGCGAGCACCACCACGACCATCTGTTGTTGATGGCTCTCGAGCAGCGACTCTATGTCCGAGTCGTTGGACGAGGATGAATCCTCAAGGAAAATTTCCTCGCAAGGGCTCAAATCCATCTACAAAATGGCACCCGAGCTCGCATGAACATAAATTCATCTTCAAATCGTTCGCTAGGTCGAATTAGAAGGGGGCACAAAAGGACTCACCAGCGGCGGTAGGCCGGGGGCGACTTGGGTCGGCGGATCCGGGGCGGCGACGACCTGGGGGTTGCGTTGCTCGGCATATCCGCGGGGGGGGGGGGGGGGGGAGGGGGGGCGGGGGCGAAGCGGCGTGGGGTTTGGAGCGGCCCGGCGGCATGATTCCGTCGGCGCATATGGCCGAAATCGAAGGCGGCGGGCGTGCGGCGGCGGTGCGGGGTGGCTGAGGGATGGGGAAGGGAACAAGCGCGAGCTGAAATGTCCCTCCCGCCAGATACATGGCACCGACGGGGCGGGGGGGGGGGGGCTGTGTATTCGCGGGTCGGAGGGGCAATTTACCGCGCCCCTTCATAAAATTTAAGGGTCGGACGGATGTACAGATCTGTTCGGGTCATTTTTTTGCACAAAACCGTAAATTGACGGTTATTTTGTGGGTCGATGCGATATAAAGGGTCTGCTAGAGTTGCTCTAATGACTTGGTTTGCTTCATTTGTGGGTTCACAGGAATCTTGCAGCGCAGGAAACACTCGCAAATTGCTACACGTCCTTGAGAGACCCCAACCTTGCCATCTTATTAAGACGACAGGAATTTACGTCGGAGCTCCATTGGCTCCTTCACAATGGACGTACTCGAGGACGATCGGAGCCTGGAAGACAAGCTCAAAGATGAAGCGTCGCCATCTAACAAAACATCGCCCATGCGTGAAGAAAACACTAACATAAACTACTAGCCGGGACCGAGGCGCTAAGATCCTCCTTCTCGTCATCGGTCGGCTGAGCGACAAACAGAGAAGAGGTGAAATCCACCTGTTCACTTGTGAAGCTTGTATGGGATGAATACCCTAGCCGGTGTAGACACAGGAGGGAAAGATAAACACTGACGAGAAACTTGTATTATGTACTCCCCCTTCATAAATACAAGATGTTCTAACCTTTTGTAGATCGGATATCTATAGACACGTTTTAGTATGTTTGCTCGGTTATTCTAGTGCGTGTGTATTTTATATTGAAATAACCAAAAGATTTTATATTTGTGAAGAGAGGGAGTACTATTGAAAAGGTAATCTATCATGAGAGACAAAAAGGAATAGAGTAGTTAACCTGTAATACTATTTTAAAACAAAAGGAGAGTGATAGCTTTAAATCTTCAAAGTTTTATGAGTTTTGAGAGTGGAGTTGGGTAGCTTTCGTCGGTGCGAACTCAGCCACCATGGCCGAGAAACTAAAGTACCAAGCCAAGCAAAAGCGAACTCTAGAATATGCCAGAGGAAATGTAGGCAGGAAACTGCATAATATACGAGAGGAAAGGTAGGCACGAAGGTTTTGTGGTGATCTATCATGAGATAGTAGACGAGAAGATGCATCCATTGATAGAGACAAAAAGGAGTATGTGTACAGTTATATTAACATGTATTTAAAGACCCTTATACCGCGGGCCCTTGTAATGCGTTTACGGTTCGCGTAAAACGCGTTGTTTTACGGGTTGCGGCCAAACAGACCCCGCATTGTGGAACTGTAAAACAGAATATTTGTAATATTTTGTTTTACAATTTCACGATGCGGGGTTTGTTCGGTCGCAGCCCGCACCAGCCCGCGAATATTATGTTTTACAGTTCCGCGATACGGGGTTTGTTCAGTCGCGGGCCCGCAAAACGCATGGTATTTTCTGAATTTGACTCATATGTCACATATTATACAAAATTATAAATTAAACATAAGGTAAAATGTTAATATTATAATATAACAATTATCCAAATTACAATAATTATTCAAATCACTGGATTAAAGTAATAATTGAATACAAGAATTGTCCCGAATACAACTATGATACAAATCACACATGAATTAAATGAAATGAATAAAAAAATGGCAGATTTTACCGCTCATGCCTTTGCCAATGGTGCTCAATGAGATCCTCCTGAAGCTGATAGTGGATATTTGCGTCTTCAATCAGCTGGTATGTCTGAATAAATGCTTGTATGCGGTCAGGGTCTCTAGCAGGCTTCACACGGTTACCGACATTGTCATGGAAGAACTCCAAGTTCATGTCCCTCTTATCTTCGATGATCATGTTGTGAAGAATCACACAACATGTCATGATGTTCTTCAGTGGTCGCTTGTCCCAAAAACGAGCAGGACCGGGAACAATGGCAACCTTGATTGCAAAAACCCAAAGGCTCTTTCAATATCTTTTCGAGCAGCCTCTTGTGCCTTTGCAAATTCAATATGCTTTCTAGTTTTGAGTTTTTTTATGCTCTTTACAAATGTACACCAAGATGGATAAATACCATCTGCAAGATAGTATTATTTTGTGTATTCATGTCCATTCACCATGTAGTTGCAAGCAGGAGCATCACCACTAACAAGTCTAGCAAACAAATGAGACCGTTGCAACTCATTGAGAGTACCCGGCATACCAAAAAAGCAATGCCAAATCCATAAATGCTCGGATGCTACGGCTTCTAGCACAATTGTTGCATCACGAGTCTTGCCACAATACTCGTGTCATGCCTTCGGACAGTTTTTCCAAGTCCAATGCATGCAATCAACGCTTCCTAGCATACCGAGCCAACCTTGCCTCTCATTTGCTGCCATCAACATTTTTGTGTCTTCCTCGTTGGGTGCATGAAGATAGAGAGGGCCAAAGACGCGGATGATCACTTTGGCAAACCTACGCACTGACTCAATTGTAGTATCTTCACCAATGCGAAGATCATCGGCATAGTCAGCCGAAATGCTATATGCAATCACTCACATGGTTGCCGAGATTTTTTGATATGCGCTAAAACCTTTCAAGTATGCGGCGTTTCTCCTTTGAGAAAAAAAAGAGAATTGGCCTTCACAAGCTTGCACTAATTTTATGAAGAGGGATCGGCACATTCGATACCTTCTCCGAAAGAGGTGCGACGGATATGTTAGATTGTCCGTGAAGTAGTCTCACATCAACATCATGTTCCCGAGATGACGGTTGAGAGGGATGCAAACACGGCCGACGGTCGATCCTCACTGTCTCTATCGGTTCCGGTCCTCGTGCTCCTTCACGACGACCACCACCACCACCATCTGCTGTCGATGGCTCTCGAGCAGTGACTCTATATCTGAGTCATCGGACGAGGACAAATCCTCAAGCACAAATTCCTCGCGAGAGCTCAAATCCATTTACAAAATGACACCCGAGCTCGCATGAACGGAAATTCATCTTCAAATCGTTCGCTAGGTCGAACTAGAAGGGGGCACAAAAGGACTCGCCGGCAACGGTCGATCCTGGGCGGCGGTGGGCCGGGGGCGACTTGGGTCGGCGAAATCGGGGCGGCGGCGACTTGGTGGATCCCGGGCGGCGGCGACCAGGGGGCGGCGTGGCTCGGCGGATCCGGGGGACGGCGAAGCGGCGCGGTGGAGTGGGGTCTGGAGCAGCCCGGTGGCGTGATTCCGTCGCCGGATATGGCAGAAATCGAAGGCGGCAGGCGTGCGGCGACGGTGCCGGGTGGCTGCGGGATGGGAAGGGGAACAAGCGTGGGCTGAAATGTCCCTCCCGCCAACCGCTTTCGCGAGATACAGGGTACCAATAGGGCGGGGGGGGGGACTGTGTATTCGCGGGTCAGAGGGGGCAATTTACCATGTCTCTTAAAAAAATTTAAGGGTCGGACAGGTTTAAGGAATCTGTTCGAGTCACTTTTTCCGCACAAAATAATAAACCGACTGTTATTTTACGGGTGAGTTGTTCTATGACTTGGTTTGTTTCATCCGTGGGTTCACACGAATCTTGCAGCGCAGGAAACACTCGCAAATTGCTGCACGGTCCGTCCGACTCTGCATGCGTGAATTTGATTGGTTCATTAACAAACGGTGGTAAGTACTCCCTCCGTCTCATAATAGTGTAGTGTCAAAAACGTTTTTATATTAGAGCATCTACAACCGGACCTAGCAAATCTGACCCCTTAAACGTCCGCGGACGCGCCTGGTCAGTGAGCCCCTATAATTTGGTCCGCGCAGTCACACTTCTCATTTTTCTTCTCATATGTCCGGTCACTTACACGTGATTGGTGGAGAAGAAGAGAGAGAAAGAAAATAATGAATAAGAAAAGAGAAAAGGTGGTTGGGAGTGGGGTCGCATCCTACGTGGTGGACTGACCGGGCGTGTCCGGGCGTGTCCGCGAGCCCTCATATCGTCCCCATATTTGAGATGGATATGAGGGGTGCCGGTCAGTCCGGGCGTTTAAGACGGATATGAGGGGTCCGATTGGGTCACATTTTTATGACCGGTCAGTGACAGGGAGGACGTTCCGAGCGTTTGAGGAGCATATGGAGGGTCGGGCTGTATATGCTCTTACGAGACGGAGGGAGTAGTAAATTTCAGCTGCTCCACGCAAGAGAATCGCGTAGAATCTGGAGGGTGGGTTGGGCGGTGGTGACGGATGCAGAGCACGCGGGGTGCGAGTGGCTGCCCACGGTAGCGGTAGGGTAGGGCACCCCTTTTTCCTGGATTCTGGTCATCCAGCTTTCATCATTTTTTCTTTAGGACCGGGCTCTCTTTGGCATCCCCTAGGACTAGGAGTAGGACAGGGAGATGTGGGGGGCGTGTGGGCGCAGGTGCGGTGCGGGCGGTTGGAAAGTGTGTGTGTTTTCTCGTGCTCTAGGTGGCAAAGGTGTGGACTGGACTCTCGCCGATACCCGAGCTGCAGAGCGCGGATGGCTGTCTCGGCGTGCGGACGTACTGCGTGCGTGCGTGCTGTTGCCTATAGCACTACCTAGTCCGTTAAGAGCATCTACAACTGGACCTCTCAAACCCGTCTCAAACGCCCGGGCAGGCCGCCCGGTCAGTGTCCGGTCACAAAATTTCGACCCAGACGGGCCTCTCAAACGGCTCTCAAACGTCCGGGCTGACCGGCACCCTCCATATCCAGCCCAAATATGAGGCGGGTATGGGGGCGCCCGGACGCGTCCGGGCACGCCCGCCACGTCGGACCCGACAGCCCGTCCCCACCCCAAATTGCACCAAATCCCCCCAAACCCTTCCTCCTCCTCCCGCTGCTCTAGAACAATTCCCGCGCCCGGACCCTCGCCCGCCTCCACCCTTGCTCCCAATCCTCACCTTCGGTCCCGATCCACCGCCGGAGATGTCGTCCAGCCTGACCCAGACCGCCGCGACGGAGACGCAGTCCGCCTCGTCCGTCCGCGGCGTGGATTCGTCAGCGGCGACTTGCAAGGCGGAGAACGTCGCCCGCAAGTTGCGGCGACGCCGGCAGCGAGAGAGGGAGGCGGCGGCTACGGCGTCGCAAGGAGGTCCGGACGCGCAGGAGCAGATGTCTCCTCCGCCGCGGCCGGATCCCCGCACCCCTTCTCTCCGAGCGCCAGCGAGGATTACGGTCACCGACCCCATACCCGCAAACGACGATCCGAGCGCCGGCTGGGCCATTCCGGACAGCTTTCCGCCCACGCAGATGCCGGTGGTGGACGTGTGTGACTCGCCGGAGCTCGTTCGGGCGCAGACGAGCACGGGCTCCGGCACTGCCCGGGCTGACCTCAACCTGCTCGACGGAATGACCGAACAAGACTCGGTGCGTTTTCTTTGCTCTTGTCCGATCATAGTTAAGCATAGCCCTCTAGTTTCTTTCGCTCACGATGAGTACTTGCAAATCTTAATCATATATGCGGCGTTCATGTCGACGATGATCAACGAGAATGAAGATCCGACCGAATTGGAGTATGAATTGGAGGCCACCACCACTTTTGAAGTTGGGAACACATCCGATCCCAATCCGAGCAAGAAGAAGAAGAAGGCCAAGACGGCGAAGGCAAGAGGTCCTGCATTCTCAAGACACGAGGACATCTTATTGGTCAGAGCTTGGTTGGCCACAATGATGGATCCAATATGCGGCACGGAGCAAAAGGGGGGCACCTATTGGACGAAGATTTGGAAGGAGTATCACGAGCTAAAGGAGTATGTGGAGCCGTATCCTATCGTGAGCACTCGCAATGTGGCATCTCTCCAACATCGTTGGGGGATCATTCAAGGGGAAGTGAACAAGTACGTCGGCTACTACGCACAAGTGACCAAACGCCCTCAAAGTGGGTTCGAAATCGCAACTCATGTAAGCTCGATTGCCTCATCTTCTCGTCCATTGCATATGCTTCTTGTGTTTGCATTCTCGTGCTCATACAAATGTTGTTCGCTAGACAGCGGTGGCGGCCACTTTGTATCACGAGGTGGAGAAGAAGCCATTTGCTTTTAGCCATTGTTGGCTCATGTTGAATGGCAAGCCGAAGTGGACACAAGTTGTGGCCGATCTCAAGGCAGGCAAGAAGAGGAATGATGGCTCAAGCTCCAACCAATCAATTGGGTTGGACGATGAAGAGGACGATGTTGTCGTGGACGAGAATGGAAAAGCCACCGTGCCAAAGGAGAACCGCCAAGTCATGGGAAACAAGTAGGAGAAGGCACGTCTCGCCCGTGATGCCGCGGCTACCAAAATGTCGTCAACATGGACGGGCATTTTTTCGGCTAGGGAGAGTAAGAAGGAGGAGAGGTACAAGCTCCTCATGGAAGCGCAAAAGGAAAGGATGGAGTGGGATAGAACTAGGGTGGAGAAGAAGCTTGCAATTGAGAGGGAGAAGATCGAGTTGGAGAAGCGCGAAGCGGTGATCAAATGGGAGCTCGAGAAGGCCAAGACATTTGCCGACATGGATTTCGAGAAGGAGAAGTTGCAAGTCGCACGGGACGCGGAAGATGCGAAGATTATGTTGGCGGACGAGACCGGCTTGGATGACCATGCAAAGAAGTGGCTTGCGGACAAGAAGAAGGAGATCAACGCCCGGAGGGCGGCTGCGGCGGAGGAGGCAAGCCGGATGCAGGCGGAGGAGGCAGCAAGGATTCAGACAGAGCAGCATGCCCGGATGCAGGCGAAGTTGGCAGCCCGGATTCAGGAGGAGCAGGACGCACTCTTCTTCTCGCAGCAGCCGCACAACGAGTGATCGGAGGCCATCGGTCACGCTCGGACATTGATTTGATTTTGCCATGTCCGGTTTGTTGAACTATGATTTGCTTTGCTTTGCTTTCTTTCGAACTTTGGTATTCGGACAGTTTGTTTCGTATGATCGACGTGCATGCATTTGCATGGATTTGAGAGTCCGGATTTAAGATATGTGGATGCACGGAACGAAATATGAAGGCCCGTCCGGATACACCCGCGGGCATGTCCGAACGTGTCCGCGGGCGTTTGAGGGGCCGGATTTGCCAAGTCCGGCTGTAGATGCTCTAACAGATCCGCCCCCATCCGTTCCGTGCGGAGAATCTTTCTCGGGCTGGGAAAGTCGAGAGCTCTACGGTGAAGTGTGGCCATCTTTGTTTACCCGACTCGCATCGGATCGATGAACACGCGCAGCAGTACCGGGGAAGCGCGCTGCCATTTTGTCGAACAAATGCAGGATTATTCTTTTTATATATATATAATTCTTCAGCTGAATGCAGGATTATTCTTTTTTACTTTTTCAGCTGCATGCAGGATTGTCCTTGCTAGAGACTTCCGTATGCATGCACATCTGCACGTCTGCCGTGACTCGTGACGGCAACCGTCGCACCGCTGCTCTCCATCGCCGGCGGCGGCGGAGGCAGGAGTAGCGTGAAAGCGCAACCGTGCCCAACGGCGGCTCGGTCCGTGGGACGGACGGACGCGCGCGTCCCTGGCGTGCAGCAATGCCAATGGGGCACAGGTTGGCGTTCGGGTTGCGCTCGTTGCTTCTCTCGTACCAGCTCACACACACGTTCCATAATGCTCGAGGTGGTTGAGGCGTCGTCCACGGATAGTTTCATCTGGGCCGTCCAAGCTTGCTGTTGCACCAAACCTCCTTTGGATTACTCCATTTTACTGACTTTGCGAGAGATGTACTTAAAGAAACCTGGTTTCCTTTTTTATCTCTCTGTTGGCTCAGCTGCTGCACCGGACGCAGGGATATATGTCGACTTGTTAAACAAATGAATGGAGCGGCAGTTGACATCGATCACCGCACACGGTTTGAAAACGAGCAACTGGTGCAACTTGCTCCCGTCATGAACAAAAGTCAGTACAACATACGCGTGTTTCTATCGGATGATAACGATGATAATGGAGAGCTGACTGGACGTCAAGTACAAGGCTCAGTCAGGGATGCGCTGTCAATTCATCAGTTATGATAATGGTCAAGTGGAGAGATGCCAGTGCAGAATCAAAGCAACAAACTCTTAAGTTGAAAGCCAGGATAATTGCAGATATTATTCTCAAGCCAAGTCCCACACGTAGGATTCGTCCTTGTGATCATCCATAACACGCTAGAAGCACACACAAAAACATTTGGTGGACCGGGTTTGCATTCTCCCTGTGCATGACAAGTGGCATGCCCGCCTTCCAACTTCCAAGTTCCAAGACGTACAAGGCAGAAACGCCACATACTCCAAATAGAAAAAGCAATTTTATAGCAAACGGTGTGCGTCTCTTGCTTATATTTTTATGTGCTCCAGTTTGCAGCATGCACCAACGGCGCATTTGCAATGCAATTTAACAATGTTCAAACCATGATAGTTCAAAATAATCAAAGCTAAACCAGTTATCAATGGAAGGTGTACAATGTGTGAAAACTACAAGAGGAAGATAAAGCACTGAATGGACAGTCGGTGTTTCAGGCTAGGAAAATACAAAAAAAAAAGGAAAAGAAAAGTAATAGTACTGTCGATTCGAGACTTATATAAAACTGAGCCTTTAGAATATTTCTCAGATCTAAACTCTCTCCCTAATATGTTTATGCCTGTATCTGTATGTGCTAATCCCCCCCCCCCCCCCCCCCCCCCCCCCCCACCACCACCACTGCCAAAGCCTAGACTTTGAGTGCCCGGACGGTGAAATCGCCCCTGACTGCACGTGGCCTTAGCACCACTGGTCTCTTGCATTGGAGGCCAGCAACATGTGTGTCTTGCTTATCACTCGAAATACGACCGTTAGCATGCCCTTCGTTGGGTTCTGCTTCACTAATGGTATCTTTAGGCCACGAGGAGGTGAACGGCTTGCACTCTCTTGTCTACGGGGAAAAGAAAACAAAAATGCAGTGGAGCCCCTGCACCTTCCTGAAATCGTGGCGGTGTGATGCAGCTCCCCCTTTAATAATTTCATTCGGGTTTTGTTTGTGAGTTTTCGAAGAGAAATTCAGCTGCAGCTTTCGTCGGTGCCAGGCAGGCCTACCTGCGTCACGATGAGAAGATCAATAAATAAAGCACTAAAAAGAAGCTACGTAAGCAAACTCCGCTAGATTTAGGGTCAGTTTGGTTGCCTTCCCGGCGATTTTGTGCCTGGCCACGAGCGTGCCTGAAACCTGTTTGGTTTGTATCCTGAGGCATTGACAAACTGCCTCGCGTGACAAATATTCTGTTAGGTCAGTGGGCTCTCACATCTGTACATATTATTGGTCCTATAAAATATTCACCAATGCTTTCCCAGGACATCAACCAAACGTCCTTCTCTCAGGCAAGCCTGCCCAGGCATAGCACGTGGGGCTTCTCAGGCCCATTCCAGGCACAGAAGTTTTCCAGGCACAGTGGCGAGGATACGAACCAAACATGTCCTTATACCGGAGGAAATGTAGGCAGGCAGAAACTGTCGATGAGAGCTTTTTTATGGTGCCCTATACTGCTTGGGGTGAGGGGACCGGTATAACTAAATCCCAATGGGCCAAGATGCCAGTCTATTTCGTAGTAATAGCTAAGAATCGTCATTGCTTGCCAGCTCCCCATGTCCGCCATGCTCTAGCTGACCTTCCTGCGCTGCTTGCCGCATGCTGCGACCGACGGGCTCGTATACCTTGGCGTTATGTCCACATTTCTCCATCTGCCGTGCACAACCCCATCACATACATACATGGAACAAGACATAGTGACTATGACTCCGTTAGGGTGCTCCTCCGTCCTGTCCGGGCGCCATGGCTGTGACGAGACGAACTTCTGTACACGACAATCCTTCGCGCTGACGGACAACGACACCAAGTTGTTTTGTCGCCACCGTTGTGAACCAGGAAAAAACGAGAGCAGTGTGAGGTATGCTCGGCCATGGGACGGGCGCAGACCAACGCCTCATGGTCGTCGGACCTATTAGAGAAGAAGAGCACGGTCTAGGCCGAGGCGTACGTCATGCTGTCGAGTGCCGGATCCATGCACGGGGAAGGAACGGGATTCAGACTTACAAGGGAGGGGAAGGCGGGCAGGAGAATGAAGAGGAGGCACAACGGTGGCCGCCGGAACTCTGCCAGCATCGGTGGACGAGAACAACGGCCGGGGTGGGTTAGAGACAGGCTGAACTGTAGAACATGTATACTGGTGGTCGAGAACAACAACCGGTGCTACCTATACTGATCGTCATGCTGTTGGCCTGATTGACATGGTTGTTGGATTTCGCTGATGGACGGTCTACGTTCACTCCTGGGTACCATAAAAGAGCTCGATGATGAAATGGAGGCGAGAAGATAGTGCATCCGTTGATAGATACAGTAGTATTTAACTTGTACTTTAAAACTAACTTTGTTTTCCTCTCCTCTTTGTCCCGGGCAAAAAAGATCGATCTTGGGCCAGAATTTCGCATCGAACATTCCGTGGGTAGGTGCACTGTCCGAAACTGATTCATACATAGTGGCAAGAGCATCTACACTCGGACTTGGCAAATCCGACCCGCCTGCGGACGCGTCCGGGCGTGTTCGCGGACACTGACCGGTCACGCCTTAAATAATGCATTCTACAACCGGATACATTAAATTAGAAATCTTAAATGCATACAATTACATGCAATGTAAAACAATCTTTAAGCGGAGCTCGGCCGGCTCCGCCGTACCCATTTCATGCGGCTGGCTGCGCTCCTAGCGTTGATCCGTTCGTCGGCGAGGTAGAGTAGGACATGGGACACTAGCCGGCTCACGGGAGTTGAGCTCCCGCCGTCTCCCATGCCAAACTCTTCCTCATCGAAGCCCGTAATCCGGACGGTGTCGGTGGACGTGAGGTCGATGACGGATCCATCCTGGAAGGAGCCGACATCCACCACGATGCGGTTGCGGTGCCCGCAGTGGTTCACCATACGTGGCGTCAGAGAGTGTGACTCCGCCTCTCCAACGTCCACCGCCGCGGGGGCCTCCGTCGCCTCCCGCGCTCACTACCTTGCACAACGGACACGCCACGCCATGGTTGCGTCCTCGACGTGCGAACAAAGGGGTTGCGCGTCCGCCACGACGTTCGGGCGCCAGACGGACCGCACTGCCTCCGGTGAGGCAGCGACGTCGGATCCATGCACCG
This sequence comes from Elymus sibiricus, assembly GCA_039707655.1. Classification (NCBI taxonomy): domain Eukaryota; kingdom Viridiplantae; phylum Streptophyta; class Magnoliopsida; order Poales; family Poaceae; genus Elymus; species Elymus sibiricus. Next base: position 365,075,402 of record CM077663.1, on the reverse strand, counting down.
GTTGTGCAGACGCAATGAATTCCCGACGTTGCGAGTCGGAGCGCTTCCGTCGGGCGGCCGCCTCCCGGGAGCGGCGGAGCACAAGGCAGACGACCATCTCCTCCTCGGGGCCGTGTGGGATGAGTTTGTGGTCGACGGATCTGGAGGTGAAGGACTCGGATCCGCTGCCCGCCATGCCGGAGAAGGCAGGGGATCGTCGGAGGTGAGGTTGGGTGGCGGATGGGAGTGGAGGGGAGTGAAGTGAAGTGGCTAGGGTTTGGTCCGATAAGCGGATGGGGACGAATATATGTGGGGTCGTTGCGAGCTAGCGCGGGCAAGACCGACGTGGCACACGTGCTCGGGCGCGCCTGGGCGCCCCCATATCCGGCCCATATTTGGGTTGGATATGAGGGCTGCCAGTCAGCCCGGGCGTTTGAGGCGTTCGATGATACATCCAGTTTGCATCATGATTTCCTACTGTTATTTATAATGTTTTGATGTATAATAATGCTTTAGGGAGTGATTCTAATGCATTTTTCTTATAATATGCAAGGTTTACACAAAGAGGGAGAATACCGGCAGCTGGAATTCTGGACCTGAAAAAGCACATCAGAGATACCTATTCTGCACATCTCCAAATAAGTTGAAACTTTACGGAGAATTGTTTTGGATTATATAAAAAATACCGGAGCAAATAACTACCGGAGGGGGCCACCCTGGTGAGCACAAGATACCAGGGCGCGCCAGGCCCCCCAGGCGCGCCCTGGTGGGTTGTGCCCAACACAGCCCACCTCTGGTGCCCATCTTCTGGTATATAAGGTCTTTTGACCTAGAAAAAATAAGGAGAGGACTTTCGGGACGGAACGCCGCCGTCTTGAGGCGGAACTTGGGCAGGAGCACTTTTGCCCTCTGGTGAAGCGATTTCGCCGGGGGAACTTCCCTCCCGGAGGGGGAAATCGAAGCCATCGTCATCACCAACACCCCTCTCATCTTTGGGAGGCCAATATTCATCAACATATTCAACATCACCATCTCCTGTCAAACCCTAGTTCATCTCTTGTGTTCAATCTTTTTACCGGAACCTCAGATTGGTACGTGTGGGTGACTAATAGTGTTGATTACATCTTGTAGTTGATTACTATATGGTTTATTTGGTGGAATATTATATGTTCATATCCATTATGCTATTCAATACCCCTCTGATCTTGAGCATGAATATTATTTGTGAGAATTTACCTTTGTTCTTGAGGTCACGAGAGAAGTCATGTTGCAAGTAATCATGTGAATTTGATATGTATTCGATATTTTGATGATATGTATGTTGTGATTCCCTTAGTGGTGTCATGTGAACGTCGACTATATGACACTTCACCATCCTTGGGCCTAAGGGAATGCATTGTGGAGTAGTTATTAGATGATGGGTTGCTAGAGTGACAGAAGCTTAAATCCTAGTTTATGCGCTACTTCGTAAGGGGTTGATTTGGGACCAAACGTTTAATGCTATGGTTAGTTAATACTTTTCTCGTAGTTGCGGATGCTTGCGAGGGGGTTAATCATAAGTGGGAGGCTTGTTCAAGTAAGAACAACACCCAAGCACCGGTCCACGCACATATCAAATTATGAAAGTAGCGAACACGAATCAAACCAACATGATAAAAGTGACTAGACGAAATTCCCGTGTATGCTCAAGAACACTTTGCCTATTATAAGATACTGTTCTGGCCTGTCCTTTGCCACAAAAGGATTGGGATACCTTGCTGCACTTTATTTACCATTACCGTTACTTGCTCGTTACCAATTATCTTGCTATCAAACTATCTGTTACCTACAATTTCAGTGCTTGCAGAAATTACCTTGCTGAAAACCGCTTGTCATTTCCTTCTGCTTCTCATTGGGTTCGACACTCTTACTTATCGAAAGGACTACGATTGACCCCCTATACTTGTGGGTCATCAAGATTCTTTTCTGGCGCCGTTGTCGGGGAGTGAAGCGCTCTTGGTAAGTGGAAATCGGTAAGGAAAAACTTATACTACGTGCTGAAATTTATTGTCACTTACTACTATGGAAAACAATCCTTTGAGGAGTTTGTTCGGGGTATCTTCACCTCGACCGGAACCACAATTAGTTGCCCCTCAACCTACTGCACCTACTGAAAATATTGGTTATGAAATTCCTTCGGGTATGTTAGAACAACTGCTAGCTAATCCTTATGCAGGAGATGGAACTGAACATCCTGATATGCACCTAATACATGTGAATGAAGTTTGTGGATTATTTAATCTTGCAGGTTTACCCGGAGATGAAGTTAAGAAGAAGGTTTTCCCTTTATCTTTGAAGGGAAAAGCATTGACATGGTATAGGCTATGTGATGATATTGGATCATGGAACTGGAATCGATTGCAATTAGAATTTCACCAAAAGTTTTATCCCATGCATCTAGTTCATCGTGATCGGAATTATATATATAATTTTTGGCCTCGTGAAGGAGAAAGCATCGCTCTAGCTTGGGGGAGTCTTAAGTCAATGTTATATTCATGCCCCCAATCATGATATCCCGAGAGAAGTTATTATTCATAATTTTTATGCTCGGCTTTCTCATAATGATCAATCCATGCTCGATACTTCTTGTACTGGTTCTTTTATGAAGAAGACTATTGAATTCAAGTGGGATCTCTTAGAAAGAATTAAACGCAACTTTGAAGATTGGGAACTCGACGAAGGTAATGATTCAGGTATAAAGCTCAAGTTTGATTGTGTTAAATCTTTTATGAATACCTATGATTTTCACAAGTTTAGCACCAAATATGGACTTGACTCTGAGATAGTAGCCTCTTTCTGTGAATCATTTGCTACTCATGTTGATCTCCCTAAAGAGAAGTGGTTTAAATATCATTCCCCTATTAAAGAAGAAATTAAAGAACCGGTAAAAGCTAAGGATGAAACCATCATTTACAATGTTGATCCAGTTGTGCCTACTGCTTATATTGAAAAACCACCTTTCCCTGTTAGGATAAAGGAACATGCTAAGGTATCAACTATGGTTCGCAAGAGTAATATTAGAGCACCTAAGCCCTCTGAGCAAATTAAAGTAGAACCTAGTGTTGCTATGGTTAAAGATCTCTTGGTAGAAAATATTGATGGGCATGTTATTTACTTCTGTGATGAAGCTGCTAGAATTGCTAAACCCGATGAAAAAGATAAACATAGACCCATAGTGGGCATGCCTGTTATCTCGGTCAAAATAGGAGATCATTGCTATCATGGTTTATGTGATTTGGGTGCTAGTGTGAGTGCTATTCCTTTTACCTTATACCAAGAAATTATGAATGAAATAGCACCTGCTGAAATAGAAGACATTGATGTTACTATTAAACTTGCTAATAGAGACACCATCACACCACTTGGGATTGTTAGAGATGTTGAAGTCTTGTGTGGGAAAGTAAAACATCCTACTGATTTTCTAGTTCTTGGTTCCCCACAAGATGACTTTTGTCCCATTATCTTTGGTAGACCTTTCTTGAGCACCGTCAATGCTAAGATAGATTGTGAAAAACAAACTGTCGGTGTTAGTTTTGGTGATGTGTCTCACGAATTTAATTTTTCCAAGTTTAGTACACAACCTCGTGATAGAGAATTATCTAGTAAGGATGAAATAATTGGTCTTTCTTCTATTGCCGTACCTCCTACCGATCCATTAGAGCAATATTTGCTAGACCATGAAAATGATATGCACTTGCGTGAAAAAAATGAAATAGATAAAAATTTCTTTGAACAACAGCCTCTCCTAAAACACAATTTGCCTATTGAAACCCTTGGAGGTCCTCCTCCACCTAATGGCGATCATGTGTTTGAATTAAAGCAATTGCCCGATACTTTGAAGTATGCTTATCTTGATGAGAAAAAGATATATCCTGTTATTATTAGTGCTAACCTTTCAGAACATGAAGAAGAAATATTATTAAAAATTCTGAGGAAGCATCGGGCTGCTATTGAATATACTCTTGATGATCTTAAGGGCATTAGTCCCACTCTATGTCAGCACAAGATTAATATGGAACCTGATGCTAAACCCGTTGTTGATCATGAACGGCAATTGAATCCTAAGATGAAAGAAGTGGTAAGAACTAAAATATTAAAGCTTCTGGAGGCAGGTATAATCTATCCCATAGCTGATAGTAGGTGGGTAAGTCCCGTTCATTGTGTCCCTAAGAAAGGAGGTATTACCGTTGTTCCTAATGATAAAAATGAACTCATTCCACAAAGATTGTCACTCGCTATAGCATGGTAATTGATTTTAGAAAATTAAATAAAGCTACTAGAAAAGATCATTATCCTTTGCCCTTCATTGATCAAATGCTAGAAAGATTATCTAAGCACACACACTTTTGTTTTCTGGATGGATATTCTGGTTTCTCTCAAATACATGTATCACAATCTGATCAAGAGAAAACCACCTTTACTTGTCCTTTTGGAACCTATGCTTATAGACGTATGCCTTTTGGTTTATGCAATGCACCTGCTACCTTTCAAAGATGTCTGACTGCTATATTCTCTGATTTTTTGTGAAAATATTGTGGAGGTTTTCATGGATGATTTTTCCGTTTAGAGAACTTCTTTTGATGATTGCTTAAGCAATCTTGACCGAGTTTTGCAGAGATGTGAACAAACTAATCTCGTCTTGAATTGGGAGAAGTGCCACTTTATGGTGAATGAAGGTATTGTCTTGGGGCATAAAATATCTGAACGAGGTATTGAGGTGGATAAAGCTAAAGTTGATGCAATTAAGAAAATGCCATGTCCTAAAGATATTAAAGGTATTCGGAGTTTCCTTGGTCATGCTGGTTTCTATAGGAGGTTCATTAAATACTTCTCTAAAATTTCTAGGCCTCTTACTAATCTTTTACAAAAGGATATTCCATTTGTTTTTGATGATGATTGTGTAGAAGCCTTTGAAACACTCAAGAAAGCCTTAACTTCTGCACCTATCGTTCAACCACCTGATTGGAACTTACCTTTTGAAATTATGTGTGATGCTAGTGATTATGTTGTTGGTGCTGTTCTAGGACAAAGAGTTGATAAGAAAGTAAATGTTACCCATTATGCTAGCAAAACTCTAGACAGTGCCCAACGAAATTATGCTACTACTGAAAAAGAATTTTTAACAGTTGTGTTTGCTTGTGATAAATTTAGATCCTACATTGTTGATTCCAAGGTTATTGTTCACACCGATCATGCTGCTATAAAATATCTTATGGAAAAGAAAGATGCTAAACCTAGACTCATTAGGTGGGTTCTCTTGCTTCAAGAATTTGACTTACATATCGTTGATAGGAAGGGGGCTGAGAACCCCGTAGCTGACAACTTGTCTAGGTTAGAAAATATTCTTGATGACCCACTACCTATTGATGATAGCTTTCCTGATGAACAGTTAGCTGCAATAAATGTTTCTCAAAACACTCCTTGGTATGCTGATTATGCTAACTACATTGTCGCTAAATATATACCACCTAGTTTCACATACCAACAAAAGAAAAAATTCTTCTATGATTTAAGACATTACTTTTGGGATGACCCACATCTTTATAAAGAAGGGGTAGATGGTATTATTAGACGTTTTGCACCTGAGCATGAACAGGAACAAATCCTACGGAAATGTCATTCCGAAGCTTATGGAGGACATCATGCGGGAGATAGGACTGCTCACAAGGTATTGCAATCTGGTTTTTATTGGCCTACTCTCTTTGAGGATGCCCGTAAGTTTGTCTTGTCTTGTGATGAATGTCAAAGAATTGGTAATATCGGTAAGTGTCAGGAAATGCCTATGAATTATTCACTTGTTGTTGAACCATTTGATGTTTGGGGTTTTGATTACATGGGACCTTTTCCTTCCTCTAATGGATACACTCATATTTTGGTTGCTGTTGATTATGCCACTAAGTGGGTAGAAGCTATTCCAACTAGTAGTGTTGATCACAACACCTCCATTAAAATGCTTAAAGAAGTTATCTTCCCGAGGTTTGGAGTCCCTAGATATTTAATGACTGATGGTGGTTCACACTTTATTCATGGTGCTTTCCGTAAGATGCTTGCTAAATATGATGTTAACCATAGAATTGCATCACCCTATCATCCTCAATCTAGTGGTCAAGTTGAACTTAGCAATAGAGAAATAAAATTAATATTACAAAAAACTGTCAATAGGTCTCGAAAGAATTGGTCTAAGAAACTAGATGATGCACTTTGGGCCTATAGAATAGCTTATAAAAATCCTATGTGTATGTCTCCATACAAAATGGTATATGGAAAAGCTTGTCATTTGCCTCTAGAGTTAGAACATAAAGCATTTTGGGCAATTTAAGAACTCAATTATGATTTAAAACTTGCCGGTGAGAAGAGGTTATTTGATATTAGCTCACTAGATGAATGGAGAACCCAAGCTTATGAAAATGCCAAACTATTCAAAGAAAAAGTAAAAAGATGGCATGACAAAAGAATCCAAAAGTGAGAATTCAAAGTAGGAGACTATGTTCTTTTGTACAACTCTCGTTTAAGATTTTTTGCAGGTAAGCTTCTCTCCAAATGGGAAGGACCATATATTATCGAATAGGTTTATCGTTCTGGACCTATCAAGATCAATAATGACGAAGGTACTAACCCAAAGGTGGTCAATGGACAAAGAATTAAATACTATATCTCAGGTACACCTATTAATGTTGAAAGCAATGTTATTCAAACCATGACACCGGAGGAACACATAAAAGAAACTTTCTGGAACACTCCAGAATTCTGAAAAAGAGGAGGTACGTGATACGGTAAGTAAACGGACTCCGAAAAATCCGCAAAAATATTTTCTGTCAGTTTTGGAATATTACAAAAATTAGGAAAATAAAGAATTAACGGGAAAGCAACCGAGGTGAGCACGATACACCAGGGCGCGCCAGCCTTACGAGGCATGCCCTGGTGGGTTGTGCCCACCTCGGACACCTTCCCGACTCCGTTTTCCTTCCATATTCTTGCTTCCCAAGATAAAAAGTTCTCTAGATATACCCCCGATTGCTTTGACCACCGCATCGCAGAAAAATCCTCTGTTCTTGTTTCGTGTTGTTTTCTCGTCAGATCTAGATCTTCATGGCTCCACCAAGCTCCTCCAAGGACAAGTTCTTCGAGAAGGTCATCAACCCGTACTTGCCGGAGGTGATGAAGCACCCTCAAGCCATTGAGATGCGTGAGGGGGTGCTCCACATCCGCGATGTTCAGGGACCCAAGAGGACTGGAAGCGTGGAAGCTAGGCTCGAGGCGGTGGAACAAGACATCTTCAAGTGCCAAAGGATGGTGGAGCGTGGACTTAGTGCCAATCACTCCATGATCACGGAATTCACCCGTGATCAGATGGTGGATGGCCGGTCTATGAAGGACACCGTCTTCACCCTCAACGAGCAAATCAATTTTCTACAAAGCCAAATTTATGATCTTCAAAACGAAGTTTTTGAATATGAAGCAAGATTTAAAGGTATGAGTTTAGCTGCCAGTTGCAGGACTTGAGGGACTCACGCGTCAACTTTTGATGGTGAGCCCTTGCCCTGGAAGCTGGAGGACAAACCTACCACTTTGTAAGAGCACATTTCTCCATGTGTGGTTTTGGGTAATTGATGACAATCCCTATGGACTAATGGTTGCCTTAAGTTATATTCGAAGGATTTGTCCATAGGCACTTCTTGAAGTCCATCTGTTGGTTTCAAGGAGTTTATATGGTGACCAAGGTGGTATTCAAGGTTTTATCCAAAGATTGGTCATAGAGAAGATAAGATACAAGGTTGATCAAGACTAAGTCAAAGAGTGAATCAACTTGATCAACACACAAAGCGTACAAGATGTACCGAGAGGGATCAAGTGATCCCATGGTATGGTAAGCAGTGTCCATTACGCTTTGTGTACTAACCCATGTTCCCTGTGAGTGTTCTTTGTGGGGTTAGGTATATTTCCATGGGCTTGCATCAAGAGGAAGATCCCATACATCCCATGGAAGATGACATCAAGTGGTGATCGTCATCAAGGTTGCGGTGTGCAAGCTCAAGTGAAGCATCACGAAGAGATCATGCTTGAGGCTTGCCGTTCATTGTGGTGACAATGGACTTGTGAAGATGTGCCGAAGAGTGGCTCACCCATAGTGGAGTATGGGGGAGCAAGAAAGGTGGTCCATCTTGAGAAGGACAAGATCGTCATCATCTAGCTCAAGTGGACTATGCGCAAGGCAAAGGTTTGACCTTGATAGGGTTTTCTATTTTACCGGTCTCATAGTGGTAGTTGGGAGACTGGGTTATAGGATAGATAGTCGTACTATCAAGGGGGCTCTCAAGTGAGTAGCTTGATCGTATCGTTCGTTGAGAGCTCAAACCATTGCATTCTTGGCATCATCATCTTTCTTGGTTCTTGGTTGGTTTTTCTCTTTGAGGTTTCTTGAGCTTATGGTCAGCTTCATGACAAGCTCAAGTTCATCAAAAACGGAGTCCATATGCATCTTCTATGATGTTTTTGATGTTGGAGTTCTTGCCGGTTCTTCATTGATAGAGGTTTCACCTCTCTATACCATCGCTATTTGGATAGTACTTTTCATGTGCTATCCAACAAGCTTGAGTTTGCTCAATTCGGAGCTTGTATGCGAAAGTTATGGCAGTTTCAGTGCCAGAGCTGTTTTTCTCTGAACAAGCGGTAGTACTGCTCGGTAGCACGGTAGTACCGCTTGGGCGGTACTTCCGCTATGTACTACCGCTGTCACTACCGCTTATATTTGCCTTCTGGTGCCTACAGGGGTCTCTGGCCATTTTCAGCGGAAGTACCGCTCTCCCCAGAGCGGTAGTACCGCTCCAGCGGTACTACCGCCCTGAAGAGCCGCTTGAACTACCGCTTATTTTTTTAAGCGGAAGTACCGAGCGGTACTGCCGCCCTGAGGATCAGCGGCCTCTTTCGCATCCTTTTTTCTTCCGGTCTTCTGGGATTTCTGAGCGGAAGTACCGCTCCCTCCAGAGCGGTACTACCGCCCCAAGCGGAAGTACCGCTCCCTCCAGAGCGGTACTACCGCTTTGTTGTTCCAGGATGGGTATAAGCGGAAGTACCGCTCCCCTGAGCGGTACTACCGCTTGTGTGCGGGCTGTGGGGGTAATGGCTGGATTTTCCCCCACCTATAAAAGGGGGTCTTCTTCCCCATTGCTCCTCAACTCTTTAGCTTGTGTTCTTCCCCCATTGTTGACCTTCTTCGAGCTTGCTAACTCTCAATCCCTCCAATGATTCTTGCTAGTTCTTGAGGGAAAAGAGAGAGGAGATCTAGATCCACATTTCCACCAATCACTTTCTCCTCTTTGTGAGGGGAACCCCTTGGATCTCGATCTTGGAGTTCTTCGTGTTCTTCTTCGTTCTCCCTCTCCTTTTCCTCCATAGCATTAGTTGTTGTGGTGGGATTTGGGAGAGAAGGACTTGGGTACTCCGTGTGCCCTTGCCATTGCATTTGGTGCATAGGTTTGAGTTCTCCACGGTGATACGTGGAAGTGAGAAGTTGAGAAGCTTATTACTCTTGGGTGTTTGAGCACCCTTGAGCTTGTTCCTCTTGGGTGCTTTGGTGCCCTAGACGGTTGGTGGTGCCTCGGAGCTCAATCATTGTGGTGCAAAGCTCCGGGCAAGCTTCGGGGTCTCCAATTAGGTTGTGGAGATTGCCCCGAGCATTTGAGGTCACCTCGGAGCCACAATCCATTGTGGTGAAGCTTCATGGTGTTGTTGGGAGCCTCCAATTAAGTTTTGGAGTTTGCCCCAACCTTGTTTGTACGGGTTCGGTGGCCGCCCTCAAGGGTCCCTTAGTGGAATCATGACATCTTGCATTGTGCAAGAGTGTGAGGAGATTACGGTGGCCCTAGTGGCTTCTTGGGGAGCATTGTGCCTCCACACCGCTCTGAACGGAGATTAGCATCCGCAAGGGTGTGAACTTCGGGATACATCGTCGTCTCCGCGTGCCTCGGTTATCTCTTACCCGAGCCCTTTACTTATGCACTTTACTTTGTGATAGCCATATTGTTTCTTGTTATATATCTTGCTATCACTTAGTTGTCTATCTTGCTTAGCATACGTTGTTGGTGCACATAGGTGAGCCTAGTTGTTTTAGGTTTTGTGCTTGACTAATTAAATGATAGTTTTATTCCGCATTTGTTCAAGCCTAAACCGTAATTATTTTAAAGCGCCTATTCACCCCCCTCTAGGCGACATCCACGTCCTTTCACACTTCATCACCACCACCTTCATCATCTTCACCACCAAAGGAGACTTGAGTACACGGGTATGGGCACTCCCCTTGGCTTGAGCCAAGTTTAGGGGAGGTGCCCCGGTATCGTATCACCATCACTTTTATTCACCTTTACCTATTTTAGTTCGATCCTTAGCTTTTTCGTGATCTAGTTGAATAAAAGTTTAGTATGATCTATTTTCGAGTGTTAGTTTCGTGATCTATCTATCTATGTAATCGAGTGAGAGTTATATAATAAAGTTTAGTTTGAGCTTTTGCTTCTTTACTTTCTTGCTGCAATCAAAATAAATAAGAAAAAAAATAGAAAGGAAATAAATGAAAAGAATCATATGCTAATCTTATGGTAAGTAATGACATCACATAAAGAAAAGTATATGTGGTAAAATTTATTGGAGATTGACAAACATAACATTGGTCAATGATGCAATTCATGAAAGAATTAATAAGGGAAGAGAAGATTCACATGCAAATACACTATCTTGGACATCTTTTATGATTGTGAGCCCCCATTAAATATTATATGTCAAAATTGTTGACGTTGGACAAGGAAGACAGCGTAATGATTTATGTTTGTTCATATTCACATAGAAGTTATATTTTCATAGATCCTTCAACATGTGGTGCTTGATCAATATCTTTGCTAGCCAAAAATTCCGCACTAAGTAGAAATACTACTTGTGCATCCAAAAACCCAAAACCCAAATTCATGTTTTGAGAGTCCACCATACCTACCTACGGATCGAGTAAGATCCTTCAAGTAAGTTGTCATCGGTGCACTCAGGCAACAAAAATTGCTTCTAAATGTGTTTGATCAATTAGTGTAAGAGAAAATTGAGCGTTATACGAACTTATGATGGCAAAGTAATAAAAGCAACGGACTGCATAATAAAGGTTGCTATCATAGGCGGCAATATAGCGTGCCGTTCTTTTACATTAAGGGATTGGGCATACAAACCAAAAAGCGCATGACAACCCTGCTTCCCTCTGCGAAGGGCCTATCCTTTAGTTTTATGTATTTACTTTTACGCAAGAGTCAAAGTATTCTTCCCTATTCCTTTTTACCTTTTCTTTTCGCAAGCATCATGTGGTGAGGAAAGATCTAGGCACATATATCCAGTTGGATGTGAGTAAGCATGAGTTATTATTGTTGACATCACCCTTGAGGTGAGTACGCTGGGAGGCAAAATTATAAGCCCCTATCTTTTTATGTGTCCGGTTGAAACTTTTTGCTCATGGGTATGGTGTGAGTGTTAGCAATCATAGAAGACTAGATGATTGTTGAGTATGTGGACTTGCCAAAAGGCTCCGACACGAGACCTTTCCTGAAAATATGATGAATTGTAGTTGCAAAGTTGACTGAGAACATAGTTTGTTGCTTTTCAATAAGGTTTATGCTTTATACTTCTATGTTGTGATGAATTATTACTTGTTCCTTAGGGGTTATATGATGAAGTTACATAATAAAAGTTATATGAATAAGTTCTATGATAAAGTTTGTTGCTGTTATAATAATAAGCATGATGCTACTATGTCCGTATTTTGTTTTTATCGACACCTTTCTCTCAAACCATGTGGACATGCTTTTCAATATCAGCTTTCGCTTGAGGACAAGCGAGGTCTAAGCTTGAGGGAGTTGATACGTCCATTTTGCATCATGATTTCCTACTGTTATTTATAATGTTTTGATGTATAATAATGCTTTAGGGAGTGATTCTAATGCCTTTTCTCTCATAATATGCAAGGTTTACACAAAGAGGGAGAATATCGGCAGCTGGAATTCTGGACCTGAAAAGGCACATCAGATATACCTATTCTGCACATCTCCAACTAAGTTGAAACTTTACGGAGAATTATTTTGGATTATATAAAAATTACCGGAGCAAATAACTACCAGAGGGAGCCACCCTGGTGAGCACAAGACACCAGGGCGTGCTAGGCCCCCCAGGCGCGCCCTGGTGGGTTGTGCCCAGCACGGCCCACCTTCGGTGCCCATCTTCTGGTATATCAGGTCTTTTGACCTAGAAAAAAATAAGGAGAGGACTTTCGGGACGGAATGCCGCCGTCTCAAGGTGGAACTTGGGCAGGAGCACTTTTGCCCTCCGGCGGAGCGATTTCGTCGGGGGAACTTCCCTCCCGGAGGGGGAAATCGAAGCCATCGTCATCACCAACACCCCTCTCATCTTTGGGAGGCCAATCTTCATCAACATCTTCAACAGTACCATCTCCTCTCAAACCCTAGTTCATCTCTTGTGTTCAATCTTTGTATCGGAACCTCAGATTGGTACCTGTGGGTGACTAGTAGTGTTGATTACATCTTGTAGTTGATTACTATATGGTTTATTTGGTGGAAGATTATATGTTCAGATCCATTATGCTATTCAATACCCCTCTGATCTTGAGCATGAATATTATTTGTGAGTAGTTATCTTTGTTCTTGAGGTCACGGGAGAAGTCGTGTTGCAAGTAATCATGTGAATTTGATATGTGTTCGATATTTTGATGATATGTATGTTGTGATTCCCTTAGTGGTGTCATGTGAACGTTGACTACATGACACTTCACCATACTTGGGCCTAAGGGAATGCATTGTGGAGTAGTTATTAGATGATGGGTTGCTAGAGTGACAGAAGCTTAAACCCTAGTTTATGCACTACTTCCTAAGGGGCTGATTTGGATCCAAACGTTTAATGCTATGGTTAGATTTTATCTTAATACTTTTCTCGTAGTTGCGGATGCTTCCGAGGGGGTTAATCATAAGTGGGAGGTTTGTTCAAGTAAGAACAACACCCAAGCACCGGTCCACCCAGATATCAAATTATCAAAGTAGCGAACACGAATCAAACCAACATGATAAAAGTGACTAGACAAAATTCCCGTGTACCCTCAAGAACACTTTGCCTATTATAAGATACTGTTCTGACCTGTCCTTTGCCACAAAAGGATTGGGCTACCTTGCTGCACTTTATTTACTGTAACCTTACTAGCTCATTACCAATTATCTTGCTATCAAACTATCTGTTACCTACAATTTCAGTGCTTGCAGAAATTACCTTGCTGAAAACCGCTTGTCATTTCCTTCTGCTCTTCGTTGGGTTCGACACTCTTACTTATCGAAAGGACTATGATTCACCCCCTATACTTGTGGGTCATCATTCGGCTGGGTCGAAATTTTGTGACCGATGAGTGACCGGGCAGCCTGTCCGGGCGTTTGAGACGGGTATGAGGGGTCCGGTTGTAGATCTCTAAGGGCATCTCTAAGGCGGACCTGCAAACCTCCCGCAACGGTCCGGACCGCGGAAGACATTCAACACGGTCTTGTATCGGTTTGCAGAGCGGTCCGGACATGATTTCTCTCGCAAAAACGGGGGGGGGGGGAGTCCGGACGGCTACTTCGCCCGATTCTGACCGCCCTGGCCCACCAAAAACCTCTTCCCCCTCCCGCGCAAAACGGTCAGCACTGCTTCACAACGACAGTTCCCGCATTCATGCCGCTGTAGAGCGACCGCTCCCCATTGAAGAGACCTCTCACTGGCGCCGGCCGAGGGCGCTGCCCGCGACGCGTCTCCGCTGTCCGCGCCTATTCCATGCCAGAGACACGTGAGTGGACGGTACGGGGCAGATATCTACCATGGCCGTTCAATGCCCCGTCCGTCTATATGCCGCCATTAAGCAGGCTCGCCGACGAGAAACCCACTCTGGAATCCACTATTTAAGGGCAGCCACACCCGTCTATCTCCACAACACAACACATCCGCTCCACATCCTCCTCCCTTGCACCACAATCCGCCATGACTGCAGGCGGCGAACGTCTGTGGGATAGCCTTTCCTCAGAGATGAAGCACGAGGTGTCCGCCCTTGCCACCGCCTGGCAGAGCCGCCGTGCTAGGCGGATCGAGGCCGTCTTGCTGGCCAGCTCGCATGAGGTCTCAAACAACGATGGGGATGACACCACGATGGAGACGGGCTCCGATGCCACCGCTCTGGCTCCCGCGCCTCCTGTGCACTCCGGCTACACCATGGCACCATGGTGGAGAGGCATCTTGCGCCGGCGCCTATGTCGGCGTTTGATATGTCTCCAACGTATTGATAATTTATGAAGTATTCATGCCATATTTGCCTATGTTTACAATACTTTTATATGGTTTTGATGCACTTTATTTGATTTATTTAGAACTAACCCGGACTGACGTTGTTTTCAGCAGAATTACCATGGTGTTGTTTTTGTGCAGAAAATGAAAGTTCTCGGAATCGCCCCAAACTTTTTGATGATTTTTTTTGGAGGAAATAAGCAACATTGGAGCGAAGAACCACCGGAGGGGAGCCACCTGTGGGCCACAAGCCATCAGGGTGCGCCCCCTAGGCCGCGCCCTGCTGTGTGTTGGGGCCCACATGGCTCCATTGCGCGTGATTCCAACACTGGAAAATCATATAAATCCTAGAAACCCCAGAAATAAAGAGAGACTCTCCGCTCCACTGCCGCAACTCTCTGTATCGACGAAAAACCAATCTGGAGCCTTTCCAGTACCCTGCCGGAGAGGGAAATCATCATACGGTGGTCATCTTTATCATCCCGGCGGAGGCCATGACAAGGAGGTAGTAGTTCACCCTCGGGGCTGAGGGTACGTACAAATAGCTATGTGTTCAATCTCTCTCTTTCTCTCTCTCTCTCTCTCTCTCGTGTTCTTGAGATGGCACGATCTTGATGTATCACGGGCTTTGTTAATATAGTTGGATCATATGATGTGTTTCCCTTGCCATCTTGTTGTGATGAATTGAATCTTTCCCTTTGAGATCTCGTTATGTTGGATTGAATATTGGATTTGAGAACACTTGATATATGTCTTGCATGTGGATACCCATGGTGACAATGGGTGTGTTCTATTGATTCACTTGATGTATGTTTTGGTACTCAACTTGCGGATTCCCGTGGTGAAATTGGGGTAATCTATGCATAGGGGTTGATATACGTTCATGTCCTACGTTCTTCGATAGAAATCTTAGGGTGCTCCTTGAAGTTCTTTTGTTGGATTGAATATGATAGATCTGAAATTGTTTGATGCATGTCGCATAATTTACCCACGGATACTTGAGGTGACATTGGAGTATCTAGATGACATTAGGGTGGCTTGATATGTGTCATTGGTGTTATTTTAGTACGAACTCTAGGGCTGTTTGTGACACTTATAGGAATAGCTCAAAAGATTGATCGGAAAGAATAACTTTGAGGTGGTTTTACTACCTTCACCAATTTCATCTTATGTTCTCCGCTAGATAGGAACTTTGGAGTGATTGTTCGTTCCACGTTGAGGGATGATAATATGATTCAACTATGTTAGCATTGTTGGGAGATTGCACTAGTGAAAGTATGAACCCTAGGCCTTGTTTATAAGCATTAATATATCGTTTTGCCTGTTGTTTACTATTTATTACCTTGTTGTTTATATTTTTTTCAGATTACAAAAACCTATATCTACCATCCATATTGCACTTGTATCATCATCTCTTTGCCGAACTAGTGCACCTATACAATTTGCCATTGTATTGGGTGTGTGTTGGGGATACAAGAGTTTTCTTGTATTTGATTGCAGTATTGTTTGAGAGAGACCATCTTCATCCTCCACCTCCCACAGATTGATAAACATTAGGTCATCCACTTGAGGGAAAATTGCTACTATCCTACAAAACTCTGCACTTGGAGGCCCAACAGAGTCTACATGAATAAAGTTGTGTAGTAGACATCAGCGTTAGAGCGGTCGCTGGAGCAACATCGGCTCGCGGGTCAGATCGATGATGAGCGCGCGGGCCAGCCATTCAGGAGGCCCTGGCGGCCATGGCCGCGACGAACCCGAACTTCGCTACGGAGCAGCGTGCCATCTACAATGCCATCTACACACAAGCCGTCGCTCGCCAGGAAGCGGCCGCCCCGGAGGTGCGGTTGCAGGCGATCGCAGAGGAGAACAACGCCATCTGCACCTCCTAAGGCACCACCATTTCCATCGTGGACCTCACGTCCACCGGCGACGGACATGGTCTGGACTCCTCCGAGGATTAGTAGGGCACGGGAGGCGGCGGTGCCTTGTGTCCCATGTGGGCCAATCCGTTTCCCGTGTTCTACTCTTCCTCGCGGAAGACTGCACCTTCACTTCATCGCTCTTATCGCCGGTGCTCATGGAGACGGCGGATGGGCGGATGACGTGGCTTGGACTGCGTTGGTATTTCCCCAAAGAGGAAGGGATGATGCAGCACAGCGACGGTAAGTATTTCCCTTAGTTATGAAACCAAGGTTATCGAACCAGTAGGAGGATCACCACCACCCAATAAGCAACACCTACACACAAACAACAAATACTTGCAACCCGACGCGAAAGAGAGGTTGTCAATATCTCTACGGTAAAAAGATAGATTAGGTAGTGATAGATAAGAGAGAAAGATCTCTCTAGAACACAAATAAAAAGAGTAAATATGCAGCAATATATTTTTGGTTTTTTGGTTTTGTAGATCTGAAAACAAAGATTGCAAAAAACGTAGATCAGAAAGCAAGATGATAGGAAAAGTAGACCCGGGGGCCGTAGGGTTCACTAGTGGCTTCTCTCATCAGTATAGCGCATGGTGGGTGAACGAATTACTGTTGGGCAATTGATAGAAAATCGAATAGTCATGACGATATCCGAGGCGATGATCATTATATAGGCATCACGTCCAAGATAGATAGACCGACTCCTGCCTGCATCTACCTCTATTACTCCACACATCGACCACTATCCAGCATGCATCTAGTGTATTAAATTTATGGAAAAACGGAGTAATGCAATAAGAACGATGACATGATATAGACAAGATCTATTCATGTAGGAATATACCCCATCTTGTTATCCTTAATAGCAACGATACATGCGTGTCTTGCTGCCCCTTCTATCACTAGGAAAGAACACCGCAAGATCGAACCCATCACAAAGCACCTCTTCCCATGGCAAGAAAAATCGATCTAGTCGGCCTAACTAAACCAAAGATTCGAAGAAGAAATATGATGCTATAAGCAATCATGCATATAAGAGATCAAAAGAAAACTCAAATAATATTCATGGATAGAAACTGATCATGAACTCAAAATTCATCGGATCCCAACAAACACATCACAAAAGTTTACATCAAATAGATCTCCAAGAGATCATTGTTGTCGTCGTTTTCTCACGACAGATGCCATGGAGTGGCTTATCAAGAGTGGTTAGGGCCGAAGGACGCCGGCGGGCTCCGGGAGCGGGATTGGGCACAAGCAGTGAGGGACACACGATGTACCCAGGTTCGGGGCCCTCCGTGGGAGGTAACACCCCTAGTCCTGCTTGTCTAGTTGATGGGTGTTTGGTGTTACAATGGTAATCCTTGAGCTGTTGTCTAGAGGAAGGAGAAGGAGCAGCTGGTTCTTCTTTCCTCGCTACGTGGGAGTGAGAGTGTGAGATGGGGCGAAATGCCTGCCCGATGCATGGGGGGTCTCGGGGGGTTTTATAGGCCAACCCCCCTGGCTTACAATATACATAAGGTACTGAATGGGGGCCCCGGCCGGCAGCCTCCTGCCGGCCGGCGGCCCCACCGGCGGGGTCGTCTCGTCGCTCATAGGGCCCACCGGCCGTGCGGTCCCATCGCCGACCGGGGCCCGCCAGCCGGCTCTTCTATTGGCCCGCGCCCACCTGCCGCGGCACGGGTCGTCTTGTGTGGCGTCGTGCTACGCTGTAGCCACGCCGGGGCAGGTGATGGAGTGGATGCCGGCGTGGCCGCACTGTTGCCCCGCCGGGTCTCGATCGGCCAGGGCAAGTGGAACGACCGCCCGGAGTGTAGCCACGCGTGCCCGCGCGTCAGCGGTTGCTGTAGCCACGCCGAAGCCCATCGTGGGGGTCGTGTCCTGTCGGTGTACTTGGTCGCAGCAGGGAGAGACAAGCGCCTGCCCGTCCAGAGGTCAGCGGGAGGGCCGGCCGCGGGGCGGCCGGTTGCGGGCTGGCCGAGGGCCAGGCGACCGGCTCCTGTCCAGCCGGCCCAGCCGGCCGCGGCCCAGCCGGCCATGGACCAGCCGGTCGTGGGCCAGCCAGCCAGGGGGGCAGCCGGCCGTTCGCCAGCCGGTCATGGACCAGCCGGCCGTGTAGTTTTTTCTGAAAGGGGCTTGAACTCCCTTATCTTGGCATACCCAGGGGTAATATCCCTGTTAGTAGTCCCCGAAGCCGGCGGGGGCCCACGTTCTCCCAACGAGGGGGAGGCGGTATCGTCCTGTCGCGGGGGATCGATCGATCAGCTGCGTCGGCAGCCGCACCCATCGCCTTGGGTCCTGTTGCGCTGCCTCGGGGCCCGTGCCGGACCGCGATGCACCACGCGGAGCGCAGCGGTACTGAGGGCCCCGCATCCTAGGGCTTGACGGGACATCGCCTCGGGCCTAGCCGAGTAGGCCTCGGGCCGTAGGCGGGGATTGATACGTCTCCAACGTATCTACTTTTCCAAACTCTTTTGCCCTTGTTTTGGACTCTAATTTGCATGATTTGAATGGAACTAACCTGGACTGACGCTATTTTCAGCAGAATTGCCTTGGTGTTATTTTTGTGCAGAAATAAAAGTTCTCGGTTTGACCGGAAAATTTACGGAGAATATTTTTGGAATTAATAAAAATTATTGGCGAAAGAATCAACCGGAGAGGGGCCACCACCTGGTCACAAGCCAGGGGGGCGCCCCCCCTAGGGTGCGCCCCCCCTGTCTTGTGGGGCCCCTGGAGCTCCTCCGACCTCGTTTCCACTTCTATATATTCCTATTCGTGGAGAAAAAAATCAGAGAGAAGAGTTCATCGTGTTTCACGATACGGAGCAGCCGCCACCTCCTGTTCTTCCTCGGGAGGGCAGATCTGGGGTCCGTTTTGGGCTCCGGAGAGGGGAAATCGACGTCGTCGTCATCACCAACCATCCTTCATCACAAATTTCATGATGCTCTCCGCCGTTCGTGAGTAATTCCATCGTAGGCTTGCTGGACGGTGATGGATTGATGAGATTTACCATGTAATCGAGTTAGTTTGGTTAGGGTTTGATCCCTAGTATCCACTATGTTCTGAGATTGATGTTGCTATGACTTTGCTATGCTTAATGCTTGTCACTAGGGACCGAGTGCCATGATTTCAGATCTGAACCTATTATGTTTTCATGAATATATATGTGTTCTTGATCCTATCTTGCAAGTTGTAGACACCTATTACGAGTTATGATCCGCATCCCCCAGGGTGACAATAACTGGGATTCTTTCCGGTGATTACCGTAGTTTGAGGAGTTCATGTATTCACTAAGTGCTAATGCTTTGGTCCAGTTCTCTATTAAAAGGAGGCCTTAATATCCCTTAGTTTCCATTAGGACCCCGCTGCCACGGGAGGGTAGGACAAAAGATGTCATGCAAGTTCTTTTCCATAAGCACGTATGACTATATATGGAATACATGCCTACATTATATTGATGAATTGGAGCTAGTTCTGTGTCACCCTATGTTATAACCGTTGCATGATGAATGCCATCCGACATAATTATCCATCACAGATCCGTTGCCTACGAGCTTTTCATATATTGGTCTTTGCTAAGTTACTTTTCCGTTGCCACCGTTACGATCACTACAAAACTGCTACTGTCACGTTTGCCATCGTTACCGTTACTTCCATACTACTTTGCTACTAAATACTTTGCTACAGATACTAAGTCTTTCAGGTGTGGTTGAATTGACAACTCAGCTGTTAATACCCGAGAATATTCTTTGGCTCCCCTTGTGTCGAATCAATAAATTTGGGTTAAATACTCTACCCTCAAAAACTGTTGCGATCCCCTATACTTGTGGGTTATCAAGACCCTTTTCTGGCGCCATTGCCGGGGAGCATAGCTCTATTCTCTGAGTCACTTGGGATTTATATCTGTTGATCACTATGAAGAATTTGAAAGACTCAAAAACCAAGATCTATCCCTCAACTACGAGGAGAGGTAAGGAACTGCCATCTAGCTCTGCACTTGATTCACCTTCTGTTATGAGTAAATTTGCGACACCACCACCTGCTACTGATTCCGATATGTCGCAAGTAATTGATGATGCCACTTCTGCTATGCATGATGCTTATGATGATACTTTGCTTGATACTACTGTGCCACTGGGTGAATTTCTTGATGAACAAATTGCTAGAGTTAATGCTGAAACTGATGATACTATTGAAACTGAACGCTATGAGACACCTGTTAGACCTAGCTCTCCTAGATATGAATTGCCTAATATACCTAAGGGTTATGTTATGGAAGGGGAGGTAGCTAGGGACATTCTTGCTTGTAAGGATAGAGATGATCTTAAGAAACTACTATGCAAGTGGAAGGAAAAATCTTTGAATGCTAGAATGCAATATGATCTTAAGTTTGCTACTTCACCTATCTTTGTTACTGATAAAGATTATGAATTCTCTGTCGATCCTGAGTTGATTACTTTGGTTGAATCTGATCCTTTCCATGGTTATGAATCTGAAACTGTTGTGGCACATCTTACTAAACTGAATGATATAGCCACCCTATTTACTCATGAGGAAAAAATTCGCTACTACTATATTCTTAAGTTGTTTCCTTTCTCATTAAAGGGTGATGCTAAGATATGGTTTAATTCTCTTGCTCCTGGTTGTGTGCGTAGTCCCCAGGATATGATATATTACTTCTCTGAAAAATATTTTCCTACCCATAAGAAACAAGCTGCCTTGCAGGAAATATTTAACTTTGTGCAAATTGAAGAAGAGAGTCTCCCACAAGCTTGGGGGAGGCTTCTCCAATTACTTAATGCTTTGCCTGATCATCCGCTCAAGAAAAACAAAATACTTGATATCTTTTAAAACGGACTAACCGATGCTTCTAGGGACCACCTAGATAGTTGTGTTGGTTGTGTTTTCAGGGAACGAACTGTTGAACAAGCTGAATTACTATTGAATAATATATTGAGCAATGATAATGATTGGACTATTCTCGAACCACCTCCAAAGCCAACTCCGAAGAAAAGAGGTATTCTATTTCTCAGCCCTGAAGATATGCAAGTGGCCAAGAAATCTATGAAAGAAAAAGGTATTAAAGCTGAAGATGTTAAGAATCTACCACCTATTGAAGAAATACATGGTCTTGATACCCCGACACAGGTAGTAGAGGCAAATTCTCTTCGTAGATTTGATGAAGGTGATATTCCTTATAATAAGTCTGCTAGCCAATGCCTGGATGAGTTTGATAACTTTATTGTTAAGCAAGAAAATTTCAATGCTTATGTTAGTAGACAATTGAAACATAATGCTCACATGCTTGATCGCTTTGGAGATTATATGAGTAGAATTATCAATGATCTTAAGCTTATTAGTAAACATGCTTCCATGATAACTACTCAAGTAGAACAAGTACTGAAGGCACAAAATGATTTGCTCAATGAGATGATTGGTAAGAACAATGATCATTCTGTTAGAGTTGTGACTAGAGGTGGTAAAATGACTCAGGAACCTTTGTATCCTGAGGGCCATCCTAAGAGAATTGAGCAAGATTCTCAAAAAATTAATACGGATGCACCTAGTCATTCTAGCAATAGAAGGAAAAAGAATGATGATAGGATTTTGCATGCTGCTCGTGAACCTGTTGTAGATACACCTGAGAATCCAAATGATATTTCTATTTCTGATGCTGAGACACAATCTGGTAATGAACATGAGCCTAGTGGTAATATTAATGATGATGTTCATGTTGATGCTCAACTTAGTAATGATAATGATGTGGAGATTGAACCTGCTGTTGATCTTGATAACCCACAACCTAAGAATAAAAGATATGATAAAAGAGACTTTGTTGCTAGGAAGCACGGTAAGGAAAGAGAACCATGGGTTCAGAAACCCATGCCCTTTCCTCCTAAACCATCCAAGAAAAAGGACGATGAAGATTTTGAGCGCTTTGTTGAAATGCTTAGACCTGTCTTTTTGCGTATGCGCTAGACTGATATTCTAAAAATGTCTCCTTATGCTAAGTATATGAAAGATATTGTGACTAATAAAAGAAAGATACCGGAAGCTGAGATTTCCACCATGCTTGCTAATTATACTTTTAAGGGTGGAGTACCAAAGAAACTAGGAGATCCTGGAGTACTTACTATACCATGCTCTATTAAAGGAAATTATGTTAAAACTGCTTTATGTGATTTGGGAGCCGGTGTTTGTGTTATGCCTTTTTATTTATATCATAGACTTGATTTTAATAAGTTGACACCTACTGAAATCTCCTTGCAAATGGCTGATAAATCAACTGCTTTACCCATCGGCATTTGCGAGGATGTGCCTGTTGTAGTTGCAAACGTTACTATCCTAACGGACTTTGTTATTCTTGATATTCCCGAGGACGACAGTATGTCGATCATCCTTGGTAGACATTTTTTGAATACTGCAGGGGCTGTTATTGATTGCAACAAGGGCAATGTCACTTTTCATGTTAATGGTAATGAGCATACGGTACACTTCCTGAAGAAACAACCTCAAGTTCATAGTATCAACTCCATTGGAAAAATTTCAACGATTATTATTGGAGATTTTGAATTCCCTCTCCCTACTGTCAAAAAGAAATATGATATACTTATTGTTGGGGACATGCATATCCCCATTGAGGTAACCTAGTGTTCTTCGAAAGTTCTCCGGTTCGATGTTATTCGAAAAAAGTTTGTCAATAAGACTTGATCAACCTTATTGATGGATTCTTTTTGATGAACATGAGATGGATGAATTTAGAAGGCACAACCTTCTGTACCCAACTTTACTTTTTGTTATTTATATTTAATAAAGTAAAAATGCTATTATTCTCCTGTTTTCTGCTTTATCCGTGCAATAAAAAAATGACGTGAAAATAAAAGTTCTCCAAATGCCCTGAAAATGTAGTATGATTTTTTCTGGAATATTTAAGAATTTCTGGCACTAAGAACACATCAGGGGGCTGCACCAGTGGGCCACAAGCCTGCAGGGCGCGCCCACCCCCCTGGGCGCGCCCCCCTGGCTTGTGGGTCCCACGTAGGCCCCCCTCACTTATTCCAACACCCATCCACTTCTTCTTCCTCCAGAAAAAATCCCACCATTGCTCAAACCCGTGTTCTAGCTCATCTTGCTGCAATTTTCGATCTCCTTGTGCAAAGCTCCATTTGCAAAACTATTTTGGGGGATTGTTCTTCGGTATGTGACTCCTCCAATGGTCCAATTAGTTTTTGTTCTAGTGCTTTATATATTGCAACTTTTTGCTGCTGTGGTGACCTTGTTCTTGAGCTTGCATGTCAAATTTGTATGGTCCCAAGTAGTTTTGATGCATGATATAGCCTCTAGGCACTTGTGGGAGTAGTTGCTATAAGTTTTGTTGAGTTTTATTCACCTTTATTTTGAGTCACTAAAAATTCGAGAATTTCTTCAGAGAAAGAAAAGATGTTGAGGAGAATATACCAAGGTGGTTCCTCGAGCAAGAAGGCCCCGAGACTCGCATTACGTGAGCCCGACTTTGAACCATCGAGGGAAGCTCAAGTGCGGCCCTGTGAATGGCCGTCGGATCAATTCATGGTTCATGCAGGTTTCAAGGAAGAATTTTACGCGTACATACGAAATGCTGGCCTTGAAGATTTCGTTTCAGACCAATGCAAGCAATATTATCAACTCACCGATTCCTTCGTGCGGAGGTTTGAATTTTCATCCAGGCGTAATACGCATTCTGTTCTATTTAATCTTTATGATGAATCTCATACTATGGACTTAGAAGATTTTAATGATGCATGCAAAATTCCACAATGGGGTAGCTATAGTGATCCTCACAAAACTGAATACAATGATTTCCTTTCTAGCATCACTGTGGGAGAAACTAGAAACATTACACAGGCTACCTTGGGGAGCATTCACTTTCCCGCTATACATTATTTTGCTCTCTTCATAGGTAGATGTATTAACGGTAAACATGAACATAGCCACCTTTGCGTACCTGATCTTAGTATTCTTAAAAGTGCGGTAATGGGAGATAGACGATATAACCTGGGGGCTATTATTGCTAGGAGGCTACATAAAAATGCTAAGGACGGAGATTTCTTTGGCGGGATTTATGCAACTCGGGTGGCTAATTATCTTGGGGTACCCATAAGGGAGAATGATATTGAGTTACCACCTGCTTTTCTTGATTATGAGGCTTTGGTGCGCTACCAGTTTCTTGAGAGGAACGAACAGTCCCTCCTGTACCGACTAATTTTTGACAGACAGCGTGCTGTCCATATTACCCTTCCTGCTCCTGCCTTCTTTAACTTTCAGGAAAAACGAAGACATTTTATAACCAGAGAGGAGGCAAACGAGTACGAGAGAGAGGCGGAAGCCGCTCGCCTCCGCGCTGCAGCCATTCAGGCGGTAGCCGCCGCAGCCCAGTACAACCCCAACTATGAATTCGGGCATTATCCGGGCCAGCCATGGCACTAGACCAACTTAGGCCAAAAGCCTAAGCTTGGGGGAGTACGTATTTCTCACCGACATTACATTCATGTTCACACACTCATTCCAGTTGTCGGTGTTCATACTTTTTCATTGTACCATCCATGGTAGTTTATTTCTTTTTCTCGCTTTCTTCTTGTGTGTTAGAAAAACATTGAGAAAATCCAAAAAAAATAGTTCTAGCTTTACCTTCTAGTGTGTTTAGTTGTAGCATTAAAAGAAAACCCAAAAAGATTTCTCGTTCTTCTTTTGCTTGTTGGGAGCTTTTCCGTGTAAATAGTTTTTTCTTGTTCTTGTTTTGAAATTTCTTTTCTTTGGGTCGTAAGGAGAAGACCACAATGAAAATGTTGAGTGACTCTCATATGCATTATTGTTTATTTATGAGAGAGCCCATATTACCTTGTCTTCTCCTTTGAGTTATTTGCTTGCAGATTCCAGCTTAGTCCAATGCACGTGCACTCTTATTATTATTCACATCGTTCGGTCGTGCAAGTGAAAGGCAATAATGACGATATATGATGAAGTGATTGAGATGAAGAAAAGCTGGTATGAACTCGACCTATTTTTTTTTGTAAATATGATTAGCTCATCGTTCTGAATTCAGCCCATTATGGATGAAACATGTTTGCAATGACAATTAGAGATTATAGTTGCTCTTGCCATGCTTAATTAGCTAAGAGTGTATAATGGTTTGTCTTGAGTGCCAACATGCATTTTAAAATGGTTGTGATGTAGTATGATAGGATGGTATCCTCCTCTGAATGATTCAAGTGGCTTGACTTGGCACATGTTCGCGCATGTAGTTGAAACAAAATCAACATAGCCTCCACGATATTTATGTTCATGGTGATTTATATCCTACTCATGCTTGCATTCAATGTTGGTTAATCTCAATGCATGTTTATGACTGTTGTCGCTCTCTAGTTGGTCGCTTCCCAGTCTCTTGCTAGCCTTCACTTGTACTAAGCGGGAATACTGCTTGTGCATCCGTTTCCTTAAACCCAAAGTTGTTCCATATGAGTCCACCATACCTACCTATATGCGGTATTTACCTGCCGTTCCAAGTAAATTTGCATGTGCCAAACTCTAAACCTTCAATTAATATTATGTTTTGTATGCCCGAATCGCTCATGTAGCGACTGGGGGCGGTCAGTATCTTCCATGCTAGGTGGGTTATTCTCACGATATGTGTTGATTCACTATCATTCACGAGAAAGTGGCTGGTATTCGGGATGCCCAGTTCCATGCTCAAAATTCAAATCAAAATATAATGAAACAAAACTCCCCCAAGATTGTTGTTTGTATGGACGGTACCCGTGGATTCGGACCGCCGTGGAGTGTGATTGATTGGTGGAGGGGGAGTAAAAACTTTACCATTCTGTTTGGGAACCGCCTATAATGTATCTAGCATGGAAGATGGTGAAATCTCTTGGTTTTTATGTTGACAATGAAAGCATACCGCTCAAAATTATTATTCATCTCTGTTTTAAAAGCTCGAGGTCTGGCACCTCTGCAAATCAATGCTTCCCTCTACGAAGGGCCTATCTATTTTACTTTACTGTTGAGTCATCCTCCTCTTATAAAAAGCACCAGTTAGAGAGGACCACCATCATTTGTATGCTTTGTTATTAATTGATATTGAGTATCATTATGACTGGATCTCTTTTACCATGAATTACAATGTCTAGTCAATCCTTGTTCTTTAGAGGTGCTTTTCATTTATGTTTTGCGGTCTCAGAAAGGGCTAGCGAGATACCATTATATCATATTGTATCATGATTGTTTTGATAAAATTGTTGTCGTCCGAGATTTATTATTATAGCTCGTTAGTTGATTATGCCATTGATATGAGTAAATGTGAGACCTAAATGTTATTGTCAATGTGGTTAGTCTATAATCTTTGCTGAAAACCTGAACATCAGTTAGACATATTTACAACAACAAGATCAAACAGAGTTTGTAAAAGTTTTTCTTTATCACTTTCAGTTTGTCAACTGAATTGCTTGAGGACAAGCAATGGGTTAACCTTGGGGGAGTTGATACGTCTCCAACGTATCTACTTTTCCAAACTCTTTTGCCCTTGTTTTGGACTCTAATTTGCATGATTTGAATGGAACTAACCCGGACTGACGCTGTTTTCGGCAGAATTGCCTTGGTGTTATTTTTGTGCAGAAATAAAAGTTCTCGGATTGACCTGAAAATTTACGGAGAATATTTTTGGAATTAATAAAAATTATTGGCAAAAGAATCAACCGGAGAGGGGCCACCACCTGGTCACAAGCCAAGGGGGCGCCCCCCTAGGGCGCCCCCCCCCTGTCTTGTGGGGCCCCTGGAGCTCCTCCAACCTCGTTTCCACTTCTATATATTCCTATTCGTGGAGAAAAAAATCAGAGAGAAGAGTTCATCGCGTTTAACGATACGGAGCCGCCGCCACCTCCTGTTCTTCCTCGGGAGGGCAGATCTGGGGTCCGTTTTGGGCTCCGGAGAGGGGAAATCGACGCCGTCGTCATCACCAACCATCCTTCATCACCAATTTCATGATGCTCTCCGCCGTTCATGAGTAATTCCATCGTAGGCTTGCTGGACGGTGATGGGTTGGATGATATTTACCATGTAATCGAGTTAGTTTGGTTAGGGTTTGATCCCTAGTATCCACTATGTTCTGAGATTGATGTTGCTATGACTTTGCTATGCTTAATGCTTGTCACTAGGGCCCGAGTGCCATGATTTCAGATCTGAACCTATTATGTTTTCATGAATATATATGTGTTCTTGATCCTATCTTGCAAGTTGTAGACACCTATTACGAGTTATGATCCGCATCCCCCAGGTTGACAATAACTGGGATTCTTTCCAGTGATTACCGTAGTTTGAGGAGTTCATGTATTCACTAAGTGCTAATGCTTTGGTCCGGTTCTCTATTAAAAGGAGGCCTTAATATCCCTTAGTTTCCATTAGGACCCCGCTGCCATGGGAGGGTAGGACAAAAGATGTCATGCAAGTTCTTTTCCATAAGCACGTATGACTATATATGGAATACATGCCTACATTATATTGATGAATTGGAGCTAGTTCTGTGTCACCCTATGTTATAACCATTGCATGATGAATGCCATCCGACATAATTATCCATCACTGATCCGTTGCCTACGAGCTTTTCATATATTGGTCTTTGCTAAGTTACTTTTCCGTTGCCACCGTTACGATCACTACAAAACTGCTACTGTCACGTTTGCCATCGTTACCGTTACTTCCATACTACTTTGCTACTAAATACTTTGCTGCAGATACTAAGTCTTTCAGGTGTGGTTGAATTGACAACTCAGCTGCTAATACTCGAGAATATTCTTTGGCTCCCCTTGTGTCGAATCAATAAATTTGGGTTGAATACTCTACCCTCGAAAACTGTTGCGATCCCCTATACTCGTGGGTTCTTAGGGATCCTCTGCGCCCGTGCCCCAGCGGGCGCAGCCCGTGGCGCCCACGTCTCGCGGATTCCCCGGGGGAGTGGGCGCAGTTAATCCCCACGCCCCCCGGGCATCGCCCCCTTATTTATAAGGGGTGGGGGAGAGGTGGAGGCAGTTCACGCCCCCTCTCCCCATCGTCTTCCTCCTCTCGCAGTCCGCCGCTTCAGCCCGCGCTGCCGCTCCGCTCGTCTGCTCCTTCGCATTCGACTACTTCTGAGATGGCCGACGGACCCTCCGGCAGCTGGGGTGGCTCCGTCATCACCGCGGAGGACATCGCACACCCCCGCCGTGCCCGCATGCTGCCGATGGAGGACCACGTCGCCGCCCGTCCTCCGGGCAGCGAGGTGGTACCCGAGCCCGCGGAGGGGGAGTTTGTGGTGTTCGCCTGGCACTTCTCGCGCGGCTTTGGCCTGCCGGTGAGCTAGTTCTTCCGACTCTTCATGGACACCTTCGATCTCCAGCCGCACCACCTAGGGCCCAACTCCATTCTTCAACTGTCGAGCTTCATGACTCTCTGCGAGGGCTACCTCGGACTTCTCCCCTTTGTGGAGTTGTGGAGGAAGCTCTTCTACCTCAAGGCCTTGAAGAAAAACAACGAGGCGTATGCCTGCGGGGGCGCGGTGGTGTGCGTCCGCGGCCCGCTATTCCCCCGCATCACCCTCATTGAGTCCGTCAAGAAATGGAACCGGACGTTCTTCTACGTGAAGAACGTCGACCCGGCGCGGGACTACATCCGGCTGCCGGCCTTCGTCAACGCCCCGTCCTCGGGGGTGAACTGGACGGCCGACGGGCCGACCGGAGATCTGGCCGGGATGCTGGGCCGGCTCCACACCATGAGGAGTGGAGAGGGGCTGGTTGCTGCCGATCTGGTGGCCGCCTTCATCGATCGCCGGGTGCTGCCCCTTCAGCAGAGGCCGCACCGGATCTACGACATGACGGGCCGGCAGGACCCCTGCCGGCTGTCAACCTTCGAGCTGACGACAGCCCAGGTGGCGGAGCGGGTGAACACCATCACCAACTTCAAACTGACGTCGGGGACCTGGAGCTTCGGCAAGTTGCCGTACACCCGACACGACCCGACGCCCCTGGTACGCCCCATCGAGGTGGTTTTCCTTTCCTTCTGTGTTCCTCAACCGTCCCCCCTGCTCACAAGTCGTGCTGACCGCAACACTTTGTTCGACAGAACACGCCGGACGGCCCGCACCCCCAGATATTCCAGGCGGAATGCGCCGATTCCGACCCGGAGGATTTCGAGCTGGGAGGCGGCGTTGAGGAGGGGATCGACTCCTCAGGAGAGGTTGAGGCGGATGGGGCGATGGGTGACCCGGGAGCCGGCGGGTCTAGAGCGGCTGGTGAGTTCCCCTCCGGACCCTCGATCAAAGATTGGACTAACGATGATGATGATGATGATGTCCGGGTCTTGGACACGCCTCCCCCCACAGCTCGGCGGGAGCCACGCGGACGGAGCGAGGAGCATCCGGCTCGTGGCCGGACGGTCGAGGCCTTCCGTCGGGAGAAGAGGCCAGCCTCGGGGCAGCCGTCGACACAGCCGCTGGCTCGCAAGAGAATGCGAGCGGCCGTCGCGAAGCCACCGCCTCGGGCCAGGCGGGCCCTTCCTGTCGTCGCCGGGTGAGTACTTTTTCCTAGTTCTTGTGGGGTTTTTCGAGTTTTTGAGCCGGCGAGCACCTGAGGGCCCAGCCTTTGTTTGTTCCAGGGACACCATTGAGCTCCATGACACGGAGTCGACCGCCAACCCGAAGGACGCTACCAGCCTGCAGGCCCAGGAACACGCGGCCACGGTGCGGGAGGAGAAGAGGAGGCTCGCAGAAATGCGAACCACGAAGGCAGGGGCGAAGGGCGGGCCCTCGCGTTCGGGGGCCTCGAGTGACGGGAGGCGGAGGCGGCCCACAAACCCGGCGCGCGCGACGGACTCGGCGGCGGAATCGACGCGGATGTCGAGGCCTCCATCGAACGAGCCGCGAGAGCCAGTCGAGGAGACGGCCATGGCCCCGCCTTTGGCGGAGGTGGCCCGGCCGGCGGGCGCGGTGCCCGAGCTGGCTAAGGAGACGGCCCAGCGGGAGGAGGCGGTCGTGACCCCACCCACCGTCGAGCCGGCCGCGGCAGACGCGCCCGTCGCTCCGACCGGGCCGAAGGTGGCACCGGAGATGGCGGTCGGTGGGAGGAGCGAGCCGGTCCAGCCGGCTATCGAGCCGGTCCGGCAGGTTGTGGAGCCGGCCGTGCTGGTTGTAGAGGGGCCCGAGGCCGGCTCCCGAGCCCTGGTGGTTACCACCAACCTTCCGCCAGCTGCCGCCGTGGCGGACGTCGGGTCGAGTGGTGGGGCGAGCCGGTCGATAAGGACCATGCTTGACGTGATCCGGGACTGGAAAGCGCTGGCCCTCGTCCCGGTCGTCCCGGCCCCACCAGCCAGCAACCACGCCCTTGCGCCTGGGGATCCAGGCCGCATCATGGTGCACTGCCGTGAGGGGCTGGCTAGGTTTGCGGAGGCTGCCGAAAGCAATTTCCGGCGCGTGGAGGAGGCGGTGGAGGTGAGATTCCTCTAGCTTGCGTTGAACTTTCAGTGGGGGCGCGCGAGCGCACCCACTGGGTGTAGCCCCCGAGATTCGGGCCGGCTGCTCGGCTGCGTGGCAGCCGGGCCGGATCTATCTCTTTTTTGTCTAACTTCTTGTCTCTTGGCGCGGAGCAGGCTGAGAACGCCAAGCGGCAGGCGCTTTTTGACGATGCGGTTGCCATCCATAACCGCGGCAAGGCCGGCTTTTATTAGGTCTAGGAGGCGCTGCAGAAGGCGCAAGGTACGTTTGTTCCAGTGGGGGCGCGCGAGCGCACCCACTGGGTGTAGCCCCCGAGAGTCGGGCCGGCTGCTCGGCAACCGGCACGGATCTTCCACATTCTTAAGTAACTCGGGTCGATCCTTTCGCAGAGGAGCTGGAGGTCCTGACCTCGATCCGGCAGAAGAGGGACGAGGTGGCCTCCGAGCGGGACCGGCTGCAGCGGGATCTCCATGCGATCACGTCGGAGCGGGACCGGCTGGGCGGCCTGGTCGTGGATGGGCAGGCGGCCCGGGAGCACCTCACCGCGGAGCTGCAGAAGGAGGTGGCGGCCCGGGAGGAGGCCGCCAAGCAGGCGGCCGATGCCAGCCGGCAAGTCGTCGCCCTGCAGGACGAGGTCGCTCGTCTTGGCGGCGAGCTTGAGAGGTGCGAGGCCGCCCTTGCCCAGGCGGAGGAGGCGCGCGAGAGGGAGCGGAGCTTGGGCCTCCAGTTTGCGGTCGAGGCGGATGAAGCCTTCCAGCGTGAGTTATTTTTTTTGAGTCCTCTTTCCTTGCCGGCTGCTTCTCTCCCAGCTTTTCTGATTCTTTCCTTTCCCTTAGATCGGTTCCCAGACACTCAGCGCCACACCGAGCGGGTCGTGGCGGAGCATCGGGAGTGCCTGCGGCAGCGCGGGCAGGAGATTGAGGAGCACGCCGGCCGGGACTTGCCGGAGTTTGCGCTGGCTATCGAGAACCGGCTGCTCTTCCTTCAGCGCGGTATGGACCGGCTCCATACGGCCAATATGGAGGTGATTTTGGCCCTCTGGCCGGGTGGCGGGGCCCCGGCTGGCCGCGTGGCGCTGTGGCTGGAGAACGCGGTGGCCTGGCTCGAGGTTTGGAAGGCATCGGCGGCCCGCTCCGGGGCGCAGATGGCCCTTCGGTTCGTCACCTCGTGGTACCCCGGCGTCAACTTGGACCGGCTGGCCACGATGCGCGAGGTCCCCGAGGCGGAGTGAGCCGCCCGCGAAGGCGCCCTCGTCCGCCGAGCCAACGAGCTGGCTTCCTACGTCGACCCGGACGAGCTCCTGCCGGCGCTAGGTGAGGACGGCGAACCGGTTGCCGAGGACTCCTTTGGCATTCCCCAAGGGCCCGGGGACGAGGAGGTTGCCGACGACAGCACCGCCTCCAGCACCGGCAACGACACCGAGGCCACGGATGCCATGGAGGAGGAGCCGGCGGCCGCTCCCGGGCAGTCTGCCGGGCGGGCTGGCGGGCCGGCTGGTGATGCGCCGGAGGCTTAGGCGGCCCTTCTTTTACCGTATCTTTTTCTTTGTTGTGAGACTTGTTTAAGACGCATTTCCACCCACTGGGGGTGTATTGTAAAGAACCTTCGGCCTGTGGCCTTTTGTTTATAAATTTGCTTGAAGTAAAAATGTTTGCGTGCCGGCTCATCTTTTGCTCTTTTTCCTTTCGATTCATATACCACGCAAGGATTCCTTCCGGCTTCCGCCCCGCCTGTCAGCCAGCCGGGAGCCGGACTGGGACAGGGATGGAGCATCGTCCTTGGGGAAACCGTGCGGGCCTTAGAGCCGTCTGGCTAGAGTTGGGGTGAGCCGGCAAAGGCTGGTTTCTAGAGATAACATGGTCCGGTTGGACCTGTCCGGCTGCTACTCCTCAGGTGGCGTTCGCGTGACAAGTTCCTTCCTATCCCATGGTCCTGCCAGCCAGATAGCCGGGAGCCGGTCTATGGCTGGGCAAGGGGGAGGGGGAAAGATTGCTTGTTCACGCTACTTGACCGCCTTGGAGAAGAGCCGGCGAGCCCTCGGGCCTAGGGAGCCGGGCCCGGGTGCCTTGCTTAAGGGATGACAAGCTTTTGATGAAATAAAAAAGGGGTGTGTCCCAAGTGCCGGCTTGGGGCCCCCATTGCATTCATTAAGTTCCAACGGAAGGGAGGATACATACATACACTGGTTCTTTCTAGCAGTAGAACGGTCGAAGGAGCGCCGCATTCCATGGGCGCTCCGTCTCCTCACCGGAGGCGTCTCTTTTGCGCTTCTGCGACTTCTGGGCATCTATCAGATAATAGGCGTTGTTGTGCAGCGCCTTGCTGATGATGAACGGGCCTTCCCATGGGGAGGATAGTTTGTGCTGGCCGGCGGTCCGCTGGATCTGCCTGAGCACCAGGTCTCCTTCACGGAAGGAGAGGGGCTGGATCCGTTTGCTGTGGTAGTGCCGGAGCTTCTGCTGGTAGATGGCCGCCCGGCTCAAGGCCAGTTCGCGTGCTTCTTCGAGTAGGTCGACGCCGTCTTCTCTTGCCTCCCTTGCATCCTTCTCCGTATACAGGGTGACTCGAGGCGAGTCGAACTCGATGTCCGTGGGGATGATCGCCTCAGACCCGTATACGAGAAAGAAAAGGGTGTAGCCGGTCGACCGGTTGGGCGTGGTCCTGAGGCTCCAGAGGACAGCCGGCAGCTCGTCGATCCAGCAGCCGGCCGACCGCACGAGGGGCGCCACGAGCTGAGGTTTGAGGCCGGTCAGGATCAAGCCGTGTGCCCTCTCCGCCTGGCCGTTCGACTGTGGGTGGGCCACCGACGCGAGGTCGAGCCGGATGCCCTCCTGGGAGCAAAAACGCGCCATTGCGCCTTTGGCGAAATTTGTGCCGTTGTCGGTGATGATGCTGTGGGGAACGCCGTAGCGGACCGTGATGTCCTTGATGAACCGAACGGCTGTGGGGCCGTCCAGCTTCTTGATGGGCCTGGCTTCGTTCCACTTGGTGAACTTGTCGACAACCACCAGTAGATGTGTCATGCCGCCAGACGGCAAGGGGCCACGAGAGTGGGATGGTTTGGAGGGCCATTGCCGGCAGGTGGCTCTGTGTGCTGAAGCGCTGGCACCCCTCGCATTTATCGACCAGCCGCTTGGCCTCTTCCAAGGCCGTCGGCCAGTAGAAGCCGTGGCGCAACGCCTTGGCCACCAGGGTCCTGGAGGCGGCGTGATGCCCGCACTCGCCCTGGTGGATGTCGAGGAGGATTTCTTGCCCCTTCTCCGGCTCGACGCAGCGTTGGAACACGCCGGTGGTGCTGCGATGAACCAGCTCGTGGTTGATGATGCTGTAGGCCGGGGCCCGGCACTGGATTTGTCTTGCCGTGGCTTCGTCAGGGGGGAGCTCACCGCGCAAGAGGAAAGCCAGAATGGGCTGGGCCCACGAAGGGGCCGAGACGGGAGCCGGCTCGAGCTCAAGTGGAGCGCCGGAGCCCACGGGTCCGGCTTGTCAGTCCCCGGGACCGGCTCGCCAGTCCCCGAGACTGAGACAGCGGGGGTGCGTCGATCGCCATCATGACGGCCGTGGAGCCGGAGCCGGCCGCCGCGGGGGCGTCGGATGCTGGAGCCGACGGGGCCGGCATGGCAGCCGGAGCTGATGGTGCCGGCAGAGCAGCCGGAGCTGATGGTGCCGGTAGAGCAACCGGATCCGGCGAAGAGCCGGCGACGTCAGCCGGCACGAAGATAGACTCTGATTCGGGGGAGGGCTTGATCGAAGGCTTGAGCAGCCGTTCGAGGGAGACGCCGGCTGGAATAGCCTGCCGGGTGGAGCCAATCTTTGCCAACGTATCGGCCGCCTCGTTGTCCGCCCGGGGGACGTGGTGGAATTCACAGCCCTCGAAGGAGCCGGTGAGCTGCTGAACGAGGAAGCGATAGCTGGCCATGTTGGCGTCCCTGGCGTCCCATTCGCCAGAGACCTGTTGCACCACGAGGTCGGAGTCGCCAAAACAGTGGATGCGCCAGATCCCGATTTCCTTGGCGAGCCGGAGGCCGTGGACGAGCACCTCGTACTCGGCCACGTTGTTGGAGGCGGCGAAGAGGATCTGGAGTGCGTACTTGAGCTGGTCCCCCTTTGGGGACGACAAGATGATGCCGGCTCCCAGGCCGGTTCGCATCTTCGAGCCGTCGAAGTGCATGCGCCAATGCGTGGAGTCCGGGCTCGAAGTGTATGCTTTGCTATTAATTGATATTGAGTATGATTGTGACTGGGTCTCTTTTACCATGAATTACAATGTCTAGTCAGTCCTTGTTCTTTAGAGGTGCTCTGCATTTATGTTTTGCGGTCTCAGAAAGGGCTAGCGAGATACCATTATATCATATTGTATCATGATTGTTTTGATAAAATCGTTGTCATCCGAGATTTATTATTATTGCTCGCTAGTTGATTATGCCATTGATATGAGTAAATGTGAGACCTAAATGTTATTGTGAATGTGGTTAGTCTATAATCTTTGCTGAAAATCTGAACATCAGTTAGGCATATTTACAACAACAAGATCAAACATAGTTTGTAAAAGTTTTTCTTTGTCACTTTCAGTTTGTCAACTGAATTGCTTGAGGACAAGCAATGGGTTAATCTTGGGGGAGTTGATACGTCTCCAACGTATCTAATTTGCATGATTTGAATGGAACTAACCCGGACTGACGCTGTTTTCAGCAGAATTGCCTTGGTGTTATTTTTGTGCAGAAATAAAAGTTCTCGGATTGACCTGAAAATTTACGGAGAATATTTTTGGAATTAATAAAAAATACTGGCGAAAGAATCAATCGGAGGGGGCCCACCCATTGGCCACAAGCCAGGGGGCGTGCCCCCCCTAGGGCGCGCCTTGCAGGCTTGTGGGCCCCCTGCAGCTCCTCCGACCTCAACTCCAACTCTATATATTCCTATTCGGGGAGAAAAAAATCAGAGAGAAGAGTTCATCACGTTTCACGATACGGAGCCGCCGCCACCTCCTGTTCTTCCTCGGGAGGGCAGATCTGGAGTCTGTTTTGGGCTCCGGAGAGGGGAAATCGACGCCGTCGTCATCACCAACCATCCTTCATCACCAATTTCATGATGCTCTCCGCCGTTCATGAGTAATTCCATCGTAGGCTTGCTGGACGGTGATGGGTTGGATGAGATTTACCATGTAATCGAGTTAGTTTTGTTAGGGTTTGATCCCTAGTATCCACTATGTTCTGAGAATTATGTTGCTATGACTTTGCTATGCTTAATGCTTGTCACTAGGGCCCGAGTGCCATGATTTCAGATCTGAACCTATTATGTTTTCATGAATATATTTGTGTTCTTGATCCTATCTTGCAAGTTGTAGACACCTATTACGAGTTATGATCCGCATCCCCCAGGGTGACAATAACAGGGATTCTTTCCGGTGATTACCGTAGTTTGAGGAGTTCATGTATTCACTAAGTGCTAATGCTTTGGTCCAGTTCTCTATTAAAGGAGGCCTTAATATCCCTTAGTTTCCATTAGGACCCCGCTGCCACGGGAGGGTAGGACAAAAGATGTCATGCAAGTTCTTTTCCATAAGCACGTATGACTATATATGGAATACATGCCTACATTACATTGATGAATTGGAGCTAGTTCTGTGTCACCCTATGTTATAACCGTTGCATGATGAATGCCATCCGACATAATTATCCATCACTGATCCATTGCCTACGAGCTTTTCACATATTGATCTTTGCTAAGTTACTTTTCCGTTGCTACTGTTACAATCACTACAAAACTGCTACTGTCACGTTTGCTACCGTTACCGTTACTTCCATACTACTTTGCTACTAAATACTTTGCTGCAGATATTAAGTCTTTCAGGTGTGGTTGAATTGACAACTCAGCTGCTAATACTCGAGAATATTCTTTGGCTCCCCTTGTGTCGAATCAATAAATTTGGGTTGAATACTCTACCCTCGAAAACTGTTGCGATCCCCTATACTTGTGGGTTATCAAGACCTTTTTCTGGCGCCGTTGCAGAGGAGCATAGCTCTATTCTCTGAGTCACTTGGGATTTATATCTGTTGATCACTATGAAGAATCTGAAAGACCCAAAGACCAAGATCTATCCCTCTACTACGAGGGGAGGTAAGGAACTGCCATCTATCTCTGCACTTGATTCACCTTCTGTTATGAGTAAATTTGCGACACCACCACCTGCTACTAATTCTGATATGTCGCAAGTAATTGATGATGCCACTTCTGCTATGCATGATGCTTATGATGATACTTTGCTTGATAATACTGTGCCACTGGGTGAATTTCTTGATGAACAAATTGCTAGAGTCAATGCTGAAACTGGTGATATTTCTGAATCTGATGAAATTATTGAAACTGAACACTATGAGACACCTACTAGACCTAGCTCTCCTAGATATGAACTGCCTAATATACCTAAGGGTTATGTTATTGAGGGAGAGGTAGCTAGGGACTTTGATCTTAAGAAATTGCTATGCAAGTGGAAGGAAAAAAATTTGAATGCTAGAATGCAATATGATCCTAAGTTTGCTACTTCACCCATCTTTGTTACTGATAAGGATTATGAATTCTCTGTTGATCCTGAGTTAATTACTTTGGTTGAATCTGATCCTTTCCATGGTTATGAATCTGAAACTGTTGTGGCACATCTTACTAAATTGAATGATATAGCCACCCTATTTACTCATGAGGAAAAAATTCGCTACTACTATATTCTGAAGTTGTTTCCCTTCTCATTAAAGGGTGATGCGAAGATATGGTTTAATTCTCTTGCTCTTGGTTGTGTGCGTAGTCCCCAGGATATGATATATTACTTCTCTGAAAAATATTTTCCTGCCCATAAGAAACAAGTTGCCTTGCAGGAAATATTTAACTTTGTGCAAATTGAAGAAGAGAGTCTCCCACAAGCTTGGGGGAGGCTCCTCCAATTACTTAATGCTTTGCCTGATCATCCTCTCAAGAAAAACGACATACTTGATATCTTTTATAATGGACTAACCGATGCTTCGAGGGACCACCTAGATAGTTGTGCTGGTTGTGTTTTCAGGGAACGAACTGTTGAACAAGCTGAACTACTATTGAATAATATATTGAGCAATGATAATGATTGGACTATGCCCGAACCACCTCCAAAGCCAATTCCGAAGAAAAGGGGTATTCTATTTCTCAGTCCTGAAGATATGCAAGAGGCAAAGAAGTCTATGAAAGAAAAAGGTATTAAAGCTGAAGATGTTAAGAATCTACCACCTATTGAAGAAATACATGGTCTTGATACCCCGACACAGGTAGTAGAGGAAAATTCGCTCCGTAGATTTGATGAAGGTGATATTCCTTATAATAAGTCTGCTAGCCAATGCTTGGATGAGTTTGATAACTTTCTTGTTAAGCAAGAAAATTTCAATGCTTATGTTAGTAGACAATGGAAACATAATGCTTACATGCTTGATCGCTTAGGTGATTATATGAGTAGAACTATCAATGATCTTAAGCTTATTAGTAAACATGCTTCCATGGTAACTACTCAAGTAGAACAAGTACTTAAGGCACAAAATGATTTGCTTAATGAGATGAATGGTAAGAACAATGATCATTCTGTCAGAGTTGTGACTAGACGTGGTAAAATGACTCAGGAACCTTTGTATCCGGAGGGCCACCCTAAGAGAATTGAGCAAGATTCTCAGAGAATTAATATTGATGCACCTAGTCGTCCCAGTAACAAAAGGAAAAAGAATGACGATAGGACTTTGCATGCTGCTAGTGAACCTGTTATAGACACACATGAAAACCCAAATGATATTTCTATTTCTGATGCTGAGACACAATCTGGTAATGAACATGAGCCTAGTGATAATATTAATGATGATGTTCATGTTGATGCTCAACCTAGTAATGATAATGATGTGGAGATTGAACCTGCTGTTGATCTTGATAACCCACAACCTAAGAATAAAAGATATGACAAAATGACTTTGTTGCTAGGAAGCATGGTAAAGAAAGAGAGCCTTGGGTTTAGAAACCCATGCCCTTTCCTCCTAAGCCATCCATGAAAAGGATGATGAGGACTTTGAGCGCTTTGTTGAAATGCTTAGACCTGTCTTTTTGCGTATGCGCTTGACTGATATTCTGAAAATGTCTCCTTATGCTAAGTATATGAAAGATATTGTGACAAATAAAAGAAAGATACCGGAAGCTGAGATTTCCACCATGCTTGCTAATTATACTTTTAAGGGTGGAGTACCAAAGAAACTAGGAGATCCCGGAGTACCTACTATACCATGCTCTATTAAAAGAAATTATGTTAAAACTGCTTTATGTGACCTTGGAGCTGGTGTTAGTGTTATGCCTTTCTCGTTGTATCATAGACTTGATTTGAATAAGTTGACACCTACAGAAATCTCTTTGCAAATGGCTGATAAATCAACTGCTTTACCCATCCGTATTTGTGAGGATGTGCCTGTCGTAGTTGCAAATGTTACTATCCTAACGGATTTTGTTATTCTTGATATTCCCGAGGACGACAGTATGTCGATCATCCTTGGTAGACCTTTTTTGAATACTGCAGGGGCTGTTATTGATTGCAACAAGGGCAATGTCACTTTTCATGTTAATGGTAATGAGCATACGGTACACTTTCCGAAGAAACAACCTCAAGTTCATAGTATCAACTCCATTGAAAAAATTTCATCGATTATTATTGGAGATTTCAAATTCCCTCTCCCTACTGCAAAAAAGAAATATGATGTACTTATTGTTGGGGACATGCATATCCCCATTGAGGTAACCTAGTGTTATTCGAAAATTCTCCGGTTCCGTGTCATTCGAAAAAAGTTTGTCAATAAGACTTGATCAACCTTATTGATGGATTCTTTTGGATGAGCATGAGATGGATGAATTTAGAAAACACAACCTTCTGCACCCAACTTTTACTTTCTGTTATTTAGATTAAATAAAGTAAAAATGCTATTATTTTTCTGTTTTCTGTTTTATCTGTGCAATAAAAAAGTGACCTAAAAATAAAAGTTCTCGAAATGCCCTGAAAATGTAGTATGATTTTTTCTGGAATATTTAAGAATTTCTGGCACTAAGAACACATCAGGGGGCTGCACCAGTGGGCCACAAGCCTACAGGGCGCGCCCACCCCCCTGGGTGCGCCCCCCTGGCTTGTGGGTCCCACGTAGCCCCCCCTCACTTATTCCAGCCACCATCCACTTCGTCTTCTTCCAGAAAAAATCCCACCATTGCTCAAACCCGTGTTCTAGCTCATTTTGCTGCAATTTTTGATCTCCTTGTGCAAGGCTCCATTTGCAAAACTGTTTTGGGGGATTGTTCTTTGGTATGTGACTCCTCCAATGGTCCAATTAGTTTTTGTTCTAGTGCCTTATATATTGCAAATTTTTGCTGCTGTGGTGACCTTGTTCTTGAGCTTGCATGTCAAATTTGTATGGTCCCGAGTAGTTTTGATGCATGGTATAGCCTCTAGGCACTTGTGGGAGTAGTTGCTATAAGTTTTGTTAAGTTTTGTTCACCTTTATTTTGAGTCACTAAAAATTTCAGAATTTTTTCAGAGAAAGAAAGATGTTGAGGAGAATATACCAAGGTGGTTCCTCGAGCAAGAAGACCCCGAGACTCGCGATACGTGAGCTCGACTTTGAACCACCGAGGGAAGCTCAAGTGCGGCCTTGTGAATGGTCGTGGAGGAGCCGGTGGCCATTACCCCCGCGTGGACACGGGAGTCGTCGGCATCGCCTGGGGCGAGTGCGCCCACAAATGAGGGCGGTTCGAGGCAGTCGAGCACCTGGCTAGGGTACTCGTCGGCAGCGGGCTCGTCGGTGAGGCTCAGCCTGCCGACGCTCTCGGTGAGGGCGGTGGCGTCGAGCAGAGGGTCGCCGCCGCAGGGCCGGCGAGAACGGGGTCCCGCCCCGCGGGAGCAAGCCCCACGAGCGTGCAGTTCCGCCCGGACGCGGGGCAGCCGGGGGAGGTGGAGAAGGGTCCCGCCCGGAGCGTGACTCCGGCCGGCGCCGCGGACGGCCCCACGGTGGGCGCAAACTATCGTCGTTTTCTCACGACAGATGCCATGGGGTGGCTTGTCGAGAGTGGTTGCGGCCGAAGGATGCCGGCGGGCTCCGGGAGCGGGATTGGGCACAAATGGTGAGGGACACATGATGTACCCAGGTTTGGGGCCCTCCGTGGGAGGTAACACCCCTAGTTCTGCTTGTCTAGTTGATGGGTGTTTGGTGTTACAATGGTGCTCCTTGAGCTGTTGCCTAGAGGAAGGAGAAGGAGCAGCCAGCTCTTCTTTCCTCGCTACATGGGAGTGAGAGTGTGAGATGGGGCGAAATGCCTGCCCGATGCATGGGGGCTCTCGGGGGGTTTTATAGGCCAACCCCCTGGCTTACAATATACATAAGGTACTGAACCGGGGCCCCGGCCGGCAGCCTCCTGCCAGCCGGCGGCCCCACCGGCGGGGTCGTCTCGTCGCTCATAGGGCCCACCGGCCGTGCGGTCCCATCGCCGACCGGGGCCCGCCAGCCGGCTCTTCTATTGGCCCGCGCCCACCTGCCGTGGCTCGGGTCGTCTCGTGTGGCGTCGTCTTGCTCCTGCCGGCCGAAGTCAGTGGTACGGCCGGCTGCGCTGTAGCCACGCCGGGGCAGGTGATGGAGTGGACGCCGGCGTGGCCGCACTGTTGCCCCGCCGGGTATCGATCGGCCAGGGCAAGTGGTATGACCGCCCGGACTGTAGCCACGCGTGCCCGCGCGTCAGCGGTTGCTGTAGCCACGCTGAAGCCCATCGTGGGGATCGTGTCCTGTCGGTGTACTTGGTTGCAACAGGGAGAGACAAGCGTCTGCCTGTCCAGAGGTCAGCGGGAGGGTCGGCCGCGGGGCGGCCGGTTGCGGGCTGGCTGAGGGCCAGGCGGCCAGCTCCTGTCCAGCCGGTCGCGGGCCAGCCGGCCAGGGGGCCAGCCGGCCATGGACCAGCCGGCCGTGGGCCAGCCAGCCGGTGATGGACCAGCCGGCCGGGTAGTTTTTTCTGAAAGGGGCTTGAACTCCCTTATCTTGGCATACCCAGGGGTAATATCCCCGTCAATTGTATTGAGAATCATAAGAGAGAGAGAGAAGAAGCCATCTAGCTACTGCCTACGGACCCGTAGGTCTATGGTGGACTACTCACGCATCATCGGAGAGGCACTTTAGAGGAAGATGAACCTCTCCGTGATGGTGTTTAGATTGGATCTCGCGGTTCTGGAACTTGCGGCGGCTGGAGTTGTGTTTCGTCGACTGCCCTAGGGTTTTTGGATTTCCAGGCAATTTATAGGCACGATAGTCGGTTGAGGGGGTGCCCGAGGTACCCAGCACCCACCAGGCCGCGCCAGGGGGCCTCTGGCGCGCCCTGGTGGGGGCTGGCCACCCTGGGCCCCCTCTTCTGGTGTTCTTTGGCCCATCTGCTACTCTAAAAATTCTGAAACATTAGGACAGCGTAAGGAATTTTTATAGAAACACTGTGTTAAAATTTCAGCTCAAGATCACATTCCAGCAAAAAATGAAAATTCATATACTGGACGCAAAGTTTCTATTTCAGATTCAGCATCACTTCTACTCATCCTATGAACCATCCTAACGGTTCTACTTGGCACAAACACTAAATAAACCATAAAAACACAATCATAACAGAGGCGTAATTGTGTCAACACTCAAAAACAGAAAGGAAAAAGCAAAAATTTATTTATTCATTGGGTTGCCTCCCAACAAGCGCTATCGTTTTACGCCCCTAGCTAGGCATATTGGATAGATTCAAGAATTGTCATCTTTGGTTTTGGATCCATAGGATGCCCTCATGATTGATTCATATGGTGGCTTAATTCTTGTTCTAGGGAAGTGCTCCATACCCTTTCTCAAGGGAAATTGAAAACGAATATTGCCTTCTTTCATATCAATCACGGCACATATAGTGCTACCAAGTATAATGGGACAAGACGGATTGCAATCAATATCAAGCACAATAAAATCAATGGGCACATAATTCCTATTTGCAAGAATAAGAACATCATTAATTCTTCCCAAAGGCTTTTTAATAGTAGAATCCGCCAAGTGCAAATT
This sequence comes from Elymus sibiricus, assembly GCA_039707655.1. Taxonomy (NCBI): domain Eukaryota; kingdom Viridiplantae; phylum Streptophyta; class Magnoliopsida; order Poales; family Poaceae; genus Elymus; species Elymus sibiricus. Next base: position 365,032,521 of record CM077663.1, on the reverse strand, counting down.
AAGAGAACATTCTTCCATGTTGGTAAGACCGAACACTAGCACCCAAATCACACAAAGCAAATCATTCATAATTTTTAATCTTGACCTTAATGGTAGGTTCCCACTCATCATGTAATTTTCTAGGAATAGAAATCTCCAACTCCAACTTTTCTTCAAAAGATTTCGTCATGGCATCAACGATATGTTTAGTAAAAGCTTTATTTTGCTCATAAGAATGGGGTGAATTCAACATGGATTGCAATAAAGAAATACATTCAATCAAGGAACAGCTATCATAATTAAAATCTTTGCAATCCAAGATAGTGGGCACATCACTAGTTAAAGTTTTGACCTCTTCAAACCCACTTTCATCAAAAATTTCATCAAGATTTTCACCCTCTAAATTATTGGGACGCCTTCTAGGTAAAGTTGACTCTACTTCAGTCCATTCATTATCAATTTTAACATTACTAAACAAGGAATCAATAGAAGAAACACCAATCACTTTAAGATCTTCATTACTTTTATAGCGGCAAGCACTAGAAGACGATTTTTCTAAAATTTCTCTTTTAGCTCTAAGCATAGCGGTTCTTTTCTTACTTTTATCCATAGAGACATATAAAGCTTTAATAGATTCATCAATCTTAGGCACAAAAGCTTTCAACTTGAGATTTTCAACATCATGAAAAATTCTATCAATGCTTCTAGACATATCAACAATCTTATTCAACTTTTCTTCTATTGTAGTATTGAAAGCCTTTTGCGCATTGATAAATTCTTTAATATTACTTTCAAGATCAGAGGTGTTCCTATTATTATTGTAAGAAGAATTACCATAGGAATTACCATAATTATTAGAGGAATTTACAGGAAAAGGCCTAGGATTAAAATTACCTCTATAAGCATTGTTATTGAAATTGTTGCGCGAGACAAAATTCACGTCTACGGATTCACTATTTTGCTCAATCAAAGTAGACAAAGGCACATCATTAAGATCAATAGGAGCATTTTTACTAGCAACCAATTTCATCAAAGCATCAATTTCCTCAACCGAATTAACTTTTTTACTAGTAGGTGCTCTTTCGGTATGCCATTGAGAATAATTAGCCATGATATTATCTAGCAATTTAGTAGCTTCACCCAAAGTAATCTCCATAAAAGTACCACCCGCGGTGGAATCTAAAAGATTTCTAGAGACAAGATTCAATCCCGCATAATTTTTTTGTATGATCATCCAAAGATTCAAACCATGTGTAGGACAATTTCTTATCATCAACTTCATTCTTTCCCAAGATTGGGCAACATGTTCATGCTCAAGTTGCTCAAAATTCATGATTTGCGTCCTAAGGGAAATAATTTTCGCGGGAGGAAAATACTTAGTGATAAAAGCATCCTTGCACTTATTCCAAGAATCGATACTATTACGAGGCAAAGATGAAAACCAAATTTTTGCACGATCCCGGAAGGAAAAAGGAAATAGTTTCAACTTGACAATATCATTGTCCACATCTTTTTTCTTTTGCATATCACACAATTCAACGAAAGTGTTTAGATGGGACGCGGCATCCTCATTAGGATTACCGGGAAATTGATCTTTCATGACAAGATTCAACAAAGCGGCATTAATATCACAAGACTCCATACTAGTGGCGGGAGGAGCAATAGGCGTACTAATAAAATCATTGTTATTAGTATTGGAAAAATCACACAACTTGGTATTCTCTTGAGTCATCGTGACTACGCAAACAAGATTGCAAGCAAGGAAGAGATCCGGCAAGAAAAAGAGCAAACGAGAAAGAGGGCGAATAAAACGGCAAATTGGTGAAGTGCGGGAGAGGAAAACGAGAGGCAAATGGCAAATAATGTAATTGCAAGGAGATGAGATTTGTGATTAGGAACCTGGTAGATGATGATGGAGTCCCCTCGGCGCCTACGATAGGCACGTAGAAGAGACTGCTTCCTCCCCGGCAACGGCGCCAGAAATTCCTTTGACGTAGCTTGGACTGCGTTGGTATTTCCCCAAAGAGGAAGGGATGATGCAGCACAGCGACGGTAAGTATTTCCCTCAGTTATGAAACCAAGGTTATCGAACCAGTAGGAGGATCACCACCACCCAATAAGCAGCACCTGTACACAAAAAACAAATACTTGCAACCCGACGCGAAAGAGAGGTTGTCAATCTCTCTACGGTAAATAGATAGATTAGGTAGTGATAGATAGGAGAGATAGATCTCTCAAGAACACAAATAAAAAGAGTAAATATGCAGCAATATATTTTTGGGTTTTTGGTTTTGTAGATCTGAAAACAAAGATTGTAAAAAATGTCGATCGGAAAGCAATATGATAGGAAAAGTAGACCCGGGGGCCGTAGGGTTCACTAGTGGCTTCTCTCATGAGTATAGCGCACGGTGGGTGAGCGAATTACTGTTGGGCAATTGATAGAAAATCGAATAGTCATGACGATATCCAAGGCGATGATCATTATATAGGCATCACGTCCAAGATAGATAGACCGACTCCTGCCTGCATCTACCTCTATTACTCCACACATCGACCGCTATCCAGCATGCATCTAGTGTATTAAGTTCATGGAAAAACGGTGTAATGCAATAAGAACGATGACATGATGTAGACAAGATCTATTCATGTAGGAATAGACCCCATCTTGTTATCCTTAATAGCAACGATACATGCGAGTCTTGCTGCCCCTTCTGTCACTGGGAAAGAACACCCCAAGATCGAACCCATCACAAAGCACCTCTTCCCATGGCAAGAAAAATCGATCTAGTCGGCCTAACTAAACCAAAGATTCGAAGAAGAAATACGATGCTATAAGAAATCATGCATATAAGAGATCAAAAGAAGACTCAAATAATATTCATGGATAGGAACTGATCATGAACTCAAAATTCATCGGATCCCAACAAACACACCGCAAAAGTTTACATCAAATAGATCTCCAAGAGACCATTGTATTGAGAATCATAAGAGAGAGAGAAGAAGCCATCTAGCTACTGCCTACGGACCCGTAGGTCTATGGTGGACTACTCACGCATCATCGGAGAGGCACCTATGAGGAAGATGAACCCCTCTGTGATGGTGTTTAGATTGGATCTCGCGGTTCTGGAACTTGCGGCGGCTGGAATTGTGTTTCGTCGACTCCCCTAGGGTTTTTGGATTTCCAGGGAATTTATAGGCACGATAGTCGGTTGAGGGGGTGCCCGAGGTGCCCAACACCCACCAGGCCGCGCCAGCGGGCCTCTGGCCCGCCCTGGTGGGGGCTGGCCACCCTGGGGCCCCTCTTCTGGTGTTCTTTGGCCCATCTGGTTTCTTCTGGTCCGTAAAAATCCACAAAAATCCCTGCAGTGTTTTGTCTCCGTTTGGTACTGATTTCCTGCGAAGTAAAAAACAAGCAAAAACAGCAACTGGCACTTTGGCACTATGTCAATAGGTTAGTCCCAAAAAATGATATAAAGTTTTTATAAAATGATTGTAAAACATCCAAGAATGATAATATAACAGCATGGAACAAGCAAAAATTATAGATACATTGGAGACGTATCAGCGGACGACACGGGCTTGGACGCTGGGCGCCATCGCCGTAGGATAGGTTTAGGCGCAGGTCTTTTTTTGGTCTAAATGTTCGAAATGTAATGAAATCCGTCGTGTTTGCATGACATTCGACCGTGTTTGCATGAATTTTGTCTAGTTTGTTTGGGTTGTTGGGCGAATGTATGCAGCTACGGTTGAATGTCGTCCTTCTGCATCCGTGTTCGCAGACTGGTCTCCCCCTATCTGCGGACGAATGCGAGAGGAAATTTACGGGTTGTCGTTGAAGATGTGATACGTCTCCAACGTATCTATAATTTTTGATTGTTCCATGCTATTATATTATCATTCTAGGATACATTTTGGGCATTTATTTGTTGATTAATATTATTTTTTAGCACTAACCTATTAACCCAGTGCCAAGTGTCAGTTGTTGTTTTCTGCATGTTTTTGGCTTTTCAGGAATACCATACCAAACGAAGTCCAAATACCCTGAAACTTTTTGACGATTTTTTCTAGACAAAATAAGGACCTGAAAGCTTCAGAGAGAGACCAGGGCCGTATGAGGTGCCCCCAAGCCAACAGGGCGCTCCTAGGGGGTGGCCACGCCCTGATGGCTTGGGGCCACCTCCCCGGGCCTCTGGCATTGTTCTCTGGCCTATAAATTGTTATTAATCCCAAAAACCCTAGGGAGCCTCCCTAAGCACTTTTTCCGCCGCCGAAAGTCTCTGTTCCGTCATGTGCCCATCTGGAGCCCTGTTCCGTTGCCCTGCCGGAAGGGGGATCGATCATGGAGGGCCTCTACATTGCTGCTCCCATGGTGATGTGTGAGTAGTTCACCACAGACCTACGGGTCCGTAGTTAGTACCTAGATGGCTATCTCTCACTCTATGTTCTTTGTTGCCATGATCACCACGATTCCCGCAGTGATCTATCTTATGTAATCACTCTTTGCGGTGTGTATGTTGGGATCCGATGAATTGTGGGTTTATGTTCAGATTATTCATGAAAAAGATTTGAGTCTCCTCTGAATTCTTTTTTGCATGATTATTATAGCTTCATAATTCTCTCCGATCTATCGGTTCAGTTTGGCAAACTAAATTGGTTTATCTTCAGTGGGAGAAGTGCGTTGTAGTGGGTTCAATCTTGCGGTGCTCTATATCCCAGTGACAAAGTAGGGGAAAAGACACGTATTTGTATTGCTGTCGCTAAGGGTAAAACGATGGGTTTTAGTCATATTAATTGGATTTACTTTGTCTACATCATGTCATCATTCTCCAAGCGTTACTCGGTTTTGTTTGATACTCTAGATGCATGCTGGATAGCGGTCGATGAGTGGAGTAATAGTAGTAGATGCAGGCAGGAGTCGGTCTACTTATTTATGTACGTGATGCCTATATGCATGATCATTTTTGTGAATAAATATTGCATAACTATGTGCTTTTCTATCAATTCCCAACAGCAATTTGTCTACCCACCATATGCCTTCTTCGAGAGAGAAGCCTCTAGCGAACACTATGGCCCCTGGGTCTATTCACAAATATATTTACAAACGCTCTTATTTCCTTGTTGCCATCATTAACTTTTTATTTATTTTCTATTTTATATTTATCCAACTATCATCTACACTACTTATCGCTTGCAAGTAACGAGTTCAAGGGGATTAACAACCCTTTTGCCCGTGTTGGGTGCAAGTGTGTGCTCTTTTGTGTGTAGGCGTTGAAGATGGGAAGTTGTGTGATCCTCCTATTGGTTCGATAACCATGGTTCTCACTAGGGGAAATACTTATCTATACTGTGTTGCATCATTCCATCCTCTTCGCGGAAAAACTCGACGAAGATCACAAGTATCAGGAAGGATTTCTGGCACCGTTGCCGGGGAGTATCATCAACTTACTATCAAGTACCTTCTCACAAATTATCATTCGCTTGTTCTACTTTTTATTTTCTGTTATATTTTGCTTGATATAAACATAAAAGATACAAAAATATTTATCTTTACTTGTTTGCTTGCTTTACTTGCTAGTTTACTTGCTTCGCTTGTTACTTTGCTTGCTTGGTCACCATGTCTCAAGATAATACCAAGACGTGTGACTTCTGGAATACTAATAACAATGATTTTATTAGTAATCCTATACCACCCGCCACTAGGGCGGAGTTTTATGATATTCATGCTGCATTGCCAAATCTTGTGATGAAAGAACAATTTTTCGGAAGTCCTAATGAGGATCCGGCTGCGCATCTCAATACTTTTGTTGAATTATGTGATATGAAAAAGAAAAAGGATATGTATAATGATGTGGTCAAATTAATATTATTTCATTTTTCACTAAGATATAAAGCTAAAGCTTGGTTTTCATCTTTACCACGTAATAGTATTGGAACATGGGATAAATGTAAAGATGCTTTCATTACCAAGTATCTTCCTCCTGCTAAGATCATCTCTCTTAGAAACCAAATTATGAATTTTAAGCAACATGACCAAGAACATGTTGCACAAGCATGGGAGAGGATTAAATTGATGATTAAAAATTGCCCAACTCATGGCTTGAACTTATGGATGATTATACAAAATTTCTATGTGGGACTAAACTTTGTGTCTAGAAATCTTCTAAATATTGCTACAGGTGGTACCTTCATGTAAGTGACATTAGGAGAGGCCACCAAACTTCTAGACAACATCATGATAAATTATTCTCAATGGCATACCGAGAGAGCTCCAACTAGTAAGAAGGTAAATTCTGTTGAGGAAATCGCTACTTTGAGTGAGAAAGTGGATGCTCTTATGAATATGGTTTCTAGTAAACATGCTCATGGTTATCCTAATAATATGGATTTGTCTACCTTGATTGAGCAAAATTATGATGCTATTGATGTGAACTTTATCTCGCGAAACAATTTCAACAACAACGCTTATAGAGGAAATTTCAACTCTAGACTGTATCCCGATAATTCCTCTAATAATTATGGAAATTCTTATAAAAATAATAATAGGATATTCTCTTATCTTGAGAACACCATTAAAGAATTTATTAGTTCTCAAAAGATTTTTAACACTATGGTAGAAGAAAAGTTGCATGAAGTTGATGATATGGCTAGGAACATGGATAGGATTGCTCTTGATGTGGAAACTCTTAAAAATAAAAATTGCCACCTAAGCATGATATCAATGAGTTTATTATATCTATCCAAATATCTATTAATGAGGGTAAGGAGAGGACCACGAGGTTGAGAGCCAAGCGAGAATTCTTAGAAAAGGCTCTTCCACCCTGTTTTTACCGTAACCATGATGAAGATATTAAAATGATTGGTACATCTCCCATTGAATCCTTGTTCACTTCTCTTAAAATAGATGATAAAGGGATTGTAGATGAGTCAACTTTCGCTACAAGGCATCTTGTTTGTTCGGAGGGTGATGATTCTAATGATAAAACTGAAAAAAGTGGGTTTGGAGAGGTCAAAACTTTAACTAGTTATGTACCCACTTTATTGGGTTACAAGGACTTTAATTATGATAATTGATCTTTAATAGAATGTATTTCCATGTTGCAATCCATAATTAGCTCACCCAATGCCTATGAACAAAACAAGGCTTTTACTAAACATATAGTAGAAGCAATGATAAAAGCTTATGATGAGAAACTTGAATTGCAAGTTTCTATACCTAGAAAATTGCATGATGAATGGGAACCTACTATTAAAATAAAGCTTAAATAATATGAATGCAATGATTTGTGTGACCTTGGTGCTAGTGTTTCAACTATACCTAAATCTCTTTGTGATGTGCTTGGTCTCACCGATATTCAAGATTGTTCCCTTAACTTGCATCTTGCGGACTCTACCATGAAGAAACCTTTGGGTAGAATTAATGATGTTCTTATCCTTGCTAATAGTAATTATGTGCTTGTATATTTCATTGTTCTTGATATTGATTGCAATCCGTCTTGTCCAATTATACTTGGAAGACCTTTCTTACGAACTATAGGTGCCATTCTTGATATGAAAGAGGGAAACATAAGATTCCAATTCCCATTAAATAAAGGGATGGAACACTTCCCTAGGAAGGGAATTAAACCACCTTATAAATATATCATGAGGGCTACTTATGAATTGAGTGTCAAGGATGACAACACTTGATCATATGCATTATGCCTAGCTAGGGGCATAAAACAATATCGCTAGTTGGGAGGCAACCCAATAGTTATCTTATTTTTTTGTTTTACTTTCTGTTTGTTTGAGATAACATGATTGTTGATACTCTAACGATTGTGTTTTTATGTTTAAATTAGTGTTTGTGCCAAGTAATGCCTTTGGGATGACTTGCATGATAAGTAGAATTGATACGATGCAAAAACAGAAACTTTTGCGTCCAGTGCAGAATTTCTCTGATTTTACCGGAATATATTTTTGATCTGAATTTTTGACACAATATTTCTATACAAATTCTCCAGGTTTTCCTAATTGTTCAGAATATTTGGAGTTACATAATTATAGTTTCTCTACAGATCATTACAAACTGTTCTGTTTTAGATAGATTCTGTTTTTTGCTTGCATAGTTTGGTTGTTTTGATGATGCTATGGACTGTATCGGGGGATATAAGCCATGGATAAGTTAGAATACGGTACCTTATGCAATAATAAAATATGAATCAATTTATAATAGTACCTAAAGTATTTGATATGTTTATTATACTAACGGATATCACAAAGGTTTTTGTTGAGTTTTGTGTGCTGAAGTTTTCATGTTTTGGCTGTTATCACGATGGATGAAGGAATAGTGACCGGCAAAGAGCCTAAGCTTGGGGATGCCCAAGGCACCCCAAGTCAAACTCTAAGAAGACTCAAGCGTCTATGCTTGGGGATGCCCCGGAAGGCATCCCCTCTTTCGTCTCAATCCATCGGTATGTCACTTGGAGCTACATTTTCATTCATCACATGATATGAGTTTTGCTTGGAGCGTCGTGTGTTTTATAGTTTGCTTTTGTTTTAGTTTTACACAATCATTGTTTGCTGGACACACCTACTTTAGAGAGACACATGTTCACCATGATTTGTTAGAATACTCTGTGTGCTTCACTTATATCTTTTAGAGCACGGTGGCGTATAGATTTTATGGAAATAATTGCACTCTCATTATTCACTTAAATTTGTTTGAGAGTTAATAAATAGTGAAGGTAATTTGCATGGGTTATAAGACTAGTCCAAAAATAATAGGTATTCAAGGAGTGCATAATCAAAACCTTCATGTAGCACATAAATGATAAATTGTGGGTTAATGATATTGACGTGGTAATATGAAAGGGCGTGAGTGCATGGTTGTCGGTTAGTAGGAATATCGATAGTTAAAGGATGTTAATTTATTATTCATCTAAATATTGGTTATGGCATGGTGATGATGTGTGAGCATTCTTATTCCTCGTTGAAATCCTAGTGTTGTTTATGTCGGAGGCGCACAATGGTTAACTCCTCCCAACCTCCTCCCTAGGGGCATGCGAGTAGTACTTTGCTTCGAGAGAGCTAATAAAGCTTTGCAATAAGTACGTGAGTTTTTTATGACTAATGTGAATCCATGTATGTAAGGAATCTCACCTTTTCATATTTGCTAGCCTCTTCGGTACCGTGCATTGCCCATTCTCACCTCGAGGATCGGTGCAAACTTCGCCGGTGCATCCAAACCCCGCGGCATGATACGCTCTGTTGCACATAAGCCTCATTATATCTTCCTCAAAACAACCACCATACCTACCTATCATGGCATTTCCATAGCCATTCCGAGATATATTGCCATGCAACTTCCACCGTTACATCATATGACTAGTACACTCATTGTCATATTGCTTTGCATGATCATGTAGCTAACATAGTATTTATGGCACAACCACCGTTCATCATTGTCTACATGCTACACTAGATCATTGCACATCCTGGTACACTGCCGGAGGTATTCATATAGAGTCATATTGTTTAGTAGTTTTTCATATCAAGTTTTAAGTAAATAAAAGTGTGATGCTTTTCATTATTAGGGCACTGTCTTAGTGAGGAAAGGATGATGGAGACAATGATTCCCCCACAAGTCGGGATGAGACTTCGGACGAAAAATAAAAGAAAAAAAGGGAAAGAAAAAGGACAAAAAGGAGAAAAAGAAAGTAAAAGAAAGAAAGAAGGAAAAAAGGGAGAAAATTAAAAAAGAAAAAAAGAAAAAAATGTGAGAAAAAAGAGAAGGGACAATGCTACTACCTCTTTTTCCACACTTGTGCTTCGAAGTAGCACCATGTTTCTCATATAGAGAGTCTCATGTTTTGTCACTTTCATATGCTAGTGGGATTTTTTCATTATAGAACTCGGCATGTATATTCCTATGACGGGCTTCCTCAAAAGCCCGAGGTCTTCATGAGCAAGCAAGTTGGACGCACACCCACTTAGCTTCACTCGAGCTTTCATACACTTATAGCTCTAGTGCATCCGTTGCATGGGAATCCCTACTCCTCGCATTGATATCTGTTGATGGGCATTTCCGTAGACCGTTGATATGCCTAGTTGATACGAGACTTTCTTCTCCACTTTTTACCCCTTTGATATCTACCACCATATTCTATTCCACCTATATGCTATGTCCATGGTTCACGCTCATGTATTGAGTGAAGTATCAAAAGCTGAAGCGCTTTAAAAGTATGATCAAATTGCCTGACTTAACACCGTGGTGCTTGACATTTGTATTTATGTGGTGAAGACGGAGCCAGGCCATGCTAATATGATAAAATGAATGGGGGGTAAACATTCTTCAAGAATCATATATTTAGAAAATTGAAGATTGTGTTATTTATGCTTATGGATATTACTATGTTAATGTTTGTTGATTCATCGTTTCTCAATGATCATACCTGAAAGAGATTACATATTGGGTGATACGTCTCCAACGTATCTGTAATTTTTGATTGTTCCATGCTATAATATTACCATTCAAGGATGTTTTTTGGGTGTTTATATATCAATTCATATTATTTTTGAGCACTAACCTATTGACATAGTGCCCAATGCCAGTTGCTGTTTGTTGCATGTTTTTTACTTTTCAGGTTTACAGTACCAAACGAAGTCCAATTGCCACGAAACTTTTTTATGATTTTTTGGGTCCAAAAGAAGCCCTGGAAACTCTGGGAGGAGACCGGAGGCTACACAAGGGAGGCAACACACAACAGGGCGTGCCCAGGGGGGTGGTCGCGCCCTGATGTCTATTGGCCCCCTCGGGTGGCCCCCGACGCCCCTCTCTGGCCTATAAATTCTTATAAATACCCAAAACCCTAGTGAGCCTCTCGAAACACTTTTTCCACCGCCGCAAGTCTCTGTTCCGCTGTGTGCCCATCTGGAGCCCTGTTCCGGCGCCCTGCCGGAGGGGGGGTCGATCACGGAGGGCCTCTACATCAACCTTGCTGCTCTCATGGTGATGTGTGAGTAGTTCCCTACAGACCTACGGGTCCGTAGTTAGTACCTAGATGGCTCTCTCTCTCTCTCTCTCTCTCTCTCTCTCTCTCTCTCTCTTGATCTTCAATAGAAAGTTCACCGCATCTTCGCGGTGATCTATTTGATGTAATCACTTTGTGCGGTGCGTTTGTTGGGATCCAATGAACTGTGGGTTTATGTTCAGATTATTCATGGAAAAGATTTGAGTCTTCTTAGAAATCTATTATGATTCTTATTTTCATGATTATTATAGCTTCGTAAATCTCTCCGATCTATTGAAATAGTTTGGCCAACTAGATTGATATTTCTTCAGTGAGAGGGGTGTGTTGTTGTGGGTTCAACCTGATGGATTTCTATATCCCAGTGACAAAGTAGGGGACAAGGTACGTCTTTGTGTTGTTGCCACTAAGGATAAAACGTTGGGGTTAATTCATAATTTCATATTTATTGAATTCTCTTTGTCTACATCATGTCCTTGTTCTCCAAGCATTACTCTATTTTACTTAATACTCTAGATGCATGGTGGATAGCGTTCGATGGGTGGAGTAATAGTAATAGGTGCAGGCAGGAGTCGGCCTATTTGCTTATGGACGTGATGCCTATATATACATGATCATTGCCATGAATATCACATAACTATGCGCTTTTCTATCAATTGACCAACAGTAATTTGTTTACCCACCGTATGTTGCCTACATGAGAGATGCCGCTAGGGAAAACTATGGCCCCCGGGTGTATTCACTTATATATTTACAAACGCCTTCAATACCTTGACGCCATTTATTTGTTTTTATTTTATTTTGCAATTTACAATATTCATATATCATCCATATACTTCACTAGCTTGCAAATAACGAGTCCAAGGGGATAGACAACCCTCTTGCCCGCGATGGGTGCAAGTGTTTGCTCCTTTGTGTGTAGTCGCTGAAGATGGGGTTTGCGTGCTACTCCTATTGGTTCGATAAACCTTGGTTCTCTACTGAGGGAAATACTTATCTATATTGTGCAGCATCACCCATTCCTCTTCACGGAAAACCCAATGCAGATCACAAGTATCAGGAAGGATTTCTGGCGCCGTTGCCGGGGAGTATCACCAACCTACTATCAAGTAACTTCGCACAAATTATCAGTCACTTGTTCTTCTTTTTTTTGCTGTTATATTTTATTAGTTTCATAAAAATCAAAAATACAAAAATATTTATCTTTGCTAGTTTACTTCTTTGCTTGCTAGTTTACTTGTCCTGCTTGTTACTTTGCTTGCTCGGTCACCATGTCTCTAGACAAATTCTACAATGTTTCCTACTACCAAAGAATGTCTGAAATTTAAAGCTCCATGAAAACTTTCATGACTTCACAATATGAGCATAATAAAAAAATTGCTGCTGAAATTAAGGAACACTCAACTATCCTTGATGCAATTAGTAAGCAACTTGATGAAGTTAGTCAATAAGTATCCAATCTTCGATTGCAATTCGCTCAAACCAAAGAATTGATAGGGAAGATTTCCGACAAACAAACCACTCTAGTAAATAGGATGGCTGCTAAACCGGAATCTCTCTCCATTAATAATCATGACGAAGATCTTAAAATGATTGGTACTTATCCTATTGAATCTTTATTTAATAATCTAAAAATAATTGATAAAGGGACTGAAGATGAGTCAACTCTATCTAGAGAGCGTCCCGTTTGCTTGAAGGGTGATGATTCTAATGATAAAATTGGAAAAAGTGGGTTTGGAGAGGTTAAAACTTTAACTAGCGATGTGCCCACTATCTTGGATTACAAGGAATTCAATTATAAAAGTTGCTTATTAGTGGAATGTATTTCCTTGTTGCAATCCATTATTAGCTCGCCCAATGCTTATGAACAAAATAAAGTTTTTACTCAACATATGGTTGAAGCAATGATAAAAGCTTAGGATGAGAAACTTGAATTGAAGTTTCTATTCCTAGAAAATTGCATGATGAATGCGAACCTACTATCAAAATTAAACCGAATAATATGAATGCAATTCTTTGTGTGACCTTGGTGTTAGTGTTTCAAAAATACCTAAGTCTCTTTGTGATGTGCTTGGTCTCACCAATATTCAAGATTGTTCCCTAAACTTGCATATTGCGGATTCTACCATCAAGAAATCTTTGGGTAGAATAAATGTTGTGCTTATTATTGCAAATAGAAATTATGTGCCTATAGATTTCATTGTGCTTGATGATGAATGCAATCTTACTTGTCCAATAATACGGAAGACCTTCCTTACGAATTATAGGTGCAATTATTGATATGAAAGAGGGAAACATAAGGTTCCAATTTCCATTAAAGAAAGGGATGGAACACTACCCTAGAAAGATAATTAAACCACCTTATGAATCTGTCATGAGGGCTACTTATGGGTAGAGTGTCAAAGATGACAACACTTAAAGCTATGCAATATGCCTAGCTAGGGGCGTAAAACAATAGCGCTAGTTGGGAGGCAACCAAATAGTTATCTGAATTTTGCTTTTTTACTTTATGTTTGTTTTTGATAACATGATTATTTCCTATGTAATTATTGTGTTTTTATGTTTAAATTAGTGTTTGTGTCAAGTAAAGCCTTTGGGATGGCTCACAAGATGAGTAGAATTGATACGGTGCAAAAACAGAAACTTTAGCGTACAGTGCAGAATTTCTCTGATTTTACTGGAAAGTATTTTTGATCTCAATTTATTACACAGTGTTTCTATACAAATTCTTAAGGTTTTCCTAATTTTTCAGAATTTTTAGAGTTACAGAAGAATAAGATCTCTATAGATCTTTACAGACTGTTCTGTTTTAGACAAATTCTGTTTTTGCTTGCATGTTTTGCTTGTTTTGATGATGCTATGGATTGTATCAGGGGGTATAAGCCATGGAGAAGTTATAATAAAGTACCTTATGCAATAATAAAACAAGAATCAATTTATAACAGTACTTAAAGTATTTTTTATGTTTTCTATACTAACGGATCTCACGAAGGTTTTGTTGAGTTTTGTGTGCTAAAGTTTTCAAGTTTCGGGTGCTATCACGATGGATGAAGGAATATGGAGCGGCAAGACCTAAGCTTGGGGATGCCCAAAGCACCCCAAGGTAATATTCAAGGAATACTCAAGCGTCTAAGCTTGGGGATGCCCTGGAAGGCATCCCCTCTTTCGTCTCAATCCATCGATATGTCACTTGAAGCTATATTTTTACTCATCACATGATATGAGTTTTGCTTGGAGCGTCCTTTTCTTTAGTTTTCTTGTTTGTTTTTGATTTTACACAATCATTGTTTGTTGGGCACACCCACTTGAGAGACACACAAGATAACCACAATTTATTAGAATACTCTTTGTGCTTCACTTATATCTTTTGAGCTTAGCAGTTGCTCTAGTACTTCACTTATATCTTTTAGAGAACGGTGGTGTATAGATTTTATAGAAATATTTGCACTCTCATTCTTCATTTATATTTGTTTGGGAGTTAATAAATAGTGACGGTAATTTGCATGGGTTATAAGACTAGTCCAAAAATAATAGGTATCCAATGAGTACATAATCAAAACCACATGTAGCACATGAAAGAGAAATTGTGGGTTAATGATATTGATGTGGTAATATGAAAGGGCATGAGTGCATGATCATTGGTTAGTAAAAGTATTGTGAATTAGAGGGTGTTAACTTGCTTTTCATCTAAATATTTTTTATAGCATGGTGATGATGTGTGAGCATACTTATTCCTCGTTGACATCCTAGTGTTGTTTAAGTCGGAGGCGCGCAATGGTTAACTCCACCCAACCTCCTCCCTAGGGGCATGTGAGTAGTACTTTGCTTCGAGAGAGCTAATAAAATCTTGCAATAAGTATCTGAATTCTTTATGACTAATGTGAATCCATAGATGTACGCACTCTCACCACCTCATATTTGCTAGCCTCTTAGGTACCATGCACTGCCCATTCTCATCTCGAGGATTGGTGCAACCTTCGCCAGTGCATCCAAACCCCGTGACATGATACGCTTTGTTGCACATAAACCTTATTATATTTCCTCAAAACAGCCACCATACCTACCTATCATGGCATTTCCATAGCCATTCCGAGATATATTGCCATGCAACTTCCACCGTTACTTCATATGACTAGTACACTCATTGTCATATTGCTTTGCATGATCATATAAGCTGACATGGTATTTGTGGCAAAGCCACTATTCATCATTTTTTATACATGTTACGCTTGATCATTGCATATCCTGGTATACTGTCAGAGGCATTCATATAGAGTCATACTATATTTTTCATGTTGAGTTGTAAGTAAATAAAAGTGTGATGATCATCATTATTAGGGCACTGACTCAGTGAGGAAAGGATGATCGAGACAATGAGTCCCCCACAAGTCGGGATGAGACTCCAGACGAAAAATAAAAGAAAGAAAGAAAAAAAGAAAAAAGGGAAAGACAGAAAAATAAAAAAGAGAAAAAGAAAAAGGAAAAGAAAAAATAAATGAGAGAAAAGAGAGAAGGGACAGTGCTACTACTTCTTTTTCCACACTTGTGCCTCAAAGTGGCACCATGTTCTTCATATAGAGAGTCTCTTGTTTTATCACTTTCATATGCTAGTGGGAATTTTTCATTATAGAACTTGGCTTGTATATTCCGATGACGGGCTTCCTCAAATGCCCGAGGTCTTCATGAGCAAGCAAGTTGGATGCACACCCACTTAGCTTCATTTGAGCTTTCATACAATTATAGCTCTAGTGCATCCGTTGCATGGCAATCCCTACTCCTCGCATTGATATCTATTGATGGGCATCTCCATAGCCCGTTGATACACCTAGTTGATGCGAGACTTTCTTATCCACTTTTTACCCCTTTGAAATCTACCACCATATTCTATTCCACCATTATGCTATATCTATGGTTCACACTCATATATTGTGTAAGTAATAAAAAGCTGAAGCGCGTAAGAAGTACTATCCAATTGCCTGACTTGACACCGTGGTGCTTGACATTTGTATTTATGTGGTGAAGACGGATCCATGCTATTCTTATATGATAAAATGAATAGGGGGTGAACATTCTTTAAGGATCGTATATTTTGAAACTTGATGATTATGTTGCTTATGTTTATAAGTATTACTATGTTAAAGTTTGTTAATTCATCGTTTCTCAATGATCATACCTGGAACAGATTACATATTGGGTAGCATGTCACATCAAAAATTCTGTTTTTATCATTTACCTGCTCGAGGACAAGCAGGAATTAAGCTTGGGGATGCTTGATACGTCTCCAACGTATCTATAATTTTTTATTGTTCCATGCTATAATATTATCATTCTAGGATGCTTTTTGGGTGTTTATATATCAATTCATATTATTTTTTAGCACTAACCTATTAACCCAGTGCCCAGTGCCAGTTGTTGTTTTCTACATGTTTTTGACTTTTCAGGTTTACAGTACCAAATGAAGTCCAATTGCCACGAAACTTTTTTATGATTTTTTCTGGACCAAAAGAAGACCTGGAAGCTTCGGGAGGAGACCGGAGGCTGCACGAGGGAGGTAGCACACAATAAGGCGCGCCCAGAGGGGTGGTCGCGCCCTGATGTGTGTTGGCCCCCTCGGGTGGCCCCTGACGCCCCTCTCTGGCCTATAAATTCTTATTAATCCCCAAAATCCCAGAGATCCTCCCGAAACACTTTTTCCGCCGCCGCAAGTCTCTGTTACGACGTGTGCCCATCTGGAGCCCTATTTCGGTGCCCTGCCGGAGGGGATCGATCATGGAGGGCCTCTACATCAACCTTGTTGCTCCCATGGTGATGTGTGAGTAGTTCCCTACAGACCTACGGGTCCGTAGTTAGTACCTAGATGGCGATCTCTCTCTCTCTCTCTCTATCTCTCTCTCTCTCTCTCTCTTGATCTTCAATACAAAGTTCACCGCATCTTCGCGGTGATCTATTTGATGTAATCACTTTGTGCGGTGCGTTTGTTGGGATCCGATGAATTATGGGTTTATGTTCAGATTATTCATGAAAAACATTTGAGTCTTCTCTCAAATCTATTATGATTCTTATTTGCATGATTATTATAGCTTCGTAAATCTCTCCGGTCTATTGGAATAGTTTGGCCAACTAGATTGATATTTCTTCAATGAGAGGGGTGCGTTGTAGTGGGTTCAACCTGACGGATTTCTGTATCCCAGTGACAAAGTAGGGGACAAGATGCGTCTTTGTGTTGTTTCCACTAAGGATAAAACGATGGGGTTAATTCATATTGATTGAATTCTCTTTGTCTACATCATGTCATTGTTCTCCAAGCATTACTCTGTTTTACTTAATACTCTAGATGCATGCTGGATAGCGGTCGATGGGTGGAATAATAGTAATAGGTGAAGGCAGGAGTCGGCCTATTTGCTTATGGACATGATGCCTATATATACATGATCATTGCCGTGAATAAAGATTGTATAACCATGCGCTTTTCTATCAATTGCCAAACAGTAATTTGTTTACCCATCGTATGCCTAGTAAACGAGAGAAGCCACTAGAGAACACTACGGCCCCCGGGTCTATTCACTTATAAATTTACAAAAGCCTTCAATACCTTGCTACCATTTATTTGTTTTTATTTTATTTTGCAATTTACAATATTCATAAGTCATCCATATACTTCACTAGCTTGCAAATAACGAGTCCAACGGGATTGACAACCCTCGTGCCCGTGTTGGGTGCAAGTGTTTGCTCCTTTGTGTACAGTCGCTGAAGACAGGGGTTGCGTGCTACTCCTATTGGTTCGATAAAACTGTGTTCTCTACTGAAGGAAATACTTATCTATACTGTGCTGCATCACCCGTTCCTCTTCACGGAAAACCCAACACAGATCACAAGTATCATTGGGTAGCATGTCACATCAAAAATTCTGTTTTTATCATTTACCTACTCGAGGACGAGCGGGAATTAAGCTTGGGGATGCTCATACGTCTCCAACGTATCTATAATTTTTGATTGTTCCATGCTATTATATTATCATTCTGGGATACTTTTTGGGCATTTATTTGTTGATTCATATTATTTTTGAGCACTAACCTATTAACCCAATGCCAAGTGCCTGCTGTTATTTTCTACATGTTTTTGGCTTTTCAGGAATACCATACCAAACGAAGTCCAAATACCCCGAAACTTTTTGACGATTTCTTATGGACAAAATAAGGACTTGTAAGCTTTAGAGGAAGACCGGGAGCCGCACGAGGTGCCCCCAAGCCAACAGGGCGCGCCCAGGGGGGTGGTCGCACCCTGATGGCTTGGGGCCACCTCCCCGGCCCTCTGGTGTTGTTCTCTGGCCAACTAACTCTTATTAATCCCAAAACCCCTAACGAGCCTCCCGAAACACTTTTTACGCCGCCGCAAGTCTCTGTTCCATCGTGTGCCCATCTGGAGCCCTGTTTCGGTGCCCTGTCGGAGGGGGGATCGATCACGGAGGGCCTCTACATCAACCTTGTTGCTCCCATGGTAATGTGTGAGTAGTTCACTGATACTTGTGATCTGCGTTGGGTTTTCCGTGAAGAGGAACGGGTAATTGCAGCACAAAGTGGGTAAGTATTTCCCTCAGTTATCAAACCAAGGTTTATCGAACCAATAGGAATATCAATACTCAACCGTCTCTTCAGCGGCTGCACACAAAAGAACAAACAACATGCACCCAACGCGGGCAAGAGGGTTGTCAATCCCCTTGATCCCGTTATTTGCAAGCGAATGAGTTGTGTAGATAATTGTAGATAATTGTAAATTGCAAAATAAAATAAAAGGTAAATAAAGCCAGCAAAGTAATGGTAGCGTTTGTAAATTTATAAGTGAATAGACCTGGGGGCCATAGTTTTCCCTAGCGGCATCTCTCATGTAGGCAGCATACGGTGGGTAACAAATTATTGTTGGGAAAATGATAGAAAAGCGGATAATTATGCGATTTTCACGGCAATGATCATGTGTATATAGGCATCATGTCCATAAACAAATAGGCCGACTCCTGCCTGCACCTATTACTATTACTCCACTCATCGACCACTATCCAGCATGCATCTAGAGTATTAAGTAAAACAGAGTAATGCATGGAGAACGATGACATGATGTAGACAAAGTAAACTCAAGCAATATGAATAAACCCCATCGTGTTATCCTTAGTAGCAACAACACAAAGACGTGTCTTGTCCCTTTCTGTCACTGGGATATAGAGCACCGTCAGGTTGAACCTACCACAACGCACCCCTCCCACTAAAGATAGGTAAATCTACTTGGCCAAAGAACATCGATAGATCGGAGAGAATTACGAAGCTATAATGATCATGTAAATAAGAATCTTAATATTCAGAGGTGACTCAAATACTTTTCATGAATAATCTGAACATAAGCCCACAATTCATCGGATCCCAACAAACACACCGCACAATAGGATTACATTGGATAGATCAAAGCGAAGATGCGATGATCATTGTATTGAAGATCAAGAGATAGAGAGATTGCCATCTAGGTACTAGCTATGGACCCGTAGGTATGTGGTGAACTACTCACACATCATTATGAGGGAAACAAGGTTGACGAAGAGGCCCTCCGTGATCGATCCCCATCCGGCAGGGTGCCGGAATGGAGCTCCAGATGGCCTCGCGATGGAACAGAGACTTGCGGCGGCGTAAAAACGGTTTCGGGACTGCCTCTAGGGTTTTTGCAATATTAGAGAATTTATAGGCCAGAGAGGGGCATCGGGAGACGCCCGAGGGAGCCAGCACACATCAGGGCGCCCCCCAGGTCGCGCCCTGTTGCGTGCTGGTGCCCTCGTGCGGCCTTCGGTCTCCTCCCGAAACTTCCAGGTATTCTTTTGGTCCAGAAAAATCATAAAAAAGTTTCGTGGCAATTGGACTTCGTTTGGTACTGTAAACCTGAAAAGTGAAAAAGATGCAGAAAACAACAACTGCCACTGGGCACTGGGTCAATAGGTTAGTGCTCAAAAATATTATAAATTGGTAAATAAAGACACAAAAAGTATACTAGAATGATAATATATCAGCATGGAACAATCAAAAACTATAGATACGTTGGAGACGTATCAAGCATCCCCAAGCTTAATTCGTGCTCGTCCTCGAGTAGGTAAATGATAAAAACAGAATTTTTGTGTGACATGCTACCCTTTATGTAATCTTATGCATGTATGCTCACTGAGAATCGAAGAATTAACAAATATTAACATAGCAATACTTATTAGTATAAGAAACAAAATCATCAATCTTTCAAAGTATACGATCCTCAAAGAATGTTTACCCCCCATTCATCTTATTATATTAGCAAGATATGGCTCCATCTTCACCACATCAATACAAATGTCAAGCACCACGGTGTGAAAGTCAGGCAATTGGATCGTACTTTTCAATATGCATCAACTTTTTATTCTTCACGCAATACATGAGCGTGAGCCATTGGACATAGCATTTAGGTGGAATAGAATATGGTGGTAGATATCAAAGGGGCAAAAAGTGGAGAAGATAGTCTCACATCAACTAGGCGTATCAGCGGGCTATGGAGATGCCCGTCAATAGATGTCAATGCAAGGAGTAGAGATTGCCATGCAAAGGATGCACTAGAGCTATAAGTGTATGAAAGCTCAAATGAAGCTAAATGGGGTGTGCATCCAACTTGCTTGCTCATGAAGACCTCGGGCATTTGAGGAAGCCCGTCATAGGAATATACAAGCCAAGTTTATAATAATGAAAAAGTAATTCCCACTAGCATATGAAAATGACATAACATGAGACTCTCTATATGAGGAACAAGGTGCCACTTTGAGGCACTAGTGTGGTAAAGAATAGTAGCAAAGTCCCTTCTCTCATTTTCTCTCATTTTTTTATTCAGAATGGTGGGCTCATTTGGCCTCCCCCATTTTTATTTCCTCACTGGAAAATTGCTCTAACAATGATGATCATCACACTTTTATTTACTTACAACTCGATATGAAGAACTGATAGAAAGATATGACTCTATATGAATGCCTCAGGCAGTGTACCAGAATATGCAATGATCTAGCATGACATGTATCAAAAATATGATGAACGGTGGCTTTGCCACAAATACTATGTCAGCTCTATATGATCATGCAAAGCAACATGATGATGAACGAACTAGTCATGTGAAGTGACGATGGAATTTGCATGGCAATATATCTCGGAATGGCTATGGAAATGGCATGATAGGTAGGTATGGTGGTTGTTTTGAGGAAGATATAATGAGGCTTATGTGCAACAGAGCGTATCATGTCACGGGGTTTGGATGCACCGGCGAAAGTTGCACCGATCCTCAAGATGAGAACGGGCTATGCACGGTACCGAAGAGGCTAGCAAATATGAGGTGGTGAGATTGCGTATGTCCATGGTTTCATATTAGTCATAAAGAACTCATATACTTATTGCAAAGTTTTATTAGTTTTATCACAAATCAAATTACTACTCGCATGCCCCGAGGGAAGAG
This sequence comes from Elymus sibiricus, assembly GCA_039707655.1. Taxonomy (NCBI): domain Eukaryota; kingdom Viridiplantae; phylum Streptophyta; class Magnoliopsida; order Poales; family Poaceae; genus Elymus; species Elymus sibiricus. Next base: position 365,011,039 of record CM077663.1, on the reverse strand, counting down.
ATTGGTAGGAGTTAACCATCGCGTGCCTCCGACTCGAAACAACACTAGGATTTCAACGAAGAATAGAAATGCTCACACATCATCACCATGCCTCTTTAATTTTTAGACGAGCAATAAATTAACCTCTCTTAATATCGACACTTCTACGAATCAACAATTATGAACTCACACCTTTTTCATATTACCACATCAATATCATTAACCCACAATTTCTCTATATGTGCTACATGGTGGTTTTGATTATCACTCATTGAATACCTAATATTTTTGGACTAGTCTTACGACCTATGAAAATTACCTCACTATTTATTAACTCTCAAACAAATATAAGTGAAGAGCGAGAGTGAAATTATTTCTATAAAATCTACACGACATCGTGCTCAAAAAGATATAAGTGAAGTACTAGAGCAACTGATAAGCTCAAAAGATATAAGTGAAGCACATAGAGTATTCTAACAAATTATGATGGAGGTGTGTCTCTCTTAAATAGGTGTGTCCAACAAACAATGATTGTGGCAAACTGAAAGTAAAAGCAAACAAAAACAAACGACGCTCCAAGCAAAACTCATATCATGTGACGAATAAAAATATTGCTTCAAGTTACATACCGATGGATTGAGACGAAAGAGGGGATGCCTTCCGTGGCATCCCCAAACTTAGACGCTTGAGTCTTCCTTAGAATATTACCTTGGGGTGCCTTGGACATCCCCAAGCTTAGGCTCTTGCCGCTCCTTATTCCTTTGTCCATCGTGATAACACCCAAAACTTGAAAACTTCAATCACACAAAACTCAACAAAACTTCGTGAGATCCGTTAGTATAAGCAACATATTGAATGCTTTAGGTACTGTTATAAATTGATTCTTATTTCCTAATTGCATAATATGTACTGTATTCTAACTTCTTCATGGCTATATCCCCCGATACAATCCATAGCATAATCAAAACTGGCAAACTATGCAAGCAAAAACAGAATGTGTCTAAAACAAAACAGTCAGTAGAAATCTGTAGAGAACCTATAATTATGTAACTTTAAAAATTATGAAAAATTAGGAAAACCTAGAAAATTTGTATATCAATACTTTGTAAAAAATTCACATCATTATCACGCTCCAGTAAAAAATGAAAATTCCTGTACTTGAGTCAAAAGTTTTTTTTTTGTTTCAGCATCGATTCTACTCATCTTGTGAGTCATCCCAAAGGCTTTACTTGGCACACACAATAATTTAAACATATAAACATAATCATTACATAGGAAATAATAATTTTATCAAAAATAAACAGGAAGTAAAAAGCAAAAATAAAGATAACTATTGGGTTGCCTCCCAACTAGCGCTATTGCTTTATGCCCCTAGCTAGGCATAATGCATAGTTTCAAGTGTTGTCATCTTTGACACTCCACCCATAAGTAGCTCTCATGATTGATTCATAAGGTGGTTTAATTCCTTTCTAGGGAAGTGTTCCATTCCTTTCTTTAATGCGAATTGGAATCTTATGTTTCCCTCTTTCATTTCAATAATTGCACCTATAGTTCGTAGGAAAGGTCTTCCAAGTATTATGGGACAAGTAGGATTGCAATCAATATCAAGCACAATAAAATCTACAGGCATATAATTTTTATTTCCAATAATGAGCACATTATTGATGCTACCTAGAGGTTTCTTAATGGTAGAGTCCGCAAGATGCAAGTTAAGGGAACAATCTTCAATATTAGTGAGACCAAGCACATCACAAAGAGATTTAGGAATAGTTGAAACACTAGCACCAAGGTCACACAAGGCATTGCATTCATATTTATTTATCTTTATTTTGATAGTAGGTTCCCACTCATCATGCAATTTTCTAGGAATAGAAACTTCAAGCTCAAGTTTCTCATCATAAGCTTTTATCATAGCTTCTACTATATGTTCGGTAAAAGCTTTGTTTTGTTCATAAGCATTGGGTGAGATAATAATGGTTTGAAACAAGGAAATACATTCTACTAAAGAGAAATTATCATAATTAAAGTCCTTATAATCCAAAATAGTGGGCACGTCACTAGTTAAAGTTTTGACCTCTCCAAACCCACGTTTTTCAATTTTAGCATCGAAATCATCACCCTCCAAGCAAACGGGACGCTTCTCAACTAGAGTTGACTCATCTCCAGTCCCTTTATCATTTATATTCAGAGAAGTAAATAAAGATTCAATAGGAGAAGTACCAATCATTTTAAGATCTTCATCATGATTCCGGTAAAAACCGGGTGGAAGAGATTTTTCTAAGAATTCCCGCTTAGCTTTCAACTTAGCGGTCCTCTCCTTAATGCCATTAATAGATATTTGGATAGATTTAATAGTCTCATTAAAATCATGCTTGGGTGGCAAAGCTTTACTTTTAAGAGTTCCTACATCAAGAGCAATTATATCCATGTTTTTAGCCAAGGCATCAACTACATGCAATTTTTCTTTTACCATAGTGTTGAAAACCTTTTGAGAATTAATAAATTCTTTAATTGTGTTCTCAAGATCAGAGGGTATCCTATTAGAATTTGTAGAAGAATTTCCATAAGAATTTCCATAGTTGTTAGAGGAATTACCGGGATACGGTCTAGAATTGAAATTTCCTCTATAAGCATTGTTATTGAAATTATTTCGCGAGACAAAGTTCACATCAATAGCATCATTATTTTGCTCAATAAAAGTAGACAATGGCATATTATTGGGATCAACATGAGCATTTTTACTAGCAACCATATTCATGAGAGCATCCACTTTTTCACTCAAAGTAGCGATTTCTTCAACAGAATTTACCTTCTTACCGGTTGGAGCTCTTTCGGTATGCCATTGAGAATAATTTGTCATAATGTTGTCCAGAAGTTTTGTGGCCTCTCCTAAGGTCACATCCATAAAGGTACCACCTGCAGTAGAATCTAGAAGATTTCTAGACACAAAGTTTAGTCCATCATAGAAGTTTTGGATAATCATCCACAAATTTAACCCATGAGTGGGACAATTTCTTATCATCAATTTCATTCTCTCCCAAGCTTGTGAAACATGCTCTAGATCTTTCTCTTTAAAATTCATTATTTGATTTCTAAGGGAGATGATTTTAGCAGGAGGAAAATACTTGGCAATAAAAGCATCTTTACACTTATCCCATGTTCCAATACTATTACGTGGTAAAGATGAAAACCAAGCTTTAGCTTTATCTCTTAGTGAAAAAGGAAATAATTTTAATTTCACAATATCATTATCCATATCCTTTTTATTTTGCATATCACATAATTCAACAAAGGTATTAAGATGTGACGCGGGGTCCCCATTACAACTTCCCGAAAATTGATCCTTCGTGATAAGATTTAGCAATGTAGCATTAATATCAAAAGCCTCGGCACTAGTGGCAGGTGGTATAGGAGTACTAATAAAATCATTGTTATTAGTATTTGAGAAGTCACACAACTTAGTAGTATCTTGAGATATGGTGACCGAACAAGCAAAGTAACAAGCAGGACAAGTAAACTAATAACAAGCAAAGATAAATATTTTTGTATTTTTGATTTTTATGAAACAAACTAAATATAACATCAAATAAAAAGATAAACAAGTGAATGAAAATTTGTGTGAAGTTACTTGATAGTTGGTGATGATATTCCCCGGCAATGGCGCCAGAAATTCTTCCTGATACTTGTGATCTGCGTTGGGTTTTCCGTGAAGAGGAACGGGTAATTGCAGCACAAAGTGGGTAAGTATTTCCCTCAGTTATGAAACCAAGATTTATTGAACCAATAGGAATATCAATCCTCAACCGTATTCAGCGGCGGCACACAAAAGAACAAATAACTTGCACCCAACGCGGGCAAGAGGGTTGTCAATCCCCTTGATCTCATTATTTGCAAGCGAATGAGTTGTGTTGATAATTGTAGATAATTCTAAATTGAAAAAAAAAATAGAAGGTAAATAAAGGCAGCAAGGCAATAATAGTGTCTGTAAATTTATAAGTGAATAGACCCGGGGGCCATATTTTTACCTAGCGGCATCTCTCATGTAGGCAGCATACGGTGGGTACCAAATTATTGTTGGGCAATTGATAGAAAAGCGGATAGTTATGCAATTTTCACGGCAATGATCATGTGTATATAGGCATGACGTCCATAAACAAATAGGCCAACTCCGGCCTGCACCTATTACTATTACTCCACTCATCGACCACTATCCAACATGCATCTAGAGTATTAAGTAAAACAGAGTAATGCATGGAGAACGATGACATGGTGTAGACAAAGTAAACTCAAGCAATATGAATAAATCCCATCGTGTTATCCTTAGTAGCAACAACACAAAGACGTGTCTTGTCCCTTTCTGTCACTGGGATATAGAGCACCGTCAGGTTGAACCTATCACAACGCACCCCTCCCACTGAAGATAGATCAATCTACTTGGCCAAAGCACATCGATAGATCAGAGAGAATTACGAAGCTATAATGATCATGCAAATAAAAATCTTAATATTCAGAGGTGACTCAAATACTTTTCATGAATAATCTAGACATAAGCCCACAATTCATCGGATCCCAACAAACACACCGCACAGTAGGATTACATCGGATAGTTCAAAGCGAAGATGCGATGATGCTGACACACGAACGCGTCACGCATACCCTCAACGCCGGGGGTGATGCACCGCAGCTCACGTCGAAGGAGGCCCGTCCGGAAGCGCGGTACGCAAGCAATCCGGCGGGCGCTTTTGAAACCCGACGCACCGCTTCTCCGGGATGGAACCCGTCAGGAGTCACGGATGGACGATGGGCTGCCCTAGGTCGATTCGCTCGCCCCTAGGGCCTCGAGGTTCGCCGTCCTGCAACAAGAAGAACGAACGAAGAACGAGAAGAAAGATACAAGGGAGAGGGATAAAAGTAGGGTAAAAAGATGTAGATGTGTTTGTTCGATTGTGTGTTGTTTCAATCGGCCATCACCTCTTCTATTTAAGAGGGGGTTGGACTTCCCGTACAAGACATGGACCCAAATTTCCGTCCAAAGGGTCAAAAATACTAGCCAAACTCGGACTCTTCAAAATCTGTCTGAATCTGCGTGAACGGCAAGCGGTAGTACCGCTTCTTGGCACGGTAGTACCGCCCAAGCGGTATTTCCGGGTATTAGTACCGCGCCACTTCCGCGCGGGTGTCCAGAAGTGTTTTTTAAGCGGTAGTAGGGCGGTAGTAGAAGAGCGGTACTACCGCTTATGGGAGCGGTACTACCGCCCTCTGCTATAGCAGTATCTTATAACAGTTGTAACTTTTGCATACGATCTCGGATTGAGACGATTTCTATATCAAAATCAACCGATTCGACGAGACGAAGACAATCCGTGTAGATCATTTTCTCATATGAGGTCGTCTTGGGGGCTTAATCAGTCGAATAGTGTTCTGGATACAAAATCTCAGTACTTCGAACACAACTTCGGCCTTAGAGATGAGATCGGATGGCTATGGCCCAAATATCAAAGTTTCACCTTTCGACGATACGGAACTTCCTCACTTTGAGCACTTTTCCATTTGAGGCCTTCTTAATTATGTTTTTGACCATGCCAAAATCTGGTGTCAACACATGCCCCCCTGTTTTTCGGCAAAACTTGTGTGCCGAAAAATAACTTGCACAATGCTTTTTCTAAGGACGATGTCAACACTCCATCGGACATTTATGTTCTTAGGGCGATAATCATATATCGGCCATGTTTGCTCTTAGGGCGATAATCATATATCGGCCATGTTTGTTCTTAGGGCGATAATCATATATCGGCCATTGCCTATTTAGGCTTCTTGCCACACACTCGGGTGGTACTTCTTCAAATATTTGCCATTAAGAGCTCGAGGCAGCAATGTTCCTTGTATGGATTCCACCAAATATGAATTTCCGGGAACTATTCTTGCAATCCCGAAAGGACCTTCCCAACTTGGAGACCACTTCCCGAATTTTTTTGTCTTTCGAACCAATTGGTAGAATCACCTTCCACACGAGGTCGCCAACCTTTGTTGCACCATGCCTTGAGATTCTATGCGCCCACAAAGCCTCGGACAATAGCTCATGCCATCTTCTCGGATTATCCTCAATCTTCTTCTTGATGAGCTTGATCAATATCTTATTGCTAGACTCAGCTTGTCCATTGGCTTGAGCATAATACGGGGAGGAATTGAGCAACTTTATCTTATATGATTCGGCAAATTCTCTAACTTGATGTGACATGAAAGATGAACCTTGATCCGTAGTTAATGTTTGCGGAATACCGAATCTATGAATAATGTGCTCACTTATGAATTGAATTACCTCCGTATGTGTCATATTCTTGAGAGGTATTGCTTCAGACCATTTAGTAAAATAATCAGTTGCCACCAACACGAACCGATGCCCCTTTGAAGAGGAAGGATGAATTTCTCCAATAAAGTCTAATCCCCAACCTCTAAAAGGCCACGGCTTGATAATAGGATGTAACATAGCAGCGGGAGCCAGCTGAATATCACCAAACTTTTGACAAGCTTCACATCCTTTATAATACCTGAAGCAATCGTTGATCATCGTCGGCCAATAAAATCCAGCATGTCGTAATAACCACTTCATCTTGGGGGCCGACTGATGAGTGCCGCAAATTCCTTCATGAACCTCTCCGATAGCAATTCTCGCTTGGTCTTCGTCCAAACACTTCAAGAGAACATCTTCAACCGTTCGGCGATAAAGACCATCGTCTCTCATTGTATATTTGAAAGCCATGTGCCGAACAGCCCTGTCCACCCTTCCACTCAGATTGCACAAGTAATCAATAATGGGCTTCCTCCAGTCATGATTTTCATCTGCATTAGATTTATTGTTAGTGACCGAATCAGTGGGCTCTGGTTCGGTCTCTCCTATGTTAGCAAGACAAGACATCGGCTTTAGAGAGATATGAAACATGCCATGATCGACATGATAGCCGGATGCTTGTTGTGCCAACTCGTTTGCTCTCCAATTATCATGTCTAGATATATGAGCAATGCTAAAATGATCCAAAGTAGAAATTATATCTAGACATTTATCAAGATAAACATTAAGTGATTCGTCTAAACATTGAAAAACTTTGGATACTTGTTGTACTACTAATAACGAATCACCAAAAGCCTCAATATGTGTAGCACCTATAGCAAGCAACATCTCTAAGCCGAATAACAATGCTTCATATTCGGCTTGATTATTTGTGCAAAAATATTCTAAGCGGCATGAGGCTTAAAAAACAGCACCATGAGGAGATATATAAGCAATACCAACACCTTGGCCGTTGCTACAGACTGAACCATCAAAATATAATCTCCATGGTACTAACGAGACAAGGTTTATATCAATATCTTGCTTGTCATTAATCCGATGCTCAACGATAAAATTAGCAACACTTTGGCCTTTCATGGATTTTAGAGACTCATAAGCCAAATCATACGCAACTAAAGCATAAGCCCATTTACCAATTCTACCACTAAGAATTGGTCTATGCAACATGTATTTAATGACATCAGTTTGACAAGCTACTATGCAAGCACTTGGTACTAGATAATGTCTCAATTTTGTGCAAGCACAGTATAAGCATAGGCATAATTTTTCAATAAATGTATACCTTGTCTCAGCATCCAATAGGCGTCGGCTCAAATAAGTGATAGCATGCTCTTTTCCTTCGGTTTCTTGAGTCAAAACAGCTCCAATAACGCCTTCCTCGGCTGCAATGTAAAGTCTAAATGGCTCTCTATGCTTGGGCGCCTTCATCACCGGAGGAGTGCACAAATAATTCTTAATCATATCAAATGCTTCTTGTTGTTTTGCCCCCCAAGTAAAATCAACATCATTCTTCAACCGAAGGATATGAGTAAATGCATCAACCTTCCCTGACAAATTAGCTATGAACCTCCTCAAATAATTGACGTTGCCAAGGAATTTTTGCATATCTCTCTTGCATGTTGGAGCCTCCACTTTTTGTATAGCTTCTATCTTTTTGGGATCAATCTCTATGCCATCTTCATGAATAATGAAATCCAAAAACTTACCAGCCGACACGCCAAACGCACACTTCAAAGGATTCATCTTCAGCCCATATTTCTTCATCCTCTCAAAAGCTAAACGCAAATCGGCTAAGTGAGATTCAAAAGCATACGATTTGACAACAATATCATCAATATAGACTTCAAGTATAACACCGAGTAAATCATGAAAGATCAAATTCATAGCCCTTTGATATGTGGCGCCGGCATTCTTCAATCCAAAGGTCATCACTGTCCACTCAAATAATCCAAGGAAACGGGGCACCGAAAAGCCGTTTTGGACATGTCCTCTTCGGCCATGAAAATTTGGTTGTACCCCGCATTTCCATCAAGAAAGCTAATAACCTTATGTCCAGAAGCATCATTAATAAGCATGTCGGCTATAGGCATAGGATACTCATCTTTGGGCGTAGCTCTATTCAAATCTCTGAAATCAATGCACACCCTCAACTTGCCGGAGCCTTTCTTTTCCACTGGCACAATATTAGAAATCCACTCGGCATACCTGGGGATGAATTCCATGGTAAAGGTATCAATGGCATGGTTGAAGAATATGAATGATGTGCTAACCGAAGATTATTTTTTGTGGACGAAAACCTTCGGCTTAATTTCTTATGAGATTCTTTCTCCTTCTTCACTTTTGTTGTACTTGTTACAATAGAAGCTTGCACATTATTTTCTGTTTGACTGCTCTTCTTGGGAACCCATGCCATGTTCTTCTTTCTCAGTTCATGTGCACTAAGCTTTTGTAATTCCTTCTTTTGCCAATACGATAAGCCGACTGGGCGCCTCAGCTGTGATTCTTGTTCAAGCAATGGCAATTCTTTTCTAACCTTGTGCACTCTCATCTTCTTTTGTTCAGATTTGGCATCTTGATTTTGAACATTTGCTTGCTCGACTTCTTTGCCTTTAGTAGCCAATGTTAACACTTTAATTGGCTCTTTATCATTTAAAATAAAATCTGAAGTGGCACACGTACGACCATCTTTTTTGACTCGATATACTTGCCTGACCACCTCTTTCTTCTTTCTTGAGCTCCGGACCGATTCCTTTTGAGTGAAACGGTCTTGGTTATGTAATTGTTCATCAAATGTTGATCTTCTTGGAGCTGCATAATCTTGATGAGATGGTTCAAAATAAGATGAATAATGTGCCCTTGAATTATACCTGACCCGTGGTGGATATTGATTCGTATAAGCACAGGGAGGTATCCATGGCATTGGCATTGACGTCCCAAAATATGGATATGAATACAACGCATTGAAATTTCCCTTCTGCCAATACCGTTCTTTAGATTCGCGCCTAGGGGGTAATCTTGATGCTTTTGAATTACTTGGCCGATAAGCAATCTTTTCCTCACTTATCTTCTGATATTTTTCCAACAGCTGCGCGAAAGTGACTTTCAGCTTTTTACCTTTGCGTTTACTTCGGCCTTTGCTTTCTTTGGTTGTGCTTGCATCGATCATTGGATTTTCTTGTTACCCCCCAGTGCTTGGCGTCTTCACCGTAACTTTGATAGAACCATTGCCTTCAAGAATATCATCATTGTACTCATGAATAATTTTTGCACTTGAAAGCTTGATCCTATCACCTGCAGCTTTTACCTTCTTGTCTTTAAATGGATCGCCTTGAAGCAGCCGATGCAAAAATCTTTTTGCCATCAGGACCAATAGGAATAGCCTGGTCATCCCTTGGTGTTTTAACAAGTCTCAATCGTCCGCTATCAATGGCCGATTTAACTATTTGACGAAACATATTGCAGTCCTCAAAATTATGCTTGAACGAATCATGCAACTTACAATACATTCGTCCTTGGATTGATGGCTTTACACGGTGATCAAGAATTCTAATATAATCATTCTTCAGCAACAAATCAAAAATCTGATCACACATGTTTGAATTGAAGGTAAACCTTTTATTTTCTAGCCGATCTTGCTGTGAGAACGGCTTTGGAGTTAAGCAAACGAATGGTTCAGATTTGGCACCCCATTCGGCTATGCATTGTGTCTCGCACTCTATCTCCGATGACTTTGGATAAGATATTGCAATAGCATCGGTTTTCTCAAAAGATTCAAACCTTGGCTTTATGTTTCTGAAATCAAAATTGTTATAACATATATGTCTCATTTGAGACCAAATGTAAGCCAAGTATGAAATAAGCAAAGCTACCCATGCATATATAAACATTAAATAAGACAATGGGAAGTACTTTGACTGCGATAGTAAATCTTTATCGGTCTCTATAAATGGTGCAATGGGTTGACCAATTTTGTTGCTAACAACTAAATCACCCTCCTTCATTGGTCTTTCAAAAGTATTTATGATAATTTTTCCAATAGATGCATCAACAATAAAGTTGTGACCAAATCTAAAAATAGGTGAATCACTTGGTAGACATACCTCTTCATACACGTTGGGAGAGTATGACGGTTGTAACACTTGAATAATACTTTGATCCACTTTTGAATGACTCTCCAACGCTTTATTCTCATCTTTTCCTTGATTCCGTGCTTCATCACTCGAATGATCTTCAAGTGAACTTTGCTCAGCTGCACGCTTGTGTTCTTGATGTTCATCATTAACCAAACTTTGTTCGGCCATATTACTTTGTTCTTGATGCTCATCAATTTCCTTGGCACGGAACTCGTAGGGCAGGAAATAGGTTCCCTCAACTTCAGAAGAATCAAGCACAGCTGTTTTGTGCTTGCCATGCCCTTTCTCAATGGTGCTTGCCTCTTTGGATTTGATGGATTCGGAATACATACTAGTTGATTCGGCTTTTCCAGCCGAAGAACTTTCACTCTTCGAATCATCATTCTTTTCATTGGCTCCTATAATTGGCAAGACTTCTTCTGTAGTTGATTCGGTACATGTAATGTTTGATTCGGCCTTTTCAATAACCGAAATAACTTTGTTACCTGAATCAATACTTTTCTCTTTTTGAATTTGCAAGGCTTCTCGCTCTTGTCTAATTTTAGCCCACATCTCAGCTTGGTGAGCTTTAAATTTTTTCATCTCAATTTCTATCCAATCCTCATGAGATTGCCCCCCAATGCTTTGAGACTCTTTCGGCAATGAAACTTGAGTGTTGCCGAAACTTTGCAATTGTTTAGGGGGTATATAGCATGCTGCAACAGTAGGTGAAGACATATGCATTGGTGTAGAACTATATTTTTCCTCGCATAGTCTATCAATTGGCAATGATTCATCTTCATACAAAACTCTAGCTTTTATTGCATCATAATCAGGAAACAACCCCTTTTCATGTTGTTCAAGGCAAAGAGCACTAATCCTGTTATTTTGGGCTAGCCTCTTTTTTAACGAAGCCACGTCAGCTTCTGTAAGGAATTGCTCCATAGTATTTTCATATTCTTTCGGCAATGAGGTGTTGCCGAAATTTTGCAATTGTGTAGAGGATGCATTATATGCTACAACATTAGATGAAGGCATGTATGCTCCTGCAAATTTATCACTTATTCGGCTATGACCATGAAGGTGTGAAGCCGAATTATGAATATCAACAGTTGCATACGGTGCTGACACATTACTAGTATGAGGTGTAGCATATGATGGTTGATGGTAATTGGCCGAATAACTAGTAGTAGCATAGCCAATTCCACTATCCACCGGCACATTTGAATTAACATATTGCAAGTTAGGTGCCGATGAATAAAAAGGTGAAACACTTTTTTGCATATTATTGAAAGTTCCAACATGAGGTGTTTCAACTTGATTACCCAAACTCATCATGTTGTTCATCGGCATATGGATTTCTGGGGTTGCCGATGCATGAGAGTTGGAATACATATGGTGCATGTTACTAGTATCATAAGAAGTTGAAGCTTGTAAATTACTTTGAATCGGCCCTTGCACATAATTAGATGTATAATTGACAAAACTAGGGTTGGCCGATAGAGCATACTCATTGAATGATCTAGTAACACCATATGAATTATTTGCATCTACATGAGGGGATTGAGTATTCATATTACCTTTGTAGATTGCAAACCCTAGATGACGATCTCTTCGTAGCAAGAACGGGCCGGAGACCGTTCAAAGCTTCGTCCCCAGCGGAGTCGCCTAAAAAGTGTGTTGACACACAAACGCGTCACGCGTACCCTCGACGCCGGGGGTGATGCACCGCAGCTCACGTCGAAGGAGGCCCGTCTGGAAGCGCGGTACGCAAGCAATCCGGCGGGCGCTTTTGAAACCCGACGCACCGCTTCTCCGAGATGGAACCCGTCAGGAGTCACGGATGGACGATGGGCTGCCCTAGGTCGATTCGCTCGCCCCTAGGGCCTCGAGGTTCGCCGTCCTGCAACAAGAAGAACGAACGAAGAACGAGAAGAAAGATACAAGGGAGAGGGATAAAAGTAGGGTAAAAAGATGTAGATGTGTTTGTTCAATTGTGTGTTGTTTCAATCGGCCATCACCTCTTCTATTTAAGAGGGGGTTGGACTTCCCGTACAAGACACGGACCCAAATTTCCGTCCAAAGGGTCAAAAATACTAGCCAAACTCGGACTCTTCAAAATCTGTCCGAATCTGCGTGAACGGCAAGCGGTAGTACCGCTTCTTGGCACGGTAGTACCGCCCAAGCGGTATTTCCGGGTATTAGTACCGCGCCACTTCCGCGCGGGTGTCCAGAAGTGTTTTTTAAGCGGTAGTAGGGCGGTAGTAGAAGCGCGGTAGTACCGCTAGAGCGGTACTACCGCTTATGGGAGCGGTACTATCGCCCTCTGCTATAGCAGTATCTTATAACGGCTGTAACTTTTGCATACGATCTTGGATTGAGACTATTTTTATATCAAAATCGACCGATTCGACGAGACGAAGACAATCCCTGTAGATCATTTTCTCATATGAGGTCGTCTTGGGGGCTTAATCAGCCGAATAGTGTTCTGGATACAAAATCTCAGTACTTCGAACACAACTTCGGCCTTAGAGATGAGATCGGATGGCTATGGCCCAAATATCAAAGTTTCTCCTTTCGACGATACGGAACTTCCTCACTTTGAGCACTTTTCCATTTGAGGCCTTCTTAATTATGTTTTTGACCATGCCAAAATCTGGTGTCAACAGATGATCATTGTATTGAAGATCAAGAGATAGAGAGATTGTCATCTAGGTACTAGCTATGGACCCATAGGTCTGTGGTGGACTACTCACACATCATCATGAGGGCAGCAAGGTTGATGAAGAAGCCTTTCGTGATCGACCCCCCCTCCGGCAGGGTGCCGGAACGGAGCTCCAGATGGCCTCGCGGCGAAACAGAGACTTGCGGCGGCGTAAAAAGGGTTTCGGGACTGCCTCTAGGGTTTTTGCAATATTATAGAATTTATAGGCTAGAGAGGGGCGTCGGGAGACGCCCGAGGGGGCCACCACACATCAGGGCGCCCCACATGGCGCGCCCTGTTGCGTGTTGGTGCCCTCGTGCGGCCTCCGGTCTCCTCCCGAAGCTTCCAGATATTCGTTTGGTCCAGAAAAAATCATAAAAAAGTTTCGTGGCAATTGGACTTCATTTGGTACTGTAAACTTGAAAAGTGAAAAACATGCAGAAAACAGCAACTGGCAATAGGCACTGGGTCAATAGGTTAGTGCTCAAAAAAATTATAAATTGGTAAATAAAGACCCAAAAAGTATCCTAGAATGATAATATATTAGCATGGAACAATCAAAAATTATAGATACGTTGGAGACGTATCATTCAACACAGACCTACGGGTCCGTAGTTAGTACCTAGATGTCTCTCTCTCTATGTTCTTTGTTGCCATGATCACCGCGATTCCCGCGGTGATCTATCTTATGTAATCACTCTTTGCGGTGTATTTGTTGGGATCCGATAAATTGTGGGTTTATGTTCAGATTATTCATGAAAAAGATTTGAGTCTCCTCTGAATTCTTATTTGCATGATTATTATAGCTTCGTAATTCTCTCCGATCTATTGGTTTAGTTTGGCCAACTAGATTGGTTTATCTTCAGTGGGAGAGATGCGTTGTAGTGGGTGCAATCTTGCGGTGCTTTATATCCCAGTGACAAAGTAGGGGACAAGACACGTATTTGTATTGCTACCACTGAGGGTAAAACGATGGGGTTTATTCATATTAATTGGATTTACTTTGTGTACGTCATGTCATCATTCTCCAAGCATTACTATGTTTCACTTAATACTCTAGATGCATGCTGAATAGCGGTCGATGAGTGGAGTAATAGTAGTTGATGCAGGCAGGAGTCGGTCTACTTGTTTATGGACGTGATGCCGATATGCATGATCATTGTTGTGAATAAATATTGTATAACTATGTGTTTTTCTATCAATTGTCCAACAGTAATTTGCCTACCCACCGTATGCCTTCTTTGAGAGAGAAGCCTCTAGCGAACACTATGGCCCCCGGGTCTATTCACAAATATATTTACGAACGCTCTCATTTCCTTGCTGTCATTATTTACTTTTTATTTATTTTCTATTTTCTATTTATCCAACATCATCTACACTACTTATCGCTTGCAAGTAACGAGTTTAAGGGGATTGATAACCCTCTTGCCCGCGTTGGGTGCAAGTGTGTGCTCTTTTGTGTGTAGGCGCTGAAGACGGGAAGTTGTGTGATCCTCCTATTGGTTCGATAACCTTGGTTCTCACTGAGGGAAATACTTATCTATATTATGCTGCATCATCCATCCTCTTTGGGGAAAAACCCAACGCAGATCACAAGTTTCAAGATGACCTGGCTGAATTTCAGCTGATCAGAGCAAAATCCAGGAGGATTGTTTGGGGCGGTGGTGACCGGCTGACCGCCGCAGTGCACGCGTGGTGAGTGCACATGGTACAGTAGGGTAAGTAGGGCCTTTTTTCCTGGATTGTGCTCGTCCATCTTTCATCCTCTTGTTTAGGACCGTCTGTGCTCGCTTTGGCATCACTTTGGAGTATAGGACAGGGAGAGTGTGGGTTTTCTCGTGTTCTCGGTGGACTGGACTCTCCTGGATGTTGCATCGGCGTGTAGACGTGGGTGATGAACTAATGATACCATGATGGGATGGCAACCGCCCGCTCTAGTAGTTGGTGGTTAACAGGATCCGTCAGTCAGTGCAACGGAATCTCACTCTTGTCTTTGTTTTTAGGGGAAATGTTGCTGCCATTAATTAACCAACAAAGCTTAGAATGTCATCCGAGATAACATCCAACACACAATCCAGGGGAACCCCGACCCACACCATACAATTCATCACCTACACCAACTCTAGCTAACTTGTGTGCAGCAACATTCGCCACACGACTAACCCAAGACACTTTAAACTCGCTCCTCGACAGGAGCATCTGCTTGGTCTCGTGGATCCAAGGTCCTACTGCAGAGTAGTTTTGCCCGGGCTGGTTTATTTTTGCACAACAGCCTTACATTCGAGCTCAACGTGAACCTTGTCTGCTCCACTGCCAACTGCACAACCCTCCTGCAAGCGAACACCTCTGCCACCTCTAGGTCTGCAGCGCTCGGGAAGAAGTGGCATGCTCCAGCAATAAACGCTCCGGCATGATCAAGCAACACTCCCCCCCCCACGCCACCTCTGTGTCCTCCCTTAGCCATAGACCATTTGCATTCACCTTAACCCAACCCTCCTCTGGCACATCCCATCGCTGAGTTTGCTTGGAAATTACATCACGTACCTTGGGAATGTGAGATTTTCTCCACTCATACATATGGGACACAATGGCCTCCATGATTCATGTGGTGGTGCGATCTTGCGCCCATCCCACGTGTCGTTCCTGGCAAGCCACGGTCCATAGGTCGCTTGAACCATGTCCTCGTGTTCATCATCAGTCCCACCAGCAAACCAGTTCAGCAACCATCAAGCCAGCTCCCTTTGGGAGTCAAGTTGGGTCGGCGGACCTTTGATATCAATTCCATTCTCCTGTCGCATGAGTTGCCTGAATCGGGTTGAATGATGGCAGGTCCAAAACCGATGCAGGATCGTTTCCTCTCTTCCACAGGCGACACAGAAGACACCTGGCTTGATCCTAGGATGATGTAGTTCAGACCCAACAGCTAGACCATTTTGAATAGCTCTCCACATATGAATTTTTGCCTTGTCTGGTGTGTTCGAATACCAAAGAGCCATATACCTGTTGTGTCTATCGACATCGACATCCGAAGATGGCAAGCCGATCTAACATTGGAAATCCTGGTATTCGCAAAGTTCCATGCAAAGAAATCATCAGTACCAGGACCTCCAACAACGATTTTTTTGATATCCGCTGCACGAGACTCCATGAACATCGACTCCCCCTTGGCAGAATCCCAATCATTCCCTTCCGCATCAAGGAGGTCCGCAACTTTTGTGACTCCATGGGCGTATCGCTGACCCAGTGGCCGCAAGTACCCACTCCTCGGAATTCAGTTGTCGTGATGAATGTTGGTCTTTGATCCATCTCCTATCCTCCAAACCAGTCCTTCACGAAGCAGGTCACGCACATACACAATGCTCCTAAAAGTGTAGGACGCATTCAAAGGACAAGAAGCAGTGAAAATAGAATCATCCTTGAAGTAACGGGCTTAAGCACCTTAGCACAAAGAGAGGACGGGGTTGTCAGAATTCTTCAAGCTTGCTTCGCCAATAGGGCTTGATTAAACGCCTCCGGGTCATGAAAACCAAGTCCACCCTCCCTCTTGAATGCACACATCTTCTCCCAGGATATCCAATGCACCTTCCATCACCATTCATTGCACCCCACCAGAATTTCGAGGAGATCGATATCAAATTCCGGCACGTTTTCTTTGTGAGATGAAAACAACTCATGGTGAAGGTCGGTGTGGCCTGCATTCCTGATTTAACAAGCACCTCCCTGGTAGCCTTCGATAATCCTTGGCCCTTCCAACCCGTAACTTTTCCTTTCGAACTTTCCGTCATGTACTTGAACGTGCCCCCCTTAGACCTACCAACATGTGTTGGCAATCCAAGGTAACGTTCACTCAGAGCTTTCGATTCAATTCCCACCACTTGTTTCAATTGGTCTTTCTTCTCATTAGAACAACCCTTCCCAAAGAAGATTGATGTTTTCTGAAGGTTAACTCTCTGTCCGGATGCCTCCTCATATTTAAGAAGAATGTTGCGCAGCTCCAGCATGCAATCATCAGTCCCTTCCAGAAAAACAATGTTGTCATCAGCAAATAACAAGTGAGTGACATGGGGACTAGTGCTCCCAAAGACACCCCCTTGATCAACTTATCCTGTTGAGCACAGGAAGTAAAGCAGAGAAGCCCTCCACACAGAACAGGAACATATGTGATGATAGAGGGTCTCCCTTTCGCAGTCCGCGTGAGGGGAGAAAACGCCTAGAGAGCCCACCATTTAACTTGACAAAGAAGCTTGCAGTTGTAACACATCTCATGACCATCTCTATCCACGGAGACGCAAAACCCATTTGAGCCATCATTTGAGCTAGAAAAGCCCATTCTGCCCGGTCATAAGCCTTCACCATATCTAGTCTCACCGCGCACAATCATAGGCAACAAGCACATTGTCAGTAATTAACCGTGCAGGAACGAATGCACTTTGCTCCTCAAAAATCAGAATGGGTAGAATCACCTTCAGCCTGTTAGCCAGAACCTTTGTTGCAATCTTGTACAACACGTTGCATAAATTTATAGGTCTGAATTGTGTCATCAACTCCTGACTTTGGGGATCATCACAATCACCGTGGCGTTGAAAGAGTCCGGTGTGGCCGCACCATTCAAGAAATCACGCACAGTCGTACACATATCAGCTCGCACCAAAGAGCAGTGCCTTTGGTAGAACATCGCCGGTAGCCCATCCGGACCAGACGCTTTCGTCGGCCCCATTTGAAACAAAGCCTCTTCAATTTCCTCATCAGTGATATCAGCAACAAGCTTTGCATTCATCTCGTCTGACACCGCCGTTGCAATGTTCTCCAACAAGGCAGCAGCACCAACCGAGCCCTCCGAAGTGAATAAATTTTCATAAAAGCTGTCCGCCACCTCTCGCGTATCATCATCCACAACACATCTTGATCCATCATCCTTCACAACCGCTCTCACCGTATTTTTCCTCTTTCTATGCGTAGCTCTGTTCCGAAACTACTTAGTACTAGCAGGCAAAGGCGCGGCGGCACGCCGCGCCCGTCAGGAAGCTCGTATGTGAGGCACTGTTGTTTGTTTTTATGGAAGACAGAAGGCAGTAGCTTGGATTTACTTAGCAGTTTCATGCAGCTGATTCTTGAATTTCAGGAAAAAAAATATTCTTTCAACTTTTTTGTAAGCATGAGTATGTTTCTCTCTAGAATGCGCTGGAGAAGAGGTGGGGAAAAAACTGAAAACTGGAGTATCTTGTTTTAGTGGACCATGGCTCTGGCGCAAACAACTACTACCATCATATGCTAATGTTGCAGCTTGTACAATAGATGAGCTTTTAATGGGCATAACATAACATTTATAGAATATCGGTACACAACAGGAAGGTCCAAGGCTGGTAAACAAAATCTACAACTTCAGTTGTTGTACACAATTGCCAACCAAAACATGTACTACTACAATGAAGTGACTGTAGTCAAGTTGCCAGAAGCTGATATCCATTTGCATCAAATTCTTTTATAATAACATAACAGACCAGGAAACATAACAATTGGTGATCCATTATTAGTAGAAGGGGGGGGGGGGAATAGCTGCAGTACGAAATAACTAAATTTGCTTTTACCTGATGAACACTTCCAAAACAGAACAAAGTGTAATTATAGAAAACGGATATGCATGAATTCAGGTAATCCTTGATAATTTATGCAATTGCAATGAATCGTCTCGTTTTGGTGCAGCTGCTGGGCACTACACAGAGAGAAAGATAAAAAGAACATAACAATCCTCACAAGAGAAGTGGGGCCTTTCCATGCCGGTGCAGATTGGGTGACCGCAAGCCAAAATGAGGCCATGTCTATCTGTCTGAAGACATGTTTAGCTGTCTAGACTAACTGATAAGAGTAAATATACTCAATGCTTGTACTTGATTAAAAGGGACGCAACAACCAAAAAGAAAAGAAAAAAAGCAGAGCTGCAAAAGACCCCCACCATTTCCAGTTTACACATTATTGTTAAGGATGGCCCAAAATATATTTGTATCATCATTACTTAATTTTTTATTACTATACATCATATGATAAATTGATTACTGATGGAAAATGAATCTACAAACATTGACCTGGAAGTGCATTTACGAAAGAAGATAAGCCAGACTCTGTAGATATTAGTTGTTGGGTACTGACTGTTCTACTCGTGAGTATCACTATTAGGAAGAACACATCTTGTAAACAAAGTAAAAAGGGAAGAATCTTCACACACACGTACCCTGGTTCAGACTTCAGACGTTGATTGGAAATGCACACTCGCATGCATACTGAACAAATAGAACAGGGGGATTTGATTCAGCCCATTCACCAATCTAGGTTCTCTAAAGTTTCCGCGGAAGTACCGACTACCCAGACATGGACTTGGACAAATGAGGAATTATCTACTCTTTTTACTGCCCAATCGAATGCTCTAGAACCACTGGTTCATTCAGTGAAGAATGCTGTATTCATAAACGGGGCCAACAATGTTCGCCGACTCCTGTCAATTGTAGCACTGAATCATTAATCATACGTACAGAGAAAAAAAAAACACCAAACATTGAAACCACATGAAACCTGTAATGTGATAGAACCGTAGCTACTGTATGAGTTTGCCACTGCATCCAAATGACTAAATCGTGAACCTCATTTGAGCACCATCAAAAGAAACATTTAGAGCAAAGGAGAGAAGGGGTGGTCAGACCAGCCTCGCCATTCCGCGTACGCCCTTGCCAAGCCCCACCATTGGTGCTTCCTGTTCTCCATCCTCGGTGCTCGTCAACTATAGAGAGAGAAAGGGAATGGTCCACAGAGAAGGGAGAGGCCCCCGACTGTATCAGCGACAGAGCCGAGGAGACCAAGTCGAGAGCGCGTTGTACATACATCAGTCATAGCAAAAGCGAGCGCAGGCTAGCCTCCTACCTCCTATCCCGTGGTTGCGCGATGACTGGCCGGCCGTGGCGCACGACGACGGCGTCGTGCGGGCCTAGCTGCAGCTACGGGGAGAGAATTGAGAGGAAGGGAGGAGCGGGGAGGTGGGACGGTGGGAGGAGGACGTGGGCGACCGACTGATGAGATTTTTCTGGAGAGGCACGGGATAGGCCCGGAACGCACAGAAATATCTAGCGACCCAATCGGCAAGCAGAAAACAAGGGTTAACCTGCTGGAAACCATTTACACGCGTCAATGCGCCGTGACACCTCAAATTAAGATTCATCCCAGGCGGGCTAGCTTAGTAGCTTTAATATTTTGTTATATTTTGACCCCCGACCATTAGCCAATCCACTCGGGAACGCTGCCTGTACACGATCTCCTCTCGTTGGTAGACTTCCCGCGGCTGAGCCTCAATATCACGGACCTCCAGTGAGTGTCCTGGTTGAGACGGATGGATGGACACGTTGCGATTCCGTTCGAGGCGCAGGCTCGTGACGGCGGCGAGCGCTCTGGATGAGCGGCAGGAGTAGCGTGAAAGCGCGATGGTGCCCAACGGTGGCTCGGTCGGTCGGTGGGACGGACGCGTCCCTCCCTGGCAGGCATGCAATGTACGCCAAGGGCACAGGTTGGCTGGCGTTGGAATTGCGCTTGCTGCGTACCAGCTCACCCACCCACACACACACACACAATCGATAATGCTCGAGGTGGTTGGACGTCATCGACGTACGCTTTCATCTGGACCGTCCATACAGGACGCCTGCGCCGGAACGACAGCTTCGGGCTTGTGCGCAACACGCCCTGTACCGAGCTCAGTTTCTTTTTTCCTCTGTTGGTTCAGCTGTTGTATCTGACGCCCGGATGTCTTGACATTTTTTGTCAAATAAATGGAGCAGCAGTTGACATCCGACACCACCCACTGTTTGAAGACTAGCAATTGATGAAACTAGTTCCCATGATGAACAATAAAGTACACAACATACGCGTGCTTCTTCTCTTGGATAATGACAATAACAACGGTTCCTCGCGACAACAGAAAACGAAGATCTGACTGGACGTCAAGTACAAGGATCAGCCGTGCGCTGTCATCAAGACATGATGGTCAAGTGGAGAGATTATAGATTGCTAGTAGTGCAGAACCAAAGCAACAAAACGCAACTTGACAGGCAACATAAGCCTCTAGATATTATTATTATCAGGCCAAACCAAGTCCCCACACGTATGATTCCTTCCGGTAATCAATCATCTGAAACACGCAATGAGCACACACAAAAAACATTTGACCGACCGTTTCTCCGCCTGCCTTCAAAGACGTGTACGGCAGAAAATGAAATGCATCACGTAATACCAGAGTACAAGAGCAATTACAGCAAACGATGCGCATCTCTTTCTTTCACAAAATGTTCATGCTGCCCCTAGAAAAAAAGGTAAATATTTGGGTATGTTGTTGACGTGAAGACAAACATTAATTAATTTGTACTCCCTCTGTAACTTGATATAAGACGGTTTTTTTTTTAACACTTTCATGGACTCTACAAACGTCTTATAAATAGTTACAGAGAGAGTAGTCAATTCACAGACGGCATGTCGCTTTTAGAGATCACTATCATATCCGGAATCCATCAGCCATTTTGCAGAATTACCGGTTATAATTGTACAAAGGGGGGAGGGGGGGATAAGAAATAGTCTGCTACATGCTAGAAACAGAAGAAAGGGGTGTTGATTGTGGGGTTTCAAGCCTACAGTATGGCATGGGGAACAACAGCAAAAAGGAGGCAAGCTTTACAAGTCGCTCTACTTCTCAACCTCATCTCAGGGAACAAAATCGCCTCAAAAATAAGCCAGCCGTGCAAGGAGTTCCTAGTAGACCACTGGCACCTAAATTGTCAAGCATAAGGCACGTTAGAAATGGGGAGCATTATGATTAAAAAACACAAGAGGGGAATTACCAGAGCATAAAAATGTATGTACACATGACACACAAAATCCCACGTAAGATTATCTTTACAATGGTTAGAAAATATAAGTAAATTGTGTATTACCTTTTAAAGAAGGCCTACACAAGCTTAAGCATCCAGTCAAAATTTATCCTCAAAGTATGATCTCAGGGATTGAATCAGATCTTCCCGCAGTAACTCCGGAATTTTGGACCTAAATACTCTTCCAGAATCACTTATTAGCTGCTTCCTGCATTACAGGCGAAAGTATATCTATACAATATTAGACACACCACCCACAAGTGCCATGATGATCACACGCAGTGGAAAATAAATTCTCATATTGGCATATGCTGGGGATTCTGAATAATAACTTAGCTAGAAAACTGAAAGATTTCCTACTTCCTCCGTTCCTAAATATAAGTCTTTCTAGAGATTGCACTATGGAGTACATAAGGATGTATATAGACATATTTTGGAGTGTAGATTTACTCATTTTGCTCCGTATGTAGTCCGTAGTGGAATCTCTAAAACGACTTATATTTAGGAACGGGGGGAGTACAAAACTACTCCCTCCGTTCACAAATATAAGATGTTCTAAATTTTTTCTGAATCGGGTGTATATAGACATGTTTTAGTGTGAACTTTTTTCTGAATCGGATGTATATAGACAAATGTAGTCTGATGTAGCCTACATTAAAATATCCAAAACTTCTTATATTTGTGAATGGAGGGAGTACTATGCAGCAGTGTGAATAACCTTCCCCTGGTGAGAGATCATGGGCATAAAGAACATCAATCATTC
The DNA here is from genome assembly GCA_039707655.1 of Elymus sibiricus. Lineage (NCBI taxonomy): Eukaryota > Viridiplantae > Streptophyta > Magnoliopsida > Poales > Poaceae > Elymus > Elymus sibiricus. The sequence goes on along the minus strand of CM077663.1, from coordinate 364,988,232 downwards.
CAAAATTATTTTTACAAAAATATTGATGCCTCACAAATAAAGTCCTAAAAAAAGGAAGACCTTATAAAGAAATGAACTGAAGGAAAATGTAGAAACTCAAGAAGCAAATGTCAAGTAGCAAGTCAACCTATTTGCTGCATACAGCAACCTATAGTGGTAAAATGAAAATGAAAAGGAAAAAAAAACTGATGAGTGGAAAAGGCATAAGGTAATAAGAAATGCATAGGGTAATTAAAATGCAACAACGCAGTGCTAAATGGCACAATGATATGGCTCAATAGAGTAATAAGAAATCGAAATGCCATAATAGCAGTGTGCAGAGCATTAAGTTTCCATGTATCTCACAAGCAAAAGAACAGTTCCATATATAAATATATTTTAAAGCAACAGAAAAATAAAGCTGAAGCAGAAAAACCTTGGAGCAAAGCAAAGCACTTCACCTGATTGCCTCACTATCTTGAGACGTGCCTGTGTTCTGTATACACCGCCTCTTTGCAGAACGCATAAAATTACATACATCGTCCGCCCAACCAGACGACCGAAGCTCAGAAGATGCTGACTCAGCAAGCCTGGAAATTTTAATTAATAAAACAGGCAGTAAGCATCATGAAATTACTACAGCTGACAACACAAATTAAAACCAAGACGTCAAAGATAATAAAGAAAAATAGTAAAATGCATGCAGTGCAGATATGCTAGCTTAGTGACTCTGGCCTATCAGTCACTGATTTAGGTTCAGCTGGATATGGATATTCAAATGGTGTTACAGCCTTCATGCATGAATTCTTATATCTGAGGGATTATTCCCGAAGTACCGATTCATGTCATCTTTGAATAATGTATGAATCTAGTCTATCCAAGCTTCATGCAATGTTAGATCCTTAAGTTGATACTTCCTATTGAAAACAGACATGCCTGAACCATATGTTTTATATGCTTTAGTTTGCAACATACACCACTTGCACATTTGCAATGCAAATTTCAATGATGTTCAAACCATGATAGCCTAATAATTGTTGTTTAATGTATCTTCATAGCTAGATGGGTGTGGACTCAGTTCAAAATAATCAAAGCTAAACCAGTAAACGATGGTGCGGGCTCAGTTCAAAATAATCATTAATCAAAGCTAAAGCAATAAACATGGAAGGTGTTCAATGTCTGAAAACTACAAGATAAGAATACAGCAACTGAATGGACAGTCAGTATTTCATGGAAAGAAATACGAATAGGAAAAGCAATAATACTGTCAATTCGAGACTTACATTTCCTTGAACTTTCCTTCTTCAAGATGATGCTTCAAGCGTGCACTGTCCTTGGCTGAAGCCACCACTGTCCTTTTAGGATTTTCTGAACTACAAATGCTCTTGTCCAATGTTGAGGTAACAATACTAGATGGCTGTTCAAGGGGTTTTTCAGCACACGTGGCCTTGGCACCACTGGTCTCTTGGAGGCCAACAAAATGAACTGGATGTCCATTTCCATCTGTGTCTTGCAACATTCTTTGTGAATCAGCGTCCAACTTATCACAGGAAGTAATACCATTAGCATACCCTTCACTGGGTTCTGCAGACTTTCCAGGTCCGCATCCATTCGATTCCACTGGTGTTGTGGCTTCATTAACTTCTGGCTTTCTCAAAACGGGGTGCGGTTTGCCATTTGATGCAACCTTCTCTGTTCCTGTATTCTTCAAGTGGATCGGCTTGAACTGTAGACCTGGTGCAATCTTGCCATTCTTTAGGGCTAGTGGCACAATACCTTTAGTAGAGCATGAGCCGTTCTGCTTCACTAATGGTATCTTCAGGGGCTCACTACATGCGGCACTTGATATGCCATTCCCATTGGTGTTGGAAGATTTAACTGCACTAGAAGAGTAACCATTTGTACTATTTTTTTGAGTTTTGGAACTCAGTATATAGAATAGGATATAGACCTTCTCAGACAAAACTTCCTGAGAGCTTGAGAGGGAGACATGAGAATCATTACAACAGTACCAGCGACCAGTAGCATCCTGCATGTAATTCAAGTCCCCAGTACATATAGTATTTAGCAAAATGTTTTTGGCAGAAACATTTAGCAAGATGTTAGGGCAATAGAACTGAAGAAATTTAGACACTGACTGAATAGCCTATTACCTTAACATATGCATAGTAATGACCAGAATCTTGGGAGAAACCTGAATGGACGATGCTGCCAAAAAGATTATATACCGGTTGTGGGTCCTGCAGATCCATGCAATAAAATAAAATAAAGTTATTGTTAACAAATGTCCAGACAAAGGAGTGCACTAAAATATCCAAAATAATATTTGGAAATATGGAATGTAATCTGGCGCTACTCGTTAATGTCAATAATATAAAAAGTTTCTTGGAACAAAAAACATTATTAAGATATGTTATTCACGCCCACTCAGGTCTCACTACTGGCACCTTTGTTGGTGCATTTGTAGCTTCATGCATTATTCCGAGACCGGCAGGCGAGCTATTACTGAAACATCAACTACAGGACGCATTTCATTCAGGTATAAATAACCATGTAAAGGGCATGCAAAGCACTAGTTAATGCCCTAATTTATTAGACACTAGATATTTTGTTGATAACCACAAAGCTTTCGTGAAGATCAACAGGTACAATGAGTTCATTAGAAGATTTTAATGTTACTGCATTAGAAGTTTAGAAGTGTTGAGAACATAATGAATGGTTTTCAAAACTGACAGCGACCCTCTCAGACATTCACCCAGAAACAATTTCCGAAGTCCGTTTGTATTTACCACTAAAGATTAAATAGAAGGGGGCACACATAAATGGCGCCTTGAAGATTTTACAGGATACTTCAAACATTATTTACTGGGGTGCACTTCTAGAGCTCGGTCGCATGTAACTAGATAAAAACTCTTCTATGGTTTTCCTTTCTGAGCCATAAAGTTTAACTTATATCCAAGATTCCAAATCTGATTGTTCTGCATAACTCCAACTACGTCTACACCAACAAAATCATAAGAAGTCAGGAAACAAGAACGTTATCTTGTGACCACGAAGAAACAAATAGAAACATAGGTAATGCATACTAAGAACAAATTAAGCTAGCACTTGGACACAGTTTATAAGATCATCATGCAAACAGACAGGTATGCTTTAGTTCAGATACATACAGTTCACAACCTTAAAGAGAGTTACTTATTAATCAGTATATTCCTTTTTTTGTCTGGGACAGAATCAGCAGCCTGGTTTCACCGAAGCAGAGAAGAAGCGCATAAGTAAAATAGAAGATAAGAGCTGGGTAATGTCAAAACAGGACAGAAAGTTACTTCCCTACAATTACTTGGCTCTATCGAGCGCTCTGAGAACATATAGAAATTGCTAAAACGGGTATCAGAGACACATTCAGGTTAATTTAAAAAAAAATATGACAGGATCTGAGCAATTGTTGCTTCAACAATTACACTAGCGCCGACAGAACTTTCAGAACTAAGCAACACGTCTTTTAAGATGAGCCTGGTTGTTGTGAACTAAGCAACACGTCTTTTAAGATGAGCCTGGGTTTCACCTCTAGCCTACCCCAACTTGTTTGGGACTAAAGGCTTTGTTGTTGTTGTTGTTGTTGTTGTTTATTTCATAATCATTCACGTAAAACTCACTGTTCATGATTTTGAACTTTGGTCCAGTGAACCAGAGAGTCAATATAACCCATAATTCCGAAAGGAGTTCCGAACTAACTAGAAACTGATGGTACCTTGTAATAACATAATCATAACAAAGTTGCATGGACTATATCAATCAACAAGGTAACATGTGATCATCAGCAGCTGATTACATGCGGAGTATATTGCTTTCATGACTAGTTTACATCCACAATATTGCCTACCTGGATAGCGCCCAACAGTACTCTAAACCACGTGGCAATCAAAAGGTATCATACCTGGTTTTTGTCATACATGAAGTCGGAAAGAACAAGACCTTCCTTGAACTCTATGTTCCTATTGATCTTCCCTCCATGTATTCCATCGAACCTCTAATAGCAGTTCACCAAAAATGGAAACAAAAACAGATCATGAGCAATCCCTTTTAAGCATAACATAAGTTAAATAGAAGAGATAAGTTCTTTGCACAATAAAGAAATCAGGGGAAAAGATTTAGAACCTTGAGTTGTATAACAAGAACCTTAGGTGCCTTGAGTATGAACATTTGCTTCCGAGCTGAGGTGAGCTTCTTGCATCTGCAATACCAAAATCCACATTTCACAATTTAAATGCATGTTTGATAACGAAGGAAAAATATATAAGAATTTAAATGGATGGAACACCACAAGAATTGGATATACAGAGGAAGAGGGAGCGAATAGGTGAACGATGAGCGATAGAACAAACAAAAGAAATTTGTAATCTGTCCACGAAATACTTTTAATAGAAAAAAACAAGACAATGGTGAAGCTTAATTAACTGCTCCACATATTTTAGTGTGTCAAGACTTTGCCCTCTCTTGGAAAGCTCAAACTCGCTTTCCTCCCTGTTTATACTTGTATTCTCCAATTAGCCTCCGAAGCGCATGGATTGATGATGGTCATGGAAAAGGAAACTGACCATACATTTCTCCATACAGGGATTCTTGCAACCAAAATGGGTGAGTGGTGAAAATCCTTCCTGGCATGGAATCCTAATATTTCATCTGAACATCTAGTGAACCGAACATACGTATTCTCCAAACATTTTTGCTCTTCAATCTCATACTCCCTCCGTCTCATAATGTAGACGTTTTTTGACACTAGTGTAGTGCCAAAAAACGTCCTACATTATGGGACGGAGGGAGTAGTAAATAGCAAAACCTAGTTGATTCGAATATACATATTTCCCAGTAACTGGGAAGACACAGTATCATACCTTTCGCAACTGTATTTGTTTGCACCCTCCAATACCTCAGGCTTGAAGAAGCATGTGAGGGCATCACCAACAGAACTGGTCCCGAGCAGGTCGAGGCTGAGGTCCATGATCTCGTCGGTCTTGTTAGACTCTCCCTTGCACACAAGGCACTTCACCTGGCTGAGCAGAGCCCCACCAAATGTCTCCCTCATCACCATACAGCCCCCCTGAGCTCTGCCCTCCTCCGGGCCACAGTCTCCATTGGCAGTTGCAGCGGGTAGGCGCTTGCGAATGCGGAGGCAGGCAGTGTGACAAGCGTCTATGACGTAGCGCAGGAACTCGTGGGCGTCCTCCTGGCGCCCCCACCGGAAGTGCTCGGCGAAGAGCGACAGGCTGCGGATGACCTTCCCCGGCGAGTCCAGCGCCCCAGCCTCCGCCCGAAGCTGCCGCGCAATCTGCCGCTCGAGCACGCAGAAGGCGCACTCCTTGTCCCTGTTGGGGAACACCTTTTTGCCTATAGAAAGCAAACGGGCCGAACACAAACATTAGCTTATGATGACGACGACGAATTGCACAAATACAAGTAGAGAAGGGGAAAGTGGGAGCTAGGGTTTGGTACATAGATTGGAGTGGCGGGAGGCCAGGCAGAAGCTGGCGAGCGGAGGGGTGGAGGCGATGCACTGGAGCACGCTGTTGAGGTAGCAGGTGTTGCCGAGGTTCTTGAGCCCGGGGGGCGGGCCCGAGCGCGGGCGCCGCGGCGGCTCCGCGGTGGGGGCCATCACCGGCTCCGAAGGGCTGGCGTGGCGCCGCCGCGGGGAAGCTGGACCACCACCTCCTCCTCCTCCTCCTCCTCTTCTCCACGTAGCACCGCCGCCGCCGCCGCCCACACCTCATCCGATCGCATCGCCCACCAGCGCGCGCCGCGGAGGAGTGGCCACCGTGGTGGTGGTGGTGGTGCTGGCGAGCTCTAGGGGGTCGGCGCGGCCGGCGAGCGGAGGCTGCGGCGGGGGCCCTCGAATCGAAGAGGAGGAGGAGGACGGCGGCGACGGGACGAGTGGAGGGGGAAGGACGGACGGACGGGGAGGGTGGGTTTCCTTTGTGTTCCCCTCGTGCGTGCTTCAAGGAAAGGGAAAGCCGCGGGCGGGTAGATGGGCTCGCGGCGAAGAGTCCGTCCCCGGTCATAATTTGTCCGGCCGGAAGTGCGAGCAAATTCATAAAATGACACTGGTCTCTTGCCGGACTCCGCAGACTGATCAGATGAAACCACATGGACAATGTCCGGTCATAAAAATGTGATCTAGCCGGACTTTTCGAATCGATCATAATTCGGGACGGGTATGAAGATGTTCCGGCGCGTCTATATCGGAACGACCACCTGGACCCCACATAAATCCCCATCCAAACGAACAGTAGACCGCAGCCAAACCTCTCACTCCATTCCACTTCTATCCGTCTCCTCCTCTCACCATCCAATCCACTTCTAATCAGTGGCGAGCAACGGCAGCAGCATCGTTCGACGACGGATCCGGTGGCAACGACCCGTGAACTGGGAGTCCTTTATTGCGCGATGCGGAGGCAGGCGACGTGGATGACCTCGCCCTCCACATTGTGATGCGCCGATCGCAGCTGGACCGGGGCGGCATCGGATGCCAAGCAAGTCTGCCCCGAGCATACCCTCGGCCCGCGCATCATGAATCGACGAGTGACCGATTCTACGGCTTATTCGGTTGCTCTTGTGCAAAGGGTTCGACTATGATCATGCTCTTTCCTTAGTGATTGATCGTCCAGAGAACCCAAGTCTTTCACGGTGTCCCATGTTACATGAAAGTCTCCAAGGGCTGCCACCAAGATCAGAAACTTTCATATCTATATGATGCTTTGAGCAACCCAAAAACCCATCTTTATTTCATTGTTCCAAAACATAGCTAAACCATCGTTTTTACCTGTGGGATCAGCATCAACATTATCATATGCTAAAGTACTCTCATGATTTACAACATGAACTCTACTAATCTAAGTCTCTACTAAGCAAAGAACTTCAGGGGCAAACTTTATCGCGATCTCGCGTAGCTCTCGAATTGTCGGGGCGTTGCAATCCCATGACAATTCCAACTTAAGAGACTCATTATGCCCAGCGATCCTCCGCCAGGGAGGCCGCCGATCATGCATCATTTGGTTTGCCAGAGGCACATTTGAGGGTGAAAAATGAGTTATTTTCTTAGGAAAACTTCTTTCTTTTTCATAGATTTTTTTTGAGGTGATCTTTTTCTTTTTCATAGATAGGATGGATTAGGGTTTGCTCAACTACTCCACGGGCTAGCTAGAGAGCTTTTAAGCAACTACGGCCGAATCAAACGAGCCATGGCCCATGGGCCAATGCTAGGCCCTAGCCAATGCAGCCCGCAGCGCGCGAGCCCTTGACAGAAGAAACACAGCGTCCACTCATCAAAAAGGAAAAAAAGAAATAGGAGAACAAACACAGCTCTCCGCTCGCCGGCCGCAACGCCTGCCATCCTCCTCGACGGCGGCGGCAGCCATCTCACCGCCGTCTTCCCTCTCCCCGCGTCCAATCCCACCCTCCCACCCTCCCACCCTCCCATCCCCCTTCCCCTAGCAGCCGCCGCATAGAGCACAGATCCGACTCTCCTTCCCTGCTATGTCAATTTGGATCTAGACCCCCGTCGTCCTCTCCCCCCCACCCACAGCACGGTCGGGCGGCAGATACTCACGATGGATGGATATGCAATCATTTCCTCTGATCAGGTATACACACGAAATTTTTCCTATGTATGTCAGGAAAAAGGCATGTCATGTGCCGATTGTTCTGTTTGTCAGTTTTCTCATCAAGGCTCTGTTCTTTCAGCAAATTCCATACAAGTTAGGTTGCTGATAGATGCATCTCATCTTTTTTCCTTGTAATAATAGAGTTAAAGTGAAAATGAACTTTGTGAAACTGCTATAGGTTCTAGTGACGGAAAAGGTCATATAATCGAACAGGTCACGAAAAGGAATCGCAAACGCATAGTGATTGTAGCCATTGGGTCTCAACCTGACGATTGGAGAACCCAAAGAAAGGAAAATTTTGCCCCATCAAAATAAAATGTATCTTGGGGCTAATTGGATGGCGAAGCTTGATCGAAAAGTCTTACTGTAATATATTTTCTAAGAGCTTAATATTTTTTTTAATTTGCATTCAGGAACAATCAGTGATTGGTGCAGACTGGAGTGCAGGGGTACTGTCAGATGAATTGGAGATACCTGCAAACTCAGCGGACCTTTCGCTGCAGCTTGCTGAAGAACAAAGCCAGTTACATGATATTCTGGGAACCAATGAAATGCCGATGAATGACACAGGCAGTGGAAGTGATTCAGACGGCAGCTCAGGGAATGCGACAGATAAAGAACCAGGAAAGTACTTCTATCCTGGTTTTGAGGAGTTGGTTAATCCAAGACCACCAGAAGTTGGAATGAGATTCCCAACCCTTGAAGATGCCAACCGTTACTATAGTGCACATGCTCTGCTGACTGGTTTTGTGGCAGTCAGGGGACCAAATTTTATGAGAAAGAAGTTTCACATAGAATGCAACAGGAGCCGCAAATTGGCGCCATCTCAGGACCTGAAGAGGAAGAGGGAAGTATATTCCGTGAATAAGGCACAGTGTGAGGCAAGGGCAGTCGTGAAGCCTGTTAAGGGGCAATGGGAGTTCACAGCAGTTCGGAGTGAGCACAACCATCCATTATGTCCAAGCCCGTCACTCACAAAATTCTTCCTTAGCTGCAAGCACATGTCAGCTGAAGAAAGATCATTTTTAAGAGCTCTGCAACAAAGTAGTGTACATCCCAAGAAAGCTATGAAGATCTTCAAGAGAATGAGAGGCATTTTAGGGAGCTTACCATTCAAGACAAAAGATGCGAATACACCACAGTGTGCAGAACAATGGGGAAAACCAAACTCAGACGTAGAAACAACAGTGAAGCATTTGAAGGAACTGGAGCTGCAAAACCCATGTGTTTCCATCACCATGCAAACAGACGAAGATAGCATAGTTAGGAGTCTTTTTTGGACTGATGCAAGGTCGAGAGTAGATTATGAGATATTCGGAGATGTCTTATCATTTGATACCACCTATAGCACAATTAGTCACAATATGCTTTTCACTTCTATTACTGGACTGAATGAACATGGAAGAACTATTGTGTTTGGATGCGCCTTGCTACAGGATCGGAAAGCTGAAACCTTCAAATGGATGTTCCAAACATTCTTGCATGTAATGGGAGGGAAAATGCCAAGAGCAATCATAACAGACCAGGATGAAGCTATAGCAAAAGCAATTTCGGAGGTCATGCCACAAGTAAAGCACAGGTTTTGTAAGTTCCACATAATGAGGAAAGCACGGGAAAATCTTGGAGGCTTCATAGCAGCAAGAGGTAACATCAATTCAGAGTTGCATGCCCTAGTAAACAACTCTCTGACAGAAACAGGATTTGAGGAAGGATGGGCTGTGCTAATTGAGAGATACAGTGCAGGTGGAAATGAGTACCTACAACTCTTGTGGGAAACAAGGAAAGAGTGGGTGCCTGTTTATTTCAGAGAAGATTTCTATCCATTTGTGGAATCGACTGGATGTTGCGAGGGGGCAAACATATTATTCAAGGACTATGTGCTTCCTAAGGACAGAATAGAGAAGTTTCTTGAAAGATATGAAGAGATACAAGAGAGGATAATGAAAACGGACGATGAAGATAGGCTGCAATCAAGAACTGAACCTTCGTGTTTCTCAATGCAGCCAATAGAAAAGCATGCAGCACGCATTTACACAAGACAGATATTTTTGAAAGTGCAGAGGGAGCTACTCCATTCCACAGCATTCAATGTGCAGGAGATACCAACGGGGACATTGTACAGACTGGAAAAGGTTTCTGCCTACGAGAACCCAGAGTTTGACAGGAATACCTTCGAACTGTTAGTTGAACCTGGCACCAATGCGATCAAATGTGAATGCACAAAGTTTACTAGGGACGGTATACCATGCTGCCACATATTCAGACTCTTCACACAGTTTGGGGTCAACGAAATACCTGGGCAATACATAGTGCCCAGGTGGACTGCTAAATTTAGAGAAGAGAAGATGAAACAGTGCAAAGAGAAATGCTTGGGCGGCCATGGCATAGACCAATCAGAAAATACCATGAGATATGCCATGTTACTGAGTAAAGTAGCTGACATTGGCAAAGAAATATGTGGTGATGGCTCGAAATGCGATAAATTCAGGCTGGAACTAGACACAATCCAGGGGAAAGTTGGAAACGCCGACAGGAGAAACACCTGAAACTAATGGCAGCTAGACCGTACTTTTCGTGTACACAAGCTCCGAGAACGGGCGCTTTGGCAGTAGCAGCAGCAGCTCCTGTGCAGTGTGGTTGCTGTCATGTGAATCTACAAGAGTGTTGTCAACTGTTGATGGACATCAGCAACCAGGATGAATCTTAGTTAGGAGAGTCAATTAAATCATTGTCATTGATACCCATGTTAATGAAGTAGAGTAGTTAGGTTTCAGGAGATAGGTTGTATGTCTATCCGTGCTGTGTCCAGGATTATGCTGGCATGAGTCTATCTTTACCCGCGTTTTCATATGATATGCTTCATCTTCTCAGAATTGCATAATGTTAACATGGCTGATACTTCTACTTTACTAAACAATTAAGCATCTATTTAACTATGCTATAAATTCGGAACTACAGTGCTGTTTTTCCTCCATGGATCTGATTTTGATGAACAGGTGTTTACTGTAACTCTAGAAAATCTTGATGCAATGGTTTGACGATCTTGATCTGCTACAAAACTCGCACTACATATGCAAGCTGTTTTTACACCCTTCGGGTCTGTACCACACTTAGCATGCTCTATGGCCGATGAGTGGCTGTTTGGCTGTATTAAACTGGAACAAACATTTAGAAAGAAAAAAGAATAACCATTCTTCAATCTTGCGCTTCTATAAAACTGAATTGAACTTTAGGAAAAAATGGATGATTATTCTTCAATCTTTTGTTCACAATCTTATTCTTACTTGCTCTTGAAGATGGATCAAAACAGGGACAGATCGCAAAAATCAACAGCGCGAAAGAAGAAGATATCATCCAAGAAGAAAGCGAAGATACTGAAGCCTACTGTGGCTTCGGCATATGTCCTACTAGAAATCCTTCTTTCTCCACGAACAAGAGAACCGGAGCCGCATACTGCATGCGACATCATTCCCTGAATCTGAGGCACCAATGAGGTCTCAGAAGATTATGAAGCCTGAAGAGACAAAAAATAATTTGTTCGGTGATGCTCAAGAAGGCAAAGATAAAGCTTTGGCTTCTGATAAACTGACAGTAATTTCATTGTAACCCTTTTTTTTGTGAAGAGCATGAAGAAGGTGGCACTGCTGAAACATTAAGTGAACCACCAGCATTGGCCACACCCTTGGGTCACAATGCGCCTTGTTTTACTTAAACCCCTCCTAACACGACTCCAAATTTATGTTTAGTGAGATCAGGCAAGTCATATCTAGGCCATCTAATTAATGAGATCAGGGAGATGTTAGGAGAGAGGGAGCTTGTTTTGAACAAGATTGATAGCATGCAGAAGAGGGCTGCATATCGATTAGCCTATTTGTTGAGAGTGAAGCACTTGACCGACTTGTGGTGCAGGATGCTCCAAATGCTCTGATTAATTAATAAAGCTCCCATTTCGACCTAAAAAATGTTTTATGAACGTTTATGGGGGTTTTCATGTTCAAATTTCTGTGCTTACTAGCCTTGCAGAGATTGTACTTACCGATATCTATTTGAGTTGCAGTGCAAAGCTGTGGTTCCAGAAGTCTTTGCTAGTGAAATCTTTGAATGGACCCAGAATTTTGCTACATGTGGCTACACACACACTGTACATTTTGTCCCTTGTTTCTTCTTTAAATCTGATGATTTGCATCTATTCTTTATTTAGCATGTATTTTACTCAACTATTTGGACTGTTCATGTTAATGTTTGGGGATATATTAGAACACATAGCAGAGGAAGATATGCATCAATCTGGTTACGGTTGTTAGTATCTAGAACAACCGTACAACAGCTAACCTGACCTGGGTACATAGATGTTACAAACCGATTGGCCTTGATATGCACAATCTTAACACCCATATTTGCGCTTTCCAAACTTGGCATATTTATGATGTATCCGTATCGGTGCAATTAGGGAGTCCCAAACCTGTAGAGCTTCACTGGAACACAGCAAACCTGTAGAGCTTCAATGGAACACAGCAACTGGCCTGTTAATCATTCTAAACTTACAGCTCACCCATGTATCGACAGCCAAGCTTGACGCGCACGATTCAACAACATTGAGTTCATCCCTACAAACAAGAAAGCAAAAGAAGGTAAATGGATCCAGCCTTAGATCACTGGAGCTTAATGTTAAACAACAAGATTCTGATGACATGTTACAAACAAGTCTACAATAGATTTGACAGTTATGCAATTATCAATCACTGAAAAGGCTATGAACTAGCAATCACTGACACAATATTAGCAGTTGCCAACTGATATTTAAGTTGCACCCAGATGTCTAATGTAGACAAGGGCACTTATGAGCCCCCCTGAGCTAACAATTCTGGTGGCAGCTCAGTTGCCTTAGGTACTGTGATTTTTATCTCCTCCTGGAAGGTAGCCAAGATTGGATTCTACGACCCCAAGAAATACATATATGTCCAGGTTCATAGTTTCTTGAACTGCCAATTTCAGGATCGCTTTAGTGAATGTACAGTACTGCAGAATCAAAATTCCAATGAAGTAAAATAACTCAATCACCATTAACCTGGCAGGAGAATCTTTCGGGACAATATCTTCCATTCCACTGCGACATATCGAAAGCAACTTGACTAGCTCTCAAGTCTCGCCCACTTTCGTCGACCACCAAGCGAGCTTCTAGTAGGCATCTCATTTTGAACGAATTATGCAAAGAAACGCACATGAATTGTTCACTTGCAGGGCTGTAAAGCGGGACACATCCATCGAAAAAACACAACATTTTTGAGAAGGTGATTCGGCTTTGAAAACTCATGCTTTGCAAGTTTGATTACATGGAGGAAAAGGAAGCAGAGGAGTTAAGTTACCAAAGTAATAAGTAGTTCTGCAGTTACATAGGACCGAACAATGCATGCTCATGATAAATTCCTTGTTTTTCTCAGGAAAAGACCAGGTTCAGACATGCTCAGTTTCCTCTACAGGCTCAAGAAGATAAATTTATCATGTTCTTGAGCCTGAACATCCATCCTTTTTGTGAGCCTGAACATCAGTGCTTGGGCAGGACAAGCAAAGGAGCAGGACAAGCAAAGGAGCAGCAGTTAAGGCTGTCACTGTGGAAGAGATTATTGTGCTAGGCAGAATAAAAAGAAAATGAAAAAAGAAGACCAAGGTTCAGACATGACATGCTCAGTTCACCTGATAATTCAGGTGTAATATGTGACGCGACCCAGGTTGTCACAGAGCTTTTCATCACTACCGATGGCCTTTCATATTGTGGGGTGAGAGAGGCTCGAACTCTCGACCTCAGGATTACTCACGTTACAGCTATGAGACCTACGCGCTAGCCAACTGCGCCACCACCCCACTTGTTGTGTTGGAAGCGAAACAAATTTAGTTGTTGCGAAAGAGGACCATTGGCCGTTGCAAATCATAGATGCCACATTACGGTTCGTCTTTCTGAGTGGATGCATACAGCTCAACTGGCTTTGTACCGACGACGACATCCGCGGTACTCCTAACGATCGCAGCTGTTTAACACCAGTATCATATACTATAGCTTAGCCTCAGTTTTCCTGCCGTAAATAATCAGTAGCCCAGTGTTCATCCATGCTTGATAAATTCGAGTTAATTACGCAAAGCTTTCACGCATCAGGCAGGCAGAAGAAGATGATGGAGGTGTTCAGAGCGTGATGCCGCCGCCGCCGGACTGGTCGTCGTCGTCGTCAAAGGTGGAGGAGTAGACTGACCGTGTAGAAGCACAAGATAGAGCATCTGCAATCACGGATAGCAAAAATGACCCCTCAAACGTCCGCGAACGCGTCGTGATCGGGCACGCCTCAAATAAACACTACTGCATCCGCACATCTTATACTAGATTCTCAAATCCATACAAAAGCATGCAAACTTAGAAACCTACGTACTCCCTCCGTTCCTAAATATAAGTCTTTGTAGAGATTTCACTAGTTACTAACATTTCTTGATGAGATCTCCGCCTCGATCCGCATCCGCCGCTCCGGCGTGAGCATAGCGTACGTGATGATCCTACGGCGGATCATACTGACGCCGGAGAGCGGGGGAGAGGAGGCGGACGGGTTCGGGTGGCGGCAGAGGAAGGGGGGAGGTGGATGTGCTAGGGCTGGGGGCGGAGGAAAGGGGGAGGTGGATGTGCTAGGGCTAGGGGACGTCGGTCGGCTTAAATATCCGGCTATGGCCTCGGGCGGTGAGACGGAGCAACGCCACGCGACGTCCACAGCGCGGCGACGGTCAATGCGCCCGTGGGACCGTTGGGTTTCCGGGCGAGTCCGCGTGGGACCCCGTCGTCAGATCGACGTGACGGACGTGCCCGGACGCCCCCATATCCGCCCCATATTTGGGCTGGATATGAGGGATGCCGGTCAGCCCGGGCGTTTCAGTCCCGTTTAAGGGACCTGACTGAATCAATTTTTTGTGACTGATCAGTGATCGGGCGACCTGTCCTGACGTTTGCGACGGGTATAAGGGGTCCGGTTGTAAATGCTCTTACCTCTGAAATTGAAATTTAGGAGAGGGCATGCAAATGGAAGAGGTAGTGACTTTATCTTGATTGGATCATTGGCGACACCGGCTACTAGTGTTGTGTTTTTCTTGTGCACATATACTTGCACGTGACTGCCTAGCAGCACCAACATGGCAACATCAACTTGCAGGCATGTCCGGAGTTTGGACTTGGCCTGGTCGATCAGGGACATGCATGCTTCCTTTTTCCATTCCATTTTACCCGCCAACGATAAAACGAACAACAATCCGGTCTACAGTAATGTAAAAAGCGCTCTTATATTATGGGACGGAAGGAATACCTTTCTGTTTTCTTTTTTAAAGGAAAACAAACATCGACCCAAGCCACACAAAATTCGAACTTCGCGCCTATGAACTATCCACAACCATGCATTCATTTTGACTTGATTCAAAGTTTCAAACCCAAACATTTGATTGCAAACGGTTTCTCAATCCTACAGGAGCTATCTAAATTCTGGAACGAGACCACCCGACCAGCAACAGCAACACGGAAGAAAAAACTGCACAAATGGCGATCGATCCATTGTCGCCAGCTATCTTCTTGCACCCGGCCCGGGTGCTTCCTCGGTGCCGAGTGCCGACCCGAGCGAGAATCAGATGGAATGATGGCTCGAGCACCATGAATCGGAGGCCGGCGAGGTCATCATGTCGTCCGAGGCGCCGAGCAGCTCCTCGAGGTACTCTGCGCCAAGGTCCTCCAGCTCCATCACCACGCCCTCCGGCATGCCGCGGGCGGCCTTGGCCTTGCGGCACCCAGCCGACGCCGTGGCCTTTCGGCTCCGCATGGAGTGCCGCCGCTTGAGCGCCAGCACGGGCGACACCCCGTGGGTGCGGCCGCGCACGCCTTCCTCCGCGCCCTCGAGCGAGCGGCGGACCTGGTCGGCGGGGAAGTTGAGGACGGCGGCGCCGCCGCGCAGGGCGAAGGCCGCCTGGTCGTAAGCGAGCGCCGCCGCCTCCGGGCTGTCGAACGTGCCCAGCCACACCCTGACGCCGTTCCGCGTCGAGTCCCGGATCTCCGCCGCGAACTTGCCCCAAGGCCGCTTCCGCACGCCGCGGAACGCGCGCCCGCCGCCCACGCCGGGCGCCACCGAGGCGTCGGTGGCTTCCTGCTTCAGCGGCGCCGCCGCTGCCTCGTGGACGGAGGCGTCCTGGTGCTGGGAGAGCATGTTGAGCAGGAGCTTCTCGTCGGCGTCGTCGGTCTCGAACGGCGGCAGGGCCGGCGTGGCCGAGGCGAGGTGGTGGCAGCTGCTCCACGGCACGGAGTCGGCGGAGCCGGTGGAGGAGCCCGGCGAGTGGAGGGGAAAGGATGCTGCTCGGTGGTGCGAGGTCATGGCACGGCGTGCCAAGAAGTTGACGACGCCGGTGGTGAGCCGCGGCGACGTAGAATGATAAGAAGAAGCCGTGCACGTGCTGCTTGGGTCAGACATGGAATGGAATGTTCCTTTGATGTCGGGTTGAAACGGCCTCCATGGTTTTTATACCGGTGACAGGAGTTGGCTGGGCACAAAGCAGGGGAGGGCAGAACCGGGATTTATTATGTGAAAAAATGCTCTGTTTCCTGGTTTCCCAACTGTTTCTGGGTGCCTTTGCCTACCTGCCTTGCTTTTCGCTGGGGCCGAGATAATAATAATTCATACTGCGATGGCGATGCGCCCTTCTATTTATCATTTTATCATAACGTTTGTAGAGTACTTTTTCTTTTGAATTGGCAGGCTTTTATAGTTATTGAGGAGCAAATTCAAGCAAATTATGGAGAAAAAAAGCTCCACATAATGCACATACAGTACAGCAAAATCAAACCTCTAACACTGGCGGTGATTGTGAAAGAAGATGGTAGTAGCCTTGGCTGAGCATGTTAGCATCCGTGGTCATGAAAATTCATAGTGGTAATATTAATCGTTGTAGCTGAGCTAGCCTACTTAATTCTGATCAAGTGGCTGTGGTGGTAGGACTGGTATACACTCCACTGCACTTGAACGGTGAGCAAGCTTAGCCGCACGTGAGTCAATGTTGAGGTCCATTGCACCTGACCTGACTTTCTCATATTCGCTCTGAATTAGGCAGTGGCACACACTGTGTGTATATTATTACCATTATTCGTCGCCTGGCATGGCATCTACTGTGCCTGAAATTTCCAAGCATAATAAGGCGAGGCATGCATGGATGCAAACGGTAGTACGTGATGAAGCCGCACGTGAGTCAATACGCAGGCCCATTGCACCGGCGAGGACCATCACGTCATTTTTTAATTTGTCAGTGGCACATACTAGCTAGTGTATATTAGTATTATCAACGTGCATGGTCTGGCATTTATCGGAAATTTCCAAGCAAGCGTAGCCGTTAATTAGGCGGGACATGCATGGATGCATTGCACCTCGCCGGCCGGACGCCAGCAGCGCTGCTCCTTCACCGGTTCCATATGAACCTTCTATCCTTCTTTCGCCTGTTCCTTCCTTCTTCTTTCTTGGTTCCATCATTTAGAGTTTTAGATCAGATCACCACGTGTTAATTAGCTATAAGATGTTATACGACCGAGTCACTCGCCTTAGGTTCTCTTCCATCGATTCATCAGAGGGTAACACCCCACTCACTGACATATGTTAATTAACAAGCTAGTTTTATATAGTGACTCCGCACATGTGGTACATTGTATCTACGGAAAACGGTTTTCGTCCCGCTTTATTTATATATAATAAAGCAATGACCATCATACAAACAAACTGCATTCGATCGGCTAAAGAAACAATACAACACGCCATGACAACACGCATCCGAAACAGAATACAAAGGAGATGTTGAACAACACACCCCGCCATACAACTCGAAGCAAGCGACAAGTGGCAAAATTGAGCATCGCATGGAGTCGATGGAGCTCTCAACAGTGAATGATCCACCGTGAAGAGATGAAGTCGAACGATGGCATACCATGGACTCCAATGCGGCGCCTTTAGCAAGGACACGACACTGGAGCGCCACCACCGCCCCATCCAAAGGATCGAGATTTTTACCCAGAGTGTAACGAAGGACAAAGGGCCACCGTGACAATGCCTTCAAGAAGGGGCCGGACGACGCCCACGGATGTACCATGGACTCCAATGCGGCGCCTTTAGCAAGGACACGACACTGGAGCGCCACCACCGCCCAATCCAAAGGATCGAGATTTTTACCCGGAGTGTAACGAAGGACAAAGGGCCACCGTGACAATGCCTTCAAGAAGGGGCCGGACGACGCCCAGGGACGTTGCAGTCCTCGCTAAAGCTAGACCATGTTTTCAACCCGGCCAACACCCTCCGCCTCCAATTAAGGGTACTGCCACTCATGAGTCATGAGGACACTTCTCATACCATAGAACGCCGAACACCCGCCACCACGTCGTGTGACGCATGTGCAACCATGGCAGCTAGCCAACACCCGAGCCACGTGTTGGAAATACGCACTAGAGGCAATAATAAAGTGGTTATTATCATATTTCCTTGTTCATGATAATCGTTTATTATTCATGCTAGAATTGTACTTGTTGAACATATGGTTTGCATGTATATCTGTATATCCTGGCCCACCTCCTAGTCTTTGTATAGTTGAGGTTGAGGCCCACATTGTACTCTATATGTACGTGCATCTACACCCGATCAATACTATCGTGAGTTGCATTGCCAAAACCCTCTTCTACGTGGTATCATACCTCTCGATCCTACCCTAACCCTAAGCCACCGCCGCCGCCATGATCCTTCTCGCTGCCGCCGCCGCCGTAGCTCCCCATCGCCACCACACCACGCCGCCGCCACGTCTCTCCCGCCCGCCGCCGCCGCCGCCACGTGTCGTGTCACCCTCCCCTACTGCTTCCGCACCCTAAGCCGCCGCCGCAGCCGCGATCTCTCGCCGCCGCCGCCGCAGCCCGCACCACCTACCCGCGCCACCTCCCCTCCCCGTCGCGCCTCCTCGCTGCCTCCGCCATGAACTCTCCGGGCTCCGCCACCACCAACAGCTCCAACCCGTTCGCCGGCCCCGCACCCTCCGCCGAAGCCATCCGTGATCTCAACATCGAAGGCCGTGTTCCCATCCGCCTCGACTCCTCCACCTCCTCGTACTCCGCGTGGAAGACCTACTTCAGCCTCGTCTTCCGCGAGTACTACCTCACCGAGCACATTGACGGCTCCATCGACAGCAAGTACATGAAGGGCGACCCGGAGTGGTCCGCCATCGAGGCTACTCTCATCCGGTGGTTCTACCAAACCGTCTCGAAGGACATCTTCCACGCGGTTGTCGCCGAGGGCGATGATGCTTGCACCGTGTGGACCAAGATCAACGCGCTCTTCACCGACAACAAACTTCAACGCCTTGTTTTCTTGCAGCAAGAGTACTTCGGATGCCATCAGGATGACTCCACCATCGATGACTACTGCATGCGGCTCAAGATGCTCGTCGACGAGCTTCGCGACATCGGCGCCAAAGTCTCCGACGAAGTCATGCTGAGCACCCTCACCGCCGGCCTCAATGAGGACTTCGGCAACGCTGCGTCTAACCTCACCTTGTTGCCGCGACCCACCTTTCAGACCATCGTCGCGTACCTGAAGCTCGAGGAGCGCCGGATGAAGAAGGTGAAGCAGCGAGTGCAACACACCGCCCTCACCGCTGGCACCACCCATGGCGGCCCCACTCCTTCGGCGCCGGCGCCACCCCAGCCGCGGCCTCCGCCGCCACCTGGGCATTACCCGCTTCCTCCCGCGTCCCCCGCGCCTCCCCAACCGCAGCAGCAAGCTGGGGGCTAGCGCAACCGGCGCGGTGGGGGCGGCCGCCGACAGCAGCAGCAACAGCAACAGGGGTCCGGGGGGAGGGGGGGCGTCGCGCTTCCCGCAGCCGTCCCCGCCATGGACCGTGGGCCAGAACCCTTGGACGGGCGTGGTACATGCCTACCATATGCCCGTACCAAGGGCCCCCGCGCCGAGTCTCCTCGGCCCCCACCCCACGGGCCACCAGGCCTTCTTCAGCGCGCCAACCCAGCCGGCTGGCGCCAGCTATGCCGCCTCATCGCTCGCCGGCGGGTACGGGCCACCCGCCTCGGCGCAGCCCTATGGGGCCCTCCCGCCGCCGCAGGTTCCGCCGCCGTTGGACCCCTCCCTCCTCGCTGCCTTGCACTCCGCCCCGTCGCCGACTAACTATGGCGGTGGAGGCGACTGGTACATGGACTCGGGTGCCACCGCGCACATGACAGCTCATCCCGGTAACCTCACCTCCTCCACCCTTCCAACACCAAAGGTTACCGGTGCTATGATCCTGTCACTCATCGCGTGTACACTTCGAGGCACATGTATTTTGTCGAGACGGTGTTTCCTTTCTTTCAGGTACCTCCGTCGGCGGCACCCTTACCGGCGCCCGGCCGCGGCTCCCTGCCGCCGCCCCAGCCAGGTGACTTCTACAGTCGCCCGCTGCTTCCGGGCCTACGACTCCCTCCCTCGAGGTCGAGTCCGACCAGGCATCCCCCGCGGCCGCCCCCTCCACCAGCGCTGCCACTTCTCCCGCTGGCTCGACTGCCAGCAACCCCACGACGGGCTCGACCTCATCATCGCCCGTCGCCACGCCCGTCCCGACAGCGGCTCCGCCTCCTGGCGTGACGACCCGCGCTCGCGCTGGCGTGCTTCGGCCGAGCACACGCTATCCCTCGGATGAGTACGAGTGCACGGCCTCGACATCGACACCATCACACATCCCCTCCTCTGCCCCCGAGGCCCTTCGGAACCCTCATTGGCTCGCGGTGATGCAGGAGGAGTTCGACGCTTTACAGCGCAACCGCACGTGGCAGCTTGTTCTGCTACCCCCTAATGCCAACGTCATCACCGGCAAATGGGTGTTCCGCCACAAGACTCGCCCCAATGGTTCTCTCGAGCGCTACAAAGCTCGGTGGGTGGTTTGTGGATTCCGGCAACGTGCAGGCGTGGACTTCACCGACACGTTTGCCCCGGTGGTCAAACCGGGCACGATCCGCACGGTGCTTCAGCTGGCGGTCTCTCGAGCATGGCCTGTTCATGAGTTGGATGTCTCCAACGCCTTTCTGCACGGTCATCTTGCCGAGCA
Source organism: Elymus sibiricus (assembly GCA_039707655.1). Classification (NCBI taxonomy): domain Eukaryota; kingdom Viridiplantae; phylum Streptophyta; class Magnoliopsida; order Poales; family Poaceae; genus Elymus; species Elymus sibiricus. The sequence goes on along the minus strand of CM077663.1, from coordinate 364,967,470 downwards.
GGTGTTCTGCCAGCAGCCTACTGGTTTTGTCGACGCCGATCATCCCGATCACGTGTCTCTACTTTCTCGCTCCCTTTATGGGTTGAAGCAGGCCCCCCGGGCGTGGTACCAGCGGATTGCCGCCTTTCTGCAGTCACTTGGATTACAGCCCACCCACTCCGATGCTTCCCTCTTCGTGTATCATCAGGGAGCCGCCACTGCATATCTGCTGCTATACGTTGACTGACGTGGCTTGAGACTGCGTTGGTATTTCCCCAAAGAGGAAGGGATGATGCAGCACAGCGACGGTAAGTATTTCCCTCAGTTATGAAACCAAGGTTATCGAACCAGTAGGAGGATCACCACCACCCAATAAGCAACACCTGCACACAAACAACAAATACTTGCAACCCGACGCGAAAGAGAGGTTGTCAATCTCTCTACGGTAATAAGATAGATTAGGTAGTGATAGATAGGAGAGATAGATCTCTCAAGAACACAAAATAAAAAGAGTAAATATGCAGCAATATGTTTTTGGGTTTTTGGTTTTGTAGATCTGAAAACAAAGATGCAAAAAGATAGATCTGAAAGCAATATGTTGGAAAAGTAGACCCGGGGGCCGTAGGGTTCATTAGTGGCTTCTCTCATGAGTATAGCGCACGGTGGGTGAACAAATTACTGTTGGGCAATTGATAGAAAATCGAATAGTCATGACGATATCCAAGGCGATGATCATTATATAGGCATCACGTCCAAGATAGGTAGACCGACTCCTGCCTGCATCTACCTCTATTACTCCACACATCGACCGCTATACAGCATGCATCTAGTGTATTAAGTTCATGGAAAAATGGAGTAATGCAATAAGAACGATGACATGATGTAGACAAGATCTATTCATGTAGGAATAGACCCAATCTTGTTATCCTTAATAGCAACGATACATGTGTGTCTTGCTGCCCCTTCTGTCACTGGGAAAGAACACCGCAAGATCGAATCCATCACAAAGCACCTCTTCCCATGGCAAGAAAAATCAATCTAGTCGGCCTAACTAAACCGAAGATTCAAAGAAGAAATACGATGCTATAAGCAATCATGCATATAAGAGATCAAAGAAGGCTCAAATAATATTCATGGATAGAAACTGATCATGAACTCAAAATTCATCGGATCCCAACAAACACACCGCAAAAGTTTACATCAAATAGATCTCCAAGAGACCATTGTATTGATAATCATAAGAGAGAGAGAGAGAGAGAGGAAGCCATCTAGCTACTGCCTACGGACCCGTAGGTCTATGGTGGACTACTCACGCATCATCGGAGAGGCACCTATGAGGAAGATGAACCCCTCCGTGATGGTGTTTAGATTGGATCTCACGGTTCTGGAACTTGCGGCGCCTGGAATTGTGTTTCGTCGAATCCCTTAGGGTTTTTGGAATATTTGGGAATTTATAGGCATCAGAGGCGGTGGAGAGGGTCCCCGAGGAGGGCACAACCCATTAGGGCACGCCGGGGGCCCCTGGTGCGCCCTGGTGGGTTGTGGTCTCCTCGGCCCACTCCCCCGACACTTCTTTGGCCCACTGGGTGTCTTCTGGTCCAGAAAAAATCTCCAAAAAGTTTCGTCGCAATTGGAATCCGTTTGGTATTGATTTTCTGCGAAGTAAAAAACAAGCAAAAACAACAACTGGCACTTTGGCACTATGTCAATAGGTTAGTCCCAAAAAATGATATAAAGTTATTATAAAATGATTGTAAAACATCCAAGAATGATAATATAACAGCATGGAACAAGCAAAAATTATAGATACGTTGGAGACGTATCATTGACGACATCATCCTGACGGCATCCACTCTTGAGCTCCTCCAGCAGATCATAGCTCGTCTTCGCGATGAGTTTGCCCTCAAGGATTTGGGGCCCCTGCATTACTTCCTTAGCATTGAGGTGGTACGATGGCCTGACGGTTTCTTCTTGCATCAGCAGCGGTATGCTCACGAGCTTCTTGAGCGCGCCGGCATGCTTAACTGCAAGCCCGCGCCCACACCCGTCGACACGAAGGCCAAGGTCTCTGCCATGGAGGGCTCTCCCGCGTCCGATGTTGAGTTCTACCGCTCTATTGTTGGTGCCTTGCAGTACTTGACCTTCACGCGCCTGGACTTGCAGTACGCTGTACAACAGGTGTGCCTTCACATGCACTCTCCGCGAGACTCTCATTGGACTTTGGTGAAGCATATCCTCCGTTACATACGCGGCACCATGTCCTTGGGACTCACCCTGACGGCCTCCACCTCCACCGACCTTGTTGCCTACTCGGATGCGGACTGGGCAGGATGCCCTGACACACGGCGTTCTACGTCCGGCTACTGTGTCTACCTTGGGCCCTCGCTGATCTCTTGGTCGTCCAAGCGACAGCCCACGGTCTCCCGCTCGAGCGCCGAGGATGAGTATCGGGCAGTGGCTAATGCCGTTGCCGAGTGCTCCTGGCTTCATCAGCTGCTTCAGGAGCTGCTTTGTGATGTTCACAAGGCCACGCTTGTCTACTGCGACAATGTCAGTGCTGTCTACCTCTCCGCCAACCCGGTGCATCATCGTCGTACGAAGCATATTGAGCTCGACATTCACTTCGTTCGCGAGCAGGTAGCTCTTGGACGCATTAAAGTTCTACATGTTCCGATGACGCAACAGTTTGCCGATGTGATGACAAAGGGATTGCATACTCCTGTCTTTGAGGAGTTCAGGTCCAGTCTCTGCGTCTCCGGCGACGCTTCGACTGTGGGGGGTGTTGAACATATGGTTTGCATGTATATCTGTATATCCTGGCCCACCTCCTAGTCTTTGTATAGTTGAGGTTGAGGCCCACATTGTACTCTATATATACGTGCATCTGCACCCGATCAATACTATCGTGAGTTGCATTGCCAAAACCCTCTTCTACAGTACTGACCGGAAACTCGGATACATGTGTGGATACATAAACAACACCATGTCCCTAGTGAGCCTCTACTAGACTAGCTCGTTGATCAAAGATGGTTAAGGTTTCCTAACCATAGACATGAGTTGTCATTTGATAACGGGATCACATTATTAGGAGAATGATGTGATGGACAAGACCCAACCGTAAGCATAGCATTTGATCCTATCACTTAGTTTGTTGCTACTGCTTTCTTTATGTCAAGTATTTGTTCCTAAGACCATGAGATCATGCAACTCCCTGACACCGGAGGAATGCCTTGTGTGTATCAAATGTCACTTCATAACTGGGTGATCATAAAGGTACTCTACATGTATATCCAAGGGTGTCTGTTGGGTTGGAGTGAATCAAGATTTGGATTTTTCACTCTGTATGACGGAGAGGTATCTCTGGGCCCTCTCGGTAATATAACATCACAAGAAGCTTGCAAGCAATGTGACTAAGGAGTTAGTCACGGGATCTTGTATTACAGGATGAGTAACGAGATTGAACTAGGTATGAGATACCGACGATCGAATCACGGGCAAGTAACATACCGATAGACAAAGGGGACTGCATACGGGATTGATTGAATCCTTGACATCGTGGTTCGAATGATAATGATATTCGTGGAATATGTGGGAACCAATATGGACATCCAAGTCCCGCTATTGGTATTGACCGGAGAGGTGTCGCGGTCATGTCTGCATGATTCTCGAACACGTAGGGTCCGCACCCTTAACGTTCGGTGACGATAGAGTAGTATCGGGATATGTACGTTGGTGAAAGAATGTTGTTCTGAGTCCCGAATGAGATCCCAGATGTGACAAGGAGCTCCAGAATGGTCTAGAGGTAAAGATTTATATATGGGAAAGTCATATTTGGGTTTCGGAAAAGTTTTGAGTATTTCCGGCGGTGTACCGGGAGTGTCGGAAAGGTTCCAGGAGTCCACCCACCCCGGGGGCACATGGGCTGAAGAGGGAGGCGCACCAGCCCCTAGTGGGCTGGGCACCCCTCCCCTAAGGGCCCATGCACCTGATGGTAGGTGGGGGAGGTGCCTTGGGGAGGAGGGACTCCTCCCCTAGGCGCCCACCTCCCTTGTGGAGGGAGGACTCTCCCCTAGGCCGCCGCCCCCTCCCTTGGAGGAGGGGCTAGGTCAGCGCCTGACCTAACCCTTCCTCCTATAAATAGAAGGGGGGAGGGAGGGCAGATGCACCCCAAGCCTTGGCACAGTCCTCCCTCTCTCCCTAGCCCGTTTTCTCCTCCATTCGCGATTCCGGTAGCGCTCGGCGAAGCCCTGCCGGGATAGGCCACACCGTCGTGCTGCTGATGATCCCATATATTAATCCGCCTTTGCTCGCTGGATCGAGGAGGCGGAGACGTCATCGAGCTGCATGTGTGCTGAACGCGGAGGTGCCATCCGTTCGGCGCTAGATCGGGACGGATCGCGATTGGATCGTGAAGAAGTACGACTACATCAACCACGTTATATACGCTTCCGCTTAACGGTCTACAAGGGTACATAGACACACTCTCCCTCTCGTTGCTATGCATCTCCATGGATAGATCTTGGGTGATCATAGGAAATTTTTTGTTTCCCATGTAACGTTCCCCAACACCACGAGTACCGCTACTCCCACCACCAAGGAAGTCACCCTGGAACTAGACACCCTAGAGACCAACCGAGGAACGGGCTTTGCACCGACCAACAGACCCCTACCACTGGCGGAGCCTCCAGCAACTGGCATGCCCCTATCAGTGCCCGATCCACAACCATGCAACACCAAGTTAGGGAAAAGGGGGAGGAGAAGGAGTGGAGCATGCTCTCGACTGACGCATCCTGCATCGGCAACGGCTGGCCAAATCACGCATCCCTCCCGCAACATCTCCACACGCCACTCCCTGAAGTCCCACCATGCCTCCCAGTCACATGCACGCAAGGCAGCACCCGCCATCTGCCCACCAATGAGGGGCACCGGACCGGTCACACCTTGTAGCCGAAGACGCCCTCCGAAGGGGCCAACTACATGTCTTGCACTACTATCGGACACCACCGCCCGTGCGACACATCGGCCGCCAAGCACCGCATGGACCAAGCCGTAGCAGCCCTTGTCGCGCTTCTCCGCCGACGTCGATGGCTTGAAAATAGATCGGGGATGGTGATCGAGGTCAATGGGGCTTATTCCTGAATGAGAGAAGGTCACTCCTCTCCCTGATAATACTAGACCTATGAACAATTTTACAAAGCTTTACATAACCTTGTAAAGACTAACCCCCCTAATTTTCAGTGGAGTGGGCCCCTTTACCCCCCGCTTCCAATCCTCAGCACCCCGTAAAATCTCTATGTAGCCTTTCGTATGTCTAGCATTACTCCTTCTCTCGCTCAACCTAGTTAAAATGAAAGGTGAGCAATTCATTCGCGGCCTACCAATCTGCGTGTTAGGGAGCGAACGCTCATCGGAGGACAACGCCATACTGTCAACATCACAATTCATCATGTAAAAAACAAACAACACAATTCGTGATATTGATTTTTTTTTCGAACCGGGCTCCCCCCTTTCCATTATATTCATAACGGAAATACATTGTCTTTTGACCACAAACAACAAGACTAGGGAAAGGAAAGAAGCGAGTTCGGGGCAATGCCAGGAAACCCACTATCTGCGCGTGTCATCAGGAACACAGATCATGGGGTGAAAACCTGAGCATCACCCAAAACCGCATTGCAAGCTACCTAAACCACAAAGTACCCCATACACCACCAAAAGGACAAGATAAACCAAAACAACAGTCCATGACCTCCTCAGAGAGCAACAACCACCACTCAGCACCAAAAGGCTCACACCAAAGACCCATCTTATTGCTGGAGAGCTTCACCCTCCTGTATCAGCATGTTCCTCGAAGCAGCAACAACCTCACCTTCCTCCTTTCTTCAATCATCGTTGTGCTCGTCCATATTAGGGACCGACAGACCACACAATAGCATCATTTGTGATGCGTTCTCCTTTAGCATCTCCGCTCCTTTCTTCACCACCTCCATCATTCCGGGTTTCTGCAAACCTGCCCAATAATTAAGGAAAGCACATGATGTAAACACAATTTCAAAGGGAGTGTTGATCCATTTTCATTCAAAAGTGGCACGATTTCGTGTGAGCCAAACTGCCCAGCTAATCGCCGCTAAGCCAACGGTATACATCTCATCCAAACGGGGAGAAATGCATACATCCACACATAATATTGCCATAAAGAGTTCAGACAACAGTTAGTCTCGAGCATAGCTCCAACCGTTCTCCAAACAACCCTGGAAACAGCGCACAAAAACAACAAATGCTGGGCTGATTCCAGCTGGTCACAAAAAGAGCATCGGGGGTCCCCTTGCCATTGCCTTTTTTTTCATATTATCCCTATAGCATCCTGACAGACCTACCACATAATTTTTTTGATTTTTAAAGGTATTTTAGCCCCCCATATCCATTTGAAACGAGAGCCAGCAAGATCCTTTTCCAACCATCTATACATCGATTTCGTTGTATATTCCCTGGAACTATCAAGTTTCCAGTATACGTCATCATCCATCTCATTTTGCATAAGGTTTAGCACATATTTTTTAGCTCTTGCCACTTCTGCATCAATTCAGTAAAAAGTCTTCTTCTAAAAGAAGAGACATGATTCATAGTTTTCACTTTGTCTATAATACAGTTTTGCTCCACACATATATCAAAAAGATTAGGGTATTTATCCTTTAAAGGAGACTTATCTCCCAAATCATCCATCCAAAGTCTAGCTATATTCCCCCTATTTACTTGGACCCCTCTACCAGCCATGTCGTATTCCTTGATTTTCATCAAAGATTTCCAACAAGGAGAATCACTGGCTTTCTGTCTTACCATAGCCACAGTGGATTTTTTTCAAGTATTTCGCTCTAACAATATATTGCCATGGCCCCTCTTTTTTTCTAATTTCCACCACCATTTTACCAACAAACTTATATTATGCTTTCTCAGGTCTTTCACCCCAAGTCCCCCTTTCATTTTAGATCTACAAACACGACTCCATTTCACCATATGATATCCTCTCTTTTTTACCATTACGGTGCCAAAAGAATTCCCTCCTAGGTTTGTCCCATCTTTCCAGAGTAGTTTTATTCAAAAGGAACATGGACATATAGTAAGAAGGTACATGAGATAGAACAACATTGACTTCAATGAGTCTGCCCCCACTAGATAGGGTCTCACTAATCCAGGTTTCACCCTAATTTATAAACTTGTCATCAACAAATAACCAGTCGCTACCCTTAAGCCCAGCATAGCTCACGGGCATACCCAGGTATTTAATAGGAAAATATTCTATTTAGCAGTTAAACATTTTAGCATATACTCTCATAGTTTCATCATCAGCAGAAACTGAAGAAAAAAATAACTTTTTAGAAAATTGATTTTCAAACAAGACATGACTTCGAAAAGATACAACAACAGCTTGATGTTTAAGGCATTCCAAGGATTATCTTCAAAACACAAAATCGTGTCGTCCGCATATTGCAGAATGGCTACCCCATTGGGGATCAGATCAGCCGCTAAACCCATAAACGGTCCGCTTTGTTGAGCTTTAAGAACCATCTTAGTTAATCAGTCAACAGCCAGGTTAAACAGAAAGGGGGAGAATGGGTCTCCCTGTCGCACCCCTTTTGAGCTTTGGAAGTATTCTCCTATCTCATCATGAAGTTTCACACTAACAGTACCCCAACCTAAGATTTTCTTAACCCACTCTATCCATTGAGGGTTAAAATCCCTCATTTTATGACATTCCAACAGGAAATCCTAGTTCACTTTGTCGTACGCCTTCTCGAAATCAAGTTTGAGAACAATCCCCATCTTTTTTCGAGCGTAGGAATGATGCAAAATTTCATTCAAGGACATTATACCATCCATAATGTCCCTTTTTTTTATGAAAGCATTTTGGTGTTTACTAAACAAAATATCCACAAAAGGTTCCATCCTAATAGTAAGCACCTTAGTTTTTTTGACAATGGAAACAGTAGGAAAGGCTCCTACTGCATGTATATATTAATATATAATGTTACATATACACAAGGATGGAGTGGAGGGAGTGTGGGGTGGGGGGAGGAGGGGGGGTAGCTACACCTGTTGTGGTTATAACAGGGATGTCACAATACCAGTCACACAATGCACTTTACTAGAATGCACTCAAAATTTCAGGTTGGAGAAGTCCTCTATAAATCTACGTTTCCAGGAGGCGAGAGAGGGCGTCACATTCCTAAAGTAATTGTTGTTGCGCTCTTTCCTTAGACTCCAGGCAGACACCAGGAAGATGTCCATGAACATTTGATACGCCTCCAACGTATCTACTTTTCCAAACACTTTTGCTCTGGTTTTGACCTCTAATATGCATGATTTGAATAAAACTAACCCGTACTGACGCTGTTTTCAACAGAACTACCTTGGTGTTATTTTTGTGCAGAAATAAAAGTTCTCGGAATCGGATGAAACTTTTTGTGAATTATTTTTGAGAATTATAATGAATTATGGAGCGAAGACCTGCCGGAGGGGGTGTGCCAGGGGGCCACCACACATCAGGGCGCGACCCCCCTAGGCCGCGCCCTGATGGCTTGTGGGGCCCTCGTGGCTCCTCCGACCCTAATTCCAGTCCTATAAAATCACATCTTCGGAGAAAAAAATCAGAGAGAAGTTTCATCGCATTTCACGAGACGGAGCCGCCACCACCTCCTGTTCTTCCTCGGGAGGGCTGATCTGCAGCCTGTTTTGGGCTCTGGAGAGGGGAAATCATCGTCGTCGTCATCACCAACCCTTCTCCATCAACACCGCCATAATGCTCAGCACTGGGAGTGAGTAATTCCTTTGTAGGCTTGCTGGATGGTGGTGGGATTGGATGAGATTGATCATGTAATCGAGTTAAGTTTGATAGGGCTTGATCCCTAGTATCCACTATGTTCTGAGATTGATGTTGCTATGACTTTGTTATGCTTAATGCTTGTCACTAGGGCCCGAGTGCCATGATTTCAGATCTGAACCTATTATGTTTTCATGAATATAAGAGTGATTTGGATCCTATCTTGCAAGTTGTATGCACCTATTACGTGTCTTGAGCCGCATACCCCAAGGTGACAATAATTGGGATTCTTTCCGGTGATTGTCGTAGTTTGAGGAGTTCATGTATTCACCATGTGTTAATCCTTTGTCTCGGTTCTCTATTAAAAGGGGGCCTTAATATCCCTTAGTTTCCAATAGGACCCCGCTACCACGGGAGGGTAGGAGAAAAGATGCCATGCAAGTTCTTATCGCAAGCACGTATGACTATATACGGAATACATGCCTACATTACATTGATGAATTGGAGCTAGTTCTGTGTCGCCCTAGTGTGTAACCGTTATATGATCGATGTCATCTAAATCATTATCCATCACCGATCCACGTGCCTACGCTTTACATATACTGAATCTTGCTAAGTTACTATTGCTACTACTACTGTTACAATTGCTACAAAACTGCTGTTGTCACTACTACTGTTACTTTTGCTGCTACTATTTGCCGTGCTACTAAACCTTTCCTGCAGAGAGATATCCCATGTGTGTTTGAATTGACAACTAAACTGTCAAGGCCAATAAATGTTCTTTGGATCCCCTTGTGTCGAATCAATAAATTAGGGTGAAATACTACCCGTGAAGACTGTCGCGATCCCCTATATACTTGTGGGTTATCAAGACATTTTTCTAGCGCCGTTGCCGAGGAGCATAGCTCTATTTATTGTGTTAACTTGAGGATATCCAATTGCTACTATGAAGAGTCTGAAAGATACTCGAACTAAGATCGTCCCCTCTCGCACGAGAGGAGGTAAGGAACTGCCATCTAGCCCTGCTCTTGATTCACCTACAGTTTTGAATCAGCTTGTTACACCACCACCTGTTGATTGTCCTGATACGTCACATGAAATTGATGATGCTGCCTTTGAAATTAATGATGATGCTATTGCTACACATGTTGAAACTGAAATTGTGCCACTGAATGAATTACTTGATGCTCATCTTGCTAAAGCTAGAGAACTTGAAAATGTTGAAACTGATGAGGACTTTGAATCAACTGTTACACCTCGCTCTCCTATTAGATATGAATTGCCTCATGTGCCTGAAGGTTATGTCATGGATAAGGAAACAGCTAGTGATTTCTTTGCTTGTGAAAATAGAGATGATTTGAAGAAACTGTTTTGCAAACTGAACGAAAAATCTATGATGGAGAAAATGAAATATGATCCTAAATTTGCTACTTCTCCTATATTTGTTACTGATAAGAATTATGAATTCTCTGTTGACCCTGAGTTAATTCCTATAGTAGAATCTAATCCTTTCCATGGTTATGAAAATGAAACTGTTGTCGAACACCTTATGAAACTGAATGATATTGCTGCTTTGTTTACCAATGATGAAAAGATACGCTACTATTATATCCTTAAGCTTTTTCCTTTCTCGCTATAAGGCGAGGCTAAGGAATGGTTTCTTTCTCTTGCTCCTGGTTGTATGCGTAGTCCCCAGGATATGTTTCACTATTTTTCTGCTAAATATTTTCCTGCTCATAAGAAACAAGCTGCCTTACAGGAAATATTTAACTTTGTGCAAATTGAAGAAGAGAATCTCCATCAAGCTTGGGGGAGGCTTCTCCGGTTACTTAGAGCTTTGCCTGATTGTCCTCTTAAGAAAAATGAAATTCTCGATATCTTTTATAATGGACTAACCGATGCTTCTAGGGACTTCCTAGATAGTTGTGTTGGTTGTGTTTTCAGGGAAAGAACTGTCGGTCAAGCTGAAGAATTATTGAATAATATATTGCAAAATGCCGATGATTGGACACTTCCTGAGCCACCTCTGGAACCTATTCAAAAGAAGAGAGGTATTCTATTCCTCAATCCTGAAGATATGCAAGAAGCCAAAAGATCTATGAAGGAGAAAGGTATTAAAATTGAGGATATCAACAAATTACCACCTATTGAGAAGATACATGGACTTGATAACCCGACACGGGTAGTAGAGGTAAACTCTCTCCGCTCCTTTACTGAAAATGATATACCTTACAATAAGACTCCTGAACAATGCATGGATGAATATGATAATTATGTTGTCAAGCAAGAACACTTCAACAATTATGTTAAGGATCAATTGAGACGTAATTCCATGATGATAGACTGCTTAAGTGACTTGATGTTTAGAATTTCTAATGATGTAAAAGGTCTAGGTAAACATGCTTCCATGGTTCACACTCAACTAGAGCAAGTTGCTAACTCACAAAATGATTTGTTTGCGGAAATAAATAATAATATGAATGATCATGTTGTTAGAGTACTGACTAGGGGAGGTCGTATGACCCAAGAACCTCTCTACCCTGAAGGTCATCCTAAAAGAATAGAACATGATTCCCATATAATCAATGTTGATGCACCTAGTTCCTATAATAAGAAAAAGAAAAAGAAAAATGGTAGGAACTTGCATGCTTCTAGTGAACCTGTTATAGAAACACCTACTGAGAAACATAATGATGTTTCTATTTCTGATGATGAGACACAATCCGGTAGCGAACATGCACCTAGTGATAATGAAAATGAAGATGAAAGTAATATTGTGCATGTAGATGCTCCACCAGATAGTAATAAAGAACATGATAATGATGTAGAGATAGAACCTGTGGAGGATCTTGATAACCCACCTCCTAAAAATAAACGCTATGATAAGAGAGACTTTGTTGCTAGGAAACATGGAAGGGAAAGAGAGCCATGGGTTCAAAAACCCATGCCATTCCCTCGTAAGCCTTCTAAGAATAAGGATGATGAAGATTTTGAACGCTTTGCTAAAATGATTAGACCCTTCTTTTTGCGTACTCGCTTGACCGATATATTGAAAATGCCTCTGTATGCTAAGTATATGAAGGGTATTATTACCAACAAAAGAAAGATACCTGAAACTGAAATTGCTACTATGCTTGCTAATTATTCTTTTGATGGAGGAATACCAAACAAACTAGGAGATCCTGGCATACCCACAATACCTTGCTCTATTAAAATAAACTATGTTAAAACTGCTTTATGTGATTTAGGAGCCGGTGTTAGTGTTATGGCTTTCTCCCTTTATAAAAGACTTGATTTGAGTAAGCTTACACCTACTGAGATATCTTTCCAAATGGCTGATAAGTCCACTGCTTTACCTATTGGAATTTGTGAGGACGTTCCTGTTGTGGTTGCAAATATTACTATCTTGACAGACTTTGTTATTCTTGATATGCCCGAGGACGACAATATGTCGATCATCCTTGGTAGACCATTCTTAAATACTGCAGGGGCTGTTATTGATTGCAATAAAAGCAAGGTTACCTTTCACGTAAATGGCAAGCAACATACCATTCATTTTCCGAAGAAGCAAACTTTGGTTAATAATATTAATGTCATTGAGCCTACTCCCACGGTTATCAATGGAAGCTTTGCAATTCCTCTACCTACTATCAAGAAGAGATATTATAATCTTATTGTTGGGGATATTGTCGGATTTCGGGCTCCGCAAAACCCAAAGAGGTTCGAACTCAGGGGCATGTGCGAAGATCCCACCAGCTTCGACCTCAAGCTCACACCTCGACAGCCTAGCCCGATGAACTCACACAATCGTGGGGAAGAAGTCTAGCACACGGGGATTTACCCAGGTTCGGGCCGCTGCGAAGCGTAAAACCCTACTCCTGCTTATGGTGGATTGCCTCACGAGGTGGTTTGTGGATGAACTAGTACAGTGGTGAGTAGCCTCGCGAGGGTGCTCGGGTGATGTTTTTTCTCTGTCCCCTTCTACGGAGCAGCCTAGCCTCTATTTATAGTGGCCCGAGTCCGCTTCCCTTATCGCAATGGCGGGAAGGGATCCCACAACGACCAAATTCGAAGGGGGACAAGGAGTACACCTTATCCTGACGAAAGGTGGTCTTCGCCTGCAAAGTAGCCTGTGGTGATGCAGAGGTGGGCTCGGCGATGACGTCCGTCCTGCGGGGCTCGTGGTCTTGATCTCGTTGCGCCGGAATGGAAACCTTTGGGGGGTGCCTTGGGAACCTACGTACGTCTTTGCCTCCTTTGCACCAAAGAGGAAATTGTCTCCTCTGCGCGCGCTGGTGCCCGCCTGGCCTGGCTTGCGTCACCCCCGACCTCCCGAGGCTGAGTGCTGCATAGGGATCTCCGCCCCTCGGGAGGCGACCTGGGGAGGCCTCCTCCCTCTGGGGGTCTTGGCGTCGTCCCCCTCGCGAGGGTGGGGCTCCCGCGAGGGCCTTGTCTTGAGTGAGGCCGCACTGGGCCGCACTTGGTTGTTGAAGTGGGCCACGCCCTGGGCCGCAGGCTGGTAGGTCTGGGTACCCCCGTTCCCAGAACGCCGACAGCAGCCCCCGGGTCCATGGCGCGCTTGGGTTGGCTTCGGGGTGAAGCCGAAGAAGCCGACCTGAGCGCCACGGGCCCCAATCGCCTGCGGGCCCAACCTGATGCGTGGCGCATAATGAGACGCGGACGCCTCCGCTCCCCGAAGACGTCGGGAACCGCCCCGAGTCAGGTTGACGCGAAGCCTGCGCGCCGCGCTGGTCATCATTGCCCTTCCTTGAATGCGGTTGTCTCCTTGTGTCTTCCCCTCCCCCTCGGTCCACGCGGATGTGACCCCCTGAGGGCAGATGAAGCGACATGAAGCAGGGCCGCATGCCGATCGAGTCTGGCATGCGGCGCCCGAGGAGCGCACGGCGCCTCCACTCCCCACGACGCCCCATGGGCAGCGGTTGCGCCTATAAACCCGCCCCGCCCGGTGGGTCATGCCATCCTGACGCACCCTCTCGCTTCCCATCCTTCCAAAGATATCTGCCTCATCTTCCTCTCTTCCCTTATCGTCCATGGCATCTGGAGGGAGTGCAGCCGGTGCGGGGAAGCGCACGGGGTCTTCGGCTCCACCGCCGGCCTCTGGAGGCAGCGGCGGGGGGCCTTTGAGGCCAGCCCAAGCACGCCGGCGCTGGGCCATCATCGACGAGTAAGTGTTCCGTCACCGACCCCCTTCTCTTGCAACGATGCCCGACACGCCGGACCTGATTGTTTCCTCCTCCCAGGGCACCTGCGCCCAAGAGGCGCAGGCTCGACGAGCTCCAGGAGGAGGCGGACGCGTTGAGGGCCCAGCTGGCGGGCGCCGAGGCTGCCCTTCAGGTCGCGCTCAGGGGCGAGGAGGAGGCCAAGGTGGAACTGGCGTCCCTTCAGGCCCAGATCAAGGGAGCAGCTGACGCCGTGCAGGCCGCCCAGGACGAGGCGGCGCACGCGAAGATGCTGGAGGCGCAGCGCACCAAGCAGTACCTGCACATTGCCCACCGCGCAGTTGGTGCGGTCAGCCGATTCGTTGGGGAAGCCCCTGCGTTGCCGTGCGCGCACGGCGACGGGGGCTACCTCAACTTCTTCGACAAGGTGGTGGAGGCGCTGGAGACCGGCGTCTCCCGTGTGGACGAGGACAACGTGTCCAACGCGCGCGGCCTCCTGGACATCGCGCTGACATGCGCCTTCTCCAACCTGCGCCGCCACGTCCCGGAGCTTGATCTCCACCGCGTCATGGAGCCGGTGCCCGAGGAGCTCCAAAGGCCCCTCAGGGATGAGGTGCGCCAGCACGTGGAGTCCCTGGTGGAACGGTTCGTCCAGGAGCCTTCCTCTGACGAGGGCGACGACTCCGACGCCGAGGCTGGCGGGGGTCTGGATGGTGACAGTGGCTCCTCCGCCTAGGCTTCCCCTGTTTTCTTCCTCTGGCTCCTGTTACATCAAGAAGCACTTGGCCCCTAAGGGCGTTAAACTTTTGCGTTTTACCTTCGTCTTCCTCCCTCTTCTTTTAAACCGTTGGTTGCTTGTTTTGTGCGACGCGCCCTCGTCCCTTCCGCGGAGTTTTGTGTCATCGTTGGTGTGGTACCGTGCACTCCCTCGTACCTTCCCTCGTCCCGCTGTGCCGCTGCTCCGCGCCCAGCGCTCTTCGTGAGGTCCGCGGAGGTGCCGCACTACGCCTGGCGATGACGGCCTGCCGTGGCCTCATGAGGCGGACCTTCCTGAGGGGGAGCGTGCCGCCCCAAGGCCAGGGTTTTAGTGACGATGCCTAGAGAGGTCGGACTCCTTCCCTTGCTCTGCCCTTCTGTGTACCTGGAGCCACAGGAGGCCTGATAGGGGCACGTAGTAAACCGTAGCGCCTGCATTCTCACGTTAGCGTTCTTGTCTCATACCCAGCATTCGGGCTATCATTGAAAAAAAAGGTTTCTGCTCTTCACAGTTGGGGTACTTAGCTTGGCAGGCCATGGCGAGTTCATGCACTGTGAGGTGCAGTTGGAGCGCCTAGGGAGCTCTAGGATCTCGCCAGGGAGGGCTTCTTCCTTGTGAGCGCAACGGTTTGGGGGCCTTCTTAGTGCTCTGCATCGGCGGGGCCCAGTCCCGTAGATACCTCGATCGCCGTTGGGGTGTCCGGATCACCAGGACGAGACCAAGGGGCGAGGGGCTACATGACCAGTGAGGCTCCTGAGTCGCATTGCTCAAGAGTCCCCCTTAACGCTCAAGCGGCCCCCATACCCTTCCTTGCCAGTTCCTGCCCCAGGAGGAGCCTGAGCCTCCTGAGGCTCCTTGATGACGCGCCGATCGCGGCCGATGCCCCCGAGCGAGGATCGGCTGCCAAAAGATGGACGCTTCTGGGGCAACAAGCACCTGCCGGCTTGCCTGGGGGCGCCACACGAGGACCGAGGTGCCCAGGCTTCGGCAAGGTGCGCACACCGAGCCCGTGCTGCCCCCGCTCGCGGGGCGCGTGAGGGGGAGACCGACAGGTGCCGGTTGAAAAAACGAGATTTCAAGATCAAAAAAGGATTGCAAAGAGAGAAAATTCCCACCCCTTTTTCAAATAAAGCTGCGAAACTTCGAGTTTCATTTCAAAAAATGGCAATTCGAATACAAAAAGGGGCAAGCAACAGCCACGTCCGGCACCTAGGCTAGTCTTCGTCTTCGTCTTCCCCCCAGCGTGGAGCATAGGGCTTCCACTAGGCATGGGCATAGTCATTGGAGGACAGTGTTGCCCGCCAGCGCGGAGCAAGGGGCTTCCACTTGGGCGTGGGATGGAACCCCTCCGCGTCCTCGGGGGGCTCCGGGCGTATACAGCCCACTCATTATTACGTGAGAGTGTCACGGCCGAAGATAGCTGGGCAAGCCCCCAAGCGCACGGCCTAGGTGCTCCCAACTCAGTCACGAGCCATCCCGCGCATTTCTGCGCGGTTGCACGCCCCTACAGCCCAAACATGAGTGCATTGTTCCCCGCGTAGCCGCGGGATTGTGCTCCCGCGGCCCAAACATGAGCGCAATGCACCCAGCGCTGCCATAGGGGTGTTGTGTCGGTGAAGCCGCCTCGTGAGGCGTCGGGGCACCGGCCAGACCACGACCCGAGGACCTCGCAAGGCCCTGCCTCCTGAGGGCCGTGCCGGCGCCCCCGTTGCCGCGCGTGGCCCGCGCTGCTTGTATCCCGCCGATCCCCCTAGGTGCTTGCTCCTGCGGCCCAGAGGGCTCGGCTGCGCGCTGCTTGCTCGCGAGGGCGGCGGCTGCACCTTGCCCCCGCTCATCCCGGGACGCCCCCTTGTAGGATCACTAGAAGTGTGTGTCTAGAGGGGGGTGAATAGACTATTAGCAAATTTAAAACCTAACCTTTTCCCAAGTTAATTGGTTGGCAGATATTAACAATTATATCAAGTCTAGCACACCCTACACATGCAAGTCAACAAGTATGGCAGCGGAAAATAAAGACATTGCACATGGAAGTAAGGATTTGAGATAGGGAGATCAAACGCATGAGGGACACGAAGATTTTTCCCGTGGTTCCGATAGGTGGTGCTATCGTACATCCACGTTTATGGAGTCTTCAACCCACGAAGGGTAACGGTCACGAGAGTCCACGGAGGGCTCCACCCATAAGGGTCCACGAAGTAGCAACCTTGACTATTCCATAACGGCTTCCATCCATGAAGGACTAGCCTCACTATGGGTAGATCTTCACGAAGTAGGCGATCTCCTTGCCCGTACAAACTTCTTGGTTCAACTCCACAACACGAAGTAGGAGGCTCCCAAGCCACACCTAACCAATCTAGGAGGCACCACCCTCCAAAAGGTAATAGGCTCGGCAATATCGATGAACTCCTTGCTCTTGTGCTTCAAGATGATAGACTCCTCAACACACAATCACTCTCTCACAGATTTGGCTGTGGTGGAAGAGATTGATTTGGTGGAAAGCAACTTGGGGAGGCTAGAGATCAAGATTCATATGGTAGGAATGGAATAGCTTGATCTCAACACATGAGTAGGTGGCTCTCTCTCAGAAAATTGGATGGGGCAAGTATGGAATAGTTCTGAGTGCTTCTCTTTCGAGTGGGTGGCGGTGAAGGGGTATATATAGGCATCCCCAAAAATCCAACCATTACACCTAAAGTGACCAACTCGGTGACACCGAAGTGTAAAACTCGGTGGTACCGAAGTGATCAAAAGGCAGTAACTTTTGAATCTCGGTGAGACCGATACATAACTCTCGGTGGTACCGATTAGGTGACCAACGGTCAGATTGCACAACTCGGTGACGCCGATCCAAAAAACTTGGTAAACCGATTTTAGGAAACGAGGTAACAGAAAGTTGGCAAGCTGAACTCGGTGGCACCGATGCAGAATCGGTTGCACCGAAGGGCTAGGGTTTGGCATGGGTCTGTCTGAGTTTGGGAATCGGTGGGACCGAGTGGAAATTGTTGGTAGCACCGATTTTCATGATAGGCTTGGACAGACTTTTGTGGAGGAGTTTGTGGGTGTTTTTGGTGACTATCACTTGTGCACGTGGAGCATCTTGTTCACCAACAGTACCTTACCCCCTTTTAATAGTATTGGCTTTCCTATGGACTCAAGGTGATTTCTCACAAAGTAAAATGTAGAGTCCTCTTGCTTGAAGCTTTGCCAATCCATTTCCTTGCATCCAGGGGTATCTCCTCACAATCCTTTTTGCCAACCCTCTCTGTGGACTTTATCTGAAATACACTAGGTAAAAGTATTAGTCCAAGAGACAATGTATGTTGTCATGAATTATCAAAACCACCAAGGGAGCATGTTGTGCTTTCAATATCCCCCTTTTTGGTAATTGATGACAACATACAATCAAAGATTCAAATAAAGATATGCATGGATATAATGAAGACTTTGAGAGACACATGACTTAGATTTGCTCCCCCTAAATGTGTGCAATCCCTTTAAAGGATAGTTGCTTTGGAATGCATGGACACACATATAGTAGAATGGATATAATGAGTCATGTGTATCTTGGCTATATGCATCAAATATATATGAATGAGGTGTATCCTTGTTCAAGACTTCACTCTTGCAAACAATATGTGCAAGAAGCAAGAGATCATCTTGATCAAAGATATGATGCATATACTTACCTTGAGTTCTTGAGCATTCTTGTAGTAGAAATACACTTGAGAAAACAATGTTAGGAAACACAAGAGTATTCTACCAATCAATAAGCAATAGAACTCAATAGTACCAAGATGTGGAGAACATATAGAAGATAGTATTCCTTAAGATTGATATGTCTCCAAGAACATTTAGAACTTTCTCCCCTAGATATGAAATAGTAGGTCATCCTCTCCCTCTGAATCTTAGCATGTAGATATTGGGATTGGATAGGGTGAGAAAAGTCTAACAAGAGTAGTCAAATGAAATAAACATATTTTTCTCCCAAACATATTTTTCTCCTCCTACTTTGGTATTCTCCCCTTGTCTATATAAGTATAAGCTTTGGTATTCTCACCCTTGATTGTATCTCCCCCTTTGCATTGACATGTATCTCCCCCTTTAGCATTGAAGCTTTGGTATTCCCCCCCTTTGGCATTAATTTCCAAAAAGGTCATGCACAGGATCAGATACAGGGATCATCGATTAAGAAGGGATCCTTGAGAACAAGGGTCATAGAATGTAGGGCTCATAGAGAGCATTAAAAACTGAGGGAATCATTGAAACTAATTTCTCCTCTTTGACTGATCTGAGAGCTTGTAAGACTTCTCCTCCTTTGAGTTAGGGATCCTAGAATAAAGTTTCTCCCCCTTTTTTATAATAATAAGGGATCATTGAAGAAACAAAGATACCACTTGTAGGATCGCTAAAGAAACAAAAATTTACTAACATGAACACAGACTAGAGAAGAAATCAAATCGGTGACTCCGAGATAAACAAGTCGGTGGAACCGAGCTGTTGTTATGCAGCTTATCTGCTAAATCGGTGACACCGAATGGTTGGAGTCGGAGGCTCCGAGGGGTAAACAGAAACTTGGCAACTTCTAGAAACTTGCAAATGAATTTGGAAAACTTGTAACAAAGTATCAAAAAGGATCTTCAAAGGAAGTGCAAAAGACTTTACAACAAAATATCAACTAGAAAAGATTTGAGTGGTTCCAAGAAATCTTGCAAATATAGAATGAACCAAACAAGATACTTAATCTAGATGATGGGCGGTGACTAGGTCACCTATATTAGAGTATATTGACTTAGGAGCCAAGCAAGAATACTTGATCATAGGTCATACTCATCGTTAAGCTCAAAATGGGGTTACCATTTTTCGATTAAGCATTTTAATGTTTTCATATCGCTTTATCTCATGACTTGGAGTAAAGCCTTTTCAAGGATATGAGTACATACCTTTGAGGGATGTTGATGACGTGGCTTGTAGGTGAACTTGTTGTGGATGCTCGATGTTGATGAAGTTCATCTTGAGTTGGGAGCAATCCTTGCTTGTTTTGGTTCTCTTTTCACCTACATAGGTTAGTCATGCAAGGAAGAACAATATATATCCATTTGACATGATATCAATTGAGAATTAGCAAATGTGATCACATCAAATATATGTCAAGGATATGGTTGATTTGTCTTCTTCCTTCCATCATCAAGAGGGGTTGTGGATACTTGGTCATGACAAGATTGCTCATGATATGAGTTGTTAGCAACCTTGTGGAATGAAGTTCTTCCAAGTACCTACAAAAGGTTAGTTGCAATGCAAGGGAGCATAGAATTCCATGGTATACGATAACATGCCAAGTGTATCATGGAAGTATCAAGTAAGCTCATGACCTTGCATGCAAATCCGAGTGAGTCTAGCTGAAGTTTGAAGCATCAAGGATGTTCAACTCACTCCTCAAGTGACAAAACACTTTCTCATCAAGTGGTTTAGTAAAGATCTCGGCCAATTGCTTGTTGGTGCGAACATGCTTAAGATTAATATCTCCTTTGGCAACATGATCACGAATGAAATGATGTCGAACTTGAATATGCTTAGTTCGAGAATGTTGCACAGGATTATGACCAATCTTAATAGCACTTTCATTGTTACGAAGTAATGGAACATTTTTCACATGGATTCCATAATCCTTAAGCGTTTGTGTCATCCATAGAAATTGAGCGCAACACGATCCGGCGGCAATATACTCAGCTTCGGCAGTAGATAGAGATACCGAGTTTTGTTTCTTGGAGGACCAAGACACAAGAGATCTACCAAGAAATTGACATGTACCCAAGGTGGATTTTCTATCAACCTTGTCACCGGCATAGTCCGAATCGGAATAGCCAACAAGGTTAAAGGAAGATCCCTTGGGATACCAAATGCCAAAGTTTGGTGTTTGTATCAAATATCTCACAATACGTTTCACGGCCAAAAGATGACACTCTTTAGGTGCAGCTTGATATCTAGCACACATGCAAACACTAAGCATAATATCGGGACGGGAGGCACATAGATATAGGAATGAACCAATCATGGATCGTAAACTTTTTGATCAACCGGTTCGTCCTCCTTGGTAAGATCAACATGTCCACTAGTAGGCATAGGAGTTTTCATACCTTTACACTCTTGCATGTTGAACTTCTTGATCAAGTCCTTGGTATACTTGGTTTGAGAGATGAAAGTCCCTTCTCTCGTTTGCTTGATTTTCAAACCAAGGAAAAATTTCAGCTCACACATCATGGACATCTCATACTTCTCGGACATCAACCTTCCAAATATTTCACTAAATTGTGGGTTAGTAGATCCAAAGATAATATCATCCACATAGATTTGGCACACAAATAATTCACCATTAACTCTCTTAGTGAATAAGGTTGCGTCAATTTTACCAATTTCAAAACCCTTTTCAATGAGAAACTTCGTTAAGCATTTATACCAAGCGCGTGGGGCTTGCTTAAGACCATAAAGGGCTTTGCGAAGCTTGTAAACATGATTAGGTTTCTTAGGATTCACAAAACCAGGGGGTTGTTTGACGTAGACCTCTTCTTCAATCTCACCATTTAAGAATGCACTTTTAATGTCCATTTGATAAAGCGTGATATCATGGTGATTAGCATAAGCAAGAAGAATGCGAATAGCTTCAAGTCTAGCGACGGGGGCATAGGTCTCACCGTAGTCCATACCTTCGACTTGCGTATATCCTTGGGCTACGAGACGCGCCTTGTTGCGTACAACTTGACCATCTTCATCTTGCTTGTTCTGAAACACCCATTTGGTTCCTATGATGTTGTGCTCGTCCTTGGGCTTCTCCATGAGTGTCCACACTTCGTTCCTCTCGAAGTTGTGCAGTTCTTCATGCATGGCGTTCACCCAATCCGGGTCTTCAAGAGCTTGTTCTACCTTCAAGGGTTCAATGCTAGAGATGAAAGAATAATGCTCACAAAAATTAGCTAAGCGAGTTTTAGAGCGAGTGATTCTCCCGGTTTGTATGTCACCAAAGATTTGGTTTAGAGGATGGTTCTTGGTCACTCTTGCTCGAACTCGGGGTAGCTTCGGCTTGTTGGATGGTGGAGCTTCTTCATCATCATCTCCTTCATCTTCGTTGTTGTTGAAGGTGTCGTTTCCTTGAGGTGGTGGTGAAGGAGGTTGTGGTGGATCTTCATGATGTACTTCCTCCTCTTCATCTTGGCGTGTACCGCTTGTGGATGCCTCCATGTCATGTTGAGGTTCACCTTGACGTGAAGTAGGGGCTTCCACTTGAGCTGACGAAGTACTTTCCTTCACCTCCATGGGACGAATCTTGCCGATGGACAAGTCTTGGATAGCTTCCGAAGGATCCTTATCTCCTACATCATTTGGCAATTGTTCGACTTGCGAACCATTAGATTCATCAAACTTTACATCTACCGTCTCTTCAACTCTTCGAGTGAAGTTGTTGTAGACACGGTAAGTGTGAGAGTTCGATCCGTAACCAAGTAGGAATCCTTCATGAGATTTAGGAGCAAATTTAGTACGACAATGCTTATCAAGAATGTAGCACTTTGAGCCGAATACCCGAAAGTATCCAACTTGGGGTTTGTTACTGGTGAGTAGCTCGTATGTCATTTTACCGAGAAGCTTGTGCAAGTAGAGTCGGTTTGTGGCATGACATGCTGTTTCCACGGCTTCTTCCCAAAAGTGTCTTGGAGTCTTGTATTCGTCAAGCATCGTTCTTGCCATCTCAATAAGAGTCCGGTTCTTCCTCTCAACAACTCCATTTTGTTGAGGCGTGTACGTAGCCGAGAACTCATGTGAGACACCTTCTTCGTCAAGAAGGGTATCTACATGGGTGTTCTTGAACTCCGATCCGTTATCGCTCTGAACCTTCTTGATCTTCACTTCAAACTGGTTTTGCGCTTTGCGAACGAAGTTCTTGAAGATCTTTTGTACATGCGACTTATCATCAAGAAAGAATACCCACGTAAATCTGGAAAAATCATCAACTATAACTAGACCATAGGAATTTCCACCGAGGCTCTTGTAAGCATTGGGACCAAAAAGATCCATGTGAAGTAACTCGAGTGGTCTCCTAGTAGTGATGATATTCTTTACGGGATGACTTCCACCTACTTGCTTTCCGGCTTGACAAGCACTACAAAGTCTATCTTTGTCAAAGATAACATCTTTAACACCAAGTATATGATCACCTTTGATAAGCTTGTCTAGATTATGCATGCCAACATGTCCTAGTCTTCTATGCCAAAGCCAACCTTTAGAAAATTTTGCAATAAGACAAGTATGAGGTTTGGATCTCTTAGTGAAATCGATAATGTATAGATCACCTCTACGGAAAATGGTAAAGACCATGTTATGATTATCTTGACGAAACACTTGGCAATCTACTTTCGTGAATAACACATTAAAACCAAAGTCGGCAAGTCTAGATACGGAAAGAAGATTGTAGCCAAGGGATTCAACAAGCATGATGTTTTGAATAGAGCTATCATGGGATATGGCCACCTTACCAAGACCGAGTACCTTACCCTTGGAGTTGTCTCCAAAAGTTACATACCTTCGCGGTCCATGCTTTGGTGTTACCTCTTCAAACATCTCTCTATCTCCGGTCATATGATCGGTGCATCCACTATCGAGAATCCACTATTTTCCTCCGGACATGTAATCCTTAAAGTTTGCCATGAGACTTAGATTCTTCATGATCTTCTCATGCTCGATGTTGAACAACTCATCTTCATCATAGTAGCCATGTTCCACATTGTCATCGTCAAGTGGGAAATTCTCGTCATAAGAAACAAGAGATTCGTTAGGGTTGTGATCATGACAATGTTCAAGATTATGAATGCGAATGGCTTCTACAATGATGTTGTTGATAGTTATGACATCTCCTTTAGCACGCATGAGGTCTCTAAGCTCAAATAGATAGTCATCAAACTTGGGATCACTAGGCATCATTTTGTGAAAGACAATAGTCTTATGAAGAATTTCATCAAGATTACTCAATGAATAACTTGGATAACGTTTCTCCAAGTCATTCCACAAAGTATAAGCACATTCAAAATTCTTCATTTGATTAAGCACAATCCTAGGCAATCCTCTAACGATAAGATTAACAGTTCTAAGATTGCATAGCATATCAATTTCCTCTTCGTGTGTGGGATATAAAGGATCCATGGGAGGTACATAGGGGTTCTTAACATACTTGCTCAAATGAAATTCATTGAATAGCTCAAGCATCTTATATTTCCATTGACTATAGTACTCCCCATCAAGAATAGGCACTCAACAACTCAAACTTTCCACACTAGACACATCCATCTTCTTCCACGGTGATGAAACCGATGCAATGGAGACCAATGCTCTGATACCACTTGTAGGATCACTAGAAGTGTGTGTCTAGAGGGGGGTGAATAGACTATTAGCAAATTTAAAACCTAACCTTTTCCCAAGTTAATTGGTTGGCAGATATTAACAATTATATCAAGTCTAGCACACCCTACACATGCAAGTCAACAAGTATGGCAGCGGAAAATAAAGACATTGCACATGGAAGTAAGGAGTTGAGATAGGGAGATCAAACGCATGAGCGACACGAAGATTTTTCCCGTGGTTCCGATAGGTGGTGCTATCGTACGTCCACGTTTATGGAGTCTTCAACCCACGAAGGGTAACGGTCGCAAGAGTCCACGGAGGGCTCCACCCATAAGGGTCCACAAAGTAGCAACCTTGACTATTCCATAACGGCTTCCGTCCACGAAGGACTAGCCTCACTATGGGTAGATCTTCACGAAGTAGGCGACCTCCTTGCCCGTACAAAATTCTTGGTTCAAGTCCACAACACGAAGTAGGAGGCTCCCAAGCGACACCTAACCAATCTAGGAGGCACCACCCTCCAAAAGGTAATAGGCTCGGCAATATCGATGAACTCTTTGCTCTTGTGCTTCAAGATGATAGACTCCTAACCACACAATCACTCTCTCACAGATTTGGCTATGGTGGAAGAGATTGATTTGGTGGAAAGCAACTTGGGGAGGCTAGAGATCAAGATTCATATGGTAGGAATGGAATAGCTTGATCTCAACACATGAGTAGGTGGCTCTCTCTTAGAAAATTGGATGGGGAAACTATGGAATAGTTCTGAGTGCTTCTCTTTTGAGTGGGTGGTGGTGAAGGGGTATATATATAGGCATCCCCAAAAATCCAACCGTTACACCTAAAGTGACCAACTCGGTGACACCGAAGTGTAAAACTCGGTGGTACCGAAGTGATCAAAAGGCAGTAACTTTTGAATCTCGGTGAGACCGATACATAACTCTCGGTGGTACCGATTAGGTGACCAACGGTCAGATTGCACAACTCGGTGACGCCGATCCAAAAAACTTGGTAAGACCGATTTTAGGAAACGAGGTAACAGAAAGTTGGCAAGCTGAACTCAGTGGCACCGATGCAGAATCGGTTGCACCGAAGGGCTAGGGTTTGGCATGGGTCTGTCTGAGTTTGGGAATCGGTGGGACCGAGTGGAAATTGTTGGTAGCACCAATTTTCATGATAGGCTTGGACAGACTTTTGTGGAGGAGTTTGTGGGTGTTTTTGGTGACTATCACTTGTGCACGTGGAGCATCTTGTTCACCAACAGTACCTTACCCCCTTTTAATAGTATTGGCTTTCCTATGGACTCAAGGTGATTTCTCACAAAGTAAAATGTAGAGTCCTCTTGCTTGAAGCTTTGCCAATCCATTTCCTTGCATCCAGGGGTATCTCCTCACAATCCTTTTGCCAACCCTCTCTGTGGACTTTATGTGAAATACACTAGGTAAAAGTATTAGTCTAAGAGACAATGTATGTTTTCATGAATTATCAAAACCACCAAGGGAGCATGCTGTGCTTTCACCCCTCGCTTGCTCCAACCTGGCCCGATGCTCCCTCAGTGGAAGCCCCAGGCCCGGCTTGGAGAGGGCGCCCGGGACATCTCCCTACTCCGGGAGGATGCTGGCACCCGCAGGGGGCGTGCGATCCACGGCGCCGTCCGCGGGTACGATACTGCTCGGAACATAGGCCTCTGTGTAAAGGCCTTGGCTTCCCCCTGAACCATCTTCGCGCGCCCCATGGGCAGCCTCCCTGGGTGGCAAGGCAACGCCGCTCGGGACGCGCGGCCCACAGACCCTTCTGCGCCGAGCCTCCGCCCGAAGCTGCTTACCTCTGTCGTCGCCGCGAGGTTGGGCGCACGCGTCTTGTCGTGGGTTGCCTCCCTGGTTGTCCTCCGCGCCTCCGCCATGGTTACCTGCCTGCTCGGAAGCCTGAGCCGCCTGGTCCCTGCGCCGGTTGGCGCGCTCGCGCCGGGACGACCCAGGCCGTCGATGGTCCATCGGGGTATGAGTGCGCGCGTTAAGGCGCGCGCGGAGCGTCCCGTCGCCTTCTTCGAAGGCGCCACCAGTGGGGCTGGGCGGCGCCCCGAAGCCGGTCACCGGGATCCAGAGGAGAAGGAGCACGGCGTGCGGCGGTCCTTGCCCGGGCTCGCCCAGGCATGGGCCGGGCACGCTGTCTGTCGATGAAGCGAGCGGTGCGGCGAGCGAGCCCCCGGCGCCCAACGTCGGGGGTGGAGAGGAGTGGTGCGGAGCCCAGGCCCTCCTCGCGACGGTGACCAACTCGGCGATGTGATCGGCCCAGGCATCGAAGCCCCCGTGCGTCGGGCGATGGCGAAGCAGCTCACTCGCCATCAGCAGCGCGTCATGCGCGTTGAGGTCTCCCACGTGTGTACAGGGTGATGTCGGTCCCGCGGGCGCCGCGCGCCCGCCGCGCGCCTGGCCGGCACGAGCAGCGACAGCGGTGGAGACAATGCTGGTGGCCTGGTAACGACCGCCCAACACTGAGCTGCCAGGGCGTGCGTCATGGGTAGTAGCGGCGAGGTTGGTGAAGGTGGATCCGCCGGGGCCGAAGGAAGCTTGACCGGCGTCGGCCATCGAAACAACAGAGCGGAGAAAAAGCGAAGCTTGTGGAAGACTCCGACACACCCCCTACCTGGCGCACCAAATGTCGGATTTCGGGCTCCGCAAAACCCAAAAAGGTTCGAACTCAGGGGCGTGTGCGAAGATCCCCACCAGCTTTGACCTCAAGCTCACAGCTCTACAGCCTAGCCCGACGAACTCACACAATCATGGGGAAGAAGACTAGCACACGGGGATTTACCCAGGTTCGGGCCGCTGCGAAGCGTAAAACCCTACTCCTGCTTATGGTGGATTGCCTCACGAGGAGGTTTGTGGATGAACTAGTAGAGTGGTGAGTAGCCTCGCGAGGGTGCTCAGGTGATGTTTTTTTCTCTGTCCCCTTCTACGGAGCAGCCTAGCCTCTATTTATAGTGGCCCGGGTCCTCTTCCCTTATCGCAATGGCAGGAAGGGATCCCACAACGGCCAAATTCGAAGGGGGACAAGGAGTACACCTTATCCTGACGAAAGGTGGTCTTCGCCTGCAAAGTAGCCGGTGGTGATGCAGAGGTGGGCTTGGCGATGACGTCCGTCCTGCGGGGCTCGTGGTCTTGGTCTCATTGTGCCGGAATGGAAACCTTTGGGAGTGCCTTGGGAACCTGCGTACGTCTTTGCCTCCTTTGCACTAAAGAGGAAACTTTCTCCTCTGCGCGCGCTGGTGCCCGCCTAGCCTGGCTTGCGTCACCCCTGACCTCCCGAGGCTGAGTGCTGCATAGGGATCTCCGCCCCTCGGGAGGCGACCTGGGGAGGCCTCCTCCCTCCGGGGGTCTTGGCGTCGTCCCCCTCGCGAGGGTGGGGCTCCCGCGAGGGCCTTGTCTTGAGTGAGGCCGCACTGGGCCGCACTTGGCTGTTGAAGTGGGCCACACCCTGGGCCGCAGGCTGGCAGGTCTGGGTACCCCCGTTCCCAGAACGCCGACAGATATGCAAATCCCCATTGAGTTAACCTAATGATATACGAGAATTCTTCGGTTTCATGTTAATCGGAAGTGGTTGTTAATAAGACTTGATCAACCTTATTAATGGATCCTTTCCGGAAGGCATGTGATTGATGAATTTAGTATTCACAACTCTCTGTATCAAAAGTTTATCCTCTGTTATTTTCAGTTCGACTAAAATAAATTAGCATGGTTTTCCGTTTTCTGTTTTTCCCCGTGCGTAGAAAAATGCCCAAAAATAAAAAGTCTCAGAATGCCCCTTTCTTTGTCTCGAACCCCATACCCCTATAATGATGGTAGAGTCAGGGGTGGCCCCAAAGCGGAATTGACCGGTGGTAGTTGGTCGAAGCTCCAGTGGGTAGCCACTCCCTTCTCAAGGAACCGTACGTGAGACTTCCGCATCATACGGCTCCGTCCCGAGCTTCCGTCGTCGGCCCTTGTCATTAGACCACTATGCTTGTCTTTTCCGCCTTGACTCTCGAATCTTTTGCTTCTCGGGTGGTGGCGAACAATGCTGCTTGCGTAGCGGGAGATGCCCGCCCGTCGTTTAGGCCTGCTTCCTGCCCGAAAGAAGGCTAGCCGGACTAGTGGTAGGGGACCCGACCGTATTACTGCATTATTTGTTGCTGCGAGTCAAGAAAAGAAAGTGTGGAGCTCCGTGAAGAAGCAAGTTCAATTACTGAAACGTTGGAACTATTGTAAAACACATTCCGTCGCCCAAGTCAGATCATTGCCTACTGGCCACGAGGCTTATGAGGCCAGCGGAGGAGGTGGAGGGAAACGTATGAGATGAGGGATTTGGACTTGCTACACTTACCAGATGTGAGGTAGTTAAATGCTTTTAACATGGTTTTTTCTAGAATAAATAAAAAATATTGGCATAAAAATAACAGCAGGGGACTGCACCTGTGTGCCACCACACATAAGGGCGCCCCCTAGGTCGCGCCCTGATGGCGTGTGGGGCCCACAGGGGGCCCCTGCCTTATCCCTTCGTCCCACACTCTATCCTACCTCCAGCAAAAAAATTCTAGCCATCTCTCTCCCGTGTTCTTCACCCCGAAAGTGAAATTTTTGATCTCTTTGCTCGGAACTCCGTTTCTGAAACTGTTTTGAGGAATTGTTCCTTGGTATGTGACTCCTCCATTCCTCCAATTAGTTTTTTGTTTTAGTGGTTTATATTTTGCATATTGTGCTGCACTTGGTGCTACAGAAAATGAGCTTGCATGTTGAATTCTTTGAGTTCCAAGTAGTATGAGTGCTTGATATGGCCTCTAGGCTTCCATATGAGTAGTTGCTATCAATCTTGTGAAGTTTTATTGACGTAAATTTGTGGCTCAAAAATTTCAGAAATTCGTTCTTGAGAAGATGAGTTTCTTTAGGAGGAGATCCTCAAGAGGACTCGCCCCGGGTGAGTCATCTATTGGGAACTCAGTACGGCAAGCTTACATCGAGCCACGGGATAACCAGATAGTTATGGCCGACACCAAATCTTGTCGGTGGCCAAGTGAAGATTTGATGATAGGTGCAGGCATTAAGGGTGAATTTGCCCAATTCATTTATAATACCGGCCTCACCGATTTCCTCGCAGATAAGTGTGTCCAGCACTATGACCTTACCAGTACATTTACGCAAGGCTTTCATTATCAATCACATGCTTCTAGAGTATTATTTAAACTTTATGACAAATCCTTTAGCATGACTCTAGAAGATTTCTCTATTGCTTGCAAACTTCCACTTTGGGCCTCTACTGAGAAACCTTCAAAAAACTGAATATGATATGTTTCTCAAGAGTCTATGTGTTGGAGAAGATAGGGGGGCAACACATGCAAGAATTAAAAGTATACAGTTTCCCGCTATTCGTTACTTTGCGCAGTTTAATGGGAAATGCGTAGTAGGGAAACAAGATTGTAGTGTTTTATGTGCCCCTGATTTAAGTCTTATCCACACTGCTGTAACTGGTGAACAACACTATAACCTTGGTGCAATTGTTGCCCGAAGGCTGCACTCTAATTCTAGCAATGGTGATTTGTATGGAGGGATTTATGCTGCCCGCGTAGCTACAAAGCTAGGAGTGTCGCCTCGACCTAATGATCATATCCTGCCTGAAAGATATTTAGACTTTGACGCTATGCGCTATCATGAGTTTATTGTAAACCACGCCAGGGGTTATGAATATAATTTAATATTTGATAGATATATGCCTGTGTCTGTCATTTTGCCTGCACCTGCCCTCTTTGATTTTCAGGCTCGTCGGCGTTATTATGTCCTCGAGGAGGAGGTGCGGGAATACAAAGCTGCAGTGGAGGCTGCTCGTTTAGCGGAGGAAGCGACCAGGAACGCCGCCGCAAGCTATCACTCTAACCATTTTCCCGGACCTGACGGCTACTATCAGTGGTGATCACCAAGTTAGGCAACCGCCTAAGCTTGGGGAATACGTATTTCTCACCGACATTACATTCATGTTCACACTCTTCATATAAATTGTCGGTGTTCATCCTCTTTCATTGTATATCCATGTTAGATTTATGTTTCCGCTTTCTTCTTGTCTGTTTGAAAAACTTTGGAAAACCCAAAAATATTTCTCACTTCTTTTTAGTTTTCTTTTCTCGTTTTAATTATCTTCCGCACTAAAAAGAAAACCCAAAAAGATTTCCTTTGCATGTTGGGAGCTTTCCCGTGTAAATAGTTTTTTCTCGTTCTTGTTTTACCTTAGTTTATTTGCTTACTTGAGAAAAACAAAAACTCCAAAAATATTTCAGTGTGTTTCTCTGAATTTCTTTTCTTTTGGTTGAGTTCTTGAAAGGAGAAGACCACGATGAAAATGTTGAGTGGCTCTTATATGCTTTATTGTTTACCTAACACAGAGCCAATATTACCTTATCTTCTCCTTTGTCCAAAACTGCCTTGCTGATTCCAGCTTAGTCCACGGTATTCTTGCACTATTATTATTATCACATCATTCGGTCATGCAAGTGAAAGGCAATAATGACGATATTTGACGAGGTGATCGTGTCAAGGGAAGCTGGTATGAACTCTTCTTGTTTTTCGTTTTTGTAAATATGTTTAGCTCATTCGATCTCTATTCAGTATATTATGAGTGAACATGTTCAGGATGACAATTAGAGATTATAGCTTCTCATGCCATGCTTAAACAGCTAGTAGTGAATAATGATTTATCTTATAGATCAACATGCATTAAAATGGTTATGATGTGGTATGGTAGTATGGTATTTCCCTCTGAGAAATTCAAGCGGATTGACTTGGCCCATGTGCAGACATGTAGTTGATTCAAAACCAACGCAACCTTCATGATGTTTAAATTGAGAGTGTTCATATCCTACTCATGTTATGTTCAACGTTAATTATTCGCAATGCATGCCTATGACTGTTTTCGCTCTCTAGCTGGTCGCTTCCCAACCTATTGCTAGCATTCACCTGTACTAAGCGGAAATGCTGCTTGTGCATCCAAACCCTTTAAACCAAGTTATTCCACATGAGTCCACCATACCTACCTATATGCGGTATTACCCTGCCGTTCCAAGTAAATTTGCATGTGTCATCTCTAAACATTCAAATAATCATCTATTTTGTGCACGCATCTTGCTCATGGAGCGACGAGGCGGTCAGTATTTTCCATGCTAAATGAGTTATTCTCAAGACGGTCGTTTATTCGCCGTCATTGCACAAGAGAGGCTGGTAAAAGGATGTTGGAAATATGCCCTAGAGGCAATAATAAATTGGTTATTGTTATATTTCCTTAATCATGATAAAGGTTTATTATTCATGCTAGAATTGTATTGACCGGAAACTTAAATACATGTGTGGATACAAAACAAATACCGTGTCCCTAGTAAGTCTCTACAAGACTAGCTCGTTAATCAAAGATGGTCAAGGTTTCCCGACCATAGACATGAGTTGCCATTTGATAACGGGATCACATAATTAGGAGAATGATGTGATGGACAAGAACCATCTGTTAGCATAGCATATGATCGTTCAGTTTATTGCTACTTCTTTCTTATTTGTCAAATACATGTTTCTTCGACCATGAGATCGTGCAACTCCCGGACTTCGGAGGAATGCCTTGTGTGTATCAAATGTCACAATGTAACTGGGTGGTCATAAAGGTACTCTACAGGTATCTCCGAAGGTGTCTGTTGAGTTGACATGGATCGAGATTGGGATTTGTCACTCCGTATGACGGAGAGGTATCTCTGGGCCCTCTCGGTAATACATCATCACAAGAAGCTTGCAAGCAAAGTGACTAAGGAGTTAGTAACGGGATGATGTATTACGGAACGAGTAAAGAGACTTGCCGGTAACGAGATTAAACTAGGTATTGAGATACCGATGATCGAACCTCGGGCAAGTAACATAGCGACAGACAAAGGGAACTATGTATGTTGTCATAAAGGTTCGACCGATAAAAGATCTTCGTAGAATATGTAGGAACCAATATGGACATCCAGGTCCCGCTATTGGTTATTGACCGTAGAGGCGTCTCGGTCATGTCTACATCATTCTCGAACCCGTAGGGTCCGCACGCTTAACGTTCGTTGGCGATATAGTATTATATGAGTTATGTATGTTGGTGACCGAATGTTGTTCGGAGTCCCAGATGAGATCATGGACATAACGAGGAGCTCCGGAATGGTTCGGAGGTAAAGATTGATATATTGGATGATAATATTTGGTCTCCAGAAGGGTTCCGGAATTCACCGAAAGAGTTTTGGATGTTTCCAGAAATGTTCTGGTGCGAGGACACTTTGGTTGGGCCAAGGGGTAGGGCCCACGGGGCTTTAGGTCGGTGCAAAAGGAAGTTTTGCGGAGTTCGGGGGCCAGACGCCAGGGAACCTGACGTCTGGCCCTGGACGTCGAGGACCGTGGCGTCTGGTGCGGGAATCCGGGAAGGACTCTTCCTTGTGTTTCAAACCGACTTTGGGGAGGCCCTCTCCCCAAGTTACGACCCCATGGGTCCACATATAAATAGAGGAGCAGGGCTAGCCCCTAGAACACAAGTTTTAGAGCCTCCTCTAGTTGATCTAGTTCTAGTTCTAGTTGGTCCTAGTTGACTAATTACAGCTAGCCCTAGCTACCTCTAAACCTCATAATTAGAAGCCCAGTGTGGTTCTAATCTCCTTCCTCTAGTTCATCCTCTGCTCTAAATCCGTTGTGCTTGGCGAAGCCCTGCAGAAATAGTTTCACCACCATCGACACCACGCCGTCGTGCTGCCGGAACTCATCTACTACTTCGCCCATCTTGCTGGATCAAGAAGGCGAGGACGTCATCGAGCTGAACGTGTGCTGAACGTGGAGGTGCCGTGCGTTCGGTGCTTAATCGGAACGGACCGTGAAGGTGTACGACTACATCAACCGCGTTGATAAACGCTTCCACTTAGCTATCTACAAGGGTATGTAGAAGCTCTCTCCCTCTCGTAGCTATGCATCTCCATGGATAGATCTTGCGTGTGCATAGATTTTTTTTCCATGCAACGTTCCCCAACAGTGGCATCATGGGCCAGGTCTATGCGTAGATGATATGCACGAGTAGAACACAAAGGAGTTGTGGGTGGTGACGTTCATATTGCTTACCACCAATGTCTTATTTTATTTGGCGGTATTGTGGGATGAAGCGGCCCGGACCAACCATACATGTCCACGTACATGAGACCGGTTCCACCAACAGACATGCAACTTGTTTTGCATATAGGTGGCTGGCGGGTGTCGGTTTCTCTCACTTTAGTTGAATCGGGTTTGACTACGGCGGTCCTTGCAGAAGGTTAAAAGGCAACTTGATAATCACCGTTGTGGTTTTGCATAGGTAAGAACGGTTCTTGCTAGTTGCCCATAGAAGACACGTAAAACTTGCAACAACAAAGTAGAGGACGTCTAACTTGTTTTTGCAGGGTATGTTGTGATGTGATATGGTCAAGACATGATGTGATATATGTGGATGTATGAGATGATCATGTTTTGTAACAAGTTCACGATTTTCATGTCGATGAGTACGGCAACCAGCAGGAGCCATAGGGTTGTCTTTAATTTATTAAATCGTCATATAATTGCTTTATTTTATCGCTATGAGTTAGCAATAGTTGTAGAAGCAATAGTTGGCGAAACGACCACGTGACGACACAATGATGAAGATCAAGATGATGGAGATCATGGTGTCATGACGATGGAGATCATGTCGTTGCTTTGGAGATGGAGATCAAAAGCACAAGATGATAATGGCCATATCATGTCACATATTTTGATTGCATGTGATGTTTATCCTTTATGCATCTTATTTTGCTTAGAACGACGGTAGCATTATAAGATGATCCCTTCACCTGAATTTCAAGATAAAAGTGTTCTCCCCGAGTATGCACCGTTGCTAAAGATCGTCGTTTCGAAGCACCTCATGAAGATCGGGTCTGATAGACTCTACGTTCACATACAACGGGTGTAAGCCAGTTTTTCACATGCAGAATACTTGGGTTAAACTTGACGAGCCTAGCATGTACAGACATGATCTCGGAACACTCGAGACCGAAAGGTCGAACATGAGTCATATAGTAGATATGATCAACATGGAGATGTTCACCATTGATGACTACCCCATCTCACATGATGATCGGACATGGGTTAGTTGATTTGGATCATGTATCACTTAGACAACTTGAGGGATGTTGATTTAAGTGGGAGTTCATTAGTAATTTAGTTATATGAACTAAAATTTATCATGAACTTAGTCTTATAGTCTTTGCAAATCTATGTTGTAGATCAATAGCCCGGGCTACCGTTCCCCTGAATTTTAATGCGTTCCTAGAGAAAGCTAAGTTGAAAGATGATGGTGGCAACTACACGGACTGGGTCCGTAACTTGAGGATTATCCTTATTGTTGCACACAAGAATTATGTCCTTGATGCACCGCTAGGTGACAGACCTGCTGCAGGAGCTAATGCAGACGTAATGAATGCCTGGCAGGCTCGATCCGATGACTACTCGATAGTTCAGTGTGCCATGCTTTACGGCTTGGAACCGGGGCTTCAAAAGCGTTTTGAACACCATGGAGCATATGAGATGTTCCAAGAGCTGAAATTGATATTTCAAGCTAATGCCCGGGTTGAGAGATATGAAGTCTCCAACAAGTTCTTTAGCTATAAGATGGACGAGAACATTTCTGTCAGTGAACACATACTCAGAATGTCTGGGTACCACAACCACTTGACTCGGCTGGGAATTGATCTTCTAGTTGAAAGAGTTATTGACAGAGTTCTTCAGTCACTGCCACCAAGCTATAAAGGCTTCGTGATGAACTATAATATGCAAGGGATGGAGAAAACAATTCCCGAGCTCTTCGCGATGCTGAAATCGGCGGAGGTAGAAATCAAGAAAGAGCATCAAGTGTTGATGGTTAACAAGACCACCAGTTTCAAGAAGAAGGGCAAAGGAAAGAAAGGGAACTTCAAGAAGAATGGCAAGCAAGTTGCCGCTCCTGTGAAGAAGCCCAAAGCTGGACCTAAGCCTGAAACTGAGTGCTTCTACTACAAAGGGAATGGTCACTAATAGCGGAACTACCCCAAATACTTGGTAGATAAGAAGGATGGCAACATCAACAAAAGTATATTTAATATACGTGTTATTGATGTGTACCTTACTAGTACTCCTAGTAGCACCGGGGTATTAGATACCGATTCAGTTGCTAATATTGGTAACTCGAAATAAAAGCTACGGAATAAACGGAGACTAGCTAAGGGCGAGGTGACGATGTGTGTTGGAAGTGTTTCCAAGGTTGACGACATCACCATCGCACGCTCCCTCTACCTTCGGGATTAGTGTTGAACCTAAATAAATATTATTTGGTGTTGGCGTTGAGCATGAACATGTAGATCGTGTTTATTGCAATACGGTTATTCATTTAAGTCAGAGAATAATGGTTATTCTGTTTACATGAATAATACCTTCAATGGTCATGCACCCAATGTGAATGGTTTATTGAATCTCGATCGTAGTATATTGATGTCAAAAGATGCAAAGTTGATAATGATAGTGCAGCATACTTGTGGCACTGCCGTTTGGGTCATATTGGTGTAAAGCGCATGAAGAAACTCCATGCGGATGGACTTTTGGAATCACTTGATTATGAATCATTTGATACTTGCGAACCATGCCTCTTGGGTAAGATGACTAAAACTCCGTTCTTCAGAACAATGGAGCGAGCTAATGACTTATTGGAAATAATACATACCGATGTATGCGGTCCGATGAGTGTTGAAACACGCGGCGGGTATTGTTATTTTCTAACCTTCACAGATGATTTGAGTAGGTATGTGTCGTGGTTTTGTCACGGCAAGATGTCCTTGTGAAAGAATGTAGGTGTGAGGCCATCGCAACTATGTGGCGGCTTGAGAGGGATTGGTCGGAATCGAGAGACGCGAGTTTACCCAGGTTTGGCCCCTCCGATGGAGGTAAAAGCCTACGTCTTGCTTTGTGTCTATATTGATGATGATGACGATCTCGATTACAAGGGTGCGGAGTTGCTACCTCTAATCTCGAGAACCTCTAATCTGTCTATCTCTAATGAATTGAACTTGTCCCTCTAGGGGTGCCTTACCCCTCCTTATATAGGTTGAAGGGGTGGGTTTACATGTGAGTCCTACTAGGAGTAGGATTAGGACTAGTCTCTCTTGAATCCTAATCCGGGTCTTGTTTCTCTTGTAAGGGAATCCTTCCTCTCCTTTGGGCCTTCTCTGTGAGCCGCCTCACGCCGGCTTACACGCTGGGCCTTGGGCCTGGTCGTCTTGTGACCCAGTAATAGAGGTGACCTATGAGCCGCCATACGATGGGCCGAGTCATACCTCCTACCGGGTCATACCTCCTGTCGGGTCACCAATGAGTCGCCAAGCTCGGCTAGCGCAGCAGTGAGTCACCAAGCCCTGGTCGGGTCATACTTCAGGCCGGGTTATACCGCGGAGTAATATCCCCGACATTAGCCCCCAGGTTAGCTTGAATTTATTCATGGTAAGCTCCTGAAATAAGAATAACAAATATGTTAAGGGACCGGCTTGCTCCACTGGTCGGCTTAATGAAGTAGCTCCTTAAAAATCCGGGTTTCTTCTTCATATTAACGAGCCGTCTTCACAAACATCTTGCAGGTCCGTGTCCTTTGCAAAATACTGGGAATAAAACACCCATATGCCGTTGAGTCGGCCTCCAATGCTTTTGCTTGATGAAAATTTTGGAGATAAGAAAAATCCACATGATGTTGAGCCGGCTTCTATTGCTTTGGCGGGTTATGATTTGTAGGTGACACCGGGTCAAACAACTGGACTCCAGCTGACTTGATAAAATTATTGGGAATAAAGGAATCCATGCGATGTTGAGCCGGTCTTTCAATGCTTCAGCTCCATGAAGAAATGAGACCTGTCTCGCTCACAATTGACATCTTGAAAGTGTTCTTCTATTTTTTATATCCATATTACCTGTAGCCCCCAAGTCTTAAGAAGGGAACGTAGTGATAGCTTTAAGACTTGCCTCAATATAAATATTGCAACCCTAGAGAAATCAGGATTGTTCATCTGAGTCACCAGTCATAAGTTGAATGTTCCACATATGTAGCCCCCAAGTACCGGGTTGTCTTGCCTGCAGCAACCTGGGACTTGTAAGTGTCTTATGCTCATAAAACTTCAGCCAGTGTAGCCCCCAAGGGCCGGGTCATTATGCAATAATGAGCAGGAACTTTTTGTAAATCTGATCATACAGCCTTGAGGAGCAATGTGTAGCCCCCAAGGGCCGGCTCAGTAAGACAATACTGGGCTGGGACTTAAAAAAAGATAGAAAGGCCAGCTCATCTCCTTGAGATAACAGGGTCTTGTTGACAATGTAATTATAAAGAACAACTTGCATTAGCCCCCAAGTGCCATGGTGCATGCTTGCCGCGACATGCGACTTGCATACTTGATAAAAACTGGACTTGAATAATGTAGCCCCCAAGTGCTGGGTCGTATGCCTGCAGCGACTCGGGACTATTCTTTCCATTGCAGAATAAATCATATCCATTATATGGACGATATTGCTGAATGCTTGTCATATCAATGTTGAACCATGCTCCCTGCTGTGAGATGGTATTTTTGGATAAGGGAATAACAGCCATTACTCTGAAGGGGCTTTGAAAACCTCAATCGTCCAATATAGGTTATGATAACCATGATAAAAATCCAGCCACATTGGCTATTTAAGATTTGAATAATATAACCCGGATTGAAAACCGGCCCCTGCAACATAAACCAGGATATCCATGCGATGTGATGCATGGTATGATGATGCAATGATGATGCAATGTATGATGATGCATGTGTATGATAACAGAGTATAAAAATGTCGGCTTTCAAGGCTCGACAAAGAGAGACTAGCTCTGTTTTGTTTTTGAAAAACTCAAGTTTTACTTCAAAGAAGCTTGGCATGAAAGCCTGAAACCTCGTAAGCCGGCTCTCACGTGACATAAATCCGTTGTTTAAACCTTAACAAGTTCAGGGTCTTAAAAAGATTGACTTGTTAAGAGTACAAACGGGCCACATAGCGGAGAGACTACGACAGACAAGGCGAGTATATCCTAGCTCACTGTAAGCTGGCTCTCTCGTGACAAAAGCCGCCGTTTAAACCTTGACAAGTTCAGGGTCTTTGTGCGAGATTGACTATGAAAGTTTAGGGTCTCTGAGCAAGATTGACTGTCAAGAGTTCGGCGGGTCACATGGTGGAGTAGCAAGTTGCAAACAGGCAGGTTTAACTCGAACATGGCATATAAAGCCTAGCCAAGAGGGTATGAAAGCTAAAACCCAGTGGGTTGGAAGCCCCCAAGTGACCTTATGATGATCCAATAAATCAGGGCACCCATGTTTGAACGGCGCATCATGGCGGCTCGTCCTCTTGGGCAACTTTAAATCTTCCGCCAATAAGGTAGGGCACCCATGTTTGAACGGTCGCATCATGGCAGCTCGTCATCTTGGGCGACTTTAAATTTTCTTGAGAACTCGAACTTGCGAGAGATGAATTCCTTTTGAACCGGACGCTGAGCCGGATATCGAGATCTCAAAACTTTGTGAGAGACAGACTTCTCTTGAGCCGGGTTTTAAACCGGAACCTTTTCTGAAACTCCGGAATCCTTCTTTTGAGCCGGAACTCTCAGATTGCTTGGCACCTTTTTAGCTGGAAATTTTCTGACAACCTTTAAGCTTTCACCAATGTGGCAGTAGCCCCCGAGATCGGGTTATTTGTTCTCCAATGACCCGGTGTTCTTGAATTTGCTGAAACTAGCAACATTTGTTGAATCATGTCTGTGTAGCCCCCGAGTCTTAAGACGACTCAAGGAGTTGGCTTGAGATTCTCCATACTTGGCCATGGCATAACCCGGCATATAGTTGACAGCGGAAACGCTGGAATGTGTTGAAGCTGGAGGCAAAGTGGCGAGTTTGATGATCTTCGCAACACTCATTGTATACCCTCGGTGTTGATAACGCGATGTGAATTCATGGAAAGTTGATGGTTGATCGCAGAAACTGATAAATGATCCCGTATGAGCTGTGTCAATAACCCGACCAATGGTTCATCCCAGCTGGTTGTTGTAGTAGACTGTCCGCAGGGGCGACGACTTGCGCGCGCCCGCTGAGCAGCTTGTGCGGATGGACGGCTTGAGCGAGCAAGCACGACACTGGCGTGTCAATGTAGACTGGACCGCAGAGACGGCAACTCTCGAGCGTCCGTTGGGCGGCTTAAGTGACCAGGCGTGGCACCAGTATGTCGATATAGACCGGACCGCCGGGCGGCGAGGCGCCCACAGCGTTGTAGGCCAGCGCGGACGGTGAGTCGGCCATGGCGTTGTAAGCCGGCGCCGACGGGAGAGTCCGCCGCACCATTGTAAGTTGGTGCAGTCGCGAGAGACGGCCGCGGCGTTGTAAGCCGGTTCGGTCGCGAGAGGCGGCCACGGCGTTGTAAGCTGGCGTGGACGTGAGAGTCGGTCACCGCATTGTAAGCCGGTGTGGAGGCGCGAGGCGTCCGTTACATTGTTGATGTAGACCCGACATGTTTTGACGTAGACCGGACCGTGGGGACAGCGGCTCACGAGCGTCCATTGGGCGGCTTGAGTGAGCAAGCGCGGCACCAGTGCGTCGATGTAGACCAGACCGCGGGGACGGCGACTCACGAGCGTCCGTTGAGTAGTGCGGCACGGACGAACGCCGGCGCATAATGATGTCAACAGCGTGCTCGCCGTATCCGTGGTGCGATAATCGCTCTTGTATAATGCCTCCTTTGTAATGAATAATTGCCCTGTGTAAAAAATATTACAAAAGACAGCAATTGTTCTCTAATGAATTAATATGTACTGAAAACAGAAATGGCAAATAGCACCTGGTATTTTCTGTTGGATCAGCGCGAACGCTGGTGCGGCCTCGGTTGTCGTTGTTGACTAGACCGCATAGGCGGTGGCTTGCGCGCCTATCCACCGGACAATACAATACGGACGGACGCTCTTTTTCTGGTTTCAGGGACGATTTCTTATTCCGCAGTTGAATTTTTTCCCGGTGCTATCTCCCTGGGTATTGAGCTTCGGGGAGTAACTTTCTTGAGTCTTTTTCCTCCAGCCTTCACGGGTCGCGGCATCACTGTGAACCCACCATCGAACACAAAGCCGCGATATACACCATCACCATATCCAGAAAACACCGTCCGCCCAGTCCCACTTGCCGCCGCTGCTCCCTACTTCGTTCTCCTCCCACATTGCCGGCGATTCGAGGTCATGGCGTCAGAGAGAGCCGGCTTGAGGCGAAGGGAAGCCACGGCGACGGATGCGCGGTGGAGGCAGCCGGTGCGATGTGCGGCGAGCCGGTGCGCGCGGAGTGGAGCAGGCGGCCGCTCGCGAGCGCGGAGGAGCCGGTGGGCGCGCGATGGGCGACGGGGCGGAGCCGGCGGACCGGCCGTGGGCGAGGCAGCAAAGCGCGAAGGAGGAAACGGCACGAGCGTAGGCGCGCGAGAGGGCGAGGCGAGGCCGGCTTGAAGGGCGCACCACAACGGGCAAGATGAGGCGGCTCGGAGCGGAGCCAGCGAGGCGCGGCAGATCCGGCGGGCCTGGCGCGGGGCGGCGGCTGGCCGAGCGCTTCGGGAGCCACGACGCTAAGGGGAGCGCACAGAGGCGGGAGCCGGCAGGAGCAGCGGCGCGGGGCGGCCGCCGGCCGGAGGCGGGCAAGGCGGCTCAGCGGTGGAACGCAAGGGCGCC
The DNA here is from genome assembly GCA_039707655.1 of Elymus sibiricus. Classification (NCBI taxonomy): domain Eukaryota; kingdom Viridiplantae; phylum Streptophyta; class Magnoliopsida; order Poales; family Poaceae; genus Elymus; species Elymus sibiricus. Next base: position 364,926,552 of record CM077663.1, on the reverse strand, counting down.
CGCGGGCGAGGAGGAGTTGACTGGAGGCCAGATCGGCAGCGGCGCGGGGCGGCGGCTCGCCGGAGACGACGGAAGGTCAGGTCGCAGGCTCGGCTGGGCGCGCGGAGGCAGGCCGATGCCGTGGGCACGTCCCTCCCCTAACGCATGAGTAACCGCAGTGGTTAACTCCCCTCGCTTCCATCGGGAGATCGTGGGATCAAATCCCCAGTGCTTCTCTCCCTTTTTTTTCATATTCTTTCCATCACGAGTTCGACTCTGCATGCACCTCCTTTTTCATTTTCTTTTCCTTTGGAACTTTGAATCTTACAGGATCTGTACATGGCCCGACCTCTCCGGATGATTTGAGGACCAGCAGCCGGAATCAATAGCCAAATTACGATCCAACTCGAAGTGCTCCTTTTCCCCTAGACGGAATAAAGAATTCGATTTGTTCAAGCACCATGATTAGATTAGGTGGCCTTGAAAGTGAGCGTTACGTGGGGTAGTAACACCCGTGGGTTGCTTTCTTCTTCTTTTTTTAATCCTGTGGTGTGGCATAGTTGGGTAACTTTCTTATCTCCGACACTAATTCCCATGGAGATCAATATAGGACTGTGCCATGACACGTGATGCTCTCAATTGATGTATTGGAGAAAAACTGCTTCGGAATCTGTCCGTATGACACCTCCTTGTCTAATAATTTGTCTTTTCTTTCGATGCTTCTCCATGGATTTCGTCTGTACCGGCGTGTGATTCACAAGGACAACGCTTGTCGGCTGCCTCCACCCAGCCGTTGCATCATGCCATTGTCTTTTGGATTTTTTCTGCTCGCATACAGATTTCTCCATGGTCTTGATCACCTTCTATGTGTTGAGATACTAGAGGCTGTAGTGTGCGGATTGGATCGCTCGCGGCAATCTTTCCAAAATAATCTTCGAGGCGCGGTAATAATTTTATGCCGCCACTGAAACTTTTTGCCGCCTCGACCGATGAACTCGGAGTTGATGAAGATTCTTCCATGCCGGCTCTTGCGGATCCGGCGGGTCATAAGCTTCTCGATCCCTAGGAGAGATTCCTTCAGGAACACAACACCACCGTGCGCTGCCCCACGGTGGGCGCCAACTGTCGTGGTTTGTCACGGCAAGATGTCCTCGTGAGAGAACTTAGGTGTGAGGCCATCGCAACTATGTGGCGGCTTGAGAGGGGTTGCTCGGAATCGAGAGACGCGAGTTTACCCAGGTTCGGCCCCTCCGATGGAGGTAAAAGCCTACGTCCTGCTTTGTGTCTATATTGATGATGATGACGATCTCGATTACAAGGGTGCGGAGTTGCTACCTCTAATCTCGAGAACCTCTAATCTGTCTATCTCTAATGACTTGAACTTGTCCCTCTAGGGGTGCCTTACCCCTCCTTATATAGGTTGAAGGGGTAGGTTTACATGTGAGTCCTACTAGGAGTAGGATTAGGACTAGTCTCTCTTGAATCCTAATCCGGGTCTTGTTTCTCTTGTAAGGGAATCCTTCCTCTCCTTTGGGCCTTCTCTGTGAGCCGCCTCACGCCGGCTTACACGCTGGGCCTTGGGCCTGGTCGTCCTGTGACCCGGTAATAGAGGTGACCTATGAGCCGCCATACGATAGGCCGGGTCATACCTCCTGCCGGGTCACCAATGAGTCGCCAAGCTCGGGTGGCGCAGCAGTGAGTCACCAAGCCCCGGCCGGGTCATACTTCAGGCCGGGTTATACCGCGAGGTAATATCCCCGACAGTATGGGTATATCTACTTGATGAAACACAAGTCTGAAACATTTGAAAAGTTCAAAGAATTTCAGAGTGAAGTAGAGAATCATCGTAACAAGAAAATAAAGTTTCTACGATCTGATCGCGGAGGTGAATATTTGAGTTACGAGTTTGGCCTTCATTTAAGACAATGTGGAATTGTTTCACAACTCACGCCACCTAGAACACCACAGCGTAATGGTGTGTCCGAACGTCGTAACCGTACTTTATTAGATATGGTGCGTTCTATGATGTCTCTTACGGATTTACCGCTATCATTTTGGAGTTATGCATTAGAGATAGCCGCATTCACATTAAATAGGGCACCATCTAAATCCGTTGAGACGACACCGTATGAACTATGGTTTGGCAAGAAACCTAAGTTGTCATTTCTTAAAGTTTGGGGATGCGAGGCTTATGTCAAAAGGCTTCAGCTTGATAAGCTCGAACCCAAAGCGGAGAAGTGCGTCTTCATAGGATACTTTAAAGAAACAATTGGGTATACCTTCTATCACAGATCCGAAGGCAAGATCTTTGTTGCCAAGAATGGATCCTTTCTATAGAAGGAGTTTCTCTCGAAAGAAGTGAGTGGGAGGAAAGTAGAACTTGATGAGGTAATTGTACCTTCTCTCGAATTGGAAAGTAGTACATCAGAGAAAACTGTTCCCGTGATGCCTACACCAACAAGAGAGGAAGCAAATGATAAAGATCATGAAACTTCAGATCAAGCTACTACTGAACCACGTAGGTTAACCAGGGCACGTTCCGCACCAGAGTGGTTTGGAAATCCTGTCCTGGAAGTCATATTGTTAGACAACGGCGAACCTGCAACCTATGAAGAAGCTACGATGAGCCCAGATTCCGACAAATGGCTTGAGGCCATGAAATCTGAGATAGGATCCATGTATGAGAACAAAGTGTGGACTTTGGTGGACTTGCCCGATGATCGGCAAGCCATTGAGAATAAATGGATCTTCAAGAGGAAGACGGACACTAATGGTAATATCACTGTCTACAAAGCTCGACTTGTCGCAAAAGGTTTTCGACAAGTTCAAGGGGTTGACTACGATGAGACTTTCTAATCCGTAGCGATGCTTAAGTCTGTCAGAATCATGTTAGCAATTGCTGCATTTTATGATTACGAAATCTGGCAAATGGACGTCAAAACTGCATTCCTTAACGGATTCCTTAAAGAAGAGTTGTATATGATGCAACCAGAAGGTTTTGTTGATCCTAAGGGTGCTAATAAAGTGTGCAAGCTCCAGCGATCCATCTATGGACTGGTGCAAGCATCTCGGAGTTGGAATATACGCTTTGATGAGGTGATCAAAGCATTTGGGTTTATACAAAGTTTATAAGAAACTTGTATTTACAAGAAAAGTGAGTGGGAGCACTATAGAATTTCTGATAAGTATATGTGGATGACATATTGTTGATCGGAAATAATGTAGAATTTCTGGAAAGCATAAAGCGTTGTTTGAAAGGAGTTTTTCAAAGGAAGACCTGGATAAAGCTACTTAAATATTGGGCATCAAGATCTATAGAGATAGATCAAGACACCTGATAAGACTTTCAATGAGTACATACCTTGACAAGATTTTGAAAGAGTTCAAAATGGATTAGTCAAAGAAGGAGTTCTTGCCTGATTTGTAAGGTGTGAAGTTGAGCAAGACTCAAAGCTCGACCACGGCAGAAGAAAGAGAAAGGACGAAGGTCGTCCCCTATGCCTTAGCCATAGGCTCTATACGGTATGCCATGTTGTGTACCGCACCTGATGTGTGCCTTGTCGCGTGTCTGGCAAGGGGGTACAAGAGTGATCCAGGAGTGGATCACTGGACAGCGGTCAAAATTATCCTTAGTAACTGGAGTACTCAGGAAATGTTTCTCGATTATGGAGGTGATAAAGAGTTCGTCATAAAGGGTTACGTCGATGCAAGCTTTGACACCGATCCGGATGACTCTAAGTAGCAAACCGGATACGTATAGTGGAACAGACATTTGGAATAGCTCCAGGTGGGGCGTAGTAGCAGCATCTACAATATGACATAGAGATTTGCAAAGTATACACGGATCTGAATGTTGCAGGCCCGTTGACTAAAACCTTTCTCACAAGCAAAACATGATCAAACCCCAGAACTCATTGGGTGTTAATCACATGGTGATGTGAACTAGATTATTGACTCTAGTGCAAGTGTGAGACTGTTGGAAATATGCCCTAGAGGCAATAATAAATTGGTTATTATTATATTTCCTTAATCATGATAAAGGTTTATTATTCATGCTAGAATTGTATTGACCGGAAACTTAAATACATGTGTGGATACATAAACAAATACCGTGTCCCTAGTAAGCCTATACAAGACTAGCTCGTTAATCAAAGATGGTCAAGGTTTCCCGACCATAGACATGAGTTGTCATTTGATAACGGGATCACATCATTAGGAGAATGATGTGATGGACAAGACCCATCCGTTAGCATAGCATATGATCGTTCAGTTTATTGCTACTCCTTTCTTATTTGTCAAATACATGTTTCTTCGACCATGAGATCGTGCAACTCCCGGACTCCGGAGGAATGCCTTGTGTGTATCAAACGTCACAACATAACTGGGTGATCATAAAGGTACTCTACAAGTATCTCCAAAGGTGTCTGTTGAGTTGACATGGATCGAGATTGGGATTTGTCACTCCGTATGACGGAGAGGTATCTCTGGGCCCTCTCGGTAATACAGCATCACAAGAAGCATGCAAGCAAAGTGATTAAGGAGTTAGTTATGGGATGATGTATTACGGAACAAGTAAAGAGACTTGCCGGTAACGAGATTGAACTAGGTATTGAGATACCGACGATCGAACCTCGGGCAATTAACATACCGACAGACAAAGGGAACTACGTATGTTGTCATAAAGGTTCGACCAATAAAAGATCTTCATAGAATATGTAGGAACCAATATGGACATCCAGGTCCCACTATTGGTTATTGAGCGGAGAGGCGTCTCGGTCATGTCTACATCATTCTCGAACCCGTAGGGTCCGTACGCTTAACGTTCGTTGACGATATAGTATTATATGAGTTATGTATGTTGGTGACCGAATGTTGTTCGGAGTCCCAGATGAGATCATGGACATAACGAGGAGCTACGGAATGGTTCGGAGGTAAAGATTGATATATTGGATGATAATATTTGGTCTCCAGAAGGGTTCCGGAATTCACCGGAAGAGTTTTGGATGTTTCCAAAAATGTTCTGGTGCGAGGACACTTTTGTTGGGCCAAGGGGTAAGGCCCACGGGGCTTTAGGTCGGTGCAAAAGGAATTTTTGCGGAGGTCGGGGACCAGATGCCAGGGAACCTGGCGTCTGGCCATGGACGTCGAGGACCGTGGCGTCTGGTGCGGGAATCTGGGAAGGACTCTTCCTTGCGTTCCAAACCGACTTTGGGGAGGCCCTCTCCCCAAGTTACGACCCCGGGGCTCAACATATAAATAGAGGAGCAGGGCTAGCCCCTAGAACACAAGTTTTAGAGCCTCCTCTAGTTGATCTAGTTCTAGTTCTAGTTGGTCCTAGTTGACTAATTAGAGCTAGCCCTAGCTACCTCTAAACCTCATAATTAGAAGCCCAGTGTGGTTCTAATCTCCTTCCTCTAGTTCATCCTCCGCTCTAAATCCGTTGTGCTAGGCGAAGGCCTGCGGAAATAGTTTCACCACCACCGACACCACGCCGTCGTGCTGCCGGAACTCATCTACTACTTCGCCCATCTTGCTGGATCAAGAAGGCGAGGACGTCATCGAGCTGAACGTGTGTTGAACGTGAAGGTGCCGTGCGTTCGGTGATTAATCGGAACGGATCGTGAAGGTGTACGACTACATCAACCGTGTTGATAAACGCTTCCGCTTAGCGATCTACAAGGGTATGTAGAAGCTCTCTCCCTCTCGTAGCTATGCATCTCCATGGATAGATCTTGCGTGTGCGTAGAAAATTTTTGTTTTACATGGAACGTTCCCCAACAAAGGATGCCTAGTCCTGCATAATTAAAATTAATTAAACAAAACTCCTTGGGACAGTTGATATGTTGGCAGGCATCTGTGGATTCGGTCAGCCATGGTTTGTGTATGGATAGTGGATAGGAGTAAACTTTACTATTCTGTTTGGGAACCGTCAATGATGAGTTTAGCATGGAAGATATTGAAAACCTTTGTCGTAACGTTGACAAGAAAAGTGCACCACTCAAAACCATATTCCAACTCTGTTTTAAAACTTGAGCTCTAGCACCTCTGCAAATCAATGCTTCCCTCTGCGAAGGGTTTATCTATTTATTTATATGTTGAGTCATCATCCTCTTACTAAAAGCACCAGACCGGAGAGCACTATTGTCATTTTTATGCATTGAGTCTAGCTAATGTTGGATACGAGCATGATTGGATCTTTTCTACTCTGAATTATAATGTTTAGTCGCTGCATGAACCTTAGAGGTGCTCTGCATTTATGTTTTGCGGTCTCAGAAAGGGCTAGCGAAATACCATGACACCATATTATATCGTAATCATTTTGATAAGTGTTGGCATGTGAGATATCTTATTATTTGCTTGCTAGTTGGTTATGTATTGCCATGAGTTGATATGATGCCTAATTGTTATCATGGATGTGGTCATTTATGATTTATGCTGAAAACTTGAACACTAGCTAAGCATGTGTGTAACAACGAGAACAAAAGAATTTGTAAAAGTTTTCTTTATCACTTTCAGTTTGTCAACTCAATTGCTTGAGAACAAGCAATGAGTTAAGCTTGGGGGAGTTGATACGTCTCCAACATATCTACTTTTCCAAATACTTTTGCTCTGGTTTTGACCTCTAATTTGTATGATTTGAATGAAACTAACCTGGACTGACGCTGTTTTCAGCAGAACTACCTTGGTGTTATTTTTGTGCAGAAATAAAAGTTCTCGGAATCGGACGAAACTTTTTGTGAATTATTTTTGAGAATTATAATGAATTATGGAGCGAAGACCTGCCGGAGGGGGTGTGCCAGGGGGCCACCACACATCAGGGCGCCCCCTAGGCCACGCCCTGATGGCTTGTGGGGTCCTCGTGGCTCCTCCGACCCTAATTCCAGTCCTATAAAATCACGTCTATGGAGGAAAAAAATCAGAGAGAAGTTTTCATCGCGTTTCATGAGACGGAGCCGCCGCCACCTCCTGTTCTTCCTCGGGAGGGCTGATCTGGAGCCTGTTTTGGGCTCCGGAGAGGGGAAATCATCGCCGTCGTCATCACCAACCCTTCTCCATCAACACCGCCATGATGCTCACCACCGGGAGTGAGTAATTCCTTTGTAGGCTTGCTGGACGATGGTGGGATTGGATGAGATTGATCATGTAATCGAGTTAAGTTTGATAGGGCTTGATCCCTAGTATCCACTATGTTCTGAGATTGATGTTGCTATGACTTTGCTATGCTTAATGCTTGTCACTAGGGCCCGAGTGTCATGATTTCAGATCTGAACCTATTATATTTTCATGAATATAAGAGTGATTTGGATCCTATCTTGCAAGTTGTATGCACCTATTACGTGTCTTGAGCCGCATACCCCAAGGTGACAATAATTGCGATTCTTTCCGGTGATTGTCGTAGTTTGAGGAGTTCATGTATTCACCATGTGTTAATGCTTTGTTCCGGTTCTCTATTAAAAGGAGGCCTTAATATCCCTTAGTTTCCAATAGGACCCCGCTGCCACGGGAGGGTAGGAGAAAAGATGCCATGCAAGTTCTTATCGCAAGCATGTATGACTATATACGGAATACATGCCTACATTACATTGATGAATTGGAGCTAGTTCTGTGTCGCCCTAGTGTGTTACCGTTATATGATCGATGTCATCTAAATCATTATCCATCACCGATCCACGTGCCTACGCTTTACATATACTGAATCTTGCTAAGTTACTATTGCTACTACTACTGTTACAATTGCTACAAAACTGCTGTTGTCACTACTACTGTTACTTTTGCTGCTACTATTTGCCGTGCTACTAAACCTTTCCTGCAGAGAGATATCCCATGTGTGTTTGAATTGACAACTCAACTGTCAAGGCCAATAAATATTCTTTGGCTCCCCTTGTGTTGAATCAATAAATTAGGGTGAAATACTACCCGTGAAGACTGTCGCGATCCCCTATACTTGTGGGTTATCAAGACCTTTTTCTAGCGCCGTTGCCGAGGAGCATAGCTCTATTTATTGTGTTAACTTGAGGATATCCAATTGCTACTATGAAGAGTCTGAAAGATACTCGAACTAAGATCGTCCCCTCTCGCACGAGAGGAGGTAAGGAACTGCCATCTAGCCCTGCTCTTGATTCACCTACTGTTTTGAATCAGCTTGTTACACCACCACCTGTTGATCGTCCTGATACATCACATGAACTTGATGATGCTACCTCTGAAATTAATGATGATGCTATTGCTACACATGTTGAAACTGAAAATGTGCCATTGAATGAATTACTTGATGCTCATCTTGCTAAAGCTAGAGAACTTGAAAATGCTGAAACTGATGAGGACTTTGAATCACCTGTTACACCTCGCTCTCCTATTAGATATGAATTGCCTCATGTGCCTGAAGGTTATGTCATGGATAAGGAAACAGCTAGTGATTTCTTTGCTTGTGAAAATAGAGATGATTTGAAAAAACTGATTTGCAAACTGAAAGAAAAATCTATGATGGAGAAAATGAAATATGATCCTAAATTTGCTACTTCTGCTATATTTGTTACTGATAAGGATTATGAATTCTCTGTTGACCCTGAGTTAATTTCTATAGTAGAATCTAATCCTTTCCATGGTTATGAAAATGAAACTGTTGTCGAACACCTTATGAAACTGAATGATATTGCTGCTTTGTTTACCAATGATGAAAAGATACGCTATTATTATATCCTTAAGCTTTTTCCTTTCTCGCTAAAAGGTGAGGCTAAGGAATGGTTTCTTTCTCTTGCTCCTAGTTGTATGCGTAGTCTCCAGGATATGTTTCACTATTTTCCTGCTAAATATTTTCCTGCTCATAAGAAACAAGCTACCTTACAGGAAATATTTAACTTTCTGCTAAATATTGCTACTGATATTGTTACAATTGCTACAAAACTGCTGCTGTCACTACTATTGTTACTTTTGCTACTACTATTTGCCGTGCTACTAAACCTTTGCTGCAGAGAGATATCACAGGTGCGGTTGAATGGACAACTCAACTGTCAAGGCCAATAAATATTCTTTAGCTCCCCTTGTGTCGAATCAATAAATTAGGGTGAAATACTACCCGTGAAGACTGCCGCGATCCCCTATACTTGTGGGTTATCAACAATCCTCGTGGGCGTAGGGATTTCTGATGTTGAAGGAGATCTAGCATGTGATTGTGCTCGGCCCATTTGATGTCCAGAATCGCCCAACATTGTTGGCTTAAACTGCAGTGGAAAAATAAGTGCTCCACTGTTTCCTCCACATGTCGGCCACATAATAAGCAGTTCAGATTGGTTCCAATGTTGTAGTTCCTTCGCTTGAGCATATTTCTGGTGTTCAGTCGATCCACCAAAAGGAACCATCCAAACACCTTAATCTTAGGAATACTTTTTTATCTCCATAACCAGGTAAAAGCTTCATGCACAGTCACCTCCCTGAAGTAAAAACGGTAATAGTTTGTGGTCTTGAACTTGCCGTTACCCCAAACACAGGTCCACACGTCATGCGCTTCTCTGAGCTCAACATCGGCTACTTCACACTGCATTTGCCTCACCTCCTCATGCACCTGCACAGATAGCGGCAGTTGGAAGGCTTCATGTAGGGCAGAGGTTCGTTAGAAATCCTGGACCGACGTGTCTTCAGTTGTGGCGTACAAGAACGCACGTGGGAAAGTGTCCGAGTCGATAGAGTTGTTCCAGTAATCCTTCCAGAATAGTACCGAAGATCCGTTGTTTACTGTCACATTGGTCACCCCTCGATAAACCGGCATGAGTTATTAGATCTCTCCACCAGAACGAGCCACATGTGTCCGCGGCATGGGGGACCGTAGCAGTGTAGTAAGTGTTCCAAACAAGGTACACCCATGGAGTATCCTGGTGATTGTAAAATTTGTGTAACATTTTCAGCAGGAGGGCGTCATTTTGTACTTTCAGGTTCAGAACACCAAGTCCACCGTTTTTCTTGGGGCATCACACCATATCCCATGCAGCCAGCGAATTGCACTTGATCTCCACAGCTGTTTTCTTTCTCCACAAGCAGTGTCTCCTGATTTTATCTACTTGGTCTAGGATCTTTGGTGGGATTCTTAGGGTCCCCATAGAGAACATGAGCACAGAGGTGATGAGTGAGTTCATCAAGGAGAGCTTCCCTGCGTACGACATCAGCGACATGGCCGCGATGATTCTTCTCTCTGCTTTGCAAACCAAAGGGGTCATGTCTAGCACTGTGGGTCGAGTTGTACCAAGGGGGAGGCCTAGGTAAGTAAACGGCATGTTGGCCACTTTGCACCCGAAGATAGCAACAATGTTATCACGCAACTCAGCGGGGGTATTGATAGGCACCAATGTAGATTTGTGATAATTGATTTTGAGACTGATGGACGCGGCGTACTCGTTGAGGATATCTTTCAGTCTCACAGCTTGAGTTGAACACGCAGGCATGATGATTATGGTATCATCGGTGTACTGTATAACGGGGTAGTTCCCGTTTCCAGGTGTGTTGATGGGGTAAGATAAAACCCCTTGTACTAGAGCCTCATTGATTGCCGATTGAAGGAGGTCCGCAGCGAGAAAAAAAATCAAGGGTGAGAGCGGATCGCCCTGTCTGACGCCACACTTGCAGTGAAATTGTCTTCCCAGGGAGCCATTTAATAGCACCGAGGATTTTCCGAAGGAGAAAATGCATTTAATCCATGCTAGCCACTTTGCATTAAAACCCATTTTTGCATAATTTGGATCATCGCAGAGTGTTCAATGGTGTCAAACGCCTTGGCAAAATCTAGTTTGAGGAGGACAATTTCTCTTCGAGAGGCTTGACACTGGTGAATGTACTCAAAAGCCCAGGCCAGGCAATCATGTATTGATCTTCCCAGTAGGAAGCCGTATCGGTTGCGATGCACAACTTGCAATATGATTTTCTGGAGGCGGTTGGCAAGTATCTTGGTGATCAATTTTAGGCAGCAGTTCAGCAATGTAATCGGTCGAAAATCGTCAACTGTCTCTGGGGAGTTGTTTTTGGGTATCAGAGTGATATAACCGTAGTTCAGAGATTCAAGGTTAAGGGTGCCATCATGAAACTCATCGCAGAGCTTATATAAATCTTGTTTAATGATCGGCCAACATGCTTTTAAGAAGGCTCCGTTGAATCCATTCGGACCAGGGGCACGATTCGGTGGCATGGCTTTGACCACAACATCAATTTCAGCGGGGTCGAAGGGAGTAGTGAGAGCATCAAAATCCACACCGTTCCTGAGAAGTGCTGAGAGGTTGAAGCGCATGTTTGGTGTATTGGACTTGCCCATCTGTTCTTTGAAAGTGTTGAAAATGAGTGACTCCTTGCCCGTATGGTCCTCAATGGCGGTACCATCAGAGGTTTTTAGGGTAGCTATGCAGTTGCGCCTATAACTTTCCGTTGCCGCTGTCTGAATTTTTTTGTCTTTTCATCACCGTATTTGATCCAGCGGATCGTGCATCTTTTCTTCCAATAGTCTTTCTGATATTGTAACAGCCGGAGGAGGTGTTTTTTAAGGATAGTTCTGAAGTTCTTCTCTGGTATAGTGAGGGTTCATTTATCTTCAGTCGCATCCATCCCGAGGAGAGCTTTGTTTGTGTTTTCAATGGCCACTTTTAGGCGGGAGATCTGTTTGCTCCAACGACTGAGAGCGTGTCTGACAGTTTTTAGCTTCTGGCAAATGATCGAGGCTGCATTGCAATTTTTCCCATGTCTGACGGGCTGCGCCCAAGCTTGAGGGACGATTTCCATGAATCCAGGGTGTGCAATCCAGTAGGTTTCAAATCGAAAAATCTTACTTTTGGGAATATTGGTTTGAATCACCACCGAGCAGGGGATGTGGTCCAAGACTGGGTGCCCCAGAGGATGAACCATTGTGTTGGGAAAGGAGGAAGTCCAATTTAATGTGGTGAGAAACCAATCCAACTGCTCCATGAGAGGGTTTTGCTGCATACTGGACCAGGTGTATGATCTACCTTTGATAGGGAGTTCAGTGAGTGTTTGCTCGCGGATAAAATCATTGAAAGTGAACATATCTTGCGTGTCTCCTCCTGGTAAGTTGCGGTTTTCGGGTGCTCTAATATAGTTAAAATCGCCGAGGAGCAACCAGTCTTCAGTAATGGGTATAGCCAGATCAAACAACCAATTGGTAAAATTGATGCGTTGTTCCCCTTGACATGGCCCGTAAATATTAACTAATTTCCAATTGTAAGCGGATTGAGTTGATTTAAAATTAATTCCCAGTGCAAATTGTTCCTCCAAAAAGACATTCCCGGTAAAGACATTGCTGTTCCAAATAGTTACTAAACCTCCCGAAGCGCCTCTAGAAGGGATGAAAGCAAATTTATCAAAGCGTTTAGGGCATAGATTCTTGAGTGTGGACGCATCAAACATAGGCATTTTGGCTTCTTGCAAACAGATAACAACGCAACCACTGTCATTGATTGCATTCGACAGAGCTAATTGTTTCTTAGCAGCATTAAGACCACGGATGTTCCAACAAAGTATGTTCCAATTCTGCAAAAGTACCATACTAAGGAGAGGAAAATTAAAAAAAATTAAGCTGAAGCCGAAGGCCCAGACTGCTCCCTGGTGAGCTCCTCCAAGGTGAATTCTGCTTCAGGGATGGCGCAGAGTTGAACTCCGATGGCCTGCATGGTAGGAATTGAAGTGGGTGGGGGTACTGCGTCAGATTGCGTGGGTTGTTCTTCAGGGACAGACATGGTAGGCACCAAACGCGGCTTGACCTTTGATTTGCTAGTACGTCCATCAGATGTTTGTATATGCATCGGAGTGAGCAAATTGGACGAAACTGTTGAATCTTATCGGCCACAACCAGCTTGGGAAGGAGTGTAATAATCCCATAATTCAACCTTTGGACATCAAGTTTATTATCACAAATTATCTGACACCAGTTCCTTATGATTTAGGATGTTTATTTCATTGTGCTATAAAACCGGAACTACAGTGCTGTTTTCTTCTCATGGATCTGATTCTGATGAACCGGCGTTTACCGTAAAACTCTGGAAGTCCTGATGGCAATGGCTTGATATTAATCCAGTACAATACTTGATTTATAAAGGCTGGTTTCGCTTGTAGAAATACGGCCAGATCATGATGCGCTTGCTTGTTTTCGCTACGTGGTTGTTTTTGCGCCCCGGGTATAATAACTTATTTCCCCCAACACGCAGGACGATCAATTGCATTTACTCAGTCTTTTTAAACTCCGAACCGACAGTTAAACAGACATTATCTTGTTCTTACCCGAATGGTTTGACAACTGCTAACAGACACCATCTGGGTTCGGCCAGGCATCGCATACAAAATGACTCAGGCAACTCCCGAACGCGTCGTGCTAACACATCATCCCTTGCCGTACTTCCGGTTGTTAGGTTTGCCTCCCCTGCCACCTCCCCTGCCGCCGCCTCCCCTGCCACCTCCCCTGCCATTCTTGCCTCTCAGAAACGCGAGCGTCGGACCAAGGGCGGTGCTTCTCTGCGCTCTATACGACCAGGCCGACGTGCTGGCATTCTGTTTCCAAGCTCCCCACCCATTGTTCCCCTCCGCTTCGTCATCAGGCTTGCCGTTTGGGACCTCGCTGCTTGCCTCCCAGGCCTTATCAACAGGCTTGCCGTTTGGGACCTCGCTGCTCGCCTCCCAGGCCTTATCACGCGTGTTTTCTGCGCAAAAAAACGTTGTTACTAAATCAGCTTATAATAGCAAGACCTGCTAGGTATAGAGGAACAGATTAGCTATAGGTCTATACCTGGTGGCGCTTCGGGACCTTTACTGCTATCTAGCACCAAGGTGCCATTCTGGCTGTAAGCTTTGCCTTTGTTTTCGTCCACGGTGACTGGTTCTACGACCGGTGGTGATTTGCCTTCCTTCCCTGTTTCTCTAGTGGGAGCGCTAAGGTCTGCGGATACTGGCTCGCTGCCCTTCACTAGTCTTACATCGAGAAGGGAGGAGTACTCGATCTGCGGTAGACGTTGAGGGTGATGTTTGTTTGCCAGGTTTGTGTACGTGGTTAGATTGGAAATTGAACACGAGTGAGGATTACCTCCAAGGAGCCATCTTCCTTGTAGGGTGACGTATCCACCATCATAGTATCTGATTCGTCCTCGCATGTCATTTCCTCTGTGATTATTGGATGCTCCGGAACAGGTAACAGGATGATGCGTGATGCTATCAGATCATAAATAAGAACTTTACCGACCTGAAACAGTACGTAAAAATGAAACATAGATTGCCCAAATTAAGCACAGCCAATGGCTCGAATATTAAAGATACATTTAGCTTTCATGTTTGACTTCACATGTTAGGCAAGAAGCGTTTCCACAAGAAACTGCTATTGGAAATTGTGTCATACCCGATACGAAGAAATCTCTGGACACCACGAGGAAGACAGCGTAACCAGCCGATAAGCAATCAAATCTCCCTCCTGTAACAGAAAAAAAAAGGGGGTTAAGCTCACAAAGAAATAAACTAGACAAATAAAATATAGCTTAAGAATAAGCAACTTCTGCAAAGCTACTAACGGAAACAAATACCATTGGAAGACGTGTTAGGGGGTGCAGAGTTTCAAAGTCCAAAGGTTCGCTGGTAGACTTCCCTTCCTCAGCAACAGTGTTTTCCCTTGCTAACAGATCATGATTGATCTCACTGACCTTTTGATTACTGACCCCAGAAAAAACATTTTCCTCATTCCTACTATCAACCACAAGGTGGTTAACTTCAATATTACTTCCAACTATTTTCCCAAGATTGCCGGTATCAGCACTTTTCTTGTTTGAGTTGTTCATTCCCCACTTCTGTCCCTTCTTTTTGCTCATGGTTCCACCCCACGTGAAATTTGCCTGTAACCACAAGCACAACATCAATGAGAAGGGAAGTCGATGCTGATTTTACTTAACTTAAACAATATTTTTTCTATTTCCTATTTTCATGTACGTAAAATGGTCATCTTGATAATGCATAATTCAAATCTACATCTAACTTCTTAGATTTTACCAATCTGCATTATATATTTCTTCACGTACATGCGCTGGATACCCCATGAAACTTGGGTCAAATAGAAGATGGAAAGTGGAAATGAACCTATCATTAACACCTAACACCCTAGGGGGAACCACGTGTAGAGGCTTAAAAGATCTGTTAAAAAACATATAGGGAAGGGATGATATTCTGCAAACTATTAACATTTCAGAACAAGACTCAGTCCACATTGGAACATATGGAAAGAAAAGTTCACTCCATTTTGCTGCTTGTCGACTTCATACTCTCCTCCAGCAGTAGCTTTTTAGGGGATTTTTTTTAAATGTTTTCTGTTGTTCCCACAAAGTTTTGACAGAGTGGGCGGCTTCTTCTGAATGTTGGTACCCCATCGAGATGAAATAAGCCTCGCATCTAAATTTCTTATAAAGGAATAGGCTATCTGGAGCATATCAGAAGTAGGACAAAATCAGAAGTTAATCCACAAGTCAACATTTAGGTCTTTGCATCTGTTGTTTGTTGATACATATTTGAGCAGAACAACGCATCCAATTGAACATAGGCAACATGTTTCAGTAACTGCATAGATAGGCCCCAAATTTTAGTCGTTGCAGAAAGATTGAACATTATAGGCAATCCCATGATGAATAACAGAAAGGACAAAGAGAAGCAAGTAAACCTGTGTTTCCTTCGCTGATGACGTATTTGGCTCACCTAGAAACACAAAGAATTCTGTGTTAAACAAAATAAATGATTGTTCAGGTAGGGATTGAAGTTTATACAATGATGTCTATAAGATTATAACACAAGAATGATGATTCCTACTGTTAGAAAAGGAAAAATATATTAAAATATAGTACAAGTCATGAAGGGCAACTAGAACTGCAATATACTTGATTCACACAGAAAAAATATATAGCTTCATAGCCATTTAGACAACTGACTTTCATCAAGTTAGCTAACTCCCACTGTGATACAATCTTGGTTCACATCGGGGTACCTACTGTGTAGTAGAGGGCAGATGACATTGTTTGAAGGGGATAAAGGGTTTTCAGAGGAGAGGGTTGGATATAATCTGAGATGCAGACATGTTGAGGGAGAAACTAATTCATTGTTCTTGCCTGAAAAGCAAAGATACAATGCCATCCCTTTATAGGGACAGCTTGCCATGACCTAATAGGACACGATCTCCAATGCCAAGTGAACCTATCTCTAATACACATAATCTATACAAATATATAAACTCGACTAAGTAACTAGAAAGCAAACCAATTACATTAACATTCCAACTAATGGTGACTGTGGACACAGTGAACAACACCATCTACCAGCAGAGTCACTTTGCAACAGTAAGACTATCCTCCTTCGATATTTTCTCTCAGAAGATCAATTCAGGAACAAAATTCATAGGCTTGGAAGCAGCACTGTTTTATATTTCTTAACTTAGCACAATGATCTGCCTTGAGGATCCACCACTTTCATTCAGGTATAAATAAGCAGACTAATTGGTCCGCGATGCAGATTATAGGTATTTTCTCCCCAAAACACTACATAAATTGTTTGCCTCTTTTATGAATGTTAAATTGCAGTGAATGACTACAATAACTCTAGCACAAAACTTGTTGGCCATACAGAGCATAGCATGTGTCCATGCTTGGACATGCATGATGACATGTGTGCAAGCTCACATGCAGTGGTCAGGTCCACTACAATTCGTACAAGCTTTCTTTCCCAATGGGGATGGTAAACAGATACATTATCAGCAAAGTGCCAATCGATAAATCAACTGTTGCAATGCAGAAAATCGTATTAGCGGCAATTAGCTCTTCACGGGCTCAGGAATACCTGCTGGCTCAAAGCGAATGTGACCAGGACGAACCACAACTGGAACAATATCTTCTGATGTATCAGATTCTTCCTCCTCTGCTTCATGGCTTGAAAATGGCAAGTGAGGGCCATTCTCATTGCTTGACGGGCGAGGAAGATCATCTTGATTGCTTGAGGATGGACAGTCAGCAGCAGTGGGTGATTCCTGGCAGTCCACGTTCTACAAATATACATTGCGGATTAATATGTTTGCTAACACCATTTATGCTTTATGCATACTATAGTCTATAGATATGAGACCATATCAGGTACGACTCATGAGAGGTCTAGAGCCGCTGGAGTAGGGTACAAACTGAAATACATGAAGGTTCTCTTTCAGCCCCACGTGCAAGTTCAGAACAGGCCCTCTTGTTTTGCAACCAACAACTGACGCGATTCCTCCTACCGCCTCTGCTGCAGCACCAGAAGCCCTCCCCCACGGAGGCCCATTTCACTGCTTCCATGACTGCCGCGATTCCTCCTGTTGACTTCCTCTCGGCTGCCACCAGCTGCCCCCGTGGGTGCGGTCTCCGTGGCTCGGCTGCATGGCGTGATTTAGGGTCAGGACGGGTGAGAGAGGATGATCTCGAAGAGCAGCTCCACAGGGAGAAGGTGGATCTCGCACGGGAGAGAGGAGCTGGATAGGCTAGCGAGCTGTGTCTGGGAGAGACTGGTATCTGGTTGATAAAGTGGGGATGACAGGGGAGAGAAGCCATCACCGGACGATTGGGTTCAGAGGATGAACGAAGCATTCGGACATAGCGTGAGTTACAGAATGCTCGTAAAGTAGAAAAACTGTAAAATCAATAATGAACCCTACTACGGATTCATAGACACCTTGCCAATCTACAGGTTCAGACTCTTGTTAGACTAATATAAACTCACCGACAGTCTTCTTGAGAGGCTTGGGAAAAGGTGCAATTTAAAGGAAAGAGCATGGCTTAATTTGAAAAGGTCCACATGTGGATGTGACTTAAACATCGTATCTCTTCGGCTGCCACTGATCCAACAAAGCTTGTCAGTGGCAGTGGTTCACAAATCTGCGGTGCTATCAGAATTCCTACCCAACATGCCCTAGTAAGGACATAAAAGATACCATGTGAAGCCAAAAGATAACACAAAAATCATTAACAAAATACCTCTTTCAGCTTTTCTTTCTCTTGTTTCCTAAGTTGCCTTTTGAGTTTCTTACGACGAGCACTTCGACTCTGACAGGACAAAACAAAGACAAAAATACATGTGATAATTAACCAAAATGCAGAGGCAGAAAAACTGTTACATCATTGCTTCTGTTTCAAAATTTTAGTATGCCCGTTATTAGCGTGTAAAAGAGGAGCTAAAGGAGCATGATTCAATCCTATCTATGGTCTTATCAAAGTCGCAAGATTAAATCAAATTAAGAGAAGGAAATAGAACTCCATCTAAATCTCTAGGCAATTCATCAGCAGTACATATTTATTTATAAATGAAAAATGCAGTAGAATATACTGGAAATAATTGAATAGGTATGTTCTAGGCAAGAAGTAAGAACAGATACTTTCTATTACTACGTTAGCGATGCAATGCCCAACCTGGTCATAAGAAATATTATTTTGACACTAAAAATCTGGCCATGATATTGCAAACAATGATACTTACAGATTTGTTAAGTGAAATCATTGTGGTGTCTTTAGATCAGCTTTGAGAACTTTGGGTCTCATAACATACTATAGATGCATGAAAATGTTTGCCAAGTATAAGAGACATCAAAGTTGATGAAGAAAATATTTACAGCAACTGACCCAAACAAACTAACAGACATAGAGCCAATCACTGGATTTCTCTACAAGCAGAAGTGCAGATTACACAAACCGTTTTAGGAATTTGAGTTATCTGCCCAGCCACCTCAGTTTCGCAACTCAACTCAGTCTGATTGCACCTGAAAATGTTCCAACGTTAACTTTTCGCAAAGATCTAACAGAACAAAGAATGACACTAATTCTAAGATACTCCAGCGTGAACAATATGAAAAGACTGCAAGGAAGTCTATAAGCCTTAGTGTATCATGGTAATAACTATTTTTTACCAGAATTACTGTTAATATATGTACACCCCACCTATTAAAAATGAACTAGGACGTACTTGGTATTAATGCTCACATTCTGTTGTACATATATAACTAGGAACAAAAAAAACGATAACTGCCATTACAAAAAGGCAAAAACAGTCTTCAAAATGGTGTAACAGAGATAAATGTCGAATCATTAGAAAATGCCATGTTCAAAAAGCTTCTCGCAGTTTATGCAAATATAACGACATGTGATCACTGTCTCTTGGTGACATGAACATAAGGAACAGCTGAAAAAGTCCGTACAACTTTAATACACAAAAGAAAAACTAAGCTGAAATACTAAGATATACTCTATACTGTTTTGACATTTACTGACTGATTTATTTTAACTTGCAGGTCATTTGCTATTGCATGCAAAAAATATTACTAAGAGAATCGTAATTCAACATTTCATATATAATTTGAACAGGTTCTCTGATTTTTTGTTTACCAAGCTACTGATGTAGTACAAGGTTATGGAGGAGCTAACTCCACCTTGCTGCTAAAAAGAGTACAGCACAAGTGTTGAAGGAACTGCTTCAACGTGATGCACTAGATATAGCTGTAGAGGCGAAGATAGGCTGATATGGCAGCAAGAGTTCAATCCAAAACTCCTAGAGCACAAGATCTAGTCGAAGAGTAAGAACACCAGGTTCAATTAAGACTTAAGAGTAGTGCGCACATAGTCTGGGTTACAAACTAGAGGTAAGGACCTCTATTTACAGGTTTTGTGAAGCCTTCATATCTCAATTTCTACTCATAGATAAAACATTACTCAAAAGTTAAGAAAGCAAATATAAGAACACATGACTTAAGGACCAAGTTATCTAGAATGGAGTACAAGTATGTAGAAGAAGCCAAAATGGATTTGACTTGAGACTTTCTTTACTGTCCCTCATCGGCTAGTATGTATTTTACAGTGTTCCTTCTTGTGTCCCCAAATGGCAAATGCAATTTTTTTTTGTATTTTTACCATTGCTGTATGTAAAAATATAGATTTGCAGCATAGAAATTAATGTCATTACATTTTTCTTGAGAAATGCTTTCGCTATCTATAATTTCTCTGCTTCTTATTAATTATTAGTACATTCTTATTTGAACCACCATAGGCAAACTCGCCCTGAAGACTATGAAAACTTGAAAAGGCCAAAAGATGAAATATATCCTATATACCTAAATAGTTGATCCCCACTATCTCAATTCTCTCAGCATGCACCCATGCCACCTCACCAAACATGCCACATCATCATCCCACTAACCATTTCTCTTAACATGCATGGGAAATGTTATTTATATTCTCTCTCAACATGCACACGTCTCAACTCTACACACATGCCACCCCATAAATCACACTAATTATATTTCTCTCAACATGCATGGGAAATACTACTTGTATATTATATATATATATATATATATATATATATATATATATATATATATATATATATATATATATTCACAACTACTCCCTCTGCCACGTCTTATATTTTGAGCCAGAGGGAGTATATAATAATCAAGTACAATGTATTATATCTATATTTAAATTTCATCAAAAAGTATATTGCAAGAGATCTCCGCAGCAACGCGCGGGGTATCATCGAGTTTAATGATTGTGAAGAAGCATTATTCCAGAATAACTATATTTTAGACATCTTATACTTATAATTCTGATCCTACTTAGCTGATTGCTTTCTTCATAGCTAATAATCTGAAGCACATGGAAGTTATCCTTGCCAGGAAAGACATTTCGAATCGTCTATTACATTACAGTATTATTTCATAGTGCAAATGCTCAAAAAATTTACAATATCTTAGTAATATTTTTACTCAAGAAATGTAACACTCAAACTATTCAAATAGTACTATGTTGAGATAGTAAATAGAAACATACAAAAGTACATGCATTTTTTTGTGTCCAATGTGACAGTAGTATTCTGATAACTTAATATGTTTCTTAAAGTGACAATAGTGATATTGCATCTGTTATAAGAACACAACATATTCCTGAAGTTGGCATGTTCATTAAAAACATAATGACAATAAGTCTATAGTCAAATTTTCTGACCCCTATCTTCCGGTTTGTTAATCTAATCTCAAAAAATTCGGATTTAAGGTTTGTAAGGTTCATTTCTTTGGGAATAGGTAAACATTAGCTTAGGCTACATTAAATTATGTCAAATTTTGTTCCTCAATTATCAACCAATGCATGAAGGAGGTGACCATGCATGTAGCATTAATATGTTATATCTACTACTCCCTCTGTAAACAAATATAAGACGTTTTAGGTCACTAAAGTAGGGCTTATATTTGTTTACAGAGGGAATACTTAATTAGGTCCTCCTTAGTTGCTGGGATTTTGGAGTGACTTGCAGATCGGAAGGACGGAGTATGTGAATCTGCAGAAATCTCTTAAAGAGTCAGATCCAAAGTATCTTGTGGTGATATACCCGATATGCTATAATCATGTAATTTATAACCAATTTACCACCATTTACTGGCGGTGATTTTATTGCTTGGATTGGTACTTTGTTGTCCATGATCCTTGGTAGTACCAGGAAGAAGATAGGTTGTTTATCAGATAGGGTGGAAAAGAAACTTGATATAGTACCCGGCAGTTTTTTGCTTTCCATCCAATTCAACAGCACATTCAGTTTGAATTGCAGCCTTCTTTTCTTCAATACCAATAGTGGACGGGTTCGACTCTTTGGAACCATGACACCCCTTGTCTTGGCAAATGTTATCTACCTTGCTGCACCCGATGTGTTTTACCTTCTTCAGTTTCTTTCTCCTGCATCACCAGATAGGTAGCTGAATCACTTGAACAGAACAAAAAACATACATTTAAGGTGGAAAAGGTGGCCATTGTTGATGGAACAAGAAACAAGATGTGATCTAAATGGGAGTGTAATCATTGATTTAGTTTGTGGGCAATGTCAGCTTTTGTTTTTTTTTTGGGGGGGGGGGGGGGGGGGGGGGCTTAGATAGCCTTTTATCGTTATGAAAATACAGATTGAGTGGTAATCCTTAGTTGGCAAACAGGAGAGATTATATAATAGTAACAAACAAGGAGGATACCTTGAGCTCTCAGGTATTCTTGCATCTTCATCTTTCCGTTTCCTCTTCGAGCTTGTATGCCCATTTTCTAGATTGTGGTTGGATGTTACATTTTCTTCAGGCTGATGATCACAATGCACCTCTTCTTCTTGGTGCTTAATAGAGTCAACTTGATACTCAATTGCAAGGATTTTATCATCAATCGGAAGCGCCCGCATTTCTACTTTCTCAGGATCTTCAATACAGTGTACATTGTCATGATGGACCATTCTCTTGCAAGCTTTCTGGTTAACCCTGCAACCCAAGGAGATGTGAGGGTGGCATTATTGTAAATAACATCATTTCCACAAGAAGTTACACACATGGCTGTACTGAAACAGGAATACTAAATGGAAAAGTACTTTCTGCTAGCCAAGTAAAGGTGTGCACGGAAATTGTTCACCATAAATTTCATCACCATCCCCATACAAGTATGCAACTCAACATGACAGTGGAAACCCGACATGCTACATCCAACAACACAGGAGAGTGTTTCTATGCAATGCCATCATTCATGTCAAACTCTAGCTCTTCAAAGGAAACAGAATTTACTTATATCATGCTGAACATTTGAAGCATTGGTTACATCGGGATAACTGTCATGCAGATGTCTCGTATGTTCACAGCCCACTCAATCATGGACATATGGGATTTGACTCGGGATGATAATCCGTCTGGGCTTTCATTCCAGAAGAAAATGCCAGATACACACACACACACTACAATGAAACGTACCATTAGCATCCCGTGAATCTGACATGGGTGTTCTGCATAACCATAACAGCCTGTTTGGTTGGGGGGAATTAAAACTAGGGAATGGGAATTGAGAGGGTAGGAGATTAAAAACCTCTTGTTTGATTGGAGGGAATGAGAATTAAGAGGGGAAGGGGAGGGGGAATTAGGAGGGCCAACTCCCTTGTATCTCTTCCCTGGGAGGACCTGGTAATTCAGCTGAGACTGGAACCGACAGAGGATAAATATCGTTGTGCACGTCACGTTGTCTAAGGAAGCGCTGCGAAATTCTTCACAAATACGCGGAAAATCTTCGCTAAATAAGCCAACCGCGGCGGCCTGGTTTTTCTCCTGTAAATCTGCAACCTAACCGCCTCCCGATCTGTAGAGGTGACCACGCCACGTTCAGTACAAAGGACTCAGACGGGCTTTGCTCTTCCTCTCCCAATCCCGATTTCTTGAAAAATGTTGTGCACATTGTACCATCTAATGGGATAGCTTGTTTCTTTTGCGTCCACGCTATCTGATTGTGCCCATAAATTCCCATTCGTTCTTGAAACTTTTCCTTTCAGATCGATCCATATATCTCAAACAAGAATCGATGTTTGTGTGTTAGTTATATGAATGTATACTAAGCCCGCACTCCATTTCTATTCTGACTAGTAATTCCCAGCGCACACCAAACAAAGGAATGGGACTAAAAGTCTATTTCCCATGGTCTAACCCTCCAGCAAACTCCCATCATTAATTCCCATTCCCCTTCCCTAAGATTGCCAAACATGCTGTAAGCCCACAACACATCGATTCCCCCAAAATCGGAACCCGGAGATCCAAACGCCACAATGTTACATCGGATACCACATTAGATTCAACGAGAGAGAGAAAAAACAATTCTCGACCGAATACCTTATGATATCCTTGTCCCTGAAGATACAGGTCGACTCGAAAGGTGGCAAGGCGAATCCATCCATCTGCGCAGAGAGACAATCCATCAATCCCTGGTACAGAAGCTAAGAATCGACAAAAATAGATGGGGAAAATCCACAAGAATCTAAAGAAGTGCCCAGGAACCCTCGGGCATTCGTGTATGGGGGGTGTCCGATTGAGCGCCCCATGTGCCACAAAAATGCAGAAAGGTGAGGGCCAGGAGGGCGGAGAGCATCCCACCGTCAAGACGACGCCGCCAGGGCAGGAGCGGTGGAGGCGGAAGCGGGCGGCCACGTGGGCGGAGAGGTCGGCGACGGTGGCGAGCTCGGGCCGGAGGAGGAGCCAGCAGCGCCGGAGGTCCCTCTGCGCCCGCCGGAGAAGGCGGGTCTTGTCGAACACGAGCCGGAGCCTGACCGGCGGCGGCGATGGCGCCGGCGGCGTCGCCATTGGCGGTGTGGGAGGGAGGGGAGGGGAGGGGGATTTGGGGGTTTGACGTGTCCGCTGGGTGGAGAGACTGGTGGAGGCCGTAAAACCCTGGCTCGGTCCGCAGGACGCTGCCTGGTGGCACGGCACGCACCGTGGCGGTATTTTAGGTCCACTTTTTTTACATTATTATTAGGCCAGGCCACTAGTACAAATGCCCGTGCGTTGCACCGGACGAAAAAATAGGCATAACCTGCCTCATGTGCCATTGTGCATTATTTTTTATATCCATTTTTAATAAACATTGCTAATATGGTTAAACATGGGAATTTCCTTTAATAAAAGTTAACGATTTAGCAAAAGAGCCCGTGCGTTGAAATGGGTATGTAATAAATTCCAGGGTTTGCGTGATATTCAATAGTTTATCTGTCATAGTGAAATACTAAGATCTTGCTCTCAACCCGTTAGATTCTTCCTCATCTTATCATGAATTCATATTTTATACTTCACCACTTCAAAGATAAGATGACACATTAGATAGTAAATAGTTTACAATGTTGGGTGCTCTTTTGTTGATACGCTAACGCCAACAGTAGGAGCACACCGGAAAAAAAAGGCGTTGCAATAGGAGAACAAAGGCGAACAAAAAAAGACAACGAAGAAAATGATAGTGTGAGAATATGACTTAGTTCATTCAGAAGATATATTATATATGCATAAGACAATGCCCGTGCGTGGCAACGGGAGTATAATAAATACTCTACTGGTTCATCAATTATGTCAAACCTATATCTTTAGCATCCTCATCTTTTCCTTCCTCTGTCCACTATCTCTGCCTTTCCAATCAAATCATGCCTTGACCTATGTTTTTCACTTGTTCTTCTAAAGAAAAGCATTATTGCATACTTATGTATCTTTTTTTAGGGTTTCCTACAAAGGTATCAAGATGATGAAACTTTTATTAACCATGAGCCATCATCTGAAAATGTTTCATGGGAAAGCTGAGGACAATGCGTCAGGGGCTATCCTTCCTCTCGCCTCGTCGCGTACCGGGGGAAACCCTTGGCAGCAGCGTCGTCATCGTCGCGGTCCTTCTTGGAGGTTTGATTGGTACCGGCGCTTCGGAGCCTTGGAGCTTGGTGGGAGATCTTCGGTGGGCGCAGTGGTCACGAAGCTTCTTCGTTTCTGTCGATCCGCCGTTGTCGGCATTTATTTCTTTTGTTTTTTCTCTTTCGTTTCTTTTGGGTGTGACTGTGCTACTTCCGCCCCAGCTTCTATTGTTGGTTGTATCGGTTGGTTGCTTTGTAATACAAAGCGGGGGAAACCCTTTTTCGTGTCAAGCTGAGGACAATGCAAGGCATTAGCATGTTAATTCCATCCAATCGCTTCAATTATTTGCCGACGGAACTTTGCTAGAGCTTCGTCTCCTCAATAACCATGGCCTCTGTTGCCTTGCAAGATTGATCGTCCCTAAAAGCCAGGGTCCATATCCCATCAACAATATACTTCTTTGTCTTCTTGTTAAAATTTTCTGGTTAAGGAAAGAAACGACAAAATGTTTTATTTGAGAGGTAATAAATTGTGCCCAATATTTTTTCATGATATGCATTATTCACAGTAAAAAAAATATGTTGTAATGCTAATTCGTACACCGAGTCCATTCAAGGAGTGTGTAATGAGAACAATGCCATGTTAGTGTACCTCGAGGTAATTCTTAAAAGAACATCCACCCATGTATTTGGTTAGATACAACTTAAAAGCAGAATTGAAGTTATTTCCCCCTCTCAATGCCATCCAGCAAGGAAAAGCATCAACGTCATGAACACCATGATAAACATTTAGTGTATCACAAATATAGTGAAGAACTAAGGTACTCAATTTCCATAATGCCAATTTAAGAAATTCAAGAAACTCGGAACAAAGTTGACTCCAAGACTGGGTAGGGCACTCAACCATGAACATGTAGCTCAGTCGCTCGCTTATTTATAGGCTGGTCCATTGGAGAGTAAATAGGCGGTTATTAGTAGGTGAAAGTTTCTCATAGGTGTAAAAGTATAACTTGATGCTGTACCATAGAACCCTGCAAAAATTATCACTATGTTTCAGAATCATAAGGGAATTTGAAGAAAAAAAATACTTCCAATACCAAACAAAATTTAGAAAGATATGAAACATTATTTAAATTCAGAGAGTACAAGATTAATTTGAGCAGATTCAAACTCAAATCTTGCACAGAATATTCAAAGGATACAAAAAGTAAATGGAAAAAATCTACCAAGAAGTGGTGCCACATGTGTCTACTACCACTGCTGGAAATGCTCCAAGCATCGTCAGTGTCAGTGGGAATGCTCCAAGTATCATCAGTGTCGGTGGGAATGCCTAGTAGTACTAAATAAGGGAGCTGTAATTTGAACAGCATCAGGTCCGAGAACCACACCTCAAGCAACATCTTGTAGCACATATTGCTCATCCTCTCTAGTGTAGAGATCCTACTCTCATTCTCACTAATCTATTCAGGAAAATGAACTGACATAAGTTTTAGCATGCCAAAATAAGGAGATGGTAGCATTTGGTTTTGCCAGGGTAGGGAGGAGCTCAGACAGAAAAATGAGCAAGTGGAGATAGCTTAGCCTTGCATGCGAGAATAACATGTCGACGTGTGGGAGGAGATCATGCACTGACGGCCAGCGTGTTTGCTCGAGCGAGCTGATGGCCGAAAGCTATGCTCGAGTGCAAACCGAGCTTGAGTTTGATTGGAGGAGGCATAGCTCAGACAAACGCCTGCATCTGTAAAAAAATGTAAAAACTTCTCATATTTGCAGTCATCCATGAGATATTTTTTTGCTAATTCATGAAACTCATAGTCAGAACCTTAGAGGCATTATTCTCTTGTCTTGTCAGCGTGCTACATAGCCATGGTCAGAACTCGAAAGTTGTTGAACCATTATATGCTTGGACACAAATATTTGAGATAGATTATTGCTTGCTTCATGCATAGATTCATGGAATCATAGTATCATTAGCTATCTGGAGAAAGAAAAGCAACATTATCGATGAAATGATCACATGAGACTGCATTCTTCATTTTAGTTGCAGAATAGCAGAACATGTATACTCTTGATTTAACATATATATGGCCCCATAACTGAGTGCAAAAAAAGCTAGGACTGTGCACATATTCGTATATTAATTGCTTAATCTGACAAGAAAGTAGAGATGACGGTAAGCAGAAAAAATCTAAAATATGTGGTAACTGAAAAAGATCTATTTTCATGGCCTGCATTAAGAGAGGATGAAAATGCATATGCATGTCAATCCAGCAAAGCTTCCGCCCAAGCAATCGAACCACTGGATGTCTGCTTCGGTGGAGTGGAAGTTGCTCACTCCTCTCTATCTCACCAACGGCATCAGCAACATCCAGACTTGAGGAATATATTGATGATCAGGTAGTCCATATGTGAGCCACAAATATCTTTTCCCTTAGGGAATAGTATTTTTTCCAATATTTTTTCTGAACAAATCTTTCCAATATTTCAGTCACACAAATTTTAAGTACCGTAACTACTAATGTATTCGTAATTAATATATGGTAGGCTTAAATAGCAACCAAGTAAATTGTGTGCTAGCAGAGATCAACATCTAGCAGCAGCCACATCGCATCGTTTAAAAAAATCAGTAGCAGCAAGCACTCGGTCCCACCGAGAATTCCTTGTCCACCACCCAGTTCCTATCTTCTCCACACATCCACCCAGCGCTCTGACTCCATCTTCTTCTCCTGTGACATTACCCACCACCCAGCGCCACTCCTTGATAAAATGCCTGCAGAAAGTGAAGGAAGTATGGATCAGATTCAGATAAGCTTGTCTCTTAACTATACTTAGCATTCAGTCTTAGCATTAAGTAAACATTTTCAGTAGCCAAACTGTTGATGGGACATATATCCTAATGTGTGGGTTCATGACTTGCAATACAACAATACCACCGTCAGATACCTCTGGCTCATTATTGTCTGAATCTCCAATCAGATTACCTGCTCCCAGTGCCCTGTCTTACCCTTGAAACAGGAGCACCTGCTGCTATTGTCGTTTGAGATCAGACATCAGCGTCGCAAGATATTGAAAGCAGTATTACACATCAGAACGTGTGACGGCGGTGGAGCAGATGTGCTGGTCTTCCAGCGCGTGGGCGGCAAGGAGCTCAAGGTCGCAGGCAGATCAAGACGGCCTCCTCCGCAGTAGCCTCAATGGCGTTGAGGTGGGGTCGCAGTGTTGCGGACGGGACCAAAGGCGAGGGGGCGCAGGTGGGGGAGAAGGCGACGCGGCGAAGGGCCTTGAGGGGCGACGACGCGAGCGAGTGCACGGCCCCAGCGGCGTCGTCAACGGTCGCAGGCGGGCGGCGGAACCTGCGGCATATGACGCCAAGCACAGTGCTGGCCTCTGCGAAGCTCGCGCAGGCGAGGCAGGGTTGTATCGAGGGAGGGTGCGGCTAGGGTTAGGAGATGCACCAGACTGGGAGCAGCGTTCGTGGATCATCGGAGCCGCGGTCGTAGGTGGAGCAGATCGGAGCCGCGCTGGGAGGAGCAGTCGTGCGTTAATGCGGGTGGGTGGGTTATTTTATTTTTCTCTCACCAATACCGGTTCGGGTTGACTTATAATAGGATTGCGGGTTAAATACTCAAAATCGCATGGGTTTTTTTGCAAAGTTGGTGACGACGGACGAAAATACGGTGGTAAGAAGCGATAGCCGCTTTATTATTAACTAGTATAGTAACTAGTAACTAGTAACTAGTAACTAGTAAATAGTAAACTAGTAAATATGCCCGTGCGTTGCAACGGGAGAACACAACTCGATAGGCACGAGATGCAGAAAAGGCCAATCACTCTCGAGTAGGCTTTTTTTTTTTTAACATACTCGAGTAGGCTATTTTCTCAAATGTCGAACAACAAAATTTCAGTTGTTATACTCAAGTTTCAACCAGACTAACATCCCACTCCCACATGAACAGCTTTGATTTTCAATCCTATTCTCGCGCACTTATTTTATCAAGACATAAGGCTCATAGATTTATGCACAACACAACAAAATAGAAGAGACTAAACCGAAGACAATTTAAGACCATCACATTTTACCATGTAGCTAGTAGTGACCATACTCCACCATTTAGTTTGTGCAGAAGTTCAAAAGTAGCCAAGAAGAACACTTTGGCTGTAATTCAGTTGAAAGATGATTGTACAACCATGAGCACATGAGTGTAAACTGTCATGTATAGATTGTATATTAGATCTAAGCAATACAGATCACTATACATAACTTGCAGTTTCCTTTCTTAATTGATGTGGGCACTCCCAAATAATGCATGAATTAGCTATTTTACATGGGAATAAAGTATTAGGGAGGCCATGATTTATATACCAACAAAGAGTATGCAAATACTACAACTTTCATTGAACCGTTTTTTATTTTGTATCGATTTCAATCCCTGAAATTCAGGCAGATGCATCTCGAATTCTCGATCATATTTTGATCCCTGAAATTCCAGAAACTTGATGTGCTGATGGATTACTTTTACTCGCCCTTCATGGACACCTATGAAACACACTGCAATGCATCTCCAACACATATAGGCATGTATATAAACTGCAATCTGCAGCAGGGTCAAACTATATTAGAATCATCAAATACCTTGTACGAAGTAAAGAGTAATCATTAAGTACCAAGTAAAGAGTATTACCGAGAATCATGCCTAGCTTTGTACTCAACTTGCAGATTTCTTCTCCCCTGCCTAGTTACCTAGGCATACCCAAAATCGTACAACTTGGAATTCGGCAAGATGCATTGCATCCTTCAACCAAGGAACAACCGTTGCCATCGCATCTGCATACTGGAAATGGCCACCAATCCACCTTCTTCCTGAAAAGCAGAGCAAAGAAGAACAGAGTAGAGATATAATGGGAGATACACTTGAAGGTTGGATTCCTTCGGATTTCGTATAACTTTCCAACGAACAGCCAATTGGTTTAGCACATGTGCCATGTGTGAGTGAGCAATAATTGACGACCATGGTCCTTTGGATCCTCTAAAGTTCAGACGTCATAAAAACAAAAACACAAACACTAATCCTCAACGGGTCAATGACTCTGAAATTGTCGTGGCATTGTGCTCGTGCATGGCATTCTACCCTAGGAGAGGTGTCACCGTCATTTCTCGAAGGCGTCGATGGCCGAGATCGCAGCTACAGGCCCACACATCTACTGTACCATAGGCCCAGAAATTGCCATGTACAGGGTGTTCAACACCGTGCAGTAGCACAAAACAGAACACATAACAGTTACTTTTTCACAATATTTGTAGAAGCATTGAACATTTAGGAAGTCTTCCATCGGTTTTAGGAACTGCATACCCCACGGCCGTTGCCAGTTACACTAACTGAATTGTCATCATGAAGGACTACATTAATCTCAGTAGTATAGCATGCTTGAGCTTTATCGACAGCATTATCCAGCATTTCATAAACCCGGATATGCCAAATGAAAATGGTGGTCAGGCAAGAAACAAAATGTAACACCAAGTTACATGGAAAAAAGAAACGCATAATCCATTGAGATACATACCAGATGATGTAATCCACGTGGTCATGGTCCTGTGCCTACAGATTAATATTACTTCTAAGACCTGCAAATTGGCTGGTATAAATAAAAATCAAGCCAATGAAAACAATTTATTCACTCTTCACAGGAGAACGCATGCCTCTCTCACCCCTAAGGATGAAGCAATGCAGAAATGTATACTATTCCTTTTTTCCTTTCTTTCAGCTAAAAACAAAGCAAGCTTAATACTACACTCAATAGATAATTCCATTAACTAAATGTTGATAAGATTGTTGAAATAACCATGTGTTGTTGGGTTCCAACAGTTCTTATGAAATACATAGTAAAAGTTTATCTATTCTAGAGTCGATTAAAAGAAAAATGCCTTGATAACAACATTTGTTAAATTCTCTCACGCATAGTAAATTGTGGTGACAACATATGTATACGACTGCAAAGCTGCTTGGAGCTGATCAACTCTGCTACTGCCATGTCTACCTCTTAATCACATTGTACCTAGATACCCCGCCATGGTCAAGAGAATCACCTGGACGTTTGTTGTGGTTTACTCGTCAGGCATCAGCTTCTCCTGAATTGCATTAGACCCGGGTACCTCGGCATTGACGGATCTTTCCTAAACTCCATAGCTTCTAGAATTCATTGTCAGGGCTATGTGAATAGTTCTAGAAAAAGTTCAGTAAATATGGCTTGACCCTAATGAAGGAAGCATAGAAACCTGCCATGCCAATATTTCATCTAAATGTGCGTGTACACATACACGATACATGTCAAATGCTCCCTCAGTTCACTGAAGAACTCCGTTGTTCCTTGTAACTTGGCTCATGCGACAATTTTTAAACTCTGCCCGCACAAATCAGACCAGAGCCTGGGCACTCATAAAACAAGAGCCTTTTTTAGCTCCTTGGCATAGTATATCCTCACGTTGCCATAGAGTGGTATGTGTAGACATAATAGGAAGCATCAGGAGGATATTAGGATAATTCACAAGACCAGAAGTTAAATGAGATAGGCAGGTTTACCTATGTCCTATCGCTCAACTTGGCTTCTGAAAAATTTCTCCCACCAGAACACCAGAAAGCAAGTCTGTAGTAGAGTACGGAATTTGCTTCTTAGAAGGTTTAGATGTGAATTCAGAAGCTCATCCAAAGACGGGACCAATAAGAACATGAGGAAAAGAAGAGCGGTCAAATGAATTCTATAAGCATCTCACTGGAATTGCTTCCTCCCCTTCCAGCCGCAAAAAACAACTCATTCCTGAATGTCCTACACCAAATGCTATTTACCTATTTCTAATATAACTGCAAGAAGCTAAGCTACTAAGATGTCCTGTCATAGAATAAATTATATAACAGGCGTCCCTCATAGCTCAAACACATAATTCAGAGATTTTCTTCTTCCTCTGAGACAGAGCAGGAAAGAAAGAAATACACTATGCATTCTTTACGGAATAAATAATGCTGAAACTGACTAAGCTCGTTTCAGTTAGTGGCAAGCACATGCAATGCATATATACATATATGGAGCTTATTCTGGAAAGCATATACTTCCTTTTAGGCACAAAAATAAACACTTGTTGAGCAGGAACCGCAACACAACATAGAGCAAAATAATTCCCATATGTTTTTCAGATCGTAAGCTTCAGAACCAAATTCCTTTTCACTGAAACGCTCCAGCAAGAGAAAATCACGTCTGCAAAAAAAAGAGTGAGCAAAAATTAAACACGCACACACACACACACACACACACCCTGTAGGCGCTTCAGCCATCTATGGGAGAGCTCACAATTCTTTGCTCCTTTTGGTTCTTCTATGCTCTGTCAATGAATAAGAGGCAAGCAAGGGCTCGGTCCCAAGGCACCTGCGCCCGCGCGCCTGCAGATCGTGCCACCGGGGTCAAAAGAAAAACTCACGAGCAAGCAAGGGCTCGATCCAGAGCTACCTGCTTACGCCTGCGCGCCTGCAGGCCGAGCCGCCGCCGGCAGGACCTCCGCCGCGCCTCCTCCCTCCTTCTCTTTTCTGCCTCACCTCACCTCTCTCCATTCTCGTTCGCCAGAGCAGCCATGGCGCCGAGCGGCTGCAAGAGCGAACACCGATGCGCCGGCTCCGCTTGCTGCCGTCCACCAGATCCGCCGCCTGCAGACCCCTCCTAGCGGGACGCCAACTCTAGCCGGCCTCGCGTCGCCGGTGTCAAGGCTCGGCCGGAGCTCGGCGGCCAAAGCTCCCCGAGCTCCCTCGCCTGCCGGCGGCCGGCATCCTCCTGCGCCCGCGCGCCGCCCTCCTCCACCCAGCCTCCTTGTCCTCCTGCGCCCGCGCGCCGCCCTCCTCGACCCCGCCTCCTTGTCCTCCTGCGCCCGCGCGCCGCCCTCCTCGTCCTCTTGCGCCCGCGCGCCGCCCCTCCTCGACCTCCTGCGCCCGCGCGCCGCCCTCCTCGACCCTGCCTCCTCGTCCTCCTGCGCCTGCACGCCGCCCCTCCTCGACCTCGCCTCCTCGCGCCCGCACACCGCCCCCTCGGCCTCGCGTCGCCGGCGAAAAGGCCCCGCCCCGAGCTCCATCGCCTCCTCGCCCGTCAGCCCGGCGGTGGAGGACGGGAATGGATAAGCCACGGGGCGTTACGTAGAACGAAACGTTTTTTTTAACTTAAAAAGGACTGCGGGTTCTATTACCAGAAAACACAAGGACTTTAGAGAGAAGAGAGATTAGAGACTAGTACAAATGCCCTTGCGTTGCACCGGGCCGTCTTTTCATGAATTCTTCGTTCTGACGGTGTAGCAACGCTTGCCTTTCTCCCGCTGCCACATGATCCCTGTGTTTTACAGTAAATGTAGAAGTACCAACCTCCTGTTCAGTTGCAACATATTCAGGGTTCTTCTTTGCAATTGAATCTTTGGATGGTGTGATGCGTTTCAATTGACGGTGAGCTTCAATTTGTTATATTCTTGCTTTCTTCTGTCCTGGCTGCATATTTGCATTTTTTTTCTTGTGCATATTTTGCCGCCTTCTGTTCTGGTGTCTTTGTTGAATATTTATTTTGATGATAGGCTTCGCGGCAATTTTTTAGTGTACCATGTCTTTGTCCATCGGTCATGCGTTCATACCGCTCTCTGTCTCTCTTTCTTCCTTTTTCATTAGCATCCATGATTTGAGATTATGGCCCAAATGTTTTCCTGCACAAGGGAAAGAAAATTGTTTATATATAGTGCTATTCCTAGTAAAGTAAGAATGGTGAAATAGCAATGAAAAATAATCCAACATCGAGCAAACCATCCTCAGATTGCTTTTGTTGTGAAAAAGAAAAGTTATCGATCTAAAGATCTGTACTCTTAATCCTAGATCTCATGCTTGATTTTTCTAAAGATCCGTACTCTTAATCCTAGGTCTCATGCTTGATTCTTTTGCATATTTTTATAGGCCTAATGAGTATCAAATACCATGAGAAATTTAAGAATTTAATGTGAAGAACGAAAACAGGGATGACGTTTCTCGCATTCGTGATTTTGAAAGATGTTGTATGAAGAGATGGATCATAGAGTTGCTGTATATTAATCATGTAAGGAGATAAGGGACATACTTGATGGCTCCTTGGCTCTGGTTGGCTTGGTAGCTTGGAGAGTGATCTCCTCTGGTTGGTCCAGTAGCTTGGAGATTGTTTGGAGATTTGCTCTTCTTTTAGAATATAAGTCAAAATCAACATGTGTAACCTGGACGTGTACTAAGTTGCCTGTACTTCTTTCTGTCTGGGCGTCTAATGTCTGAAAGCTTGACACTTTATATTAGTGTAACCTTTTCCTGTCCGAGTTGGTATATGAGCTGGGTAGTACTGTAATTTATATTAGTACAAACTATGCTAGTCCGAGTTGGTGTATGTATTGCTTCCGATTGGTTTTCCTCTTGCACGTCGTTTCCTTTTAGTTTGTGAGTAGTAATCCGTGAAGGACACAGGCCGGCGTGGTGGTGCGCGTCCCAGCCATCCATCCATCACCAGCACCCACCAACCAGCCATCTCTCCCGCCTACTCGCGCGCATTACCAGACATTGGGGTCGCGGGCGTTTGATCCCCCGCGCGCCTCCAACTGCTGCTGCACTTTCTCTCCCCTGGTCCAGAGCCCCTTCTCTTCTCTACTGCACTTCTTGTCCCACGCCCCTGTGCTCCTCCTCCTTTTCCTCACAATCTGATGCTGCTCCTTCCCCCACGCCTCTGCTGCTGCTCCTCTCTGAACCTAAACTGTTGAATCTTTGCTCTATCATGCCCCTGCTGCTGCACTCACTCTCTCTCTCTCTCTCTCTCTCTCTCCCTCCCTCCCTCCCTCTCCCCCTCTGTGTGTAATCCAGAAGTCGTTCGCACAAATTGAACATGGTAATTAATACTGCAATGCATATCCAATAATGAAAAGCTTCAGGAGAAATACAGATGAGATGTGCTGCTTCAAACTAAAGAAGGTCCGCTATTTATCTTTTGTCCCTCTTCCAATATACTTGATAACTATCACAAAGTAAGACATGAGATGCATCCAGGTTTTAATTACCACATTAACTTGGGACAACCTTTACCCAGAATCACAAAAAACAATGGCCAACAGCATATGATGATCCATTGCAAAGGACCCTGGCAACAACAGAGGCTGTGACAGTGTTAACTCCACTTCATAATTAGTTGATAACTAAATATGGTATATGTGTACTTGTCCATATGATTTTTTTTTTCGAAACGTCTTGTCCATATGATAGATGTAGTAAGATACAAATTAAGAAGTTATACCATTCAATGCAATATATGTACTCTGAAACTAAGGCTGGCGTATGTATTGTTTATTAGCCTACAGATTTTCTCACATACTCACAAGTACCTGTGCTAGGCATAACATATGATAACATCTGATGCTCACTCATCACCATGAAATTAGATGAATTTGTAACATTTTTGTTGCTCTTTTGAACATGAAACACGGGCACCAATTCAGAAACAATAAACTCAAACAAAGGCTTCTATGAACTGATTATCTTTCAAGGGGATACATGCCTCTGGAATAATTTGATTATGAACAGATTATAGAAGGCAAAAACTGGTCTATTACAAAAGTAGAAAATGTTAGCACAACACTGAAATTTGAAGGTGCTTAAGGTAACTAAAATTTTGTAACATAACACAGAAATTTTCAATCACTTAGTCTGTAGGTCAAAAATTGTTTGCGGCACCGCATAACACTAACCACATTGGTTTGAACGCCAAAGATTTTTTATTGCAGTATACAACACTTAATTTATTTCTTTGCAGACCTAACATTTTTATTGCATGCCAACGATTTCAATTACCTCTAGTGGCTATAGCTTTGCATCAGAAACGTGGGAAGATCCGAGGCGGCGGCGTATGCGCTTCCGCCTTCCCCCACGACGGTGCGGCTCTCCAAACTCTCCTCCATGGCAGTCTCTCTCCCTCTCGGCAGTGCCGCTCGTCCATCAGACCCTCGCCTCCCTTGCATGATGCGGGAGAACTCAATCCCGCCTCGCCTCCTCTCTTTTCCTTCTTGAATCCCGCCTTGTTCATATGTATGTGCGGTTCTGGCGCCTATTTGCCTTGTCCCTCGTTCATATATGCCCTCAGTGGAGGTAATTCATTCCTGATGATATTTGTAATCAAACAGGACCCACTACACTCTGCTTATTGAACCTCAAGGCGGTTTATTGATTTCAAATCAAAGACATATATAAATTGGTCAGTTAGGGTTTAAGAAAGCAAGGAGGGACTATTTAATAGACAGACGAATCAGAACTTGGACACACAACCTGACGCTAGCTCGGTGGTAGCTGTTGCTCGTAGCAGAGCCCAGGTTAGGAGTTCGATCCCCTTGTCCCACACCTGACGGACGAAGGCACTTTTGACGTACGTGTTATTTCAGAATCTTGCTTGCAACTGTTTGAATTGAAGAGAAGAATTGCTTCATTCTTCTCCATCAGAAACATGCTTGATATGCCTCAGAGAACAAGACTCTAGATTATTTTTACATGAAGATATAGTGTGTCCACAATAGAAGACCAAATTACCTGTAGTAGATCGGACAGATCATGCCAAATACTTTCTTCTTTCTCGAGCCAGAGTAGTTTTGGGGGGCTGGTTTTAAGCTTTCCAATACTCCTTTTATCTCCTCTTTGTCCTATACAAATATGAATCAAGAAATCAAAATCAATTGAAATTGGAGAAAGCAATGATATTGGTATGTAAAATAATGACAGTAATGCTTCACGTGCCTTAGATTGAAAAACAACATAAAGCCTTGAGTAGCCCATATGTTAGGATATTATGAAAAGAGGCACCCTCATGCTTGCATTACCTCATAGTGTTGTTTTCATACTCATTCAGAAAGATGGCTGCAATAACTGTCCACAAAGATCCAAACTTCTCCTGCAACATAATAGAAACGCTGCTTGCACCCTGATCTTTACTGGAAAAAAATATTCTGAAACATCATTTTAAATAGAGTCGCCTCCATCATTTCCTAATGGATATATGTGCAGCTCATCCGCTTAAAATGTATAAGAATTCTGGAGAACAAAGCAAGTATCTATAACTGAAGTTGTGTATGAATCTAAGAAATTCTTCAAGTTCGTGTACTTGGAGATGGTTGTTGGTATGGTAGACTGTTAGGCCATCCAAGTTCATCAGCTTCAGAACCCCCTTTTGAGTCACATCTGCAAGTGTTGGATGCCATGATAAGAGCAGTGACATTCCATGGAACATGCCAGCAGAAAATCGTGTTGGACGGTGCTCTTCGAAGATGACGAAGAAGCAGCCGCGCAGCCGACCCTCGATCATCTTCTTGCGGAGTCTCGAAAAACCATGACTGCCCATGATGAATAAAAAAATTGACGTGAAGTCGACAATGAAAAGTTTGGAGTGCAGGAACCATACTGAATATATTTTCAAGTGTCTTACTTCTATAATATACAGGCACCAATTTAGCTGCAAAGTTCTCAAATAGACATTTACAAGAAACATGGTAATAATATTATTAATAGAAATCAGAACTTCATATGGAACAGAAAGTTTCCAGAAAATATTGATCCATTGACCATTTGCTGAGACTGCACTAAATCATAATGCATATTCAAGTGTCGATAAAATAGTAATATTCAAGTGTAACATCAGTACATATTTTGATTTACTGAGAGCTTAAGGCAAGCGGCATTCTTCTAACAATAAAAATACTAATACCATGCCATTTTAGATGCAGTAGTTTTATGCATCAGTACCAACACTTCAGAACAAAACAAAACGCAATCTGTTTTAGAAACAAAACTCCAGAATACCCCAGGTAGTAAAATAAGTTGGCTAAGTAAATGTGAAATAAATAAGTAAATGAGAAATAAAAAGAGAGCAATTTTTGACATACCTGACATTTACAGCGCTACGAAATATCACCTCACTGGAACTGTCGAGCTCGGAGCACAGACGGACGGCGACGTCGACCGGGGAGAATCACGGCGACCGTTGGGACCGTGCTAGTGGCGGCGGCGGCACATCCGTAACTGAGGGACGGGTGATTGAGAGCGAGCGAGACGGGATTTTGGAATTAGGCATCGACGGGATTAATAGATGGCTTCTAAATATCATGACAGAGACGGAGATAGAGATAATTGAGAGAGAGGCGTCCCCAGCAGCTAGCTCAACCGAAGCCGAACCCTGTCGTTGCTTGTCGATGACTCAAACACCTGCAACATGTAGCAGAAAAAATCAGAGAAGAAAGCGCAGCAGCAGTTCCTCCGATGCAAGCGTTGGCTGCCGTCACCGGAGGGGAGGGTGGGACGCAACAGAGCACGGATCAATTAACACATAAACCGTACCAAAAAATTAAGCTCAACCCGTAGCAGGTTGATGAGCACGGGAGGTACATGGACCTCAAACAGTACCATTTTT
Source organism: Elymus sibiricus (assembly GCA_039707655.1). NCBI lineage: Eukaryota > Viridiplantae > Streptophyta > Magnoliopsida > Poales > Poaceae > Elymus > Elymus sibiricus. The sequence goes on along the minus strand of CM077663.1, from coordinate 364,887,927 downwards.
TTTTCATCTTTCAGTAGCAGCTCCCTAAATTCAAGATTGAACAGTTCAACTAACAACAGCAGTTCAGTCATGCATCAATTCAACTAACAAATTCATGGTTAACCTTGCTGTTCAATTCAAGGAACAATCAACACTTCACAGTATCAACAAAGTTGACCTCAAGCAGTATCCAATTGAGCCCAAACAGTGGTAAATCCTAACCAAGAGCAATGCCTCAATGGCCACGTACAAGAGCAGAGAGAGGAGGGGGCGAACTCATCTGAAGACAGAAAGGAGGAAGCTCCATGGGTGATGCGTCCCGAGCTGCAGCAAGGCAAGGTCGACCCCTCCTTCCTCAAGCATCCAATCCTTGCCCTGCACGTCTACCATGGAGGATCAAACCAGATATTAGAGAGAGAAAGGGGGGAGAGATAGGGGAGGGGATGAACTCACCCCATGGCCACCGGGCGGAGGAGCAGCATCTTGAAGACGGAGCTGCGTGTGGGGGCGCGGTGGGCGTCGGAGAGGAGCCGCCGGAGGCGCCGGACCAACGCCAGTGTGGAGGCGCCCGAAACCCTAGCCATGGTGAGGCCTTAAGGTCATTGCTGGTGGCTGGGAGCGGCGAATCCCGCTGGGGTGGAAGACCCAGCGGAGCGAGGCGAGCTCGGGCCGGTGCTGCGCGGTGGAGGAATTCGCCGGAGAACGCCGGAATCGGCCGAAGAACGCCAGAATCGACCGAGAGAGCTGAGCTGCCGACGGCGGGCGCGTCTGGGTCGCTGGATAAGAAGGCGCTGACCGCGGGCAGGGGTGCTATTGCAAAAGTGAAACATTTTTTCAACTAAAAGAAGGACTGCGGGTTGAATACCGGAAAACCAAGGGACTTTTCTGCAAATTTGACCACGACGTACGGCAGAAGCAGTAACTGCTTTATTATTAGGGAAAGATAAGATAAGATAAGATTTGCAAAAAATTGAATATTTGAAAACTATAAATAGAAAAAACACATGATCGATATGTTTATGTACCATTATGAAAAAGTCATGCATCATGAAATCCTATAGGAACTGAAAACTCGGGAATCTTATACTGTCCGTCTTAATCCAACATAAGCTAGCTTATTCAGTATCAAACTCTAATCCTATACGAACTCAATGCATACACATGTATACGTACATGACACGTACATAGACGTTGGGTTTAATTCCAGCATTGGTGTTCCTGTGTGAGGGGATTGCGCGCCGGGTGAAGCCCATTACAATGACCTTGACCTGACTTAGGTGCTTCTAGTGTCAGGGGTAAACTTGTCATTTCACGTGTCATTTAACACCGTTGGGTCAAAAAATGGACGGAAGTGTTATATTGGGAACAAAATATAAAGTTGGTGTTGCATAGGAAAAAATATATTTCTTCAGTGTTAAATAGGGAAACGAAATTAAAACAGTGTCAAATAAGGAATTCTTTCATGATTAGTATGGATGACTGGGGTGAGATAGAGAGATGGAACGAATGTGTATTGATTTTCTTAATGAAAAATGCAAAATGAGATTTGAGCTTATGTTCAAATTCCTATGAAGCGGGATGTAGCAATGGATTCCGTAAAAATTCTGTAGTCCAACTCTATGATCTCGAGGAAATTCTTTAATAATAGAATCTTCTAAAGTCCTTTTAAAATCATACAATCTAAAGAGAGCCTTAAATAGAAAACCCGGCAAGATCACAGGTGATAGTGAATAAGTACAAAATCTAAGATTTCAAAGAATCATTCATTGGATTCTCTCCCTCGCCCATACGGGTATACATGAGCCACATTATTACAAGCTTTTGTGTTATTACCATTGTTGAGGCTTTTGGAGCGACAACGTCTTGATATTTTCATTGGCAGGATCCGCACCAAGTGTCGTGGTCTACGCATCACGTCACAACGTCAAGCTGCTGGCTCGGGTGTATGCCTTATGTCGGTGGGGGTGTTGGTGAAGGCGGACCCTTTCTCACTCGTTTGACATGCGTTGCATCGCCATGTAGACATTTTTACTCACGTATCAAAACTTTGCTCTATGTTCACATCTTTGTTTTTCCATATTTCAAAACTCTTGTAAATCGTGAAGGCCTAATTCTTAAGGTCGGGCAATCGCCTTTGTTTTACAAAAAAAAAAAAACATATTGATTTTTAGTAAAGGAAAATAAAAAAGTGCACACTGCTTAGTCTTAGTTTATTTGATTTAAAGGATTTTTGTAGGAAGTGTAAAAAAATTGGAATCCTAATAAAGTTATCCCAGTTGGTCGCTAGATTTGTAGGATCGAATCCTACAGTAATTTTTTCTGAGGATTTCCTTCTACCATATTCTATAGAATTTTTTTACTTCCACTCAAATCTTTTAAAAAGAATCCGTTGGTTTCATGTGATGTGTGAAGTAAAGCAACATTCCTATAAGATAGGATTCAAAATAGAGTATAAGATTCTAATCATAGTAGTTTTTTTTCTTCTATTCATGCGTTTTTGGGATCTGTGAATCAAAGTGGCCCTTAGGGGTTGGTTGGTTACCACGTTTTCAGAGATCTCGTTTTAGCAAAACTGATTTGTCCTGATTTCAAAGTAAACCATGTTTGGGTACCATAATAAATTCATGCGTTAGTAAATTGGTTTCTCATAAACTCACAATTTTGCGTTTATGGAAAAACCACTAATAACCGTTTTTGCACAAACTCGTTTTCCATGAACCAATGTAACTAGTCGTCTCTGTCACCGGCCCCGCCCGCTCTTGAACTGTTCATCCACTCCGACCCAAGCATCCTCTCCCATGATTGATATGTTTAGGTATCATGTTAGCAAAAAAAAAAAGACATGTATCATGAAATCTTATAGGGTTTGAAAACTCAGGAATCTTGTGCTATCCATCTTTCGTGGTGATTATTTTGGAGGACAGAGGGGAGATGTATAGATAGAGCAAATATGTAATGAATTTCTCAGTGGAAAAATGAAATGAGTTTGATCTTTTGTTTAAATTCCTATGGAATGGGGATATAGAAATGGATTCCATAGAAATTCAGTGGAGACGGCTCTATGATCCAGGAAAAAATCTTTAGGATTCAAATCTTATAAAATCCCTTTAAAATTTAAGCAATCCAAGGAGATCCATAAATAGAAAACCTAGCAATATACCTAGTGACGATGAAATAAGTATATGTTCTACGATTTGAAAGAACCACTGACTGGATTCTCCCTCACCCACGCACCATGATCTCCTAGCACATGAGCCACATTATTGCAAGTTCTTGAGCATCAGACTATGATCACCCCGAATTGATTTACGTTAAAGGAGATGGGAAAAGTGCACACTGCTTAGGTACAATCTCTTTGATTTAAAGTTTTTTCTAAGGATTTTTAAAGGATTGGGAGCCATATAAAGTTTTCTCACGATGGTCATTTGATTTCTGGGATCGAATCTTATAGTGACTTTTATAAGGATTTATTTCTACTGCATTCTATAGGAATTTTAACATCCACTCAAACCTCTCGAAAATAATTGATTGGAGCATTGTTATTTTTATCTATTCATGTGTTTTGCAATATGTGGATCAAAGAGACCCTTAAGAGCATCTACAACCGCCCCCCTTAAGAGCATATGTGGACAACCCGATCAGTGTTCGGGCAGTAGAGAGAAAAGAAAAATGTCATCCAACCGGACTCTTCATTTTGTCCTTACATGACTGGGTTGTCCGCAAACCCTCGGGCATTCGTGTATGGGGATTTTTCGATTTAAAGCTCCATGTGTCACACAAATGTATGAATGTAAAGGAGAGGGGGCAAAGGGGCGTGGAGAGAGGAGCGGGATGGACGAGAGAGTCCCACCGTCGAGACAACGCCACCAAGGCAAGAGTGGTGGATGCGGAAGCGGGAGTCCACGTGGGCGAAGAGGTCGGCGACGGTGGTGAACTTGGGCCGAATGCGCCCACCAGAGAAGGCGAGTCTTGTCGAACACGAATCGGAGCCTGACCGGTGACGGCGATGTCGCCATTGGTAGTGTGGGATGGAGGTTTTTTTTGGGGTTTGACGTTTCGCTGGGTGGAGATACCGGTGAAGGCCATCAAACCCTGGCTCGATCCGCAGGATGCGTGTGCCTGCCCGTCCGGTGGCATCGTGGAGTTGTGCACGATATTTTAGGGCCTGCTTTTTTAGACTTTATGTTTGGGCCTTTTCACAAAAGTTTGAAAACTATAAATAGAAAAATCACATGATTGATATGTTTATGTATCATGTAATCAAAAAATATGTATGCTGAAATCCTATAGAATTTAAAAAGTCAGAAATCTTGTAATATCCATCTTTTCGTGATGATAATTGAGCAGGATCGAGGAAAGATAGAGCGGATGTGTATTGAATTTATCGATGAAAACATAAAATGAGATTTGAGCTTATGTTTAAATTTCTATGGATTGGAGATGTAGAATCGGATTTCATGGAAATTAGTAGTCCCGGCCATATGATCTAGAAAAATTTCTATGGGATTTAAATACTCTAAAATCTATTTTAAAATCATACCGTCCAAATAGAGCCTAAAATGGAAAACCTATTAAGATTACCGTTTATAGTAAAAAGTAAATACAGATTACCGTTTATAGTAAAAAGTAAATACAAGTCTAGGATTTCAAATAACTATTCACTAGACTCTCCCCTATCCGTATACACACTATGGTCTGCCTAGCACATGGGCCTCATTGTCACAAGCTTCTGAGCACTAGGTTATGATCGCCTAAATTGGCTTTTATTAAAAGAGAAAAAGAGGTGCACACTGCTTAGTTGCGGTCTCTTTGATTTAAAGAATTTTCTTAGGATTTCATAAGATTGCAATCCTTAGAAGTTCTTTTTTCACGATGGTCATTTGATATGTAGGATCAAATCTTATAGGTATTTTTTCCAAGAAGTTGCTTCACTCCCTAAATGTCGTATATTAGTTTACAGAGGAAGTAGTATAGTCTATTGAATTTTAACTTCTACTATAACCTACTCCATAGGACAGAAGGTGTTGCATAAGGCATTAACGGGTGGACGTTCACCGCATAGACACAGGGGCCACCCTCGGCCTTCCCTGTCGAACTGCTCTCCCACTGCTTCCCATCTGGTTCTCTCTCTCTATCCGTCGCGCCGCGCCGCCTCCTCTCTCCCCGTCCGCCGCCGTTTCCTTCTCCGCTCGTCTCCTCGCAGGTCGCGGCCACTCAGGGTGCGCACAGGTCTAATCCCTCTTTTCTCGTATGCCCTCGAACCCGATCTAGCCCCCTCCCTTCTCCGCACAGCCAGCGCGGTGCCGGTGCGGCGGCGGATATTTGATGGGCTATTGCTGATGTTTACTGGATTTTTTTTTTCAGGTGCCAAATCCCCCAAATCAGGGACAGCGAGCCGCCGCTGATGCACAGATGCAGGCAGCGGCAGATAATCTCGGGGTCGGGGAACGAGCGCCGGGACCTGTCCCTGCAACCAACTCCCAACAAGTACGCATGGTCACCCATAAGTTTGTCTGCGGATCCCTGTTTAATCACCTAGCGGGATTTTTTTGACTGTATGTATGTATGTGCGTGTATCTAACCACAGATGTGAAATGAACCTTGTGAAATCGGTATAGATCGAGCCGTAGAACCGAACCACTCAGGAGCAGAGCTGCACTTAGAAAAGGCGTCATCGCTTGAACGCGTCTGCTTACAATGTGCATTCGTCTGTTAATGATATATATACTGCAAGAGAAATATGCACTCACCAGAGACAAATGGTGAAATGCTCTCGCATCGTGTCACATGGCAGTAAAATCGATGGGAAAACAATGGCATTTGCAGCCAACTGATTACGGTGTTCAGTGCCATCACTGTATTTTCCTTTTGTGGTTGACCTGTATGTAGTAGTAGTTGGTAACATTGTGGGTTTCTGGTATTAGAAATTGGGAAGGACCTTGGCTTTGACCCCCATTCCTCTTAATAGACATCACCACTATATCTTTTTAGAATGTCCTCGTGCCTAGTTTTACTGGGAAATAACCAATAACTTACACAGGAAAACATCAGCAAACAAGCGATACCGGGAGGAGGTCTACAGCTGACTGGTGGAAATGGCCAGGTACGGAAGCAAGCAAGACATACGGAGTACTGCTTTGTAAAACAAGTGGAATTCAATACAGCCTTACATAATAGCTTAACAGATACCATTCACTCGCTTGCAGGAACACGCGTCGAATGGCGTTGGCACAGCTGCACAAGGACTGTTGGCAGATATATCGGATAAACAATCCAACTTGGTGGACACTAGAATGCAGCAGCACGCTGAGGAACAAGACCAATTACACGGTGTTACACAAGGGCATGAAATGTCTAGCAATGATACAAGCAGTGGAAGCAATTCAGGTAGCAGTTCAGGGAGTGAGTTGGATACTGAACTAGGAAAATGCTTTTACCCTAGTTTCGAGGAATTGGAGAATTCAAGACCACCGGAAATTGGAATGAGATTTCCAACCCTTGAAGATGCAGAACGTTTCTATAGCACACATGCTATGCTAACTGGTTTTGCAGTAAGGAGGGGGTCGAATTACAGGAGAGTGAAGTTTGACCTAGAATGCAACAGAAGTGGTAAACTAAAGCCAACTCAGGACCTGAAGAGGAAGAGGAGGTCTAACGCTTTGGGCTCACAGTGCCAGGCAAAGGTAATCGTGAAGCTCCATAACGAGCAATGGGAGTTCATAGGAGTTAAGCATGAGCACAACCATCCATTATGTCCATCCCCATCTCTCGCAAGTTTCTTTTTGAACCACAAATACCTGTCAAGTGAAGAAAAGTTATTTCTAAGAGTTCTGCAACAAAGTAGGGTAAATCCAAGGAAAGCTATGAATATTTTCAGGAGAATGAGAAGCAACTTCGGAAAGGTATCATCAATAAAAGAGAAAGATACAGGCAATTCAGAGTGTGTAAAGCAGTGGAGAAAGGAAAACTCAGATGTTGAAACCGCACTGAAGCGCTTCAAAGAACTGGAGCTGCGGAACCTAGGATTTTCCTACACCATGCAAAAAGATGAAGATAACATAGTTAGGAGTCTTTTCTGGACTGATGCGAGGTCGAAACTAGATTATGAGATTTTTGGAGATTTCATATCGTTTAATACTACATACAGCACTAGTAGACATAACATGCCTTTCACCCCTATTATTGGAATGAATGGTCAGGGGAGAATCCTTCTGTTTGGATGCGCCTTGCTACAAGATCAGAAAGCTGAAACCTTCAAGTGGATGTTCCAAACTTTCTTGCATGTGATGGGAGGGAAACTGCCAAGAATAGTCATAACAGACCAGGATGAAGGTATGGCGACATCAATTTCAGAGGTCATGCCACAAGTAAGGCACAGATTTTGCAAGTTCAGTGTCATGCGAAAAGCACAGGAAATTCTAGGAGCCTTCATGGCAGCAAGGGGCAACATAAATGCAGAGCTGCACGGCTTGGTAGACAACTCACTGACAGAAAAGGAATTTGAAGAAGGATGGGATGTGCTCACTGAGAGATACGATGCAGGTGAAAATGAGTACCTCCGACTCATGTGGGAAACAAGGAAAAACTGGGTGCCTGTTTATTTCCAGGCAGATTTCTGCCCATTCATCGAATCAGCTGGACATTGTGAGGGCACAAACTTATTATTCAAAGACAATGTGCTTCCAAAGGACAGAATCGAGAAGTTTATTGAGCAATATGAGAGGATGCAAGAGAACATAGTAAAAACAGAGGAAGAGGATGCATTGCAGTCAGCAACTGAACCGGTGTACTTCTCCATGCAGCCAATAGAAAAGCATGCAGCTCGTATATACACAAGGCAAATATTTCTGAGAGCACAGAACGAACTATACTATTCCACAGCATTCAACGTGCATGAGATACAAGGAAGATCAGCATACAGACTCGAAAAGGTCTTCAACTATGAGAACCCGGAGTTCAATAGAAATTCTTTCGAAGTGCTAGCTGAACCTGGAACCCATACATTTAAATGCCAATGCGCAAAGTTTACTAGGGATGGGATTCTCTGTTGCCACATATTCAGAGTTTTCACGCAGCTCGGAGTCAAAGAAATACCAGCGCAGTACATGCTGCCCAGATGGGCTCCTAAATTCAAAGAGGAGCAGCTGAAAGAGTACGAGGAGAAATGCTCAAAGATAACAGAAAACAAAACGAGATATGCGATGCTATTGGGTAAAATGGCAGACATCGGCAAGGGAATATGCGCGGACGGCGCGAAAAGCGGCTGCTTTATGCTCGAAGTAGACAAGGTTCAAGAAAAATTTGGCAGCGACGGCGGAAGAAAATCCTAGAAAATGATCAGGTCCTATTTTTGCGGAGTAGTGTCCTCTTCTCATGTTCCTAGTGGTGTGTGAGGCAAACAAACTTCTATGTTAGTTCAACATACCCTCCACAACCATGATGCATGATGGTAGCAAATTTTACACTCCCTTATCATGCATGGATGAGTCATCTGGGCCTTTGGAATTTTCTCTTAGAAATTATTGAAAATCTGAAACAATAAAAATGTGCCCAGCCCAATGATTCCAACACCATCAGCATCCGTCCTTCCACCACCAAGCACCAACACCGGCGCAGCTGAAGCCACAGCGGCGCTTGCTGCAGCGAGCATCGGCGTGCCCTTAACTAGCTCCGGAGCCAGAAGCGAGCATCAGCGGGCCCTTAAGTTCTAGCGCCGGAGTCGGCCCTTAAGTTCTCGCGCCGGAGCCAGAGCCGACGATGAATGCCAAGCGTTTGTTTATGTATCCAAGCACAGGCATTGACATCACAGATTCCTACCGGCTTGATTCGTTCAGACCAGTGCAACACTCAAATCTCACAATCAACTAGGCTCCTGGAGGAAGCCAACACAGAATCTGTCTTGGTGTCTCTGAAATGAAGGCTACAGACCACATGGCCATAACTGATTCAGATGATTGCACAATGAGTGCTATAGGTCTGGCATGACAAAACTAACTGGGCGCGGAAAGATAAACGGAACTGGCATTTGAGCTAGGGCACAAGGATAACACATTCTTCGGTCGTTTTTGTTCAGTTTCCCATGCGCGCAGATGAAACAGAAAAAAAACCATCAAGTTCAGGAGATGCTTTGGCGCGTGCGCGGGATCCTTCACTTGAGAGGAATGAACCTCGAGGAGTGCTTGACGGGCTTGTAGCTGATGGAGAACTCGATGAGGTGGTGGCCAATCATCTCGGGTTTGATCTCAACCTGGTTGAAGTTTTTCCCATTGTACACTGCGATCAGGCTGCCTGTCATCTCTGGCACGATGATCATGTTGCGCAGATGGGTCTTCACAACCCCTGGCTTCTCACCCACTGGTGCCTCCATTCTCTGTACATTTTTTCAGAGAAAACGGAATGAGCTTCGGATGTCATGATCTCGCACAAAAACCTTAATCCTATGCAAACAGTGCAATAAAATTGGTGGCTCAAGCCAAAACAGCATCAGAGGCGTGCTGCTAAACTTGACTTCACACAAATAACTTAAACGTACAAATGTGAAAACATTCAAATCAATACCTGTACATGTCACACTACTAGGAAAAACGTTATAGGTAGGACATCATTAGTAGCGCTGGAAAATAACAACCGCTGCTGCTAATTATCAGTAGCGCTGACTTTTGGCAGCGCTATAAGTGAAGCCTTAGCAGTAGCGCTGGAAATATAAGCAGCGCTACTGCTAAGTGGGACCCAACGAGCCCACTGACGCTAGCTGTAGTAGCAGCGCTGCCCATAATAAAGCGCTACTGCTAATATTTTAGCAGTAGCGCTCGCGGCGTGAAAACGCTACTGCTATGGGGCCCCACTTAGCAGTAGCGTTGCGTGTATTACAACGCTACTACTAATCGTGGCTGGTGCCACCTTTTCACCCACACCCCCTCTCTCCCCCTTCCTCCCCCCCTTTGCCCTCTTCCCTCCTTTCCCCTCTCCCCTCTCTAAGTTACTTCTCTACCATTACTGCCCTTCTTCTCTCTTCCTTCTACACCTCTCTTCTCTCCCCATTAATGCCCCCCTCCACCATAATTCTTCTCCATCAATGGCCTCTTCTAACTCTATCTTCCACATTTATTTGGCTCTTCCTCCTTCCATACATATAGATCTAGCTAGATCATCTCTCTCCCTCTCCATTAGTTAGCTAGAGTCATCTCTCCTCCCAACAACTAGATCTAGCTAGCTATTTAGCCATCCACTTTCGATCCCTATAGGTCGCGAAGGCCTAATGATCTAACGGTGCACAATCTCTCTCGGGGTATAGGTGAGTAAAAAGTTGTGCATTTCAAGAATGAGAATATGTGTGTTTGCGATATGAAGGGATTTGTGTGAGTGACATGCCCCGTGAGTTGCTTATGTTTTGCCGAAATGTCGATTTATTTCCGTTTCGACGAATTTCGAGCAAACTCGATATGTCCTATTTTTAGGCAAGGTCATGCCAAATTTTTATATGACTTTGATGCATGCATGCATTTTGTTTATGACCCTTTTGCTTGTTATACCGTGCAGTCATGAAGGTGAGTGGAAGGAAGGTGGAGCGATACTTGCAATCCGCGGTGATGGACATGTATGCAAATAATCGGACTGGGATTAGATGTCCGTGTACAAGATGCAAAGAAGGACTCATTTTGGACCCTTTTGATCGTGGCAGTTTGAAGGCGCACCTGCTGATGTATGGTTTCATGGATGGCTATACTCAGTGGATAAGTGAAGATGATGATGAGGACGTCCACATGGCAGGGAATAACGACATGGGGCTAGACGAAGAGATGACCGATCGACACGAAGACGATGGCGCCGGACATGGCGGCGGGCAAGAGTCCGGACATGGCGGCGGAGAAGATTCCAGACACGGCGAAGAAGAGTCCGAACATGGCGGCGGAGAAGATTCCAGACACGGCGAAGAAGAGTCCGGACATGGCGGAGAAGAGGCGACGGACACGCCGCAGTCTTCAACGCTACTAAGTTCAGTCGTGCAGGACCCTCATGTTCGAGACCTTCGACTAGCGACAGAGCTGCTTCTAGAGAGGAGGCCAAGCTGGCGCAACTTGAAGTAGACTCGAAGACTCCATTGTATGACGGTTGCGATCCCGAGGTGACCCGCTTGAGTTTCACGCTCGAACTTCTAAAGACGAAGGCCAAAAACAAATGGACAGACAAAAGCCTCGATGAGCATTTGAAGTATCTACATAATAAAGGTCTTCCCACGGGAAACCTATGTCCTACTAGTGTCAAGGAGGCCAAGAAAATCGTTTGCCCTCTTGATCTGCCGCACATTAGATACCACGCATGCATCAACGATTGCATCATTTATCGGGGGGAGCACGCGGAAAAAACCAGCTGTTCAGTGTGCAATGCTTCTCGATACAAGAAGGTAGGAAAGAAAGCTCCTCAGAAAGTTGTATGGTACTTTCCGATCACTCCCCGTCTGCAGCGGTATTTCGTAGATCCTAAGGAAGCAAAGCTCATGCATTGGCACGCGGAGAGGAAGAAACCCGACGATGGAGATGATCCGAAGCTGAGACACCTCGCAGATGCTAGCCAGTGGAGAGCATTCAACGCCGAATATCGATTTTTCGGAGAAGATGCAAGGAACATCGTGCTTGGTGCGAGTACCGATGGCATGAATCCGTTTGGAAACCAGAACACCAACCAGAGCACATGGCCCGTCTTTGTATGGATGTACAACCTCCCCCCATGGTTGTGCATGAAGACAAAGTACATACACATGAGCATGCTGATTCAAGGGCCGAAACAACCGGGAAATAATATTAACCTGTATATGGGGCTTCTGAAAGAGGAGTTAGACACGTTATGGAAATTGCCGGTCAAGACATGGGACGCGAGCACAAGAGATTATTTCTATATGAGAGCCGCGCTGATGACGACGGTGCACGACTATCTCGGTTACGGGTACACTTCAGGCCAGGTGTGCCACGGATACTCCGGATGCACGAGGTGCATGGATGATACAACGTCTCAGCAGCTTAAGTCAATGAAAGATGGCGGGTCTGGGAAAATCGTGTACATGGGGCATCGTAGATGGCTCGAGAAGGATGACCCGTGGAGAAAACGTGGAGATCTATTCAATGGTTTGGCTGAGCATCGAGGACCTCCACGTAAGAGGAGCGGCGCCGAAATCAACGAGCTGTTGAATAACTGGGAACAGTGCCCGGCGCCGGGAAAGATGGAAAAGGCGCCGGAGCCGCTGCTGAAGGTATGGAAAACGAGGTCTGTTTTCTGGGACTTGGAGTACCGGCACAATCACGACACACCTTATTGCCTTGATCAAATGCATATCACGAAGAATGTCCTCGAGAGCTTGCTTGGCACACTGATGAACATGCCGGACAAGACCAAGGATGGGCCGAAGGCAAGGAAAGACTTGGAAGATTTGGAGATCAGGAGAGATCTCCACATGCCCCGTAAAAAGTCGACGGAGGCGGAGGCGGGGCCAAGGGGCAGAAAAGTCAACAAGAAGGAGGAGAATTATTGCCCCCCTTCTTGCTTCACCTTAAGTGCGAAGGAGATCGATCAATTCATCAAGTGCCTTACGGGAATCAAAGTCAGTTCCAGTTACTGTGGGAAGATAAGCAGATTTCTAGACACCAAGAAGAAAAGGTTCAATGGGATGAAGTCTCATGACTGTCACGTGATGATGACGTAGATACTCCCGATTGCCATTAGAGGGATAATGGACAAGCACGTCCGTGACACGCTTACTGGTCTCTGCAACTTCTTCGACGTTATCTCTCGAAAGTCCATCAGTGTGAAGCAGCTCCGAAGGCTACAAGAAGAGATCGTTGTCATACTATGTGAGCTTGAGATGTACTTCCCGCCCGCGTTCTTTGACGTCATGGTGCATCTGTGTGTCCACATCGTGGACGACATCATCGACCTCGGGCCGACATTCCTTCACAGCATGATGCCGTTCGAGAGGATGAATGGGGTCATCAAAGGATTCGTTCGTAACATGTCTCGTCCCGATGGGAGCATCGTCCAGGGTTATCTGACCCAAGAGTGCATCTCCTTTTGCGAGAATTATATAGGCGGCGGAGACCCTGTTGTTGGTTTGCCCGTCAATAAGCACCATGGGAGGCTCGGAGGAGAAGGTCACAACAACGGCCGGAGGGAATTGCACGTGGACTACTCGGATCGACGGGACGACTTTAACAGGGCTAACTTAGTAGTGCTACAACACCTAGATGTGGTAGATGATTATGTGACACTGCACAAAGAAACCATCGCAAAGAAGTACCGTGATCAGGAGATGCGCAAGACGGACGATGAAGTTACTGTAGAGCACAATGCCACTTTCTTGCGTTGGTTCAAAGAGCAAATTCTTGCTAATCCCCCTGAAGAGGGCAGTTCGGACGGATTGTTCATACACGCCTTAGCACATGGCCCCGCGCCCAAACTCGCGTCCTATCAGGCATACGATATCAACGGGTACACGTTCTACACGGAGGCCATAGACATGGACAGTGATTACCAGAACTCAGGGGTGACGATTGAATGCGTGACCGACGCCAACGGCACAACCGAAAGATTCTACGGAAGGGTCGAAGAGATCTGGGAGCTTGACTACGCTGAATTGCACGATGCGACGATGTTCCGTGTCAGATGGGCTAAGGCCGTCGTAAGAGAAAACAAGTATTTCACTACCATGTCTATACCCGACGCGAATAGCGCTACCGTGAACGTTAACGTCATCGCCAAAATTGAGCCATGGGTACACGCTAAGCACGTGACACAATGCTTCTTCATAACCGACCCGACCAATCCCGGCCGTGTTGTCGTGAGGAGAGGCAAAAGGAGCATCGTCGGAATGGATGGAGTCGCCAACGAGGAAGACTACGACCAATACGGCAACCCTATGAGGGAAGATGGCGATGACGATGAAGCATACGTGAAAAGAAGAATCAAGACTACATTACCTAAGAAAGATCGTACTCCATGGTGCCGGAAAAGTCATAACGAGGGGCTCAATTATACGACAACGAACAAGAAAGGGAAGAAGCTCAATGTGAAACGTCGTCGACGCAGCTGAGAAACCATCATTTATATATATGTATCTATTTTGTGTACGCACTTAAGTAACCGTTATCGGTCAAATGATGTATACATCGTATCCCCTTCAATTACCACAACATGGTTCCGGTGATATTCGCGCAGTGTGAGAGAGCGAGGGAGATCGACGTTCTCGTCGACTGCGTGTGAGGCCGTCGTGCGAAAAACAAAAAACAGAAACATAAGGGAGAAAACAATACAAAAGAAAAAGAAAAGTAAACAGAAAAGGAAAGGAAAATAATAAAAAGAAAACAAAACTAAAAACTAGAAAAGGAAAATAATAAAAAGAAAAGAAAAATATCAGTAGCACTGGATTGGAACCATCGCTATAGCTAACTTAGCTATAGCGCTGGAAACTAACCAAGCGCTACTGCTACGTGTATTTTAGAATTAAAAAAACTAAAAATTGGAATACCTAGCAGTAGCGCTGGGTTAGGTCCCAGCGCTATAGCTAAGTTAGGTCCCAGCGCTATAGCTAAGTTAGCTATAGCGCTGGATCCTAATCCAGCGCTACTGCTATTTTTAGTTAACCCCCCGCCGCGCGGGCTCAAAATTTCGCCAAGTCCTTTTCCCCCCTCTCCACCTCTCCCCCCACTCTGTCGCCGGCCGTCGCCCCTGCCCGCCGTCGCCCCTGCCCGCCGTCGACCTCAACGCCGGCCGTCGCCTGAGCCCTCCCTCGACCTCACCGTCGCCGCGCGGGCCCGCCCTCGACCTCGCCGCCGCCGCCCTCTCCCCTGCCTTCGACCTCGCCGCCGCCGCCCTCTCCCCCGCCCTCAACCTCGCCGCCGTCCCGTAAGCCTCTCTCTCTCCTCTCCCCTGCCCTCCTCTCTCTCTCTCTGCTCTCTCTCTGCTCTCTGCTCTCTCTCTCTCTAATATGAACCCTAGCTAGGAGTGGAGAGTTAGGGGGAGATTAGTTAGTGGTGTAATGTGGGTGCATGATTTGGAATTGATCTGATGCTACTGCCCAAATCATAGTGTTTGCTGTAGTTTAGAGGATGACAAATCAAGTGGTGGAAACAATCATTAGTAGCAACTGTGACAAAGAAAATAACCTCAAGGCTTATGTTAAACAGGGTTTGTATTGTGCAGTGTGACAGTTTGTGCCTCAAACAGTTGCTACAAACAAGCATACATAATCATAGGTCTATTTGGAACTTATAATAAAATCACAGGGCTTATTATTTGTATTGTAACTTTTTTCTGCAACTAATGGAAAGACTCATTGGTACTAATAAGGTTTAATGCGATAACATATTAGGTTCAACAAAAGCCTTGTTATGAAAATGAAAAAATGGTGTGGTCCGTGTTGTTCTTGCTTTATATATGTGCTCCTGTGATGCTCATATGTCATTGATGTTATATGATATATGTCATTGATGTTATATGATTTTGCAATGTTGGTTGAATGTCGAAGAATATCCGAGTGGCCTATGTTTTGCCGGAATGTTGATTCATTTCCGTTCCGGCAAATTTCAGGCGCTCCATATGTCCACTTTTTAGCAAAGGTCATGCCGAAAATTTTCGTGATTTTCGGCATGACTTGTGCTAGAAACTAGGACATATCGAGTGCCCGGGATTTGCCGAAAGGGGAATGAATCAACATTCTGACCAAATATAGGCCCCTTTTTTCTCTTCATTATTCATTTTATTCGGCCTAGAATTAAACTAGCATACTTAAATAATCGTAGGAAACATGTCTGACCACGCGGAAGCCGGGGGTTCTGGTCGCCTCGAAGAAGACCCCGTCGAGGCAGCAAATAATTATTTCGATTACCTGGACGGACACCAGTTGCGGGTGCAGGGTGGCAGTGGCACCAACCCCGACACCGACACCAACACCGGCACCGACACTGGCACCGCCGGCACCGACACCACCCCCGAGACCGGTGAAGGACCGAAGCCGAAAAGGACACGAAAACCAAACGAGCTCGGCATCGGAAAAATTGTGGTCACGGCGATGCACCCCAAGAAATTAGAGCCAACGACGCCGGAGGAAGTGCGCGCGTGCTACGACAATCAACTAGGATGCATCCTCAGGGAAACCGCCAACATCAACGACGAAAAGTTAAAGAAGATACCACATATGGAGCACATGCTTCTAACGAAGTTGCACAATAGGTTCTTGTTCCCCGGGCGGACTGAAAGCGAACTTTCGTGGAAGGACGAACCCATGATAAAGATAAACAACAAGGCGATGACGATGTTCACCAACGACTTGTCCGCCTGGAAAGTACGGGTGAAAAAAGCGATTGCGAAGAATGAACCGTGGTCCAAGATTCATGCTGACAATCCGACAATAACGGAAGAGGACAAAAAAAAAATCGGACAAAAAAAAACCGATCTCGGAACCCCCACCCGACGCTCCAGCCAATCGACTTTCCATCGCCGCGTACCCCGATCTGGGGTCGCCTCCATCGCCTCCATCGCCAGTCGCCGCCATCGCCTCCATCACGAACGCCAGATCGCCTAGGTGGGAGGTCTTCCCCGCCATTGCCGCCGTCCAGGATCCCGCCTAGAGGATCCGCCGCCGCCTTCAGTAGGGTTAGCATCCTGCATCGAGCCGCCACGCCGCGCCGACGCCGCTACCACGCCACACCACGCCGCCGTCCACCCTCGCCCCGGCACCACCTTAGGCCAAAATCAATGAGGCCATGGGATCCCACGAGCGTGGACCTGGAGATCAATGACGTGGCGGTGCGGCTACGGGCGTCGGATGGTCTAGACGGGGAGAGATCCCCGTCGCCGTCCCGTGCATCGTCACCCAGTACGACTGCGTCCTCGCGCGCCTGTGCCTGGCTGATCTGGCGCCGTCGTCCGCCATCTTCCTCTTGGCCCGCAGAATCCAGGCACCGTAGAGCAGAGCACGTTGAATAAATCCGTGATGAATCTCCTTGATGTAGATGCATGGCCTCGGTTCCCAGGTATACTTCGCTCCCACTCCATCCACACCTCCGATTGCCAATCTGAGGAACTCACACACAAGTTGTCAATGATTTCCCTGCTATCAGGTGTTGATTGTTGAATATCCGTGGAATATGTTTTGTCCATCTTTGAAGCCCGTTGGCTACACCAAGGTACGATATTATTATCCAATTGTTGCGTCCTACCGTGCACACTCAATTATGAAGATCAGAATGGAATTCTGCTGTCATAATCAGCTGGTTATGGCACATGTCCTTGGTCCTAGGGGCGCGAGTGGTGACCTAAGGTTCCGGCTATCTTCTCCTCTCTCTCGTCAACGACCTCGAGCGGCTTGAGTCTAACCTCGCGACTCTCTTTCTCCATATTGCATCTCGCACTTGGGCCGAAGCGCGAGGCGAGCATCTTCAATTCGAGTCGGAGCTTACGCCATGAGATTGCTTGGGTGTCTCATCTCTCCTTGTAGGCATGTGTTTCTCACTTTATCCTCCTCTTATGAGATCATCTTGTGCTAATTATGCAGCAAAAAAATATAGTTTGCTCATTTTTGTAATTTTATTAAAAGTTGTTAAACAATGTAAAGATAATGGCATTGGAGGGAAAGAGGGAGAGAACGAAATGGATCACGGTTGATCTTTGAGCAGTGTTTAATCAGTGTGTATATCGGTCATGTCATGTGTTTGCTTCATGTTGTCTTTGAGCTGTAGCCAAATTATTCTAAGCTCAGGAGCGAGGTACTACTAATTGTTCTAACCAACTTATTCCAGTGGCAGTTCACGATCGCGAGGTTGGGAGAAGCAAGTTTTGCGTGAATTAATCTAAATTAAGGTATCTTCTTGTGCATACGGCTTGGTCTGGTAGCTGCTTGCTTGCTTCTTGTGCATATGGCCTGCCCGCTCGATTAATTTTTTTATTTCAGTATGCAAGGTTTATGTGTGAATTAGAATGGTTGGATTACTAAGCTGTGAAGTAAAGTAGTTGCTTGCTTCTTGAACATAGGGCCTGCTTGCATGCTTGCTTTTTATCTTAGGATGCAAACTTTATTTTGGATTACCAAGTTGTGAATTAAAATGATTGAGTTGTTCCCTAAACTTGTTCATTGTAAGGTTTCTTCTTGTACTGAAATTTAAAGTAGCATTCATTCAGATAGTTTAATCAATAGTTTGTGTAGATAGCAGAAGGCCATGTTCATCGTAAGATTTGTTCCTTGCCTACTAGGTCACAAATGGTTACAATGCACAACATCAGTTTGTCATGGTGTGTGGTTTTGAATTTGTAATTTACATGTCTTAGTAAAGCTAAATCCAGTTTAATTATAGTTTGCAGTTTGTCATGGTGTGTGGTTTTGAATTTATAATTTACATGTCTTAGTAAAGCTATATCCAGTTTAATTACAGTATGGATGAACATTTACTTTCACGGATCATGTTGATTTCATCAGTTATTCTTATCGCATCCCCTCTTCTGTAATGATGAAGAAGAGTGTTTTAATAATGGTTAGAAAAAAGAAGAGTGATTTAATAATGGTTAGAAAAAAGTCAATAATGTCCCCTAACAAGCATGATGATTCTAAAAGGATAGACACTACTAGCATGACGAACAAATTAATTTCTACCTATGTTTCTGCACATTGTCCAGCCCCTTGTCTAGCTTCTTGATTTTTATTAGTTTCAGTTTCTCACTAGGTTCTTTCGAGTGATGAGTCATGCTGGATGTTCAGGGACATGGAAGACTACCGTCATGAGCCACATTCTCTTGCTACTTTTTTTATTGGCATTGTAACAACTATCTCCATGATCTTTCTATGGTAAAAGCCTTCAGTCTCGTTAATCCCATCATCTTGAGTTATGCTGGTATTTCATTTTTTCCATTGAAACCACAATGTCATTCTTGTTACCCTGCAACAGTGATGTTTCCGTTCAAGTTACTGATTGTTGATCTGCAACTACTAGAAGGTATCTTATGATCTGGTCATAACTAGGCAAAGCTTAGGAATAATAGTGTGCAATCATATCCTTTCTCCTTACTTGTGGCATGGTGCCTTATTGATGGATGGTGATGGCCCATCTTGGGCGACTGCAGTGGCCAGACCAGATGAGTTCATTCCTCACGTGTCCACGTCTCTAACAAGGGCAAAATGACCTGAGTGGTAGATCATACGGTGAACGGGGGCGGCGGCAGCGCTAGAGCGCGGCTAGGCTGGTTGAGGTATTTTCTATGCTTCTTTTAATGAACACATGTAACTTTGTTTGAGAGCTTATCATGGGTGCACCGCTAAGTTGATAATCTTAGCAATGTAATGTTAATCCAATTAATATGATATAATAGCTAAATTTTTCCTAACGTGCATCCGTGTTCATGTTGCTCTGGTACTAATCATTTGGGAGTAAATTTGCTAACTTCAGATCTTGAAATCTATTTTTATTTCCAGAACTCTATATCTCGCTAGAGTGGACTTGTTTCCATGCGTGTATCTAATTGAGAGTGATCTCAAACTTAAAAATATGTACTTTTGTCATCAGGAGCTTATAAGTGTAAGTGTAACTACACTTTTTGGTGTTATCATGTTGAAATTTGCTGGACTATTGTAGGTCATCAAAAACACTATGATTTATCCAGAAGGCCATCCACAACATCTGTGCATTGCGTGGAGCAGTTTATTGGAATTTTCTAGAATGCACTTCTTGAATTATTCCGGAAGAGGTTACCATTTCACCTTAATATGTTGCTTCTCACACCAACATGAAGACGTGTTTGCAAGGTGAGCTAGGCATTGTGAAATGGTAAGGCAATGGATCACGGTTGATCTTTGCTTGAACTTGTGGGCCTTCAATAGTGTTTTAGTTGTTCATATAAAGCAAATTCTGTATTCTTAAACATAAAGAGATTATGATTCAGATTGTCATGGACATCAATAATTCTATACGTACTAAATAGGACTCCCTTTTGTAAACAACAGTTCAACTATGGTGCCAATATATGTTTCTTCCAGAAGGTTTATTTATATGTTAAGATTCATCCACTATGTGTATCACACCTCTTGACCTTTTCAAAAATACTACTCATATGCCCGACATGTTCATCAAAACATACATCAATGCGACACGACAACATCCGAACGGTGCCACCTGACGGCAGCAGGGATACGCACGCCGAGGTTGAAATATACTCCCTCCTTTGTTGTGGTTATCTCATGGAAGTCTTAAAAATGGATTATTAACGCAAGATTGGTGGATTCCGGAAGGTTCAATTCATTAATTATAGGGTCAACCCTTCATAGCAACAGTCCAAAAAGAAGGTGCACCGCATGCCCTTCTAACATACTTTATTACCTCTGACGGAATCGAAGACAAACGTCCTACCCCAATCCCTATCATGCCCATTGATCAACGTGATTTACTTGCCGGGCTATGCAACTACATCATGTTGATCGATGATGCTGAATCTTTGGAGTAAGAATCATTTATATTTATAATTATGTAACATAAAAGTATATATTATTATTATTCTTACCATCCATTTTGCAGGAAGGAATGGGTCCTAACGTCGACACCTGATCCAATGTGCTTAACTCTCAAAAAACTTCAGGGCATACTTAACATGGAGCAAAGTATGGACAATGATTGTTTCAACATCGCCGTGCGTATACTCGCATGTGACGAGGGAGTATTGTTCGTAGACCCTCCTATACACTACATGGATATGCGCTTTTGTGTAAGTTATCCTAATTCTTTGTTCAGTGCCATTAGTATCAATTTGGTGAAACAATAATTCTCTTTTTACCCAGTCCATTATGCTAGAGTCAACACGAGGTCAAAAGTTTTGCGAGAAGGAAACTATTCAGACGTTGGGAACATTGTTTGATGGCTGGCCTAGAATAGACAACAACATCTCATCGTGTAACATGGTAAGTATTGTATTTTTTCTATTATTGTCATGGTTTATTTGTTACTGCTAATTGCTACCACTTGTAGATTTATCTTCCGTATGCATACGTCGGTCGATATATCTTGTACGTCATCGACAAAAGGCACGTCGTGTATACATTATGGACCCTATTCATACATCACAGTCGTCAGAGAATATAAATCTGAGGCATGTAGTGAAGTTAAAAAGTTTTGCGAGGGAATTCAAAGATGCACTCGAAATAAAGCAATCCGGCTGGAATTCCGATATATCTAAATGGCAACATTTATTTCCATCTTTTATTCCAACGACCACAGACGGGTAATAAATTCATAATACAAACATTTATTTTTGTTATCACTCTAATTTGTATAGTATTGATTTAGGAAATTGCAGGGATGTGTCTGGCTATTTTGTTTTTCATTTTATGCTCTGGTGGAACGGTAAAGAACTGATCAAGCCGATTTGCGCGGTGAGTATTATCCGTTACACGTTTTAAAACATTCGACGTGAAATATTCGTGCTAACTACATATATTGATTGTGCAGGATGGGTATGAGTTGAGGAAACATTTTTTATTATACTTGCTAAAACATCGTGGGAATGAAGCTAGAGACAACCTTCCTGATATTGTGCGAGAATTTATTAAGCACATCCAGTAGATCTTAGTAATTTGTAATGGAATTTTAGTTTGACCATCGCTCAATTTGTTACACGGACACGTCGTCAATTTGTCTTTTTTATTATCAGTTTACATTGCAAGTGAAGCGAACTTCAATTGTTAAACAATTGTACTCGTGTCATATTGTATCTATGTGTGAAAATTAACATGCATTATCTTTGTATAACTCATAAAATATTATAAGAGCCCGTGGCAACGCACGGGCATTCTCCTAGTCCAGATAAAGGGCCAGCGGACTTTCCCCTTCCCAGCTACGTCGGGAGCAATTCGGTGAACATCGCACCACCAGCACCTACTCACGCTACCGCACATGCTCCCGTACCTGGTCCCGCTCCTGTTCATAGCATCCCGTCCTCCGTCTCTGGTGTGCTCGGCGGGGCTTCGTCTTTGGCTGAACTCGACGCCCTCACGGTAATTACGCGTCATACCCTGTTGACCAGCATATCTATAGTCTTCCGTTTCAGTTGCCTTTCGGATGTTTGACGTCGCAGACATGTCTTCGCAGGCCGACGAAACCCCGTGCACACTACTGTACGACATCAACGGCCAGAAGGTGGACGTGGGAAAGACAACGATCGTGAAGCCGAAGGACCGCATGTTACACAATCGACAGATGCCCCATAGCGTCTTCAAAGTTTGCGTGGCCAGTGTCAAAGCGTGCTTCGAGGATTTGCCTCCTCCGGTAGCAGTCGGTGACGACGAGACCCCTAAACGGATTGGCTCATGCAAGAGTTGGTTGTTGCCTTGGCCGAAGACTCTTCTTCGTGTCGAGGCGCCCGGTAGCGCATCAACGACAACTCCTCAACAAGGTATGAACACCACCCCACCTACCCAATTACCTGCACCTGTCGTGGCGGGTGATAGCGGACGACGCGAGGGAGAGCCTCCATTAGTGCCAGATGACGTCGCCCCGTCGAAGAAGCAAATGCTGATGATGTCATGGAGGAGGATGATGATGACCCTAACCAGTATATCAATACCGCCTATGACGATGCTCGGGACTATGACTCTGGCTATGAGCGTGGAGATGACTTGATGTTGCCTGATTTGCCGGAGCCGGAACGTCCTAAGGCTGATTGCAAAAAGTCTCTCTTCATGCGATCATCGCAGGAGACGCCTCCAGATGCCGCCTCTACCCAGCAAGAACAACGCGAGGGCCGTCCACTGTGAGCCCGACGACACTGGGGGTGGTGGTTAGGGAAGGTATGGTGGGCTCACTACCGCCACCCGCCAAGAAGCAAAGGAGGAGACCGGAGAGGAAAGGCTCTAAAGGCGCCAGAGCTGCTTCAAGCAGCCAGCTGCCTCTGAAGCCCCGGGAGGTAGACAGAATACCTGCCGTAGGTGTGGAGCGTTTCCATGTCGCCGGCCACCCGATCCTACCTTAGAAAGCGCTAGAGGACATACTGAACAATGATCTAAGGAGACTTCATGATGATGTGCTGGCCAGAGAGAAAAGCCTTCTCATCTCGGAAAAATCAGGATACACGCTTTACGCGGCTCAGGTTTCGGGTGGGAGGTTATACGTCGATAGATGGCCCGCGGATAAGTTCATCCTGCGATTTGACTACATCTACGACATGTTCCACATGACCAAGCTGGATTTTCAGTTCATCCGCATGTATGCGGTGTATCTCAACTACATCATCAGGCGCGAGAACATAAAATATATCTGCGTCGCGGACCCGTACTATATGCACGAGAGCTTCTTGGCAGTCTGCAAAGAGCACCGTGACTATGCGAGCAAGTACATTGGCGAGTTCATGGTCGCTAATAAGGACAAGGAAACGATTCTCCTGCCTTATCATCCCACGTAAGTCATCCGCGGATATCCTTTCATAAGTTTTAATCATTCCTTTGCAAGCATGGAGGCTAATTTGAGGTGTACTTATTTTGCGCAGCGGGGGGGGGGGGGGGGGCGTCCTCATCTATCTGTACCCACAATACTCCCATGCTCTGTACTTGGACTCAGCGAAGAACATCAAGAAGAGGGATTACACGCACATAAAGAGTGTTCTTGATAGTGCCATTTTAACCTTCAGCCTTAGTGGTGGATATATCAAGGTGAAAAAGTACAGGAATAAAGGGCCGGCTTTCGGCCATAAGACCGACTTCTGCTGCATCCAGCAACCGAACGATAGTAAGGCTGATGGATTCTACCTCATGCATCACAGGATCGAGTACAGAAGGGATAATCAACGCCTTCGCATGTCAGCTACTTCTAGCGATGCCGAGATTGTCAACTGGGCCACAAGCATAGGAAGGACACCGGATCATCGAATCCGAACTGAGTTTTATCACGTACAGTGTGAACTTGCCCAAGTGATCATGAAGGAGGTCCTCGAACAATCAGGAATGTTCTACCATGGGCCAATGAGTCGGGATAATGTCCGAACACTTCTCAGCGCTCAGCGTCTGGACCTGAAGCCTTTCACGAAGCTCGGGTGCTTCCTCCATGACTATGAAGATTGGAGCGCCGACATGGAGGAGTGATTGACGATGACAATTTGTATGTTTAATTAGTACTACTGTCTTTCTATGAACTAGCGTAGATTGCTCTAATTAATTAGTTTGGGTATGAGGAACTTCGTTATTTATGTTTACTATAGGTTGCTTGTATTTTGCTAACTATGCCTCTTTGTGTTTCTCAAGTACATTATGTTGCATATTATCGTTGAATTCATCAAATTACGATGCAGGTACATAGATCGGAGATGGCGAAGGACTGCTACGCCGTATTCATTGGGAGGGTTCCAGGAGTGTACGACCACTGGCCAGATGCTCAGGCCCAGGTGGACAAGTACTCGGGCGCTAGCCACAGAGGGTTCGACAGCAGAGCCGAAGCGGAAAATAGTTACTTGAGGTGGACGCTACGGCAAGAGAGGGAGCAAAACCGGTGCCTCAAGAAGTACTACATAGTCGCGCTCTTGCTCATACTGATCGCTCTTCTTTTCTACATCATGGTTTAGATAGAGATGATGAAACTTGTGTGTGTGCCATGACCATGCAGTTGCATTTATTCGAGACATGACTTGTGTATCGCTATTTTCGAGATGCGATGATATTTGTGTTGGATGATGATGATGATGATATGACAGAGACTATTGTATGTGTATGATATGATGAGAATAATGTATGTTTATTATGATATGATGAAACTACTGTATAGAGTATGCACAAATACGTAGAGGGAAATAAATCTATGAAAGCAGAAATATTATTAGTAGCGATGGTAGGCGTCTAGCGGCAGCGCTGGTTTAGCAGCAACGCTTGTTGTTTTCCAGCGCTATTGCTAACCGTACTTACCAGTAACGCTGGTTTTCCAGCGCTACTGCTACAACTTAGTTGTAGCGCCTTAGCAGTAGCGCTGCCGCCAGCGCTACTGGTATGGGTAATTCCAGCACTACTACTAGGCTTTCTCCTAGTAGTGTCACATTGTTCAGTACACATCAAAGAACGTATGCATGCTTAGAAAGTTGGTTATATCATTTCTTGACACACTAACAAATTCGATAGTCCTTACAGTAATTACAGAACATTGGTATGCATTGATACTCCCCTTTTTCCAACACCAATACTCCCACAACCTAAATCCAGAACCAGAAATGAATCAAGAATATATGGTATGTCCGCTAGACGAAGTTTCATTATTCTGCAGTGAGCCCTTTTCGATATTCTTCTGCACGAATCAAATTAAATTTTCTGTTAAAAGCGACGACATACTGCTACGGTATATCCAAGCAGATAAAGGTAACCATCTGAACTACGCATAAAAAGAAGGGTATATTGCAAAAGCATCTGAAAAGTAAGTTAACAATGATGCTCATGCCTTACCTAGTTTGACTAGAGTATATCTGTAATCTAATTTGAACTTTTCAAGGTTATTTACAACTTGACAATCCCAATGTAATGATATGGTGTGTTGCCAAACATCGAAGTGCTGCAAACAGTACATGCCAGGAATTCTATACATACAGGGAGCACAGCAAACAGCAACACCTTGTTTTTTGTACGTCCTATTCAGTAATAGTGTTAGTGAAGGCAGACAAAATGAATAGACGGACACCAACAGCCACCAAGAATGTATGTCGAATTCAACAAAAAAAATGCACTCATTCAAATGGTTAGGCCAGAAAGTGTACTTGGCCAGGCGATTCCGCCGCTACACTCCGAGTATACATGTTATAAATCACATTTTTCTTAACAGCACGTCCATCCAAAAAACGAAGCACATTCTGGAAAGACTATCCATGATGGGAGTAACATATTCCCTCCGTTCACGAATAAGTTTACATACAGAAATTTTAGGATAAATTATAGAGTGAAGTAAAAAATGCATTGAAAAGGTGCAAGCCATCATCTCTCTCATCTTTAATTACTCCACGCCCAACAAGCTATTCCCTCTGTCTGGGTTTATTAGGCCCCATCTTATTTTGTGCTAAAGTTCGACCATCAAATTTAACTAATAAGATGTAAACCATGTGTCACAAAAACTACATTATTGGAAAGCTCTTTCAAATACATATCCAATGGTGTACTTTTTGTGTCATATATTTTATATATTTTTAGTAATAAATGGTCAAAATCTTGCACAAAATACTAGGGGGCCTAATAAACCCAGATGGAGGTAGTAAGTGCATGTAGAAAGTAAGGAGACCATGTGTTGAATGTTATTGGTATTGATTATCGTGCGATGAGAGAAGCATTTTTTTCTACTTTAAAGTGCACCGGGAAGATAAATGTACATTCTTTTGTGGACAAATTTTGAAGCCAAATGTACACTTATTCATGGACGGAGGGAGTAGGTAGTAACGTAGATGCCACCTAAACAAAAAAGATGATGTGACGGCTAATTAACGAGGAGTGAGACAAATTGAGTAACATAACTAGTTACTCCATACTATGAGTAACATCACACATACTCCCTCCGTCCAGGTTTATTAGGCCCCCTTATATTTCGGGTCCAACTTTGACCATCTATTTGACTAAAAAAATATAAAACATGTTGCTCTAAATAATATATTGATGGATTTGTATTTGAAAGAGGTTTTTCATGACATATTATTATAAGATAGAATTTACATTTCATAAGTTCAAATTCATGGTCAAACTTTGACGCAAAACGAAAGGGGGTTTAATAAACCCGGACGGATGTAGTATCAAGACAAGATGAGTCTATAAGCTAATAAATGAAAACCTCTATGTTACTACCTACTATGAAGGTGTTAACTTGGACTAGTAACATATGCATGCTACTATTCTATGTTACTTTTGGATAGTCAAACATATGCATACTCATGGGCGGATTTGGGCCCCCGGCAGCCCAGGCCATTGCCTGGGGCGTGGGAAAAAAACCTAGGCCTATATACATAAAAAAAAAATTGGCCTGGGGCGCAGCCCAGTCCAGGCCCAGGCAGCCCAGGCCAAACTGGCCCAGCGCCCCGCAGCACTCCCGCACTCCCGCATCCGCAGCCGCACTCGCCCCGCACGCCGCACCCGTAGCGGTCGAACCCTAGCCCTAGCCGCGCCTCGCCGCCCGCCGTCGCCGCCTCGCCTCGCCGGTCGCCGCCCTCCGTCGCCGCCTCTCCTCGCCGGTCGCCGCCCTCCGTCGCTGCCTCGCCGGTCGCCTCCCCCCCCTCCAGCGCCCGGCCGGCCGGCCTCATCCAGCGCCCAGCAGCAGTGGCCCAGGCGACGGCGACCCCGACTCCCTCCTGCTCCAGCGCCCGCCCGGCCGCCCCCCAGCTCCCTCCTGCCGCCACCCCCGGCTAGCCGGCTCGCTCCTGCTGGCTGCTGCCCTGCCCTGTTCCAGGTTTCCGCCACTGCCTGCTGCCCTGTTTTTTTAATTTAGTTACAGATGATGTTCCGGCTCTCTAATTCTTAACTGTACCTAGATGATGTTGTTGGTTGCATGATGAATGGAACCCCCTAATTTTCTGTAAAAAAAACTGGCTACATCAGCCCTCTCTGTTTAGAGAATCACTAGTCAGAGATTGATCTGTTGTCATACATTTTTTAGATGTAGAAATTGATTTTGACATTGACAATTTTTGTTTCTTTAAATGTTTACAGGAAAGCAAGATGAGTAAAAGAAACAAGACATTGAATTCTTTCTTTCAGATTCGAACCACCGAAACCGCGGAAACAGGTCCTTCAGCTCAAACAACTGATAATCCCCCTAATGTTAGAGCTGAACTTAAACCCGGTGATGTTGAATCGGACCCCGGTAAGAGAATACCCATTGAGGATTTGGATGTAGACATTAGAGATCTTGCTAGAAGGGAATACATTAGTATGGGTCCTTGCCAACCAACTAATCATGCATATGAACAGATCAATGGTAGAAGCTTTCATAACTATTGGTTCGATAATCATCGCGGCTGGTTGGAATATAGCATTGAAAAGAAATCAGCCTTCTGCTTTTATTGTTTCCTGTTTAAGCAACCAAGAGCTGAAAACTATGGTATTGAAGCATTCACGAAACATGGATTCAAAACTTGGAAGGATGGGCCTAAAGTTTTTAATCAACATGTTGGCAAGCATGATAGTGCGCATCATAAATCTAGGCAACATTATGAGGATTTCAAAAATCAAAGACAAAATCTGCCACATGTGTTTGATAGGGGTTCTCAGAAGAAAGAAGAAGAATACAAAGCTCGTATCTTGATTATATTGAGTATTGTCAAATTTTTGATACTACAAGCTCTTGCTTTTCGTGGTCATGATGAGTCTAATAGCTCATCGAATAAGGGTAACTTTAGAGAGTTGTTGGACTTGTTCATAAAGAAAGACCCAAAGGTGGCAAAATTATTTGGAGATGCAGGAGATAACCATAAGTTGACTTCACATAAGATACAAAAGGATTTATGCAAGGCTTGTGCAAAAGCGACCACCGGTGTCATTATTGAGGAGATTGGAGATAGTAAATTTGCACTACTTGTTGATGAGTCCAGAGATGCATCAATGAAGGAGCAAATGGCTATGTGTTTGAGGTCAGTAGCTTTGCAAATGACTATGTGTGTTCTTAAAGTTTTTATATATTAATCATTCTCCTTTGTCTGTTGTAGGTATCTCAGCAAACGAGGGGAGGTGATTGAGAGATTCATGGCAATTGAGCATGTTCCTGACACGAGAGCAACTTCACTGAAGGCAGCTTTGGATGGTATGTTTGGCACACTTGGCTTATCTATGTCTAATTTGAGAGGACAGGGTTATGACGGGGCTTCAAACATGAGAGGGGAATTTCGTGGGTTGCAGAGATTGATCTTGCAGGAAAATCCTTATGCTCATTATATACACTGTTTTGCCCATCAATTACAACTAGTGGTTGTTGCTGTTGCCAAGTGTTGTTCATCAGTAAGAGATTTTTTTGAGTACACAAGCATGGTTGTTAACATTGTTAATGCTTCTTGTAAAAGACATGATCAGTTAGCCCAAGAGCAACATGATGAAATAGTGCGTCAAATAGAGGCTGGGGAACTTCATGAGGGCAGAGGGAAAAACCAATTAACAAACCTTGCAAGACCTGGTGATACACGATGGGGATCACATCATAAAACATTGTGTCGTCTTGTTGAGATGTGGAAACCGGTTCTAAAGGTGTTAGAAAATTTACACAATGATGCAGATAATGTTTCCCAAAGAACCACAGCCGCGGGGTTGATAAAACACATGGAGTCTTTTGAATTTGTTCTCATATTGCATCTTATGATTAGATTATTGGGCAAGACTAACATTCTGTCACAATGCTTGCAAATGAAAAATCAGAATATTGTACGTGCTGTTGGATTGATTAAAACCACGTTGGAGGATATTCAAAAGATAAGGCAAGATGGTTGGGATGAGCTCTTTAAAGAGGTAACATGCTTTTGTGTCAAATACAACATTGTAGTACCAAATATGGAAGATACAAGAACTGCTAATGGTCGTTCAAGGACTTGGGGTGGGGATTTGGTAACTTACATCCATCACTTCAAATTTGGAATATTCAATGTGTTGCATGATCAACTTATTGTGGAGTTAAACAACCGCTTTGCTGAAAGGTCTACTCAATTGTTGAGATGCATTGCTTGTCTTGATCCCAAGAATTCATTTGCCAATTATAGTGAAGACAAGTTAGTAGATCTTGCTAATATGTATGCTGCTGACTTCTCTACATATGAAGTTACTTTTGTCCTAAGAAACCAACTAGACTCATTCATTCGGGAAGCAAGAGTTGATCCACATTTGATGAATTGCAATGATCTTGGTCATCTTGCCATTAATATGGTGAAAACTGATATGCACACAACTTATCCCTTGGTTTACCGTCTTGTTGAGTTAGCATTGATTTTACCTGTTGCAACCGCAACAGTGGAAAGAGCATTCTCAGCAATGAGCATTATCAAGACTGGATTGAGGAACAAAATGGGTGATGATTGGATGAATCATAGAATGGTATGTTACATTGAGCGAGATGTATTTGTTACTATTGAAGAATCAAAGATAATCGAGCGATTTCAAGGTTATCGCACACGTAAAGGCCTTTTGCCTCGTCCTATCGGTAAGTTTTCACATTTTACATCTATTATTAACTAGTTTTACCTGCTATATTATGCACTGATTTACATTTCATAATTGATGATTGAAGGATTGGCTTCTTCTGCTATTGAAGATGTAGTCATGGGAGGCTCAGATCAACCAATCCTTTGATTTGGTATTAATCATTTGTATCATCTATCTATGCTACATATTGTCTTTTGATTTGTCTTGCTTTATTAGTTGACCCATTATGAAACAAATGCTATCATTGAATATTAATGTTTGATTTCTTATTAGTTATGCAACATAGCTTGACTTTTATATGCCTTGAAACTAGAGTTTTCTCTCGATAGTTTTTAGCCATTAGTTTCTCGCCTGGGGCGTCAGCAAATCCTGGGTCCGCCACTGTGCATACTACTACTTTATGTTACTTTTCATTGTGGGTAGTCTAATATGAAGACGGTTATAAATAGGAGGCAGTTCATTACAGAAAAGCGAGAGGCATAAGGGAGGAGTATCGTCCGTTACCTCCGTGCGCAGCCTCCTGATGAGCCGCAAGGGCTTCCTCTTGAACCCCCTGTTTAGCCTACAACAACACAGAAGCACAACACTTCCTTTCAGTTTCAGACAAACCAACTATCTATCATCAGTTCAACAGATCTCATTCTCGATCTCAAGAGAGACGCACGCCACTGGGTTGTTCTAATCTAACATACCTTCTGCGGGCGCGTGCGGGGAGGAGCTGGACGAACTCGTCGGCGAACATGTAGAGGAGCGTGTCGAGGTCCACGCCGCGGTAGCTGAACTTGCGGAACGTCCTCTTCTTCCGCTGCCCGGCGTCGACGGCGGCCGCCTCCGCATCCACGCCGACGTCCGCCTGTAATGAGATCACGCAACGCATGGGTTAGCCACCCGGTGATCGGGAAACGCTGGAGGGTTGGTTTGTGGGTATGAGCTAGGCGCAGCTCACCATGGTTGGTTGCGGTTGATTGGAGGAGGAGGAGGAGGGGAGGTCTGGTGCATCGTGGAGCAATGGAGGCGACGGCGCTAGGGCTAGGCCTAGGTGAAGATGGGGAATGTTTACGCATGGTTAGGCATTTATTAGACTAGACTAGGGTGATTTTTTTAACACAGTACAGACGCAAGCGCTCATATACACGCGCATACACTCACCCCTATGAACGCACACACGCACACCCTACCTCTATGAGCACCTTCGAAAGACTGAGCCGGCATATCATCTTGAAATTTACGAAGTCACCATAGGCGCCTCGTCGTCGACGGGAACATCTCCTCCCACTGAATGCACATCGCCGGAAATCCTAAAATAAATTTAGGAATAAATGCGAGCACCAGGATTTGAACCCTGGTGGACTGGGGATACCATAGTCCCTCTAACCATCCAACCACAGGTTGGTTCGCACTAGGGTGACTTGTTAGGACCTTCATATGTTGTAATTTTTTGTAAGTGCTCTATATTACAATTGCAAATAAAAAAAACCATGTGATGTACGTAAACAATCTAAACAATTAAAAAAAATAACCGCAAAGAGAAAAAGAGTATAATACCACAACGTGGCAAACTAGAACTTTGTTTATGTCATTTTCTTAGACCGTCTCATCTTTCTCTTATGGTAACTCTTCCAAGGCAAAGAAATAAATGTTGCATTTGCTATTCGTAGGCCTGAAAATGGCTGGGGGTATAAGTCCATTTTCCCAGGAGAATGATAGAGGCAAAGGTGTCCCATCTTGCGATGAGATGGTGACGGTTGTTTTCGATGAACTAGACTTTGACGATTCGACTGCGAACGTGTGAGGACGTCACGCCTTAGCAATCGCGAAACCAACTCCGAAAGGTTATTGACCACGTCAGAGCACGATTAATCTGACCACGAGGGTCTATTTCCTGCCCGCAAAGGAAGAACAAGCAAGAAACTGAAATTGCAATCTGGGTATTGCGAATATAAGAGGAAAGATTTATTGATGAAAGTGGGGTTCTGTGACATCTTGGTCTGGTCATTCAACACAAACGAAGGACGCGAAGTTGTAGCTATGACGAACTTTTAATCTAAACAAAACCCAAGTCTAAACGGTGCCCTAAAGGCTGTATTTATAGGGGAAAAAGGAGGGGATTTCGTCCACCCTTGGCAAGGTGGGACTAAGACACCTCCTGAGTCGTTTTCCCTATAATACAGACTCTAAAACCAGCCTATTAAGTTGTATTTTAAAATTACACGGGACTGGCCCAAATAAGGTGGCGTAGCACCTATATTAAGCTATGGACGCAATTTATGAAAGGAAATCTTGTATATTTCGTCCATGTCCTTGTATGTCATCATGGGGGGGAGGGGCTTCAAAGTGCTGAAATCCGCACTAGAAACATCGTTCTTGTTCCCCTCGCGCGCGCCTTCATCTCCATGCTTGATCCTGCTCTAGTGTTCATCCCTCTTGTCCATGCTAGGTCCTTCATTAATAATCAACATAAATTATCCAATTTAGACAGCATCATATTCTCATGAACATTATAATTGTTACCGAGAAACAAAAATACCTGGTAACTCAAATGATGTGCGCGAGCTCTAGTAATTGGTTCAGTATGTATAGCAGTAGGGGTTGTGGGTGCAAAAATGGTATGGATGTCCTCATCAGAGAAGAAGACGAGGCGACATGGGGCTCTGAGGTTGAGACAGGGGTGACACTACTAGACGGAGACAGAGATGTCGCGTCGTCACTAGTAATGGAGAGGAAGAAGATTCACGGGTGCGGGTGCGGGGCATGGTCCGATCACCGGTGTCGGAGAAGGATTAGGCCTAGGATGATCGGGGAAGCAACAGAGCGATGTAGGAGGCGACTTGAAACGGTCGAGGCAGCAAGGCGTGTGCGATAACACCGCCGACCATGGGCCGACGGTTAGGCCTGTGCTGGAGGGTGTATCTGGCACAATGAGGAAGACGAAACGAAGGAAGGACAATTGGCTTATACCAAAAGAAATTTCCGCCACCTACATCAGAAAAAACGAGTTGAGCATAGGAGGAACTATGCTCAAACTAATAGGTAGAGGTGAGGCTCGAACCTAGCACACCAACCTGTGCTTGCTAGCCACTAAGACTCCACACAGTCACCTACATATAGCATGTCCTGATAAATGGTCATTATTTATAGACTTGAACTCACACCTGATGGCTCATATGCCTCCATGATAGAAACATTTAGGGGTTGTTTGGATTGTGACTATCTTTACCATATAATGCCACATTATTTTTTGTCACACTTGCCTTACTTGAGTTGCTTAAATTATTAGCCACACTTTGACTTGCCTAAGAGAATCTTGCCATACTTTTTGTGTCTCTGACATGTGGGGTTTACTGTTCATAAAAAATAATCTTGCCTTAAGTGTGGCTAAAACCAAACACACACCTAACTTGATCAAACTTGACTAAGGTGAGGTGTGGCAAAGTGTGTCAAGGTGTGATTAGGAACCAAACAACCCCTTAACCTTCTCTAAGGGCAAACAAAGTCCCAACAGTTCACATCAAAAGAATATTCCCAAAAGAGATGATGAAGTGTCTTCTCTTAATAAAGGATGGCCAAAGTAACACGATTGTATGACTAGAAGATGAAATTATTTCTAGCTAATAAATTCTTGGTGTTCAATCGGTCATGAAGCAACAACCAGAAAAAATCTTATGCTTGGAATTCACCATTGAAAACCTACGGACGGTGCATACACAAGCGAATCAAAAGTTGGCCCACTAGGCTGGACATCAGTCCATCAGCGTACGATGCGGCCTAGGCACGCTTTCTGATTGACGGTCTCCTTATGACGTGGCTATCTACTTGGTGATCAGGTAATGCTATCCTAGAGATCTCGAAGGATCTCCACCCGCCCATAACCGACCTGGACTCATGTAAACCCTAGACCTTGTCCCATATGTAAGCAAGGCCTAAGGCTAGATGATAGACATCTAATCTCAATATACCTACGTGATCCTAATCACTCTTGTACTCAAACCTCCTCACATGAAGCATATACACCATCAATCTAATCCAAGCAGAACTGGGGTATTACCTCCACTTGAAGGGCCTAGACTTGGGTAATTGCTTCGTGTGCACTCTCATCCTGCCTTCCGGCTACGCGCGACACCCTACCAAGGTTACACTAGTATTATGCACCAACACCTACCATTACCTCAAATGTAGCTCTAGGTATCCAATGATTTCTTTTCTTCAGAAGTAGCAATATGAAAACAAAGACATTCCATCTAAATAAATTATTGGCGCGTTTGAGAGGACAAAGGCAAATGAAATAGATCATCCAAAAATTCATGTTATAAGACAAAGGCAACTATCATGTTAGTATCCTTTGCATAATTGAAGAGATGTGGGAACTGAACATGTAAGCAAGCATCATGCCAGAGAATAAGACACTTCTATTTAATTCACGTGTTGGAGGGCAAACATCCTTCTTTGATAAATTTGTGTTTGAAAGTTTAAATATGTTGATTAGAGGGGGTGAATATGCGCCTGTAATTTTTAACCTTTTCTTTACAAATTTATGGAATTTAGGATAAGTCAATTTATCAAATATGCAACTATATAAGACCCTATACGATGACCAAGCAACAATACAATCACAAGTAAATAAGTTAAGGATAAAAAATAACTAAAGCACACGAGGACTAAGTTGTAACTCGTTGTTCGCTTTCTTGGAGAGAAACTAATCACCAGTGGAGGGGCGGTAGTCAAATAAAGCACCACACAACATCAAGTTTTGCCTTCTTCTCCGTGAGCCTCGACAAACAAACACAAAGGTCAACCCACTAGTTTTAGGACTTGAGGTGACCTCCAAACCTTCCCAAACTCCCGGAAAATGCACAAACATGGAACCTTGCTGATGATTCCTACCGCTTAGGAGTCTCCAACCTCGCAGAGTAACAACAGAAAAAGCTTGGAAATGTTGCTCCAACCTCAAAAGTAACCGATAAAAGAGAGAGATTGTCTTGAATCTCACTAGGGTTAGCTCCTCTGTAATCCCTCAAGAAATTAAAAAAGTAGGGCATGAGAAGAGTGTGGGACGCTTTTGCCTACATATGAAATGGATGGACGAAGGGGTAGTTTTCTACATAAATTATATGCCCGAAAGGTCCGGCGAGCAACCTTGCGGCCGGTCAAAGACAGATCAAACTGACTTCTTTTCCATGACCCCAGATAGTTTGAGACCAAAGCCCAGATGATCCGGTGAGGAAACCACACAACCTCAAATGGTGACAGACGTAACCCTGGACAAAACAACAATGGGCATCTCCCAATGTCACACTTGGCCACTACCCCGGCCCTAGATGGTTTGTCACAAAGACCAGGACAGTCGTGACACTAGACGCACACCGAACAAAACTCCATGTGGTTTGATGCCAAGACCGAGAGCCCAGGACCAGATTATATTTTCTACATCATATCTTTATTAGGCTTTGCACCCATATATAAAACACATATATGTATGTTGTAGTTTTTTATTCAGATTTTACAGATTCTACATGAGCATATACTCAATGTGTCACCCTAGCTATGATCCCTTGAATAGTGAATTGATTGTTGGCGAATAAAAAAATGCACACTACTTATTTAAGAGCATCTCAAATAGAATTCCTAAATTTTAAGTCCCCAAACGCCTCCTCAAATTCGAGGGATTAAAACAAATATGGAGCTAACCGAACCCCTAAAACTTAACTTTCTAAAAAAATGCCCATGTGGGATGGATGCCATATGCAAAAGTAGTAGTTAATCTTGTACTCATGGCCATTGACACCATAGTTGCATGGCCGAGCATCTCCGGCAACAAGCCTTTTGAACAATGGTGATCTTGAAAGGACATCAAGGTCATTATGAGGGCCATGCACCAAAGTATGAAAGCCAAATCCATAAATCCTCTGATGCACCCACCTTCAGAGTGATGGCTGAATTTTTTGAATGCCCTTTGTACCGTCTTTTCCATTTCGCCGGGCAATTCTTCCATGTCCAGTGCATGCAATCAATTAAACCCAACATCCCTACCCATCGTTGTTATTCGTCGAGACCCAGGAACCTCTTAATATTTTCATCATTTGGTGCCCTCAAGTACTCTGGTCCGAAGATCTCTATCACGGATTGTGTGAATCTTCTAACCGTCTTGAGGATTATATCTTTCCCAAGATGTAGTCATCGATTGCATGACTAAGCATCCATAGGCGACCACTCGAAGAGCGGCGACACACCTCAATGGACTTGCACTAGTTTCTCCAGCTGCATTCCTTCTCAATGAAAACCAAGGATCATGATGTTGGAAATATGCCCTAGAGGCAATAATAAAAGTAGTTATTATTATATTTCCTTGTTCATGATAATCGTTTATTGTCCATGCTATAATTGTATTGATTGGAAACTCAATTGCATGTGTGGATACATAGACAACACTGTGTCCCTAGTATGCCTCTAGTGGACTAGCTCGTTGATCAAAGATGGTCAAGGTTTCCTAGCCATAGACATGAGATGTCATTTGATAACGGGATCACATCATTAGGAGAATGATGTGATGGACAAGACCCAAACTATGAACGTAGCATATGACAGTGTCAGTTTATTGCTATTGTTTTCTGCATGTCAAGTATCTGTTCCTATGACCATGAGATCATGCAACTTACTGACACCGGAGGAATACCTTGTGTGTATCAAACGTCACAACGTAACTGGGTGACTATAAAGATGCTCTACAGGTATCTCCGAAGGTGTCTGTTGAGTTGGCATGGATCGAGACTGTGATTTGTTACTCCGTATGACGGAGAGGTATCTCAGGGCCCACTCGGTAATACAACATCACAATAAGCCTTGCAAGCAATGTGACTAAAGTGTTAGCCACGGGATCTTGTATTAAGGAACGAGTAAAGAGACTTGCCTGTAACGAGATTGAACTAGGTATAGAGATACCAACGATCGAATCTCGGGCAAGTAACATACCGAAGAACAAAGGGAACAACATACGGGATTAACTGAATCCTTGACATAGAGGTTCAACCGATAAAGATCTTCGTAGAATATGTAGGAACCAATATGGGCATCCAGGTCCCGCTATTGGTTATTGACCGTAGAGGTGTCTTGGTCATGTCTACATAGTTCTCGAACCCGCAGGGTCTGCACACTTAACGTTCGGTGACGTTTCAGTAGTATTGAGATACGTATGGTGGTGACCGAAGGTTGTTCGGAGTCCCGGATTTGATCTCGGACGTCACGAGAAGCTTCGGAATGGTCCGGAGGTAAAGATTGATATATAGGAAGTCCCGTTTTGGTCACCGGAAAAGTTTCGGGTATTTCCGGTAGTGTACCGGGAGTGCCGGGAGGGTCCCGGAGGACCATCGGGAGGGGCCACTCACGCCGGGAGGCCACATGGGCCTTAGGGGTGGCGCACCAGCCCTTAGTGGGCTGGGAAAGCCAGCCCCTAAGGGCCCATGCGACTACATCAACCAAGTTTCTTAACGCTTCCCGCTTAGCGATCTACAAGGGTATGTAGATCCACTCTCCCTCTCGTAGATGCTCATCACCATGGATAGATCTTGCGTGTGTGTAGGAATTTTTTTGTTTCCCATGCAACGTTCCCCAACAGTGGCATCATGAGCTAGGTCTATGTGTAGATGAGATCACGAGTAGATCACAAAGGAGTTTGTGGGCGTTGATATTCAGATTGCTTCCTCCCTTGGTATTTTCTTGATTCAGCGGTATTGTGGGATGAAGCGGCCCGGACCAACATTACTCGTACGCTTACGAGAGACCGGTTCCATCAACTGACATGTAACCTTGTTGCATAAAGATGGCTGGTGGGTGTCTGTCTCTCCCACTTTAGTTGGATCGGATTCGACAAAGGCGGTCCTTGAGAAGGTTGAATAGCAATTTGTGTATCACCGTTGTGGTTTTTGCGTAGGTAAGAATCGTTCTTGCTATATACCCGTAGCAGCCACGTAAAACATGCAACAACAATTAGAGGACGTCTAACTTGTTTTTGCAGGGTATGTTGTGATGTGATATGGCCAATTACATGATGAGATATATGTGATGTATGAGATGATCATGTATTGTATAGAATATCACGACTTGCATGTCGATGAGTACGGCAACCGGCAGGAGCCATAGGGTTGTCTTTAATTTATTTTCGCCGTTTTGCTTTACTTTATCGCTATGAGTTAGCAATAGTCGTAGAAGCAACAGTTGGCGAGACAACCTCATGGCGACACGTTGATGGAGATCAAGATGATGGAGATCATGGTGTCATGCCGGTGACGATGGAGATCATGCCGGTGCTTTGGAGATGGAGATCAAAATCACAAGTTCATGGCCATCTCATGTCACTTATGATTTGCATGTGATGTTAATCCTTTTATGCATCTTATTTTGCTTAGGACGACGGTAGCATTATAAGGTGATCCCTCACTAAAATTTCAAGATAAAATTGTGTTCTCCCCGAGTGTGCACCATTGCGAAAGTTCGTCGTTTCGAGACACCACGTGATGATCGGGTGTGATAGACTCTACGTTCACATACAACGGGTGCAAGCCAGTGTTGCACGTGTGGAACACTCGGGTTAAACTTGACGAGCCTAGCATGTACAAACATGGCCTCGGAACACAAGAGACCGAAAGGTCGAACATGAGTCATATAGTAGATATGATCAACATGAAGGTGTTCACCAATGAAACCACCTCATCTCACGTGATGATCGGACTTGAGTTGGTGAATTTGGATCATGTGTCACTCGAATGACCGGAGAGATGTCAATTTGAGTGGGAGTTTTTAAGTAATATGATTAACTAAACTCATTATCTTGAACAATAGTCTAAGTTGTCTTTGCAAAATTTATGTTGTAGATCAATGGCTCGCGCAGTAGCACCCCTGAATTTTAATGCGTTCCTAGAGAAAGCTAAGTTGAAAGATGATGGAAGTAACTTTGTGGACTGGGCCCGTAATCTAAGGATTATCCTTACGGCTTCCCAAAAGGCTTATGTCCTTGATGCACCGCTTGGTGATCCACCCGCTCTAGTAGAGTCTGCAGACGTTGCGAACGCCTGACAGGCACGTTCTGATGATTACTCAATGGTTCAAGGTGCAATGTTGTATGGCTTAGAACCGGGACTTCAAAGACGTTTTGAACGTCATGGAGCATATGATATGTTCCTGGAGTTGAAGTTTATCTTTCAGAAGAATGCCCGGATCGAGAGGTATGAGACCTTCGATAAGTTCTATGCTTGCAAGATGGAGGAGAACGGGTCTGTCAGTGAACACATACTCAGAATGTCTGGGTGTTGACACACGAACGCGTCACGCGTACCCTCGACGCCGGGGGTGATGCACCGCAGCTCACGTCGAGGGAGGTCCTACCGGCAGCGCGATACGCAAGACAACCGGAGGACACTTTTGAAGACCCGAAGCCCCGCACGCCCGGGAGGGACCCCGTCAGGGAGCGCGGCGGCTATGGGCTGCCCTAGGTCGATTCGCTCGCCCCTAGAGCCTCTGTACTCGCAGCTCTCCAACACGAAGAACGACGAAGAACGAGAGAGAAGAACGATGGAAAGATAAAACGTAGATGAAAAAGTAGTATATTGATTGTTCGATTGTGTGTTGTTCAATCGGCCGTCACCCCAAACATATATAAGAGGCGGCTGGACTTCCCGTACAAGCAAAGGATTCATCTAGGCTTTCCTTACAAGAAAATTACATCAATTCACGTCCTAGAGTCCTAGTTCTGGTCCCGCTCGGATTCAGCCCGAATCTGGTCCAATCTTCTGTCTTGCTCCTTGCGTGGGCCGTGGAATCTGCACACGACCTCCGATGGAGATGGTCCAAACACGAATTTTATGCGCTTCGACGAGGCCAATAATCCGTAAGTTGATCACTTTTCCAAATAAGGCCATCTTGAATACTCCACGGGGTCATCTTTAATTTCGAGTCGGACTTGGTTATGTAGCTGACTGGACCGTCCGACTCCTGTAGCGTCTTTCCAGGTCGTATACTATGTCGGATGATGATGACTCCAAAAGCAAAGTTGACCGTTTCGACGTTACGAACAACTTTCATGTTGAACACTTTTTCATCTGAGGCCATCTAGATAAGTATTTGAGCCCATCTTCAGCATCTCGTCGGACAGTTTTTACTGTTCACGCGACAGGCTTTCCGCGGCAAGGTTACTGTTCAGGCGGCAAGGATACTGTTCACCCGGCAAGATTACTGTTCACGCGCGGTAAGCTTTCCCCGGCAAGGTTACTGTTAACGCGCGGCAAACTTTCCCCGGCAAGGTTACTGTTCACGCGGCAAGGGTACTGTTCACCCGGCAAGATTACTGTTCACGCGCGGCAAGCTCTAACTTTTGCATACGAACTCAGATTGAGACGATTTTTATATGAAAATCGACCGATTCGACGAGACGAAGACAATTCATGTAGAAAGTTTTCTCATATGAGATCATCTTGAGGGCGTAATCAGCCGAATAGTATTCTGGATACAAAATCCCAGTACTTCGAACACAATTTCGGCTTTCGAGATGAGATCGGATGGCAATGGCCCAAACTTCAAAGTTTCTCCTTGCCGGATCGCCTCCTTGCCGGGCTGTCTCCTGCCTCTGTTTGGGTCTTCGGCAAGCACTCAAAACCGGCAAGCTTTTCGCTTGAGTCCACCTTTACTGCATTCTGCATCGTGCCAAAATCAGGTGTCAACACATGCCCCCCTGTTTTTCGGCAAAACTTGTGTGTCAAAAAATAATTTGCATTAGGATTGTTCTAAGGACGATGTCAACACTCCATCGGCCATTAATATGTGCTTAGGGCGATAATTATATATCGGCCATTGCCTATTTAGGCTTCTTGCCACACACTTGGGTGGGACTTTTTCAAATACCTGCCATTGAGAGCTCGAGGTAGCAATGTTCCTTGCATGGATTCCACCAAATATGAATTTCCGGGAACTATTCTTGCAATCTTGAAAGGACCTTCCCAGCTTGGAGACCACTTCCCGAATTTTCTGTCCTTTGAACCAATCGGTAGAATCACCTTCCACACAAGATCACCAATCTGAAAATTCTTCAACTTCACCTTCTTATTGTAAGCTCTTGCTACCCTCAACTTGTCCCTTTCTATGGCTTTTAATGCAGTCAAACGTTTATCGGCAACCTCATCAACATTGTCCATCATCAAGTTATAAAAGTCCACTGCCGATAAATCACTTTGTTTGGCTATTCTCAAAGCATTCAAATTCACCTCTACCGGTAAAACGGCTTCTTGACCGTATACGAGCTCATATGGAGTTACCTTCGTCGCACCATGCCTTGAGATTCTATGCGCCCACAAAGCCTCGGACAATAATTCATGCCACCTTCTTGGATTATCTTCAATCTTCTTCTTGATGAGCTTGATCAAAATTTTGTTGCTAGACTCAGCTTGTCCATTGGCTTGAGCATAATACGGGGAAGAATTGAGCAACTTTATCTTATATGATTCGGCAAATTCTCTAACTTGATGAGACATGAAAGATGAACCTTGATCCGTAGTTAATGTTTGCGGAATACCGAATCTATGAATAATGTGCTCACTTATGAATTGAATTACCTCCGTATGCGTCATATTCTTGAGAGGTACCGCTTCAGACCACTTAGTGAAATAATCAGTTGCCACCAACACGAACCGATGCCCCTTTGAAGAGGAAGGATGAATCTCTCCAATAAAGTCTAATCCCCAACCTCTAAAGGGCCACGGCTTGACAATAGGATGTAACATAGCAGCGGGAGCTAACTGAATATCACCAAACTTTTGACAAGCTTCACATCCTTTATAATACCTGAAGCAATCATTGATCATCGTCGGCCAATAAAATCCAGCACGTCGTAACAACCACTTCATCTTGGGGGCCGACTGATGAGTATCGCAAATTCCTTCATGAACTTCTCCCATAGCAACTCTTGCTTGATCCTCGTCCAAACACTTCAAAAGAACATCTTCAACCGTTCAGCGATAAAGACCGCCGTCTCTTATTGTATATTTGAAAGCCATGCGCCGAACAGCCCTGTCCACCCTTTCACTCGGATTGTACAAGTAATCAATAATGGGCTTTCTCCAATCATGATTTTCACCTGCACTAGATTTATTGTTAGTGACCGAATCAGTGGGCTTTGGTTCGGCCTCCCCTATATTAGCAAGACAAGACATCGGCTCTTGAGAGATATGAAACATGCCATGATTGACATGATAGCCAGATGCTTGCTGTGCTAACTCATTTGCTCTCCAATTATCATGTCTAGATATATGAGCAATGCTAAAATGATCCAAAGTAGAAATTATATCCAGACATTTATCAAGATAAACATTAAGCGATTCGTCTAAACATTGAAAAACTTTGGATACCTGTTGTACTACTAATAACGAATCACCAAAAGCCTCAATATGTGTAGCACCTATGGCCAGCAACATCTCTAAACCGAATAACAATGCTTCATATTCGGCTTGATTATTTGTGCAAAAATATTCTAAGCGGCATGAGGCTTCAAAAACAGCACCATGAGGAGATATATAAGCAATACCAACACCTTGGCCGTTGCTACAAACTGAACCGTCAAAATATAATCTCCATGGTATTAACGAGACAAGGTTTATATCAATATCTTGCTCGTCATTAATCCGATGCTCAACGATAAAATCAGCAACAATTTGGCCTTTCATGGATTTTAGAGATTCATAAGCCAATTCATACTCAATTAAAGCATAAGCCCATTTACCAATTCTACCACTAAGAATTGGTCTATGCAACATATATTTAATGACATCGGTTTGACAAGCTACTATGCAAGAACTTGGCACTAGATAATGTCTCAATTTTGTGCAAGCATAGTATAAGCATAGGCATAATTTTTCAATATACGTATACCTTGTCTCAGCATCCAATAGACGACGGCTCAAATAAGTGATAGCATGCTCTTTTCCTTCGGTTTCTTGAGTCAAAACAGCACCAATAACACCTTCCTCGGCTGCAATGTAAAGTCTAAAGGGCTCTCTATGCTTGGGCGCCTTCATCACCGGAGGAGTGCACAAATAATTTTTAATCATATCAAATGCTTCTTGCTGTTTTGCCCCCCAAGTAAAATCAACATCATTCTTCAACCGAAGGATATGAGTAAATGCATCAACCTTCCCTGACAAATTAGCTATGAACCTCCTCAAATAATTGACCTTGCCAAGGAATTTTTGCATATCTCTCTTGCATATTGGAGCCTCCACTTTTTGTATAGCTTCTATCTTTTTGGGATCAATCTCTATGCCATCTTCATGAATAATGAAACCCAAAAACTTACCAGCCGACACGCCAAACGCACACTTCAAAGGATTCATCTTCAGCCCATATTTCTTCATCCTCTCAAAAGTTAAACGCAAATCGGCTAAGTGAGATTTAAAAGCATCCGATTTGACAACAATATCATCAATATAGACTTCAAGTATAACCCCGAGTAAATCATGAAAAATCAAATTCATAGCCCTTTGATATGTGGCGCCGGCATTCTTCAATCCAAAGGTCATTACTGTCCACTCAAATAATCCAAGGAAACCGGGGCACCGAAAAGCCGTTTTGGACATGTCCTCTTCGGCCATGAAAATTTGGTTGTACCCCGCATTGCCATCAAGAAAGCTAATAACCTTATGTCCAGAAGCATCATTAATAAGCATGTCGGCTATAGGCATAGGATACTCATCTTTGGGCGTAGCTCTATTCAAATCTCTGAAATCAATGCACACCCTCAACTTGCCGGAGCCTTTCTTTTCCACTGGCACAATATTAGAAATCCACTCGGCATACCTGCAAGGTCTAATAAAATTAGCTTTAAGCAAACGACCGATCTCTTCCTTGATCCGGTCATATATTTTTGGATTGAACTTCCTAGCCGATTGTTTATATGGTCTAAAACCGGCTTTTATAGGTAACCGATGCTCCACTAGCTCTCGGCTTAAACCTGGCATCTCATGATATTCCCATGCAAAGCAACAAATATATTCTTTCAATAGCTCGATTAACTTGACTTTACAATCGGCTTTCAAATTTTTGTTTACATATGTCGGCCTAGGAATTGAGCCATCTCCAATATCTATTTCTTCCAATGGATCGGCCGACGTAAAACCTTGTCCAAGCTTATCCATATCACCTAACTCCTCTACAGACTCATACATATCGTTCCCATTGGACCGATATTCTGCAAGCCGTTTTTGTAGCCATTCAGAGTTAGGATCCATTTAAATACATTATGTTTTGGAGCCGATTGCTACCAACCGGCTTTAGAGAAACGGGGACAAAACCGCTTTTGGTAGCGCTGAGAAAATCAAATTCTGACAAGTCCCGTCCCGTCAAGCAAGCAGCATTGGGGTGTTGCCAATCTACCGGTGCATCAGCCAAAGCAACGCAAGCCGAATTATCCGCATTAATGATCTCCACTTCATCATCAACCCACTGAA
The DNA here is from genome assembly GCA_039707655.1 of Elymus sibiricus. Taxonomy (NCBI): domain Eukaryota; kingdom Viridiplantae; phylum Streptophyta; class Magnoliopsida; order Poales; family Poaceae; genus Elymus; species Elymus sibiricus. The sequence continues at coordinate 364,843,323 of CM077663.1, read as the reverse complement.
TTAAAAACTGATGCATAGTGGATGGCACGCATTGGTTTGCATGGACCCAATCACGGCCTAGTATGACGTTGTAGTTACCTTGTACCTCGGCGACAAAGAATGCAGTAGCCAAAGTTTTGCTCCCAACCGTAAGCTCCACGTACATCACCCCTTTGGCTTCGGTTTTCTCTTTGCCTTCAAACCCATTAAGCACCATATTGGTCTTGATTAGTTCTTCATCTGGCAGACCCAATTTTTTGAAGACCGAATAGGGCATAAGATTCACCACAACACCACCATCAACAAGCATCCGAGCGAGTGGTGATCCGTTGATATGACCTCGGAGGTACAATGGTTTCAAGTGTGTCACTGGTTCTTTTGGCTTCTCAAATATTGCATTCTTAGGGCCAAAATCCAGCTGAGCCACTTCCCCTTCTTCATCTACAGCACGAAACTCAGCGAGTAAGTAAAACACCATATTGATATCCATACCTTCGTGGACCGGTGTAGGCTCATAATCCACCATATCTTCCTCCTCCTCGGGCGTGCTCATTGGTTCTGAAACCTGTTCGGGCGGAGCGCAATCGATAGGTGTTGCGGACGATGTAATAGCAGTGGCATCGTCCTCCTTTGGCGGTATAGATGCTGATGTGACAGATGTAGAAACCACCGCACTCTGTACTTGCTTAGGCACCCACACTTGTTTTGTAGGTACCATGGGCCGAATGTCATTAAACCACTTATCTCTTTGCTTTTCGGCCTCCTGTTCTGCCAACTCGTTACTCCTTAGCCTTTGTAGCTTCCTCTTTTGCGTTTTTGTTAGCCCTGGAGGACACCACTTAGGTTGCATATATTTTGGATCTTTGGGCTTGGCTTTGCTCGTGCTAGCTTCATGATCATTAGCCGAGTGCTTTGGCGCGATAGCAAGTATCGGCTCAGTAGGGTTGTTACGCACCATCGGCTGTTGTATGGCGAATGTTTCAGTGCCCAAGACAAGTGTTTCGGCATCAACCTTTTCTTTGCCCTTTTCAGACTCAACCGCTGCACTTGGTGATTTGACACGCCACACCTGTTTGTTGACCTTTTCTTGATTATTCTGCATCGGCCGATTGACACCATTGTTCAAACGGCCTCGTGCGGGATAAGAAAGCCTCTCACGCATAGGCCTCCTTGGTTCTGCCCATCCTGGATGAAAAGCATAAGGGGCCATTGGGGGCTGCCCCCATCCTCCATTGAATCCTCCCATGAAGTAGGGTGCATAGGGAGGTGGCGCCATCCACGGTCCTGGCGCCCATGGCCCGTATGGCCTTGTGTGATGCTGCAATTCTTGCCTCGGAGGTGATCTTGGACGCTTCAAATTTGATGACCGATTAGAGCTAGAACCGGCCGCTTGATTAGCATACTTGGACAGCAACATATCAAAAGTTGGCTTGGCTCTCTTGCGCTGCACTTTGGCTTCATTCAGCTTCCACTTGCCAACTTCCGGACTCTTGGGCTTGACAAATTTGACACGGGTACTCTCTTGCTCTTGTGGTTGCCCCCCGAGTGCAGGATTCTTGACAGTGATTTTGATTATCTCCCCGCCATCGGGTTGCTTGTCGAGCACCACTTGCCTTCCCAAGACCTTGTCGCCATCTCTGTTTTTCCTGGGCTCACCAATGACAATATTAGTTTTATTAGCGGATTCGGCCACTTCCGGCCGAATGAGCACCTTTTTCCCCTCCAAATCCAGAGTATTCATTGGGAAGGGCTGCTTATCAACTTGCATCTCAGAAAAGTTCAATCGTCCATCATTAATGGCCGATTGTATCTGTCGTCGAAAAACATTGCAATCATTAGTCGCATGAGAAAAAGAATTATGATACTTGCAATAAGCACGCCGTTTCAGCTCTTCAAACGGCGGTAAAGTATGAGATATTCTAATAATCTTAGCTTGTAGCAAAGCATCAAATATTCTATCACATTTAGCAATATTAAAAGTAAACTTCATATCATCATCACGATTCTTATGAATCGGCTTTAAATCATTGCAAGTAAATGGTTTGGCCTTCGAGGGCCAAACAAATTCAGCAGCATAAATATCACCCTCATCGTCCGAACGATCACTATCATATTCAACCATATTCATCTTTGGACGATCAGTTTTATATCTATGCACTTCTTTAAGCTCCTTGCTTCGGCTTTCATGAGCCAAAGCCCTCTGTAAGACTTGGTTGATACTTATAAATTCATAGCCTTCTAGTTTCTCTCTAATATGAGCTCTCAAACCATTAAGCACAAGATCAGCCAAGTCTCTCTCAGTTATCACTAAACTATAGCACCGGTTTTTTGTTTCCCTAAATCTCTTGACGTAATCAGAGACCGATTCGTCATGCTTCTGCTTAACCGATGTAAGATGTGACAACTTAAGTTCATTATCGCTGCTATAAAAATGATCATGAAATTTTTGCTCTAGCTGCAACCATGCACGAATAGAGCCATGCGGCAAAGAAGAAAACCATGAAAATGCGGTACCAGTTAATGACAAAGGAAATAAACGCACTTTCAATTCATTTATCGAACCTGCTTCACCCAATTGTGCTAGGTATTGGCTAACATGCTCCCATGTGGTTTTTGTGCCCTCTCCATTAAACTTAACAAAATCTGGAATTTTATACCCTTGAGGGCACGGAATTGCATCAAAGTACTCAGGATACGGCTTTTGATAAATCCGATTCCTAGGTAGTTCAACACCAAAATTCTCTCGAAGTGTTTTAGCCATCTCCTCTCTAAACCTAGCTAGAGCATCGTCCATAGTAGACGATGAAGCTTGTGGCACTGGCATAGAAGGATTGGGGTTAGCAATCATGGGTGTAAATTGTGACATGTTTGCCGAACCATAGTTCGGCAATGATCTAGCAATGTTTCCACCTATTTGGTTCGGCGTTGCCACCGAACTCTGCATAAAAGGATTAAGTGGTGCAGCCACAATTTGATTGGTATGGGTAGGAAAATAATTCATCGGCATGGGAGGCGCCGATGAAATAGGCAAAGCTGAATCAGGGTTTCCCATACTAGCAGGCATGTTAGGCATATTCTTCTGAGCATTAGTATTGTCTAAGAAAGCTTGATAGATCAGATTATTGCTATCAGTAATACGACTCTCAATTTCAGCCCATTGCTCAGGAGAAAAGGTAGTACTTACAGAAGGTTTAACCTGCTCAGTTTGAAGGGGAGGAAACTTGATTTCTCCAACCGGAGTGATATTGCCTTGGCGGTCCTTCTTGAAGTTTCCAAGGAACTCCTGCAACTCCTTATCTTCACGCGCCTTCTTGTACTCCTCATAAGCTTGACGATGCTCGGCCGATAACTCCTCCAGATTGGGCTTGATAATGTTATCGGCGTCAACTTCCGAGGGATTGGGAAGATTGGACATGATGGATGATGATGATGGATCAAAGTTCCCCAGCGGAGTCGCCAAAAAGTGTGTTGACACACGAACGCGTCACGCGTACCCTCGACGCCGGGGGTGATGCACCGCAGCTCATGTCGAGGGAGGTCCTACCGGCAGCGCGATACGCAAGACAACCGGAGGACACTATTGAAGACCCGAAGCCCCGCACGCCCGGGAGGGACCCCGTCAGGGAGCGCGGCGGCTATGGGCTGCCCTAGGTCGATTCGCTCACCCCTAGAGCCTCTGTACTCGCAGCTCTCCAACACGAAGAACGACGAAGAACGAGAGAGAAGAACGATGGAAAGATAAAACGTAGATGAAAAAGTAGTATATTGATTGTTCGATTGTGTGTTGTTCAATCGGCCGTCACCCCAAACATATATAAGAGGCGGCTGGACTTCCCGTACAAGCAAAGGATTCATCTAGGCTTTCCTTACAAGAAAATTACATCAATTCACGTCCTAGAGTCCTAGTTCTGGTCCCGCTCGGATTCAGCCCGAATCTGGTCCAATCTTCTGTCTTGCTCCTTGCGTGGGCCGTGGAATCTGCACACGACCTCCGATGGAGATGGTCCAAACACGAATTTTATGCGCTTCGACGAGGCCAATAATCCGTAAGTTGATCACTTTTCCAAATAAGGCCATCTTGAATACTCCACGGGGTCATCTTTAATTTCGAGTCGGACTTGGTTATGTAGCTGACTGGACCGTCCGACTCCTGTAGCGTCTTTCCAGGTCGTATACTATGTCGGATGATGATGACTCCAAAAGCAAAGTTGACCGTTTCGACGTTACGAACAACTTTCATGTTGAACACTTTTTCATCTGAGGCCATCTAGATAAGTATTTGAGCCCATCTTCAGCATCTCGTCGGACAGTTTTTACTGTTCACGCGACAGGCTTTCCGCGGCAAGGTTACTGTTCAGGCGGCAAGGATACTGTTCACCCGGCAAGATTACTGTTCACGCGCGGTAAGCTTTCCCCGGCAAGGTTACTGTTAACGCGCGGCAAACTTTCCCCGGCAAGGGTACTGTTCACGCGGCAAGATTACTGTTCACGCGCGGCAAGCTTCCCCCGGCAATGTTACTGTTCACGCGCGGCAAGCTTTCCCCGGCAAGGCACTGTTCACCCAGCAAGATTACTGTTCACGCGCGGTAAGCTTTACCCGGCAATGTTACTGTTCACGTGCGGTAAGCTTTCCCCGGCAAGGTTACTGTTCACCCGGCAAAGGTTACTGTTCACGCGGCAAGCTTTCTGGCTGCACCTTGCGGGCCCTTTTTGAGGCAGTAACTGACCTCGGATGAAAATGTGCCCAAAAGAAAAGTTGACCGTTTCGACGTTACGAACAACTTTCATGTTGAACGTTTTTCGATTCGAGGTCATCTTGAATGGCTAATTGCTCACGCATTGCATCAGACACTCGCCAAGACGTGTCTGGTCTCCCGCGTCTTATTTCGCCTCTTGACATGGCTGCATTCAGATAGCTCTAACTTTTGCATACGAACTCGGATTGAGACGATTTTTATATGAAAATCGACCGATTCGACGAGACGAAGACAATTCATGTAGAAAGTTTTCTCATATGAGATCATCTTGAGGGCGTAATCAGCCGAATAGTATTCTGGATACAAAATCCCAGTACTTTGAACACAATTTCGGCTTTCGAGATGAGATCGGATGGCAATGGCCCAAACTTCAAAGTTTCTCCTTGCCGGATCGCCTCCTTGCCGGGCCGTCTCCTTGCCGGATCACCTCCTTGCCGGGCCGTCTCCTACCTCTGTTTGGGTCTTCGGCAAGCACTCAAAACCGGCAAGCTTTTCGCTTGAGTCCACCCTTACTGCATTCTGCATCGTGCCAAAATCAGGTGTCAACACTGGGTATTCCACCCGTCTGGCTGAATTGGGGATGCCCCTTCCGCCAGAGGCGATCACTGACAGAGTTCTTCAATCACTGCCACCTAGCTACAAGAGCTTCGTGTTGAACTATAACATGCACGGGATGAACAAGTCAGTCGCCGAGCTGTTTGCGATGTTGAAAGTCGCTGAGTCTGAGATTCAGAAGGAGCATCAAGTGTTGATGGTCAATAAAACCACTAGTTTCAAGAAGAATGGCAAGGATAAGAAGGGTAACTCCAAGAAGAGTGGCAAAGCAGTTGCCCCTCCCGTGAAGAAACCCAAGGCTGGACCCAAGCCAGAAACTGAGTGCTTTCATTGCAAGGGAACTGGTCACTGGAAGCGGAACTGCCCCAAGTATCTGGCTGACAAGAAGGCGGTCAACACCAAACAAGGTATATGTGATATACATGTTATTGATGTGTACCTCACCAACTCTCATTGTAGTGCCTGGGTATTTGATACCGGTTCGGTTGCTCACATTTGCAACTCAAAACAGGAACTGCGGAATAGACGGAGGCTGGCGAAGGACGAAGTGACGATGCGCGTGGGAAATGGTTCCAAGGTTGATGTGATCGCCGTCGGCACGCTCGCTCTTCGATTACCATTGGGATTAGTGATGAACCTGAATAATTGTTATTTAGTGCCTGCGTTAAGCATGAACATTATATCTGGATCTTGTTTATTACGAGACGGTTACTCATTTAAATCATAGAATAATGGTTGTTCTATTTATATGAGTAATATCTTTTATGGTCATGCACCCAATGTGAGGGGTTTATTCTTATTGAATCTCGATAGTGATGATACACATGTTCATAACATTGATGCCAAAAGATGTAGAGTTGATAATGATAGTACCACTTTCTTGTGGCACTGCCGCTTAGGTCATATTGGTGTAAAACGCATGAAGAAGCTCCATGCTGATGGACTTTTGGAGTCACTTGATTTTGAATCACTTGACACATGTGAACCATGCCTCATGGGCAAGATGACTAAGACCCCGTTCTCTGGAACAATGGAACGGGCAAGTGACTTGTTGGAAATCATACATACTGATGTGTGCGGTCCGATGAGCATTGAGGCGCGCGGTGGATATAGTTATTTTCTCACCTTCACTGATGACTTAAGTAGATATGGGTATATTTACTTAATGAAATACAAGTCTGAAACGTTTGAAAAGTTCAAGCAATTTCAGAGTGAAGTTGAGAATCATCGTAACAAGAAGATTAAATTCCTGCGATCTGATCGAGGAGGAGAATATCTGAGTTATGAGTTTGGCAGTCACTTAAGACAGTGTGGAATAGTTTCACAATTGACACCGCCTGGAACACCACAGCGTAATGGTGTGTCTGAACGTCGTAATCGAACCTTATTGGATATGGTGCGATCTATGATGTCTCTTGCCGATTTGCCACTGTCGTTTTGGGGTTATGCATCAGAGACGGCTGCATTCACTTTAAATAGGGCACCATCGAAATCCGTTGAGACGACGCCATATGAACTGTGGTTTGGAAAGAAGCCAAAGTTGTCGTTTCTTAAAGTTAGGGGATGTGATGCTTATGTCAAAAAGCTTCAGCCTGAAAAGTTGGAACCCAAAGCGGAGAAATGCGTCTTCATAGGATACCCAAAAGAGACAGTTGGGTATACCTTCTATCTCAGATCCGAAGGCAAAGTGTTTGTCGCTAAAAACGGAACATTTCTTGAGAAAGAGTTTCTCTCGAAAGAATTGAGTGGGAGGAAGATAGAACTTGATGAGGTTGTTGAACCTTTACTTCAACCTGAGAGTAGCGCAGCGCAGAAAGATGTTTCTGTAGAGCCTCCATCGGTTGAAGAGGAAGTTAATGATGATGATCATGAAGCTTCGAAACAAGTTGCTATCGAACCTCGTAGGTCGACAAGGACGCGTACTGCTCCTGAGTGGTACGGCAACCCTGTCTTAGAGGTCATGTTGTTGGACAATGATGAACCTACGAGCTATGAAGAAGCGATGATGGGCCCGGATTCCGAGAAATGGTTAGAGGCCATGAAATCCGAGATGGGATCCATGTATGAAAACAAAGTATGGGCTTTGGAAGTATTACCTGAAGGGCGAAAGGCCATTCAGAACAAATGGATCTTTAAGAGGAAGACGGACGCGGACGGTAATGTCACCGTCTATAAAGCTCGACTTGTGGCAAAGGGTTTTTCACAAGTTCAAGGAGTTGACTACGATGAGACCTTCTCACCCGTAGCGATGCTTAAGTCCGTCAGAATCATGTTAGCAATAGCTGCCTTTTTCGATTATGAAATTTGGCAGATGGATGTCAAAACAACGTTCCTTAACGGTTTACTTAAGGAAGAGTTGTATATGATGCAACCGGAAGGTTTTGTCGATCCAGAGAATGCTGACAAAGTTTGCAAACTCCAGCGATCCATTTATGGACTGGTGCAAGCATCTCGGAGTTGGAATCTTCGCTTTGATGAGGTGATCAAAGCGTTCGGGTTTATACAAGTTTACGGAGAAGCTTGTATTTACAAAAAGGTGAGTGGGAGCTCTATAGCGTTTCTAATATTATATGTGGATGACATATTGCTGATTGGAAACAATATAGAAATGTTGGAAAGCATGAAGGAATATTTGAACAAGAGTTTTTCAATGAAGGACCTAGGAGAAGCTGCTTTCATATTAGGCATCAAGATCTATAGAGATAGATCGAGACGCTTAATAGGACTTTCACAGAGCACATACCTTGACAAAGTTTTGAAGAAGTTCAAAATGGATCAGTGCAAGAAGGGGTTCTTGCCTGTATTGCAAGGTGTGAAGTTGAGTAAGACTCAATGCCCAGTGACTGCAGAAGATAGAGAAAAGATGAGTGTCGTCCCCTATGCTTCAGCCATAGGCTCTATCATGTATGCAATGCTGTGCACAAGACCCGATGTCAGCCTTGCCATAAGTATGGCCGGAAGGTTTCAAAGTGATCCAGGAATGGAACACTAGACGGCGGTCAAGAATATCCTTAAGTACCTGAAAAGGACTAAGGACATGTTTCTCATTTATGGAGGTGATCAAGAGCTCGTCGTAAAGGTTTACGTCGATGCAAGCTTTGACACTGATCCGGATGACTCTAAGTCTCAAACCGGATACATATTTATTCTTAATGGGGGTGCGGTAAGCTGGTGCAGTTCCAAGCAGAGCGTGGTAGCTGATTCTACATGCGAAGCGGAGTACATCGCTGCCTCGGAGGCGGCGAAGGAAGGTGTCTGGATGAAGGAGTTCATGACAGATCTTGAAGTAGTGCCCAGTGCACTAAACCCAATGACTCTGTTTTGTGACAACACTGGTGCCATTGCTCTAGCCATGGAACCAAGGTTTCACAAAAGGACCAGACACATAAAGCGACGTTTCAATTCCATCCGCGATTACATCAAGGAGGAGGACATAAATATTTGCAAAGTACACACGGATCTGAATGTCGCAGACCCGATGACTAAACCTCTTCCAAGGGCTAAACATGATCAAGACCAGAACTGTATGGGTGTTAGATTCATTACAATGTAAATCACATAGTGATGTGAGCTAGATTATTGACTCTAGTGCAAGTGGGAGACTGTTGGAAATATGCCCTAGAGGCAATAATAAAAGTAGTTATTATTATATTTCCTTGTTCATGATAATCGTTTATTGTCCATGCTATAATTGTATTGATTGGAAACTCAATTGCATGTGTGGATACATAGACAACACTGTGTCCCTAGTATGCCTCTAGTGGACTAGCTCGTTGATCAAAGATGGTCAAGGTTTCCTAGCCATAGACATGAGATGTCATTTGATAACGGGATCACATCATTAGGAGAATGATGTGATGGACAAGACCCAAACTATGAACGTAGCATATGATAGTGTCAGTTTATTGCTATTGTTTTCTGCATGTCAAGTATCTGTTCCTATGACCATGAGATCATGCAACTTACTGACACCGGAGGAATACCTTGTGTGTATCAAACGTCACAACGTAACTGGGTGACTATAAAGATGCTCTACAGGTATCTCCGAAGGTGTCTGTTGAGTTGGCATGGATCGAGACTGTGATTTGTTACTCCGTATGACGGAGAGGTATCTCAGGGCCCACTCGGTAATACAACATCACAATAAGCCTTGCAAGCAATGTGACTAAAGTGTTAGCCACAGGATCTTGTATTAAGGAACGAGTAAAGAGACTTGCTGGTAACGAGATTGAACTAGGTATAGAGATACCAACGATCGAATCTCAGGCAAGTAACATACCAAAGAACAAAGGGAACAACATACGGGATTAACTGAATCCTTGACATAGAGGTTCAACCGATAAAGATCTTCGTAGAATATGTAGGAACCAATATGGGCATCCAGGTCCCGCTATTGGTTATTGACCGTAGAGGTGTCTCGGTCATGTCTACATAGTTCTCGAACCCGCAGGGTCTGCACACTTAACGTTCGGTGACGTTTCGGTAGTATTGAGATACGTATGGTGGTGACCGAAGGTTGTTCGGAGTCCCGGATGAGATCCAGGACGTCACGAGGAGGGAGTGCCGGGAGGGTCCCGGAGGACCATCGAGAGGGGCCACTCACGCCGGGAGGCCACATGGGCCTTAGGGGTGGCGCACCAGCCCTTAGTGGGCTGGGCAAGCCAGCCCCTAAGGGCCCATGCGGCTGGGATGAGGGGAAAGGCAAAAGCCCAAGAGGGGGAAGGGTTTCCAAGTGGGGAAGGAATCCTACTAGGAGTAGGATTGGAGTTGGACTCCCTCTCCTCCCCACTTCGGCCGACTCCTAGGGGCAGCCCTAGGGGCGCCGGCCCATCCCCTCCCTCCTATATATACTAGAGGGAGAGAGGGCCAAAGAGACTCAACTCTAAAGGCCACGGTGCAGCCCTCTCTCCCAATAGATCGTCTCCTCTAGTTTTCAGCAGTGTTTAGGCGAAGCCCTGCTGGAATAGTTCCACCACCGCCGCTGCCGCGCCGTCGCGCTGCCGGAGAACTCATCTACCTCTCCGCTCCCTCTTGCTGGATCAAGAAGGCGGAGATCGTCATCGAGCTGTACGTGTGCTGAACGCGGAGGTGCCGTCCGTTCGGTACTAGATCGTGATTGGATCGCGGGACGGCTAGCGATTTGGATCGCCAAGACGTTCGACTACATCAACCGCGTTTCTTAACGCTTCCCGCTTAGCGATCTACAAGGGTATGTAGATCCACTCTCCCTCTCGTAGATGCTCATCACCATGGATAGATCTTGCGTGTGCGTAGGAATTTTTTTGTTTCCCATGCAACGTTCCCAACACATGACCCTCGACGACTCTTGCAATGGCATGAAAAGAGATCCCAGTGCATCCAGAATAGTCGTCAAAAATACTTCTTCAGATATGTTGCATTGTGTGCAAAGTAATCCTTGACAATCTTGGCATGGCCTTTTGCCCTATCAAGGTTGATATAGAAGAGGCCAAATTGAGATCCTGATCTCGGTCACCCCCGAATAATGTTCATCTCAAAATAATTGTCATCTTCATCCTCTTCAGACGAAGAGTTGTCGAAGTACATCTCTGTCAACCTCATCATCTAGCAATTGCAATGATGAATTTGATTGCAAAAACAAGAAATAAAACAAAGAAAGGGAAATTATCTATGTATTAAATTTGTCGAACACTTGGTGGACAAGGGAGGTGAGATCCGCGACGATCGGTGGGCAAAGGAAAATAGATTTGGACTGCTCAAATTTTTGTAGCGGAGACTGCTTCTGCTCAAATTTTCGAGGAGTTAAACTTACTGGGAGTTCAGTTAGAAAGATTTAATTTCTCCAAAGATGAGAGCCTTTTAAGCATTGGGTTATAGATGCACTAATGGGTGGACGTTCACCGCATACACGAGGGGCGCACTCGATCCTTCCTCCTGGAACTGTTCTCCCCCTCCTTCCCATCCGATTCGCTGCAGGCGGCCGTCGCACCGCCGCCTCTCTCCCCTTCCGCCGCCGTTCTCTTCTCCCGTCGTCTCCTCGCACGTCGCAGCCGCTCAGACCACATACAGGTTCCAATCCCTCCCTCCTCGTCTGCTTCTGGATCTAGCCCCCCCCCCCCCCCCCCCCCCCCCCCCCCCCCCCCCTCCTTCTCCGCACAGCCAGGGCGGTGCCGTTGCGGCGGCGGATATTTGATGAGAGCAATTGCTGCCATTTACCAGCTTATTTTCTTTTTTCATCAGGTGCCAAACCCCCCAAATCAGAAACAGTGAGCCGCCGCCGATGCACGGATGCAGGCAGCAGACAATTTCGGGGAACAGACATCGGGGCCTGCTCCTGCAACCAATTTCGAACAAGTATGTATAGCCACCAGTAGATTTGTCTGGGGATTTTTTTGCATCTCGCCGAAAATCTTGGACTGTATGTGCGTGTATCTAACCACAGATGAAAATGAACTTTCACGAAATTGGTACAGGTTGTGATGACCTATCCGGACCGGGCCGTAGAACCGAGCCACTCAGGAGCAGAGCTGCGCGTGGAAAAGGTATCGCTTGAACGCGTCTGCTTACAATGTGCATTCCTCTGTTGATGATATACTACAAGAAAAATATGCAGTTAGCAGAAACAAATGACGACTTGCTCTCTCGCATATCACATGACAGTAAAATTGATGGGGAAGCAATGCCACTCTCAAGTAACCGATTACGGTATTCAACGCCATTAGTCTATGTTCCTTCTGTGGTTGAGCTTCTGCTCATCACACGTAGTTGGTAACATTATTATGGGTTTCCAGTAGTAGAAATCGGGGACGACCTTGGCCTCGACCCCTTTCCATTAAAGAACATCACTACTGACTATATCTTTTAGAATGTCCTCATGCCTGGTTTTACTAGGAAATAAATGATTACTTACACAGGAACACGTCGGCAAACAAGCCAGCCCGGAAGGAGGTCTACAGCCGATTGGTGAAATTAATCAGGTATGGAAACCAAACGAGACATAACAAGTACTGCTCTGTCAAACAAGTGTAATTCAATACGACATTACATTGTGGCTTAACAGAGATTCTTCTCTTGTCTTCAGGAACATGCGTCAAATGGCGGCACAACTGTGCAAGGACTGTTGGCAGATATGTTGCATAAACAAACCAACTCGGCGGACCCTGCAGTGCAGCGTGCTGAAGGACAAGACCAATTACTCTGTGTTACAGAAGGGCATGAATTGTCTAGCAATGATACAAGCAGTGGAAGCGATTCAGGTAGCAGCTCTGGGAGTGAGTTAGACACTGAACTAGGAAAATGCTTTTACCCTAGTATCGAGGCATTGGAGAATTCAAGACCACCAGAAGTTGGAATGAAATTTCCTACCCTTGAAGATGCAGAACGTTTCTATAGCACACATGCTCTACTAACTGGTTTTGCAGCAAGGAGGGGAACTAATTACAAGAGAAAGAAGTTTCACCTACTATGCAACAGAAGTGGTAAGTTAAAGCCAACTCAGGACCTGCAGAGGAAGAGGAAGGTGAATGTTTTGGGCTCACAGTGCCAAGCAAAGGTGATAGTGAAGCTCCATAACGAGCAATGGGAGTTCACAGGAGTTAAGCACGAGCACAACCATCCATTATGTCCATCCCCATCGCTCACGAGTTTCTTTTTGGATCACAAATACTTGTCAAGTGAAGAAAAGTTATTTCTAAGAGTTCTGCAACAAAGTAGGGTAAATCCAAGGAAAGCTATGAATATTTTCCAGAGAATGAGAAGCAACTTCGGAAACGTATCATCATCGAAAGAGAAAGATATGAGCAACTCACAGTGTGTAGACCAACGGAGAAAAGAAAACTCAGATGTTGAAACCGCACTGAAGCGCTTCAAAGAACTGGAGCTGCGGAACCAAGGATTTTACTACACCATGCAGAAAGACGAAGATAACATAGTTACGAGTCTTTTCTGGACTGATGCAAGGTCAAAAGTAGATTATGAGATTTTTGGAGATTCCATATCATTCGACACTACATACAGCACTAATAGGCATAACATGCCTTTCACCCCTATCATTGGAATGAATAATCATGGGAGAATCCTTGTGTTTGGATGTGCCTTGCTACAAGATCAGAAAGCTGAAACCTTCAAATGGATGTTCCAAACTTTCTTGCATGTGATGGGAGGGAAACTGCCAAAAACAATCTTAATAGATCAGGATGAAGGTATGGTGAAGGCAATTGCAGAGGTCATGCCACAAGTAAGGCACAGGCTTTGCAAGTTCAGCATGATGCAGAAAGCAGAGGAAATGCTAGGAGCCTTCATGGCAGCAAGGGGCAACATGAATGCAGAGCTGCACGGCTTGGTAGACAACTCACTGACAGAAAAGGAATTTGAAGAAGGATGGGCCATGCTAACTGAGAGATACGATGCAAGTGAAAATGAGTACCTCCAACTCATGTGGAAAACAAGGAAAAACTGGGTGCCTGTTTATTTTCAGGCAGATTCCTACCCATTCGTGGAGTCAGCTGGACATGGTGAGGGGACAAACTTTTTATTCAAAGACAACGTGCTTCCTAAGGACAGAATTGAGAGGTTCATCGAGCAATATGAGAGGGTACAAGAGAACATAGTAAGAACAGAGGAAGAGGATACATTGCAGGCAGCAATTGAACCAGCATACTTCTCTATGCAGCCAATAGAAAGGCATGCAGCGTGCATATACACGAGGCAAATATTTCTGAGAGTGCAGAAAGAGCTATACTGTTCTACAGCGCTCAACGCTCATGAGATACGAGGCGGATCAGCGTACAGACTCGAAAAGGTCTTCAACTACGAGAACCCGGAGTTTGACAGAAACTCTTTCGAAGTGCTAGTTGAACCTGGCACCCACACATTCAAATGCCAATGTGCAAAGTTTACCAGGGATGGGATTTTATGCTGCCACATATTCAGAGTTTTCACGCAGCTTGGAGTCATCGAAATACCAGCGCAGTACATAGTGCCCAGATGGGCCCGTGAATTCAGAGAGGAGCGGCTGAAAGAGTACGAGGAGAAGTGCTCGAAGAGAACAGAAGACAGAGAAAGATATCTGATGCTGTTGGGTAAAATGGCAGACATTGGCAAGGGGATATGCGTGGACGGTGTGAAAAGCGGCTGCTTCATGCTTGAACTAGACAAGGTTCAAGATAAGTTGGTGGGTGCCGAACTGCCGATGAAAGAAGAAAATTGTAGCGATGATCAGATCGTATTGTGGAGCAAATGAGAGTTGGCGAGTTTGGTTCACACATGTCTTTATCCTGGGACGAAGTAGAATAGTTAGCATGTTCAGTTTAGCATATGATAGAGAGGTACGGTTCCAGGAAATGTAGGGTAGTCTGATGTGAGACTCGATAGGGACGATGATTGGATACCTCTGATCATCCAACATTTTTGCCTACTGTCTGTTTTCTTCTGTTCCTCCTCTATCTGGAAGCACATTCTGTCCCGGTCAGGTCCTGTATCCTGATTGTGGCCATTATTGAGGAACTTGATAAAACGACACTCTTTTCTGTGGCACTTGACTCAGGAGCACACCTTTCCTTTGCTTAGATAAAATGGCACGCGTTTGCTTGGCAATTAGATCAAATGGCACATGTTGACTTACCCCTGCATTTTGAGGTCTGGGCCCACATGTCAGTTCTTTTGTATGAAATTGCCCCTCCTGTCAGGAATAGGACTGGCCAATCACAAGGCAGCCCGGTCTTATCACAAGGAGGTGAACAAAAAATGTTTCTCTTGAATTGTGTACAAAATTGGACCTCTCCTTCTGAATGCATAATAACAGGGGTGTATTGCTTTGGAAACTCGCTATGGCAACAGGAACCCCTACTTCTCAAGCAAGGGCTGCTGTGAAGGTTGCAAAGAAGATCGGCCCGAAGAAGAGGAAAAGAGTCTAAAACGCCATTGTGAAGCTTGGGATGATCACACTTTTGGTCTGAATTTGTGCTTTTTGATGTCATTGTGATGTCGTCGTGTACTAGTGGGAGCCTGGAAGGAGAACTACTCTATGTTTCTGGGTGCAACTTGCGAGATGAGGACTCAAAACTTATGGTTGGAATGTAGCTGCTGCCTGTTGATATGGAAAATTCTTTTGGCTGATTGTTTGTTGATATATGAATGTATAATCAAAATTTTGGCGGCATTTTCACCAAAAATGTTTGACATGCCCTGCCCTAGTTTTGTACCATTTGCAGACGTCAAATGAAGATATTAATAGCCGCATATCAACTGAGATTTTTTCCACATTTTTTGTTGCACGTCCATATCAACAGGCAGCAGCAACCGCCAGAGTTTTATGAAACAGCTGCAGAGAATGAGCAGCGAGCCTGGAAGGCGTGTAATTTCAAATTTCAATAAAAACAGCTGCAGAGAATGAACAGCGAGCCTGGAAGGCGTGTAATTTCAAATTTCAAACCCCTGCTGAATTTGTGAAAATTCACATGTTGGCACGAATGCTTGCCCTGGAAAGTTGATGCACATAGCTCCAACATAAAAGATTCCAAACCCACGAGGAATGTCTTCTAACAGTGCCATAGCACATCTGGCAGACTGGCACTGGAAAGGCCCGAGAGAAATCGAAGCACTACTTTTTTTTTTGAAACCTTTTTTTTAAAATCAAATCGAAGCACTACTTTGGTCAAAAGACATTGCAGCATTACAAAATAGAGTGAATCGTCTTCAAGTCCCGAAAAAGAATGTTCAAGGCAACCAAGCACAATCCCGTTTCTCCTCGGCCTGTCCTGTCAGCGGCTGACCATACAGCAATGCTGCGAACGCCGTGCAAAAAAGCGCACAAGTTTACAGATATCTATCCAAATTCAACGGCGCCTTACATCCTAGTGATTCGTCGGGAACTGACCGATACAACTCTAGGTAACTTCCGTATGGCAAATCGCACCCATATTTACAAGTTTCACCAGAAATTTATCTGTCTGGCATCATCTCATCTGCATTTGTTGATGTCAGCAACATGTTTGCGCGCTAACTGTTAGTGTCACCAGATCCTCGTTCGTCCCAACTACTGGAAGTACGAGTACCCAGGGAAGAGTCTTCAGCTACTGTCAGCAGTGAAATCTTCCAACCTCTGCCCGATGGCATAGCGATCATCCCTGATTGAATCATGTAGTATGACGCAGAACACCTTGGCAAGATAGAAGGCGAGGCTGCCCAACCATGCGAAACGGTAGACCGCCGAGTTCACAGCAACGGAGTAGCCGAAGCTCGGGAAGATGCCCTTGGCGAGCACATAGGGAACACCCAGAGCAGCGAGTAGCTTCGTGACGATAGGCATGCACACATCTTGCAGGAACCACCACATTGGCATCCCTGAATCCCTATCCGCCTTTGACTGATTAAGCTTTGGGCCCCACCTTTCGTCGATGAAATAGACTAGCAAACTTCTGGCCCTTGTCCGACGAGCCTTCAAGCCAAAAAAAAAAAGACAAAGTTAAATATTTTCCTATCTTCGACCTAACGACAACGTGATCCGAATAGCTATGAAATTCTGTGATTGCTTGGCACCGCATAGGCGACAAGGAAAGAGGGGATTGCATGAGTCAAATAATGGGCATGACAAAGACAGAACAAAATTTTGAAATGATATGTGGCTAAAATAAAAATATGAATGTGTTATTTTCAGTATTCACTTTAGCAGTGGGATTTTCACAGTAAGTACAATTCGAGTGTCACATAGCAATATGTCAAAAAGTTTGGTACATACTGTACATGATAATAATATAGGTTAGAGCTCAGAAAGCGACCAGTGAAGTTGGACTCGAAACTCACCTGCTTCCCCCAGATTTTCAGAAATAGACACCCCAGGATCCAATAGTAGGAAAGGCCTACAACTGGAACGTCGCCATCAGGCCCAGTGAATGGTGATATTAGCGATAAATCAACCAGCAGCCCGGTCAGGAAGGGAGCGATGACAGTCTGAGAGCAGACATAAGTTATTCATCTATAGCATAAAATAGAATGAAAATATGAAGGAAACCACCTGAAGTAAATTGCTCACCCATACAAACACAAGCAGAGAGTAACTCAAAGCTCGAAGGTGTGCTCTCCCAGAAGTCATGTAGGCAAATGAATCTCTAGAGGCGGCAATAACAGTTGATATGATGCCAAACCCAACAACCAAGGCAAGCAGATCTAAGAGAAAATATCGACCAAAACAAGATTAAATATTTGCTTTGTTTCGAAGGAAGTTAACAATCCAAATGGCCGTTCCTGAACAATCATTACCATTGGATTTCAGTCCACCTGCTAGTGACAGCTGAGGGATGGCAAACAACAAGACACGCCCAATTGAGATTGGAAAAATGAGCACAACCAAATTGAATATCACAACAGTCAACCATGCAAGCACCAAACTGAGGATTGTATGAACTGCAACTGATCTCCTGGTACAATGTACAAGAAGGTAAGTACTCAAAAGTTGTGCAAGCAACACCCCTCGGTTTGCAAATACTTTAATGAATTGAATTGTGAAAGTAATAAGTGAACATACAAGTATAGCCAACAAACAATGAGATTAGAAAAAGGAATATGTGAGGCGATTGGTAAAGGTCTGCAGATCAGGTATAGAGCATTTTCTGAATAATTGACGAGGAGTACTCATAAGGAAAACTCGGCTTGATCCCTGAGAAGAGGATCTTTACTTCCCTAACAAACCATATCCTTATCTTCCTATTTAAATGTATTTCTTGCCTAACTAAATGCATCTCTTTCCACAGCTCTTAACTAGAACACTTGCCATCATTGACTTAATTGTTCCTATTTTAATAGTTAATTGCTGCCACAAGGTGCTCTGCCATCACAGTTTCTTTTGACACTTCCGAACAAGATTGTCAGAGTACCAAGGATCTCAAAGCCTTTTCACATGATCCATAGCGCCAGGGCCGATATGGAAGTCATGTCAGAAGGCACAACCTTCTTTGGAGTAAATGTGATCTGCATGGTATGCTTAAGGCATTAAAAACATAAGGACTATCTTAAGCATTATGTGTCAAATGGCAAGGTGTCATCGCTAAATAATTTAACACTACGCAGAGCCCCAAAGTAACATGGTAAAAAAAACTGTGCGAAGACTCTGTAGAAGGTATTGCGAGACAGCCAGAAGCAGAAGGTAAAATACAAGGTATTTTCTTGCTTAGTCTAGCTTTGATGGAAGCTTTAACAATTTATGCACTAGTTTTTTGGAAAGAGACACTAGGGAAGAGTATCCCATTCACCGGAACAGGTAAAAATGAGCAAAGAAAACATATTTCAGAAGCCCATAACTACTGCCTATCCACCAATATGCAAGTTCGTAAATGAGCAGTGAACAATGAAATCATAAGGTAAAAAATAGATAACATCAGAAAATGGAACTAGATGCGGTCAAGCTAAAAATGATGTACAGTGTGAAATTCCGTAAATGAACAAAACTATGGGGGTTTACCTTCCATCCTTGGCTTCATTGATCCTACCATACTGGTTTTCTGGTGCGACACTACTCCCAATCTCGTCATGTCCAGATGCACCATCGGGCCAGATATTCAAGGAATCTGACAGGCCTAGAGCATGTCCAATAGTGACAAAGGAATACTGGGCTACCTTCTTCACTAGCCACTCAAGGTATATGAGTGTATTAGTACTATCAATGAGGAACTTCAGAACAAGAGCATGAGAAACTGAATCGGCATAGTTTCGTGGTGCTTGCCAAAATGATATGCCCTTTGCACCATAACTGAAGTAGCTACCAATCACAGACATCAAAACAAAGTGTTAGTCGTCAAAATCTGGAAAATACATCAGATGAAATAATTTTTGAATACTTACGGGATATGAAATGGGAACAACTCCGGTGCCAATCGGACGCCAATTCGAATAGGAACAAGAATGACCACAGCCATAGAGATAATTCCAACAAAAAGACTATGAAGCTTCTTGAAATAAAATATGTAGAATGGTTCACGAATGTCATAGTGGAGAAAGGGAATGGCAACTCCTGGCCTCAATATCTATTCACAACAAAATCAAAACCCATTACGCCCGGAACTGTATACTAGACATACTATTGACAAATCGACATAATGAGGTCACAGATATAACACCGTACATACCTTATCAAGAGGTCTGAACAATCTAAGGCCTATATGCCAAAAGATGCACCCAATAAACCAATGAAGAACAGTTGACCCAAAAGATGAAGCAAACGTAAGCTTGAACCTTTGCGACATTGTTGCACCAAACATTTCTGAAGTGCAGATATCAAGCGCCCAGCCAAGGAACAATGGGTGTAATATTTTTGCGTTCAGCAGATTCAGCCAAATATTGGCAACAGGGATAGAAACTACGCCCCCTCTGAGAAATATACCAGGCAGCCTTATAACGAAAATTACACTCTGAGCGACAATAGAGGCGACAGAGGGGCAGAGGGACAGCAGATAGTGCACTCGAGCAAAGGGCCTGACAAGCGCGAAGAGCCATGCCCCGAGGTTGATGAGGTGCATGACAAGTACCGGGACGATGCAGATAAGGAGGAGCAGCAGACCCATGAGTTTGTGGGAGAAACCCGCCATGAACTCAGAAACAGGCAGCCTCGCAGGGGCGTCTGCAGTGTAGAGAGGTCGGATGGAGATGTCGTGGTTGCACAGCTGAAATGATATCAGTCCATCAATGGAGCGCATCAGCATCACAACAAATCATATTCAAATGAACACGCAAATGAATTAAGCGCAATCCCAACAACAACATGAACAGAACTAATCACATTGCAAAAGGGGGGCACTTTCAGTGAGGAATCATGGTCGTGGCAACTGGCAACACTCAGCACGGAGAGTCACATGACATATCTTAGCAACTGGGATTGAAATTAGGTGTAAACAAGACTGACAAGAAATAAATTAAGCACACTTCAAAGTTCAAACACGGCAACATGATGAAGGGGGCCATCGTTACTCATTAGTAGCAGCGGATATGATACTGACGACGTATTTACAACGCAACAACAATATGGCAATAGCGCGTCGCACTGCAAAGGGGGGCAATTTTCCGTGAGGAATCATGGCACAAATTCACTAAGCACGCAGCATCGCGTCACATAGGCGTCTAGTGGCAGTACATGGGACTGAAATTAGCAGCGAACAGGATGAACCCGCGACCACACCCGCAACATGAGGAGAAACCCTAGGCGGACGAGGGGAGCTGGTTGGGAGCGATACCTCGCATCGGGGTCGCTGGCGGGTGGCGAGCCACCGGAGCTGGCAGTCGTCGTGGACGAACCTGATGCTGCCGCGGCAGGCGCAGGGGTGGCGCAGGGGGCGGTCCGCCTCGGCCGGGAGGCGGCAGATGCGGCATTGCTCCCCCTCCTCCTCCTCCTCCCCGTCGTCGTCTCCGGGGCCGTCCGCCGCGGAGGGCACCGTCTCCGGCGCAGAGGCGTCGGCGGGCATTGGCCTGCCACCCGCCAAGCTTTTCCCGTCGCCGAGCACGGCGAGAGAGGCAGTGGGGTTTAGGCGGAAGCAGAAGGGATTGTTGGGCCGTCTTTGCTGTCTTCCCGCTGTCTCGAGCGCGGCGGGCGACTAAGAAAGCTTCTGGCCCAAGAAAGCTTCTTCTGCTACTTTTTTCTCCTTTCATTTCTTCTCTTTCTATTTCCTTTAGTTATTGTTTTTCTTCTCGAAAATCACTCACTCTGCCTAAATAAATAAATTACATCAAATTCCATGGAACCGTTATTTTCTAAGTTTTTTCCACGTGTTCCACCAGTCATCAATAAGTGATTTTGTATGTGTTTTGTCTAAATATTTGCATGTTCACAAGTAAAAACGTATTACATTACGGGACGAAGGGAGTAAAGGTTTTACCATTCTTCTAATATAATTTTATTTTATTTTGTAACAACAATACACTCGTATAAAACATTTTCTCCAGTAATTTAATCATATTTTTCTAAGTTATATGATTTTTCCTCCTTGAACACACACATGTTTATTTATTTTGGATTACACATACTTTTTAAATGCATCAAGATTTTCCATGCATATAAGTATAAAAGGTAATGTGTATGATATATATTATTTAGGTGTTAGGGTTACCTTCTGTCCGGTTTAAAAGGTCGCGTGTATCCTTAGATTGATGATTTGACCAACTTAGCACGAGTTATATAGCAACAAAAATACCATTAGAAACTTTAAATGCGATATTTTATATGATGATTATTGTGATATATACTTTGTATTAAATTGGTCGATTTGTCGATCCAGGGATATACGTGGGCCTTTTAAACCGAAAATGAGGGAGTATATATATATGGTAACATTTTTACATGTTGTGTAACCATTACATTTGATGATATACATCAACAAATCTCAAAATTATATGAATTATAAAATTAGATGGAATCCATTTTTACCTACAAAATGTTGGAAGCATATTATATATATTAAGTAGAACATTTTCACATATATTTAAAATGGAACTAAAACAAGAGTAAACGCATGTGTTGAATGGTCCTCCACATCCGACTACCTTGGTCGTGCCCACAGTCCACCTCCCCCTTAATTCATTCTCGTTGCCTCCCGTCCATCTACATATATATTTTGCCCCTATGGCCGGCCTTCAAAACTAGTCAGCTCTCTGTTGACGTCCAACTTAACTGTCAACCACTTCTCTATTCATTTTCTTTCTTCACCCTTTTCATCTTCTCCCATATCGATCACCAACTTAACTCCCCTGCCGTGTCAATATCGCGGATAGGCATCTGAAAATTACCACAAAATGTCCGGCGTGTGAAAGTGCTGAAAGTGTGAAGCATATGTTGTTCCAATGCAACAAGGCAAAAGAAGTATGGAGGAAGCTGGGTTCGGATAGCATCATTCAGAGAGGATGAACGGTCTATCGAGTGGGAGAAGCGGTCCTGGAACATCTCCTATCTCTTCCGGCGGACGAAACTATAGTCCTTGGTCAGAGGAATGGTAACTTGATCATAGCAATCACCTGCTGGTTTCTGTGGTGGGAGAGGAGGAAACTGGTGCATGGTGAGCAAACACATGGATCATCCCAGATTGCTCTTTCAGTTCGTGCCCTTGCTGAGAATTTTATTGTTGCGGCGACCAAGTCAGCGAAGGAGAAAAGGAACCCATGGACGAGACCGCCACCGGGATATACAAAATTAAATGTCGATGCCTCATTTGATCCGGACTTGCTCCAAGGTAGGGTCGGAGCTGTTCTGCGTGATACAGCTGGCAATTTCCTAGCGGCAAGCAATTCTGTTGTTGGTGTTTGCATGGATGTGTTCATGGCCGAGGCTCTTGCCCTTCGGTTTGGTCTGAACTTGACCACGTCCGTGGGCTGCAACAAGCTGATAGTAAATTCGGATAATATTGATCTGATCTCTACGATGCAAGACGGAGGTGACTCTTCAGGAACATCGGCAGCTATCCTTGATAACTGATATCATATGGCCAGGGATTTCTCTCATGTGCGGTATGAACACTGTCATAGAGAAGCTAATGATGTTGCGGATGAACTAGCCAGACTTTGCAAATTCTCTCCCCCCCAAACTCTTGATTTGATGTAAACCTGGGCATCCACCGGGCCGGGCCGGGCTTCGGGCCGGGCTTTATAAAGCCCGAACCAAAAATCCCAGGCCCGGCCCGGCCAAAAAATGCAATATGTAGGCCCGAGCCTGGACCGGGCCTCCGTGTAAAATGGCGTTTTCAGTAAGCCCGAGCCCGGCCCGAACTGTTGTCCGGGCTTGAAAACCCGGCCCGAACCTAAAGCCCGGCCCGGGTTTTTCGAGCCGGGCTCGGGCCGGGTCGCCGGGCCGGGCTGCCCATGCCCAGGTCTAGTTTGATGTGCCACCTGAGGCCATCAATCCTTTGCTTGTAAGTGATACTGTTTTGATTACTAACTAATAAAGGGGTGTTGAGATGTTAAAAAAAAGTCATAACCTTCACTCACTAAGACCAGGGAGTGAAAAAATAAATGTATTTTTTGTCTTTTTATATGTGCAGGGAGTGAACACATGGAATGCACATCCCTGTTGATTAACATTCTAGTTAAAAATGGTGCAAATTACTTCGACAAATAGATGAGCGTTCAATTACATTGCATGCACTAGACCGTCGGAGCCAATCGAGTGTCAAGTTTAATGGCAAGCTAGCTACTATAATCGAGTCACTCCGGACAGTGCCGAAGCCCCAAACCGATCGTATGCCCTGGCTCTGGCGGCTTTCTCGGCGGCGGAGGCAACGAGCTGGCAAGAGACAAGATTTCCTCCATAACCCCACATGTCCGCATATATGTCCTTGTGCTCTTATCCTTCCAAAATTTAGGTAAAAGCACCTTTTGAATCACGACACTTATTTTGGAACGGAGAAAGTATTTAGTATAGTTGAAACTTGTTTATCAAAAGTTTGACTCATTTGCCCTCTAAACGTTGACTCCCAGCTCTACCATTGCGCTAACTCCATTGGATCTTTTGAAGAAGACGACAAATATTTCAAGCGACCCCACTTTATAAAGATCTAGCGGGCAAGAAATAAAAATACAAAAGCGATTAAAGTTTGAATAGACGCTGGCCTACACCTGAGGCGAAACTAACCCTAGAACCTAGGTAGACTTTCAAGAGAGGGTGGAACAGAGAGAATGAGAGGTGAAAGTGAAAACCCTAGAGGATATATATATATATATATATATATATATATATATACATACATAAACACTATTCTGATCATGGGATCAGAATATTATTCTGATCACGGGTTGAACTTCCTGAGTTACACAACCTAAACTTTCCTCTGTAGGAACCCGACCTTCGGGCTATCTTCGCAACCGTGTCTTCCCGCGCGAATTATTCTGGTCAGTCGTGTTCTATGTGATGTAAGTGTAATCTGGAAACGGTTTTTAGCAACTAAATGCCCGTTTTAAATAGGAATCTCGCTCGTTGGCGGATTTGCTCTCGGGACGTGATGAACTTGCGTCTGTTGCAATTTTACTGCCTGAGTTGTTCGACCTGAACTTCCCTTGGTGAGAGGTTGAACTTCCCGTAACATTGTCCAAATGAGGCTTGCAATATACCGTTGGAAACCTATGGACACGACGGTCACAACCTAAGTTGAATTTTTGTCAAAATCTAAATGGTTTAAGAGCAGTTTTGAAAACCGTTTTTCTTCACACAAAAAAACATGAATCGTATTTTTGAGCCTATTTCTAAACCGTTTACCGGAATGAGGCAAATGATATGGCGTTGGATAGCTACTGCAAATCCGCTCATTTCACATGTTGAACATTTTTCCAAATTCCCTACGGATTAAGCGGAATTTCAAAAATGGCGGAATTTTAGAAACCAAACAGCCGGGTTCGTATTTCGGGGTTAATTTGAAAACGGCTAGTCCTATCGACGCATATGATATGGCATTGGAAAGCTTATGAAAATGCGCATCTTTCCATATAAAAAGTTTGTTCTAACTATGAACGGTTTAAAAGTAATTTGGAAAATGGCCGAATCTGTACCGAGTGCGTATTTTCACGTTATTTTCTCAATGGTTTGTCAGAATGAGGCAAATGATATGGCGTTGGAAAGCTTGAACAAATGCGAAACTTTTATATGTAGATTGTTTTTCTCAATTCATTTCGGTTTTATGTCAATTTTGAAAATGGCTAAAAATGTTTTTTGGCCATAATTTCTAAAAAAATTATCGGAATGGGACAAATAATATATCGTTGAAAAGCTACGGAAAATGCGAAACTTTTTCATGTAGGTGGTTTTCTCTGATTCCTAGCCATTTTCACGCAATTTTGAAAACGGCGAGACCACGCGTTCTGCATTTTATCGCGAAACAGAGTCTTCGAAAATGCACTGCGTGAAGAACTTGAACTTCATCGGCACGTCTATCTGAACTTCACTCTGTTTCTTCACGTACTGTTTTTTGCTCGTAGCCCTCCATCCACTCACCGGAATTGAGCAAGTGATATACCGATGGAAAGCTCCTGTAAACACGCAACTTTTCCGTCTTGATCATTTTTTTCATACTCGCGACGGTTTAAAAGATTTTCATCCGAAATTCATTTAGCGTAGTAGTTGAACTTCCTGTTGTTTCCACGTTGAACTTCTGTCGCGTATTTTTGTTTGTAATTTTTCACCCATTCGTCGGTGTTACACAAATGATATTCCTTTTTGTACAAACCTCTCTCACAATATTTTTCTAACTTTCTCCAACCGAGAACTTGAACTTATAGCAAGAAAAAAATTGGACCTTGCCTTTTTATTCTTTTTCTCACTCACAAGAATGGGTGAGAAATACATAGTGAACCACACTCACAAGAAGTTTTGAACCTTCCCGTGTCGAGCACCTGAACTTCTAGCAACAAATTTTGTATACTTTGTCTTTTTATTCTTTTTTCTTATATGAAAACACACACCATGCAACACGTGAACTTCTGGCTGTTTTCACTTTGAACTTCTGTGTTATTTTGATTTGAACTTCACGTTTTCTATTTTTTGAGTAAAGAATTCTAGTAACGAGAAAAAAAATCCGAGTTTTTCATAAACTTCGAACTTCTCTTCTGTTTTAATTTGAACGTCTTCATTTTATTATTTAGTAACGAGAAAAAATCTGAGTAGTTTATATACTTCGAATTTCTTTGTTATTTTTTTAATGTAGAGAAGTTCAATTTTTTTGAAAGTACTACGATGTTTACTTAAAAATCATTTATTTAAGAAATATTGGACCGTTCGTTATATAATTTGAGTTTTTTATACACATCAAACTTTCCCGGGCAGAGCACGTGAACTTCTTTCAACAAACCTTTTAAGCTTTTATTTTTCTATTTTTTTATTCTCATCTGAAACGCATTTCGTGTAATACTTGAACTTCTCGTTATTTTCACTATGAACTTCTGTCACATTCTTCTTTGAAGTTCTCACTTTTCCTAGTTTAGTAATGAAAAAAATTCGGGTTGGTTTACACGTCGAACTACTCCATTATTTTAATTTGAACTTCTTAGATTTTTTATTTTGAACTTCTATGTATTTATTTTAGAAACGGGGAAAATAAAACTAATATGTTTTTCGTGTAAGGAATTTCACGAGTTTAATTTGAACTTCTCAACTTTTTTATATGAACTTCTTCATTTTACTCTTTAGTAACGAGAAAAAAAAGTTGAGTTTTTCAAAAATTTCGAACTTCTCTGCTATTTTAATTTGACCTTCTCGTCTTTTTTTATTCGAACTTCATTTTATTATTTAGTAACAAGAAAGAATCTGAGTTTTTCATAAACTTCGAACTTCTCTTAAGTTTTAATTTAAACTTCTCACCTTTTTATTTGAACTTCTTCATTTTATTCTTTAGTAACGAGGAAAAAATCTGAGTTTTTCATAAACTTCGAACTCGCTGTTTTTTTAACTTGAACTTCTTAGTTTATTTTTTTAAAAATATTTTTACGTAAGTAGCAAATATTTTCTGCATCATTCACTTATTACTGCAGAAAATTGTGGTATGCAATTTTTCACTTATTGTGTAGTTCTAATACATGACCTTTCCACACAGTAATATATGAACTTCTCAGAACATAAATTTCATTGAGCACTTTTCTAAACATAGAAAATACATGAAGGAGGTTGAGGTTGTGCATGCGACGATGGGGCCGGTGTGCGGTGGCGTGGTGGAAGTAAAGAAGGGCACGACGGTGACCTGTGCCATGGACTAGTGGCTCTGGCAAGGTTGAACGGTGCGGGCGGACGAGGTCAGACTGCACAGAGTGGGGGACCGGGGCATGGCGCAGGTGATGGCTGACGGTTGACCTTGGCGAGGTAGGAGGTTGTAGCAATTAGGAGCTTAGGGAAGTGGAGGCCGGGGGTGCAGGGTGGCGACGACAAGAGGCTTCCACGGAGGAGCGCGAGCGCTGCAGGGAAGAGAGCCGCCAGCGGCAGTGTGGCCGGAGGCCGGAGGTGATGTTCGCTCGCGGCGTCACCGAAGTTGAGGAGCAGGACAACATAGCGTCGGGAGGGAGAGGACAGATCCATGGCGAACCGAGCGGATGCGAGCGGCGGCAGAACGTGGCAGACGCCGGCGATTTGGTTGACGGGCCTGATGCGGCAGCACAGGTGCAAGGCGGGGCGGAGGCTGCGGCGCCAGTCCGGGGCGGGGTGGAGGTGGAGACGGCAGCGCCGGTCTGGGGCGGGGCGGAGGCAGCGGCGCCGGTCTGGGGCGGGTGGCGGCGGCGGCACCATCCGGGGAGTGTGGCGGCGGCGGCGCGACCTAGGAAGGGTGGCGGCAGCGTTGGGCAAGGGGATCGGGGGAGGTCATGGGTGGGGATTGGGGCAACCGGTGGGGTGGGGTCTGCTTTTTTTATCGGTCTGGTGGGTTTCTAGGGATCTCAGGAACGTCCCGTTGCGCCCTTATAGGGCCATCGTGATCATAATAACCATTCTAATCCTGGGATTAGAATAGTGCCACCCTATATATAGATGATATGATCTTTTGGGGCGTGTTTGGTAGCCGTCCCTAGTGAGATTGGTCGGTGGAGCCTGGCTCAACAAGGCCTGGCTAAGGTAAAAGAGACAGAAAACTAACATTTGCACCTAGTTTGGTTGCCTCCATACCCTCTAGTCTGCATGGGGTCTCATGAAAAGCATGGTGTTTGGTTGCCCACTTGTGTACGCGCAAACACAAGGCATGTTGTTTGGTTGCGTGCAACGTCTGTTGTCTGGTAACATCTTCGGCGTGGTGGTGAGGTTACCAGCACACAACGACGTCAAGAATAAAACACACAACAGAATATAGTAGTAAGCAGTTATAAATATTGTGCCACACTTAAACAGATCAGTTCTAAAGCAAAGCAGTTCGATATGAAACTAAACCAACTGGAGCATAGGAAGGGTTGTCCTAGGCATTCACGGCGAAAGCGTCGTCGTGCCTCCCTGATGACCCACAAGTATAGGGGATCAATCGTAGTCCTTTCGATAAGTAAGAGTGTCGAACCCAACGAGGAGCAGAAGGAAATGAGAAGCGATTTTCAGCAAGATAATTTCTGCAAGCACTGAAATATTAGGTAACAGATAGTTTGATAGCAAGATAATTGGCAGCAAGCAAGTAACGGTAACGGTAAACAAGGTGCAGCAAGGTAGCCCAATCCTTTTGAGGCAAAGGACATGCCAAAACTATCTCTAGTAATAGGCAAAGTGTTCTTGAGGGTACACGGGAATTTCGTCTAGTAACTTTTATCATGTTGGTTTGATTCGTGTTCGCTACTTTGATAATTTGATATGTGAGTGGACTAGTGCTTGGGTGCTGTTCTTACTTGAACAATCTCCCACTTATGATTAACCCCCTCGCAAGCATCTGCAACTACGAGAAAAGTATTAAGATAAAATCTAACCATAGCATTAAACGTTTGGATCCAAATCAGCCCCTTACGAAGCAGCGCATAAACTAGGGTTTAAGCTTCTGTCACTCTAGCAACCCATCATCTAATAACTACTCCACAATGCATCCCCTTAGGCCCATAAATGGTGAAGTGTCATGTAGTCGACGTTCACATGACACCATGATACGTCTCCAACGTATCTATAAATTTTGATTGTTCCATGCTATTATATTATCTATTTTGGATGTTTTATATGCATTAATATGCTATTTTATATTATTTTTGGGACTAACCTATTAACCTAGTGCCCAGTGCCAGTTTCTGTTTTTTTCCTTGTTTTTGAGTATTGCAGAAAAGGAATATCAAACGGAGTCCAAACGGAATAAAATTCTACGATGATTTTTCTTGGACCAGAAGGAACCCAGGAGACTTGGAGAAGAGGCCAGAAGACCCACGGGTGGGCCACAAGCCACCAGGGTGCGCCCCTGGGGGGGGCGCCCCCTGGCTTGTGGGCCCCCCGTAGCTCCTCCAACCCTAATTCTCTGCCTATAAATTCAGAAATATTCCCCCAATACCAAAGAGAGCCACGATAATACTTTTCCGCCGCCGGAAGCCTCTGTTCCCGTGAGATCCCATCTTGGGGCCTTTTCCGGTAATCTGCCGGAGGGGGATTCGATCACGGAGGGCATCTACATCAACACCATTGCCCCTCCGATGATGCGTGAGTAGTTCACCTCAGACCTTCGGGTCCATAGCTAGTAGCTAGATGGCTTCTTCTCTCTCTATGATCTTCAATACCATGTTCTCCATGATCTTCATGGAGATCTATCCGATGTAATAATCTTTTGCGGTGTGTTTGTCGAGATCCGATGAATTGTGGATTTATGACCAGATTATCTTTGAATATTATTTGAATCTTCTCTGAATTCTTATATGCATGATTTCATATCTTTGCAAGTCTCTTCGAGTTATTGGTTTGGTTTGGCCAACTAGATTGGTAATTCTTGCAATGGGAGAAGTGCTTAGTTTTGGGTTCAATCTTGCTGTGTCCTCACCCAGTTACAAAGTAGGGGTAGCGAGGCACGTATTTGTATTGTTGCCATCAAGGATAAAAAGATGGGGTTTTCATCATATTGCTTGAGTTTATCCCTCTACATCATGTCATCTTACTTAATGCGTTACTCTATTCTTCATGAACTTAATACTCTAGATGCAGGCAGGAGTCGGTCGATGTGTGGAGTAATAGTAGTAGATGCATAATCATTTCGGTCTACTTGATATGGACGTGATGCCTATATGCATAATCATTGCCTTGGATATCGTCATAACTATGCGCTTTTCTATCAATTGCTCGACAGTAATTTGTTCACCCACCGTATTATTTTCCTTCAAGAGAGAAGCCTCTAGTGAAACCTATGGCCCCCGGGTCTATTTTCCATATTATATTTTCAGATCTATAAACCAAAATTACCAAAAATACTTTGCTGCAATTTATTTACTTTTATTTTAGTTTTACTTTTAGCAATCTTTTATATCTATCTCTATCAGATCTCATCCTTGCAAGTAACCGTGAAGGGATTGACAACCCCTTTATAGCGTTGGGTGCAAGTGTTTGATTGTTTGTGTAGGTGCAAAGATTGGGGCCTTGCTTGTACCTCCTACTGGATTGATACCTTGGTTCTCAACAACGGAGGGAAATACTTATCTACTTTGCTGCATCACCCTTTCCTCTTCAAGGGAAAACCAAGGCAAGCTCAAGAAGTAGCACACCACTAAGGGAATCGCAACATACATATCATCAAAATATCGAACACATATCAAATTCACATGATTACTCGCAACATGACTTCTCCCGTGACCTCAAGAACAAAGGTAACTACTCACAAATAATAATCATGCTCAAGATCAAAGGAGTATTGAATGACATAATGGATCTGAACATATAATCTTCCACCAAATAAACCATATAGCAATCAACTACGCAAGGTAATCAACACTACTAGTCACCCACAGGTACCAATCTGAGGTTCCGGTACAAAGATTGAACACAAGAGATGAACTAGGGTTTGAGAGGAGATGGTGCTGTTGAAGATGTTGATGAAGATTGGCCTCCCAAAGATGAGAGGGGTGTTGGTGATGACGATAGCTTCGATTTCCCCCTCTGGGAGGGAAGTTCACCCGACGGAATCGCTTCGCCGGAGGGCAAAAGTGCTCCTGCCCAAGTTCCGCCTTGAGGCGGCGGTGCTTCGTCTCGAAAGTCCTCCTCTGATTTTTTCTAGGTCAAGAGTGACCATATACCAGAAGATGGGAACCGGAGGTGGGCCGAGGTGGCCACAACCCATCAGGGCGCGCCCAGGGGGGCCTGGCCTGCCCTGGTGGGTTGTGCCCACCTGGGAGGCCCCCTCCGGTAGTTTTCTGCTCCAGTATTTTTTTATTAAATGCAAAAATAATCTCCGTAAAATTTCAGCTTCATTGGAGTTGTGCAGAATAGGTATCTCTGACGTGCTTTTCTTAGGTCCAGAATTCCAGCTGCCGATATTCTCCCTCTTTGTGTAAACCTTGCATATTATGAGATAAAAGGCATTAGAATCACTCCCCAATGCATTATTATTCAACAAAACAAAGTAAATAACAGTAGGAAATCATGATGCAAAATGGACGTATCAACTCCCCCAAGCTTAGACCTCGCTTGTCCTCAAGCGAAAGCCGATATTGAAAAGCATGTCCACATGGTTTGAGAGAGAGGTGTCGATAAAAACAAAATACGGACATAGAAGCATCATGCTTATTAATATAACAGCAACAAACTCTATCATAAAAACTTATTTCAAGACATTTTTATCATATAGCTTCTCATGAACTAGTAACAATTCATCACAACATAGAAGTATGAAGCATAAACCTTATTGGGAACCAACAAACTATGTTCTCAGTCAACTTTGCAACTACAATTCATCATATTTTCAGGAAGGGTCTCATGTCGGAGACTTTTGGCAAGTCCACATACTCAACCATCATTTAGTCTTCTATGATTGCTAACGCTCACGGCATACCCATGAACAAAAAGTTTCAACCGGACACATAGGAAGATAGGGGCTTATAGTTTCGTCTCCCAACTTACTCACCTCAAGGGTGATGTCAACAATAATAACTCATGCCCACCCATATCCAACTGGATATATGTGCCTAGATCTTTCCTCGCCACATGATGCTTGCAAAAGTAAAAGTAAAAAGGAATAGGGAAGAATACTTTGACTCTTTGCATAAAAGTAAATACATAAAAGTAAAAGATAGGCCCTTCGCAGAGGGAAGCAGAGGTTGCCATGCGCTTATTGGTTTGTATGCCCAATCCCTTAATGTAAAAGAACATCACGCTATATTGCCCCCTATGATAGCAACCTTTATTATGCAGTCTGTCGCTTTTATTACTTTGCCATCATAAGTTCGTATAGCGCTCAATTTTCTCTTACACTAATTGATCAAAACACTTTTAGAAGCAATTTTTATTGCCTTATTGCACCGATGACAACTTACTTGAAGGATCTTTCTCGATCCATAGGTAGGTATGGTGGACACTCAAAGAAAGAATTTGGGTTTGGGTTTTTGGATGCACAAGTAGTATCTCTACTTAGTGCGGAATTTTTTGGCTAGCAAAGATATTGAGCAAGCACCACATGTTAAAGGATCTATGACAATATAACTTCTATGTGGATATGAACAAACATAAATCATTTCGTTGTCTTCCTTGTCCAACGTCAACAATTTTGACATATAATATTTGATGGGGGATCACAATCATAAAAGATGTCCAAGATAGAGTATTTGCATGTGAATCTTCTCTTCCCTTATTAATTCTTTCATGAATTGCATCATTGACCAATGCTATGTTTGTCAATCTCCAACAAATTTTACTACTTATACTTTTCCTTATGTGATGTCATTACTCACCATAAGATTAGCATATGATTCTTTTCATTTGTTTCATCTTTTCTTTATTTTGATTGCAACAAGAAAGTAGAGAGGCAAAAACTCAAACTAAACTTTATTATATAACTCTCACTCGATTACATAGATAGGTAGGCCACGGAACTAACACACGAAAATAGATCATGCTAAACTTTTATTCAACTAAAGCAAAGGGAAACTAAAGATCGAACTAAAATAGGTAAAGGTGAATAAAAGTGATGGTGATACGATACCGGGGCACCTCCCCCAAGCTTGGCTCAAGCCAAGGGGAGTGCACATACCTGTGTGCTCAAGTCTCCTTCGGTGGTGGTGATGAAGAAGGTGGAGGTGTTGATGTAGGTGGTGGTGATGATGTAGTAAGCTTGTCCTCCAGGTTCCAGGGCAAGGGCTCCCCATCAAAGGTTGACGCGAGAGTCCCCTGAGTCCTGTAACTGGCAGCTAAACTCATACCTTTAAATCTCGCTTCATATTCAAAGACTTGGTTTTGAAGATCATAAACTTGGCTCTGCAGAAAATTCATTTGCTCGTTGAGGGTGGAGATGATGTCCTTCACAGACCGGCCATCCACCGTCTGATCACAGGTAAATTCCGTGATCATGGAGTGATTGGCACTAAGTCCACGCTCCACCATCTTCTGGCACTTGAAGATTTCCCGTTCTACCGCCTCGAGCCTAGCCTCCACGCTTCCGGTCTTCTTGGGTCCCTGAACATCACGGATGTGGAGCACCCCCTCACGCATCTCAATGGCTTGAGTGTGCTTCATCACCTCTGGCAAGTACGGGTTGATGACCTTCTCGAAGAACTTGTCCTTGGAGGAGCTTGGTGGAGCCATGGAGATCTAAATCTGACGAGAAAACAACAAGAAACAAGAACAAAGGATTTTTCTGTGATGCGGTCGTCAAAACAGTCGGGGGTATATATAGAGAACTTTTATTCTTGGGAAACAAGTATATGGAAGGAAAACGGAGTCGGGAAGGCATCCGAGGTGGGCACAACCCACCAGGGCGCGCCCAGGGGTGCCTGGCGCGCCCTGGTGTATCGTGCTCACCTTGATCACCTTCTGGTTTATTTCTTTATTTCCAAAATTCTAAAATATTCCAAAACTGACAAAAAATATTTTTGCGGATTTTTCGGAGTCCGTTTACTTACCGTATCACGTACCTCCTATTTTTAAGTATTCTGGAGCGTTCCAGAAGGTTTCTTTTATGTGTTCCTCCGGTGTCATGGTTTGGATAACATTGCTTTCAACGTTAATAGGCGTACCTGAGATATAATGCTTAATTCTTTGTCCATTGACAACCTTCGGGTTAGTACCTTCGGCGTTATTAATCTTGATAGCTCCAGAATGATAAACCTCTTCGATAATATATTGTCCTTCCCATTTTGAGAGAAGCTTTCCTGCAAAAAATCTTAAACGAGAGTTGAACAAAAGAACATAATCTCCTATTTTGAATTCCCGCTTTTGGATTCTTTTGTCATGCCATCTTTTTACTTTTTCTTTGAATAGCTTGGCATTTTCATACGCTTGGGTTCTCCATTCATCTAGTGAGCTAATATCAAATAGACTCTTCTCACCGGCAAGTTTGAAATCATAGTTAAGTTCTTTAATTGCCCAAAATGCTTTGTGTTCTAATTCTAGAGGCAAATGACAAGCTTTCCCATACACCATTTTATATGGAGACATACCCATAGGATTTTTATAAGCTGTTCTATAGGCCCAAAGTGCATCATCTAATTTCTTAGACCAATTCTTACGAGACCTATTGACAGTTTTTTGTAATATTAATTTTATTTCTCTATTGCTAAGTTCAACTTGACCACTAGATTGAGGATGATAGGGTGATGCAATTCTATGGTTAACATCATATTTAGCAAGCATCTTACGGAAAGCACCATGAATAAAATGTGAACCACCATCGGTCATTAAATATCTAGGGACTCCAAACCTCGGGAAGATAACCTCTTTAAGCATTTTAATGGAGGTGTGGTGATCAACACTACTAGTTGGAATAGCTTCTACCCACTTAGTGACATAATCAACCGCAACTAAAATATGAGTGTACCCGTTGGAGGAAGGAAAAGGCCCCATATCATCAAAACCCCAAACGTCAAATGGTTCAACAACAAGTGAATAATTCATGGGCATTTCCTGACGCTTACCGATATTACCAATTCTCTGACATTCATCACAAGACAAGACAAACTTACGGGCATCCTTGAAGAGAGTAGGCCAATAAAAACCAGATTCTAATACCTTATGAGCAGTTCTATATCCCGCATGATGTCTGATAACCCACAAGTGTAGGGGATCGTTTGCAGCCTTTTTCGATAAGTAAGAGTGTCGAACCCAACGAGGAGCTAAAGGTAGAACAAATATTCCCTCAAGTTATATCGACCGCCGATACAACTCTACGCACGCTAATGCTTGCTTTACCTAGAACAAGTATGAAACTACTTTGTAGGTGATAGAATAGTTTGCACGAATAACACTAGAAGTACTTAGCGGGAATAAAATTAAGAGTAAAAAGCAAGATAATAAAAGTTAGTTGTTTAGTAGAAAGCTTTTGTCAAACAAGAAGGTTATTTGTCCCTAGGCAATTGATAACTAGACCGGTAATCATTCTTGCAATTTTATATGAGGGAGAAGCATGAGCTAACATACTTTCTCTACTTGGATCATATGCACTTATGATTGGAACTCTAGCAAGCATCCGCAACTACTAAAGATCATTAAGGTAAAACCCAACCATAGCATTAAGTATCAAGTCCTCTTTACTCCCATATGCAACAACCCACCTACTCGGGTCTGTGTATTCTGTCACTCACGCCACCCACCATAGGCAAATCATGAACACATTGCAACACCCTACAGCGAGGATCCCTCACGTTTGCGCGAGATGGAGGGCACTGTAGGACAGCACCATAATAAAATATACAATCATACCAACCACGATCATCAATTAGCCCATAGGACAAAGCGGATCTACTCGAACATCATAGGATAGCCATATATCATTGGGAAATAGTATATGGAGTTGAGCACCATGTTTAAGTAGAGATTACAGCGGGGAAAAGGGGAGTTACACCGCTGCATAGAGGGGGAGAAAGTTGGTGTTGACGGCGGCAAGATTGTTGATGTAGATCGCCGTCACGATGCTTGCCCCGACGGCGTTCTGGCGCCACCGGGAGAGAGGGGGAGAGAGCCCCCCTCCTTCTTCTTCTTCCTTGGCCTCCCCCCTAGATGGGAGGAGAGTTCCCCCTCTGGTCCATGGCCGCCATGGCGGCGGAGGGGCAGGAGTCCCTCCTAGATTGGATCTCCCTCTCTGTTCTCTTCTGTTTCACGTTCCTGTTTTCTGGCCGAAAACCGTTTCTTATATTCCCGAAGATCCGTAACTCCGACCGGGCTGAAATTTTGAGGGGATTTTTATCCAAAAATTATCTTCCTTGCGCCCGAAGGAGAGCTCCAACCGACTTACGAGCTGGGCACAACCCACCAAGGTGCGCCTGGGCCCTAGGGCGTGCCCTGGTGTCTCGTGGGGTCTATGGGCCTCCGTTTGTGTTGATTCCACTTCTCAAAATTCACAAATATTCCAAAAAAAATCTCTGTAAATTTTTATCGCGTTTGGACTTCGTTTGATATGGATATTCTGTGAAACAAAAAACATGCAACAAACAGGAACTGGCACTGGGCACTAGATCAATAGGTTAGTCCAATAAATCATATAAAATGTTGCCCAAAATATGTGAAAGTTGTATAATAATGGCATGAAACAATAAAAAATTATAGATACGATGGAGATGTATCGGTATCCCCAAGCTTAATTCCTGCTCGTCCTCGAGTAGGTAAATGATAAAAAAGATAATTTTTGATGTGGAATGCTACCTAACATATCTTGATCATATATCTAATCATTGCATGAATATTAAGACACAAGTGATTCAAAGCAATAGTCTAGTTTTGACATAAAGACATTAATATTCAGGCATCCCAACAAACAATCATGTCTTTCAAAATATCAAGGCTAGAGAACGCTATCCCTACAAAATCATATAGCCTTGTCATGCTCTGTCTTCTTAACACAAAGTATAAATCATGTACTACCCCAGTGTCAGCCAAGCAATTGGTTCATACTTTTTAACGCGCTTCATCATTTTCAACTCTCACGCAATACATGAGCGCAAGCCATGGATATAGCACTATGGGTCGAATAGAATATGGTGGTAGGTTTCAAAGGGGTAAAAGTAGAGAAGAAAGTCTCGCATCAACTTAGCGTATCAACGGGCTATGGAGATGCCCATCAATAGATATCAACGCGAGGAGTAGGGATTGCCATGCAATGGATGCACTAAGAGCTATAAGTGTATGAAAGCTCAATATGAAACTAAGTGGGTATGCATCTAACTCTATATGAAAAATTCCCACTAGTATATGAAAGTGACAACACATGAGACTCTCTATATGAAAAACATGGTGCTACTTTGAAGCACAAGTGTGGAATTAGCATGCCCCTATTCCTTCTTCTTTCATTTTTTTTCTTTCTTTTCTTTTTTTTTCTTTTTTTCTATTTTTTTTTCTATTTTTTCTATTTTTTCTTTCTTTGTCCGGAGCCTCATCCCGACTTGTGGGGGATTCATAGTTTCCATCATCCTTTCATCACTGGGGCATGCTCTAATAATGAATAATAATGATCATCACACTTCTATTTACTTACAACTCAATTATTACAACGATAGTAGAACAAAGTATGACTCTATATGAATGCAATGATCTAGCGTAGCAAAGATATCAAAAAACGGACAAGCCATGAAAACATCATGCTATCTATCTTACGATCATGTAATGCAATATGATAATGAATGCTCAAGTCATCAAAACGGAGGCGGTGGAAGTTGCATGGCAATATATCTCGGAATGGCTATGGAAATGCCATAATAGGTAGGTATGGTGGCTGTTTTGAGGAAGATATAATAAGTCTTATGTGTGATAGAGCGTATCATATCACGGGGTTTGGATGCACCGGCGAAGTTTGCACCGACTCTCGAGATGAGAAAGGGCAATGCACGGTACCGTAGAGGCTAGCAAATTGCGGAAAGGTAAGAGTGCGTATAATCCATGGACTCACATTAGTAATAAAGAACTCACATACTTATTGCAAAAGTTTTATTAGCTCTCTCGAAGCAAAGTATTACTACACATGCTCCTAGGGGGGAGGTTGGTAGGAGTTAACCATCGCGCGCCCCCGACCTTCACACAAAGATAGACAATCAAGGATAAATTGTGCTCCAACTTCCTAGCATAACGGGAGACTATACGTGCATGCTTCGGGAATCACAAACCTTAACACCATTATCTTACTAAACACGATCATCCACTAGTACCTCCCACATATTATCATCTCTATATCTCAAAACTATTGCAAGGAATCAAACATATCATATTCAGTGATCCCTAAGTTTTATGTAGGATTTTATGACTAACCATGTGAATGACCAATTCCTGTTGACTCTCTAAATAGATATAAGTGAAGCAAGAGAGTTTAATTCTTTCTACAAAAGACCATGCTCTAATAAATATAAGTGAAGCAAAAGAGCATTCTATGAATAACGGTTTTCTATGTGAAGAGAAACAGGCAATCCAAACATCAAATGATATTAGTGAAGCACATGAAGCATTCTATAAAATCATACTCAAAAGATATAAGTGAAGTGCAATGAGCATTCTATAAATCAACCATGGACTATCTCATACCAGCATGGTGCATAAAATAAAAGTGAAAACTAAACACAAAAGACGCTCCAAGATTTACGCATATCATGTGATGAATAAAAATATAGCTCCAAGTGACATACCGATGATTTGGAATAAAAGAGGGGATGCCTTCCCGGGGCATCCCCAAGCTTAGACGCTTGAGTCTTCCTAGAATATTACCTCGGGGTGCCTTGGGCATCCCCAAGCTTAAGCTCTTGTTGCTCCTTATTCCTTCTCATCGTGATAACACCCAAAACTTGAAAACTTCAATCACACAAAACTTAACAGAAAATTCGTGAGATCCGTTAGTACACATAACACCAAATCCCATCTTGTCTTTCCATAACATTATTGCATAATTATAATCTAACATTACCCACTGTATGCCATCACAATTCTATGGCTCCCAAGTCAATGGGGCTCAACACGAATTCAAACATGAGCACGCAAAGCAGCTATAACAACCATCTGTGAAAAATAGGACAGTCTGTAAAGATTTGTAGACACGTATACTTCTGTAGCTCAAACAATTCTGAAAAATTAGGGCGAGAGAAATGATTTGCATAACAGTACTGTGTAAAAATTTCAGAATTTTTGCACGCTCCAGTAAAATATGAAAATTCAAACACTACGGCAAAAGTTTCTGTTTTTGCACAGCACACATCAAACAAGCAATTCAAACATCCTAAAGGCAAATCTTGGCACATTATTTTTATAATACAATGGATTTGTACAAGGGTATAATTATTTTTGTTGGAAAAGTTTCTGTGATTCAAGATTCACAAAGTTTCCATGGGCATGAACAAAAGTTCAAGGCTAGCCCCCACTTCAACGATGCTCATCATCTCTTCTCACTTTCACCTTTCCTTTTGTGAAGTTTTAGGTTCCCCTCTATATTTTTATTGTTTTTAAACTTTATAAAGGCACACAACAGAAATAAATGACTCTCTAAAACTTCCAGGTTGTCTCCCTGGCAGCGCTTTCTTTAAAGCCATTAAGCTAGGCATAAAGTGCTCAAGTGATGGATCCACCCGGATCCCAAGGTATATCAAAGCCAATTTTAATTAACAATAATTTGTAATTTAGTAATGAGCACAAAGTGATATATATCATGTGATAATGAAGTCTAACTCTCTTCCTATGCATTGGCATGTCATACAAGAACAATTCATGCACATTAAGTAAAGGCCAATGCATAGTATAAACGGTTTCTTGCAATTTTATAGTATTGGAAACATAGAGAGGTGAAGATGTAGTTCCTCTCTCATAATAATTGCAAGTAGGAGTAGCAAGCACATGCATATTATATTCATCAAAATCATCATGTGTAGTAGCTAAACGCAACCCATCTATATAATCCTTAATAAGAGCAAACTTCTCCGATATAGTGTAGTGGGAGAATTCAAAAAGATAATAGGACTATCATGTGTGGGTGCAATAACAACAATTTCATGCTTAACATAAGGAACTATAGCAAGTTCATCTCCATAAGCATAATTTATATTGGCATCATGGCCACAAGCATAGCAAGCATCAAGTTCATCAAAAAGGGATATTTCAAATGAATCCAAGGGATCATAGCAATTATCATAGCAGTCATCATAGCATTCATCCTTCGGTAAGCACGAAGGGTAACTAAACAATGTATGAGTTGAAGAGTTACTCTCATTAGAAGGTGGGCACGGGTAGCTAATCCGCTCTTCCTCCTTTTGTTCTTCGCTCTCCTCCTCATCTTTTTCACCTAATGAGCTCACAATTTCAGCAACTTCTTCTTCCATAGGTCCCTGCAAAATATTAGTCTCTTGCAAGGCAGCGGAAATTCTTTTAATAAATTCAATAATATCAGCATTGCAATCATAATTCTCATAGCAATATTTAAGTATGGCAAGATTTTCAGATTCGTAAGAAACATCATCAAACTTTTCCATCAAAGAAGCAACTTCATAAGCACCTTTAAAAGCAACAAATTCTTCTATTCGTTCCACATCATAGTAATCATAAATACCTTTAGCATAAGAAGCTAAGGTTTCATTATCATTAAATTTGCATGAAAAGGGAAGGTGCGGAGCGTTCATCCTAGAGCAACAAGTAAAGTCATATCTCAAGCATAGCTCCCGAGCATACCAATGCAACATATGAATTTGATCCCATAACAATTTCCCTTTTTGAGTCAAGCGATAATCTCTAAAGTATTCACGTTGATCCAACATTACTCCCATTATCAAGTTGAATGGTGTCTTCTCAGGATTATCAAAGTAGTATTTAATACTTTGCACGTAACTAGCATCGAGGGTTTTAGGAGGTTCCCCATCTCCATGAGTAGCAAGTACCACTAATTTTTTTGGTGTTTCGTGTTCCATATCCATAACTAAAGATATAAAACAACTAATAACAGGAAATAAAAAGTACTTAGTGATAAAGCAAACAAGCACACACGAGAATATTCACCCCACGCTATTGCTCCCTGGCAACGGCGCCAGAAAAAGGTCTTGATAACCCACAAGTGTAGGGGATCGTTTGTAGCCTTTTTCGATAAGTAAGAGTGTCGAACCCAACTAGGAGCTAAAGGTAGAACAAATATTCCCTCAAGTTCTATCGACCACCGATACAACTCTACGCACGCTAATGCTTGCTTTACCTAGAACAAGTATGAAACTACTTTGTAGGTGATAGGATAGTTTGCACGAATAACACTAGAAGTACTTAGCGGGAATAAAACTACGAGTAAAAAGCAAGATAATAAAAGTTAGTTGTTTAGTAGAAAGCTTTTGTCACACAAGAAGGTTATTTGTCCCTAGGCAATTGATAACTAGACCGGTAATCATTCTTGCAATTTTATATGAGGGAGAGGCATGAGCTAACATACTTTCTCTACTTGGATCATATGCACTTATGATTGGAACTCTAGCAAGCATCCGCAACTACTAAAGACTAGTAGAACGCCCGTGCATTGCTACGGGCTACAATGCATGTAAATGAATCAAACAAATGATTAAGGTCACCTCCAATGTCAAAGCTCATTTTCTCTCTCATATGTTTCTGCGTGTTCGGCTGTTCGCACATCAAACGGACACCCAACAGGCTCCCCAAATTCAACCGTCTGGACAAAGCCCCCCCCCCCCCCCCCCGCGTGTTCGGCTGTTCGCACATCAAACGGACGCCCAACAGGCTCCCCAAATTCAACCATCTGGACACCCCCCCTAAATCCATTTCATATTCGAGACAGAAATGTGGTTGTCCGGTCTATGCGGCATGTTATCTCCAATGCATGGTCCCAAGTCCCAACACAAAAAACTCAATCCATGATGCACCCTTCCCTTTTCCTACCAGACCCTCCCGTTCAGTTTTCCGCCCTAGCGGGGAATTTCTTGACGGGGCCCACTTCTTTAAAACCGGATGATGCCCGCCTCATCTTCGTCATGGCATCCTCTCTCCCTTACGACGCACTTCCCCACAGACTTCCAAGGAGTCCCCCACCAACCGCCCCACTTCCAATCGGCTTTGGTTATTATAACTGCTTTTCTTTTCTGTCCCACCAAGACTACACATAAATGTGAAGAGAATCTAACTTACGGGAATATGTGTGATCATTATTCCATATACATAGTTAAGAGGAGAAACTACGAATACCACCTATAAATTTGTTACGTATAACAACTCTGCAGTGCAAGATAATCAAAGAGAATAATACTCACAGTGCAATCAGACACACAAAGTGAAAGTGGCAATCATAGTATTGAAAAGAATTTTCTATAAATACATTGAGAAAAAGCAGCGTCCATCCCTAAACATTCACAAAAGCCAAAAAAGAAAAACAACCGAACAATCGGTGTAATAATTGTGACAAAGGTGTATCGCTGGTTCCGTAGTTTTCCGGAATTATGACATAGAAATGCTTGACACAACTTGGTTTGATTTAATATAACCATCAGAGAGTGAGTGACGAACCTGCATGCTCTCCGCTCTCAGGTCCATGTCAGAACTTGCATGTGCCGCTACAAAACCGGGGCCAGCAAAACCTTCCAAATGAGGAGTCGAGGCAAATATGTGATCGATTGCGTGTCACAAGCTCAAGGTTTCTGGAAAGTGCTTGAATTATTCAGGGCATAATGACG
The DNA here is from genome assembly GCA_039707655.1 of Elymus sibiricus. NCBI lineage: Eukaryota > Viridiplantae > Streptophyta > Magnoliopsida > Poales > Poaceae > Elymus > Elymus sibiricus. The sequence continues at coordinate 364,800,856 of CM077663.1, read as the reverse complement.
GGGCCGGTCCTGATATCATATATATTTTGTGTACTCATGGATCGTCCGGTCACTACTGAACTTGGGGGAACCAGCTGTGTTGAGGATAGGCATTCTTGTCCATAGCTGCAGGTAGATACGGAACATAGGATGTACTATCTTAGCAAAAGGAGCAATGGAAACAGTGAAAGAACAAAACAGAATTACTGAAGAAAATAAGCTTGCGCTCACATTTTGGTTTAATGTGCTAATGTTCAGTGCAACAAAAATGGTCTGAAAAGGTCAATTCATAAATGTATCAAAGATAACAATGGAAATAATTGCAATATCTAGCTTCTTGTATGCGTACAAGTGACAGGAATATACAAACATATTTATCTTTGGGTTTCCAAAACCATTTCATTGCAATTACTCACTATACAATTTGGTTCTGACAAATGGTACATCGGAAGTTCCTTTCTAGTTCTGATATAGAGTAATAATTATGCATGAGGTGCTAGCTCCAGTAAAGTAACATAGGAAAATATTACGGGGTAATGATCTTGACTGATCTAGTATGTTTGGAGTTTGTTTTTCCAAAACAATTACAATACTTCCTAGCTTCATGGTATTAGAAGTTTACCAAACAAAAAATAAATAAATAATGTAAATTATTTGCAACGAAGATCATTCAGTTATAGTGGTGGAAGCCTTGGCAAGTTATAAATTCACCAATCACGTTGAGAGAATTGCCCAATACAAGAAATAATGATGAAAAAAAGGAAAATGAATGGTTAGGAATTGGGCCTAGAATAACTAACCTGTTGTTGACTGGACTGTAGTGAAGTTAATATGATCCTATTTGAAATCATTGATGACAAAGGTCCTGCAGGTCTTGTCGCTTGCAATTCATGTGCATCGCACGTGTATAGGACATTTGTACTTGTCATCATCCATGGCCTTCGTGGATTGTCAAAGCACAACCGACCACTGCTCTTTTATCATCCATGACCTTGTGGATCTCCACGGCCTGGACGGGGGAGAACAAAAAAGAATATCATGATGCAACGATCATTTATGGGATCGTCCATACATGAAGAATATAAGGATGCAAATGGTTTCCTCACCTAGTCCAAGATTCTTTTGACAATAAATAAACTTAAGGTATGGGATGGTCCATTTGTCCCCAAAATACTGAGATCCAACTTGATCCATTTTCTCTAAGAACTCAATCAGGCAAGTACTCGACATATTGAAGCATGAAAAAGATAAGCAGACACATGATGTTCTTACATGAACCATGTAGGATATGACACCAACACCAAATCCTTCAAGCAATCATCGCATGATGGTTCAGAGGCATAAAGTTCAGACAACCAAACATAGTTTCCTGTAAAACATAGGCCGACATGCATCAACTTCAGAAGCAGCAAATGGTGAAACTAAGCATTTGAAAAATGCACAGTCATACTTATGCGAAGGAGATGGCAAGACATAAAATGATGTTAGGAATAGCAGCAACCATCCCTATCAGTGATGGGAAAATCAACGAGTAAGCTTGTTGGAGCTAATGGTAAGATCAATAGTTCGGTTAACTACTGAAACATTGTAAAAATAGAACCAAAATTTAAGTTTGACTCAACAATAAATCTCCACCCACACATTTCTTCCACTCTGAATCATTGATTACCATACCAATGACAAAACCAAGTGCTGGATCATGAACCCCATAAGGTCAAATGACAGTGCATCAAATTGTGAAAGCAAGACAGGAATTCTGGATAAAATACTTTCACGTTGATCTGGAAAATCCATCCACTTTTTCCATTCCAACCACACTTTATCTTATAGTATTACATTGCTATTGGTTGTAGGGAACTGTCAATTAACACAACACTGACGATACCCTTCTTAACTATGAGGCCACAAGCAGAAAAGTAATCCATCTCGCAGCAATATACTACTCATATATAACAACAACTGCACAGGGGAAGGCAAGCATGTCAAAGAAAAAAAACACCCCTTTGCAGCGAATGCCCTTGGCCATCTGGCCGCTAGCCATGGCCCCGACCATGAGGTCTACGGCAAACCTCCGCTTCTTCTTTGAGGCAGAGACCAGCGCAACCTAGTGAGCCTCCTATTGGGGAATGTTGCATGGGAAACAAAATTTTTCCTACGCACACGCAAGATCTATCCATGGTAATGAGCATCTACAAGAGGGAGAGTGGATCTACGTACCCTGGTAGATCGCTAAGCGGGAAGCGTTAAGAAACGCGGTTGATGTAGTCGAATGTATTCGCGATCCAAATCGTAAGCCGTCCCGCGATCCAATCACGATCCGTCCCGCGATCCAATCACGGTCCTTCCGATCTAGCGCCGAACGAACGACACCTCCGCGTTCAGCACACGTACAGCTCGATGACGATCTCCACCTCCTTGATCCAGCAAGCGAGGGTGGAGAGGTAGATGAGTTCTCCGCCAGCACAACGGCATGGTGGCGGTGGTGGTGGAGCTGTCCCGGCAGGACTTCGCCAAGCACGACCGAGACGATCTAGTGGAGAACAGATCTAGAGGGAGAGAGAGGCAGCCGTGGCTTTTCAGGTGGGGGACTGCCCTCAAAATCCCTCAATATATATAGGAGGAAAGGGAGGGGGAGGCAGCCCTAGCCCCTCCAACAAGGAGGGGTTCAGCCGAACTAGGGGAGGAGTCCACCTCCCACAAGGGAGGCGGACTCCTAGTAGGACTCCTCCCTACTTGGCCCCTCTCCCACCTCCTTGCGCATGGGCCCTTAGGGGCTGGTTGCCCAGCCCACCAGGGGCTGGTGCACCACCTCCTAGGACCATGTAGCCCCTGGGGTGAGTGGGCCCCTCCCGGTGGACCCCCGGAACCCTCCCGACACTCCCGGTACATTACCAGAAATACTCGAAACTTTTTCGGTGACCAAAATGGGACTTCCTATATATCAATCTTTACCTCCGGACCATTCCGGATCTCCTCGTGGCGGCTGGGATGTCATCCGGGACTCCGAACAACCTTCGGTCACCAACATACAAAACTCAATACAACCAAAACATCATCGAACGTTAAGTGTGCAACCCTACGGGTTCGAGAACTATGTAGACATGACCGAGACACCTCTACGGTCAATAACCAATAGAGGGACCTGGATGCCCATATTGGTTCCTACATATTCTATGAAGATCTTTATCGGTTGAACCTCTATGTCAAGGATTCAGCTAATCTCGTATGCAGTTCCCTTTGTTCTTCGGTATGTTACTTGCCCGAGATTCGATCGTCGGTATCTATATACCTAGTTCAATCTCGTTACCGGCAAGTCTCTTTACTCGTTCCGTAATACAAGATCCCGTGGCTAACTCTTTAGTCACTTTGCTTGCAAGGCTCATTGTGATGTTGTATTACCGAGTGGGCCCTGAGATACCTCTCCGTCACACGGAGTAACAAATCCCAGTCTTGATCCATGCCAACTCAACAGACACCCTCGGAGATACCTGCAGAGCATCTTTATAGTCACCCAGTTATGTTGCAACGTTTGATACACACAAGGTACTCCTCCGGTGTCAGTGAGTTGCATGATCTCATGGTCAGAGGAATAGATACTTTGACATGCAGAAACAATAGCAATAAACTGACACGATCATATGCTACGTTCATAGTTTGGGTCTTGTCCATCACATCATTCTCCTAATGATGTGATACCGTTATCAAATGACATCTCATGTCTATGGCTAGGAAACCTTTACCATCTTTGATCAACGAGCTAGTCTATTAGAGGCATACTAGGGACACGGTGTTGTCTATGTACCCACACATGTATTTGAGTTTCCAATCAATACAATTATAGCATGGATAATAAACTATTATCATGAACAAGGAAATATAATAATAAGCATTTTATTATTGCCTCTAGGGAATATTTCCAACACCGCCACCCTAGAGCTTGTTTGCCGGAGGGCTACCCGGTGAAGCTGCCGCCGCTGGCAGGGGCAACAGTGGCGGGCGCCGCCAAGCCGCTTGCTCCCGCGTCGGGGGCATCCAGATGTGCGGAGCAACCGCTGGTGTCCGCGAGGACCAGTGCACCTCCGCCGCGGTCTATAGCTACGGCGCGGGCGTTGCATCGTCGCCACGCCACCTCAAGGGTGCCTTCGCATGGGTTGTGGTCGTCGTGGCCGAGCTGAGCGCGCGCCGCCTTGAACGGGCGACATACCTCTCACGATTGGTGGTGGAGATCGGGCGCGAATGGGGCGGTGATACATCTCCATCATATCTACTTTTCCAAACTCTTTTGCCCTTGTTTTGGACTCTAATTTGCATGATTTGAATGGAACTAACCCGGACTGACGCTGTTTTCAGCAGAATTGCCTTGGTGTTATTTTTGTGCAGAAATAAAAGTTCTCGGATTGACCTGAAAATATACGGAGAATATTTTTGGAATTAATAAAAAATACTGGCAAAAGAATCAACCGGAGGGGGTCCACCCATTGGCCACAAGCCAGGGGGCGCCCCCCTAGGGCGCGCCCTAGTGGCTTGTGGGCCCCCTGCAGCTCCTCCGACCTCAACTCCAACTCCATATAACCCTATTTGGGGAGAAAAAAATCAGAGAGAAGAGTTCATCGTGTTTCACGATACGGAGCCGCCGCCACCTCCTGTTCTTCCTCGGGAGGGCAGATCTAGGGTCCGTTTTGGGCTCCGGAGAGGGGAAATCGATGCCGTCGTCATCACCAACCATCCTTCATCACCAATTTCATGATGCTCTCCGCCGTTCGTGAGTAATTCCATCGTAGGCTTGCTGGACGGTGATGGGTTGGATGAGATTTAGCATGTAATCAAGTTAGTTTTGTTAGGGTTTGATCCCTAGTATCCACTATGTTCTGAGATTGATGTTGCTATGACTTTGCTATGCTTAATGCTTGTCACTAGGGCCCGAGTGCCATGATTTCAGATCTAAACCTATTATGTTTTCATGAATATATATGTGTTCTTGATCCTATCTTGCAAGTTGTAGACACCTATTATGAGTTATGATCCGCATCCCCAGGGTGACAATAACTGGGATTCTTTCCGGTGATTACCGTAGTTTGAGGAGTTCATGTATTCACTAAGTGCTAATGCTTTGGTCCGGCTCTCTATTAAAAGGAGGCCTTAATATCCCTTAGTTTCCATTAGGACCCCGCTGCCACGGGAGGGTAGGACAAAAGATGTCATGCAAGTTCTTTTCCATAAGCACGTATGACTATATATGGAATACATGCCTACATTATATTGATGAAGTGGAGCTAGTTCTGTGTCACCCTATGTTATAACCGTTGCATGATGAATGCCATTCGACATAATTATCTATCACTAATCCGTTGCCTACGAGCTTTTCACATATTGATCTTTGCTAAGTTACTTTTCCGTTGCTACTGTTACAATCACTACAAAACCGCTACTGTTACTTTTGCCATCGTTACCGTTACTTCCATACTACTTTGCTACTAAATACTTTGCTGTAGATATTAAGTCTTTCAGGTGTGGTTGAATTGACAACTCAGCTGCTAATACTCGAGAATATTCTTTGGCTCCCCTTGTGTCGAATCAATAAAGTTGGGTTGAATACTCTACCCTCGAAAACTGTTGCGATCCCCTATACTTGTGGGTTATCAAGACCTTTTTCTGGCGCCGTTGCCGGGGAGCATAGCTCTATTCTCTAAGTCACTTGGGATTTATATCTGTTGATCACTATGAAGAATCTGAAGGACCCAAAAACCAAGATCTATCCCTCTACTACGAGGGGGGGGGGGGGTAAGGAACTGCCATCTAGCTCTGCACTTGATTCACCTTCTGTTATGAGTAAAATTGCGACACCACCACCTGCTATTGATTCTGATATGTCACAAGTAATTGATGATGCCACTTATGCTATGCATGATGCTTATGATGATACTTTGCTTGATAATACTGTGCCACTGGGTGAATTTCTTGATGAACAAATTGCTAGAGTCAATGCTGAAACTGATGATATTTCTGAAACTGATGAAATTATTGAAACTGAACACTATGAGACACCTGCTAGACCTAGCTCTCCTAGATATGAATTGCCTAATATACCTAATGGTTATGTTATGGAAGGAGAGGTAGCTAGGGACTTTCTTGTTTGTAAGGATAGAGATGATCTTAAGAAATTACTATGCAAGTGGAAGGAAAAATCTTTGAATGCTAGAATGCAATACGATCCTAAGTTTGCTACTTCACCTATCTTTGTTACTGATAAGGATTATGAATTCTCTGTCGATCCTGAGTTAATTACTTTGGTTGAATCTGATCCTTTCCACGGTTATGAATCTAAAACTGTTGTGGCACATCTTACCAAATTGAATGATATAGCCACCCTATTTACTCATGAGGAAAAAATTCGTTATTACTATATTCTTAAGTTGTTTCCTTTCTCATTAAAGGGTGATGCTAAGATATGGTTTAATTCTCTTGCTCCTGGTTGTGTGCGTAGCCCCCAGGATATGATATATTACTTCTCTGAAAAATATTTTCCTGTCCATAAGAAACAAGCTGCCTTGCAGGAAATATTTAACTTTGTGCAAATTGAAAAAGAGAGTCTCCCACAAGCTTGGGGGAGGCTTCTCCAATTACTTAATGCTTTGTCTGATCATCCTCTCAAGAAAAACGAAATACTTGATATCTTTTATAATGGACTAACCGATGCTTCTAGGGACCACCTAGATAGTTGTGCTGGTTGTGTTTTCAGGGAACAAACTGTTGAACAAGCTGAACTACTATTGAATAATATATTGAGCAATGATAATGATTGGACTATTCCCAAACCACCTCCAAAGCCAACTCCGAAGAAAAGAGGTATTCTATTTCTCAGTCCTGAAGATATGCAAGAGGCAAAGAAATCTATGAAAAAAAAGGTATTAAAGCTGAAGATGTTAAGAATCTACCACCTATTGAAGAAATACATGGTCTTGATAACCCGACACAGGTAGTAGAGGTAAATTCTCTCCGTAGATTTGATGAAGGTGATATTCCTTATAATAAGTCTGCTAGCCAATGCTTGGATGAGTTTGATAACTTTATTGTTAAGCAAGAAAATTTCAATGCTTATGTTAGTAGACAATTGAAACATAATGCTTACATGCTTGATCGCTTAGGTGATTATATGAGTAGAACTATCAATGATCTTAAGCTTATTAGTAAACATGCTTCCATGGTAACTACTCAAGTAGAACAAGTACTTAAGGCACAAAATGATTTGCTTAATGAGATGAATGGTAAGAACAATGATCATTCTGTTAGAGTTGTGACTAGAGGTGGTAAAATGACTCAAGAACCTTTGTATCCTGAGGGCCATCCTAAGAGAATTGAGCAAGATTCTCAGAGAATTAATACTGATGCACCTAGTCGTCCCAGTAATAAAAGGAAAAAGAATGATGATAGGACTTTGCATGCTGCTAGTGAACCTGTTATAGATACACATGAAAACCCAAATGATATTTCTATTTCTGATGCCGAGACACAATCTGGTAATGAACATGAGCCTAGTGATAATATTAATGATGATGTTCATGTTGATGCTCAACCTAGTAATGATAATGATGTGGAGATTGAACCTGCTGTTGATCTTGATAACCCACAACCTAGGAATAAAAGATATGATAAAAGAGACTTCGTTGCTAGGAAGCATGGTAAAGAAAGAGAACCTTGGGTTCAGAAACCCATGCCCTTTCCTCCTAAGCCATCCAAGAAAAAGGATGATGAGGATTTTGAGCGCTTTGTTGAAATGCTTAGACCTGTCTTTTTGCGTATGCGTTTGACTGATATTCTGAAAATGTCTCCTTATGCTAAGTATATGAAAGATATTGTGACAAATAAAAGAAAGATACCGGAAGCTGAAATTTCCACCATGCTTGCTAATTATACTTTTAAGGGTGGAGTACCAAAGAAATTAGGAGATCCCGGAGTACCTACTATACCATGCTCCATTAAAAGAAACTATGTTAAAACCGCTTTATGTGACCTTGGAGCTGGTGTTAGTGTTATGCCTTTCTCTTTGTATCGTAGACTTGATTTGAATAAGTTGAGACCTACTGAAATCTCTTTGCAAATGGCTGATAAATCAACTGCTTTACCCATCGGTATTTGTGAAGATGTGCCTGTCGTAGTTGCAAATGTTACTATCCTAACGGACTTTGTTATTCTTGATATTCCCGAGGACGACAGTATGTCGATCATCCTTGGTAGACCTTTTTTGAATACTGCAGGGGCTGTTATTGATTGCAACAAGGGCAATGTCACTTTTCATGTTAATGGTAATGAGCATACGGTACACTTTCCGAAGAAACAACCTCAAGTTCATAGTATCAACTCCATTGGAAAAATTTCAACGATTATTATTGGAGATTTTGAATTCCTCTCCCTACTGCAAAAAAGAAATATGATATACTTATTGTTGGGGACATGCATATCCCCATTGAGGTAACCTAGTGTTATTCGAAAATTCTCCGGTTCCGTGTCATTCGAAAAAAAGTTTGTTAATAAGACTTGATCAACCTTATTGATGGATTCTTTTGGACGGGCATGAGATGGATGAATTTAGAAAGCACAACCTTCTATACCCAACTCTTACTTTCTGTTATTTAGATTTAAATTAAGCAAAAATACTATTATACTTCTGTTTTCTGAATTATCCGTGCAATAAAAAATGACCTGAAAATAAAAGTTCTCCAAATGCCCTGAAAATGTAGTATGAATTTTTCTGGAATATTTAAGAATTTCTGGCACTGAGAACACATCAGGGGGCTGCACCATTGGGCCACAAGCCTACAGGGCGCGCCCCCCTGTCTTGTGGGTCCCATGTAGGCCCCCCTCACTTATTCCAGCACCCATCCACTTCGTCTTCCTCCAGAAAAAATCCCACCATTGCTCAAGCCCGTGTTCTAGCTCATGTTGCTGCCATTTTCGATCTCCTTGTGCAAAGCTCCATTTGCAAAACTGTTTTGGGGGATTGTTCTTCGGTATGTGACTCCTCCAATGGTCCAATTAGTTTTTGTTCTAGTGCTTTATATATTGCAATTTTTTGCTGCTGTGGTGACCTTGTTCTTGAGCTTTCATGTCAAATTTGTATGGCCCCAAGTAGTTTTGATGCATGATATAGCCTCTAGGCACTTGTGGGAGTAGTTGCTATAAGTTTTGTTGAGTTTTGTTCACCTTTATTGTGAGTCACTAAAATTTTTAGAAATTTTTCAGAGAAAGAAAGATGTTGAGGAGAACATACCAAGGTGGTCCCTCGAGCATGAAGGCCTTGAGAATCGCGATACGTGAGCCCGACTTTGAACCACCGAGGGAACCTCAAGTGCGGCCTTGTGAATGGCTGTCGGATCAATTCATGGTTCATGCCGGTTTCAAAGAAGAATTTCACGCGTACATACGAAATGCTGGCCTTGAAGATTTCGTTTCAGACCAATGCAAGCAATATTATCAACTCACTGATTCCTTCGTGCGGAGGTTTGAATTTTCATCCAGGCGTAATACGCATTCTGTTCTATTTAATCTTTATGATGAATCTTATACTATAGACCTAGAAGATTTTAACCGTGCATGCAAAATTCCATAATGGGGCAGCTATAGTGATCCTCACAAAACTGAATATGGTGATTTCCTTGCTAACATCACTGTGGGAGAAACTAGAAACATTACACAGGCTACCTTGGGGAGCATTCACTTTCCTGCTATACATTATTTCGCTCTCTTCATAGGTAGATGTATTAACGGTAAACATGATCATAGCCACCTTTGCGTACCTGATCTTAGTATTCTTAAGAGTGTGGTAATGGGTGATAGACGATATAACTTGGGGGCTATCATTGCTAGGAGACTACATAAAAATGCTAAGGATGGAGATTTCTTTGGCGGGATTTATGCCACCCGTGTAGCTAATTATCTTGGGGTACCCATAAGGGGGAATGATATTGAGTTACCACCTGCTTTTCTTGATTATGAGGCTATGGTGTGCTACCAGTTTCTTGAGAGGAACGAACAGTCCTTCCTGTACCGACTAATTTTTTATAGACAGCGTGTTGTCCATATTACCCTTCCTGCTCCTGCCTTCTTTAACTTTCAGGAAAAACGGAGACACTTTATAACCAGAGAGGAGGCAAACGAGTACGAGAGAGAGGCGGAAGCCGCTCGCCTCCGCGCTGCAGCAGTTCAGGCGGTAGCTGCCGCATCCCAGTACAACCCCAACTATGACTTTGGATATTATCCGGGCCAGCCATGGCCCTAGACCAACTTAGGCCAAAACCCTAAGCTTGAGGGAGTACATATTTCTCACCGACATTACATTCATGTTCACACACTCATCTTAGTAGTCGGTGTTTATACTTTTTCATTGAATCATCCATGGTATTTTATTTTTTCTTTCCGCTTTCTTCTTGTGTGCTTAATTAACCTTGAGAAAAATCAAAAAAAAATAGTTCTAGCTTTACCTCCTAGTTTGTTTAGTTGTAGCATTAAAAGAAAACCCAAAAAGATTTCTCATTCTTATTTTGCTTGTTGGGAGCTTTCCCGTGCAAATAGTTTTTCTCGTTCTTGTTTTGAAATTTCTTTTCTTTGGGTCGTAAGGAGAAGACCACAATGGAAATGTTGAGTGGCTCTCATATGCATTATTGTTTATCTTACAGAGAGCCCATATTACCTTGCCTTCTCCTTTGAGTTATTGTTTGCAGATTCCAGCTTAGTCCAATGCACGTGCACTCTTATTATTATTTACACCGTTCGGTCGTGCAAGTGAAAGGCAATAATGTCGATATATGATGAAGTGATTGAGATGGAGAAAAGCTGGTACGAACTCGACCTATTTTGTTTTTGTAAATATGATTAGCTCATCGGTCTGAATTCAGCTCATTATGGATGAAACATGTTTGCAATGACAATTAGATATTATAGTTACTCATGCCATGCTTAATTAGCTAAGAGTGTATAATGGTTTGTCTTGAGTGCCAACATGCATTTTAAAATGGTTGTGATGTAGTATGATAGAATGGTATCCTCCTCTGAATGATTCAAGTGGCTTGACTTGGCACATGTTCACGCATGTAGTTGAAACAAAATCAACATAGCCTCCACGATATTTATGTTCATGGTGATTTATATCCTACTCATGCTTGCATTCAATGTTGGTTAATCTCAATGCATGTTTATGACTGTTGTCGCTCTCTAGTTGGTCGCTTCCCAGTCTCTTGCTAGCCTTCACCTGTACTAAGCGGGAATACTGCTTGTGCATCCATTTCCATAAACCCAAAGTTGTTCCATATGAGTCCACCATACCTACCTATATGCGGTATTTACCTGCCGTTCCAAGTAAATTTGCATGTGCCAAACTCTAAACCTTCAAATAATATTCTGTTTTGTATGCCCGAATCGCTCATATAGTGACTAGGGGCTGTCAGTATCTTCCATGCTAGGTGGGTTATTCTCATGATATGTGTTGAGTCACTATCATTCACGAGAAAGTGGCTGGTATTCGGGATGCCCAGTTCCATGCTCAAAATTCAAATCAAAATATAATGAAACAAAACTCCCCCAGGATTGTTGTTTGTATGGATGGTACCCGTGGATTCGGCTCGCCGTGGAGTGTGATTGATTGGTGGAGGGGGAGTAAAAACTTTACCATTCTGTTTGGGAACCGCCTATAATGTATCTAGCATGGAAGATACCGAGATCTCTCGGTTGTTATGTTGACAATGAAAGCATACCGCTCAAAATTATTATTCATCCCTGTTTTAAAAGCTCGAGCTCTGGCACCTCTATGAATCAATGCTTCCCTCTGCGAAGGGCCTATCTATTTTACTTTACTGTTGAGTCATCCTCCTCTTATAAAAAGCACCGGTTAGAGAGCACCACCGTCATTTGTATGCTTTGTTATTAATTGATATTGAGTAGGACTGTGACTGGATCTCTTTTACCATGAATTACAATGTCTAGTCAGTCCTTGTTCTTCAGAGGTGCTCTGCATTTATGTTTTGCGGTCTCAGAAAGGGCTAGCGAGATACCATTATATCATATTGTATCATGATTGTTTTGATAAAATTGTTGTGATCCGAGATTTATTATTATTGCTCGCTAGTTGATTATGCCATTGATATGAGTAAATGTGAGACCTAAATGTTATTGTTAATGTGGTTAGTCTATAATCTTTGCTGAAAACCTGAACATCAGTTAGACATATTTACAACAACAAGATCAAACAGAGTTTGTAAAAGTTTTTCTTTGTCACTTTCAGTTTGTCAACTGAATTGCTCGAGGACAAGCAATGGGTTAAGCTTGGGGGAGTTGATACGTCTCCATCGTATCTACTTTTCCAAACTCTTTTGCCCTTGTTTTGGACTCTAATTTGCATGATTTGAATGGAACTAACCCGGACTGACGCTGTTTTCAGCAGAATTGCCTTGGTGTTATTTTTGTGCAGAAATAAAAGTTCTCGGATTGACCTAAAAATTTATGGAGAATATTTTTGGAATTAATAAAAAATACTGGCGAAAGAATCAACCGGAGGGGGTCCACCCATTGGCCACTAGCCAGGGGGGCGCCCCCCCCCCTAGGGCGTGCCCTGGTGGCTTGTGGGCCCCCTACAGCTCCTCCGACCTCAACTCCAACTCCATATAACCCTATTCGGGGAGAAAAAAATCAGACAGAAGAGTTCATCGCGTTCCACGATACGGAGCCGCCGCCACCTCCTGTTCTTCCTCGGGAGGGCAGATCTGGGGTCCGTTTTGGGCTCCGGAGAGGGGAAATCGACGCAGTTGTCATCACCAACCATCCTTCATCACTAATTTCATGATGCTCTCCGCCGTTCGTGAGTAATTCCATCGTAGGTTTGCTGGACGATGATGGGTTGGATGAGATTTAGCATGTAATCGAGTTAGTTTTGTTAGGGTTTGATCCCTAGTATCCACTATGTTCTGAGATTGATGTTGCTATGACTTTGCTATGCTTAATGCTTGTCACTAGGGCCCGAGTGCCATGATTTCAGATCTGAACCTATTATGTTTTCATGAATATATATGTGTTCTTGATCCTATCTTGCAAGTTGTAGACACCTATTACGAGTTATGATCCGCATCCCCCAGGGTGAAAATAACTGGGATTCTTTCCGGTGATTACCGTAGTTTGAGGAGTTCATGTATTCACTAAGTGCTAATGCTTTGGTCCGGCTCTCTATTAAAAGGAGGCCTTAATATCCCTTAGTTTCCATTAGGACCCCGCTGCCACGGGAGGGTAGGACAAAAGATGCCATGCAAGTTCTTTTCCATAAGCACGTATGACTATATATGGAATACATGCCTACATTATATTGATGAATTGGAGCTAGTTCTGTGTCACCCTATGTTATAACCGTTGCATGATGAATGCCATCCGACATAATTATCCATCACTGATCCGTTACCTACGAGCTTTTCACATATTGATCTTTGCTAAGTTACTTTTCCGTTGTTACTGTTACAATCACTACAAAACCGCTACTGTTACTTTTGCCATCGTTACCGTTACTTCCATACTACTTTGCTACTAAATACTTTGCTACTAAATACTTTGCTACATATATTAAGTCTTTCAGGTGTGGTTGAATTGACAACTCAGCTGCTAATACTCGAGAATATTCTTTGGCTCCCCTTGTGTCGAATCAATAAATTTGGGTTGAATGCTCTACCCTCGAAAACTGTTGCGATCCCCTATACTTGTGGGTTATCAGGCGGCACAACTCTAAGGCAGATGGAGGCATGGGGAATCGGAGGTTCGGAGGCACCGTCTGCAGCGGCGGCCACCTAGGGTTACGCCATGGGAAGAAGTTGGCTTGATCGTGTGTGGGTAGGAGGAAAGTCGGGAGATGCGTTGGATAGATGGACGGATAAAAACCTTTGGGAGGAAAGAAAACCGGTGGGAGTGAACAAAAAAACGGTGGGCGCGAGGCCAGCGTAGAAAAAATCGCTAGTGGCGGCTGGGATGTCGATCGATGGGCTAAATAAAATCGATGGGAGGGGGATCGGTGGGTACGAACGATACCACGTACGAACTCTACAATTAGGACTAGAGATCATTAAGGTAAAACCCAACCATAGCATTAAGTATCAAGTGCTCTTTACTCCCTTATGCAACAACCCACCTACTCGGGTCTGTGTATTCTGTCACTCACGCCACCCACCATAGGCAAATCATGAACACATTGCAACACCCTATAGCAAGGATCCCTCACGTTTGCGCGAGACGGAGGGCACCGTAGGACAACACCATAATAAAATATACAATCATACCAACCACGATCATCAATTAGCCCATAGGACAAAGCGGATCTACTCAAACATCATAGGATAGCCATATATCATTGGGAAATAGTATATGGAGTTGAGCACCATGTTTAAGTAGAGATTACAGCGGGGAAAAGGGAAGTTACACCGCTGCATAGAGGGGGAGTGTAGGACCGAAAGTATGTCTAGAGGGGGGGGGGTGATTAGACTACTTGACCAAATAAAAATTCTACCTTTTCCCAATTTTAAGTGTTGGCAGATTTTAGCAATGATAGCAAGTCAAGCACACCCTACACATGCATGTCTAAGAGTATAGCAGGGGAAAGTAACAACAAGCATGTATAGTAGAGGGTAGGAAGGAAGATCAAACACAATTTGTAGACACGAAGATTTTTCCCGTGGTTCCGATAGGTGGTGCTATCGTATGTCCACGTTTATGGAGTCTTCAACCCACGGAGGGTAATGGCCGCGAGAGTCCACGGAGGGCTCCACCCATAAGGGTCCACGAAGTAGCAACCTTGACTATTCCATAACGGCTTTCGTCCACGAAGGACTAGCCTCACTATGGATAGATCTTCACGAAGTAGGCGATCTCCTTGCCCGTACAAACTTCTTGGTTCAACTCCACAACACGAAGTAGGAGGCTCCCAAGCGACACCTAACCAATCTAGGAGGCACCACCCTCCTAAAGGTAATAGGCTCGGCAATGTCGATGAACTCCTTGCTCTTGTGCTTCAAGATGATAGACTCCTCAACACACAATCACTCTCTCACAGATTTGGCTATGGTGGAAGAGATTGAATTGGTGGAAAGCAGCTTGGGGAGGCTAGAGATAAGGATTCATATGGATGGAGTGGAATGGCTTGATCTCAACACAAGGGTAGGTGGCTCTCTCTTAGAAAATTGGATGGGGCAAGTATGGAATAGTTCTGAGTGCTTCTTTTGCGAGTGGGTGGTGGTGAAGGGGTATATATAGACATCCCCAAAAATCCAACCGTTACACCTAAAGTGACCAACTCGGTGACACCGATGTGTGAATCTCGGTGATACCGAAGTGACCAAAAGGTGACAACTTTTGAATCTCGGTGAGACCGATATATAATTCTCGGCGGTACCGATTAGGTAACCAACGGTCAGATTGCGCAACTCGGTGACGCCGATCCAACAAACTCGGTGGTACCGATTTTGTGAATTGAGGTAACAGAAAGTTGGCAACCCAAACTCGGTGGCACCGAAGTGGAATCGGTTGCACCGATGTGCTAGGGTTTGGCATGGGTCTGTCTGAGTTTGGGAATCGGTGGCACCGAGTGGAAAATGTTGGTTGCACCGATTTTGGATATTTGACTTTGGACAGACTTTTTGTGGAAGAGTTTGTGGGTGTTTTTGGTGACTATCTCTTGTGCACGTGGAGCATCTTGTTCACCAACAGTACCTTACCCCCTTTTAATAGTATTGGCTTTCCTATGGACTCAAAGTGATTTCTCAGAAAGTAAAATGTAGAGTCCTCTTGCTTGAAGCTTTGCCAATCCCTTTCCTTGCATCTTGGGGTATCTCCACAATCCTTTTGCCATCCCTATCATTGAACTTTTCCTGAAATATGCTTAGTGGAAACATTAGTTCAATGACTTATATGTTGTTATTAATTACCAAAACCACCAAGGGAGCAAATGTGCTTTCAATCTCCCCCTTTTTGGTAATTGGTGACAACATATAGATCAAAGCTTCGACATAGGATATAATCAATGAATATAATCGTCACTTTGAGAAGTATGTGATAAGCAAGAGCTCCCCCTAAATTTGTGCATTATTTTAAATTTACGTTTGAATGCAAATGCACAATCGATTAGGTACATAGGGCACTCTTTCATGTCACATACAACTTGGTGGTGTGCGAGAATAATAAGAATGAATATCATAGCACAACACAATCAAGCAAAGGTGAATGATCATCTCATAAGCATCACATGGATAGGAAATAGTAGCAACACACATCAAGTGTATGATCAAAACACCACAAAGTTTAACACATCCAAACCAAAAGATCAAATGTTTTTTGAAAAAGCGATAAAAACCAAACGCTCTCTCACTCGAAGCCTAAAGATCTATATACAACTTCTCCCCCTTTGGCAACAAGTTATCAAAAAGTTCAAAAAGATATAGCTAATCGTTCTTCTGGGGCTAATCTCCTCCGGTAGTCGATGAAGGAGTCGAGAGAACTGCGTCGGCGAAGATGTCGGCAGACGTCATGGACGGAGTTGGTGTAGCAACGGGAGGTGCTGGAGGAGCTGATGGAGCTGAAGAGGTTGTAGCAGGTGCTGATGAAGAAGGCCTCAACTCTTGAGCTGGCACTGTGGCTGATTTGGCCTGGGTAGTGAAGTGAGTGACTGGCCTGAGAGGAGAGTCATCCTCATCATCTGAAGTGTCGGGACTGGGCACGCTATCAACTTCCTTCTTAAGCTCATTCACGGTCTTGGTCAGCCCATCCACCTTGTCATTTAGAGTCTTGATCCTATTCTCCATGATCCTCACAAGACTATGCTGATTCGCCAATATGTCCTTGATGTCCTTCTGCATGCCCTGAACGGTGGTGATCAAGAGATCCATTTGCTCGTTCCTGGATCTAGGGACCTGAGCACTAGTGGCTCTAGCTGCCTCTGCCTCTGCCTGTGCTGCAGCTGAGGTGGGATGATCTGGGTTCATCACCACGACATTGTCCTCAAGATGTGGCTGTAGGGGCAAGTGTGGCCTGTCAAGAGCAAAAATGTGCTTCTCCAGCTTGGAGTTGATGAGCATCTGAATGTAGGGTGCATAGCAGCAAGAGCGCTTCTGATCAGCATCAACCCTCTTCACAGTCTCTACTATCAAGTCCATCACCCTTATCCTGGTGTGTCTATCAAGATGGATCAGCATGTTGATGGAATAGCCTCTAATCATCTTCTCATCTCCAGACTTAGGCATCAAGGTGTGCCTCAAGATAGTGTTCATGGTGCGGAGTCCAGCCTGGAGGAAGTAAATGGATCCTAACTTGTGAGATTTCAAGTTGGCAGCAGGGATCTCATTGTACATGTTCTTCATAGAATCATGGCTCTCCTTGGATTCAGAATAGACATCCAAATCTCCATCTTGCACCTTTGGGACTCCTAAGATGGCAGCCCATTCCTCAATAGTAGATTCATACCTTGCTCCTTCAGTCATCCACACAATCCTACCATCTCCATAGAAGTGAGCAGTGGAGTAGAATTGCATGATCATCTCATCGTTCCATGCAGTGAATTCTTTGCCAACAAATTCATCTAAGCCAATGCAATGAAAGTTGTCTTGAACATTTGGGAAGTAATCTTCATTTGCCTTGATGTACTTCCAGTCAACGTATCTCATGTCACTCACAGCTGGGCTCTTATCAAGCAAGATAGTCTCATAGAAATCTTGTTGCTCCTTGGTATAGAACCTATAGTCCACAGCTGTTTTCCTCCTTTGAGCATATGGATCAATTGCTCTCCATTCCCTCAAACTAGAATCCTTCCTCTTCTTCATGTCCTCAGCAAGCAAATGACTGGCATTGTGCTCTGGAAGGTGTGGTCTAAGCTTCATCAAAGCAGTCATCTCCTCATCATCCTCAGCTTCCCTAAAGGTGGAGGTCTTGTTCTTGCTGGAAGCTGGTATGTCTCTAGAGAACCTCTTAGGCTTATCAGCAGCAGCAGCAGCAGCCTTCTTGGGAGCAGATTTGGTGCTCTTGGAAGTGGTAGCCTTAGGCATAGCATCTGCCATAAGCTTCTTCTTCTTCTTGGGAGGGGCCTTTGCAGCTGGCTCTACCTCCTCCTCTTCAGCAGCTGCCTCCTCTGGATCCTCAAACATAGAGGTAGGCCTGCCTACAACATGGATAATCCTCTTTCTGCTCTTCTTCTTCTCCCCTGCCTTCTTAGGCATAGACTTCTTGGGAGGCACCACTGTCATAGTTGCCCTGGAGCTCTCTGGTGCTCTGGCTGACTCAGAGCTTGCATACTCCTTCCTGATAACTTTCTTCTTCTTGGAAGAAGTGGCAGCATCATCTTTCTTGGGCAGCTCCTCAGGGATGAAGTCCTCATCCTCCTCATCATAATTGAGCTTCCTCCTAGTCCTTGTAGCAGCCTTGGGCAGATCTGGAGAACTAGGCACGTCATCAAAACTCCCTTCAGGACTAGTGCCTGAACTCATGACAATATTCTCCTCTCTGAAGTTGTTCTCACTGTCATTTGAAGCAGACAACTCTGACCCTGTGAATAGAGTATAGAGGAGTGGAGAGGATGAGTCATCACAAAATGCAGACATTTTCAAAAGATTGAACTAAGATTTCTCAAATTTTGCATTCTGCCAAATGTATGTCGGTACAACCGAGGCAAAAATTTCGGACCCACCGAGATAGACAACCTACTTTCCAGAAACTTAGCACCATTTTCGGTCACACCGAAAATTGGCACTCGATTCCACTGAGGTGTTCTCAGTTTGCCAGAAAAACCGAATCGGTGCTACCGATTCTTTTGCATCGGTTCTACCGAGATTCATGTGGCGGACGGCAAAACCTAAAAATCATCCGTTCGCTATTCTACTGAGTTTTCTAGAGGATAGGGAGGTTTGCAATCGGTGGATTATCAATAAAACTAACTCCAACGCGCAAGAATCGGACGGGGAGCGCAAGGAGGGCCGGATCCATACTCTAGCTAGGTAAAGGATCCGCTAAGGCGGCGACGGCGGCGAAGATTCCGTCGGCGGCGGCGATTCCCAATGGCGGAGACACACGGGGAGGCAAGGGCGACGACCAGGGGGTCCGGAGCGGCAGCTTAGGGTTGGAGGAAACGGGCTCTTGAGATTGAATTTCAAAAGTCGTGTCCGCCATGATATATACCCTTCGCTGTCGGTGACACCGATTCTAACTTTTCGGTGTCACCGAGTTCATCAACTGTCTGCTGACAGGGAAACTCGGTGTAACCGAGAAGATGGAATCGGTGGTACCGAGATAGAAAACTAGATCAACCCTAGGCATTCGGCGAGACCGAGATTTTGGGTTGCTTCCACCGAGATGCACTTGGGTGGTTTTAATGGTCAGTCCTTTGTCGATACGGAACTCCGAGTGCTCCTCACACAGAGGGATCGAAAAGTACTTGTTCAAATTTTGTGATGCAGCAAGAATGGAATATGAGGTAAGAAAGCATAGATAGCTAGAGAGTAGTCCTAGGCATTCTTGTCCATCCAATTGGCAAAAGAGGAATCAAAAACCAAATAGCAACAATTGGATGTCCTCGAATGGATAAATAAATGCAGACCAACATGCTCACACAATAAGATGTCAAATGAAATCATGGCAAACATGCACATACATACTAGCATCTATCAAGCATTTTGGCGATGACGGAGTCATCTATATATGAGTATATTGACTTAGGAGCCAAGTAAGAATACTTGATCATAGGTCATACTCATTGTTTAAGCACAAGTGGGGTTACCACTTTTACATAAAGCATTTAATGTTGTCACATACTATGAGATGCTTTAACTCAAGTCTTAGAGTAAAGCTCCCCCTTGATGTGACATCCCCCCATAGGAGGGATAAACTAACCTTGGGTTTTGTCGTAGATGACTTCATGTGGGTGATGTAGTGCTAGATGCTCAAGGTTGATGAAGATCACCATGAGTTGGGAGCATCCTTGTTTTTTCCTTACTCTTCTCACCTACATGGGTTAGTCCCAACACACAAGAGACAAATACAAGGACATCTATGGACATGGAGTGCAAGACATGTGTGATGATGTCCATTGATTTGTTGATTACCTTGTCCCTTGCTTACCTTTGAGGGAATGTGTGACTCCTTGAACTATTGCATAGAGTTGATGTTGATTGCAACTAGTTCTTGCCAATAATGAATGTGAGTGAATTTCATTGGCGGAGTCACCCCTCAAGAATTCTCTAGTTCTTCTTCTTGGGGACCCACATCAACTTGATGGGGATCCTTGGTGTTGAAGTGGCCCTTGTAGAAGTTGAGCTTGAAGTAGCTTTGGGAACCCACTCCACCAAAGCTTGGGATTCATCTTCATATGAGTCAATGTCCTCTTGAAGCTTGTCCTTGCCCTTAAGCTTGTGGTCTTGTGGTGGAAGGTCATCTTGAGTGTTTGTTCCCTTGGGAGGAGTATGTTCATACTTCTCCTTTTGAGGAACAAACTTGGGCTTGGGGTATTGACCTTCTTCCCATTCAACTCCATTAGCGTTGAAGTAGCTAATGCCATGGTTCTTCCGGTATCCTCCGTGCTTGCGTACAATTTCCTCAAATTGCTTACACCCGGCAAGACTCTTGTAAATACCTTTTTCTATAATTCCTTTCAATAAAGCGTTTTCTTGCTCAAGTGTAACTTGGCTAAGAGAATCATCATTAGTGGAATCAATAGAACTACTAGAAGCAACATCATTGGGTTTGGCATTTTTATTGTTGCTACTAGATGAAGAACCTTTCTTGCCTTTGTTACTAGTTTGTCTAGATTTAACTTGTGGCATGAATGTAGACAAGAGTAATCGTTTGGCTAGATAAGATGAAGTCTTCTTTCAGAGATCGTCATTGATAGCTTTAAGAAACTCATGTTCTTGCTCCAAGGTGAGCTTCTCGAAGCGTAGCTTCTCATGAGTCATTACAAGCTCTCTATGATCTTCGAGAGTAGATTCATGGGCTAACTTAAGAGTGCTTAATTCTCTAGTTAGTTGTTCTATTTTCATCTTATCATCATCAAATGACTTATCTTGACTAGCATGAGAATTATCAAGTTCATTTTGACTAACATCACTAGTTTCATCAAAGTGCAAGTCATCATCACAAAGTAAATCATCTTCATCACTATTGAAATCAACATACTCGGGGTGTGATACCTTGGGGCCTTTAGCCATGAAGCAACTTCCACTTCCTTCATTTGGTGAATCAAATAGATCATAGGAGTTGCTAGTCACTAGTGCAAGTCCGGCAACACCTTCATCTTGACTATAGTCGGAGTTGGAATGATAGCTTCTCTCGGAGTTGTTGTCGGAGTCGGAGCCTGAAACCCATTAACCAACATGAGCTTGATGTCTTATTCTTGTGTAGCTCTTGGTGTACTTGTCCTTCTTCTCCGAGTCCCTACTTCTCCTTGAGGGTCTTCGTTCATAACGATCATCTCTACTCTTTCTCTCTCTTTGAGGTGATTCATTCCTTGAGTTTCGTCTTCTAGGTGACTCTTTTCTTCGTTTGTAGGAAGCCGTGCACTCATTGGAGTAGTGTCCAGGCTTCCCACAATTGTAGCAGTTTCGGTCACGACTTGACGAACGCTTCTCTTCATATCTTGAGTTGGAGCTTCGTTCTTTGCCTCTATTCTTGTAGAACTTATTGAATTTCTTGACCATGAGGCTTATCTCTTCATTGATGACAAGGTTGTCGCTTGAAGTTGCAGGAGCATCACTTGTGGCTTTGTAAGCACCGCTAGACTTGTTGTGAAGCTCTTCTTTGTCCTTGAGTGTCATCTCATGAGCAACAATCCTTCCAATGACTTCCGTAGGCTTGAGATCTTTGTAGTTGGGCATCATTTGGATCAAAGTGCACACGGTGTCGTATCTCTCATCCAAAGCTCGAAGTATCTTCTTGATGATGAATTTGTCGGTCATTTCTTTGCTTCCTAAGCCGGCAATCTCATTGGTGATGAGAGCTAGCCCAGAGTACATCTCCGCGACTCCTTCACCATCCTTCATCTTGAACTTGTCTAGCTGACTTTGAAGAACATCCAACTTGGATTCTCTCACGGACTCAGTACCTTCGTGCATATCAACCAAAGTATCCCAAATCTCTTTTGCATTCTCAAGACGGCTGATTTTGTTGAATTCTTCGAGGCATAGGCAGTTGAAGAGAATGTCGCATGCTTGAGCGTTGTATTGCAACATCTTCAATTCATCCGCGGTCGCTTCACGATCCAGCAAGCCAACACGAACAACAGCCCATACGGCGGGATTATGACCAAGAATATGCATTTTCATTTTGTGCTTCCAACTAGCAAAATTAGTGCCATCAAAGTACGGACCTCTACGGTGATAATTTCCCTCACTAGACGCCATACTCTCCTAGGTTGTGAAACCAATGCAATGGAGACCAAAGCTCTGATACCACTTGTAGGACCGAAAGTATGTCTAGAGGGGGGGGGGTTGATTAGACTACTTGACCAAATAAAAATTCTACCTTTTCCCAATTTTAAGTGTTGGCAGATTTTAGAAATGATAGCAAGTCAAGCACACCCTACACATGCATGTCTAAGAGTATAGCAGCGGAAAGTAACAACAAGCATGTATAGTAGAGGGTAGGAAGGAATATCAAACGCAATTTGTAGACACGAAGATTTTTCCCGTGGTTCCGATAGGTGGTGCTATCGTACGTCCACGTTTATGGAGTCTTCAACCCACGGAGGGTAACGGTCGCGAGAGTCCACGGAGGGCTCCACCCATAAGGGTCCACAAAGTAGCAACTTTGACTATTCTGTAACGGCTTTCGTCCACGAAGGACTAGCCTCACTATGGGTAGATCTTCACGAAGTAGGCGATCTCCTTGCCAGTACAAACTTCTTGGTTCAACTCCACAACACGAAGTAGGAGGCTCCCAAGCGACACCTAACCAATCTAGGAGGCACCACCCTCCAAAAGGTAATAGGCTCGGCAATGTCGATGAACTCCTTGCTCTTGTGCTTCAAGATGATAGACTCCTCAACACACAATCACTCTCTCACAGATTTGGCTATGGTGGAAGAGATTGAATTGGTGGAAAGCAACTTGGGGAGGCTAGAGATCAAGATTCATATGGATGGAGTGGAATGGCTTGATCTCAACACAAGGGTAGGTGGCTCTCTCTCAGAAAATTGGATGGGGCAAGTATGGAATAGTTCTGAGTGCTTCTTTTGCGAGTGGGTGGTGGTGAAGGGGTATATATAGGCATCTCCAAAAATCCAACCGTTACACCTAAAGTGACCAACTCGGTGACACCGATGTGTGAATCTCGGTGGTACCGAAGTGACCAAAAGGTGACAACTTTTGAATCTCGGTGAGACCGATATATAATTCTCGGCGGTACCGATTAGGTGACCAACGGTCAGATTGCGCAACTCGGTGACGCCGATCCAACAAACTCGGTGATACCGATTTTGTGAATCGAGGTAACAGAAAGTTGGCAACCCAAACTCGGTGGCACTGAAGTGGAATCGGTTGCACCAATGTGCTAGGGTTTGGCATGGGTCTGTCTGAGTTTGGTAATCGGTGGCACCGAGTGGAAAATGTTGGTTGCACCAATTTTGGATATTTGACTTTGGACAGACTTTTTGTGGAAGAGTTTGTGGGTGTTTTTAGTGACTATCTCTTGTGCACGTGGAGCATCTTGTTCACCAACAGTACCTTACCCCCTTTTAATAGTACCAGTCATCAAACCCGTGCGCCTGCACGGGCTCGACAAATCTCATATTCAAATTTAGGGCATACTTAAGATTATATTTTGAACATTGCCATTATCTATTAGGGTAAATGATTGACTTAAATAGCTCTAGTTCATTTCTTTGTATTGTTTGCATGCAGACATTTTTTGGACCGTCGACAGTGTCACTATTATTGTGTGATATTCATGTTGTGCCATGACCGATAACCTCAAACTTATATTAAATATGTAATATACTAATTTCAAAAGGTTGTGTATATTCGAAATTTAGTGTTCGTGGGTTATATTAATTTCAATATGTAATATATTAATTTCAAAAGGTAGTGTTCGTGGGTTATAGTGGTGGACATTCAAAATTTAGTGAATGCATGTTGGGTTGTTTCCTTCATGGAAAATAAGATGCTCGGCTTGCAGTTGCACTCAACACATAAGATACTTGGGTTATATTCGTGCACGGTGCACCTCTTTACCGACAACAACAACCGGCCACTCGATTTACATTTGCACTTGGCATATGTGTTTCCGGCAACAACAACCGGGTAATCAGCCTATAGGGTTGCCACGTGGAACTCTCCACTCGACCTGTGACCCAGATGTAGGCCGAGAGCTGGCACTCGGCTTATGAAACCATTAACGTGGGCTGGCCGCCAGGTTCCTTATTTTGCCGTGGGCTACTCACTTTAGCTCGGCTTCGAGTGTTGTCGAGTCCTTGACAAAAGACCCTCGGCTTATTTTCATATCCCGGCTGTGTATACGATGAGCGTGTGTCATATATAGAGTGTCACCCTCGACGTAGTCGTTACCGAGGTGAGTTTAGCCTTCGCCGGGTGATTTGCACACTCAGCTTAAATGTTTTTTCCTATAGTGAAAGTTTGGTCTTGTGTTTATTATTTAGCATATATGTTTCCATCAACATTTTATACTATTTTTTTGGTCTTGTGATTTTTAAGAATTGAATCATTTATTCTATATACATAAAACATAAATGCCTTTTTTGTGGAGTACATGCAAATATTCATTTTTTATTGGTGATAATTCGCAGATCCATGCACCATGTTATATAGAAAATATGTGATATTGAAGCCATATATACTACGTCAACAAATTTTGTTGTACAACTAAAAATGATATTGTTGTACTTTTTTCTAAGATTTTATGTTAAACAACATCATATCAATATCATGAGTTTATAATTATTATTAATGATGAAATTTCTGGATTTTTTTTTGATGTAAATTGGGGATTATGGCTATTCTTTTACAATAGATATATGCATTCACATATATCGAATAAATAAATTTATGTTTGTGTGTCACATCTTTTTCACACAACATAGACATAAGGCTTACTTTTATTAACTTGCATGGCAACGTGAGGATACTGGTATGGGGATTTCAGCATACATAATCACTTCTAATATTGATTTCTCCTAATTGTGACAAAGACAGAGACATATATGTGTAGCTGAGAACTGCATGCATGTACCTGATAATACGAACTTTCAGAATTTAACGCACACACAGAGTAATATGAACCTACCTCTGCCCGTATCTGCAGGCATGATGCAGCCGGCATGTACATGGTGCCAGTCAATATTTGGCCACCCTCTCGTGGCATGAGCCTCTTGACCACTTGACTTCGTCGGACACAACACGCTCATGAACACCTTAGCTCGGCAACCATCGTGCGCTCTTCTTTTGCATCTGATCTACAGATTTCGTTGTTTTTAAAGTACATGTCAAGTTGGTATTTTCATATCCATGGATATCAGTTATTAGGATCTATAAACATCCACACTTCTAGGTTTTCTTTCGCACTGAAAGTCAGGAAAACATCGACACTTGTGCATCCATATAATAATCACGATTAAATAAGAAATTCCAACTTAGTCGTACGAATTTACATGAGAAAAATTACAATCGGCATTGCTATTTGCTAAAACACAAAAAATTCAGTCAATTCTCAAATCTTGAGGAATACGTACTATCGTTGTTGGCACAAACAAAATATACTATATCCCTATCTTGCATATTGCCAACAGAAATTGATGCTTACCAATTCACTATCCCTCAAGAAAAAAAATAGAAGAACATGATCTTATCCATCAAATTTTTGTGGATGTCGTCGGAACATGTGGTTGATGGGGAATCCACGCCTGCTCTACGTCTTGATGTGGGTTTTTCAGTTTTGCTAGTCTCATTTGTATACATGGATGTGATGGAAGATCGGTTCTACAGCCGCACGTGGAGGTGCATGGACATAGGCGGCGACTTCTCCTGTAGCTTGCATCTGCAAACCAACTGGAAGCTGGACTCGACCGATCAGATGTATTTTTTTCATTCTTTTAACCTTTTTATTACGGAAGGATGTGGAAATCGCTTGGATTCTGCTATAGTATATATTACGTAAAGAGAGGATTCCCTTTTTTCTGGTTTCATGAGGGAAATAGAGGAGTCTGTCTTTCTTGGTTTCTGCTATAGTATTACGTGAAGAGAGGAGTCCTTTTTTTGTTTAATGTGGGAAAGAGAGGACTCTGTCTTGCGATTACGTAAAGAGAGGAGTCCATCTAAATTTTTTTGGTGGAAAGTTCTTTTTTTATTTAATGCGGGAAAGAGAGGAGTTTGTCTTGCTATTACATAAAGAGAGGAGTCCATCTCAAAAAAAATGGTAGAGCGGGCATCATCTAATCTGACGGCTATTAATTGATTATTAGTCAATCTAATGGCTGAAAATTTATAATTTTCAGGATTAACGTGGTGCCACGTATGGTGCATCCAATTAGTAAATATAAGATAAGATTGGCTTTCCTATGGACTCAAAGTGATTTCTCACAAAGTAAAATGTAGAGTCCTCTTGCTTGAAGATTTGCCAGTCCATTTCCTTGCATCTTGGGATATCTCCACAATCTTTTTGCCATCCCTATCATTGAACTTTTCCTGAAATATGCTTAGTGGAAACATTAGTTCAATGACTTATATGTTGTTATTAATTACCAAAACCACCAAGGGAGCAAATGTGCTTTCAGGGAGAAAGTTGGTGTTGTCGGCAGCAAGATTGTTGATGTAGATCGCTGTCACGATGCTTGCCCCGGCGGCGTTCCGGCGCCACCGGGAGAGAGGGAGAGAGAGCCCCCCTCCTTCTTCTTCTTCCTTGCCCCCCTAGATGGGAGGAAAGTTCCCCCTCTGGTCCATGGCCGACATGGCAGCGGAGGGGCAGGAGCCCCTCCTAGATTGGATCTCCCTCTCTGTTCTCTTCTGTTTCACGTTCCTGTTTTCTGGCCAAAAACCGTTTCTTATATTCCCGGAGATCCGTAACTCCGATCGGGCTGAAATTTTGAGGGGATTTTTATCCAAAAATTAGCTTCCTTGCAACCGAAGGAGAGCTCCAACCGACTTACGAGCTGGGCACAACCCACCAGGGCGCGCCTGGGCCCTGGGGACACGCCCTGGTGTCTCCTGGGGGCTGTGGGTCTCCGTTTGCGTTGATTCCACTTCTCAAAATTCACAAATATTCTGAAAAAAAACTGCGTAAATTTTTATCGCGTTTGGACTTCGTTTGATATGGATATTTTGTGAAACAAAAAACATGCAACAAACAAGAACTGGCACTGGGCACTGGATCAATAGGTTAGTCCAATAAATCATATAAAATGTTTCCAAAAATATGTGAAAGTTGTATAATAATGGCATGAAATAATAAAAAATTATAGATACGACGGAAACGTATCAATGTTCTCCATAAGCTTCGGAATGACATTTTGAAAGCACAATGTGCTCCCTTGGTGGTTTTGCTAATTGATGACAACATACATTGTCTCTTGGACTAATATTTCTACCTAGTGTATTTCAGATAAAGTCCACAGAGAGGGTTGGCAAAAAGGATTGTGAGGAGAAACCCCAAGATGCAAGGAAATGGATTGGCAAAGCTTCAAGCAAGAGGATTCTATATTTTACTTTGTGAGAAATCACTTTGAGTCCATAGGAAAGCCAATACTATTAAAAGGGGGTAAGGTACTGTTGGTGAACAAGATGCTCCACGTGCACAAGTGATAGTCACCAAAAACACCCACAAACTCTTCCACAAAAGTCTGTCCAAGCCAAACATCCAAAATCGGTGCAACCAACAATCCCCACTCGGTGCCACCGATTCCCAAACTCAGACAGACCCATGCCAAACCCTAGCCATTCGGTGCAACCGATTCTGCATCGGTGCCACCGAGTTCAGTTGCCAACTTTCTGTTTAGCTATTTTCAGTCTTCGGTACCACCGAGTTTTGCCAGTCGGTCTCACCGATTTTTTGGACCAACTCCCTGGTTAGCCATTCACAAGAATCGGTACCACCGAGTTTTGTGAATCGGTCCCACCGAGTTTCTGGACCAACTCTCTGGTTAGCCATGGTCAAGAATCGGTACCACCGAGACTTGAGAATCGGTGTCACCGAGTTGTGCAATCTGACCGTTGGTCACCTAATCGGTACCACCGAGAGTTATGTATCGGTCTCACCGAGATTCGGAAGTTACTGCCTTTTGGTCACTTCGGTACCACCGAGTTTTATACTTCGGTGTCACCGAGTTGGTCACTTTAGGTGTAACGGTTGGATTTTTGGGGATGCCTATATATACCCCTTCACCACCACCCACTCGAAAAAGAAGCACTCAGAACTATTCCATACTTGCCCCATCCTATGTTCTGAGAGAGAGCCACCTACTCATGTGTTGAGATCAAGCTATTCCATTCCTACCATATGAATCTTGATCTCTAGCCTCCCCAAGTTGCTTTCCACCAAATCAATCTCTTCCACCATAGCCAAATCTGTGAGAGAGTGATTGTGTGTTGAGGAGTCTATCATCTTGAAGCACAAGAGCAAGGAGTTCATCGACATTGCCGAGCCTATTACCTTTTGGAGGGTGGTGCCTCCTAGATTGGTTAGGTGTCGCTTGGGAGCCTCCTACTTCGTGTTGTGGAGTTGAACCAAGAAGTTTGTACGGGCAAGGAGATCGCCTACTTCGTGAAGATCTACCCATAGTGAGGCTAGTCCTTCGTGGACGGAAGCCGTTATGGAATAGTCAAGGTTGCTACTTCGTGGACCCTTATGGGTGGAGCCCTCCGTGGACTCTCGCGACCGTTACCCTCCGTGGGTTGAAGACTCCATAAACGTGGACGTGCGATAGCACCACCTATCGGAACCACGGGAAAAATCTTCGTGTCCCTCATGCGTTTGATCTCCCTATCTCAACTCCGTACTTCCATGTGCAATGTCTTTACTTTCCGCTGATATACTTGTTGACTTGCATGTGTAGGGTATGCTAGACTTGCTATAATTGCTAAAATCTGCCAACCAATTAACTTGGGAAAAGGTTAGGTTTTAATTCCTGCAAGTAGTGTATTCACCCCCCCTCTAGACACACACTTCTAGTGATCCCTCAATTGGTATCTGAGCCTTGGTCTCCATTGCAACGGTTTCATCACCGTGGAGGAAGATGGATGTGTCTAGTATAGGGAGTTTGAGTTGTAGAGTGCTTATTCTTGATGGGGAGTACTATAGTCAATGGAAAGATAAGATGCTTGAGCTATTCAATAAATTTCATTTGAGCAAGTATGTTAAGAACCCCTATGTACCTCCCATTGATCCTTTACATCCCACACACGAAGAGGAAATTGATATGCTATGCAATCTTAGAACTGTTAATCTTATCGTTAGAGGATTGCCCAGAATTGTGCTTAATCAAATGAAGAATTTTGAATGTGCTTATACTTTGTGGAATGACTTGGAGAAACGATATCCAAGTTATTCATTGAGTAATCTTGATGAAATTCTTCATAAGACTATTGTATTTCATAAAATGATGCCTAGTGATCCCAAGTTTGATGACTATCTATTTGAGCTTAGAGACCTCATGCGTGCTAAAGGAGATGTCATAACTATCAACAACATCATTGTAGAAGCCATTCAAATTCATAACTTTGAACATTGTCATGATCACAACCCTAATGAATCTCTTGTTCCTTGTGACTAGGATTTCCCACTTGATGATGACAATGTGGAACATGGTTACTATGATGAAGATGAGTTGTTTGACATCGAGCATGAGAAGATCATGAAGAATCTAAGTCTTATGGCAAACTTCAAGGATTACATGTCCGGAGGAAAAGAGTGGATTCTCGATAGTGGATGTACCGATCATATGACCGGAGATAGAGAGATGTTTGAAGAGATCACACAAAACCATGGACCGCGAAGGTATGTAACTTTTGGAGACAACTCCAAGGGTAAGGTACTTGACCTTGGTAAGGTGGCCATATCCCATGATTGCTCTATTCAAAACGTCATGCTTGTTGAATCCCTTGGCTACAATCTTCTTTCCGTATCTAGACTTGCCGACTTTGGTTTTAATGTGCTATTCACGAAAGTAGATTGCCAAGTGTTTCGTCAAGATAATCATAACATGGTCTTTACCGGTTTCCGTAGAGGTGATCTATACATTGTCGATTTCACTAAGATATCCAAACCTCGTACTTGTCTTATTGCAAAATCTTCTAAAGGTTGGCTTTGGCATAGAAGACTAGGACATGTTGGCATGCGTAATCTAGACAAGCTTATCAAAGGTGATCATATTCTTGGTGTTAAAGATGTTATCTTTGACAAAGATAGACTTTGTAGTGCTTGTCAAGCTCGAAAGCAAGTAGGTGGAAGTCATCTCGTAAAAAATATCATGACTACTAGGAGACCACTCGAGTTACTTCACATGGATCTTTTTGGTCCCAATGCTTACAAGAGTCTTGGTGGAAATTCCTATGGTCTAGTTATAGTTGATGATTTTTCTAGATTTACGTGGGTATTCTTTCTTGATGATAAGTCGCAGGTACAAAAGATATTCAAGAACTTCACTCGCAAAGCGCAAAATCAGTTTGAAGTGAAGATCAAGAAGGTTCGGAGCGATAACGGATCGGAGTTCAAGAACACCCATGTAGATACCTTTCTTGATGAAGAAGGTGTTTCACATGAGTTCTCGGCTATGTACACGCCTCAACAAAATGGAGTTGTTGAGAGGAAGAACCGAACTCTTATTGAGATGGCAAGAACGATGCTTGACGAATACAAGACGCCAAGACACTTTTGGGCGGAAGCCGTGGAAACAGCGTGTCATGCCACAAACCGACTCTACTTGCACAAGCTTCTCGGTAAAACGGCATACGAGCTACTCACCGGTAACAAACCCCAAGTTGGATACTTTCGGGTATTCGGCTCAAAGTGCTACATTCTTGATAAGCATCGTCGTACTAAATTTGCTCCTAAATCTCATGAAGGTTTCCTACTTGGTTATGGATCGAACTCTCACACTTACCGTGTCTACAACAACTTCACTCGAAAAGTTGAAGAGACGGTAGATGTGAAGTTTGATGAATCTAATGGTTCGCAAGTCGAACAATTGCCAAATGATGTAGGAGATAAGGAACCTTCGGAAGCTATCCAAGACTTGTCCATCAGCAAGATTCGTCCCATGGAGGTGAAGGAAAGTACTTCGTCAACTCAAGTGGAAGCCCCTACTTCACATCAAGGTGAACCTCAACACGACATGGAGGCATCCACAAGCGGTACACGATAAGATGAAGAAGAGGAAGTACATCATGAAGATCCACCACAACCTCCTTCACCACCACCTCAAGGAAACGACACCTTCAACAACAACGAAGATGAAGATGATGATGATGAAGAAGCTCCACCATCCAACAAGCTGAAGCTACCCTGAGTTCGAGCAAGAGTGACCAAGAACCATCCTCTAAACCAAATCTTTGGTGACATACAAACCGGGAGAATCACTCGCTCTAAAACTCGCTTAGCTAATTTTTGTGAGCATTATTCTTTCATCTCTAGCATTGAACCCTTGAAGGTAGAACAAGCTCTTGAAGACCCGGATTGGATGATCGCCATGCATGAAGAGCTTCACAACTTCGAGAGGAACGAAGTGTGGACACTCGTGGAGAAGCCCAAGGACGAGCACAACATCATCGGAACCAAATGGGTGTTTCGGAACAAGCAAGATGAAGACGTTCAAGTTGTACGCAACAAGGCGCATCTCGTAGCCCAAAGATATACGCAAGTCGAAGGTATGGACTACGGTGAGACCTATGCCCTTGTCGCTAGACTCGAAGCTATTCGCATTCTTCTTGCTTATGCTAATCACCATGATATCACGCTTTATCAAATGGACATTAAAAGTGCATTTTTAAATGGTGAGATTGAAGAAGAGGTCTATGTCAAACAACCCCCTGGTTTTGTGAATCCCAAGAAACCTAATCAAGTTTACAAGCTTCGTAAAGCTCGTTATGGTCTTAAGCAACCCCACGTGCTTGGTATAAATGCTTAACGAAGTTTCTCATTGAAAAGGGTTTTGAAATTGGTAAAATTGATGCAACCTTATTCACTAAGAGAGTTAATGGTGAATTATTTGTGTGTCAAATCTATGTGGATGATATTATCTTTGGATCTACTAACCCACAATTTAGTGAAAATTTTGGAAGGTTGATGTCCGAGAAGTATGAGATGTCCATGATGTGTGAGCTGAAATTCTTTCTTGGTTTGCAAATCAAGCAAACGAGAGAAGGAACTTTCATTTCTCAAACCAAGTATACCAAGGACTTGATCAAGAAGTTCAACATGCAAGAGTGTAAAGGTATGAAAACCCCTATGCCCACTAGTGGACATGTTGATCTTACCAAGGAGGATGAACCGGTTGATCAAAAAGTTTATCGATCTATGATTGGTTCATTGATATATCTATGTGCCTCCCATCCCGATATTATGCTTAGTGTTTGCATGTTTGCTAGATATCAAGCTGCACCTAAAGAGTGTCATCTTTTGGCCGTGAAACATATTGTGAGATATTTGATACAAACACCGAACTTTGGCATTTGGTATCCCAAGGGATCTTCTTTTAACCTTGTTGGCTATTCCGATTCAGACTATGCCGGTGACAAGGTTGATAGAAAATCCACCTCGGGTACTTGTCAATTTCTTGGTAGATCTCTTGTGTCTTGGTCCTCCAAGAAACAAAACTCGGTATCTCTATCTATTGCCGAAGCTGAGTATATTGCTGCCGGATCATGGTGTGCACAATTACTATGGATGACACAAACGCTTAAGGATTATGGAATTCATGTTAAAAATGTTCCATTACTTTGTGATAATGAAAGTGCTATTAAGATTGGTCATAATCCCGTGCAACATTCTCGAACTAAGCACATTCAAGTTCGACATCATTTCATTCATGATCATGTTGCCAAAGGAGATATTAATCTTAAGCATGTTCGCACTAACAAGCAATTGGCTGATATCTTTACTAAGCCACTTGATGAGAAAGTGTTTTGTCACTTGAGGAGTGAGTTGAACATCCTTGATGCTTCAAACTTTAGCTAGACTCACTCGATTGCATGCAAGGGCATGAGCTTACTTGATACTTCCATGATACACTTGACATGTTATCTTATATCATGGAATTCTATGCTCCCTTGTATTGCATCTAACATTTTGTAGGTACTTGGAAGAACAACACTTCACAAGATTGCCATCAACTCCAATCATAAGCAATCTTGTTATGACCAAGTATCCACAACCCCTCTTGATGATGGAAGGAAGAGGACAACAAAAACATATCCTTGACACTTATTTGAATTTCACAATTGGTATCGTGTCATATCATGTTCTTCCTTGCATGACTAACCTATGTAGGTGATAAGTGTACCAAAACAAGAAGGATTGCTCCCAACTCAAGATGAACTTCATCATTCTTGAGCATCCTCAACAAGTTCACCTACAAGCCATATTATCACATCACTCAAAGTTATGTACTCATATCCTTGAAAAAGCTTTACTCCAAGTCATGGGATAAAGCCACTCAAGTGATATGAGGAAATTAAAATGTTTAATCGAAAAATGGTAACCCCATTTTTGCGCTTAACGATGAGTATGACCTATGATCAAGTATTCTTGCTTGGCTCCTAAGTCAATATACTCTAATATAGGTGACCTAGTCACCGCCCATCATCTAGTTAAGCCTATTGTTTGGTTCATTCTCTATTTTGCAAGATTTCTTGGAACCACTCAAATCTTCTCTAGTTGATATTTCTTTGTAAAAGGCTTTTGCAAGTTTCTATTAAGATTTCCTTTAAGATTCTATTGCAATTTTTCTAAAATTATTTGAGGTTTTCTGGAAGTTGCCAAGTTTCTGTCTACCCTCGGAGCCTCCGATTCAAATGACTCGGTTCTACCGATTTAGCAGATGAGCTGCATAACAACAGCTCGGTTCCACCGACTTGTTTGTCTCGGAGCCACCGATTTGATTTCTTCTCTAGTATGTGTTCATGTTAGTAAATTTTTGTTTCTTTAGCAATCCTACAAGTGGTATCTTTGTTTCTTCAATGATCCCTCATTAAAAAAAGGGGGGGAAGAAACTCTATTCTAGGATCCCTAACTCAAAGGAGGAGAAGTCTTACAAGCTCTCAGATCAGTCAAAGAGGGGGAAATTATTTTCCATGATTCCCTCAGTTATTAATGCTCTCTATAATTTTCATT
The DNA here is from genome assembly GCA_039707655.1 of Elymus sibiricus. Classification (NCBI taxonomy): domain Eukaryota; kingdom Viridiplantae; phylum Streptophyta; class Magnoliopsida; order Poales; family Poaceae; genus Elymus; species Elymus sibiricus. The sequence goes on along the minus strand of CM077663.1, from coordinate 364,766,554 downwards.
TCCATGATCCCTACATTCTATGACCCTTTTTCTCAAGGATCCCTTCTTACTCCATGATCCCTGTGTCTGACCCTGAGTATGGACCTTTTTGGTAATTAATGCCAAAGGGGGAGAAATACCAAAGTTTCAATGCTAAAAGGGGAGATATATGCTTCAATGCAAAGGGGGAGAAACAATTAAGGGTGAGAATATCAGAGTTTATACTTATATTGACAAGGGGAGAATACCAAAGTAGGGGGAGAAAAATATGGTTGGGAGAAAGATATGTTTATTTCATTTGTTATTCTCATGTTAGAATTTTCTCACCCTATCCAATCCCAATATCTACATGCTAAGATTCAGAAGGAAGAGGATAACCTACTATTTCTTATCAAGGGGAGAAAGTTCTAAATGATTTTGGAGACATATCAATCTTAAGGAATACTATCTTCTATATGTTCTCTATATCTTGGTACTATTGAGTTCAATTGCTTTTTGATTGGTAGAATACTCTTGTGTTTCCTAACATTGTTTTCTCAAGTGTGTGTCTACTACAAAATTGCTCAAGAACTCAAGGTAAGTATATGCATCATATCCTTGATCAAGATGATCTCTTGCTTCTTGCACATATTGTTTGCAAGAGTGAAGTCTTGAACAAGGATACACCTCACTCATATATATTTGATGCATATAGCCAAGATACACATGACTCATTAAATACCTTCTACTATATGTGTGTCCATGCATTCCAAAGCAATTATCCTTTAAAGGGATTGCACACATTTAAGGGGAGCAAATCTAAGTCATGTGTCTTTCAAAGTCTTCATTATATCCATGCATATCTTTATTTGAAGCTTTGATTGTATGATGTCATCAATTACCAAAAAGGAGGGGATTGAAAGCACAATGTTCTCCCTTGGTGGTTTTGATAATTCATGACAACATACATTGTCTCTTGGACTAATATTTCTACCTAGTGTATTTCAGATAAAGTCCACAGAGAGGGTTGGCAAAAAGGATTGTGAGGAGAAACCCCAAGATGCAAGGAAATGGATTGGCAAAGTTTCAAGCAAGAGGACTCTACATTTTACTTTGTGAGAAATCACTTTGAGTCCATAGGAAAGCCAATACTATTAAAAGGGGGTAAAGTACTGTTGGTGAACAAGATGCTCCACGTGCACAAGTGATAGTCACCAAAAACACCCACAGACTCTTCCACAAAAGTCTGTCCAAGCCAAACATCCAAAATCGGTGCAACCAACAATCCCCACTTGGTGCCACCGATTCCCAAAGTCAGACAGACCCATGCCAAACCCTAGCCATTCGGTGCAACCGATTCTGCATCGGTGCCACCGAGTTCAGTTGCCAACTTTCTGTTTAGCTATTTTCAGTCTTCGGTACCACCGAGTTTTGCCAGTCGGTCTCACTGAGTTTTTGGACCAACTCCCTGGTTAGCCATTCACAAGAATCGGTACCACCGAGTTTTGTGAATCGGTCCCACTGAGATTCTGGACCAACTCTCTGGTTAGCCATGGTCAAGAATCGGTACCACCGAGACTTGAGAATCGGCGTCACTGAGTTGTGCAATCTGACCGTTGGTCACCTAATCGGTACCACCGAGAGTTATGTATCGGTCTCACCGAGATTCGAAAGTTACTGCCTTTTGGTCACTTTGGTACCACCGAGTTTTATACTTTGGTGTCACCGAGTTGGTCACTTTAGGTGTAACGGTTGGATTTTTGGGGATGCCTATATATACCCCTTCACCACCACCCACTCGAAAAAGAAGCACTCAGAACTATTCCATACTTGCCCCATCCTATTTTCTGAGAGAGAGCCACCTACTCATGTGTTGATATCAAGCTATTCCATTCCTACCATATGAATCTTGATCTCTAGCCTCCCCAAGTTGCTTTCCACCAAATCAATCTCTTCCACCATAGCCAAATCTGTGAGAGAGTGATTGTGTGTTGAGGAGTCTATCATCTTGAAGCACAAGAGCAAGGAGTTCATCGACATTGCCGAGCCTATTACCTTTTTGAGGGTGGTGCCTCCTAGATTGGTCAGGTGTCGCTTGGGAGCCTCCTACTTCGTGTTGTGGAGTTGAACCAAGAAGTTTGTACGGGCAAGGAGATCGCCAACTTCGTGAAGATCTACCCATAGTGAGGCTAGTCCTTCGTGGATGGAAGCCGTTATGGAATAGTCAAGGTTGCTACTTCGTGGATTCTTATGGGTGGAGCCCTCCGTGGACTCTCGCGGCCGTTACCCTCTGTGGGTTGAAGACTCCATAAACATGGACGTACGATAGCACCACCTATCGGAACCACGGGAAAAATCTTCGTGTCCCTCATGCGTTTGATCTCCCTATCTCAACTCCTTACTTCCATGTGCAATGTCTTTAGTTTCCGCTGCTATACTTGTTGACTTGCATGTGTAGGGTATGCTAGACTTGCTATAATTGCTAAAATCTGCCAACCAATTAACTTGGGAAAAGGTTAGGTTTTAATTCCTGCAAGTAGTCTATTCACCCCCCCTCTAGACACACACTTCTAGTGATCCCTCACATTTCCGTAGGATTTGTTCCTATTCATGCTCAGGTACACAACGTCTAATAATACCATCTACCCCTTATTCATAAAGGTGTGGGTCATCCCAAAAGTAATGTCTCAAGTCATAGAATTTTTTTTCTCTTTTGTTGGTAAGTGAAGCTAGGCGGTATATATTTAGCGACAATGTAATTAGCATAATCAGCATACCAAGGTGTGTTTTGTGAGAGACTTATTGCAGCTAACTGTTCGTCAGGGAAACTATCATCAATAGGTAGTGGGTCATCAAGAATATTTGCTAACCTAGACAAGTTATCAGCTACGGAGTTCTCAGCTCCCTTCCTATCAAGGATGTGTAAGTCAAATTCTTGAAGCAAGAGAACCCACCTAATGAGTCTAGGTTTAGCATCTTTCTTTTCCATAAGGTATTTTATAGCAGCATGATCGGTGTGAACAATAACTTTGGAGTCAACAATATAGGATCTAAATTTATCACAAGCAAACACAACTGCTAAAAATTCTTTTTCAGTAGTAGCATAGTTTTGTTGGGCACTATCTAGAGTTTTACTAGCATAATGGATAACATTCAATTTCTTGTCAACTCTTTGTCCTAGGATAGCACCAACAGCATAATCACTAGCATCACACATAATTTTAAAAGGCAAGTTCCAATCAGGTGGTTGAACGAGAGGTGCAGAGGTTAAGGCTTTCTTGAGTGTTTCAAAGGCTTCCACACAATCATCATCAAAAACAAAAGGAATATCCTTTTGCAAAATATTAGTAAGAGGCCTAGAAATTTTAGAGAAGTCTTTAATGAACCTCCTATAAAAACCAGCATGACCAAGGAAACTTCGAATACCTTTAATATCTTTAGGACATGGCATTTTCTCAATTGCATCAACTTTAGCTTTATCCACCTCAATACCTCGTTCAGATATTTTATGCCCCAAGACAATGCCTTCATTAACCATAACGTGGCACTTCTCCCAATTCAAGACGAGATTAGTTTGTTCACATCTCTGCAAAACTCGATCAAGGTTGCTTAAGCAATCATCAAAAGAAGTTCCGTAAACGGAAAAATCATCCATGAAAACCTCCACAATCTTTTCACAAAAATCAGAGAATATAGTAGTCATACATCTTTGAAAGGTAGCAGGTGCATTGCATAAACCAAAAGGCATACGTCTATAAGCATAGGTTCCAAAAGGGCAAGTAAAGGTAGTTTTCTCTTGATCAGATTGTGACACAGGTATTTGAGAGAAACCAGAATATCCATCTAGGAAACAAAAGTGTGTGTGCTTAGATAGTCTTTCTAGCATTTGATCAATGAACGGTAGAGGGTAATGATCTTTCCTAGTAGCTTTATTTAATTTTCTAAAATCAATTACCATTCTATAGCCAGTGACAATTCTTTGTGGAATGAGTTCATTCTTATCATTAGGAACAACGGTAATACCTCCTTTCTTAGGGACACAATGAATGGGACTTACCCATCTACTATCAGCTATGGGATAGATTATACCTGCTTCCAGAAGCTTTAATCTTACCACTTCTTTCATCTTAGGATTCAATTGCCGTTGGTGATCAACGACGGGTTTAGCATCAAGTTCCGTATTGATCTTGTGCTGACATAGAGTGGGACTAATGCCCTTAAGATCATCAAGAGTATATCCAATAGCAGCCCGGTGCTTCCTTAGTACTTTTAATAATCTTTCTTCTTCATGTTCTGAAAGGTTAGCACTAATAATAACATGATATATCTTTTTCTCATCAAGATTAGCATACTTCAAAGTGTCAGGCAATTGTTTCAATTCAAACACAAGATCACCTTTCGGTGGAGGAGAACCTCCAAGAGTTTCAATAGGCAAATTGTGTTTCAAGAGAGGTTGTTGTTCGAAGAAAATTTGATCTATTTCATTTCTTTCACGCATGTGCATATCATTTTCATGGTCAAGCAAATATTGTTCTAATGGATCAGTAGGAGGCACAGCAATAGAAGCAAGACCTATTATTTCATCCTTACTAGGTAACGCTTTATCACGAGGTTGTCTACTAAACTTGGAAAAATTAAACTCATGAGACACATTACCAAAACTGACACCGATAGTTTGTTTTTCACAATCTATCTTAGCATTGACGGTGCTCAAGAAAGGTCTACCAAAGATAATGGGACAAAAGTCATCTTGTGGGGAACCAAGGACTAGAAAATTAGTAGGGTATTTTACTTTGCCGCACAAGACTTCCACATCTCTAAGAATCCCAAGTGGTGTGATAGTGTCTCTATTAGCAAGTTTAATAGTGACATCAATGTCTTCCATTTCAGCATGTGCTATTTCATCCATAATTTCTTGGTATAGAGTAAAAGGTATAGCACTCACACTAGCACCCAAATCACATAAACCATGATAGCAATGATCTCCTATTTTGACTGAGACAACATGCATGCCTTCTATGGGTCTATGTTTATCTTTTTCATCAGGTTTAGCAATTCTAGCAGCTTCATCACAAAAGTACATAACATGCCCATCAATATTTTCTACCAAGAGATCTTTAACCATAGCAACACTAGGTTCTACTTTAATTTTCTCAGGGGGTTTAGGTGCTCTTATATTACTTTTACGAACCACAGTTGATACCTTAGCATGTTCCTTTATCCTAACAGGGAAAGGTGGTTTTTTAATATAAGCGGTAGGCACAACTGGATCAACATTGTAAAAGATGGTTTCTTCTTTAGTTATGACCGGTTCTTTAATTTCTTCTTTAATAGGGGGATGATATTTAAACCACTTCTCCTTAGGGAGATCAACGTGAGTAGCAAATGCTTCGCAGAAAGAGGCTACTATCTCAGAGTCAAGTCCATATTTAGTGCTAAACTTATGAAAAGTATCGGTATTCATAAAAGATTTAACACAATAAAATTCAAGCTTTATACCTGACTCATTACCTTCATCGAGTTCCCAATCTTCAGAGTTGCGTTTAATTCTCTCTAAGAGATCCCACTTGAATTCAATAGTCTTCTTCATATAAGAACCAGCACAAGAAGTATCGAGCATGGATTGATCATTATGAGAAAGCCGAGCATAAAAATTCTGAATGATAACTTCTCTCGGAATGTCATGATTGGGGCATTAATATAACATTGACTTAAGCCTCCCCCAAGCTAGAGCGATACTTTCTCCTTCACGAGGCCAAAAATTATATATATAATTCCGATCACGATGAACTAGATGCATGGGATAAAACTTTTGGTGGAACTCCAATTCCAAACGATTCCAGTTCCACGATCCAAGATCATCACATAGCCTATACCATGTCAATGCTTTTCCCTCCAAATATAAAGGGAAAACCTTCTTCTTAACTTTATCTCCGGATAAACCTGCAAGCTTAAATAATCCACAAATTTCGTTCACATATAAAAGGTGCATATCAGGATGTTCAATTCCATCTCCTGCATAAGGTTTAGCAAGCAGTTGTTCTAACATACCCGAAGGAATTTCATACGTAACATTTTCAGTAGGTGCTATAGGTTGAGGGGCAACTAATTGTGGTTCCGGTCGAGGTGAAGATACCCCGAACAAACCCCTCAAAGGATTGTTTTCCATAGTAGCAAGTAGCAATAAATTTCAGCACGTAGTATAAGTTTTTCCTTACCGATTTCCACTTACCAAGAGCGCTTCACTCCTCAGCAACGGCGCCACAAAAGAGTCTTGATGAACCACAAGTATAGGGGATCAATCGTAGTCCTTTCAATAAGTAAGAGTGTCGAACCCAACGAGGAGCAGAAGGAAATGACAAGCGGTTTTCAGCAAGGTAATTTCTGCAAGCACTGAAATTGTAGGTTATAGATAGTTTGATAGCAAGATAATTGGTAGCAAGCAAGTAACGGTAACGGTAAACAAGGTGCAGCAAGGTAGCCCAATTCTTTTGAGGCAAAGGACAGGCCAAAACAATCTCTAGTAATAGGCAAAGTGTTCTTGAGGGTACACGGGAATTTCGTCTAGTCACTTTTATCATGTTGGTTTGATTCGTGTTCGCTACTTTGATAATTTGATATGTGGGTGGACCGGTGCTTGGGTGCTGTTCTTACTTGAAAAACCTCCCACTTATGATTAACCCCCTCGCAAGGATCCGCAACTACGAGCAAAGTATTAAGATAAAATCTAACCATAGCATTAAACGTTTGGATCCAAATCAGCCCCTTACGAAGCAGCGCATAAACTAGGGTTTAACCTTCTGTCACTCTAGCAACCCATCATCTAATAACTACTCCACAATGCATCTGTAGGAGATATGCCCTAGAGGCAATAATACATGTTATTATTTATCCCCATGTTCCTAATTAAGTTTATATTCCATGCTATAACTGCTATGGTTCTCGAGTCTACAATAACCACGAGGCTCGGAGGAAGACTCATATGCACGTATGGAATAATAAACGGTAAAATGTATTCCTAGTATGGCCTCTAAGACTAGCTCAAGTGTTGCATGATGATTCTGTTTTCCTGATCATAGGCATGGCTATGCCGGCAACTTTGAGGGCACAATATTAGAAGAATATTTGTGTTGAATTGACCCAAATTGATGTTATGCTATGAGATACATTCGTCACAAGTTAATGGTTAATAACACAGAGAAAGTTAAACGTTTGCATAATTCCTTAGACCATGAGAGTATCGAGTTCCTTCGTACTTGCTTCGTGAACTTTGGGGTTTGTTAAACGTCATCTGTAACAGGGTGGCTATTACGGCGGCTTACGGGTTCACGGAAAAGTATGACAAGTAACTTGGTAGCTCAAGATTGGGATTTGCTCCTCCGACGATGGAGAGATATTCTCGGGCCCTCTCGGTGTTACGGTATCCATCATCGTCTGGCCAGACACAGTTTGATTTGATCACGGGGATGCCGGAACGCGAAAACGAGAAAAGAGAACAAAACCGACAACGAGGTAACTGGCATTGTGGACAAGTGTTGATCCACGGGTATGCCGATAAATCTCACCTCGGGTTTTGTAACATATCGCGAAGTAAAAGGAATAGCACACAGCAACTGGAGGTTCACTCGAATATTCATTCGTGTGGGTATAGGGGTCAATATGGGTGTCCACGGCTCCGATGTTGATCATTAATCGGAAGGTGTTCCGGGTCATGTCTATACTTCACCGAACCTATTGGGTCACACGCTTAAGGGTCATCTATCTGCTGAATACTAGACACGGAGTCTGAGAGAAATTCACCGAAAAAGTTTCGGAGTCAACGGAAAAGTTCCGAAGAGAGAACACCGGAATAGTTTCGGTAAAACCGAAAAGTTGTTTCGGGGTATACCATTAAGTTAAAATGGTTTCGGAACATGCCTGATAATTCTTGGAGGGTGCCAGTTGTATTCTGGAAACTTCTGGGAATTTTCCAGTATAAAAACCGGAAATGTTCCGGAGCAGCCGGAACCGCTGTAGTAGCTTTTCGCTGAAGAAAAACATTGTTCCGAAATTGTTTCGGAATGCGTTCAAATTTTTTTAGTGGGTACTGGAATTGTTCTAGGCACACAGAAATAATTTGGGTTTTATCGGACGCAGAAAAATGTCTTAATGAATAGTGAAAAGCACTTTTTGGGCTGGTTTTGATGGGGTTTCCTTCTAGAAGGTATTCCCTATTTTTGAAGAGAAGATAAGGTGGATGAAAAGGTGGTGCCCCCCAAGGGGGCAGAAAATTTCGTCCATGGTATGGGGGGCCCATGGGGCTTCCTTCCACCATTAGGTGGATAAGATCAACCCATCCTTATGTGGCATGGTGAAATATCCAAACCCCTTTTGGACTTTTTTCACCCATGGCCTCTACCCCTTGCTCCTCCTATAAATAGAGGTGGAGAGGGCTCTCCAAGATGATCCCTTGCTCTCATACACATGCCATAGACTTGTCTGGCTTCTCTCTCCCTCCCAGCGAAATAGTTTCGTAGAGCCGAAAGGCTGTCTGGGTTCCGGTGGGAACTAGTTCTGGACGACGAAGCCCTGCCGGATAGATGAAACCGTATGTGTGCAACTCTGTAGAGAGATCATAGTTTCGGTCTTAGTTCAAGAGTGCCTCCCGAAGGGCTGTCCGAATGACTGTCCGAGTTTTGAGGGTCCTCCCGAAGGGCTGTCCGACTGACCGTCCGAGGGACTGTCTGACCGCCTCCCGGAGGGCTGTCCGGGGGGCAGACGAGGGGGGTACATCCTCACGGTTGGGAGGTTGTAAAATCCTAGCTGCGGGGATCTACACCGCCGATCGTCGTCGACTCTACTTTCGCTGTGTTTCGAGTCGGTAACGAAAAGATCGAAACCTTGTATGCATCCCCATAATGATCCTAGGCGTGCTCGCTGTACCAAATTTTTTTGTTTTCTGTCGCGTTCCCCCATAGTGGCATCAAGAGCCAGGCTATGCGTAGATGCAGGTTACGATCTAGAATAAATGAGATGTATGGGTGTGTTGCCTAGTATAATTTTGTAGTAGATAAGATCTATTGCTGAAAATTATTTGTGCGGGTAGTAGATGAAATCTATTACCCGATATTCTTGTTGCTTCCCGTGATTTTGCGTAGTCCTGATCTTGACGGCATGGTGGAATCTGACAAAGTTCTGGCAATCCGCGATCCTTTCATGCTGCTCCTAAGTATGCTGATTGACAGATCAACGAAGTGCTTCAGTGTCTTTGGGTTCCACCATAGTTGAGAAAGATGGATGTTTCGCAGACGAAAGGGCAATGTAGATGTGATCTGCACGGGGGTGATGCGTATGACAAAGTTTAGTATGGGGCTCGAGATTTTATTATCTCGTGTTTCATACACCCTGGAAAGTTAATCTAGCAACTTGAATAATCATACTTGATGATGAACGTTGGTAGCTGCGGTTTAAGTCAAAACCTTAGAAGCCACATAAAATAAAATTTTGCATAAACCGATTAGAGGCGTCTAACTTGGTTTTGCAGGATGTGCATGTGATGTGGTATAGCAATGCTCATATTCACTTTGATTATGTATGAGATGACTATATAATGTAAATTAACATGACCTGCGTGTCATGATTCGGCATGATGGATGGAGCCGTATGATTGTCACTTTAATGACCTGCGTGTCAACCTTGAGTAATGCATTTATTTTATCCGCTATGGAGATAGCAATATTATCTGATGCATCAACATGGTGGTGGCAATCTTCGCAAAGGTGAACACCGATGCGAATGCCGAAGACGAAGAAATACTTGACTTCTCCGTTAGAAGGGGCTATACCATATCAAGCTATTATGAATTGCCTGAGATGTTTATCCCTTATGGTGCACCCTTTTGATTGCGCGGTAGTCGCCTTTTATTAGGGTGATCTCTCACAAAAATAACAAGTAGTTAGTGTTCTCCCAAGTGTAGCACCGTCACGGCACCTATCTCTTCGGGGCATCACATGATCTCCATGGGTGCGAACGATTAGAGAAGTGTGAGGCGGGTGAGTTGAGACCTCGCAGCGAGATCACTTGGTTGACTTGACGTTCAGGCAGGACAGTCCTGAGCTCGGAACACACGCATCGAAAGATGAACAAGAATCACATAGAAATGTGATCGGCAAGTTTGCCTACCGATTGAAGTTCACGCCATTTGAGTTCATCTCGAACCGTGACGTTGAATTGAAATATGGGTCTTGAATCACTCACAATCAATTATGAGAGATATTGATTTGAGTGGGAGCGCACTATAGAATTAACTTGTTTAATTCTCGGTGCAATTAATTATGGACATTGTCTAAGTAAAATTTGCATAATAGTTGTAGAATAATGGCTCGCGTTTCCACCTTCCCTATTAAAATTGAATAAGCTGTTATTTATCTGGTTAAAACTTTACGATTGGTAACGTAATGTGAGGATTGTCCTCAAGAGTGCCGAGAAGGACTTTGTCCTATCACATGCTTTCGGTATTTTCCCGCTGATGCTATGGATGATGTGACTCTCGTCCTTCGGTCCAAAAGCTAGAATTCCGTTACGGTCAAGTGCAATATGTTTGCTTCCATAAAACCCGAACTTCAAAAGTTTGGGATAGTTATGTGATACTCATGGAACTGAAAATTATTTTCAGATACAAACAAAGGCTAAAAGATATGAGATATCCAAAGCAATGTTTGTTTGCAAGGTATTAGTAAAGTGTTTACTGGTCATTTGACTGATAAGAGAGGGATCCAGGAGAACGCCTGTCATGTAAATGAAGGTGAATAAAACAAACAACTTAAAGAGAAAGGAAATGTCCAAAGGGTGTTAGTGTGACTTACACACCTAGGATGTCCGGGGCTAACGCCACTCTTAAGTTGGGTGCTTCTTCTGGGAGTAGGAGAAAGACTGAAAGTAAAACTGTTAGACGTATAAAGGCAAAAGGAAAGAAGTCTAGAATGTCCAGCTCATGTATGAAAGTCATACAAGTTATTGATGTTTGGAAGGCTGGTCAAAAAGAAATAGTTCTTGGGAATTGTGATTAAACTGTTAGTCACTGATTCTTGGGTATTGTGATTGACTTTTGATCATAGGAATACCCGTTCGATTGCATTCTCTTGCAACTCGATACAAGAACTACTACGGCCTACAAGACTTGCCAGTAATGAGGTTTAGATACGCGCTCGGAACATAGTAAAAGTTACTATACCTTCCATCTGTGTATTACCGTCTGTATTTATTTTCATAATTCATTTTAGAGTTTTACACACTCTAGCCCATTGCATAAAGTATATTGCAAGAAGGTTATTCGTAAGAGAACTTTTGATGTTCGGTGTTATGAATAAAGGCCATACTTTCATTATGAATGAGATGTATGTTATGAATATTGATAATAATACATTACCTCTGTATTTACTTTCATAATTCATTTTAGAGTTTTACACACTCTAGCCCATTTGCATAATGTTTGTTGCAAGAGTGTTATTCATAAAAGAACAATTGTTGTTCAGTATCATGAATAACATAAGGGCCATGCTTCCATTAAGGATGGGATGTATGTTATGAATATTGATGGTAATATGATACATCCGTAACACTGACTCTAAATGTCGCAAGACTAAAAGAATACCACATATGTGTGGCACTGCATTTGGTCACATTGGAGAAACCCGCATGGAGAAATTCCATAATGATGGATTTTGAAGTCGTTTGATTATGAATCATCTGACACTTGCAACTTTCTTCCAAAAAGTGAAGTGACTGAAATGCCGTTCACAGGCCATAAGGAACGAGCAAAGAACTTATTGGTGATCATACATCGTGATGTGTGTAGTCCGATAAATGTTGTTGCTAGCAGTGGATTTGTCTATCTTCTGAAATGACTCAAGTAGATATATGGATATTTACTTGATGAGACGTAAGTCTGGATCTTTTGAAATCATTCAAAAGGTTTTTCAAAAATGAAGTAGAAATTATTGTAACAAGAAAATTCTGTTTCTACTATTAGATTGCGGAAAGGAATATTTTGAGTTACAAGTTTAGCGAATGTCTGATGAGTTGTGAAAAGAGTTTCATTACTTACACCTCCCGGAACACCACAATAAGTGGAATGTCCGTGAAGATGTAATCAAACCATTTATGACATGGTGAGATCAAAGATGACATAAATCAATTTGCCTTTATCCCTTTTTAAGAGTAATGCTTTAGAGACTGCGGCTTTTACACTAAAAAGAGCTCCGTCGGGTCTGTTGAAATGACGCCATGGTATGGTACGCCCAACCATGTTATATCTTTTCTTAACATTTGGAATATGGGGCTTGTGTAAAAGGTTACATACCTATTCCAAATCAGACAAGTGCTACTTTGTAGGTTATCCCATAATGTTGGGTATTCCCCCACCACTATACCGAGGCAAAGGATTTTGCCACAAAACGGTATGCTTTTAAAGAGAATAGTTCTTGCAAAAAGGTGAGTGGGAGGACAGTGCAACTCGACGAGATAATAAGTATCTTCGTCATCAGATCAATGGAAAGGAACCTTGGAAGTGATTCCATAGTTTCCTACTGCGACTGATACGGAAGCCTCTACATGAGATGTATGGACTTCGGTCGAACTTGCAGCTGAACAAGGTAGGCAAAGCTCGTGCAAACCTCTCAGGTGCGCAAACGAGATATTGTTGTTAGACAACCGTATACCTACGATAGACAAGGAAGCGTTGATGGGCCCTGACTCCGGAATTGGCTAAATGCCAATACAATCCGAGATAGTTTCCATATAAGTGGTTCAAGATTAAAACCTTGATACACCTTTCGGAAGACTTAGAGTCTAACGAATATTTATGAAACTATAAACTGATGTGGATAAAATGTTTTATCCATAAAGCTCGACTTGTTGCAATAACAAGTTCAAGGAGTTGACTACGATGAGGTTGTTTCACCGTAGCGATGATTAAAGTCGGTTCGGGTTAAACTAGCAATTAATACATATTTCAATCATGAGATATGAAACATGGATGGCGAAAGAATTTCCATGAAATGGGAATACAAACTAAGATTTGTATGTGATACAGTCCAAAGTATTTTGTCGATCCAAAGGATGCTAGTGAGTATGCAAACTTCAGAGTTCGAGCAATGGACAGAAGAGAGCAAAATGGAGTTGGAATCTTCGTTTTGATGAAATGATCAAAAGAGTTTGATTTCATCAATGGATAATGAAGATGCTTGTGATTCAAAAAGGTAAGTGGGAGCATGATAATATTTCTAAAAACCTTGTGTACTTGACACATTGTTAATTGGAAATAAATTTCTTGACACGAATTAAGGACTTCATTTGAAAATAGTTTTTTGATGAAGTGCTTGGGCTAAATAGCCTCAATATTAGGCATGATGATCTATGGAGATAGATTTACCTAATAGGGCTAAGCTATGAATACATATTGACAAGATGCTAAAACCTTTTAGCATTTAAAACGCCAAGGAGTAATTCTTGCCGAAGTCACATGGAAAGAGTTTTTGCAAGACTCAGTGTCCCAAAACACTGATGAGTGAAATACATGATGGAGATTCCACACACTCTTGTGTTTGGATTAATCATGTATTCCATGGTATGTAAAACAACCAGATATGTCCGATACTCCCAAACTGTTGCGAGTATAGATACCAAAGTGATCAAAGTACCGATCATAGGACAACAGTGAAAAATGTCATTGAGTACTAAAGTAGCACTGATGACATGTTTTCTCGCAAGCAGAGATTATGAAGTGCTCGTTGTAAGTAATTACATCGATACAGTATTCATCAATGCTCCATGTGATTTTCGTTTTAAGTTAAGGTTTTGTGTAATACACAATACGGTGGCACGGTAAGTTGGAATTGTTCTAAACAGGTTACTGTGGCGAATTCTATAACAAAGGCTAAGTATGTTGACGTTTTGGAAGCAACAAAGAAGATGTTGAATCATATAGTTCATTCATGAACTTAGTATGGTTCCAAGATGGCTTTGGTCAATGGGACACTATTGCAGATAGTTGCTCCATAGCTCAGTCTGAGGAATCAAGGTTTGACCTATGATTCACATATATACAAAGCCAAGTTCACACAAAATATGAATTTTGTGAAAGCGTGAAAACGCGAGGATATGCAAAGATACACACGGAGCTGAAGTCATCAGATCCGTTGGACATCAGGCTATACCACAAGCGAAGCATATTTTACACCAGTATGCCATAGGTGTAAAGTGCATTAGCATTGACTAGATTATTGGCTCTAGTGCAAGTGGGAGTCTGTAGGAGATATGCCCTAGAGGCAATAATACATGTTATTATTTATCCCCATGTTCCTAATTAAGTTTATATTCCATGCTATAACTGCTATGGTTCTCGAGTCTACAATAACCACGAGGCTCGGAGGAAGACTCATATGCATGTATGGAATAATAAATGGTAAAATGTATTCCTAGTCTGGCCTCTAAGACTAGCTCAAGTGTTGCATGATGGTTCTGTTTTCCTGATCATAGGCATGGCTATGCCGGCAACTTTGAGGGCACAATATTAGAAGAATATTTGTGTTGAATTGACCCGAATTGATGTTATGCTATGAGATACATTCGTCACAAGTTAACGGTTAATAACACAGAGAAAGTTAAAAATTTGCATAATTCCTTAGACCATGAGAGTATCGAGTTCCTTCGTACTTGCTTCGTGAACTTTGGGGTTTGTTAAACGTCATCTGTAACAGGGTGGCTATTACGGCGGCTTACGGGTTCACGGAAAAGTATGACAAGTAACTTGGTAGCTCAAGATTAGGATTTGCTCCTCCGACGATGGAGAGATATTCTCGGGCCCTCTCGGTGTTACGGTATCCATCATCGTCTGTCCAGACACAATGTGATTTGATCACGGGGATGCCGGAACGCGGAAACGAGAAAAGAGAACAAAATCGGCAACGAGGTAACTGGCATTGTGGACAAGTGTTGATCCACGGGGATGCCGATAAATCTCACCTCGGGTTTTGTATCATATCGCGAAGTAAAAGGAATAGCACACAACAACTGGAGGTTCACTCGAATATTCATTCGTGTGGGTATAGGGGTCAATATGGGTGTCCACGGCTCCGATGTTGATCATTGATCGGAAGGTGTTCCGGGTCATGTCTATACTTTACCGAACCTATAGGGTCACACGCTTAAGGGTCATCTATCTGCTGAATACTAGACAGGGAGTCTGAGAGAAATTCACCGAAAAAGTTTCAGAGTCAACGGAAAAGTTCCGGAGAGAGAACACCGGAATAGTTTCGGTAAAACCGAAAAGTTGTTTCGGGGTATACCATTAAGTCAAAATGGTTTTGGAACATGCCTGATAATTCTTGGAGGGTGCCAGTTGTATTCTGGAAACTTGGGAATTTTCCAGTATAAAAACCGGAAATGTTCCGGAGCAGCCGGAACCGCTGTAGTAGCTTTTTGCTGAAGAAAAACATTGTTCCGAAATTGTTTCGGAATGCGTTCAAAATTGTTTTAGTGGGTACTGGAATTGTTCTAGGCACACAGAAATAATTTGGGTTTATCGGACGCAGAAAAATGTCTTTGTGAATAGTGAAAATCACTTTTTGGGCTGGTTTTGGTGGGGTTTCCTTCTAGAAGGTATTCCCTATTTTTGGAGAGAAGATAAGGTGGATGGAAAGATGGTGGGCCCCCCAAGGGGGCAGCCAATTTCGTCCATGGTATGGGGGGGGGCATGTGGCTTCCTTCCACCATTAGGTGGATAAGATCAACCCATCCTTATGTGGCATGGTGAAATATCCAAGCCCCTTTTGGACTTTTTTCACCCATGGCCTCTACCCCTTGCTCCTCCTATAAATAGAGGCGGAGAGGGCTCTCCAAGATGATCCCTTGCTCTCATACACATGCCATAGACTTGTCTGGCTTCTCTCTCCCTCCCAGCGAAATAGTTTCGTAGAGCCGAAAGGCTGTCTGGGTTCCGGTGGGAACTAGTTCTGGACGGGGAAGCCCTGCCGGATAGATGACACCGTATGTGTGCAACTCTATAGAGAGATCGTAGTTTCGGTCTTAGTTCGAGAGTGCCTCCCGAAGGGCTGTTTGAATAACTGTCCGAGTTTCGAGGGTCCTCCCGAAGGGCTGTCCGTGACCGTCCGAGGGACTATCTGACCGCCTCCCGGAGGGCTGTCCGGGGGGCAGACGAGGGGGTACATCCTCGCGGTTGGGAGGTTGTAAAATCCTAGCTGCGGGGATCTGCACCGCCGATCATCGTCGACTCTACTTCCGCTGCGTTTCGAGTCGGTAACGAAAAGATCGAAACCTTGTATGCATCCCCATAGTGATCCTGGGCGTGCTCGTTGTACCGAATTTTTTTGTTTTCTGTCGCGTTCCCCTACAGCATCCCCTTAGGCCCATGAATGGTGAAGTGTCATGTAGTCGACATTCACATGACACCACTAAGGTAATCACAACATACATATCATCAAAATATCGAACACATATCAAATTCACATGATTACTCGCAACATGACTTCTCCCGTGACCTCACGAAGAAAGGTAACTACTCACAAATAATAATCATGCTCAAGATCAGAGGAGTATTGAATGGCATAATGGATCTGAACATATAATCTTCCACCAAATAAACCATATAGCAATCAACTACGCAAGGTAATCAACACTACTAGTCACCCACAGGTACCAATCTCAGGTTCCGGTACAAAGATTGAACACAAGAGATGAACTAGGGTTTGAGAGGAGATGGTGTTGTTGAAGATGTTGATGAAGATTGGCCTCCCAAAGATGATAGGGGTGTTGGTGATGACGATAGCTTCGATTTCCCCCTCCGGGAGGGACGTTCCCCCGGCGGAATTGCTCTGCCGGAGGGCAAAAGTGCTCCTGCCCAAGTTCCGCCTCGAGGCGGCGGCGCTTCGTCCCGAAAGTCCTCCTCTGATTTTTTCTAGGTCAAGAGTGACCATATACCAGAAGATGGGCACCGGAGGTGGGCCGAGGTGGCCATAACCCATCAGGGCGCGCCCTGGTGGGTTGTGCCCACCTGGGAGGCCCCCTCCGGTAGTTTTCTGCTCCAGTATTTTTTATTAAATGCAAAAATAATCTCCGTAAAATTTCAGCTTCATTGGAGTTGTGCAGAATAGGTATCTCTGACGTGCTTTTCTTAGGTCCAGAATTCCAGCTGCCGGTATTCTCCCTCTTTGTGTAAACCTTGCATATTATGAGAGAAAAGGCATTAGAATCACTCCCCAAGGCATTATTATTCAACAAAACAAAGTAAATAACAGTAGGAAATCATGATGCAAAATGGACATATCACTCCCGCACTTGGTTACCACTTCAATGCATCGTAGTTGAAGACGATGACCTTCAGCGTGTCGGGAGTCAGTAACTTGAAGGTCACCATGTAGCCTATCTTGATATGATGGACGATGGCGAAGGTGGCCCAATCCTGATCGAGGGTGGTCCTGCCGTTCATCAGTCGGACAGTGACCCGCCATGAGCAACCGGTGCTCATCTTGAACTCCCGTGGCACAGACGGGAAGTGCTTCGTGAAGTCCAGGGGCACTGGTATGGTCTGGAGCTGCAGGGTCATGATCACCTTGCAGAAGTGAGTTGGCCCACCCTCCTCATGGTAGTGGTCATAGTTTCCATGCTTGCTGCTGGGGGGCTCCTCCGACACGTCGTCATCCGCGGGAGGCACCTGGACGGGCGTCATCTCTGAGGGTGACACTACATCCTTTCCCTTGTCCTACTCCATTGGCGGCACCACCTCCTTGCCCTTGTTCTCCGTGTCGATCTGCATTATGAAGAGCACAACGTTCAAAGGTTGATCACCATTAAAACCTATTGTCCAAAGCCCCTTTATTTACCTAGCCTTTACGGTCACCACTTACCCACCACCTCACACAGTTAACCCTCTCTGTCTCTCACTCCTCCTCCTACCCGTCATCATGAACTCCAACAGCAACTCGAACCCCAACCCCAACAAAAACTCCAACCCCATCCCCAACCCCTTCCCTTGGGGCATTGGATGGAGGGCTTTCTTCCTAGGGTGCTCGCTCGGTGACCGCACCAAGTTCAAGAACACCATGGAAGTCTCCTCAAACTTCAGCAGCATGGAAGACCTGCACAAAGAGTCAGACATTGTGGTGAAGAAGGCGACGCCGGAGGAGTTGAAGACATTGATTCCTGATCCAGCGAAGGGCGCTATGTCAGTTGACATATGATGACCCACAAGTATAGGGGATCAATCGTAGTCCTTTCGATAAGTAAGAGTGTCGAACCCAACGAGGAGCAGAAGGAAATGATAAGCAGTTTTCAGCAAGGTATTCTTTGCAAGTGCTGTGAGTAATAGTGATAGATAGTTTTGCAGCAAGATAATTCGTAACAAGTGACAAGTAGCAATAGTAGAAAAGGTGCAGCAAGGTAGCCCAATCCCTTTTATAGCAAAGGAAGAGCCTGAAAGTACTCTTATATTAAGCAATCACTCCTGAGGACACATGGTAATTTTTGTCTAGTCATGTTCATCATGTAGAGTTAATTCACGTTCGTTACTTTGATAATGTGATATGTGGGTGGACCGGTGCTAAGATGTTGTTCTTACTTGAACAAGCACCCCACTTATGATTATCCCCTCTCGCAGGCATACACAACTACGAAAAAAGAATCAAGATACATCTAACCATAGCATGAAACGTATGGATCCAAATTAGCCCCTTATGAAGTAACACATAAACTAGGGTTTAACCTTCTGTCACTCTCGCAACCCATCATCTACTTGTTACTCCACAATGCCTTCCTTTAGGCCCATAACATGGTGAAGTGTCGTGTAGTCGATATTCACACGACACCACTAAGAGAAGCAACAACATACACATCATCAAAGTATCGAACGAATACCAACTTCACATGATTACTTATAACAAGACTTCTCCAATATCCTCAGAAACAAAAGTAACTACTCACACATCATTGATAACCCACAAGTATAGGGGATCGCAACAGTTTTCGAGGGTAGAGTATTCAACCCAAATTTATTGATTCGACACAAGGGGAGCCAAAGAATATTCTCGAGTATTAGCAGCTGAGTTGTCAATTCAACCACACCTGAAAGACTTAATATTTGCAGCAAAGTATTTAGTAGCAAAGTAGTATGGAAGTAACGGTAACGATGGCAAAAGTAACAGTAGCAGTTTTGTAGTGATTGTAACAGTAGCAACGGAAAAGTAACTTAGCCAAGATCAATATGTGAAAAGCTCGTAGGCAACGGATCAGTGATGGATAATTATGTCGGATGGCATTCATCATGCAACGGTTATAACATAGGGTGACACAGAACTAGCTCCAATTCATCAATATAATGTAGGCATGTATTCCATATATAGTCATACGTGCTTATGGAAAAGAACTTGCATGACATATTTTGTCCTACCCTCCCGTGGCAGCGGGGTCCTAATGGAAACTAAGGGATATTAAGGCCTCCTTTTAATAGAGAACCGGACCAAAGCATTAGCACTTAGTGAATACATGAACTCCTCAAACTATGGTAATCATCGGAAAGAATCCCAGTTATTGTCACCCTAGGGGATGCAGATCATAACTCGTAATAGGTGTCTACAACTTGCAAGATAGGATCAAGAACACATATATATTCATGAAAACATAATAGGTTCAGATCTGAAATCATGGCACTCGGGCCCTAGTGACAAGCATTTAGCATAGCAAAGTCATAGCAACATCAATCTCAGAACATAGTGGATACTAGGGATCAAACCCTAACAAAACTAACTCGATTACATGGTAAATCTCATCCAACCCATCACCGTCCAGCAAGCCTACGATGGAATTACTCACGAACGGCGGAGAGCATCATGAAATTGGTGATGAAGGATGGTTGGTGATGACGACGGCGTCGATTTCCCCTCCCCGGAGCCCAAAACGGACTCCAGATCTGCCCTCCCGAGGAAGAACAGGAGGTGGCGGCGGCTCCGTATCGTGAAACGCGATGAACTCTTCTCTCTGATTTTTTCTCCCCGAATAGGGTTATATGGAGTTGGAGTTCAGGTCGGAGGAGCTGTAGGGGGCCCACAAGCCACCAGGGCGCGCCCCCCTGGCTTGTGGCCAATGGGTGGACCCCCTCCGGTTGATACTTTTGCCAGTATTTTTTATTAATTCCAAAAATATTCTCCGTAAATTTTCAGGTCAATCCGAGAACTTTTATTTCTGCACAAAAATAACACCAAGGCAATTCTGCTGAAAACAGCGTCAGTCCGAGTTAGTTCCATTCAAATCATGCAAATTAGAGTCCAAAACAAGGGCAAACGAGTTTGGAAAAGTAGATACGATGGAGACGTATCAACTCCCCAAGCTTAACCCATTGCTTGTCCTCAAGCAATTCAGTTGACAAACTGAAAGTGACAAAGAAAAACTTTTACAAACTCTGTTTGATCTTGTTGTTGTAAATATGTCTAACTGATGTTCAGGTTTTCAGCAAAGATTATAGACTAACCACATTAACAATAACATTTAGGTCTCACATTTACTCATATCAATGGCATAATCAACTAGCGAGCAATAATAATAAATCTCGGATGACAACAATTTTATCAAAACAATCATGATACAATATGATATAATGGTATCTCGCTAGCCCTTTCTGAGACCGCAAAACATAAATGCAGA
Source organism: Elymus sibiricus (assembly GCA_039707655.1). NCBI lineage: Eukaryota > Viridiplantae > Streptophyta > Magnoliopsida > Poales > Poaceae > Elymus > Elymus sibiricus. The sequence goes on along the minus strand of CM077663.1, from coordinate 364,745,905 downwards.
GCACCACTAAAGAACAAGGACTGACTAGACATTGTAATTCATGGTAAAAGAGATCCAGTCACAGTCATACTCAATATCAATTAATAACAAAGCATACAAATGACGGTGGTGCTCTCTAACCGGTGCTTTTTATAAGAGGAGGATGACTCAACAGTAAAGTAAAATAGATAGGCCCTTCGCAGAGGGAAGCATTGATTCACAGAGGTGCCAGAGCTCGAGCTTTTAAAACTGGGATGAATAATAATTTTGAACGGTATGCTTTCATTGTCAACATAACAACCGAGAGATCTCGGTATCTTCCATGCTAGATACATTATAGGCGGTTCCCAAACAGAATGGTAAAGTTTTTACTCCCCCTCCACCAATCAATCACACTCCACGGCGAGCCGAATCCACGGGTACCGTCCATACAAACAACAATCCTGGGGGAGTTTTGTTTCATTATATTTTGATTTGAATTTTGAGCATGGAACTGGGCATCCCGAATACCAGCCACTTTCTCGTGAATGATAGTGAATCAACACATATCATGAGAATAACCCACCTAGCATGGAAGATACTGACAGCCCCTAGTCACTATATGAGCGATTTGGGCATACAAAACAGAATATTATTTGAAGGTTTAGAGTTTGGCACATGCAAATTTACTTGGAACGGCAGGTAAATACCGCATATAGGTAGGTATGGTGGACTCATATGGAACAACTTTGGGTTTATGGAAATGGATGCACAAGCAGTATTCCCACTTAGTACAGGTGAAGGCTAGCAAGAGACTGGGAAGCGACCAACTAGAGAGCGACAATAGTCATAAACATGCATTGAGATTAACCAACATTGAATGCAAGCATGAGTAGGATATAAATCACCATGAACATAAATATCGTGGAGGCTATGTTGATTTTGTTTCAACTACATGCGTGAACATGTGCCAAGTCAAGCCACTTGAATCATTCAGAGGAGGATACCATTCTATCATACTACATCACAACCATTTTAAAATGCTTGTTGGCACTCAAGACAAACCATTATACACTCTTAGCTAATTAAGCATGGCATGAATAACTATAATCTCTAATTGTCATGGCAAACATGTTTCATCCTTAAGGAGCTGAATTCAGAACGATGAGCTAATCATATTTACAAAAACAAAATAGGTCGAGTTCGTACCAGCTTTTCTCCATCTCAATCACTTCATCATATATCGTCATTTTTGCCTTTCACTTGCACGACCGAATGGTGTAAATAATAATAAGAGTGCACGTGCATTGGACTAAGCTGGAATCTGCAAACAATAACTCAAAGGAGAAGGCAAGGTAATATGGGCTCTCTGTAAGATAAACAATAATGCATATGAGAGCCACTCAACATTTTCATTGTGGTCTTCTCCTTACGACCCAAAGAAAACAAATTTCAAAACAAGAACGAGAAAAACTATTTACACGGGAAAGCTCCCAACAAGCAAAAGAAGAACGAGAAATCCTTTTGGGTTTTCTTTTAATGCTACAACTAAACAAACTAGGAGGTAAAGCTAGAACTATTTTTTTTGATTTTTCTCAAGGTTAATTAAGCACACAAGAAGAAAGCGGAAAGAAGAAATAAAATAGCATGGATGATTCAATGAAAAAGTATAAGCACCGACTACTAAGATGAGTGTGTGAACATGAATGTAATGTCGGTGAGAAATACGTACTCCCCCAAGCTTAGGCTTTTGGCCTAAGTTGGTCTAGGGCCATGGATGAAAATAATCATCTCCTGGATGCTCCGGAGGATACTGAGGGTTCCACTGGTTGGCAAGCTCCTGTGGCTCCCACTGAAAAACTGGATCCTGATACGGATCAAGGGCTGGTGCCGGCTCAGGTGCTGGGGGTTGCGACATACCCCAATATCTGTAGATGTCCTCGGGCATAATAGTGTACCTGCCTGAATGGATATCGAACAAAGAAGAAGCAGGCAGAGCAATAATCTCACAAGTACCCTGACTAAATACTAAGTTGTAAAGCAGCCTCCTGATGTGTTCTCAGTGCCAGAAATTCTTAAATATTCCAGAAAAAATCATACTACATTTCCAGGGCATTTGGAGAACTTTTATTTTCAGGTCATTTTTTTATTGCACGGATAATTCAGAAAATAGAAGTATAATAGTATTTTTGCTTAATTTAAATCTAAATAATAGAAAGTAAGAGTTGGGTACAGAAGGTTGTGCTTTCTAAATTCATCCATCTCATGCCCGTCAAAAAGAATCCATCAATAAGGTTGATCAAGTCTTATTGACAAACTTTTTTTCGAATGACACGGAACCGGAATTTTTTTGAATAACACTAGGTTACCTCAATGGGGATATGCATGTCCCCAACAATAAGTATATCATATTTCTTTTTTGCAGTAGGGAGAGGGAATTCAAAATCTCCAATAATAATCATTGAAATTTTTCCAATGGAGTTGATACTATGAACTTGAGGTTATTTCTTCGGAAAGTGTACCGTATGCTCATTACCATTAACATGAAAAGTGACATTGCCCTTGTTGCAATCAATAACAGCCCCTGCAGTATTCAAAAAAGGTCTACCAAGGATGATCGACATACTGTCGTCCTCGGGAATATCAAGAATAACAAAGTCCGTTAGGATAGTAACATTTGCAACTACGACAGGCACATCTTCACAAATACCGATGGGTAAAGCAGTTGATTTATCAGCCATTTGCAAAGAGATTTCAGTAGGTGTCAACTTATTCAAATCAAGTCTACGATACAAAGAGAAAGGCATAACACTAACACCAGCTCCAAGGTCACATAAAGCAGTTTTAACATAGTTTCTTTTAATGGAGCATGGTATAGTAGGTACTCCGGGATCTCCTAATTTCTTTGGTACTCCACCCTTAAAAGTATAATTAGCAAGCATGGTGGAAATTTTAGCTTCCGGTATCTTTCTTTTATTTGTAACAATATCTTTCATATACTTAGCATAAGGAGACATTTTCAGAATATCAGTCAAACGCATACGCAAAAAGACAGGTCTAAGCATTTCAACAAAGCGCTCAAAATCCTCATCATCCTTTTTCTTGGATGGCTTAGGAGGAAAGGGCATGGGTTTCTGAACCCAAGGTTCTCTTTCTTTACCATGCTTCCTAGCAACGAAGTCTCTTTTATCATATCTTTTATTCCTAGGTTGTGGGTTATCAAGATCAACAGCAGGTTCAATCTCCACATCATTATCATTACTAGGTTGAGCATCAACATGAGCATCATCATTAATATTATCACTAGGCTCATGTTCATTACCAGATTGTGTCTCAGCATCAGAAATAGAAATATCATTTGGGTTTTCATGTGTATCTATAACAGGTTCACTAGCAGCATGCAAAGTCCTATCATCATTCTTTTTTCCTTTTATTACTGGGATGACTAGGTGCATCAGTATTAATTCTCTGAGAATCTAGCTCAATTATCTTAGGATGGCCCTCAGGATACAAAGGTTCCTGAGTCATTTTACCACCTCTAGTCACAACTCTAACAGAATGATCATTGTTCTTACCATTCATCTCATTAAGCAAATCATTTTGTGCCTTAAGTACTTGTTCTACTTGAGTAGTTACCATGGAAGCATGTTTACTAATAAGCTTAAGATCATTGATAGTTCTACTCATATAATCACCTAAGCGATCAAGCATGTAAGCATTATGTTTCAATTGTTTACTAACATAAGCATTGAAATTTTCTTGCTTAACAATAAAGTTATCAAACTCATCCAAGCATTGGCTAGCAGACTTATTATAAGGAATATCACCTTCATCAAATCTACAGAGAGAATTTACCTCTACTACCTGTGTCGGGTTATCAAGACCATGTATTTCTTCAATAGGTGGTAGATTCTTAACATCTTCAGCTTTAATACCTTTTTCTTTCATAGATTTCTTTGCCTCTTGCATTTCTTCAGGACTGAGAAATAGAATACCTTTTTTCTTCGGAGTTGGCTTTGGAGGTGGTTCGGGAATAGTCCAATCATTATCATTGCTCAATATATTATTCAATAGTAGTTCAACTTGTTCAACAGTTCGTTCCCTGAAAACACAACCAACACAACTATCTAGGTGGTCCCTAGAAGCATCGGTTAGTCCATTATAAAAGATATCAAGTATTTCGTTTTTCTTGAGAGGATGATCAGGCAAAGCATTAAGTAATTGGAGAAGCCTCCCCCAAGGTTGTGGGAGACTCTCTTTTTCAATTTGCACAAAGTTAAATATTTCCTGCAAGGCAGCTTGTTTCTTATGGGCAGGAAAATATTTTTCAGAGAAGTAATATATCATATCTTGGGGGCTACGCACACAACCAGGAGCAAGAGAATTAAACCATATCTTAGCATCACCCTTTAATGAGAAAGGAAACAACTTAAGAATATAGTAATAACGAATTTTCTCCTCATGAGTAAATAGGGTGGCTATATCATTCAATTTGGTAAGATGTGCCACAACAATTTCAGATTCATAACCGTGGAAAGGATCAGATTCAACCAAAGTAATTAACTCAGGATCGACAGAGAATTCATAATCCTTATCAGTAACAAAGATAGGTGAAGTAGCAAACTTAGGATCATATTGCATTCTAGCATTCAAAGATTTTTCCTTCCACTTGCATAGTAATTTCTGAAGATCATCTCTATCCTTACAAGCAAGAAAGTCCCTAGCTACCTCTCCTTCCATAACATAACCCTTAGGTATATTAGGCAATTCATATCTAGGAGAGCTAGGTCTAGCAGGTGTCTCATAGTGTTCAGTTTCAATAATTTCATCAGTTTCAGAAATATCATCCGTTTCAGCATTGACTCTAGCAATTTGTTCATCAAGAAATTCACCCAGTGGCACAGTATTATCAAGCAAAGTATCATCATAAGCATCATGCATAGCAGAAGTGGCATCATCAATTACTTGCGACATATCAGAATCAATAGCAGGTGGTGGTGTCGCAAATTTACTCATAACAGAAGGTGAATCAAGTGCAGAGATAGATGGCAGTTCCTTACCTCCCCTCGTAGTAGAGGGATAGATCTTGGTTTTTGGGTCCTTCAGATTCTTCATAGTGATCAACAGATATAAATCCCAAGTGACTCAGAGAATAGAGCTATGCTCACCGGCAACGGCGCCAGAAAAAGGTCTTGATAACCCACAAGTATAGGGGATCGCAACAGTTTTCGAGGGTAGAGTATTCAACCCAAATTTATTGATTCGACACAAGGGGAGCCAAAGAATATTCTCGAGTATTAGCAGCTGAGTTGTCAATTCAACCACACCTGAAAGACTTAATATCTGCAGCAAAGTATTTAGTAGCAAAGTAGTATGGAAGTAACGGTAACGATGGCAAAAGTAACAGTAGCGGTTTTGTAGTGATTGTAACAGTAGCAACAGAAAAGTAACTTAGCAAAGATCAATATGTGAAAAGCTCGTAGGCAACAGATCAGTGATGGATAATTAATGCGGATGGCATTCATCATGCAAAGGTTATAACATAGGGTGACACAGAACTAGCTCCAATTCATCAATATAATGTAGGCATGTATTCCATATATAGTCATACGTGCTTATGGAAAAGAACTTGCATGACATCTTTTGTCCTACCCTCCCGTGGCAGCGGGGTCCTAATGGAAACCAAGGGATATTAAGGCCTCCTTTTAATAGAGAACCGGACCAAAGCATTAGCACTTAGTGAATACATGAACTCCTCAAACTACGGTAATCACCGGAAAGAATCCCAGTTATTGTCACCCTGGGGGATGCGGATCATAACTCGTAATAGGTGTCTACAACTTGCAAGATAGGATCAAGAACACACACACACACACACACACACACACACACACACACACACACACACACACACATATATATATATATATATATATATATATATATATATATATATATATATTCATGAAAACATAATAGGTTCAGATCTGAAATCATGGCACTCGGGCCCTAGTGACAAGCATTAAGCATAGAAAAGTCATAGCAACATCAATCTCAGAACATAGTGGATACTAGGGATCAAACCCTAACAAAACTAACTCGATTACATGGCAAATCTCATCCAACCCATCACCGTCCAGCAAGCCTACGATGGAATTACTCACAAACGGCGGAGAGCATCATGAAATTGGTGATGAAGGATGGTTGGTGATGACGACGGCGTCGATTTCCCCTCTCCGGAGCCCAAAACGGACCCCAGATCTGCCCTCCCGGGGAAGAACAGGAGGTGGCGACGGCTTCGTATCGTGAAACGCGATGAACTCTTCTCTCTGATTTTTTTCTCCCCGAATAGGGTTATATGGAGTTGGAGTTGAGGTCGGAGGAGCTGCAGGGGGCCCACAAGCCACCAGGGCGCGCCCTGGGGGGGCGCCCCCCTGGCTTGTGGCCAATGGGTGGACCCCCTCCGGCTGATTCTTTCGCCAGTATTTTTTATTAATTCCAAAAATATTCTCCGTAAATTTTCAGGTCAATCCGAGAACTTTTATTTCTGCACAAAAATAACACCAAGGCAATTCTGCTGAAAACAGCGTCAGTCCGGGTTAGTTCCATTCAAATCATGCAAATTAGAGTCCAAAACAAGGGCAAAAGAGTTTGGAAAAGTAGATACGATGGAGACGTATCAATCATCAACATGTTCAAGATCAGAGGTGTAATAATGGAGATCAAGGATCTGAACATAATATCTTCCACCAAGTAGACCAACAAGCATCAACTATGGGATGTATTCAACACTACTAGTAACCCACAGGTACCAATCTGAGGTTTTGAGACAAAAATTGAATACAAGAGATGGACTAGGGTTTGAGATAAGATGGTGTTGGTGAAGATGTTGATGAAGATTGGTCCTTCCACGAAGGAGGGCGAGTTGGTTATAACGATGGCTTCGATTTCCCCCTTCCGGAGGGAAGTTTTCCTGGCAGAATCTCTCTACCGGAGAGCAAAAGGGCCTTTGCCCAGGTTTCTGCCTCGAGACGGCGGCGCTTCGTCCCGAAAATTCCTTCTTGATTTTTCTAGGGTAAAACACACCATACAGGAGAAGAGGGGGGGGGGAGACCTACTGGGACCCCACAAGGCAACATGGCGCGTCCAGGGGGTGGGCGCGTCCTGTTGCCTTGTGGCCAGCAGGTGGCCCCCCTATGGTATATTTTTGGCCCCATAATTCTTATATATTCCATAAAAATTCTCCGTGAAGTTTCTGGTCATTTGGAGTCCAGTGAATTTTCAGCCATTTTCTTGGTTTTCAGGTCCATAATTCCAGTTTCCAGTGATTTTCCTCTTTGTGATGTACATTGCATACTCAAAGAGAAACATCATAAAAATTGTATCATAATGAGTAATAATGGACAATAATAACATAAATATCAATAAGAATTTGTGATGCAAAATGGTCGTATCAACATACTTCGCCAGGCCATGAATCAGGCCGACTCTGGTGACGTTGGACAGGGGGCAAAGTGGGCCAAGTACAGAGAGTACCGACGTCCTCATGACCATCGTGCCGCAGTGTCCTTCACCACAAAGACTGTGGTGGTGCCGTTGGAGGAGGATCAAGAAGCGGTGGCGATGAAGGTGGAAGAAGAAGATGCGGTGGCGATGGTTGTGAGGGCGCCGGAGCTAGGACACCGAAGCATGCCAATCGAGCAGGACTCCGGTGAGGAAGAAGAGACAGTGGTGTATCTCGAAGCGAAGAACAAGGCCAAGGGCACCCGCCGCTCCAACCGCCCTCAGGGTCGTCGAGGCTAAGATCGGTGACTATTATGTAAGATTTACCCAAATCCCCATTCCTATTGTACTCAATCCGGATCGGGAACCTCAAATCCACCGGTACTCCTGACGATATTATGATCACTCCTATGGCGTTTACCCCGATTCCCCATTCCCCTAACGCAGATCGAACCTAAACGCAGATCGAATGTAAAATAGTACGTGAGAAAGGAAAAAAGGTGCTTACCGTCATTGCCGAAGTGCTGCTGCGGATGCCGGTGAAGGGGCCAGAGGTCGATTTGGTGTTCTCCGATTTGCTGAACGCCGTCGGTGAGAATGGGGAGAGGGGAGAGAGAGCGGTGAGGAAAGGTGAGGGTAATAACTATCGGTACGGAAAGAATCTGTTTTGATTGGTTGCATGCATGTATTGTTGGGCCTGCATCACATGAAGTTTAAAGCATCTTTGGATCTATCTCGCGAGGAATATTCAAACCAGCAGTTTCTTGAAAGCCAGGCCCGTGCAATGCACGTGGGCGACGGGGGCTGCACGCGAGGAGTCACGCTCGAGAAGCCGTGTTGCTTCCCGAACGAACCTGGACCTATAATACTCCTTCTGTATCACAATACTGATAGTTAGGGAACTTATATTAGTTTTCTCCAATAACAAGTATTTACGTGCAACCAAACACGCCGCTACGAAAAGATTTCGATCACTCCACTTTACTTCGAGCCCTTAGGCAAAAACAAAAAGCAAAGGACAAAACGAAACACAAAAGCGATTAAAAATTGGGCTAGACGCTGCGGTGGTAGCCCGACCGAAGCAATCCCACTGCCGCGGCGTCTCCCTCCGCCCCACGCAAGGCACCCGACCCGACCTCCCGCTCAAAAATCCCCCACACCCCACCCCCTCTCCCCCCCGCCGCATGAGCCGGGCCGCCTCCCAGCCCCACCGGCGTCCGCAGCCATGGGAGCCCAGCAGAGCGTCAATGCCGGCAAAGGTCCGTGCCCCTCCCCTCGCGGCCCTAGCTCGATCCCTCCTCGCCCGCTCCGCCGTTTCGTCGGGGACCGTAATCTTCCGCGCGCGTGCCTGACGTGTTTGTGTGAATGCCGCAGCCAAGGTGGATTTGCACGTCGACCTCACCCACATGCTCTGCGAGGCGCTCCTGCTGCCGCCCCTGAGGTGCTCGGCCTTTTGCCTCCACCACCGATCGGTTGGTTTTGTTGCGGACCTTGGATGGCTGACCGCGTTGTTTCCTTTGTCTGTTCCTTTTCAGCAGCTCCAGCGCCACCATCTCGCAAATCGTCGGAAGGTGGGATTGCCTGTCCCGATTCCGTTCCGTAAAGTTTATTATGGTTCATATGCGTTACAGAATTCAGGCAGGCGTAGTTGGGCTGATTTGTGCGCGTCCATTTATGTGCGCACGCCTCGGCGTATCTCACTTCGCACGCGTCGCAGAATACCCATCTGGATTTATGAATGCTTACTCCTCTGTTTAAACTCTGTACCATTTTGTTCCGAGTTCTGAAGCTGTACCATTTTGTTCCGAGTTCTGAAGTTGTACCATTTTGTTCTGAGTTCTGAAGTTTGGTCTGCAGGATCTCCCTCAAACACCCAAGCCTATTTGGGATGAGCGAGAAGTTGGACGTGATTCTGGATAAGGGTGTCAATGACTCTAATGTCGTTGTTGCCTTTAGACGTCCAAGGCCCGAATGGTTATCACAGCAGTCGTTTGTCATTCAGGTCCGCATTCTGTCTGATTGTATCTTGGCTTCTTAATTGGGCCTGTCTGAAATTGAATAAAATGTTGCAGTGCTATAGCAAAAACATGTTATAGTGTTTTAAATTGTTGCTAAGCAATTTATACTCCATTGATCTTGTTAACAGTACCCATTTCTCATTTTCATTGTTATTCTATTTCTCTGGTGTTCTCTGCACTAGAAATGAGTAGAAGAGATGTAGTAGAGTGATAGTTGGTCCTGTTAACGTCTCTTCTATAGTAGATGTAGCAGTAGAGTGGTGGATACAATATCACGAGAAATAGGAAAATTTTAAACTCAAACACCAGATGGCATATTTAACATTTAACATGACTAATCACTGTAAACAACGTAAAGTTCTCAGGTTAATTTTATTTTCCCGAGCACGGAGGGATACCCTGTCTTGTTTGATCAAAATCAAAATAGGGTCTCGAGTTACCCAAAAAACATTGAAAAACCTGAAACAAAACATACTAAGTACAACAATACACCAGTATACACTGAGATTTAGACAAATGTTTGGCAGAAAGGAGTAAAACCACACCTTCTGCAGCATAGATTCTCACTATCATTGTTGTGTGATGGGCCTGCAACTGAAATACTCAATGCTGTGTCTTGTTCCTGATTGGAATGTAGAATCAATTATTAGGCCTCTCTAATTGCATGTGTGGGCTATGGACCTGCCCTACTTTACTTGTTGCCAGACCATTACAATCCCTTGTGCTTGCAACCTACCTGAGGTAGCCGCCCTGGCATGCTGGGGCATCGGCTCCACCAGTGTCTGAGCAGAAGACGTTATGCGCCGTAGTAATTCTAGCAATTAATGGTTCCATTATCTTGTAAGTTGATTGGTTTGGTGACCACGTTATCCTAGAATGGGTTTTCCCATCATAAGACCATCCCATGACTGTTGGTGTTGGTGTGAGGACACCATTCCTCATCTTGTGTTAATTTTGTGCTTGTGAGGGATAAGGTGGTGATGGACCAATCAATTCTGCCCTTCAAACAAAACAAGTGGATCACGTTTGGAGTTAGGATTGGATGGTCCATTCACCTTTTGGTTCCGCAAACCAACCCCCCTGTTAATGTGCTCGTACCATACCCTCGGCTTGATCTTTGTCATATTACTTCCATTATGAATGGTTACCGTTCATGCAAGTTGATCGGGTAATTATTTTTATGATGTAAGTATAAACTTGTGAAAAGTGGTTACGAGTTGTATGCTGTCTTTTCTGTTCACACACCTTTTCTTGTTTGCGTGCTGGTTTGAGCAATCAGCACTCGATGACACCAGAAATTGCGGTGCATGGTTTTCCGGCTGACAACTTCACACGGTCAGGGAGCAGAGGGGTAAATCTAAGCCGGTTGTCGCTTGGGGTGGAGATTAATGAACCGACAACATCAAAATGGACTTCTGGAACCAGTGTTAAGTTTGAGGTGAGCATCTAGTCAAATCCAGTTGTTTGCATCATCTTCATGTTGTATACAACTTGTCTTATCAGATGTCCTTTCCCTCCAGCATATCCGTCCTGTTAACAATGATGGGCGCTCAATAGCTAGGGACCATGAAGGCTTTCCCCTAACATGCAGGTGATAACAGTATTTCTTTGGATGTGCCCTTTGATACAATAAAAAGAATTCTCATTGTTTAATGTTCTTTTATGATGCAGTGGTAACCTCCATGATAACATGATTATCTTGAAGCAAGAGTCTGGTTATGCGGATGTTAATGATAATAGCTTCTTAAGAGTAAGTTTGTGTTTATTTCATCTCCATCTTTCCTTGACTTGACTGTAACTCCATCTTATCCTACAGTTCCCAATGACAGGTTAATTTCCAAATGGAACAAGGATTGCCACTTGTACCAAAATCACTAACTTTTAACAGAGTTAAATGTGCTGTTTCGAAAGGCATTAAATTGGGGCCAACATTTTTGGTTACTAGGTACTGCATCTGTCTACTGTACTCCAGCAATACTCTTCTATGGAAGTTAGTTAATCTCTTCCTATGCTGCAGCTTGACAGGTGGTTCCATCGTGGGCGACATGGCACCATATCAAGCATTTGCAATAGGTGGACTTGGTAGCGTACGGGGTTATGGCGAGGGTGCAGTTGGTTCAGGAAGACTGTGCCTAATTGGTAACTGCGAATATACGGTTCCTTTGGTATGTAAAACAACAAGCCATATATAATCCCCAAAACAGTTTATGCAGTCCGTAAGTCAAACTTGGTAATCCAAGAACCAGAAGTAGCTAGAAGTTGCATCAAAACATGAAAGAAATAACAAAATACATCAAATAGATGTGTACATATTTACCTGGACTTCTTTTCTTTTCTTCTTGTTATCATTATTAAGTTATGTGCTTTATGCAATATGCATATACGGGTCAATTTATGGGATGATAGCTGGTGTATGCATGCAAAATAAATATATCAGATACTGCAAAGGACTGTGATGGGGAATTCATAATCGAAGGATACAATTTTAGGGTTGAAGTTCAGAAGTTGACGTACATGGGAATTTCTATCTTCTAATAAACCTGCTGAATATTAATACTGGAAGAAAGAGAAATTCAAACTATATTATTGGAATATAACGTGAAGGCTTGCAATTGGTTCTTCTTAGAGAATTAGCAAGTCCTGTCTCTTTAAAACAAATTAACACTAATTTTGGTGCTTAGTAGATGACTTTATCCATTTTATATTTCTATGGAAGTTGACCAGCGCAAGTTTTATCAGATCTGCATAAAATGGAACCAAAGTTCTGAAGAAATCATGTGGCCATATGATTTTCAGTTCTTTAAATGCAACGAGCACAACAAGGACATTTCCTGTGGGACAGAAATTATTGTCTTGGGAGTGTTCTAGTAGAAAGCGAACTCACTGTTGCTGCTGTCACTTAATGCTTTCCCTAGAGGTGTATTTGACTATTAAAGCATCCTCCACCAATCGAAACCCATACTGGTTGATATTGGGTTTATCTTCTTTTGTTAGTCTTGTCCATTTGGGTTATCAATAAAATATTGAAACGTCTGTTTCTGTGAAGGCAAAGAATCTTGAAGGTTCTCTTTTCATGGACTGCGGTAGTGATTTAGGATCTGCTCGCCATGTTCCTGGTAAGGGCTTCACTTCATCTTTGCATACTTGAGTATTTCTATTTGCCTTTTTTTTTCTCAAAACAAGATACAAATCTGATTGCAATTAGAAGAAAATGAGGCTGATATGCTTAAGCTTTTCTGATGCTATTAAGAATGAGCAGTATATTTCCTAAAGTAAAAATAAGGTGCTTGATTTACAGTCGCTCACTTCTCAGCTACACCAAATTTGTTGCAGTTTTGTGTCTGTGGAAAGCACGCACGCATTCCTCAAATAGTTAGAGCTTACTATTAAAGTTGGTCTGGAATTACAAATTCAGTGGTACAGTAGAAGCTTAAATAATTAATTCTGTCATTATGCGTGGGATAACCAAGATCAAGATGTCTCTGCAGTGGAATATCACGCAAATATTTCATTGATGTGATGTATCAACAAATGAAAATTGAACTAAAGTAAATCAACACATCATCTATTTGACTGAAGGAGTTAAGCTTATCAACATAAGGACAGTGCAATTCACATAGAGCACACATTGGACAAGAGTTATAGTAGAGTCCTCAAACTTCTTTTTGGACGCATGCCCACTCCTGGACTCCCGGTTATGAAACATTTAGTGCAACATATCAATGCTGAGTTGCATTTGATATTTCTTTTCTTCATATCTCAGTATGATAGTATATCCTTTACCATACTCATTCCGTCCTGCTGTGTTTTTTTTGTTCAATGATCATCCATCATTCATTAAATAATGGCAGGCAATCCAGCTCTTCGGCAAGGGAAACCGGGATTCGGTGTTGGGTTTGGGTACGGCGTCCACTTCAACACGGACATAGGCCAAATCCGGGTCGACTACGCCATGAACGCCTTCAGTCGCAAGACCTTCTACTTCAGCATCAACACTGGCGGTTCTGGCTCATAGATCATCAAGAACATACCTGGCATAGCATAGAGTTTTACAAGCCATGACATGAGATCTCCTCCATAATTTTCCATCCTGACATGCCTCGGCGCAACAAAGCTGGTGTCCGAGGCATTCGAGGGCTGTACAGTCTGAGATTGTTGTTATCTTCCGCTGGATGCTGAACTGACGGACCGTGAGGCGACATGTGCACGAGAACAAGTTCGTGGCCTGCGGAGCTTTGGTCGAAGGTGTCCCATACCGTCTTATTCTTTGCTAGGATAAAATGCATCATCCGTTGGAGATGCTCAAGCTGAGCGAGAATAACGTTTCTTATTCTTTCTTTTCTCATATTTTCCTGAACTGTACAGTATTAGGAGGAGCTGTTTGATTTGCCGCCACAATTTTTTGGCCCAATGCTGTCGCAATCATCAGTAATTTGACCTGCCTTGTGGTTGGGATTCGCTGGTGTTGCAATATAGAGTACATTTCACCAACCAACCAAGCCATGTCAAGGACAAGGCTTCACCGGTACATTGCTCGCGCTGAAAGGGAAAGAGATATTGTAACGCTGTCCTATTTTTCCAAGTTGATTACTGTCCACAGGAGAGGTTGCACGTTTAATTTCTCGGCCTGAAAGCACCAGCTTCGCTTCACTGCCACACAAACTGGTCTCCACTTTCCAATTTGCTGACCCTGAATTTTGAAAATGTATACACATCGTAGCAAGGTAGTTCAGGTGGACCGCCAAAATTATAGAGGCAATCGAGACTGAAGTTGGTGCACTCGGCTTCGGTTTATGCTAATGATTCCTGATAGTCTTTTCTGAAAATTTGATCTTGCAATTTACGCAGAAGTAAATTCGCTGTCACTAGTAATTTAGCTTCTGCTAGTACCTCTTAATTCCATGATTGGATCCAATCGCATAGATGTTGATGTGCACAAGTCATGGACTATTGCAAACCCGAATCTTCTGTAGGTAGAGGGGATCTCTTCTCTTCACTGCCACACAACTTTGTTTCCAGTTTCCAACTTGCTGACTCTGGGTTTTAAAATACGCACACTTCCTGGCGAGGTAGCTCAGGTGGATCACCAATATTATACGAGGCAATCGAGATGCAAGACAATACAATCGGCTCTGGTTTATACCATCGTTTTAAGATGAATTGCAGTCAACGTTTTGAAAATTTGACCACAAAATTTAGTGAAGTGTTTAGAGTGGTTCTGGTAAATTCGATGTCACTAGTAGTAACTCAGCACGCGCAGTTACGCTTTGCACCAAATATATCACTTAACTTGCAGTTGCAGGAGTCATGAGCGAGCTATTGGATCCAATCGCATGGATCCGAATCTTCAGTAGGTATAGAAGACTTTGATAAAACCGTGTTCAATAATTCCAGATAGTACTACTATATGATTATCAAAACTAATGTACTCCCTCCGTCCCAAATTAAGTGACTCGACTTTGTACTAACTCTAGTACAAAGTTAATACAAAGTTGAGTCACTTATTTTGGGATGGAGGGAGTATGTAATAATCAAACAGTGCAGTGCAATGCAGATCTTGTCCATGTTCACTCAAAGCCACAAGCTCGATCCAAGCTTTGCTTGCTAGGCAACAATGCCAGCCAGGAGTCCGCGAGATGCGCACCACCGACCCTGCCTGCCTGCCTGCGCAGACCAGAGGGGGACAGAGGACCAGGCAACCACGGGGAGCCCACTGGCTACTACTACACCGGCGAGGTGGCCTCGAGGAGGAGTTCCTCGCCGAGGACGCCGTCCACCTCGTCCCCGGTGATGCGGCCGAGGACGAGCACGATCCCCATGGCGAAGGCGGCGTCGAAGCCCGCGCGCACCCACAGCACGAACACGTCCCGGCCGAGCACCACGTGCGCGCCCTCATCCACCTTCCTGCGCACCTCCGCCACCACCGTCTCCTCCCCCTCCCCCTCCTCCTGGCCGCCAGAGGAGGCCACCGCCACGACGCGGCAGCAGCGCCTCGGGAACGACCCGTCGACGCGGAACTCGGCGGGATGGGCATGGGCGGGGGCGAGGAGGTCGACGAGGACCCCGGCCCCGGCGCCGAGGATGGAGGAGCGGCGGGCGGAGAAGAGCGGCTTGGCGCCCGCGGCGCCGCCGTCGCCGAGGAAGCCGTCCCAGCGGTGGTGCAGGCTGGGCCTGCGTCGGCGGACCGTGAGCACGGGGTCCCCCGCGGCGCCCAGCAGCGCCAGGTCCCCGGCCGCCGCGCCCCCGCCGCAGGCCCCTCCCCGGCCGTACGTCTCGACGCGGAAGGCCAGCGCGCCCGTGCGGTGGTCGTAGGCCTCCAGCCCGTCCCCCGGCGAGAAGAGCGTGGTCTTGCGCACCGTCAGCTCCCTGTCCTCCGTCTCGCAGTGCTCCTCCCCCACCACCACCATCGCCGGCGCCTCTCCCCCCTTCATCTCCCTCTCTGCTCCCTGCTCTCGTGTGTGGGTCTCGCCGCGCGGGGAACGAGGTGGTAAATAGCGTGGGCGGTGGGAGGCGCGTCGGCTAGCTTTTCTCTCTGTCTCTCGGTGGGTTCCGGGTTCGTGGGGCCGGGTCAACACCCCGCACGGGCCCACCCCACGAGCGGGCTCCACAAGGAGCCGGTGGCGGAGGGACGGCGATGGTCGATGGGTAGGGATTCGCCGTGCGCCCGGGGGCGGTGGGCAAGTCCGTTATCGAAGCTTTGGCCCGTTTGGAAACGGGGAAAGGGACCCGACTGGGAACCGCGGGAGAAAGCAAGGAAGGAATGATGAGCTGGACACGGTCGGCGGGGATGGCGGAAGATAACAAACGTAACGTAATTAGGAGGGGATTGTGATCGTAACCAAACAAGCTCGATGGCGATCGTGGTTGGTTGGATGGAGGACGGGATGGAGTGTTTGTTTGCTTGGGTTCCTCCTCCTCCTCGTACGGTCGTACCGTACCGTATCGTGCAAGGGTGCTGGGAGGAGGTTGCCATGGCAGCGTGAGATGTTCATCGCTGATACGAACTGACTGAACTATCAAGGTCGACGCCGCATGACGCATGGGCATGGGTGGACAAGCACAGCACGCCGGACAGAGAGAAGACGGCAGTACGACACCGCGACGCTCGGCTCCGCGATTTCGATTCGAATTCGATTCTTCTTTTGGGGTGCGAGGGATGGGCGGGCGGAGGCCTGGGAAGGAAATATTCTTCCACCTGAGCCGGAGAGAGCCACGCAAAGGATCGGATCAGCTGCCCGTCGGCGCGCCGCCACGTGGTCCGGACGGGACGGACCTTGGGTCTTGCCCTCTCCCGTCCCGGGGACGCGGGGTGCGTCGGTGTAGACCCTCTCTCTACGGTGAGCCACGCGTAAACGAATATGAGAGCACTGTTAGGAATTAATTAGCTTTATGGTTAGGCTGGTATATCTTTCCCTATATATATATATATATATAATAATAATAAAGCACGGATTGACTCCGTGGGTTCACCGTCACAATACGCTTCTTCCCGTGAGTTTACGCTTTCAGTTTGAATTTAAAACATATACGCGAGGTGGTACTAATTAACGGCTGACGTCTAAAATTCTGTCCGCAGCAGCCCACTTGGGCGTCACCCGCCAATGAAGCAAGCCCGGTAGAAAGTCACCTGGGCTGTGTTGGGCTTGATCTGCACAATTTTCGGTCGAGCCCAGTAATCTGCCGTACGCATCGAGGAGAGCAAGTTTCGTCCGTACGTAAAAAAAGCTTCCTCCGTGTCGCGTGCGTTTGTTTCCTGCCGTACAGGATGTGTACTAGGCCTGCGCTACGCTCTTTTGGGCCTCAGCCACGGCCAGTCTAGCACTCTTCCAATTCAAAAAGACCAACACGTCCAAGCTGCACACTATATAGGGTCGGCCCATCCACGCAGCTCCGCCACGGCCCAAGTGGGCTCCTAATCAGCCTTTTCATGTTAATTTACTCATTAAAAAGATAGTCCCACATCGCTTTGTAACACTGAATCTCACCAGTTTAAATATGTGAGCAAGTTGCTTGAAAACAAGCCTTCTTGGGAATTAAATAATTGGAGGATGAGGCATGGATCTGTTGGAAAAACAAAAGAGAGGGGCGAGCTCAGGCAATGAGCAACATTCAGGAACAAGCTTTCTTGGGAAATTAATAAGTGGAGGGGAATAGGCATGCATCTGACGGAGAAACGAAAGAGCTCAGGCAATGAGCAACATTCTAAGGCATGCATCTGATGGAGAAATGAAACAGAGGGGCGAGGCCCGCACAATTAAATAAGATGAAAGGAGTAAGGACATGCAAGATTAGAAATTAATAAGTGGAGGAGAAAAGGCATCTGACGGAGAAACGAAAGAGCTCAGGCAATGAGCAACATTCAAGGCATGCATCTGATGAAAGGACAAGTGCCATTGATCGTGGGGGTTAAGGAGATGGAAGATCAATATGGGCCAATGTGAGAGAGCAAGGGGAAGACCACTTAAATCAGCACATCAGTTTCTGTTGGCCGGCATTAGTTCAGGGTATCAAATTCTGTTCCAATGAAATTTTGTTTTATAAGTACCAAGTTCCTAAAAAAAAATTAGCTCAGGGTATGGAGTTGATTGAAAGGATTCTAATACGCAATATGCACTCGCAAGTTCCTCGAGAGAATGTCCACCTCAACTATATTAGCAGGGGGTTTGGGTAATTCATTCATCTTTAATCTAATCGGTACTTCAATAAAGTACAAAATAGTCCACTACTCTCTCCATGAACCAATATCCCAGTTCGTGCATATTTTTAACGGCTTACCGATTGACACTAACTATGTGCCTGTTTTGCATGCCGAAGTCACATGTAAAAAGGCCTCAAGTCCCTCTACCGAAATCTAAGCTCGATCGCAAGTTCCCGTGCACGACATTGCCGCGCAACCAAGCTCATCAGCTTGGAATTGAAAAACGTGAATAGTTGGACCACATGACCATCGTCGATGATGGTGGCGTACAGAAGTGGCAACACGAATGGGTTGCTTGGCGCATACGAGGATTTTGTTCTCCCGTTGCAAAATTAATAAGTGGAGGGGAATAGGCATGCATCTGACGGAGAAACGAAAGAGCTCAGGCAATGAGCAACATTCTAAGGCATGCATCTGATGGAGAAATGAAACAGAGGGGCGAGGCCCGCACAATTAAATAAGATGAAAGGAGTAAGGACATGCAAGATTAGAAATTAATAAGTGGAGGAGAAAAGGCATCTGACGGAGAAACGAAAGAGCTCAGGCAATGAGCAACATTCAAGGCATGCATCTGATGAAAGGACAAGTGCCATTGATCGTGGGGGTTAAGGAGATGGAAGATCAATATAGGCCAATGTGAGAGAGCAAGGGGAAGACCACTTAAATCAGCACATCAGTTTCTGTTGGCCGGCATTAGTTCAGGGTATCAAATTCTGTTCCAATGAAATTTTGTTTTATAAGTACCAAGTTCCTAAAAAAAAATTAGCTCAGGGTATGGAGTTGATTGAAAGGATTCTAATACGCAATATGCACTCGCAAGTTCCTCGAGAGAATGTCCACCTCAACTATATTAGCAGGGGGTTTGGGTAATTCATTCATCTTTAATCTAATCGGTACTTCAATAAAGTACAAAATAGTCCACTACTCTCTCCATGAACCAATATCCCAGTTCGTGCATATTTTTAACGGCTTACCGATTGACACTAACTATGTGCCCGTTTTGCATGCCGAAGTCACATGTAAAAAGGCCTCAAGTCCCTCTACCGAAATCTAAGCTCGATCGCAAGTTCCCGTGCACGACATTGCCGCGCAACCAAGCTCATCAGCTTGGAATTGAAAAACGTGAATAGTTGGACCACATGACCATCGTCGATGATGGTGGCGTACAGAAGTGGCAACACGAATGGGTTGCTTGGCGCATACGAGGATTTTGTTCTCCCGTTGCAACGCACGGGCTCTTTTGCTAGTATTCTTAAAATATATTCTAACAGTATCATCGATTTGGATAGTACTTTTTTTTTGCATCAAGATTTGGATAGTACTTGGGCTTAAAAAAATCTCGCACACAAACTATTCGAGGGAAAACAAGTAGGCGCCAGGCTTGCCTTGCTCGCTTGGTTGAATAGACGCAAGTCTCTAGACCCAAGCCCGCCCTCTTAAGATTTTGACCGAGTCATTTTATGTCAACCATACCAATGAGTTTCCTCTTACCTTTTTCCTCTCTCCAATGATAATTCCTCACCATGGAATTTAAACTTTGTTTAAAATGTATCTAAGATTTGTCTTATTTTAAAGGTTTTGACGCCAGGAGTTCAGATATAAGAAAAGTTTTAAATTTGAATATATGGTACAAAATGCATGGATGATTTAAACTAGCCAAGGCGAAAGAAAATGTTGGATTTATTTGTGGGAGAAGAGAGAGCGCGTCTACTACATTATTGCCATGCAATATGTATGAAGAAAACTTCTTTATACAGCATGTATGCGTGCAATGTGTCACTGCCTTCCGGTAGAATTTCCAATTCCCCTTGCCCTGCCACAACCTTGTAGTTGGCACTCTCTCCGCGGGAAGGGCAAACAAGCAACTTGCTGACATTATTAACCTCAACTAAGGGTGAAAGTGAGTAACTTGCCTGCGTCTCAAGTAAGGCAACACAACAAGATGGAATAAATAGATCCCAACTACTGCACTCTCTTCCCATCGATTGACACTCATTGCGAGAGGGGGAGCAGGAAGAGGACGGACAAATATTGCGCCCTCTTTGGAACGAGTGACGTTCACTGCGAGACGAGGAGGAGCACGACCAACCCCTCCGTGAGACGAGCCTCGGCCTCTACAAGGTATAACCCCATGCGCTCCACTTCCAAGCCCTCCTCAGTCGTCCCAGCGATCCTTCTCTTTTTAGCAGCCATCTTGCCAGCATGTGGACCCCTAACCACAGTCAGGCTATCGCCATCGGCGTCGGCCTTGGCGTGGTCGTCGCAGTCAAGACTGCGATCTGGGTTGCGTGCTGCATGAGTCGTCGGCTTTGCCGCGCCCGCGCTCGTGACCCGAAGCGGATGGTAAGGATCGAGTACGGTCTTGGAGGTGGGGCGGTCGCCACTTCCTTCGTCCACACGCCCCAGCTGTCGGTAGGCAGCCTCGAGCTCGTGCCCGACCAACGCACGGTGTATGTCCCTCAGACCGTCCGCAGACTCAACCTCAACGGCGATGACGACGTGTTGATCTACGGCGCGTCGTCAGAGTCGGGAGGCTCAGCGGACGACATGAACCCCAACGGCGACGACGACGAGGTGTACTTGACGGTAGCAGGTAACTCATGGGCACTGGCGGAGCTTAGTGTAGTCTTTGGGGGGGGGGGGGGGCTCTGGCCCCCCAGCTTTGCCCAATTCTTTGAAGAAAATAAATAAATAGAGGGATTAGTTGGAAGAAAAATTACTAGTTTACTTCCTGAAATGTTCACATTTTGTGTTTGCCCCCCAGTAATTTTGATGTACCTCCGCCACTGCTCATGGGACGGCTCCAAGGCCTATTTCACCGCAATGAGTTCGTGATTTTTCACCCAGCCGTACGTCGTCACTGTACTGCATGGTATGGCATGTATGCATGCAACAGAATATGAAAAGGAGAAGATCAAAAGAATAATAATAATGGCTTGCACATAGCATGGCATGTTCATAGGGCTTGCTGGCGCTGTGGATGACCATGGTCCGCGCCACCACCACCGACCGTGTTTCCCCAGTAGGGGTTGTCCAAACTAATTTGGGAACCAAGGCGAATCAAAAGTAAATATTTTCATACGAAACTTTTTTACTTATCTAAAATTATTTCACCACTAACATATTAATGAGTATGGTTTTCGTCCAGTTTTGCATTTATTAATCGGGCAACTCTCTTCTACTTAATTAGTGGATGATGCAAATCTTTTGCCTCCGTTTCGAAAAAAAAACATAGTAATGAGTATAATTGATATTCTTAGCAGGCATAGATAACCACATAACAGTGTTGTGTGATATTAAGCATATCGTCCTTCGTTATCAATTTTAATGTTTGTCACCCAAAAAAATATTTGTACTGAAATTTAATTTTGCGTATATAAAAAGCTTGTCATTCAATAAATAAAAATTGAATAAAATATATAGTACATATGTATATATTTGTGTGTATTGCATATGTTGATGTATTTAGATCTCTAAATTGTATTATCTAACTAATATCTTAATAGTGTTTTCTAGTGAATTATTAGATAAGCATATTTATAGAACCTCCAAGAGTATAAAGTGAACCATATGCATATGGGGAAAAGTTAGGTTTAGTAATAAGTTGACAACATGTGACTATTGTATGCTAACTAAGCTCATTGTCGCCTACCGGATTTATTGTCACTTATTAGAGTGATATGTTCTTATGTGGTACACGTTGTTGGTCCATAGTGTAGATTTTCTCATGCAAAATTATGATTTTATTTCTTAATATATACAATAACGTTTTAAACTTAATGAGTAATAGTATATTGTGATTGCAACAATAATTTTTAGGGGGGATCCTCCTCTTAGGCCTTGGGGTGATCGTTCTCCTGTCTATGCACCGACCTTGCTTCCCGACCAAGCTTAGGCTCAGCAACCGGGTGGTCCTCACCAGCCAGTCCATGTATGACTTGCACGTCAAGGCACAAGGGACGATGTTGAAGTTGCTATCCAGCATGCATCTATGGTATTAAGTTCATGACAAACAGAGTAATGCTTTAAGCAAGATAACATAATGTAGACAAATTAAGACCAAATAATGTGTTTAGACCTCGTCATTTTATCCTTAATAGCAACAATACAAATATGTGCCTCGCTACTCCTCCTGTCATAGAGTGAGGACACCGCAAGATTGAACCTACTACTATGCATCACTCCCTCTGAAGATCTTCTCGTCTACTTGACCAAAGCAAACTTTAGATCGCAAATCATACATAGCTATATGAAATCACACATAATAAATCTCAGATTGGATCAATTACTTTCAATGAATAATGTGAACATAAACTCATAATTCATCGGATCCCAACAAACACACCGCAAAGATTACATCGAATAGGTCTTTGAATAAATCATTGTATTGAAGATCAAACGAGAGGGAGAGAACCGTCTAGCTACACCTTTGGACCCATAGGTCCTGTAGGAACGACTCACACATCATGTGGGAGGTAGCAACACTAGTGGAGAAATGCTAGCCACAACCCTTGTTGGAGGCGCTCCATTTCCCTCCAACGCTAGCACTAATACTTTCAAATAGTGCTTGCGTTGGCTAAATTTGCACGTTATTGATATACACATAGTGGTGGCGTTGCAATTTTTCCTAATGCCATAGGTAATTTTAGTGGTTTATTTGTTTGGTGCAGATTGTGCTGGCGTAGCCCATTAGGCCCACGCCAGCCCTAGCCCGTTTTAACTCACGTGCTCGGACGTTTCACTCGCTCCTGCCCCCCTCACCTCGCCCCATCTCCACCCCGCACACGTCCGTCCTTCTCTCTGTTCCTCTCTCTCATTCCCCTTTCTTCTATCGACGTCGCCGCTCCGATTCCAACCAATTCCGGTGAGGTAACAACTAATCTCCCTCCCTCGGCGCTCATTGCCGTCCGATTTTATTTTATTTGATTTCGTTTTGATTTGCACCACTACGGTTTCAGCGACGACGGCGGTGAAAACAGCCAACTGCTAGGGTTGATCCCCCTCCACCTTCATCCCCTCCACAACATTGACTACAAATCATCGGTGAGTTCATCCCCTCCACCTTCTTTTGCTTTCGACAACATCATCGGTAATTACATCCGATTTGATTTGCATCGCTAGGGTTTCAGTTTGGCTGTGATTTGACTGGGCCAAATTGAATTAGAATGGTAGGCAAAATTGAATTAGAGTGAGTAGGCAAAATTGAAGATAATTTTAGTGTTTGTTTGGCAGTGCAAGATAATTTTAGTCAGTGCCACATTGTTGGCATTTCTAGTCAGTGCCAAATCAGTGACACTTAGTTCATTAAATACGTACCAAAGTGTGCCAAATCAGTGCCACATTATTGGCATTTTTAGTCAGTGCCAAACCAGTGCCACTTAGTTCATTAAATACGTACCAAAGTGTGCCAAATCAGTGCCACATTGTTGGCATTTTTAGTCAGTGTCAAATCAGTGCCACTTAGTTCATTAATTACATACCAAAAGTACCAAAAGTGTGCCAAAAGTACTATAGTGCTATGCCAAGCGAGTGTACTCGACATTTTTAGTGTAGTTGAGAAAACAATTATGATATGCCAATAAAGGTTGTTCAATGATTTCTTATAGAAATTTGTTATATAGGAGAACTAATGCAATGTGAAGTGAGTAGGCCAAATAAATAGAAACTACAGTGTGAAGTTAGTAGGCCAAATAAATAAAAACTACAATGTGAAGTGAGTAGGCCAAATAAATAGAAACTACAATTTGAAGTGAGTAGGCCAAATAAATGGATACTACAACTGCATAGTTGCATAAATGTGTTATCATAATTAAGGGGTTGTTTGGTTCACAACCATAATTTGCCAAGCCAAAGTTTGGCAGCCACAATTTAGTTGGCAGGTGTTTGATTTTTGTCACACTTTGGCTTGTCACACTTTATTGCCCCCATGGCCCATTTGTCATAGAGATAAAAAAATTGCCAACTTTTTGTAAGATGAAATTTAAATTCTGCTAAAATGATTGTTATTGGTTTGTAGCTGCATCCAATGAGTACCAACTACGAGGGGTCCTCTACTAGCCACTTCAAGGGGTTTCCCGACGAGAAAGGCGAAGTGAGCACTAACCAGGTAAGGTTATAAAAAACATGCATGAGCATTGCAAACACATCCATATATCTAACCATTAATTATTGATGATTTCAAACACTTGCCAGGAATACGTATAGCGTCCGCCTTCTCCAGCACCCGTTGAGCAGCAACAATGTGACGTGGACGTGCTCAATCACGAGCTGGTCGCGTCACATAGCAGTACCGTCAAGGCCCTCGAGGAGTTGAATGACTCCCTGTGGAAGGCCAGGGATAAGGTTATTGATGATAATGCTCTTGTCTATGACAAGATATGGAGTCTCGAAGATCAGAAGGACAAACTGACCTGCGAGATAGTTCAGCTGAAGAAGGACGTATAACAACTGAAGGCCGAGAGGACTCAACTGAAGACGGAGAAAGCCCATTATATAAGGGAGGGGTAGAGCCATAGGGATAAGCTTTGTGAGATGAAGTTAGTCCTTAGAAGGTAGTGTCGATATTGATAGTGAAACATTTAGTTTGTGAATAAGATATCTTCTGTGATGGTGAAACGTTTAGTTTGTGAACAAGGTAGTTCATTAGTACTAACCTTTTGTTAAGTGAAACTTAGTATATATATTTATATTGCTTCAGATATGGAATAGGTTTCCGCTGCTGTGTATTTTTTTAGCTAAATATGATATTACCGGCGTGCAACTCTGTCCAACCCCATAGGTATACACAATATTGCTGGCGTGGCATTCAACACCACCACTATTTTTTAACAGTGATACCATATTGGTGGCGTCGGATGTCCACGCCAACAAGGCCATTTTTTCCATGCCATAGCTAGGCTTTTTTGCATTAGTGCAAGGTTGATGAAGACGGCCTCCGTGATGGATTCCCCCTCTGGCAGAGTATCGGAAAAGGCCTCCTGATGGGATAGCGGAAGAACAGAGACTTGCGGCGGTGGAAAAATTGTTTCAGATACTCTTCTAGGGTTTAAGAATATTTGGGAATTTATAGAACCAAGAGGCAGTGCAAAGGATCCACAGGGGCGCCACAAGGGTGGGGCGCACTCTACCCCCAAGGGCGCCCCTGTCCTTGTCTCTCCCTCGTGAGGCATCTGGTCTCCCACCGAAGCTTCCAGGTCTTCTTTTGGTCCAAAAAAATCATCAAAAAGTTTTTGATTCCTTTTGGTACAATTTTTTTAAAAAATTAAAAACACGCAGAAAACAACAATTGGCAATGTACACTGGGTTAATAGTCTTGTTCCAAAAATGCGATAAAATGGCATATAAGCATACAAGATTGATATTATAATAGCATGAAACAATCAAAAATTATAGATGCGTTGGAGACGTATCAGCATCGCCAAGCTTAATTCCTGCTCATCCTTGAGTAGGTAAATGATAAAAAGAGAATCTTTGATGTTGAATGCTACCTAACATGTCTATCATGTAATTTTTTTGGTATAAATGCTGAGAAACGATTACTTAGTAAATATTTAAATGATAATAAAGATGAATACTAGCAAATGATCATTGCCTTTCAAATAACAACACAAAAGAATGTTATCCTATTCATTTAATCATGTCAGCAATGGCATAACTATGTCTTCCTAACGTAAATTATAAATCATGATCACCTGATGCCTAACCAAGCACTTGACTCGTACTTTTTCATGCGCTTTAGATTTTTCAACTTAACTCAATACATGAGCGTGAGCCATGGATTTTCAGAACTTTAGGTGGAATTGAATGGTGCTAGGGATTGATAGGAGAAGACAAAAATAAGGATAGTCTTGCATTAACTCGACGGACCGTTAGGCCATGGAGACACCTTTTAATCATATCAATGCGAGGAGTAGGGATTGCCATGCAACTTTTATGCACTGGAGCTATTATACAAAAGCTCTATACAAAAACTAAGTGGCTGTGCATCTAACCTACTTGCATCATGAAGAACTCGGGCAATTGAGGAACCCACAAATGAAATATGCAAGCTAAGTTCTATATTGATTCCCACTAGTATA
Organism: Elymus sibiricus; assembly: GCA_039707655.1. Classification (NCBI taxonomy): domain Eukaryota; kingdom Viridiplantae; phylum Streptophyta; class Magnoliopsida; order Poales; family Poaceae; genus Elymus; species Elymus sibiricus. The sequence continues at coordinate 364,719,650 of CM077663.1, read as the reverse complement.
TCAAAGTGACTAAACATGTGGACTATCTATATGAACAACATGGTGCTACTCTGAAGCACAAGTGTGGAAAAAGGATAGTAATGCTGCCCGCTCTCTTATTCTCTCTCTTTTATTATTGGCTCTTTTGCGGCCTCTATTCATTTTTATTTTATTTTTTATCCTTAGAGGTAGGGGAAACACTCTAATAATGATGATCATCACACTTATTTTTACTTATGACTCGATAAAACTGAAAAACAATATGACTACATATGAATGCCTCTCGCAGTGTGATAACTCACAAGTATAGGGGATTGCGATAGTCTTCGAGGGTGGTATTTCATCCAAATTTATTAATTTGACACAAGGGGATCCAAAGAATATTTATGAGCCTTAGCAGTTGTGTTGTCAATTGAACCACACCTGGAAAATTAGATCTCTGCAGCGAAGTGTTTAGTATCACAGTAATATGATGGTTTGATAGTAGCAGTAGCAGTTTTGTAGTGATTGTAACAGCAACAACAACAATAGTAACTTTGCAAAAGCAATATGAGCAAAGCGTAGGCATTGGAGCAGCAATAGATATTTGAATAACATTCATCATGTAACAGTCATAACCTAGAGTGGCACAGAACTAGCTCCAATTCATCAATATAATGTAGGCATATATTCCGTAAATAGTCATATGTGCTTATAATAAGAACTTGCATGCCATCTTTTATCCTACCCTCCCGTGGCAGCGGGGCCCATAAGGAAATCTAAGGGATATTAAGGTATCCTTTTAATAGAGAACCGAAACAAAGCATTAACACATTATGAATACATGAACTCCTCATACTACGGTCATCACCGGAGGTGGTCCCAATTATTGTCACCTTGGCGTCTACGGATCATAACATATAATATGTGCGTACAACTTGCAACATAGGATCCAAAACACTCTCATATTCATGAAAATATAATAGGTTCAGATCTGAAATCATGGCACTCGGGCCCTAGTGACATGCATTAAGCATAGCAAAGTCATGGCAACATCAATCTCAGAACATAGTGGATACTAGGGATCAAGCCCTAAAAATTGACTCGATTACATGATAAATCTCATCCAACTCCATCACCGTCCAGCAAGCCTATGAAGTAATCAATCACTCCTAGTGGTGAGCATCATGGAGTTGTTGATGGAGAAGGGTTGATGATGATGGCGACGAATCCCCCTCTCCGGAGCCCAAAACTGGTTCCAGATCTGCCTCCCGAGGAAGAACAGGAGGTGTCGGTGGCTCCATATAGTAAAACACAATGAAATGTTCTCTCCTCTTTTTTTCTCTGGAAAACATAATTTATAGGCTTGGAATTAGGCCAGAAGGCCGCCTGTGGGCCCCACAAGACAACATGACGCGCCTTGGGGGGTGGTTGCGCCCTATTGCCTTGTGGGCAACATTTGGCCCCATTCCAGTTGATCTTCGTTCCACTATTTTTTATTTATTCAATAAAAAATCTCCGCAATCCTATGTCTAATTCCGAGAACTTTTATTTCTATACAAAAATAACACCATGGTAGTTCTGCTGAAAACAACGTCAGTCCGGGCTAGTTCCATTCAAATTGTGCAAAATAGAGTCCAAAACAAGAGAAAAAGTGTTTGGAAAAGTTGATACATTTGGGACATATCACAGTGTACCAGGATGTGCAATGACACTAGCATAACATGTATGCAACGATGAACGGTGACCTTGCCACAAAATATCATGTCAGCTATATGATCATGCAAAGCAAAATGACAGTGATGCTCAAGTTATATGAACGGTAATGGTGGAAGTTGCATGGTAATATATCTCAGAATGGCTATGGAAATGCCATGATAGGGGGTATGGTGATTATTTTGAGGAGGTTATAATGAGCCTTATGTGTTATAGAGTGTATCATATCATGGGTTTGGATGCATCGGCGAAGTATGCACCAAATCTCGAGGTAGGAACGGGCAATGCATGGTACCAAAGAGGCTAGAAAAATACGAAATGGATGGGAAGTTCTTATGGTCCACAAACTCACATTAAACACAAGGAACTCATATACGTATTGCGTCCTCTATTAGCTCTCTTGAAGCAAAGCACTTATTGCATGCCCCTACGGAGGAGGTTGGGAGGATTTAACCAGCACGCGCCCCCGGCCAGACAACACACAATGTTTTCACCCAATGGTACATAACACTCCAACTTCCTTGTCATGCCACGACCAACACTAATGAATAGTGAATCACAAACCTTCAAATCATTATTCTTATTAATCAATTTTCACAAACTAGTACGCCTCCGTATTATAACCTCGATACTGTGATGATACGTTTCACATTTAGTGATCTGCATCAAAGTTTTTATTATATCCCTCTTGTGTATCTATCATTTTTTTACTAAACATACAACTCGCGCAAATTACACTTACTATTCAGACACTCAAAAATATATAAGTGAAGTATGAGAGTGCATATGATTTCTAAAAAATATAATTTCTGCCGTGCTCTAAAGGTATAAATGAAGCACTGTGCATAATTGCCTTAACTCAAAAGATATAAGTGAAGCATAATGAGCATTCTAATAAAATCCAATGACTGGGTGTCTCTCATAATGGGTGTGTGTAGCATCCAATGATTGTGATAAACTAAAAATCAAGCAAGCAAAAATATAATACACGACGCTCCAAGCAAAATACATATCATGTGATGAATAAAAATATAGCTCCAAGTAAAATTACCGATGGATAGTAGACGAAACAGGGGATGCTAACCAGGGCATCCCTAAGATTAGACGCTTGGATCTTCCTTGAATACCACCTTGGGGTGCCTTGCGCATCCCCAAGCTTAGAGTCTTGCCACTCCTTATTCCTTCATCGATCGTGATCTGACCCAAAACTTGAAAACTTCACCACACAAAACTCAATAGAAACTTCGCTAGATCAGTTAGTATAATAATAAGATTAAACACCTTAGGTGCTGTCATAAATAGATTCATAATTTTCGATCATAATAGCTATTGTATTCCAACTCCTCCATGACTTATAACCCCTGATACAATCCATAAAATCATTAAAACAAGCACACTATTGATACGTCTCCAACGTATCTATAATTTTTGATTGTTCCATGCTGTTATATTATCATTCTTGGATGTTTTAAATCATTTTATAGCACCTTTATATCATTTTTTGGGACTAACCTATTAACATAGTGCCAAAGTGCCAGTTGCTGTTTTTGCTTGTTTTTTACTTCGCAGAAAAATCAGTCCCAAACGGAGTCCAAAATTAGCGAAACTTTTTGGACAATTTTTCGGGACCAGAAGACACCAGATGGGCCAAACAAGTACCAGAGAGGAGGCCCGAGGTGAGGACCACCCACCAGGGCGTGGCCAGGGGTCCCCGGTGCGGCCTGGTGGGTGGTGGCCACCTCGGGACCCCCCTCAACCGCCTCTGACGCCTACAAATACCCAAATATTCTGAAAACCCTAGAGGATTCGACGAAACACAATTCCAGCCGCCGCAAGTTCCAGAACCTCGAGATCCAATCTAAACAGCATCACGGATGGGTTCATCTTCTTCATAGGTGCCTCTCCGATGATGCGTGAGTAGTCCACCATAGACCTACGGGTCCGTAGGCAGTAGCTAAATGGCTTCCTCTCTCTCTTTTGATTCTCAATACAATGGTCTCTTGGAGATCTATTTGATGTAAACTTTTGCGATGTGTTTGTTGGGATCCGATGAATTTTGAGTTCATGATCAGTTTCTATCCATGAATATTATTTGAGTCTTCTTTGATCTCTTATATGCATGATTGCTTATAGCCTCGTATTTCTTCTTCGAATCTTTGGTTTAGTTAGGCCAACTAGATCGATTTTTCTTGCCATGGGAAGAGGTGCTTTGTGATGGGTTCGATCTTGCGGTGTCCTTTCCCAGTGAGAGCAGGGGCAGCAAGGCACGCATGTATCGTTGCTATTAAGGATAACAAGATGGGGTCTATTCCTACATGAATGGATCTTGTCTACATCATGTCCTCGTTCTTATTGCATTACTCCGTTTTTCCATGAACTTAATACACTAGATGCATGCTGGATAGCGGTCGATGTGTAGAGTAATAGTGGTAGATGCAGGCAGGAGTCGGTCTACTTATCTTGGACGTGATGCCTATATAATGATCATTGCCTTGGATATCGTCATGACTATTTGATTTTCTATCAATTGCCCAACAGTAATTTGTTCACCCACCGTGCGCTATACTCATGAGAGAAGATACTAGTGAAACCTACGGCCCCCGGGTCTACTTTTCCAACATATTGCTTTCCGATCTATCTTTTTGCCGCGTTTGTTTTCAGATCTATATTTCCAAAAACCCAAAAATACCTTGCTGCCATTTATCTTTACTTATTTTAGTTTGTGTTATTGCAAGATCTATTTATCCAATCTCATACAAAAATATCTATCTTTTCTCGTAGAGAGATTGACAACCTCTCTTTCGCGTCGGGTTGCAAGTATTTGTTGTTTATGTGCAGGAGCTGCTTATTGGGTGGTGGTGATCCTCCTACTGGTTCGATAACCTTGGTTTCATAACTGAGGGAAATACCTACCGTCGCTGTGCTGCATCGTCCCTTCCTCTTGGGGGAAAAACCGACGCAGTCTCAAGCCACGTCAACTATGCAATAAAAATAGAATCTCTCTAAAACACAACAATATGTAAAGATTTGTATTGAAACCATACTTCTATAACTCCAGAAATTCTTAAAAATTAGGAAAGTTGGGAAACTTGTATCTCAATAACTTGTAAAAAATTCAGCAATTTATCATGTTCCCATAAAACAACATAATTCAAATACTAGGCGTAAAAGTTTATGTTTCTGCATTATATCAATTCAACTATCATCCAAATCATACCAAAGAGTTTACTTGGCACAAAACTGAAAAGAAAATATACAAACATAATTACTACAGTAGCAACAATTATTTTAACTCAGGAAAATAAAATGAAAGTAAAGGATAACTATTGAGTTGCCTCTCAGCAAGCGCTATTGTTCAATGCCCCAAGCTAGGCATAATGCATAGTTTCATGCGTTGTCATCTTTTAAAGTAGTACCATAGGTGGCTCTCATAATAGATTCATAAGGAGGTTTAATATTTTTATCGGAAAGTGTGCCATTCCTTTCTTTAGTGGGAACTGGAATCTTATATTGCCTTCCTTCATATCAATAACTACACCTATGGTTCGTAGAAACGGCCTACCAAGTATTATCGGAAAGATGGATGTCGGGACCCCGATCCTAAGTCATATGAATCCAGCCTGTAACATATCACATCCCTATGCGGCCTCACGCACGGTAATCCCCACGACTGCCACCTTACCTTGGCCGGAACCGTTTGCGCCTTTTGGCTCACGGATATGAACATGTCGCTAGCAATCATACGTCAAAGAACCCGGGTTGACATGACTAGTCAAAGAACCCAAGTGGCACATCCGTACAGGGACAAGCATACGTAACCCAGCAGTGCAGGTGTCGGTCATCAGCATGTGTAGACGAGTCATAGCAAGCTACATGGACTCGAGTACACCATGTGACATTTGCCCATAGGGACAGACACAACAGCAAAGAAGGATACACGCCGGTCAATCAATGTGTCCGGAGCAGTAGCAAGCTACCAAGGTTCATGGAAGCACAATGAGGTAGTTCCCTATAAAGAGTACTTCTAAAGGCACACAACTAGGTGTCGAATCCCACACATACCAATGCATTTCAACCATACACGCATTATGCACTATATGCATAGATACAACATGGCATCACAACAAAACTCTACAACACAACATTTATTTAGAAGGCTCCGAGGAGCCAACATAGTATAATGTTACAAACAGGGTGGATCACATGACCCAACATTCAGAGCATACAAACAACAAGCGGAGGTTACATGTCTGGGTACAGACATCTACTAAAAGCGGCAGGAAGAGCATGAAAAGCTAAAACGACCCTACCAAAGGAGCCAGACTCCTGTCTGGTTTTCCAAACTAAGCCGTCGATGTCAACGTCGAAAGAAACGTAACTGAACAATGTTTATCTCTGCAAAAACGTAAATAAGCACTAGTGAGTACGAAGGTACTCAGCAAGTCTTACATTAGAACTAACTACATATGCATCATGTATCAAGAACGGGTTTGTGGGGTTTACTGCAGAATGCCAGCTTTGACCTTTGGCTAAACTAGACTATGACAAATATCCAAAGTATCATTACTCCCTCGTCTCCCTATGAGAGAGCATACACAAGTCCACATATTCACCACATCAATATACCACTATGGGTCCTCTCTCGTCTTTCCACGAGGAGCCATCCATAGCACTCACACTTATCTAGAGCATCTTAGAGTATCCATTTAAGTTATCTATGAACAATGCAAGTCTCCAAGTAGTCCATTTCCGCGGACGCGGCTATTCGAATAGATAGATTACCCTACAGGGGTGTACTTCGTCACACATGCTCCCGCCACTTATCACCATGTGCACGTAAAAAGGCACCTCGACAATCTTCAAGCGAAAGCCCAGCGAGGGAGTCAGCCACGGACGTTAACTTACAACGACTCTAGCCCAAGGCAGTCGCCTAACTGAGTTGGTTACCACAATCGAGAATCCGTCCGTGTTTCATCATTCGGACTCAGAAGTTGTGTGCGGGGCCCCAAGCCGGTCCCGGTTGGGCCGTTCATTCACTTCGCAGGCTCGACCACATTTTATCAACGTTTCGAACTAGTGCGACTCCTGGGCAGAGAACAGGGTAGGTTAATAGGCCGAGAGAGCTCGAATTACCGGAGCCCAATGTGCAGTAGTAGCTAGTCTTGGAACACAAACACGGAACTCAGTTCCTATGAGCGGTCTCAATGAGACAACCCACCATGTACTCCTACATGGCCTCTCATCGCTACCTTTACCAAAACAGGTTCAACACTTAACTCTCATTAACACGACACATTCATCTCACTCGGGTTCATCACCCAGATGAATCAGACCTGGCACAACTCTAAGCATAGCAAGCATAACAGGGTGATAGCACAACATGACTCAAGCATCTACCAGGTATGCTAGGTTGCTCGGTTCAGCTATTTATTGTGACAATGACAGGTCATGCAAAGGAGTCGGTTCAACTACCGGAACACAAGTAACAGTTGAATCGTTTGCCCTAATGCATTGAATGAGAGCAAGAGCAAGAGAGTGGGATTATATCGGAATGCTCAGCGCGGGGGGCGGGGGGTGGGGGTGGGGGTTGCTTGCCTGTTAATCGGAAGAACTCAGCTGTTCTTCGATGTCATCGATAACTACGTCTCGCAAATCTATAGACAAGATCAAACAAGGTACAAATTAAGCACGGCAAATGCTTCACAATGATGCATGAGCATGGCATGATCACATGTTGCTGGTTTTGTCTAATGAAATTTATCACAAGTTAAATGGAAGTTGTTTGATCAATATAGATCAAAACTCAAACTCCACATAAGGCATTTCAAATGCCATTTATTGAACTGTCTTATCCAGCAACTTTAGGTTGTTCAAACATGCATGAAAATGGCACCATCAGATTCCTTGATTTTTTTCTGATAATTTTTCATATATAATTTATTTCAATCTGAGTTACAGATTATTTTCTATGAATTTTTGAAGTTTATACTAATTTCTCCATTTTATTGAATTATATTAAATCTAGAAATTCATTACTACATCAGCTTCACGTCATCATGACGTCAGCAGGTCAACAGCGCCAGTCTCAGGTCAAACCTGACGACCAGGGCCCACACGTCAGTGTCTGTGGTTCTAATTATCAGAGTTTGAAATAAACCCATGGATTAATTAGCTTGTGGGGTCCAGTGTCGGTGGCTGGGGGCAGTGATTAGTGGCTAAGCGGACCAACCACGTCAGCGTCGGCGGCGTTTAAACGCCGCTGACCAAATTCGCGGCGGCAGAGCACCGGAGTGGCTCGGGTTTGGGTTACGATTGGCCGTTTGGCGCGCTGAGGGCACCGTGGTGTAGCCCGTGCTCGACCGCGTCGAGTGGGGCTGGTCAGGGGGCTCGGGGTCGCCAGTATTGAGGCCGGCGACGAGCTAGGCGGCTGCCGGAGTTCGGACAAGCTCGGGTTCGGCACTGGAGGGCATGGGGAAGGGATCTGGCGGCATCTACGGCTCCGTAGGAACGCGCTGAGCGCGGCTGCACACTCGGGAGCAAGCCCTGCTTGATCCTGCCACGACGGCGTCATGGCCGGCGGTAGTGAGCTTCCGGCTCCGGTGGCAACTATCGCTAGGGCAAGCGCGCGAGCTAAAAGGCAAAGGATAAGGGCCGAGGAGCTCACGGGGAATCTTCTGGAGCTTACGGGGAGGCCAGAGAAGATCGGGAGCCGGCGAATTTGACGCCGGCGGCCTGCTGGTCCCGAGGTTGAAGACGATGCAGATGGCGGCGCTGTGGTGCTCCAGGGCTCGCGAGCTTCGAGTTGAGGACGAAGAGGTCCACGACGGAGCTTAAGGACAGCACGGGGGAGGGAGAGAGGCGCGGTGGCTACGGTGGATACGCCGGCGAGCTCACAGCCGAAGCGGCCATGGCGATAGTGAGCGAGGGAGCGAGGGAAAAGAGAGAATGGGGAGGTCCAATCGATCCGGACGGCATCGAGACTTATCCCCTCGCGTCGACGTGGATCAGGAGCAAGCAGGAGGTGGTGCGCGGGGCATGCGCGCGCGTCGGCCATGCGCTCATCCTCCTGGCAGGAGGAGGAAGAAGACCCCCTGCCCCTGATGGGCTTGGCCAGCTTCTCTCCTGGGCTAGCTGCACAGGTAAGTCTCTTTTCTTTATTTCTTTTCTATTTTCTATTACTGCAATTTGTTTTGGTTTGAAGAAATATACCAAACCATTTTATAAAAACCTGAAATTAATTATGTGGACCAAGTGGAATTAACCAATGCCACACATTAAGTTTCCGAACATTTGGATCAATATTTTATATATGGTAGATATAATCCAATGCAAACAATTGTTTGATTAACTCAAAAGCCCAAACTAAAATGTTTCTGTGATTCCAAAATATTGGGTGGCATTTTTACCTCAATCCAATATATTATTGGAATACAAGGGACATTTTGTTGGTTCACTTTGAAACAACTTTTATCTTGCTTGTTTGACAAAAATTTGAATGATGAGGCTTGATCACTCCTCATTTCATTTTCAAAAGAAAATAAAATGCATGCATGAATGCATTAGCAATCATAACTAAACTAGGGCTGTGACAACTCACCCCCACTAAAAAAGAATCTCGTCCCGAGATTCAGGAGTAGTCGGGAAGAGTGCAGGGTACTCCAGCCGAAGACGATCTTCGTGCTCCCAGGTTGCTTCATCCTTGGAATGGTGTGACCACTGAACCTTGAGAAACTTGATGCTGCGACGTCGAGTGTTGCGCTCAGCTTCATCGAGAATACGAAAAGGATATTCTCAACAAGAGAGGTAATCTTGAAGAGCAAGCGTTTCGTGGTCTAATTCGCGGACAGGATCCTTGAAGCAACGCCTGAGTTGAGAAACGTGGAACACATCATGAACTTTGGAAAGCTGTGGGGGTAGTTCCAATTGGTAGGCAACCTCTCCTTGCTTAGCGAGAATGCGAAAAGGACCAATGTAACGAGGAGCTAATTTGCCTTTGATACCGAAACGATGGGTACCCTTAAGAGGGGTAACCCGAAGGTAAGCCTTCTCGTCAACTTCATAACTTACGTCTTTATGACGACGGTCATATTGACTCTTTTGACGAGATTGGGCTGTTTTCAAATTTTCACGAATGATGCGAACTTGCTCTTCTGCATCCTGGATCATATCCATTCCAAAAAATTGTCTTTCATCGGTTTCTGACCAGTTTAATGGCGTTCGACATCTTCGTCCATACAGAACTTCGAAAGGAGCTTTGCCCACACTAGACTGGAAGTTGTTGTTATAAGCAAACTCGGCGAATGGAAGACATTTCTCCCAATTTATTCCGAATGAGATAACACAGGCTTTGAGCATATCTTCGAGAATTTGATTGACTCTTTCGACTTGGCCACTTGACTGAGGGTGATAAGCGGTGCTAAAGGAGAGATGGGTTCCCATAGCATTCTGGAAACTTTCCCAAAATCGGGAAGTGAAAGGACTTCCACGATCTGAATTGATCTCTAGAGGAACACCATGAAGAGAAACTATTCGAGAAATATATAGGTCTGCTAACTGACTAGCAGTTATACTCTCTCGAACTGGAAGGAAATGAGCAACTTTCGAAAGGCGATCGATGACCACGAAGATGGCATCATTCCCTTTCTTAGTCTTTGGAAAGCCGGTGATGAAATCCATACCGACCTTGTCCCATTTCCACTTGGGAATAGCCAAGGGCTGAAGGGTGCCAGCAGGCCTTTGATGCTCTGGTTTAACGCGACAACAAACATCGCAGTTAGCAATGAACTGAGCGATTTCTCTCTTCATCCGGGTCCACCAGAACCTCTGGCGTAGGTCCTGATACATCTTAGTACTACCGGGATGTATTGTGAGAGGAGATTCATGAGCTTCCTTAAGGATGAGCTCTCGAAGTTGTTGCTTCTTGGGAACCACCAAGCGGTTCTCAAAGAATACAACACCTTGACTATCTACCGAGAAGGAACAAGCAACTCCCTTGGCAATGTTGCTCTTGATCCGGGAAATTCCCGTATCCTGCTTCTGGGCAGCAATGATCTGATCCTGAAGAGCCAGTTTCGCCACCAAGGTAGAAAGGAATCCTCAAGAACAATGTGAAGATTTAACTTACGAAATTCCTCGTGGAGAAGTGGTTGACTTTGTAGCAACATGAGGTTGTTACAATAAGATTTACGACTTAGTGCATCAGCCATGACATTGGATTTTCCTGGGGTGTAAGATATTCCTAAGTCGTAGTCCGTAATCAACTCAATCCACCGTCTTTGCCTGAGATTCAAATCCGGTTGGGTGAATATATATTTGAGACTCTGGTGATCAGTGTATATTTCACAACGATTACCCAGAAGGTAATGTCGCCAAGTGACAAGTGCATGGACTACTGCGGCAAGTTCCAGATCATGTGTTGGATAATTCTACTCATGTGGACGCAACTGTCGAGATGCGTAGGCAATCACATGACGATCTTGCATAAGAATGCAACCCTGACCTTGTCGCGATGCACCACAGTAGATAACAAAGTCCTTTGTGAAATCCGAGGGTACAAGTACCGGGGTAGTAGCCAGTCGTCTTTTCAACTCCTAAAAACTTTCCTCACACTTTGGAGTCCACTCGAACTTCTTATCTTTCTTGAGGAGTTCAGTTAGAGGTTTGACAACTTTGGAGAAGTTCTCAATGAAGCGGCGACAGTAGCTCGCTAAGCCAAGGAAACTTCTAACTTGCTTCACCGATCCAGGTTGAGTCCAATCAAGGACAGCTTGAACTCTCTTGGGATTGATAGCAATACCTTTTGCAGAGATTACGTGACCCAGATAGGTCCCGTTTGGCAACCAAAATTCGAACTTGGAGAATTTGGCGTAAAGGCGGTGCTCTCGAAGTTTCATCAATACCAGCCTTATATGCTCAACATGTTCTTCTTCGTTCTTCGAGTAAATGAGGATATCATCGAGGTAAACCACGATGAATTTGTCCAGATACTCCATGAAGATCAAATTCATTAAGCGGGAGAAGGTGGCTGGGGCGTTGGTTAGACCGAAGGACATGACGGTGTACTCGTATTGGCCATAACGAGTGACGAAGGCCGTCTTAGGGATATCCCCATTCCTGATTTTGATTTGATGATAACCTAATCGCAAATCCATCTTGGAGAAGACTGTAGATCCAGCGAGATAATCATACAGATCATTGATCCTGGGGAGCGGATATTTGTTCTTTATCGTGACCAGATTAACCGGTCGATAATCGACAACCATCCAATCCGTACCATCCTTCTTCTTGACGAAGAGGATAGGACAAGCCCATGGATAAGAACTAGGACAGATGAAACCTTTCTTCAAAGATTCATCGAGTTAGATTTTAAGCTCCGCTACCTCTTTGGGTGACATCTTATATGGTCTCCTAGCAATTGGAGCGGTTCCTGGGATAAGGTCAATGACAAACTCTACTTCTCTGTCAGGTGGAACACCTGGCAGTTCCTCTGGAAAGACATCCGGAAAGTCACGGACTACCGGGATGTTTTCAAGGTCTGGAAGCGGATTGGCATTGAGGGAATATATCCGACCTTCTGAAATATGGGTTTGGACATTGACTATCTGGCCAGAAGGATGGGTAAGCTGAACAGACCTAGTGAAACAATCAATTTTGGCATGATGGGCTGTAATCCAGTCCATCCCCTAAATGATATTGATGTCCAAAGACTTAAGAGCTATCAGAGAAGCAAGGAACACCAAACCATCAACGAGGATTTGATTTCCATGGCTCACTCTAGCTGTTTCCCATCTAGAACCTGGAGTTTGAACTTCCAAAGGGGTAGGCATAATATCAAAAGACATATCATGTGACAGGGCATACCTTTCAGAAATGAAAGAGTGGGATGCTCCAGAGTCAAATAGAACTGAAGCTGGATGAGAATTGACAAGAAGCGTCTTAAGCACAACGTCAGCATCATCTTGAGCTTCTTCTGCGGTTACATGGTGCACACATCCACGGGTGTAAACAACTGACCTGGCATTAAGCTTCTTGATTGGGGGCTTGCCACGACTAGCGACAATACTTGAAGAAGATGGAACATTTTCTCGCAAAGGGAAATTCTTTGAATAGTGTCCAGACAGACTGCACTTGAAGCATGCTCCATGAATGGGTCGTGGATCTGGGTTGATCATCCGGGTCATGAGATTCTTCTGGGGAACACATGGCATCGACAGACGAGGTGCCACATAGGATGGCCTCGGTGCATATCCCGGAGGGAGAGCGGTGTTCGGAATCCGTATTCTACGCCTCTGAGATATAGAGACTGAGGATGACCCAAAGTCACAGTTGCGCTTGCAAGATTCCTCATAGGTCATTCTACCAGTTTCTGCTTGAATGGCCTTGTTCACAAGAACCTGGAAGGTACCGAACTCATGCAAATTGAGGTCATGACGTAGCTCTGGGTCGAGACCTTTCCTGAACCTTGCTTGCTTCTTGGCATCTGTGGATACTTCTTCGGGTGCATAACACGCAAGGCATGCATATTCATGGCCATAGGCATCCACATCCATCTTGTGTTGGGTCAGGTTGCAAAACTCCTCTTGCTTACGATCTATGAGGGCCTGGGGAATATGATGCTCACGGAAAGCCTCACAGAATTCCTTCCATGAAGTAGCTTTACCTGCAGGTCGCATGGCCTCAAAGTTCTGCCACCATAGGCTAGCAGAACCTTCAAGGTGATATGTGGCATAGGTAACCTTGTCTCCTTCAGCCACGTTTGCATAACACGGCTTACTGCTGATACTGCGGCGCCAATCATCTGCGTCTAGTGGATCAATGGAGTTCTGGAAGGTGGGTGGTTGCAACTTGATGAAGTCTCTGATGGATACTAGCTCAATGCGATGATGGGCTGTATTCTGCTCGACGTGCTCCAACAGACGGTCGGTAGCACGCTTGTTCCTCTCAACTTCTAGCATAACCTCCGCCAACAGAGGCTGGTTGGGAGGATCTTCTTCATCCCTACCATCTCCATGGTTCAGACCACGACTAGTAGATCTCCGGTTTACTGGCGACATCCTGAAGGAAATAGCCAGGGTTCAAAACAATGAAGAACACCGGAACATACCTAACCCTAGAGGAACTCAAACAACATAACTGATGTACGGGCATGAAATATGAGGCAACCTGCACAAGATTCGGGTAGCATAATAGCTCAACATCATGGTTCATGGCACAGTGAAACATAGGCATTACTTCTCATGACTCTGATGGGACATGACTTGACACACGTCCATTCTATAAGTCTGCGGTCCAGTAACTCGTCATCCTAGAAGATAGGTAAGAAGCCTAGTCCTTAATGCCCGTAGCAAGGAAGAGGGTGACTCAGAATAGAGTGACACAAGGAAAGGAGTAAAAAGAGTCTTACGTTCCCTTCCACAATCAATTCCCTTATATAACTAAAGCATTACTAGACTCAACATCAACCAGTTTGTCTTGGTAATCCAATAGACAGTTCGGCTCTGATACCAACGCTGTCGGGATCCCGATCCTAATTCATATGAATCCAGCATGTAACATATCACACCCCTTTGCGGCCTCACGCACGGTAATCCCCCCGGCTTCCACCTTACCTTGGCCGGGACCGTTTGCGCCTTTTGGGTCACGGATATGAACATGTCACTAGCAATCATACGTCAAAGAACCCGGGTCGACATGAGTAGTCACAGAATCCAAGTGGCACATCCGTACAGGGACAGTCATACGTAACCCAGCAGTGCAGGTGTCATTCATCAGCGTGTGTAGACGAGTCGTAGCAAGCTACATGGACTCCAGTACACCGCGTGTCATTTCCCCGTAGGGACAGACACAACAGCAAAGAAGGATACACGCCGGTCAATCAATGTGTCCGGACCAGTAGCAAGCTACCAAGGCTCATGGAAGCACAATGAGGCAGTTCCCTGTAAAGAGTACTACTAAAGGCACACAACTAGGTGTCGAATCTCACACACACCAATGCATTTCAACCATACGCGCATTATGCACGATATGCGTAGATACAACATGGCATCACAACAAAACTCTACAACACAACATTTATTTAGAAGGCTCCGAGGAGCCAACATAGTATAATGTTACAAACAGGGTGGATCACATGACCCAACATTCAGAGCATACAAACAACAAGCGGAGGTTACATGTCTGGATACAGACATCTAATAAAAGCGGCCGGAAGAGCCCGAAAAGCTACAATGACCCTACCAAAGGAGCCAGACTCCTGTCTGGTTTCCCAAACTAAGCCATCGATGTTAACGTCAAAATAAATGTAACTGAACAACATCTATCTCTGCAAAAACGTAAATAAGCAATAGTGAGTACGAAGGTACTCAGCAAGTCTTACATTAGAACTAGCTACATATGCATCATGTATCATGAACGGGTTTGTGGGGTTTACTGCAGAATGCCAGCTTTGACCTTTGGCTAAACTAGACTACGACAAGTATCCAAAGTATCATTACTCCCTCGTCTCCCTACGAGAGAGCATACACGAGTCCACATATTCACCACATCAATACACCACTATGGGTCCTCTCTCGTCTTTCCACGAGGAGCCATCCATAGCACTCACACTTATCTAGAGCATTTTAGAGTATCCATTTAAGTTATCTATGAGCAATGCAAATCTCCAAGTAGTCCATATCCGCGGACGCGGCTATTCGAATAGATAGATTACCCTACAGGGGTGTACTTCGTCACACATGCTCCCGCCACTTATCGCCATGTGCACGTAAAAAGGCAGCTCGACAATCTTCAAGCGGAAGCCCAGCGAGGGAGTCAGCCACGGACGTTAACTTACAACGACTCTAGCCCAAGGCAGTCGCCTAACTGAGTTGGTTACCACAATCGAGAATCCGACCGTGTTTCATGATTCGGACTCAGAAGTTTTGTGCGGGGCCCCAAGCCGGTCCCAGTTGGGCCGTTCATTCACTTCGCAGGCCCGACCATATCCTATCAACGTTTTGAACTAGTGCGACTCCTGGGCAGAGAACAGGGTAGGTTAATATGCCGAGAGAGCTCGAATTATCGGAGCCCAATGTGCAGTAGTATCTAGTCTTGGAACACAAACACGAAACTTAGTTCCTATGAGCGGTCTCAATGAGACAACCCACCATGTACTCCTACATGGCCTCTCATCGCTACCTTTACCAAAACAGGTTCAACACTTAACTCTCATTAACACGACACATTCATCTCACTCATATTCATCACCAAGATGAATCAGGCCTGACACAACTCTAAGCATAGCAAGCACAACAGGGTGATAGCACAACATGGCTCAAGCATCTACCAGGTATGCTAGGTTGCTTGGTTCAGCTATTTATTGTGACAATGACATGTCATGCAAAGGAGTTGGTTCAACTACCGGAACACAAGTAATAGTTGAATCGTTTGTCCTAATGCATTGAATGAGAGCAAGAGCGAGAGAGTGGGATTATATCGGAATGCTCAGCGGGGGGGGGGGGGGGGTGCTTGCGTGTTAATCGGAAGAACTCAGCTGTTCTTCGATGTCGTCGATAACTACGTCTCGCAAGTCTATTGACTAGATCAAACAAAGTACAAATTCAGCACGACAAATGCTTCACAATGATGCATGAGCATGGCATGATCACATGTTGCTCATTTTGTCTAATTAAAGTGATCACAAGTTAAATGGAAGTTGTTTGATCAATATAGATCAAAACTCAAACTCCACATAAGGCATTTCAAATGCCATTTATTGAACTACCTTATCTAGCAACTTTAGGTTGTTCAAACATGCATGAAAATGGCACCATCAGATTCCTTGATTTTTTCTGATAATTTTTCATATATAATTTATTTCAATCTGAGTTATAGATTATTTTCTATGAATTTTTGAAGTTTATACTAATTTCTCGATTTTCTTGAATTGTATTAAATCTAGAAATTCATTACTGCATCAGCTTCAGGTCATCATGACGTCAGCAGGTCAACAACGCCAGTCTCAGGTGAAACCTGATGACCAGGGCCCACACGTCAGTGTCTGTGGCTCTAATTATCAGAGTTTAAAATAAACCCATGGATTAATTAGCCTGTGGGGTCCAGTGTCGGTGGCTGGGGGTAGTGGTTAGTGGCTAAGCGGACCAACCATGTCATAGTCGCCGGCGTTTAAACGCTGGTGACCAAATTCGCGGCGGCAAAGCACCGGAGTAGCTCGGGTTTGGGCTACGATTGGCCGTTTGGCGCAGTGAGGGCACCGGGGTGTAGCCCGTGCTTGACCGCATCGAGTGGGGCTGGTCAGGGGGCTCGGGGTCGCCGGTATTGAGGCCGGCGACGAGCTAGGCGGCTGTCGGAGTTCGGACAAGCTCGGGTTTGGCACTGGAGGGCACGGGGAAGGGACCTGGCGGCATTTACGGCTCCGTAATAACGCGCTGAGCGCGGCTGCACGCTCGGGAGCAAGCCTTGCTTGATCCTGCCACGACGGCGTCATGGCCGGCGGCAGGGAGCTTCCGGCTCCGGTGGAAACTATGGCTAGGGCAAGCAAGCGAGCTAAAAGGCAAAGGATAAGGGCTGAGGAGCTCACGGGGAATCTTCTGGAGCTGACGGGGAGGCCGGAGACGATCGGGAGCCGACGAATTTGACGCCAGCGGCCTGCTGGTCCCGAGGTTGAACACGATGCAGATGGCGGCGCCGTGGTGCTCCAGGGCTCACGAGCTTCGAGTTGAGGACGAAGAGGTCCACGACGGAGCTTAAGGACAACACGGGGGAGGGAGAGAGGCGCGGTGGCTACGGTGGTTATGCCGGCGAGCTCGCGGCCGAAGCGGCCATGGCGATAGCGAGCATGAGAACGAGGGAAAAGAGAGAATGGGGAGGTCCAATCGATCCGGACGGCACCGAGGCTTATCCCCTCGCGTCGACGTGGATCGGGAGCAAGCAGGAGCTGGTGCGCAGGGCATGCGCGCGCGTTGTCCACGCGCTCATCCTCCTGGCAGGAGGAGGAAGAAGACCCCTGCCCCTGGTGGGCTGGGCCGGCTTCTCTCCTGGGCTAGCTGCACAGGTAAGTTTCTTTTCTTTATTTCTTTTCTGTTTTCTATTTCTGCAATTTGTTTTGGTTTGAAGAAATATACCAAACCATTTTATAAAAACCTGAAATTAATTATGTGGACCAAGTGGAATTAACCAATGCCACACATTAAGTTTCAGAACATTTGGATCAATATTTTATATACGGTAGATATAATCCAATGCAAATAATTGTTTGATCAACTCAAAAGCCCAAACTAAAATGTTTCTGTGATTCCAAAATATTGGGTGGCATTTTTACCTCAATCCAATATTTTATTGGAATACCAGGGGCATTTTTTTGGTTCACTTTGAAGCAACTTTTATCTTGCTTGTTTCACAAAAATTTGAATGATGAGGCTTGATCACTCCTCATTTCATTTTTGAAAGAAAATAAAATGCATGCATGAATGCATTAGCAATCATAACTAAACTAGGGCTGTGACAACTCACCCCCACTAAAAAAGAATCTCATCACGAGATTCAGGAGTAGTCGGTAAGAGTGCAGGGTACTCCAGCCAAAGACGATCTTCGTGCTCCTAGGTTGCTTCATCCTTGGAATGGTGTGACCACTGAACCTTGAGAAACTTGATGCTGCGACGTCGAGTGTTGCGCTCGGCTTCATCGAGAATATGAACATGATATTCTCAATAAGAGAGGTCATCTTGAAGATCAAGCATTTCGTGGGCTACTTCGCGGACAGGATCCTTGAAGCAACGCCTGAGTTGAGAAACGTGGAACACATCATGAACTTTGGAAAGCTGTGGGGGTAGTTCCACTTGGTAGGCAACCTCTCCTCACTTAGCGAGAATGCGAAAAGGACCAATGTAACGAGGAGCCAATTTTCCTTTGATACCAAAACGATGGGTACCCTTAAGAGGGGTAACCCGAAGGTAAGCCTTCTCGTCAACTTCATAACTTACGTCTTTATGACGACGGTCATGTTGACTCTTTTGATGAGATTGGGCTGTTTTCAAATTTTCATGAATGATGCGAACTTGCTCTTCTACATCCTGGATCATATCCAGTCCAAAAAATTGTCTTTCACCGGTTTCTGACCAGTTTAATGGCGTTCGACATCTTCGTCCATACAGAACTTCGAAAGGAGCTTTGCCTAGACTAGACTAGAAGCTGTTGTTATAAGCAAACTCGGCGAATGGAAGACATTTCTCCCAATTCATTCCGAATGAGATAATACAGGCTCTGAGCATATCTTTGAGAATTTGATTGACTCTTTCGACTTGGCCACTTGACTGAGGGTGATAAGCGGTGCTAAAGGAGAGATGGGTTCCCATAGCATTCTGGAAACTTTCCCAAAATCGGGAAGTGAAAAGAATTCCATGATCTGAATTGATCTCTAGAGGAACACCATGAAGGGAGAATATTCAAGAAATATATAGGTCTGCTAACTGACTAGCAGTTATACTCTCTCGAACAGGAAGGAAATGAGCAACTTTCGAAAGGCAATCGATGACCACGAAGATGGAATCATTCCCTTTCTTAGTCTTTGGAAAGCCGGTGATGAAATCCATACCGACCTTGTCCCATTTCCACTCGGGAATAGCCAAGGGCTGAAGGGTGCCAGCAGGCCTTTGATGCTCTGCTTTAACGCGACAACAAACATCGCAGTTAGCAATGAACTGAGCGATTTCTCTCTTCATCCGGGTCCACCAGAACCTCTGGCGTAGGTCCTGATACATCTTAGGACTACCGGGATGTATTGTGAGAGGAGATTCATGAGATTCCTTAAGGATCAACTCTCGAAGTTGTTGTTTCTTGGGAACCACCAAGCGGTTCTCAAAGAATATAACACCTTAACTATCTACCGAGAAGGAACGAGCAACTCCCTTGGCAATGTTGCTCTTGATCGGGAAATTCCCGTATCCTGCTTCTGGGCAGCAATGATCTGATCCTGAAGAGTCGGTTTCGCCACCAAGGTAGAAAGGAATTCTTGAGGAACAATGTGAAGATTTAACTTACGAAATTCCTCGTGGAGAAGTGGTTGACTTTGTAGCAACATGAGGTTGTTACAATAGGATTTACGACTTAGTGCATCAGCCATGACATTGGCTTTGCCTGGGGTGTAAGATATTCCTAAGTCGTAGTCCGTAATCAACTCAATCCACCGTCTTTGCCTGAGATTCAAATCCGGTTGGGTGAATATATATTGGAGACTCTGGTGATCAGTGTATATTTCACAACGATTACCCAGAAGGTAATGTCGCCAAGTGACAAGTGCATGGACTACTGCGGCAAGTTCCAGATCATGTGTTGGATAATTCTCCTCATGTGGACGCAACTGTTGAGATGTGTAGGCAATCACATGACGATCTTGCATAAGAATGCAACCTAGACCTTGTCGCGATGCACCACAGTAGATAAAAAGTCCTTTGTGAAATCCGAGGGTACAAGTACCAGGGCAGTAGTCAGTCGTCTTTTCAACTCCTGAAAACTTTCCTCACACTTTGGAGTCCACTCGAACTTCTTATCGTTCTTGAGGAGTTCAGTTAGAGGTTTGGCAACTTTGGAGAAGTTCTCAACAAAGCGGCGACAGTAGCTCGCTAAGCCAAGGAAACTCCTAACTTGCTTCACCGATTCAGGTTGAGTCCAATCAAGGACAGCTTGAACTCTCTCGGGATTGACAGCAATACCTTTCGCAGAGATTACGTGACCCAGATAGGTCACTTTTGGCAACCAGAATTCACACTTGGAGAATTTGGCGTAAAGGCGGTGCTCTCGAAGTTTCATCAATACCAGCCTAAGATGCTCAGCATGTCGTTCTTCGAGTAAATGAGGATATCATCGAGTAAACCACGATGAATTTGTCCAGATACTCCATGAAGATCGAATTCATTATGCGGGAGAAGGTGGCTGGGGCGTTGGTTAGACCGAAGGACATGACGGTGTACTCGTATTGGCCATAACGAGTGACGAAGGCCGTCTTAGGGATATCCCCGTTCCTGATTTTGATTTGATGATAACCTAATCGCAAATCCATCTTGGAGAAGAGTGCAGATCCCGCAAGATGATCATACAGATCATTGATCCTGGGGAGCGGATATTTGTTCTTTATCGTGACCAGATTAACCGGTCGATAATCGACAACCATCCGATCCGTACCATCCTTCTTCTTAACGAAGAGGATAGGACAAGCCCATGGATAAGAACTAGGACAGATGAAACCTTTCTTCAAAGATTCATCAAGTTAGATTTTAAGCTCCGCTACCTCTTTGGGTGACATCTTATATGGTCTCCTAGCAATTGGAGTGGTTCCTGGGATAAGGTCAATGACAAACTCTACTTCTCTGTCAGGTGGAACACCTGGCAGTTCCTCTGGAAAGACATCCGGAAAGTCACGGACTAGCGGGATGTTTTCAAGGCCTGGAAGCGTATTGGCATTGAGAGAATATATCCGACCTTCTGAAATATGGGTTTGGACATTGACTATCTGGCCAGAAGGATGGGTAAGCTGAACAGACCTAGTGAAACAATCAATTTTGGCATGATGGGCTGTAATCCAGTCCATCCCCTAAATGATATTGATGTCCAAAGACTTAAGAGCTATCAGGGAAGCAAGGAACACCAAACCATCAACGAGGATTTGATTTCCATGGCTCACTCTAGCTGTTTCCCATCTAGAACCTGGAGTTTGAACTTCCAAAGGGGTAGGCATAATATCAAAAGACATATCATGCGACAGGGCATACCTTTCAGAAATGAAAGAGTGGGATGCTCCAGAGTCAAATAGAACTAAAGCTGGATGAGAATTGACAAGAAGCGTCTTAAGCACAACGTCAGCATCATCTTGAGATTCTTCTGCGGTTACATGGTGCACATATCCACGGGTGTAAACAACTGACGTGGCATTAAGCTTCTTGATTGGGGGCTTGCCACGATTGGCGACAATACTTGAAGAAGATGGAACATTTGCTCGCAAAGGGCAATTCTTTGAATAGTTTCCAGGCTGACTGCACTTATAGCATGCTCCGTGAATGGGTCGTGGATCTGGGTTGATCATCCGGTTCATGAGATTCTACTGGGGAACACATGGCATCGACAGACGAGGTGCCACATAGGATGGCCTCGGTGCATATCCCGGAGGGAGAGCGGTGTTTGGAATCCATATTCTACACCTCTGAGATATAGAGACTGAGGATGACCCAAAGTCACAGTTGCGCTTGCAAGATTCCTCATAGGTCATCCTACCAGTTTCTGCTTGGATGGCCTTGTTCACAAGAACCTGGAAGGTACCGAACTCATGCAAATTGAGGTCATGACGTAGCTCTGGGTCGAGACCTTTCCTGAACCTTGCTTGCTTCTTGGCATCTGTGGATACTTCTTCGGGTGCATAACGCGCAAGGCATCCAAATTCATGGCTATAGGCATCCACATCCATCTTGCCTTGGGCAGGTTGCAAAACTCCTCTTGCTTACGATCTATGAGGGCCTGGGGAATATGATGCTCACGGAAAGCCTCACAGAATTCCTTCCATGAAGTAGCTTGGCCTGCAGGTCGCATGGCCTCGAAGTTCTCCCACCATAGGCTGGCAGAACCTTCAAGGTGATATGTGGCATAGGTAACCTTGTCTCCTTCAGCCACGTTTGCATAACACGGCTTACTGCTGATACTGCGGCGCCAATCATATGCGTCTAGTGGATCAATGGAGTGCTGGAAGGTGGGTGGTTGCAACTTGATGAAGTCTCTGATGGATACTAGCTCATTGCGATGATGGGCTGTATTCTGCTTGATGTCCTCCAACAGATGGTTGGTAGCATGCTTGTTCCTCTCAACTTCTAGCATAACCTCCGCCAACAGAGGCTGGTTGGGAGGATCTTCTTCATACCTACCATCTCCATGGTTCAAACCACGACTAGCAGATCTCCGGTTTACTGGCGACATCCTGAAGGAAATAGCCAGGGTTCAGAACAATGAAGAACACCGGAACATACCTAACCGTAGAAGAACTCGACCAACATAACTGATGTACGGGCATGAAATATGAGGCAACCTGCACAAGATTTGGGCAGCATAATAGCTCAACATCATGGTTCAAGGCACAGTGAAACATAGGCATTACTTCTCATGACTCTGATGGGACATGACTTGACATACGACCATTCTATAAGTCTGCGGTCCAGTAACTCGTCATCCTAGAAGATAGATAAGAAGCCTAGTCCTTAATGCCCGTAGCAAGGAAGAGGGTGACTCAGAATAGAGTGACACAAGGAAAGGAGTAAAAAGAGCCTTACGTTCCCTTCCACAATAAATTCCCTTATATAACTAAAGCATTACTAGACTCAACATCAACAAGTTTGGCTTGGTAATCCTACAGACAGTTCGGCTCTGATACCAACGCTGTCGGGACCCCGATCCTAAGACATATGAATCCAGCCTGTAACATATCAAACCCCTTTGCGGCCTCACGCACGGTAATCCCCCCGGCTTCCACCTTACCTTGGCCGGGACCGTTTGCGCCTTTTGGGTCACGGATATGAACATGTCGCTAGAAATCATATGTCAAAGAACCCGGGTCGACATGACTAGTCATAGAACCCAAGTGGCACATCCGTACATGGACAGTCATAGGTAACCCAGCAGTGCAGGTGTCGGTCATCAGCGTGTGTAGACGAGTCGTAGCAAGCTACCTGGACTCCAGTACACCGCGTGTCAGTTCCCCGTAGGGACAGACACAACAGCAAAGAAGGATACACGCCGGTCAATCAATGTGTCCGGACCAGTAGCAAGCTACCAAGGCTCATGGAAGCACAATGAGGCAGTTCCCTGTAAAGAGTACTACTAAAGGCACACAACTAGGTGTGGAATCCCACACACACCAATGCATTTCAACCATACACACATTATGCACGATATGCGTAGATACAACATTGCATCACAACAAAACTCTACAACACAACATTTATTTAGAACGCTCCGAGGAGCCAACATAGTATAATGTTACAAACAGGGTGGATCACATGACCCAACATTCAGAGCATACAAACAACAAGCGGAAGTTACATGTCTGGGTACAGACATCTACTAAAAGCGGCCGGAAGAGCCTGAAAAGCTACAACGACCCTACCAAAGGAGCCAGACTCCTGTCTGGTTTCCCAAACTAAGATGTCGATGTCAACGTCAGAAGAAACGTAACTGAACAACGACTATCTCTGCAAAAAACATAAATAAGCAACAGTGAGTATGAAGGTAATCAGCAAGTCTTACATCAGAACTAAGTACATATGCATCATGTATCAAGAATGGGTTTGTGGGGTTTATTGCAGAATGCTAGCTTTGACCTTTGGCTAAACTACACTACGACAAGTATCCAAAGTATCATTACTCCCTCGTCTCCCTACGAGAGAGCATACACGAGTCCACATATTCACCACATCAATACACAACTATGGGTCCTCTCTCGTCTTTCCACGAGGAGCCATCCATAGCACTCACACTTATCTGGAGCATTTTAGAGTATCCATTTAAGTTAACTATGAACAATGCAAGTCTCCAAGTAGTCCATATCCGTGGACCTGGCTATTCGAATAGATAGATTACCCTGCAGGAGTGTACTTTGTCACACATGCTCCCACCACTTATCGCCATGTGCACGTAAAAAGGCACCACGACAACCTTCAAGCGGAAGCCCAGCGAGGGAGTCGGCCACGCATGTTAACTTACAACGACTCTAGCCCTAGGCAGTCGCATAACAGAGTTGGTTACCACAATCGAGAATCCGGTCGTGTTTCACGATTCAGACTCAGAAGTTGTGTGCGGGGCCCCAAGCCAGTCTCGGTTGGGCCGTTCATTCACTTCGCAGGCCCGGCCACATCCTACCAACGTTTCGAACTAGTGTGACTCCTGGGCAGAGAACAGGGTAGGTTAATAGGCCGAGAGAGCTCGAATTACCGGATCCCAATGTGCGATAGTAGATAGTCTTGGAACACAAACACGAAACTCAGTTTCTATGAGCGGTCTCAATGAGACAACCCACCATGTATTCCTACATGGCCTCTCATCGGTACCTTTATCAAAACAGGTTCAACACTTAACTCTCATTAACACGACACATTCATCTCACTCGGGTTCATCACCCAGATGAATCAGACCTGACACAACTCTAAGCATAGCAAGCATAACAGGGGCTAATCACCCAGATGAAATCCATGGGTACATAATTTCTATTAGAAAGTATGAGGATATAATTAATCCCACCCAATTGTTTCTTAATTTTGAATTCCCTAAATGCAAGTTGAGGGAACATTCATCTTTATCGGTGAGACCTAGAACGTCACTTAAATATTTTGGTATAGTTGAGGCACTAGCTCCTAGATCACATAAAGTGCTACATCCATAATCTTTGAATTTGATTTTAATTATAGGTTCCCATTCATCATGCAACTTTCTTGGTATAGACACTTCTAGTTCAATTTTTTCTTCATGAGCTTGGCTAAGAGCTTATACGATATGTCTAGTAAAAGGCTTTGTTGAAAAAGGCAGTGCCTAGGAGGCGCTTAGGCACGCTTAGGTTCTTGGTGATCATAAAATGCCTCGCCTAGGGCATAAATGGAAGTCTAGGTAGGGCAAGCAAGAAATAGTCTAGCCAAGTGAGAGATCATGCCATATTGCATTGATATACCAAGCGAGCCATATTACAATGGCAATAATTGGTCGTTAACTAATTTATGTGCCCTAAATTAATATCAATACACATATAATAACCACAGATAAAACCTGATAATACAACTATATTACCCCCTAGGCCGAGCCTAGGGCACTTAAGCATCGCCTAGGCACTAGGCAAAAGGCCAACCGCCTCGCTTACGCCTACCTCTTCTTCCAACCTTAAAAGCTTTGTTTTCTTCGTAAGCATTAGGTGAATTGATCATGGATTATAATAAAGAAATACATTCAATTAAGTAACAATTATCAAAATTGATATTCTTATAATCCAAAGTAGTGGGTACATCACTATCTAAAGTCTTGACCTCTTCAAACCCACTTTTGTCATTTTTAGCATAAAGATTATCACCCTCCGAACAATGGGGACACCTTCTACTTAAAGTTGACTCATCTCCAGCCCCTTTATCATCAAGTTTTATATCACTTCAAAAGGTGTCACACCAATCATTTTACCTTCATCATTATTATCATGAAAATCGGATGCGAACGTCTTTTCTAGAAATTCATGCTTAGCTCTCTCGTCTCCGTTCTTTCTTTCCCTTGTCTTATGGAGACTTGGATAGATTTTAGAGATTCATATATGTCCCTTGTACATGAAATTTCTTAATTTTGAGAGTATCCATATCACGAACAAGTATATTCATGTTTCTAGATAAATCGTCAACTTTACTTAATTTTTCTGCTACCATAGCATTGAAGGCCTTTTGAGAACTAATAAATTATTTAATATTGTTCTCTAGTTTTGTAGGTATCATATTATCTTTGTTATATCAATTTCTCTAGGAATTATCAAAATTATTAGAAGGATTTACCGGGATATGGTCTAGGATTGTTGAAATTCCCTCTATACGTGTTGTCGTTGAAATTATTTGGAGCAACAAAATTCACATCAGTAGCATTATTATTTTGATCAGTCAAAGTGTATAGTGGAATATCATTTGGATCAATTTGAGCATTTTTACTAGGAACCATATTCATGATAGCATCCATTTTGTCACTCAAAGTAGAGACTTCTTCAACAGAATTTACCTTCTTACCAGTTGCAGCTCGCTTAGTGCGCCATGGTGTAACAGCCCGGAACCGACGCTCCAGAAGATTCCCCTTTTATTCCATTGTCGTCGTGTGATTCTTGTGTTTGTCGCATTCATCATCGCATCATTTGCATCATCCGCATTGCATCGGCACTTCGTTGTCATCGTTTTCAAAACTTGCATCCGTTCGTAGTTGCCGGTTCGCTCCGTTCGTGTCGTCGACCGTTTCGAGACCAGCCACACACGCACGTGCCCGCGGCATCGGTTTATTATCGGACGCTTTCGGTATTTAAAAATCATGTCACGGGCCGCAACCTCCCTCCTTGGCCCAACCACTTCTCCACAGCCCACTGGCCCAACTTAGCCCCCCTCCGTTCGTGGTCATCGGATCGCGATCGGACGGACGAGGTCCAACCCCAACCCTAGTGCCTTCCCTATTTAAACCCCATGGAGAGAGCCCCCTCACTCCCTAGGGTTTCCCCCATGCCAAATTGCAGCCACACCCCTAGAAAAACCCACCTGCTATCCCTCCTCCTCCAGATCCCGCAGCCCCAACCATCTGCCCATTTTCGGCCCTCGGATCGCGATCTAGAGGCTGAAAATCACCCAAATCCCACCTACCGGACATGTCCGCGGCCAATCCGGACATGTCCGGGCGACCACAGAGCCCCGAGCTCCACCGCAGCCCGCGCATGAGCGCCACCGCCAGCCCGCGCGAGGTCCAACCGCGCGCCGCCCACCGGACCCAGGCCGGAGATCCCGCGCCTCGCCTCCTCTCCTCCATTCTCTCTCCTTCCTCTCTCTCCCTCTCACTGGTCTCTCTCTCTCTCCCCGCTGCAGGTCTCCCCTCCCATGGTGCCGCCGCCGCCTCGATCTGCTGCCGCGCCACCGCCCATCGCCGGAGATCGCCGGATCCGGCCGGCCTCACCCAGATCCGCCCGTCCCCGCTTCCTCCCGGCCACCTCCAGCCTCGCCCCGCTGTGTCGCCGTCCGCCGCTGCCATGGCCTCCTGCTCGAGCTCCTGCCCGAGCGAGCAGGACGAGCGCCAGCGGCTCGTGGGCTGCGGCCTCCCCAGGGGCCAGCTCCGCCGGCCCAGCACCGCCTCCCCACCGACCGGCCCATGAGGCCTGGTGAGCACCAGATCCAGCCCATCGCCCTATGCGCTATTTTGGTATCATGCGCCCATGTGCTACTGTTGGACCTCTAGTCAGATTCAGCCCGTTAGTGTGTTTTTTTTCCTGTCTAGCGAATTTTGTAATTATCCACGAATTAATAGAATTGCAGAAAACCCCCTGTTTTTGAATTGCTAATATCTAATTAACCGTGCACCGGATCGTAATGTTTTATATATGAAAAATGCTTAGAAAAATGGATAGATTGTGAATATGTCGTTTTCATCCATGTTTAAAATGCCTAAGCTCGCTGTTTGCATCATTTGCATAATTGCCATCATTTTTGCATTGCCATATTTATTTATCCATGCATTGAAATTAATCCAACAATATATTAAAAATGTTCATGTTATCGGCATCGCATTTTCATACATGACAAAATGGTTCATTGTAATATTTGCATTTAACTTGCATTTATAATTGCTAAAAGGGGATTAGGCCATAAACTTGCATAATTAATTGTGACATATTTCCCTACATGAACCTATGCATATTATATGTGTTTTCGGGGTAGGAAAATCCATAGAAATTAACTGTGCATTTAGTTTTGTCATTGGAGGAAGTTTGAGTGCATGTCGTTTTTGCCATGATGCCCTTTTGTCTATTTCGTGTGATTTAATCCATGCATGATATGAAATAATTTTGAACATGAGATATGCCCTTGAACATGTATGCTAGGCCCTGGTGTTTTTGGTTGTCATAGAAATGCATGTTTAGGTGTTGTTTCCTTGTTGCCATCATGCTATAAAAATCTGATGTTTTGAGGGTCCAAAATATTTCTAAGTCTGGAAATCTGTTATTTTGTTGCTGTGTTGCGATGTGATTTGCTAGTGTTCTAGGAGTCTTTTGGTGATGCCACCAAGGAGTCTTTTGTTAAGCATGTTATGCTCTTTCATGTTGTGCCATTAGTTTGCATAAATAGGTTTTGCATCATAATTATTTCTGTTGCTCAATATGTCAATCTGTTAAAACTGCTGCACATGCCCACTCTAATTTTTTACTAAGTCTGAGAATCTGTTTTCTTCAATATGCCATGTTGTGTTGATGGTTGCCATGAATCTGAGCATAATTTGATGTTGCCCTAATGTAATGATTTGTAGTGCATCATGTCTACTACCATGCTGTTAATTTTCATGCCATTATATGCCCTGTAGCATATAGTTTTACTGCTGTCAATATGCCTCCATGAAAATCTGCCATGCTAAAAACTGTTATTTTCACTAAGTCCTAATCTGCCATATTTTGTTGCCATGTTGTGAGCTTCGTACCATGTGATCCATGACTCTTTTGAGTATGATATGTGAAGTTGGAATGAAGTGTATGTTGTATGCTACTGCCCCATGCTTAGTATGTGCATTTTAGAATCTTGTGGCTTGTTGTTTTCATGTGTGCAATATGCTATCTTGCTGTTTTGGGCAGATTTGAAATAAAACTTGTGTTGGTTGTTGTGGTTGAACCGTACCTCCATTTTGAACATGTTGCATATGAAACTTGCTTAGAATTTCATGTAGTTTCATAATATCTTGCTGCATCTATGATTTAACATGTTTGTGGTGGGTTTTTGCATGCATTTTGCATTCATGTCACGTGCATCTTGTGAGTGTCATATCTTTTAAACCGTAGCTCCGTTTCAAATGTTCTATATATGTAAATCGACTAGAATGACGTGTAGAATTGCATGGTTCACTTTATTTTGCTGTTTAACAAATATAAAACCTGATTAATTCAGATCTGGACCAATTTCGAAATTAACATATGGGGTCGTTTCGGAAATGCTATATGTTGTTTCCGGCCTCATTTAAACTTGCCTAGGTGTGTAGTTTACTTATGCTTCACCTCTTGCCATGTTTAACAACATTTAATATTGTCGTGTACCTAAACGAGAGTGAACTAAATATTCAAATGTGGAGTTTCGTCAATATGCAACTCGTTGCATATTGAGCTTCACTTAATGTGTAGTATTTGATTGTTGTGGTTGCCATGCCTTGCATATTTAAAACCGGACATGCATCATATTTGTTGCGCATCATGTCATGCATTTGTTGTGGTGTTCTCGTGTGTTGATTGTTGTTTCCGATTGCTTCTTCTCGATAGAGTTCCGAAACCGCTTCGGAGTGTGAGGATTCGTTCGTCTACGTTGGCTCGTCTTCTTCATGGATTCGTTCTTCTTCCAAGCGGGATCTCAGGCAAGATGATCATTTCCCTGGATACCATTACTATCATTGCCATGCTAGTTGTCTCGTTTCTATCGCTGTCTCGCTACCTACCATTTGTATGTCAAGCCTCCCAAATTGCCATGAAAAGCCTCTAACCCCTCCACGTCCCAGCAAACATTGTTTGGCTATGTTACCGCTTGCTCAACCCTTCTTATAGCGTTGCTAGTTGCAGGTGCAAGCTCTTTCCATGTGCAACATGGATATCCTTTTGTTATATCACAATATTATTGCTATTTAATTTAATGCACATATATACTTGGTAAAGGGTGGAAGGCTTGGCCTTTTGCTCGGTGTTTTGTTCCACTCTTGCCGCCCTAGTTACTTGTGAACCGGTGTTATGTTCCATAAATGAGCGCTCCTAACATGCTCGGGGTTGTTATGGGGACCCCCTTGACTTTCGTTTTAGGATAAAACTTGTCTGGCAAGGCCCAACATTGGTACTACATTTGCCTAATAACTAATAAACTTGCATAGGGAGTAATTAACCCGAGGATCTTTAATCAACAACCCGGGCCAGTGCTCCTCATGAGTGTTGGTCCAAACTAGAGCACCGTGCGGGGCCAACCCGGGGCAACTCGGGAGATGTCTATCAGGCCACCGTACGCTTCGCTTATCTGTCGTGTCCTGAGAACGAGATACGCGGCTCCTATCGGGTTCGTCGACACGTCGGGCGGTCTTGCTGGACTTGTTTTACCTTTCTCGAACGTCTTGTGCGAGGAATTCCGAAAATACTTCGGGCTATCTCGAGGTTGCGGTTTTCCAGTGGAATTGCCTAGGAAGATCACGAGGTTCGTGGTCGAGGTTATTCTCGCTGCGTGTGGTTAATTTGTGATGGATGAGTAGGAGCACCCCTGCAGGGTTAAATCTTTCGGAAAGCCGTGCCCGCGGTTATGTGGCAAACTTGGAAACTTTGTTTAACACCCGATCATAGCAAACTTGAAGTAAACTCAAATAAAATACACCAATTGTGTGTGTAACCGTGACTGTCTCTTCTCGTGAGTCCTTATCCGAGAGAGAACACGGTGGGGTTATGTTTGACGTAAGTAGGTGTTCAGGATCTTTTAGAGATCATTACTAGTTCACGACCGTTTATTCGACAATCATCCCCCTTTATTCTGGTACTCGTAAGTTAGCCACCCAAATAAATGCTTAGTGCTTGCTGCAGCCTCACCACTTAACCTTACCTCACCCATTAAGCTTTAATAGTCTTGATACCCTTGGAAATGAGATTGCTGAGTCCCCGTGGCTCACAGATTACTACAACAACAGTTGCAGGTACAGGTAATGCGATGATATGACCTGAGCGCGATGCTTTGTTTGATTTGGAGTTCTTCTTCTTCTTCTTCATCGATCTAGGATGGGTTCCAGGCGGCAGCCTGGGATAGCAAGGATGGATGTCATTTTATCGTTTGTTTTCATCCGTAGTCAGACCCTGCTCTTCTGTATGATGTTTGTATTTGTTGTTGTATTGATGTGATGTTGATGTAGCTTGTGGCGAGTGTAAGCCAATTCCATATACTCACCTCTTCTGTACATGTACTTGTAATGATATCCATTCTTGCAACACGACGAGATGCGCTTCTATCCCTGTCGAGGCCCTCGTGCCAGAATAAGGATAGGATCGCATCTTGGGCGTGACAAGTTGGTATCAGAGCCTGTACCGACCTAGGAGCCCCCTTGATTGATCGAACTTGGCCGAGTCGAGTCTAGTGAAAAAACTATTTTGAGTCTAGTTATATCGGAGAGTAGGATTCTTTTACTCCTCTTCTATACTCTGGTGAGGTGTTCGACTTAGGAATTTTCATTCTACTCCTCTTCTCGCTCAAAATTTTTTTAGGATCACGCGGGTATTTTGGAATCTATATGATACCGATGTGACGGAGTTCTGTCTTGGTGCCTCCTGTCTGACTTGATTTCTTCCGGGGAGTTGAGCTCCAGGGGATTCTTGTGCACATCGTTATCATTCAGTTTCCTTAGTATCTCAGGACGGAGGATATTCGAAATTGCTTCAATACTGGTAGTGGCGAGAGGAGTCCGGCATCCCCAGTACTGGTGGAGAGAGTTCGGATGTACTGCCATACTTAGTATCGTTGTGATTACGAGTGTCTGAGGTAGATGAGTTTGCGGAGTTTCTTGGATTATGGTGTGGAAGGTTGCGGGTGCAGTTGTAGCTGATTACCTTGGGTACGTTCCTGGGTCCGCAACCCGAATCGCATAAACAAGAAAGACTTCGGGAATTCTTAGGTGGGAACTCAAGTAGTTTACCTAGGATTATCCTTCCAACAAATGCAAATGGGTTTGTATTTGTTTCCGGCTTAATTTGCAAGCCTCATCCTTTGTTTTGTTGGAGTATGGTTATTCGAGTTGCTTCGATGTCAAGTGGTGAATTCATATCTTTCTAAATGGTGTTCTCACATTTTTATGGGAATGCTAATCCTTTTGTTCAACCGGAGTTGTCATGTCAATTCTTTCCAACCGGTGTGCTTCTCTTCTAGATGATTCGATCCCTTCCAAGTTTTGCAAGATCAATCCTCATATTCCTTTCTGGAGTTCGTCTCATCTGTCTCAAGTTGTATTTGTTTTTCCCACCCTCCCGCCCTTTTTCTTCAACAATTAAACTCTCATCCAAGTGCTTTTCTTTTCATGTCATGCTTCTGCTATTTCTTTTCTTCCATTTGATATCCGGTGATTCATTATGGAGATGCTCAAGTGATTCAAGTTCATCATTCCTTGTATTGTTTTCTTTCCCGGTGGATTCAATTCAAGCTTTCGGTGCTCATCATTTCCTTTTCATTCTCTAAATGCTTTCCCATATTGGAAGTTCTTATCCAAGCCTCTCTGTTTGTTCGTTTCTATTCTATCCGGTGTGGCAAGATATCTCAGAAGACTTTCATTTCCATTCAGATCCTCTTAAATTATTTTGAGGTTCTCACCTCATCAAGTTCTCAATTTGTACCGGTGCAATCTCTCTTTCTAAGCAATCATTTCAACGGTGTTTCCTTCAGTGGGCTCATAACCCACAGGTGTTCCCCAGGATCTTACCTGACTCTTCTAATCTTTTCCGGAGATCTCCTCAAGTTCTTTTCAATATGACGTAAGAATGAATTCCATCAGTCATATTCCTTCCCGAAGATCGCTTCTAAATCATTCTCATCATTGGCTCAACCTTTTCTTATTCATTATTCCGGAGTATCTCAGTAATTCTTGGTGGTGTTTCTCGCCATCATTCTCAGCATGAAGACCAAAGGAGTGTTTCTCGTAAATCTTATTCCGTTATCCTAGAGATTCATGGTTTCAGCTTCGTGCTATCCTCTTAATTGTTTTTGATAATGAGGAATTCCTTCCATATCTATCCGGAGCATTTCAGACTTGTTATCATTTGTCGATCCTCCGAAGGCCATCATTTCAGAAGATTTCTTCGTTCTCAGCTTTCAGCTTTCGTTCTCCAAGTCTTCTCAATTGTTGTCCCTTCGTTCGTATCTCAATTATTCCGGTGCTTCAATCAAGTTTTCCATTAGGCGGATCATGATCTCTTCATTCCGATGTATCTTATTCATTCATTATATCCTCATTCATTGCAATTCTTGCCGGTGGTTCGTTCAAGACTTCTTCAAGCTT
The DNA here is from genome assembly GCA_039707655.1 of Elymus sibiricus. Lineage (NCBI taxonomy): Eukaryota > Viridiplantae > Streptophyta > Magnoliopsida > Poales > Poaceae > Elymus > Elymus sibiricus. The sequence continues at coordinate 364,686,203 of CM077663.1, read as the reverse complement.
GTTTCATCTCCATTCAATCATCTCAAGAAGAATAAGTGGTATGCCAAATCCGTTGCTTGTCATCAATTAAACTTGATGAAGGATAAGCATAACATAATTCTTATTCTTGTTTCATCAAGTGATTTCAAGCATTCTTTCGGAGTTGTCATGATATCAATTCTTGGTTCTAAGTTGTTCATCTTTTCTTTTCCGGAGTTCCAAGTTTCTCAAGTATCTCTTCGCGAAGCTTCATCTAAATCTCTGCAAGACCTCAATCTTGTTGATTTTGCATCCTTCAATTCTTTCTATCATCCTTTCATTTCAGAGTTCTTTCCGGAGGTTCTTCATGGTGGTTCTTCAAGATTTTGTTGGAGGTCCTCAAGTATTCTTATATTACATTTCAAGTGCAATTCTTCTCCCTTATCTTTGAGATGGTGTTTTAGCATTCTTGAGTCATGAGGAGTCTCGAAGAGAAGTTATCAAGAATGAGATATTAAATCCATCATTCCTTTCTTAGAGTTATCTTGGATTGGATTTCACCTAAAGCTCTTCCTAAAGATTGTTGCTATCATGGTGTTTATCAATGATCCAAGTTCTCAATGTATCCTCTCGGTGAAAGAAGTTTTCATCTCTCTGTTGATCTCAAACAAATCAATTGTTTCCGTTAGTGGCAGGTTGTCACCTCATAATTTTGAGATGCTTTCCATAAGCCCACAACAAGCCTGTTCTTTTCGTTGTTGGTTTTTCAACAACTCTGTTCAACCTATGTTTGTCACATTCAATGGTGGTAGAAAATGTCATCTTCTTCTCCATTCCTTGTTTTTTTCAAAGATCGAGCTTTTATTCCTTGTTCCGGAGGCATTGTATTGTTGCTCTCTTCGGCTCATCATCTCGCTTGTCAAGATCATGTTCTTTCCAGGCTTTTCATTTAACCAGAGTGTTGTGTTCTCTTTTCAAGTTCTCCCATCTTATCAATTTTGCCTCTCTATACTACCGGAGTGCTGCCAAAATTTCTTGTGAATTCTTGCTTGTTCCTCATATCATTCTTCATCTCTTCCAACCTTCATGTTTTTATGGTTTCTCTCGTTTGTCAAAGAAGCAACTAAGTTTTACCTCTTCTCTTTCTCTTCCCCTTCTCATTCCAAGATCTCGGGTCGAGATCTCTTGTAAGTGGAGGAGAGTTGTAACAGCCCGGAACCGACGCTCCAGAAGATTCCCCTTTTATTCCATTGTCGTCGTGTGATTCTTGTGTTTGTCGCATTCATCATCGCATCATTTGCATCATCCGCATTGCATCGGCACTTCGTTGTCATCGTTTTCAAAACTTGCATCCGTTCGTAGTTGCCGGTTCGCTCCGTTCGTGTCGTCGACCGTTTCGAGACCAGCCACACACGCACGTGCCCGCGGCATCGGTTTATTATCGGACGCTTTCGGTATTTAAAAATCATGTCACGGGCCGCAACATCCCTCTCTTCTTGGCCCAACCACTTCTCCACAGCCCATTGGCCCAACTTAGCCCCCCTCCGTTCGTGGTCATCGGATCGCGATCGGACGGACGAGGTCCAACCCCAACCCTAGTGCCTTCCCTATTTAAACCCCATGGAGAGAGCCCCCTCACTCCCCAGGGTTTCCCCCTTGCCAAATTGCAGCCACACCCCTAGAAAAACCCACCTGCTAGCCCTCCTCCTCCAGATCCCGCAGCCCCAACCATCTGCCCATTTTCGGCCCTCGGATCGCGATCTAGAGGCTGAAAATCACCCAAATCCCACCTACCAGACATGTCCGCGGCCAATCCGGACATGTCCGGGCGACCACAGAGCCCCGAGCTCCACCGCAGCTCGCGCATGAGCGCCACCGCCAGCCCGCGCGAGGTCCAACCGCGCGCCGCCCACCGGACCCAGGCCGGAGATCCCGCGCCTCGCCTCCTCTCCTCCATTCTCTCTCCTTCCTCTCTCTCCCTCTCACTGGTCTCTCTCTCTCTCTCCCCGCTGCAGGTCTCCCCTCCCATGGCGCCGCCGCCGCCTCGATCTGCTGCCGCGCCACCGCCCATCGCCGGAGATCGCCGGATCCGGCCGGCCTCACCCAGATCCGCCCGTCCCCGCTTCCTCCCGACCACCTCCAGCCTCGCCCCGCTGTGTCGCCGTCCGCCGCTGCCATGGCCTCCTGCTTGAGCTCCTGCCCGAGCGAGCAGGACGAGCGCCAGCGGCTCGTGGGCTGCGGCCTCCCCAGGGGCCAGCTCCGCCGGCCCAGCACCGCCTCCCCACCGACCGGCCCATGAGGCCTGGTGAGCACCAGATCCAGCCCATCGCCCTATGCGCTATTTTGGTATCATGCGCCCATGTGCTACTGTTGGACCTCTAGTCAGATTCAGCCCGTTAGTGTGTTTTTTTTCCTGTCTAGCGAATTTTGTAATTATCCACGAATTAATAGAATTGCAGAAAACCCCCTGTTTTTGAATTGCTAATATCTAATTAACCGTGCACCGGATCGTAATGTTTTATATATGAAAAATGCTTAGAAAAATGCATAGATTGTGAATATGTCGTTTTCATCCATGTTTAAAATGCCTAAGCTCGCTGTTTGCATCATTTGCATAATTGCCATCATTTTTGCATTGCCATATTTATTTATCCATGCATTGAAATTAATCCAACAATATATTAAAAATGTTCATGTTATCGGCATCGCATTTTCATACATGACAAAATGGTTCATTGTAATATTTGCATTTAACTTGCATTTATAATTGCTAAAAGGGGATTAGGCCATAAACTTGCATAATTAATTGTGACATATTTCCCTACATGAACCTATGCATATTATATGTGTTTTCGGGGTAGGAAAATCCATAGAAATTAACTGTGCATTTAGTTTTGTCATTGGAGGAAGTTTGAGTGCATGTCGTTTTTGCCATGATGCCCTTTTGTCTATTTCGTGTGATTTAATCCATGCATGATATGAAATAATTTTGAACATGAGATATGCCCTTGAACATGTATGCTAGGCCCTGGTGTTTTTGGTTGTCATAAAAATGCATGTTTAGGTGTTGTTTCCTTGTTGCCATCATGCTATAAAAATCTGATGTTTTGAGGGTCCAAAATATTTCTAAGTCTGGAAATCTGTTATTTTGTTGCTGTGTTGCGATGTGATTTGCTAGTGTTCTAGGAGTCTTTTGGTGATGCCACCAAGGAGTCTTTTGTTAAGCATGTTATGCTCTTTCATGTTGTGCCATTAGTTTGCATAAATAGGTTTTGCATCATAATTATTTCTGTTGCTCAATATGTCAATCTGTTAAAACTGCTGCACATGCCCACTCTAATTTTTTACTAAGTCTGAGAATCTGTTTTCTTCAATATGCCATGTTGTGTTGATGGTTGCCATGAATCTGAGCATAATTTGATGTTGCCCTAATGTAATGATTTGTAGTGCATCATGTCTACTACCATGCTGTTAATTTTCATGCCATTATATGCCCTGTAGCATATAGTTTTACTGCTGTCAATATGCCTCCATGAAAATCTGCCATGCTAAAAACTGTTATTTTCACTAAGTCCTAATCTGCCATATTTTGTTGCCATGTTGTGAGCTTCGTACCATGTGATCCATGACTCTTTTGAGTATGATATGTGAAGTTGGAATGAAGTGTATGTTGTATGCTACTGCCCCATGCTTAGTATGTGCATTTTAGAATCTTGTGGCTTGTTGTTTTCATGTGTGCAATATGCTATCTTGCTGTTTTGGGCAGATTTGAAATAAAACTTGTGTTGGTTGTTGTGGTTGAACCGTACCTCCATTTTGAACATGTTGCATATGAAACTTGCTTAGAATTTCATGTAGTTTCATAATATCTTGCTGCATCTATGATTTAACATGTTTGTGGTGGGTTTTTGCATGCATTTTGCATTCATGTCACGTGCATCTTGTGAGTGTCATATCTTTTAAACCGTAGCTCCGTTTCAAATGTTCTATATATGTAAATCGACTAGAATGACATGTAGAATTGCATGGTTCACTTTATTTTGCTGTTTAACAAATATAAAACCTGATTAATTCAGATCTGGACCAATTTCGAAATTAACATATGGGGTCGTTTCGGAAATGCTATATGTTGTTTCCGGCCTCATTTAAACTTGCCTAGGTGTGTAGTTTACTTATGCTTCACCTCTTGCCATGTTTAACAACATTTAATATTGTCGTGTACCTAAACGAGAGTGAACTAAATATTCAAATGTGGAGTTTCGTCAATATGCAACTCGTTGCATATTGAGCTTCACTTAATGTGTAGTATTTGATTGTTGTGGTTGCCATGCCTTGCATATTTAAAACCGGACATGCATCATATTTGTTGCGCATCATGTCATGCATTTGTTGTGGTGTTCTCGTGTGTTGATTGTTGTTTCCGATTGCTTCTTCTCGATAGAGTTCCGAAACCGCTTCGGAGTGTGAGGATTCGTTCGTCTACGTTGGCTCGTCTTCTTCATGGATTCGTTCTTCTTCCAAGCGGGATCTCAGGCAAGATGATCATTTCCCTGGATACCATTACTATCATTGCCATGCTAGTTGTCTCGTTTCTATCGCTGTCTCGCTACCTACCATTTGTATGTCAAGCCTCCCAAATTGCCATGAAAAGCCTCTAACCCCTCCACGTCCCAGCAAACATTGTTTGGCTATGTTACCGCTTGCTCAGCCCTTCTTATAGCGTTGCTAGTTGCAGGTGCAAGCTCTTTCCATGTGCAACATGGATATCCTTTTGTTATATCACAATATTATTGCTATTTAATTTAATGCACATATATACTTGGTAAAGGGTGGAAGGCTTGGCCTTTTGCTCGGTGTTTTGTTCCACTCTTGCCGCCCTAGTTACTTGTGAACCGGTGTTATGTTCCATAAATGAGCGCTCCTAACATGCTCGGGGTTGTTATGGGGACCCCCTTGACTTTCGTTTTAGGATAAAACTTGTCTGGCAAGGCCCAACATTGGTACTACATTTGCCTAATAACTAATAAACTTGCATAGGGAGTAATTAACCCGAGGATCTTTAATCAACAACCCGGGCCAGTGCTCCTCATGAGTGTTGGTCCAAACTAGAGCACCGTGCGGGGCCAACCCGGGGCAACTCGGGAGATGTCTATCAGGCCACCGTACGCTTCGCTTATCTATCGTGTCCTGAGAACGAGATAGGCGGCTCCTATCGGGTTCGTCGACACGTCGGGCGGTCTTGCTGGACTTGTTTTACCTTTCTCGAACGTCTTGTGCGAGGAATTCCGAAAATACTTCGGGCTATCTCGAGGTTGCGGTTTTCCAGTGGAATTGCCTAGGAAGATCACGAGGTTCGTGGTCGAGGTTATTCTCGCTGCGTGTGGTTAATTTGTGATGGATGAGTAGGAGCACCCCTGCAGGGTTAAATCTTTCGGAAAGCCGTGCCCGCGGTTATGTGGCAAACTTGGAAACTTTGTTTAACACCCGGTCATAGCAAACTTGAAGTAAACTCAAATAAAATACACCAATTGTGTGCGTAACCGTGACTGTCTCTTCTCGTGAGTCCTTATCCGAGAGAGAACACGGTGGGGTTATGTTTGACGTAAGTAGGTGTTCAGGATCTTTTAGAGATCATTACTAGTTCACGACCATTTATTCGACAATCATCCCCCTTTATTCTGGTACTCGTAAGTTAGCCACCCAAATAAATGCTTAGTGCTTGCTGCAGCCTCACCACTTAACCTTACCTCACCCATTAAGCTTTAATAGTCTTGATACCCTTGGAAATGAGATTGCTGAGTCCCCGTGGCTCACAGATTACTACAACAACAGTTGCAGGTACAGGTAATGCGATGATATGACCTGAGCGCGATGCTTTGTTTGATTTGGAGTTCTTCTTCTTCTTCTTCATCGATCTAGGATGGGTTCCAGGCGGCAGCCTGGGATAGCAAGGATGGATGTCATTTTATCGTTTGTTTTCATCCGTAGTCGGACCCTGCTCTTCTGTATGATGTTTGTATTTGTTGTTGTATTGATGTGATGTTGATGTAGCTTGTGGCGAGTGTAAGCCAATTCCATATACTCACCTCTTCTGTACATGTACTTGTAATGATATCCATTCTTGCAACACGACGAGATGCGCTTCTATCCCTGTCGAGGCCCTCGTGCCAGAATAAGGATAGGATCGCATCTTGGGCGTGACAAGTTGGTATCAGAGCCTGTACCGACCTAGGAGCCCCCTTGATTGATCGAACTTGGCCGAGTCGAGTCTAGTGAAAAAACTATTTTGAGTCTAGTTATATCGGAGAGTAGGGTTCTTTTACTCCTCTTCTATACTCTGGTGAGGTGTTCGACTTAGGAATTTTCATTCTACTCCTCTTCTCGCTCAAATTTTTTTTAGGATCACGCGGGTATTTTGGAATCTATATGATACCGATGTGACGGAGTTCTGTCTTGGTGCCTCCTGTCTGACTTGATTTCTTCCGGGGAGTTGAGCTCCAGGGGATTCTTGTGCACATCGTTATCATTCAGTTTCCTTAGTATCTCAGGACGGAGGATATTCGAAATTGCTTCAATACTGGTAGTGGCGAGAGGAGTCCGGCATCCCCAGTACTGGTGGAGAGAGTTCGGATGTACTGCCATACTTAGTATCGTTGTGATTACGAGTGTCTGAGGTAGATGAGTTTGCGGAGTTTCTTGGATTATGGTGTGGAAGGTTGCGGGTGCAGTTGTAGCTGATTACCTTGGGTACGTTCCTGGGTCCGCAACCCGAATCGCATAAACAAGAAAGACTTCGGGAATTCTTAGGTGGGAACTCAAGTAGTTTACCTAGGATTATCCTTCCAACAAATGCAAATGGGTTTGTATTTGTTTCCGGCTTAATTTGCAAGCCTCATCCTTTGTTTTGTTGGAGTATGGTTATTCGAGTTGCTTCGATGTCAAGTGGTGAATTCATATCTTTCTAAATGGTGTTCTCACATTTTTATGGGAATGCTAATCCTTTTGTTCAACCGGAGTTGTCATGTCAATTCTTTCCAACCGGTGTGCTTCTCTTCTAGATGATTCGATCCCTTCCAAGTTTTGCAAGATCAATCCTCATATTCCTTTCTGGAGTTCGTCTCATCTGTCTCAAGTTGTATTTGTTTTTCCCACCCTCCCGCCCTTTTTCTTCAACAATTAAACTCTCATCCAAGTGCTTTTCTTTTCATGTCATGCTTCTGCTATTTCTTTTCTTCCATTTGATATCCGGTGATTCATTATGGAGATGCTCAAGTGATTCAAGTTCATCATTCCTTGTATTGTTTTCTTTCCCGGTGGATTCAATTCAAGCTTTCGGTGCTCATCATTTCCTTTTCATTCTCTAAATGCTTTCCCATGTTGGAAGTTCTTATCCAAGCCTCTCTGTTTGTTCGTTTCTATTCTATCCGGTGTGGCAAGATATCTCAGAAGACTTTCATTTCCATTCAGATCCTCTTAAATTATTTTGAGGTTCTCACCTCATCAAGTTCTCAATTTGTACCGGTGCAATCTCTCTTTCTAAGCAATCATTTCAACGGTGTTTCCTTCAGTGGGCTCATAACCCACAGGTGTTCCCCAGGATCTTACCTGACTCTTCTAATCTTTTCCGGAGATCTCCTCAAGTTCTTTTCAATATGACATAAGAATGAATTCCATCAGTCATATTCCTTCCCGAAGATCGCTTCTAAATCATTCTCATCATTGGCTCAACCTTTTCTTATTCATTATTCCGGAGTATCTCAGTAATTCTTGGTGGTGTTTCTCGCCATCATTCTCAGCATGAAGACCAAAGGAGTGTTTCTCGTAAATCTTATTCCGTTATCCTAGAGATTCATGGTTTCAGCTTCGTGCTATCCTCTTAATTGTTTTTGATAATGAGGAATTCCTTCCATATCTATCCGGAGCATTTCAGACTTGTTATCATTTGTCGATCCTCCGAAGGCCATCATTTCCGAAGATTTCTTCGTTCTCAGCTTTCAGCTTTCGTTCTCCAAGTCTTCTCAATTGTTGTCCCTTCGTTCGTATCTCAATTATTCCGGTGCTTCAATCAAGTTTTCCATTAGGCGGATCATGATCTCTTCATTCCGATGTATCTTATTCATTCATTATATCCTCATTCATTGCAATTCTTGCCGGTGGTTCGTTCAAGACTTCTTCAAGCTTGTTTCATCTCCATTCAATCATCTCAAGAAGAATAAGTGGTATGCCAAATCCGTTGCTTGTCATCAATTAAACTTGATGAAGGATAAGCATAACATAATTCTTATTCTTGTTTCATCAAGTGATTTCAAGCATTCTTCCGGAGTTGTCATGATATCAATTCTTGGTTCTAAGTTGTTCATCTTTTCTTTTCCGGAGTTCGAAGTTTCTCAAGTATCTCTTCGCGAAGCTTCATCTAAATCTCTGCAAGACCTCAATCTTGTTGATTTTGCATCCTTCAATTCTTTCTATCATCCTTTCGTTTCAGAGTTCTTTCCGGAGGTTCTTCATGGTGGTTCTTCAAGATTTTGTTGGAGGTCCTCAAGTATTCTTATATTACATTTCAAGTGCAATTCTTCTCCCTTATCTTTGAGATGGTGTTTTAGCATTCTTGAGTCATGAGGAGTCTCGAAGAGAAGTTATCAAGAATGAGATATTAAATCCATCATTCCTTTCTTAGAGTTATCTTGGATTGGATTTCACCTAAAGCTCTTCCTAAAGATTGTTGCTATCATGGTGTTTATCAATGATCCAAGTTCTCAATGTATCCTCTCGGTGAAAGAAGTTTTCATCTCTCTGTTGATCTCAAACAAATCAATTGTTTCCGTTAGTGGCAGGTTGTCACCTCATAATTTTGAGATGCTTTCCATAAGCCCACAACAAGCCTGTTCTTTTCGTTGTTGGTTTTTCAACAACTCTGTTCAACCTATGTTTGTCACATTCAATGGTGGTAGAAAATGTCATCTTCTTCTCCATTCCTTGTTTTTTTCAAAGATCGAGCTTTTATTCCTTGTTCCGGAGGCATTGTATTGTTGCTCTCTTCGGCTCATCATCTCGCTTGTCAAGATCATGTTCTTTCCAGGCTTTTCATTTAACCAGAGTGTTGTGTTCTCTTTTCAAGTTCTCCCATCTTATCAATTTTGCCTCTCTATACTACCGGAGTGCTGCCGAAATTTCTTGTGAATTCTTGCTTGTTCCTCATATCATTCTTCATCTCTTCCAACCTTCATGTTTTTATGGTTTCTCTCGTTTGTCAAAGAAGCAACTAAGTTTTACCTCTTCTCTTTCTCTTCCCCTTCTCATTCCAAGATCTCGGGTCGAGATCTCTTGTAAGTGGAGGAGAGTTGTAACAGCCCGGAACCGACGCTCCAGAAGATTCCCCTTTTATTCCATTGTCGTCGTGTGATTCTTGTGTTTGTCGCATTCATCATCGCATCATTTGCATCATCCGCATTGCATCGGCACTTCGTTGTCATCGTTTTCAAAACTTGCATCCGTTCGTAGTTGCCGGGTCGAGATCTCTTGTAAGTGGATGCTCTCCTAGGGTTTTCAAAATATTTGGGAATTTATAGGACCGTGAGGCGGTGCAAAGGACCCATAGGGGCGCCACAAGCGTGGAGGGCACGCCATACCCCCGAGGGCGCGCTCCCTACCCTTGTCCCTCCCTCATGTGGTGTCTGGTATCCCTCCGAAGATTCCAGGTCTTCTTTTGGTCAAGAAAAAACATCAAAAAGTTTTGTCGCGTTGGGAACAGATCTTGTGAAAAAATAAAAACACGCATAAAACAATAATTGGCACTCGACACTGGGTTAATAGGTTAGTTCTCAAAAATGATATAAAAGGCATATAAAGCATACATGATTGATAAAATAATAGCATGAAACAATCAAAAATTAATGATACGTTGGAGACCTATTAGAGGTTCTTTCACAATCTCACCGCCGAGGAGGACCGGGTTTCGTTTTGAAGGCCCAGTCGTGGCACTACAAGCGTGACGGAATCATCTTCGCCAAGTTCGACGACAAGGGTAACCAGGCGGAGGTTGGCCTTGGCATCGTGCCCATCTGGGTCTACGTTCGTCACCTCCGTTCGAGCTCGAAACTGAAAATATGGGATGGACATTAGGGGATCAAATTGGTGATGTGATTGTCGTGTCTCATCAGAACCATATGATTGTAGAGAAGTTTTTTCGTATCTGTGTAGAAATTCCGGTACATGAGCCTCTTAAGAGTAAGGTAGAATCACTCCCATGGGTAGCACTAAGAGAATTCGGTTTGATGTAAGGTTTGAGAAACTCCCTTTGTACGATGAGTGTTCTGGGATTATAGGTCACACTTCTGAGCGTTTCTCTAGTGTTCCCAAAGAAAAAAGAGTAGCATCAGTTCCAAAAAATCTTAGTGTAAAAGTGTACTGGAATGTCCTAGGTTCTACAATGAGATCTGTTTTGTTCGCTGGCTCTAGCAACAACAACACGTCCAGGGCAATAGAGGGAATTGTGGTCAAGGTGACCAAAGCCGTGAGTGATGTCACGCTGAGGACAAGGGCATTGTAGCGTCCTCGATGACGGTCGCCTTGACGTTTGGTGGTTCTGTCCACGTGGGCCTCCCACTCGGCCAGGAGGCCAGGCTCCTATGACGCTTCCACTGGCTCCCTTTGGTGCTGCTCCCGGTCAGGCAGACTGAGTAGTGACTCCGGCTTCCCATACTAACCTTGGCCAGGAGGGCCAAGGGGTAGCAGTGCTGGGTTGCACCCATCCGGGTGTGCTGGATGGCCTGGAAGGCCACGAGCTTCTGCGGCTGGTAGCTCCCAGCCATGCCAAGGTGTTGGCTGGTGCTGCTACTGGCCACAAGGGATGTCCTACTCACCAGGAGGGCCAGGGGATCCATCCGATGGGACGAGCCAGCCAAATACATGATGCGGATGCAGCTGGCGCTAAACTAGATGGGTCGATATTCATGCCCGGTGTGTTGGAGGCCCTTTCAGGAGTTGTTGTTGCTAGGTTGGCTGCTTCGGCTACTACAAATGATAATCTGGCATTTACATTTAATGCTGAAAAAATCTAGTGCATGGAAGTGAAAGAGGAGGGTAAGAATAGGGAAAAAGGTGGGAGATTCTGAGAAAGCAGAGAATGCCCGTAAGGAAACTATAGGTATAAAGGGGAGAATCCCATCTGACGCTAGACCGACATGTAGTGTATTAGATTTTTGTTTTGAGAAGAGATGGACAGATATAAGCGCATACTGTATGGGGATCTGAATGTGTCCTCCAAACGTGTTTGTAAGGGTTGAGTGGAAACTATCAATACTAGGAAAAATCCTAGTAGTGGCGCGGGTTAAACTACTAGTAGTAGCGCGGGCTACAGCTAACTTGGTAGGAGTAGCGTGGGTGCCACCACGTGTTACTACTACGTCTGTTAGTCGTAGCGTCGATGCCAGCAGCGCTACTACTAGTTATCTGCCGCACTGCTACTAGTTATCTATAGCGCGTGTCTGGGACCCGTGCTACTACTATTAATTTCAAAAACAAAACAAAATTCTCGATCCGATGCATGATGTCAATGGTGGCAATGGTTCGATCCAGCGACGACACGATCGCCGAAGGTGTGGATGAGAGTGGTAGACTAGATCTAGTGGTGATTGCTGGAGAGGGACCAGATCCAAGGCAGAGCAAGGCGGCGATGTGGGGCTCCTATTCGTGGCCAAGGCAGAGAGCTCCTTGTCGTCCATGGAGATGACCTGCACGGGCATGGACATGGGAGGGTGAGTCAAACCAGAGGGAGAGAGGAAAAAAGAGAAATGAGGGACAGAGGAAGGAGATGGAGGGAGCAGCCGGGCTGGTCGCCGGTGGTGAGGTGCTCCGGCATGGTGGCATGGAGGCGCGGGGGAAGACCGGCTAGCTCCTAGATGCCGGAGGCACGAGGCGGTAGCCTCCTTGGGCGCCATGTAGGAGGAGGCGCGCATGAACGGGAGCACCATGGGAGAGCCTATGGAGAGGGGGAGGGGGCAGGAGAGAGGAGGGATTCGTGGAGGAGATGGGGATGGAGATTTTAGGGTTGTTAAGAAACCATGTCTTAGAAGCAGGGCGACCCATGCTACTACTATGGCCTGTACCGGGGGCACGGTGGAGACCACTTAGTAGCAGCGTGGGGTTTATACCCGGCGCTACTACTATTAACCTAGTAGTAGCATGGGGTTTATACCCTGTGCTACTACTATGGTCTGTCCCGGAGGGCACGGTGGAAACCACTTAGTACCAGCGTGGGTTTATACCCTGCACTACTACTATCAACTTAGTAGTAGCATGGGATCTATACCCCACGCTACTACTAATTAGCAGCAGCGCGGCCAGATACCCCTCGACACTACTAAGCATTTGTCTAAAGGATATTCCCTAGTAGTCTATGAAGGATGGGAATGGGGTAATCACACATGTACCTAAGGAGATAGAGCAGGATGAGGCGCATATGCATTTGTGGAGGAAGTTAGTTGGAAATGATGGTGCATCGGCGGTTTCCCAGGAGGAGGTCCGTCGGGCCAAATGAAAATCCTAGGATGGAACTGCCATGGTTTGCTCTCCCCCATGACAGTTCAAGAACTCTTGGATCTCCAAGGGCACACTAAGGTATATGTGATTTTTCTTTTAATCACATTTGAATAAATGTAAAGCCGATGAGCTACATCATGTTTTAAATTTTGATTTGATGTTTGGCAGGTGGCTTCATTTTGTTTTATCATAAGATGAATAATGTTGTTTCGAATTATGTCTCGATTAATTTCATTAATATTCTGTTTATGAAAGAGGATATTGTACGATGGCGTTTTTATGGGTTTTCATGGTCATCCGTGTTGTAGTTAGCGTAATTTGTATTGGGATGATATTCGCAACTTACATTATAAGGGCAGATACACCTGGGTAGCCTTGGGTGATTTTAATGAAATTGTACTTTCTTAGGAAAAGGAGGGCGGTAACGGGAACACACTTGGAGGAGAGGCGAAATTAGGGAGAGACTTGACCGTGTGGTTTGCAAATGTGGACTGGACGAATAAATTTCCTCGGGCTACGGTCATAAATGAAGAACACGTGCACTCTGATCACCGTCCTCTCATCCCGGATACGGATTCTTTGATGGGAATATGTTTAATCCCCCAAGGGGTCGAGTAAAACAATTTGAAGTTCGATGGCTCAAAGAAGAGACAGTTGTAGAAATTGTACGTACAACGTGGCATAAAGCGAAGATGATGGGTATTGGGCCATCTCTTGCTGGGCATACACGGGGGGTGTATGCAGACCTGCATATTTGGGACCTTCATATTCTAAGGGGCCGAAAGTAAGAATTAATAAACTTAAAAAAGAACTAGAAAGGAACCTATGTGTGCGGAGTCCCAAGCATGACAAAAGGAGTTTCTTGTCCTTATTGAAAATATGTTGGAACAAGAGGAGATTTACTGGCTACAACGTGGTCGTGTAAACTGGCTATTGCATGGGGATCGTAACACCTTTTTTTCATAATGCGATAACGAACATAAAGAAAACAATACTATATTAAAAAATGCTTAACGATAATGGTGTTTGGGAGCATGATACACAGATGAAGGATCACATTATGGGGTATGTTTCAAACATTTTTACATTAGAAGATTCCCAACCAAACCTGGAGTTTCTATCTCCTATCCAATGAAAAGTGACCAATGAAATGAATAATGTTCTTCTCGTCCCCTATACGGCCGAGGAGGTACGAACGGGACTATTTAATATTGGTGATTTAAAAGCACCAGGCCCCGATGGCCTTCATGCTATTTTTTTACAAAAGATATTGGTCTGTGTTGGGGGATGACCTGACCTATGAGGTTCTTCTAGTCGTAAATACATGTTCTATACTGGCTGGGTGTAATGTACTGCAATTGTAAGTATCCCAAAGATTAATCCTCTAGATAAGGTAACTCAATTTACACCAATAAACTTGTGCAATGTGGTGTATAAGTTTATTTCAAAAATGAGTGTTGCTCGTATAAAGATAATCCAATCAGATATTGTCAGCCCAACTTAGGGTTCTTTTGTGCCTGGAAGGTTGATTGCGGACAATATCTTACTCGCATATGAATGTTTCTTAAAGGGCAGGTAAAGAGGGTTCGTGTGCCATCAAATTAGATATGCACAAAGCATATGACTCAGTGGAATGGTGTTTCTTAAAGGAAATAATGCTGAAACTGGGTTTTAAAGAGAATTGGGTGACTTTAAATATCCAATGTGTATCCTTTGTGAAGTGTCGGGTCCGTTTTAATAATGAAGAGAATGAGAGGTTTAAACCTACTGGAGGATTGAGGTAGGGAGATCCCCTCTCTCCCACTTATTCCTGTTATGTACAAAGGGCCTGACTACCCTTTTAGCTAATGCAGAGGAGAATGAAAACATTTCCAGTATAAAGGTTAGCAGAGAAGTCCCATCAATTTCTAATCTCCTATTTTATGATGACTCTTTGATCCTTATGTGATCCAATCCCATGAGTGCGGAGGCTTTGAAATCAGTTTTGGATTCTTATTGTGTCGCCTCGGGGCAAATGGTTAGTGTTGAAAAATCTAGTCTATTTTTTAGTCCCAATACAAAAGTGGAAGACAAGGCACAATGTGTACAATTCTGAATATTATGACTGAAGCCCTCAATGACAAATACTTGGGTTTGCCTACCAATGTGGGTATGGACAAAAGCAGTTGTTTTCTATTCCTGATTGATCGAATTATTATGAAAGTTAGTGGATGAAAATAAAAATTGTCCTCTAGAGGGAATGAAATTTTGCTCAAATCTGTGTACAAGCCATCCCCACCTATGCCATGTTCGTCTTTAAATTTCCTAAAAACATTTGCAAAGGAACTACTGACACAATGTCACAATTTTGGTGGGTCGATGAGGACAATCAGAAGAGAATGCATTGGATGGCATGGTGGAAGATGTGTGTGTTCCAAAAGATCAAGGAGCTATGGGCTTTCGAGATGTACATTGTTTCAATCGGGCATTGTTACTAAACAAGTGTGACGTCTTCTTGATAATCCTGATTCTTTATGTGGCACTATCTTGAGAGCTAAATATTTCCTAGAGGGCGATTTGATGTGTGCAAGTTTAGGGAAAGGATCCTCTTTTACTTGGCAAAGCATTATGCGGAAGTCAACTCCTTGAGAAATGGTTATATCTGGCAAGTTGGACATGGACAAAGTTTCGATATTTGGAGAGATGCATGGATTCCAAATTGTGCGAAAAGGAAAATTATTACTCCTAGAAGTGGGCACCTTCTGTCAAAGGTTGTTGATCTTACTGATCCAATCATGAATTGTTGGGATGAAGGTTTGGTGAGACAGGCGTTCTAGCCAATTGATGCGCAAAGGGTCCACGCGATTCCCCTCCCTATGCATAATATGTCAGATTTCATTGCGTGGATCTATGCAAAAAAGGGTGTGTTCACTGTTCGATCAGCTTATTTGAGGATATGGAACCAACAACTTGGGAGGAAATTGCAATATACTAAAGGTGTGCGTCAAATCAGTTTTGCCCATCTGCCCATCATACTCGAATGAGCAAAGAAGATACAAAACACATTTTGTTTTTGTGTCAGAAGGCAAAGGAGGTTTGGGGTAAGTTGGGGATGTGTGAGGTGATTAAGAAAGCTTGTGTTACTGATCGTGCGGGTGAGGCAATTCCCTTGTTATGCCACACAAAGAACTATCTATATTGTGCTGCCATAGTGCATGTGAATTAATCGCGATAACTGTTTGCTATTTATGGTGGGATAGATGCATGTTGGTTCATGAAGGAACATCTCAAGATGTAAACCAGACTTTGATGGGGGTTCGTGCTATAACAGCTATATATAATGCCCACTCCTTTAGTGCGACTAGTAAACTAGTAGGATGGAGCATACCTCCTATGGGTTTTGTTAAGCCGAATGTTGATACTTCTTTTGATCATGATCTGCTCAGGGGAACGGCTGGTGCGGTCCTCAGAGATGACAAAGAAAATTTCATTGTTGGCAGAAACTGGAAGATCGATTGGCGTATCGATGTACTGACAGCAGAAGGGGTGGCTCTTAGGTTTGGCTCATTTCTTGCACAAAAGCTGGGATGCAATCGTCTTGTTATTAACTCTGATAATATGGAAGTCATTGACACAACGAAGAATAGAGGACAATCTGCGGGAGCGGTGGCGACAGTCTTCGATGATTACTACTTCATGGCATGTGATTTTCCTTTGACTAGATTCGAACATTGTAATAGCACTAGTAGAAAACGTGACATTAGTCCCGGTTCGTAAGGGCCTTTAGTCCCGGTTGTTCAACCGGGAATAAACAGTCGGGACTAAAGGCCCCCCTTTTTAGTCCCGGTTGTGTTACGAACCGGGACTAAAGGGGCTCCACATGGCCACTGTGGAGGGCTCAGGCAGGAGGACGTTTAACAACAAGTTTCCATATATATATTCGACGCTACTACATATAGTACACGTTCATACATATATACAATATAACATCTCTTACTATCCCGAATATCTAATTACCAAAATCCCCTACCAATTCCCGATGGTATTCTCCGGTTTTATCTATGACCTCTTCAAGTAAGAATCCTGCCAATTCCTCTTGAATTGCTCGTATGCGATCCTTTGGTAGGAGTTCGTCCCGCTTCCGTTGGATCTAATTTAAAGAAGGGGTCAATATATATATATATATATATATATATATATATATATATATATATATATATATCACACACACACATAAACACTATTCTGATCACGGGATCAGAATATTATTCTGATCACGGGTTGAACTTCCTGATTTACACAACCTGAACTTCCCTCTGTAGGAACCCGACCTTTGGGCTATCTTCGCAACCGTGTCTCCCCGCGTGAATTATTCTGGTCTGTCGTGTTCTATGTGATGTAAGTGTAATCTAGAAACGGTTTTTAGCAACTAAATGCCCGTTTTAAATAGGAATCTCGCTCGTTGGTGGATTTGCTCTTGGGACGTGATGAACTTGCGTCTGTTGCAATTTTACTACCTGAGTTGTTCGACCTGAACTTCCCTTGGTGAGAGGTTGAACTTCCCGTAACATTGTCCACATGAGGCTTGCAATATACCGTTGGAAAGCTGTGGACACGACGGTCACGGCCTAAGTTGAATTTTTGTCAAAATCTAAATGGTTTAAGAGCAATTTTGAAAACCGTTTTTCTTCATACAAAAAAACGTGAATCGTATTTTCGAGTCTATTTCTAAACCGTTTATCGGAATGAGGCAAATGAGATGGTGTTGGATATCTGCTGCAAATCCGCTTCTTTTTCATACAGAAAGTTTTTTCCAATTTTAAACTATTTAAACGTAATTTTGAAAATGGCCGAAGTCCCACCGAGTTCGTATTTTCGCGTTATTTTCTTAACGGTTTTACGGAATGCAGCAAATGATATGGCGTTGGAAATCTTGAAGAAATGCGAAACTTTTTTATGTAGATTGTTTTTACCAATTCATTACGGTTTTAAGTCAATTTCGAAAATGGCGAAAAACGTTTTTTGGCCGTAATTTCTACAAACTTTATCGGAATGGGGCAAATAATATACCGTTGAAAACCTACGGAAAATGCGCAACTTTTTCATGTAGATAGTTTTCTCTGATTCCTGGCTATTTTCAAGCAATTTTGAAAACAGCGAGATCACGCGTTGTGCCTTTTATCGCGAAACAGAGTCTTCGAAAATGCACCGCGTGAAGAACTTGAACTTCATCAACACGTCTACCTGAACTTCACTCTGTTTCTTCACGTGCTACTTTTTTCTTGTAGCTCTCCATCCACTCACCGGAATTGAGCAAGTGATATACCGATGGAAAGCTGCTGTAAACACGCAACTTTTCTGTCTTGATCATTTTTTTTCATACTCGCGACGGTTTAAAAGATTTTCATCCGAAATTCATTTAGAATAGTAGTTGAACTTCCTGTTGTTTCCACGTTGAACTTCTGTCGCCTATTTTTGTTTGTAATTTTTCACCCATTGGTCGGTGTTACACAAATGATATTCCTTTTTGTACAAACCTCTCTCACAGCATTTTTCTAACTTTCTCCAACCGAGAACTTGAACTTATAGCAAGCAAAAAAATTGGACCTTGCCTTTTTATTCATTTTTCTCACTGACAAGAATGGGTGAGAAATACATAGTGAACCCACTCACAAGATGTTTTGAACCTTCCCGTGTCGAGCACCTGAACTTCTAGCAACAAATTATTTATACTTTGTCTTTTTAATCTTTCTTCTTGTATGAAAACACACACCATGCAACACGTGAACTTCTGGCTGTTTTCACTTTGAACTTTTGTGTTATTTTAATTTGAACTTCACATTTTCTATTTTTGAGTAAAGAATTGTAGTAACGAGAATTTTTTTTTGAGTTTTTTATAAACTTCGAACTTCTCTTCTGTTTTAATTTGAACTTCTTCATTTTATTATTTAGTAACGAGAAAAAATCTGAGTAGTTTATATACTTCGAATTTCTCTGTTATTTTTCTAAATGTAGAGAAGTTCATTTTTTTTAAAGTACTTCGATGTATACTTAAAAATCATTTATTTAAGAAATATAGGACCGTTCGTTATATAATTTGAGTTTTTTATACACATCAAACTTTCCCGGGTAGAGCCCAAGCAAAATAAATGATTTTGACAAAAAGAGCAGTTTAAGAGCAGTTTTGAAAACCGTTTTTTCTTCATGCAAAAAAACGTGAATCGTATTTTCGACGCTATTTTTAAACCGTTTATCGGAATGAGGCAAATGAGATGGCGTTGGATAGCTGCTGCAAATCCGCTCATTGTACATGTTGAAAATTTTCCCAATTTCCCTACGGTTAAAGAGGAATTTCAAAAATGGCGGAATTTCTGAAACCGACCAACCGGGTTAGTATTTTTGGGTTAATTTGAAAAAGGCTAGTCCGATTGATGCAAATGATATGGCGTTGGAAAGCTGATGAAAATGCGCTTCTTTTTTGTACAAATAGTTTTTTGCCAATTCTAAACTATTTAAACGTAATTTTGAAATGGCCGAAGTCCCACCGAGTTCATATTTTTGCGGTAATTTCTCAATGGTTTGTCGAAATGTAGCAACTAATATGGCGTTGGAAAGCTTGAAAAAATGCGAAACTTTTGTATGTAGATTGTTTTTCCCAAATCTTCACGGTTTTAAGTCAATTTTGAAAATGGCTAAAAACGTTTTTGAACCGTAATTTCTACAAATTTTATCGGAATGGTGCAAATAATATACCGTTGAAAATCTATGGAAAATGCGAAACTTTTTCGTGTAGATGGTTTTCTCTGATTCTTAGCCTTTTTCAAGCAATTTAGAAAACAACGAGATCACGCGTTCTGCCTTTTATCGCGAAACAGATTCTTAAAAAATGCACCGCGAGAAGAACCTGAACTTCTCACCATATCTACTTTGAACTTCACTCTGTTTTTCATGCAGTGTTTTTTGTTCGTAGCTGTCCATCCACTCACTGGAATTGAGCAAATGATATACGGATGGAAAGCTGATGTAAACACGCAACTTTTCCGTGTTGATCGTTTTTTCATACTCGCGACGGTTTTAAAAAATTTCATCTGACATTCATTCAGTGTAGTAGTCGAAGTTCCCGCTGTTTTCACGTTGAACTTCTGTCACGTATTTTTCGTTTGTAATATCTCACCCATTCGCCGGTGTTACACAAATGATATTCCTTTTTGTACAAACCTCTCTCACAATAATTTTCTAACTTTCTCCGACCGAGGACTTGAACTTATAGCAACAAAAAAATTGGACCTTCCCTTTTTATTCATCTTTCCCAAATTAAACACACACCATGTAGTATGTGAACTTTCTTTGTTTTTATAATTTGAATTTTTAATTTTGTTTTTTTAAATCGAATTGCTCCTAAATAATAACTGAACTTCTTTGTGGATTGAGAGAATTATTTTAAAACACTGAAACCAACATCCTTTCGTGATTTTTGAACATGTAAATACAAGGTGGACCTCTCTCGTAAGAATTTTTGAACTTCCCCGGGCAGAGCCCTTGAACGTCTAGCAACCCTTTTAAGCTTATATTTTTTTATTCTTTTATTCTCACCTGAAACGCATTCCTTGTAGTACTTGAACTTCTTTTTGTTTTCACTCTGAACTTTTGTCACGTTTTGAGTTTGAAGTTCTCACTTTTCCTAATTTAATAAAGAAAAAAATCGGGTTACTTTACACATCGAACTACTCCATTATTTGAATTTGAACTTATGATCTTTTTTGTTTTGAACTTCTATGTATTTATTTTATAAACAGGGAAAATAAAACCAATTTGTTTTCTGTGTAAGGAATTTCACGAGTTTAATTTGAACTTCTCAGCTTTTTTATTTGAACTTCTCCATTTTACTCTTAGTAACGAGAAAAAAATCGGAGTTTTTCATAAACTTCAAACTTTTCTGCTTTTTTAATTTGAACTTCTTAGTATTATTCTTAGGAAGGAAATATGTTTTAATAAGAATCGAATATTTTTTTAAATTGAACTTCGTAGTTTTATTTTTCCTAGAAACGAAAATAATTTGAGTTTTTCATTTACATCGAACTACTCCTATATTTTAATTTGAAATTCTTCATTTTTAAGTAACAAGGAAAATCTGAGTTTTTTATAAATATTGAACTTCTCTATTTTTGTTAGTTGGACTTCTTGCTTTATTTCTTTTAGCATTGAAATATCCTAGTTTTTTAATAAATATTGGGCTGTCTGTTATTTAAATTTGAACTTATAGAGTTTTCTAATTTTAGATTCGATGACAACCATTTTTTATGATTTTTGAACTTCTCTATTTTTAAAATTCGAACTCTTGTTTTTTATTGTTGAACTTCTTGTTTTCATCCTTTTTTGGGTGAGTGTACAAAATTTTCCCATTCTCATATTTTTGCTAATGTTCACTTCATTACATGATGTTTCATAATTGACCATTTTGTTCTCGTCCCAATTTTCGCAGTTCACTCATCAACATTTTTTTGTTTGTGTTTGCCTCTTTATATGTTTTGACACACAATGTGTGTTATTTCAAAAGTGATCATTCTGGACTATCTGCATCAGAAAATATGAACTTCTCATCTACAATTATTTTTGTGTATAAACATCCTTTTGTACACACATATTTTTGGAAACAGCTTTGCAATTCTCTTCTCTTGTGTGTTCTTTCTTCAATCTACATGAGAAAAATAGTTTTTTTCGATTTGTGTACTAAGCACATACACCCAGAGCACATCCACATATTTTTTGGTAGTCAAATGAAAAAGGTCATAGTTCCACAGGCATAAACAAGCGAACTCCCCTGAATCTGAGCAGTAATACGTGAACTTCTCGTGTACAAAATTGTTTGTCTTTGATACTAGCGAGTGGAGCCTCACAAGTGGACGCCAACACACGTTGTTGAACAAGCGAGAGGAAGATTGGTGATGCCGGGGGAAGGTCGGATTCTTTCATCACTTCAGTCCATGCACACAACGTGATGGTCATCGTCGGTGTCCATCGATCTCGGACGTCTGCAATCATCAAAGAACAACAGGGTGCAGGGATTGCCGGATTCGGCGGCCAAAATCCCGGTAGAGACCATCCGGTAGGTGAGGGACACCAGGGGAGGGTCACCGGCGGAGGAGAATAGCAGCAGGGAAGGCTCACCGGTGGAGAAGAACAACAACAGTGGAGGTTTGTCGTGGCAAATCAGTAGGAGCAGATGTGGTTGGGGTAGATGACGACCGTGGCTGCACTGCAGTTGGGGGAGGCGGCCATGGCGGAGGTTGGGGAAGGAGGCGGCCCTGGCGGCGGTTTGTGGAGGAGGCAGACCTGTCGGCGGATGGAGGAGGAGGCGGCGGCCATGTCGGTGGTTGCGGGAGGAGGCGGCCAAGGCGGCGGTTGCGGGAGGATTCCTAGGTTGCGAAAAAGGGCCGGTTGGATATTGCCGGCGAGCCAGATGGATGGCGGGGAGGGGCGGCAATGATCCTGGTGGTTGGCGGCGCGGGGCGGGGCAGCGACGATCCAGGTGGCCGGCAGCACGGGGCGGGGCGGCGAGGATCTAGGTGGCCGGCGGCGCGGCAACAATCCAGGTGGTCGGCGGCACGGGGCAGGGCAGATGCGGTGGGTGGTTGGCTCAAGCTCGCCGCAAAGGTGGTTGGTTATCGGGGAGAGAGATGCGGGAGGTGGGGAGTGCGGGTGTGGTTGGATTTTTTTCTTTGTACCGATCGAGGGTGGGTTTTTCGGATCTGAGTAACATCCTATCATGTTGTATATAGGGAAAGAGTTTTCAGAATACTTATTCTGATCCTCGGATCAGAATAGTCCTACTCTCTCTCTCTCTCTCTCTCTATATATATATATATATATATATATATATGAAACTCAACACAATTGATGGTAATAAAATAAAATTGTGAATATTGTTTACGTACTTTAAGTTGTTGTAAACTTCTGCCCTTCTCACAGGTCGTCTGGCGAATGAACTCGCAAACGTAGTATCCACATAAATTGTTCCCATCTTCCTGCCTCGAGCACTTTACGAGAATAGAGTTCAATCAAAATAATAATCAAGCATGATAATGGTATTCAAACTAGAATCAAAAAGATGCGCGGACCAAGCTAGTACTACTTACATTGAGTTGTTGAAATCGCAGCTCCAGTTTCCATTCACCCCTAGCCTTCTTGGTGAACTTTTTCCAAACCCTGCCAGGCAAAGAAAATGGATAAAGGAGTATTAATTACTTGATATCAGGAAATGAATGAAAGTTGCCGATATAGTGCGATAATGATTGAAATTACCTCTGGAGCATTTCACTCAGGTCCGCCAACATGTCAGGATCTTTACGTTTCGAGTCCATGAAAAGTACTCTTCCTGCGTCAACCTGAATGACTAGCAAAATAAAGTGGAACCTGTGCACGCATAACTCATCAATTACATTTAACATCGAGTAAGCGAAAGAGAATGTGTACAAGACAGTAGAACACTCACTTGAAGTTGTAAGGAAATAGTATTTCCCTTTTGGTTTGTTGTTCAATTAACGCCCTTAGCAAAATCTTCTCTGCATCCTTGGCATTCTTTTGTACCGTAACTTCATGAATAGTATTTGGGTTAATGAACCCAATGTCATAGATTTGCCTTTTTTGCATTCAAGGATCTTCTTCCTACATAATATAGTGAGGATAATTATACATGCAATGAACGAGCTGAGCTAGAGACTTAATTACAGAAATGATACTTACAGACAATAGTAACTGATGATAGATTTGTCGATGGCGTCTTGATTGTATAACTGAAATAATTCATCAAAATCCATGAACATCTCCTCCTCTCCATTAAAGTAATGCATGTCTCTAATTCCCACAATGAGCCAGTTGCTCCCTGCCTTTGAGGCTTCCATGTACCAGTCATGCAATTTTCGCATTTGTGTTGGTACGTAGAAGCCGGACCTCGTCAGGTCTGACGAGAGGCAGCCCGTAGTATGTTAACTCAGCCATGGGGTACTCTACCTCCTCGCCTAACAATTGACCAAGAGAGAAACCAATACCATGGCCCTCTGCCTCCGCATCATAATTGATATTGGTAAACACCTTGAGCGGGGGGCACGATTGGTTTTTCTGTTCGCCAAGCTGGGGAATTGTTTTCCCAGTTGCACTACTGCTACTGCGTCCCAACAGCTTCACGTGTTCACTATATGACTTTACAATAGACCGACCATAGTATGATAGTAGCGGAGGCAGTGGTGGTCGTGTAAGGTTTTCTATACAGTGCTTCGCTTTTGCCGGATCTATCCTCTCGTTTGGATCGGGCCAGTCCGGTGCAAGATGGCATTTCACATCGGCATCCACGATCTTCTTGGTTTCCTCTACAGTCAATTCATATGGTAACTTGGTAGGAGCCTTCTTGATGCTTGTATCTGCTCCGGATTTCTTCCCAGTTGTACTACTAGTTGCCTGAGCGGTGGCTCTCTTCCGCTGGATCTGAGGCGGCTGAGGAGGCGGAGTCTGCTGACGTCGAGGCGGGGTCTGCTGACACGGCGGACACAACTGAGGCAGCGGAGGAGGCGGAGTCTGCTGACGTCGAGGCGGAGTCTGTTGACGTCGAGGCGGAGTCTGCTGACGCGGCGGAGATAGCTGAGGCGGGAGAGATAGAGCTGGATTGCTACTGTGAGAGTCTGCTAAGGGGCGGCCTCCTCCGGCGGAGTCTGCTGATGCGGCGTCCAATGTGGAAGCATGATGTGTTCCTTTTTCCATAGAATGGTAGACCTGATGGCATCTCCTAGTGCACTCTCCCCTTCACCTGTAGGGAATTCAAGCTCCAGCTGCTCAAATCCGTTGATAACTTCATCCACCCCGACAACAGCAGAGCCATCTAGAATCGGAGAGCAATGGTGAGTTGCTTCAGGTCCAACAGGTAAGGCAAAGCCGATCGCCACCTTCAGGGATATGTTCATGCATTTCGCATGTAGATCACAATGTTCCCTCTGCGTGATATAATCAACGGGGTAGCGAGGAGCCGTGATATCATCTGTGGGCCGAACGAGCTCCGTGGAAGCCACGCTACTTTTCCTTTGCGATGGTGGGCCGGCAGCAGTATCGAATGCAGGATCTTCGTGCAACTGAGATGGGCCGGTAGCTCGCTAGCTGGTAAGTGCCTCTATTTGCTTCTGCTGCAACTCTAAGTTTTCTTTTACCTTCTGCAACCAGTCTTCTTCTTGTTTCTTCTTTCTAGCTCGGCTTCTATAGGTGTCACTACTGTCGGGAAACCCAACCTTCCACGGAACGGAGCCTGATGTGCCTCGTGTTCGTCCACTGTGTTCAGCATTCCCGAGGGCGCGTGGCAGCTCGTCGTTCTCTCTGTCGGGAATGAACTTCCCATCCTGCACGTCCTTCATTACATATTGAAGGGCTTTGATGGGTGTTGCAAGTTGCTCATTTGTATAAATGCACTTCCCTGTTTCTGGGTTTTACGTTCCCCCATGCCCGTAGAACCAAGTCCTTGCCCGTTCGCTCCACAACAATGGCTCTGGATCGATCCCTTTAGCAATCAGGTCGTTCTCAATTTTCTCCCACCTAGGCCTGGCAACCTTGTAGCCACCTGACCCCGTAACATGGTGATATTCTTTCTTTGCAGCATTTATCTTATTTCTTTCTGACCTTTTCTTAGCTTCATCCGATTTCTTCTACTTCACAAATATGTTCGAGTGATCTTTTAACTTCTCATGTGCTCCGGTGAATGATGGAGTCTTGTCTTTCTGGACATAGTCTTGGTTCAATCTTTTCTTCCAGTTGCAGAATTGTGCGGCCATCTTCTTAAGAGCCCACGACTTGACTTTTCGCTCTATAACTGGGTTATTTGGATCCTCCTCTGGCGCTAGATTGAAATTTGTCATGAGCATATTCCAAAGTGTTTCTTTGCATCTACCATCGACATAAGTAACTCCATCGTCCGCCTTTGGCTTATTCCATACTTGAATGGAGATCGGGACGCTGTCCCTAACAACAACTCCACACTGACTTAGAAATGCATCTGCGTTCTGCTTGGGTGCAATCGGGTTGCCATCTGCAACGACTTCTTCGATCTTGAACCTTTCATTAGAGTCCAACTTTTTTTCGGGCCTCGTTTCTTTATCGAAGATTGGCTCTATCCGGACTTTGTAATAGTTAAGGTTCAAACATCGGAGTCTTCATCATCTCGCTCCATTCTCTCACCGGAGCCGTCCATTCCCTCATCGGAGTTGTTCAGAAACTGACTGGTGATATCATCATCTCCTTCGCGGATTATTTCCTCCAACATGACTTCTTGTTCTTCGTCTCTGACGTGTTCCATAGTTTCTGCAAATACTTGCAAGTTATTCACATAATATCACTAATACATCTCGAATAATCCAGTTACAACAATACTATTATAATATAATATCACTAATACATCTCGCCCAATCAAACTGGACGTCGACTTGGGGACTCCTCCGACGATCGTCGGGGACTCTTCACCGGCGATCGTCGGGGACTCCTCATATAATATCATTAATACATCTCAAATAATCCACTTAATGCATCATTGAATATTATCGAATATTATCACTCATACATCTCGAATATTATCATATAACCACTAATACATCTCGAATATTATCGAATAATCCAGTTGACTCGCGGTTCCTGAGCCACGGGCGGTGGACACCCAAAGAGAAGGAACGATCACAGGATCATAGCTCGGGTGAGATCCCTGAAGAAACAACCAGGTATTGGAGAACCTGACGTTCAACGCAACCATGTAGCGACGGACGTGCTCGTCCTCCTCCCTGACACGGCAACGTACCACCTCCACGGGGCCCGGCTCTCTCCGCACCGATAGTGGCCCACGCGACCGCCGCCAAAGAAGCTCCGGGTCGACGACGAAACCCCGATTCCTCACCAAGTTGCGCGCCCCGGAAGGTAGCACCTCCCAGTGCCAGCCCGGCGGAGCCTAGTCCCGAACATGGCGCCTCTCAAACTGGTTGTCGACGGCGAGTCGATGACGAGGATGCGGGACGGGCATCGTCACCTTTAGATAAAAACATCCTTGGTTACTGGTAGAAATTTTTTCAGATTTTTTTTAAACTAAAAAAATTGAATTTTGAATTTTCTGAAAAAGGGCCTCCATGGTCACTGTTCATGATTAGCAAGGACAACTATGTTGACATAATATTACAACATCGTAACAAATTTTCAGATATTATTAAAAGGTACAGTAGAATAAGAAAGGAAGAACATGCTTTACTATGAGTTCAGTTATCTAATTATCACACTAGAACAACATGAGCATCGCTGATAAAAAACAAAGCACAAACTGCTTGTTTCAGTTATCAAACTCAGATATTATTTTCAGATAACAAACAAGTACGCATTCACTTATCCTCGCAAGCTACAAAGCATACGACGACACTAATACGGTGATACGGGTACGGAGATACAGGATACGGCAATTTCAAGAAACAACAATACAAACTAACATAATAAAATGTGTGGGAAGAGATCAAAATACCGTCCCACTAGTTTCCTAATTGCTTTCATGCCTCCTTGTTTCTCTTTTTAAAAATCTCACTATCATTAAGGGGGTAACACGGCCACAGATGGCCCGAACCCAATTCTTTTCTTGATAACAATTTAGAATCAAAATACCGTCCCAGTACTCTGCTCCCAACGTTTTAGAAGTTTTATCTTGATAACAATATAGAGAGCACAATCTTTATTTAGCACCTTTTTATCATAACTATAAATATGAACTCTCACCTATGAACATGGCGATAATTAAAATTAACAAGCAATACACATCAATAATATTGAAATGATGATGAAGAAAGCTAAAATATGCGGTCGGCGTCGGTGCGGGCGGCGGTGACCGTGGGGGGGGGGAGGGAGGGATAGGAGGAGGAGGGGAACGGCAGCGGCTCACCTAGCGTTTCCATGGAGCGGGGTTGGCGAGGCTTGGTGATGCGGCTCGGGGAGGAGGTCCGGCGACGGCGGCCGTCGGCGACGAGCGATGCTCGGGGAGGAGGGCGACGGCTCGGAGGCGACGGCAATGTCCGGCAGCCTGGCGGCGCGCGTGTGCATGGGTTTGGCGTCGCGACAGTGGAGAGGAAGATTGATGGGGGGAGGGAGAAGGCCAGTTAAATACCCTAGGCTTTACTACCTTTAGTCCCGGTCGGAGCCACCAACCGGGACTAAAGCTAATTTTCGGCAACCAAAAGGGTGCGAAAGCTTAGTCCTTTAGTCCCGGTTGGTGGCTACGACCGGGACTAAAACCCTAAACCCTAAAACCCTAACCCTAAACCCTAAACCCTATGACCGGGACTAAAGGCCTACCTTTAGTCCCGGTCCGAGCCACCAACCGGGACTAAAGCTATTTTTCCTATTTTTGGTTTTAGACCATTTTAGGTTTAGTTTTAGTTTTCTTTTAAACAGATTCAAAAACAATAGCATTATGAAAAGTTTTTAAGAAAAATACTTTACTTTAGATTAAAAACAATTTGTATTATTACTTGAATTGCTTTTATTTAATTCTAAGTTAATATTATTTTGATCATAAATAGAGTTTTATAAAAGCTTTTTAGTTGATTCTTTTTGCTATTGAAGAATCTAAAGCCCTTTGAGTATAACCCAACATACTCATGATGTGGGTTTGTACTCCTGATGTAAGATAATATAAAGGTGACTGGATGTTCATGAGATATGCCAACACAATAGAATATTCTCATAGGATTCTCTGATTTCTCAGCCCTCAATATATCATCAACTTCCCCTTTTAACCCTTTCATGAATTTGCGATAAGAGAGCATGCTTTTCAGGTGGCCTACCAATGGATCCACATATCTGTCTATTATGCATATTTATACAAGGAAAGAAACATACATTTACCAAAAATTAAAAAAGATGCCAATCGTGCTAGTTAATACATCACCTTCATGTAACTGCAGTGATTCTAGATCAAAGCCATCATCAGAATAGTTGTGGAGCATAACTATGGCTTTCAACCCAGAATCAAAGGTGCAAATTATTCGGTTATTTTGTATATGCCGAACAGTTACTTGAACAATCCTACCATCGGATATGTTGTCCTCAGTTTCACCAGAAAGCAACCAAAACTCCTCTCATATGGACTTGGCTCGGCATAAGGGGTCCTCCGATCAGAGAAACCACACAGTAGGGGTGGAATCTTGCAAAACTTTGGATTTTCCAGCTATAAGTCTGGAAACTCACTAGAGAGAAAGTCTTCACTTTTTCTTCGCGTATGTCCCTTTCTTATTGCGCCGTAAACATGGATAATCTTCATCATTTAACAGGATGCTTGGGCCAGTCTTCACTGTGAAGGGAGGAATTTAATCAAACTTTTCATAATCTTCTGACTTGTCTGTCTTGTCCTCCACTCCCACGATGTTTCTTTTCCCTGAAAGAACTATGTGGCGCTTTGGCTTATCGTATGATGTAGTCGCTTCCTTAACTTTTCTTTTTCTCAGTTTGGTAGACATATCCTTCACATAAAAAACCTGCGCCACATCATTGGCTAGGACGAATGGTTCGTCTGTGTACCCAAGATTATTGAAATCAACTGTTGTCATTTCGTACTACGGGTCTACAATTACCCTGCCTCCTATCAGATTGACCCATTTGCACCAGAACAAAGGGACCTTAAAATCACGTCCATAGTCAAGTTCCCATATCTCCTCTATGTAACCATCATATGTGTCCTTTTCCCTATTGGTGTTTGCTGCATCAAAGCAGACACCACTGTTTTGGTTGGTGCTCTTTTTATCTTGGGCGATCGTGTAAAATGTAGTCCCATTTATCTCGTACCCTTGGAAAGTCAATATAGTTGAAGATGGTGTCCTGGCCTCACCTTTGAAATGCTTGCCTTTCTTTCTTAAGAATTGCCTGCTCAGAAGAAATCGACGATGTCCCAGGTACACATTCTTCTTACATTTGTCCAAAAATATACTTTCAGTCTCATCTAAATAGTGTGTGCATGGATTGTATCCCTTGTTTGTCTGTCCTAAAAGGTTGCTAAGAGCAGGCCAATCATTGATGGTTACAAATAGCAATGCTCGTAGGTCAAATTCCTCCTGTTTGTTCTCATCCCACACACGTGCACCTTTTATATCCCACAACTGTAAAAGTTCTTCAACTAATGGCCTTAGGTACACATCAATGTCGTTGCCGGGTTGCTTAGGGCGTTGGGTAAGCACTGGCATCATAATGAACTTCCGCTTCATGGACAACCAATGAGGAAGGTTGTAGATACATAGAGTCACATGCCAGGTGCTATGATTGCTGTTCTGCTCCCCAAAAGGATTACTGCCATCTGCACTTATACCAAACCATAAGTTCCTTGTGTCATCTGCAAACTCCGGCCACTTTCTTTTGTTTTTCTCCACTGCGACCCATCAGCGGGTACTCGCAACATCCCGTCTTTCCTACGGTCTTCTTTGTGCCATCGCAACAACTTGGCTTGATCTTTGTTTCTGAACAGACGTTTCAACCATTGTATTATAGGAGCATACCACATCACCTTGGTAGGAACCCTCATCCTGGGGCGCTCGCCCTCAATATCACCAGGGTCATCTCGTCTGATCTTATATCGCAATGCACCGCATACCGGGCATGCATTCAAATTCTCATACTCCTCACCGCGGTAGAGGATGCAATCATTAGGGCATGCATGTATCTTCTGCACCTCTAATCCTAGAGGGCAGAGAACCTTCTTTGCTTCGTACGTACTGTCAGGCAATTCGTTATCCTTTGGAAGTTTCTACTTCATTATTTTCAGTAACTTCTCAAATCCCTTGTCAGATACACCATTCTCTGCCTTCCATTGCAGCAATTCCAGTGTGGCACCAAGCTTTGTGTTGCTAGCTTCGCAATTTAGGTACAACCGTTTTTTGTGATCCTCTAACATGCGATCGAACTTCAACTTCTCCTTTTCACTTTCGCATTCTCTCTGTGCATCAACAATGACCCGGGGAAGATCATCAGCGGGCACATCTGGTGCCTCTTGATGTTCAGCTTCCCCCGTTGCAATATCACCGTATTTAGGGAACATAGGATTGTTGTCATCATCCTCTTCTTCTTCATTGTATTCCATCATAACCCCTCTTTCTCCGTGCTTGGTCCAACAATTATGGCTGGGCATGAAACCGTACTTAAGCAGGTGGGTGTGAAGGATTTTCGAGGAAGAGTAATCCTTCATATTCTCACAGTCAACACATGGACAACACATAAAACCATTCAGGTAGTTTGCCTCAGCCACACCGATAAAATTATGCAGGCCCGTAATGTACTCGGCAGTACGTCGGTCACCGTACATGCATTGCCGGTTCATCTGCATTATATAATTAAGTATGTCAAAAACCATTATAGAACATCATGAATAGAGAAATGACCAAATTAATACAAGTTCATCACATTAAAACCAAAGTATAGTAGTGATCAAATGTTATTACTGCAAAAATAAATACATAAATTTCATACATAGTTCTCGTAAAACAATATACAACTATCTAGAGCATCTAAAACATAGATTGAAACAAATATATGACTATGTAAAACATTTAAATGCAACAACAAATGCGATCAAAATCGCAACTAAGGTAACAATTGATCCAACAGCATAATGATACCAAACCTCTTTATCAA
Organism: Elymus sibiricus; assembly: GCA_039707655.1. Lineage (NCBI taxonomy): Eukaryota > Viridiplantae > Streptophyta > Magnoliopsida > Poales > Poaceae > Elymus > Elymus sibiricus. Next base: position 364,655,054 of record CM077663.1, on the reverse strand, counting down.
TGCCATATTTTCTAATCTTTCTAATCTTCAAGCGCATTACATCCATCTGGATCTTGTGTAGATCGACGACATCGGCAACATGCAACTCCAATTTCATCTTCTCTTCTCCAATTCTTCTCAATTTTACTTTCAAACAATTGTTTTATTTTTCAACTAAATTTATCCTCTCGACAAGAGGGTCGGTTGGAATTTCTTCACATACCTCCTACGTAAAATTATCTATGTCAAGTTGGTCGGCATAATTGTCATAAAAACTAAATGAAACAAATAGTTATAAAAGATAATATACCACATCCGAATCATAGACCGGACAAGAGCCGACGGGGCGGATATCAAAACCATGGCACTATATAATAACAAACAATAATACAAGTAAGAAAATTATACAAAAAACTATCTAAATCATACAAGTAAGATTTTTGAACAAGAGGCTCACCACGGTGGTGCCGCCGACGAGATCGGCGCGGGCGATCGATGGTGGTGAAGACGGGGGCGAGAGCTTGGAGGAAGAACGGAGGAGATGAAAGAGTAGAAAGCTTAAGTGTGGCTCGGGCACATCATTTCAATGGCATCATGGTCTCAGGCATTTCATCGAGCACCTCTTGTGCATAGGAAGGAAACACAAAGTAGCACACACCTCCCAACTTATATGAGGAAAAAACAGAGGAGAGGGCAGGCAGGGTCGAGGGTATATATAGCCAAACTTTTAGTCCCGGTTGGTGTCTACAACCGGGACTGAAGACAGACCTTTAGTCCCGGTTGGAGACACCAACCGGGACTAAAGAGGCTCGCAGGGGCCCCAACCTGCCGCAACCCCTTTAGTCACTAATGGCATCCTAGTCGCTCGAACCGGGACTAATGCTCACATTAGTCCCGGTTCGTAACGCGACCGGGACTAATGCTCCGATCGGGCTAGAACGAAAGGCCTATTTGCTACTAGTGTAGGGTAGCTAATAAGGTTTCTCATGAACTTGCTAAGCTAGCGAAATTTTCTGTAGCTAGAGATTGGTTTGAGGATCCTATCGAGAATATTGTATCTTTTTTATAGATGATGTAACCATTATTTCCAATTAATAAAGTGGGTATTTTTTTTCAAAAGCAAGAATGACGTCGATAGGACCTAGGTGAAGGGTGCTCCCAGGGGGGCATTTTTTCATGGCATGGGGAGTGCTTCATGTGGTGCGTCTCAGCTACCGTCACATGTCGTGTGTTGAATGCCCCACATAGTAGCTTGTTCTTTGGTTATTTTATTTTATTTTATATTTTTCTAAGTTTTTTTCTGGTTTTGTGATTTTTTTCTCGGCTTTCTTGATTTTTTTTTGTTTTTGGGGGTTTCTGGGTTTACCAATTTTTTTGGAGCATTGATGTTCCAACGGGGAGTACATATTTGTTCATATTGGACACATGTTGTTTTTACTCCAAAATCCTAAAACAAATTGTTATGTGGTAATTTTCATATATAATAAAAATAAAGTTATAGATATGTACAAAGGGAGAAACAGAAGACCAAAGGAGAGAATTGTCCAATACCTTTTCTAGGCAACAATCAAATTGAAGAAGTTGATCAGGACTAGATGCTTAGGCTAACTATGCGCCAATTATTAAGATGATGCCTTTTGTTGGTTCACTAGTATAAGTGTGCACATACAACCCACGTATCATAATCTATATTAACACATATATTTTAAATCATATTTCTCTTTTAGTGAGTTTTTATACTGAGCCGGTTAAATGTGTCTCGTGCCCAATGATTTGAGTATGCGTGTAACACACAATCCATAAACAGGTCTTCACATAAAATTAACAATCACATAGTTTGTTACAATAATATTGGAAAAACAACAACTAAGCAACATTATCTAATATTTATTTTTGATGATGATTTTCTCTTGAAGGTCTTTTTTTTATGTGATCTATGATACTTCGTTCCATGGATAGGATATTGTTTAGAGCTTCATTCCCTTCATAATCCCTCCAGTCATTTTTACTCTTCATATAAAATTTGTTTGAAGTCACATTTTGTAAAATTTGACCAATTTATAGAAAAACAATATCAACATCCACAATACGAAATCAATATCATTAGTTGCGTCATGAATTTAACTTTCGTATTGTATAATTTTAGTATTGTATGTTTTGATATTTTTCATATAAATATGGTCAAACTTTATGAAGTTTGACTTGAAAAAAATCTTATATGCAAAGTAAAAAAGACTGAGTACCCAAAATATGTACAAAAATTGCCGCCTCAAGAATTAATAGCGATTGATGTACTTGGACGAATCACTTCATCAGATTGTAGGCTAGAGACCCATGGAGCACCATCGACCTCGATGACAGTTTTCCCCACCCATGTGGGCGGTGGAGCACAATCCGTCGCCCTGGACTCATGGACGCCTTCCGCCATTAGGCTCCCAAACGACCAGTGCTCGGTACGGCTGCAGAACGGAAGTGTGCGGCGACGTAACTGTTAGAAGGGAGAGAGGGACTTGGTGGAATAGTTGTTGTATTGCTTGAGCCTCATGGGCATATATATAGGAGTACATTATCAACTTGGAGTACAAGACAAGATAGGAACAAATCCTAGTCTATCTATGTTTCCTAAACAATCACGTTACTCAACATCCCCCCGCAGTCACAACGGTAGCGATGCAGACGGTGAGACTGGAGAAGAATCCGAAGGTAAGCCTACGGTAATCCCTCCACATTCGTAACGGTCGATGCATCGCGGAAGTCGTGACTGGAGTGGAAACCGACGAGGTTGCTCAAGCAAGGCGATAGCCCTTTGTGCCAATGTCGAGGTAGCCGAGAGCGTAGGGTGGTGTAGCCGTGGTTGAGGTAGCCGTGCGAAGAACGCCGTGGTCGATGTCGAGTCAGGGTAGCCGGTGTCGAGGAAGTCGCCGAGGAGCCGCGGGCGCAAGGAGGCACTGAGTTAGTCATGGGCACAGTGGTGTCGAAGTAGTGGTGCGCCGGGAAGAAGACGAAGTTGAGACGCGTCGCGCCGGAATTGCCAAGTCCGGGGACACGTCGTGAATGAAGGCACGCATCGTTGTTGCCAGCACCGGGCATGCGTAGATGGACGAAGACGAAGTTGACGAAGCACTGCTCCAGGCTTGCCAGGCCCAGGGACATGTCGTGGACGAAGGCACGCATCGGTGTTGCCAGCACCGGGCATGCGTAGAGAGGGACCTGCACGAGCTGTACGCCATGTCGGAGAAGTCGGAGGGGCCAGCAGAGAAGAACTCGACGACTATTGCGGTGTCCATCGATGCGGGACCAATGTCACCAACGGTGGTCGGAGTAGACGAGGTGGTCAGAGTAGATGACGACGACGCTGGCGACAGGCTGGTGCTGGCGAAGATGAAGGGGGTGGACGGGCAGCAGCGGCGGCTACGGCGGTAGCACCGCCGGCGGCGAAAGCACCACCGGCGGCGAAAGAAGAGCGGCGGCGGCGGCTTGGTTAGGTGTGCAGCGGCGGTGCTCAAAGTAGGCGAGGAACCCGACAGCGTGACGAAGACCGGTGTGGACGGTGGCATTCCCGTGACGAGAGAGGCAGCGGGCGCATAGCACAGGTCGACGCGCGGGGAACGACGGAGTGGACCGTGCGCCGCGGCGGCAATAGCCCAAAGGGGCGATGAAGCGGCAGCGCATGGGTCGGGGCGACAGCGAGAAGACCTCAGGGCGGCGGCGTGGACCACGTGCTGCGGCGCGATGGCCCGAAGGGGCGACGTAGCGGCAGCCCTTGAGTCGGTGCAACCGCGGAGACGGCCTCGGGCGGCGATGGAGACCGCGTGCCACGCTCTCTACGGCCCGATGGGACCGATGCAGCGACAACGCGAGGGTTGGTGCGGCCACGAGGACGACCATGAGAGGACGACCTCGGGGCGGTAGTAGACCATGGGTTGCGACACTACGGCCCGAAGGGGCGACGCAGCGGTAGCGCGTGGATCGGGGAAGCCATGGGGAGAACCACTAGCCGGTGGCGACGGTCCGATGGGCGACTGCGTGTACCACGTTCCGCGGTGCGATAGCCCGAAGGGGCGACGCAAAGGCGGCGGCAGCCACGGGGGTAGCCGGCCGAGGATCCTGGGGCGGTGGCGTGGACCGCGTTGCGCAGGGCGACGTCTCGGAGGGGCGTCGTCAGGCACGGCGCGTGGGTCAGGGCAGCCGGCGGGAGGACCCCGGGGCGGCGACACAGCGGTCCGAGGGGATGACGCGACGGCAACCTGTGGCTCGATCGGCGGTAGGCGCGTGCTCGGGGACGGGCTTGGCGAATACAGGCGCGAGATCGGTTGATCAGACCAACGGCGGCACTGTATGCGCCATGGCGGGGACGACGCGCAGATCGGAGTCGATGGCGACGTTGTCGGTGATGTCTCGGGCGATGACGACGAAGACGAACCGGTAATGAAGACCACGCGGACGAGCGGCCGACAGCGACGCACGAAGGCGTCCCTTGGGTGTGCCGTCCAGCCTATGGTTGCGCGGTGGATGATGAAGTTGCCGGTGTAGAGTCGACACCGATGTCAGAGTAGAGGCGCGGGGTTCGACGGCGGATGCAGGCGACGCAAACCGATCTTAGATCGGAAAACCAAAAAAGAAACGACGATCAAAGTGACCGGCGGAAGATACAAAAACCCAGATCAAGAGATCGGGAAAAAGACTCTCTAGGGCATCCGGTCAACACGACCGACGGACGAACCCTAGGTACGGGCGGCGCGGCCCCCGGCGGCGGTCATGAAGGCCGACCGCCCCGGGGGCGGCGTGGAGCGGAAGCGGCGACAGCGGCTAGGGTTGGATCGGTTAGGCTGATACTATGTTAGAAGGGAGAGAGGGATTTGGTGGAATAGTTATTGTATTGCTTGAGCCTCATGAACATATATATAAGAGTACACGATCAACTTGGAGTACAAGACAAGGCAGGAACAAATCCTAGTTTATCCTATACTTCCTAATAATCATGTTACTCACCAGCAACGATGACTGGCCCGTGACACCGACGAGGTCTCTTCGTCGTGCGCAGCCCTGACCGGCGCATCGGCTGCCGATAACAGAGGCGACGAACGACACGGCTCGGCTTCTCTGACTGAGGCAAGCCGTGACAACTTGCTAATTTTTCTACCAACGGTGAAGGCGGTGCACGAGTTCCCGTGCTACAGGCGATGGCTCTCCATCTCTTGTTGCTCCCGTCCCGAGCGCTAGCGATGCGATGATGCCCTTTTTTGCGGCCCTGCCTGCGGTGGCGGCTACAACAGGTGGCCCTCCAGCGAAGAGCAATGGTGGTGACCCATTGCAACCAACGGCCACGACTCTCGATTGCATATCCACCATGCTCGGACGACGGCCAAACCAATCCTGCCATTGGAAACCGCACAAGCAACCTGGATAGGGAACCTTATAACGTGTGTTTGTATGCAAGGAGACAAACAATGTAATTTTGTTTCCTTCGTAAAATCGGTGCTGAACTTTTTTCTTTCCTTCGTAACGTGTGTTTATGTATGGGAGCAGATAAATATTGTAATTTTGATTCCTTTGTAACATGGGGTGTTATTATGGAAGGTGCACGGTTTATGGGATTTTAATTGTTATGAGTTGTTGATACGTCCATTTTGCATTATGATTTTTCGTTCATATTTATTATGTTTTGAGTCATTATTTCACTTTATGATGCAATCCTAATGCCTTTTCTCTCTTATTTTGCAAGTTTCATTCAAAGAAGGAGATTGCGACAGCTGGAATTCTAGACCAAAAAGGACCACTTAAGAGCTGAATATTCTCTAGAACTCCAAATGAGTTGAAAATTGACGGGAAACTATTTTGGATTATATAAAAATTATTGGCAGAAGAATCAACAGGATGGGACCCACCAGGTGGCCACGAGCCAGGGCGTGCCCTAACCCCTGGGCGCGCCACCCTAGCTCGTGGGTCCCCTGGTAGGCCTTCGGTGCCCATCTTCTCCTATATTATGTCATTTTCCCTAGAAAAAATTAAGAGAAGACTTTTGGGATGAAGCACCGCCGTCTCGAGGTAGAACCTGGGCATGAGCACTTTTGCTCTCCGGCGAAGCGATTTCGCCGGGGAAACTTCCCTCCGGGAGGGGGAAATCAAAGCCATCATCATTACCAACACTTTCTCCATCGTGGGAGGACCAATCTTTATCAATATATTCACCATCTCATCTCAAACCCTAATTCATCTCTTGTATTCAATCTTCATCCCCAAACCTCAGATTGGTTCCTATGGGCTGCTAGTAGTGTTGATTACATCTTGTATTTGATGCTAGTTGGTTTAATTGGTGGAAGATTATATGTTCAGATCCTCAAGAATATTCATTACACCTCTGATCTTGAACGTGATGATACTTTGTGAGTAACTACTTCCGTTCTTGAGGGCATGTGAGAAGTCTTTTCATAAGTAATCATGTGATGTTGGTATTCGTTTGATATTTCGATGATGTGCATATTGCTCTTCCTTTAGTAGTGTCGTGTGAACGTAGACTACATGACACTTGACCATGTTTGGGCCTAAAGTAAAGCATTGGGGAATGATAAATAGATGATGGATTGCGAGAGTGACATAAACTTAAACTCTAGTTTATGAGGTGTTCCGTAAGGGGCTGATTGGGATCCACATGTTTCATGCTATGGTTAGATTTATCTTAATTCTTCATTCATAGTTGCAGATGCTTGCAAGAGGGGGTAATCATAAGTGGGTTGTTTTTTCATGTAAGATCAGCACCCTAGAACTGGTCCACCCAAATATCAGATTATCAAAGTAGCAAACACGAATAAACTAAACATGATGAACAATGACTAGACGAAATTTCCATGCTTCATATAAGTGTATGTTCAGGCTTGTCCTTTGCTACAAAAAGGGTTGGGCCACCTTGTTGCACCATTGTTACTACTGTTACTTGCTACTTGTTACGAATTGTCTTGTGAGCTTGTGGCTATCTCCGAGGGTCCCACAAGCTCAGGTGGCGCCCCCCTGGGGGGCACGTCGTGTGAGCTTGTGGCTATCTCATAGATCTTCTAGCCTCCCTCTCAAGCTTCTAGGGTCTCATCTGGTCCAAAAAATCACCGTAAAGTTTCATCGTGTTTGGACTTTGTTTGCTACAGTTTTTCTGTGAAACAAAGAAATAGGCAAAAACAGGAGTTGGCATTAGGCACTGAGTTAATAGATTAGTGCCCAAAAATGATATAAAATTACATATAAAGCATACATGGTTGATAATATAATAGCGTGAAACAATAAAAAGTTATGGATACATTGAAGACGTATCATGTAGATACGCAACGCAGTTGTCTCTGGGCCTTCTGTGTAACAGCCCGGAACCGACGCTCCAGAAGATTCCCGTTTTACTTCATTGTCGACGTGTGATTCGTTCGTGTCATCGACCGTTTCGAGACCAACCACACTCGCACGCGCCCGTGACATCGATGTAGTATTGTTTTTAATAGTGAGTATAAAACTTTCTCGGATTGGGTCGAAACTTGGCATGCGGTCGTGTTATACTGTAGGTAGACCACCTGCCAAATTTCGTTGCAATCGGAGGTCGTCTGATACCCCAACGGTCAACTGTAGCGGCGCGTCATCGGTTTAATTATCGAGCGTTTTCGCGGTTTAAAAACTTTGTCGCCGGGCTGTAATATCCCTCTCGTCTCAGCCCATCACTCTACACAGCCCAACCTTAGCCCACCTAGCCACCCCCTCGTCCGGGGTCGTCCGATCGAGATCGAACGGCTCGAAAACGGACTAAAGCCCCCCAAAACCAACAACCCTAGGCCCCTGCCTATTTAAGACAAACTCCCCTGCCATTTTTGGAGCCTAACCCTAGCCCCTAGACAGCCAGCCACCGCCCCCTTAGTTTTCCGAGCCGGCCGAACCCTCCGCCGCCACTTGTCGCCACTAAAAAAAACCTGCGCCGCCACCCAGCCACTCGCGACCACTCACGGCGTGCCACCTGGCCACCCTCCTTTCTTCTCCCCACCGCAGCCCGAGCATCCGCCGCCGCCACCGGCTAGCTTCCTGCCCGAGCGCGCGTGCCTCCAGCCCCGTGCCGCTGCTCCTCGCCCGCGCCGGTCGGCCACCGGAGCCTTGCCGCAGCCCCGTAGGCTCGCTGCCCGCAGCCTCCATGCCGGCGACCGGATGGGGCCGAGCTCGCCGCCCATTTCCGTGCCTCGCGCCTCCCAAGGCCGCCCAGTGCTCCCTCCGCCATGGCCGCCCGAGCCCCGCCGGTGCTCTTCCTTCGCCGAAGCGCATCCCTTGCCCAGATCCAGTAGCCACCGGTCGGATCCACCGCGCTGCCGCCCCGGGAGCCCCTCACAGGAGTCGCCTGCGTCGTGCTGGCCATTGCGCCGCCGCCCCTGCCTCCCCGATCCGATAGGAAGGAGGAGGACGAGCGGTTCGCTTGCTCGCATGGTGTGGGCCAGCTAGGCCTCCAAGGCCTAGCCGTCGGCTCGCGTCCCTGCCAAGGCCCAGCTGGGCGCGAAGGCCCAACCTCCTCCAGCGAGCGCTTTAGATCTGCTGGCCCACGTGGCCCAGCACGAGGTGACGCCCCAACACCTATCCGTCGCCCTATGCGCCTTATACTAGGTTGCGCTCGATCTGTTGCTTAGCCCGTTAGACAGATTTGGCCCAATTTGTTTTTTCCCTGTCTGCGTTTTTTTTTATTTAACATGAGTATAACATAATTGTAGAAAACCCCCCTAAGTTTCATGCATATCATAACTCACCAACCGTGCATCGGATCGAAATGAATTATATATGAAAAATACTCAAAATTTTGTGTAGTTTCACAATATCCAACTTTCACATGTATTTTAAAATGTTTCATATGCCAAATTATTTAATTGCATAAATGCCATGTTTTGCATCGCGCATAAATAAGTAATCATGCATCCGGTTGAATCAAACCATATATGTAAAATGTGTAGCATTTTTATATGTCTTTTTCATGCATGCTAAAAATATTTGATGTGGTGGTTGAATTTAATTTGCATACATAACTTTGCTAATAGGTTTATGACATAAACTTGCCTAATTAATTGTGACATATTTTCCTACATGAACCTATGCATATTATATATGATTTTTGGATAGAAAATCCATAGAATTTATCTGTGGCATTAGTTTTTGCATTTGAGCAATTATGTGTGCATGTTATTTTGATATGATGCCCTTTTGTTTATTTTGTGTGAATTATTCTACGCATCATATGAAATAATTTTGAACATGAGATATGCCCTATGACATGTGTGCTAGGCCCTGGTATTTTTGTTTGCCATGATAATCCATGTTTAGGTGTTATTTCCTTGTTGCCAACATGCCATAAAATATTGCTGTTTTGAGGGGTCTAAATATTTCTAAGTCTGAAACCTATGTTATTTTGTTGATGTCTTGCCATGTCATTTGTTATTGTTCTAGGGCTCTTTTGTAGTTGACACAAGGAGTGTCTTGTAGCCCATGTTATGGTCTATCATGTTGTGCCATTAGCTCCCATGTATAGGAATTGCATCATATTTAATTCTGCTGTCCTACATGTCAACTTGTTAAAAACCGCAGCACATGTCTAGTCTAATTTTGACTAAGTGTGAGAATCTGTTTTCTTCAATATGCCATGTTGTGTTGATGCTAGCCATGATCCTATAAATAATTAGACCTTGCCATGTAGGAGTGATTTTTTGTGCATCATGTCCTCTACCATGCTATAGATTTTCATGCCATGATATGCCCTGTAGCATATAGTTTTATTGCTGCCAATATGCCTTCATGAAAATCTGCTATGCAAAAAACTGTTATTTTCACTAAGTCCTAATCTACTATATTTTATTGCCATGTTGTGAGCTTCCTACCATGTGATCCATGATTATTTTGAGTATGATATGTGAAGATGAAATGAAGTGTGTGTTGTATGCTACTGCCCCATGCTTAGTTTGTGCATTTTAGAATCTTGTAGCTTATTGTTTTCATGTGTGCAATATGCTATGTTGCTGTTTTGGGCAGATTTCACATAAAACTTGTGTTGATTGTTGTGGTTGAACCGTGCTCCGTTTTGGACATGCCACACATGAAACTTGCCTAGAATTTCATGTAGTTTCATAATATCATGTTGCATCCATGTTTTGAAAAGTGTGTGGGTGTTGTTTGCATGCATTTTGCATTCATGTCATATTCATCTTGTGATTGTCATATCTTTTAGGCCGTAGCTCCGTTGCAGATGTTCTATATATGTAAATCGACTAGAATGATGTGTAGAATTGCATGGTCCTCTTTATTTTGCTGTTTAATAAATATAAAATATGTTTAGTTCAGATCTGGACCGAATTCATAATTTGCATATGGGGTCGTTTCGGAAATACTATATGTTGTTTCCGACCTCATTTAATATGCCTAGATGTCTAGTTTACTTATGCTTCATCTCTTGCCATGTTAAACAACATTTAATATTGATGAGTAGCTAAACAAGATCGAACATAATAATTGAACGTGGACTTTCGTCGATATGGAACTCGTTACATATTGAGCTTCACTTAATGTGTAGTATTTGATTGTTGTGCGTTGTCATGTCATGCATAAGATGCATCATCCTTGTATGTGCATCATACCATGCATATGTTGTGGTGTTTTTTGTGTATTGATTGTTTGTTTCCGGTTTGCTTCTTCTCGATAGAGTTCCGAAACCGCTTCGGAGTGTGAGGATTCGTTCGACTACGTTGGTTCGTATTCTTCAGGGACTCGATCTTCTTCCAAGCGGGATCTCAGGCAAGATGACCATTTCCCTGGACACCACTACTATCATTGCCATGCTAGTTGTCTCGCTTTTATCATTATGTCTCGCTACCTACCATTTGAATGTCAAAGCCTCCCAACAATGCCATTAAAAGCCTCTAACCCTCCTCATCCCAGCAAACCTTTGTTTGGCTATGTTACCGCTTGCTCAACCCTTCTTATAGCGTTGCTAGTTGCAGGTGCAAGCTGTTTTCCATATGACAACATGGATTTGTTATATCACAATACTATTGCTATTTAATTCAATGCACATATATACTTGGTAAAAGGTGGAAGGCTTGGCCTTTTGCTGGGTGTTTTGTTCCACTTTTGCCGCCCTAGTTACTTGTGTACCGGTGTTATGTTCCATATTGAGCGCTCCTAACATGCTCAGGGTTGTTATGGGGACCCCCTTGATTTTTGTTTTAGGATAAAACTTGTCTGGCAAGGCCCAACATTGGTACTCCCTTTTCCTAATAACTAATAAAATTGCATAGGGTGTCATGAACCCGTGGATAATTTAATCAACCCCCCAGGCCAGTGCTCCTCATGAGTGTTGGTCCAAACCGAGCGATGTCCGGCGCCGCCTGGTTACCCGGGGTTTCAGCTAACCCGACGTCTAGCTCATCCGGTCGTGCCCCGAGAACGAGATATGCGGCTCCTATTGGGATTTTCGGTACGCTGGGCGGTCTTGCTGGACTTGTTTTACCTTTCTCGAATGTCTTGTGCGCAGGATTTTGAAGACACTTCGGGCTATCTCGAAGTTGAGATTTTCCATCGGAATTCCGCAAATACTACGGGTGATTCCGCGGTTGAGGAATTCCAACGCAGCTTGTGGTAGTTTGTGATGGACTAGTTGGAGCACCCTTGCAGGGTTAAATCTTTCTGAAAGCCGTGCCCGCGGTTATGTGGCAACTTGGAAATTTTGTTTAATATCCGGTCATAGAAAACTTAAAGTAAATTCAAATAAAATGCACCAACCGTGTGCTTAACCGTGACTGTCTCTTCTCGTGAGGCCTGCTCCGAAAGAGAACACGGTGGGGTTATGTTTGCTCGTAGGTAGGTGTTTAGGATCACTTAGTGATCATCACTAGTTCACATCCGTTTATGCGTAGACCACCCAATTTATACTTCTTCTCGTAAGTTAGCCACTCAAACATATGCTTAGTGCTTGCTGCAGCCTCACCACTTAACCATGCCTCACCCATTAAGCTTTGCTAGTCTTGATACCCTTGGAAATGAGATTGCTGAGTCACCGTGGCTCACAGATTACTACAACAACAGTTGCAGGTGCAGGTAATGCGATTTGACGTGAGTGCGTTGCTTGTTTGATTTGGAGTTCTTCTTCTTCATCATCGATCTAGGATGGGTTCCAGGACGGCAGCCTGGGATAGCAAGAATGGATGTCATTTTATCGTTTGTTTTCGTCCGTAGTCGGACCCTGCTCTTTTGTATGATGTTTGGATATGTTGTTGTATTGATGTAGCTTGTGGGGAGTGTAAGTCAACCTCTTGTACACTCTTCTCTTCAGTACATGTACTTGTAATGATATCCATTCTTGCGAAACGACAAGATGCGCTTCTATCCCAATCGAGGCTCTCGAGCCAAAATAAGGATAGGATCGCATCTTGGGCGTGCCAAGTTGGTATGAGAGCCTGTACCGACCTAGGAGCCCCCTTGATTGATCGAACTTGTTTGAGTCGAGTCTAGTGAAAACTATTTTTAGTATAGTTATATATTGGAGAGTAGGATTCTTTTTACTCCTCTTCTATGCTCTGGTGCGGAATCCTGACGTAGGAATTTTAATTCTATCCTCTTCTCACTCAATTTTTTTTAGGATCACGCGGGTATTTTGGAGCCTCTATGATGTCGATGTGACCGGAATTCTGTTCCTGCTGCCTCCTGTCAATTGGGGTAGAAGTGTCCTGGGGAGTAGATCTTCAGGGGATTCTTGACACATCGTTATCATTCAGTTTCCTTAGTATCTCAGGACGGAGGATGTTCGAAATTTCTTCAATACTATTTGTGGCGAGAGGAGTTTGGCGTCACCCAGTACTGGGGAGAGAGTCCAGATGTACTGCCATTCTTGGTATCGTTGTGATTACGAGGGTCTGAGGTAGATGAGTTTCCGAGACCTCTGGTTGTGTGTTGACGGATGTGATACACTGGAGAGTAGTATTACTGCTAGGAGTTGAGTGATGGATAAAAACTCCGTTTATCCGTGGACCCGATTGCATAACCAAGATTTCGGGAGTTCTCAGGTGGGAATTCAAGTAGTTACCTAGGATTATCCTTCCAACAAATGCATAGTGGGTTATGTATTTGTTTCTGTCTTGTTTCGAAATCCACATCCTTTGTTTTGTTAGAGTATGGTAATTCGAGTTGCTTCGATGTTAAGTGGTGATTTCACATCCTTTCCTAAGTGGTGTTCTCATATTTTTATGGGAATGCTAATCCTTTTGGTTCAACCGGAGTTGTCATGAAATTCTTTTCAACCGGTGTGCTCCTCTTCAAGATATTCAATCCTCTCCAAATTTGCAAGATCAATCCTTTTATTTCTTTCCGGAGTTCATCTCATACAGCCTAAGTTTTCTTTGTGTTCCCCACCCTCCAGCCCTTTTTCTTCATGATTAAATTCTCATCCAAGTGCCTTTCTATTCATGTGATGCTTCCGCTGTCTTTTCTTCCATATCATATCCGGTGATTCATTGTGAAGATTCTCAAGTGCTAAGTTCATCATTCTTCCTTCTCGTTTTCTTCTCCGGTGGATTCAATTCAACTTCTCGGTGTTCATCATATCCTTCGTCATCTTCCCGATGCTTTTCCGTGTTGGAAGTTCTTATCCAAGCTTCTCTTGTTTAATTATCTCTCTATTCTTATCTGGAGTTTTCAGCATATCTCACAAGATTCATGTTTTCATTCAAATCCTTTCAATTATTTCGAGGGTCTCACCTCATCAAGTTCTTAATTTGGACCGGTGCAATCTCTCTTCCTAATCAATCGTTTCAATGGTGGTTTCTTTTAGTGGGCCCATAACCCACAGGTTTTTACCAGGATCTTACCTGGCTCTTCATATCTTTCCGGAGATGTCCTCAAGTTCTTTTCAAGTGTGACGTAAGAATGAATTTCATCAGTCATATTCCTTCTGGAAGATAGCTTCTAAATGATTTCATCATTGGCTCAACCTTTTTTCCTTCAGTGTTCTGGAGTTCTAAATAATTCTTGGTGGTGTTTCTAGCCATCACTCTCTGCATTGAAGACCGAAGGAGAGTTTCTCTTAAATCTTTTCCATTGTCTTGAAGATTCATGATTTCAGCTTGTTGCTATCCTCTCGAATTCCTTTTGATCATGGAAAATTCCTTCCATATCTATCCGGAGCATTTCAGAGTTGTTTTTGTTTCTCGATCCTCCGAAGGCCCTCATTTCAGAAGATTTCTCCGTTCTCAGCTTTCAGATTTCGTTCTCAAATTCTTCTGAATTGTTGTCTCTTCGTTCGCATCTCAATTATTCTGGTGCTTCGTTCAAGTTTCTGATAGCTGGATCATGATCTCTTCATTCTCATGTATTCCATTCATTCATAGTATCCCGCATTCATTTCAAATTCTTACCGATGGTTCATTCAAGAGTTCTTCATGTTGGTGTTCTTATCTCTCATCAATCTTTGCAAGAGGAATAAGTAGTATGCCAAATCCGTTTCTTGTCATCAATTTAACTTGATGAAGGATAACATAACATAAATCTTATTCTTGTTTCATCGAAGTGATTTCAATCCTTCTTCCGAAGTTGTTCATGATATCAATTCTTGTTTCTAAGTTGCTCATCTTTTTCTTTCCGGAGTCCCAAAGTTTTCTAAAGTATCTCTTCGCGAAGCTTCATCTAAATCATGGCAAGGCCTTAATCTTATTCTTTTCAACCTCTAGTTCTTGTTGACCATTCTTTTGTATACGGAGGTTCTTCATGGTGGTTCGTCAAGGAATTTGTTCATTCTCGAAGTGTTCTTCAAGATTCTTGTGGTAGTTTCTCAAGTATTCTATCTTGCATTTCAAAGTGCAATTCATTCTCCCTTATCTTTTGAGATGGTGCTATAGCATTGTTGATTCGTGAGGAGCGTTGAAGGGAAGTTATCAAGAGTGACATATTTAAACCCATTTTTCATTTTATTCCTTGGAGATATCTTGATATGGTTTCACCTAAGGCATTTCCTAAGGATTGTTGCTATTGCGGTGTTTATCTATGATCCAAGTTCTCATTGTATCCTCTTGGTGAAAGAAGATTTATCTCGTCATGATCTCAAGTAATCTTTGCTTCTGTTAGTGGTCGTTTGTCACCTCATAATTTTGAGATGTTTTCCATGAGCCCACAACAAGCTCTTCTTTCGTTGTTGATTTTCCAACAACTCCGTTCAATCTCTTTTTGTAAGATGCTTTGCAAATTCAATTGTGGTAGAAGCTTTCATTTTCTTCTTCATTATTTTCTTCCCAATGATCTAGCTTCTATTCTTTTGTCCAGAGGCATTGTAATGTTGCTCTCTTCATTCCATCATCTTGGTTTGTCAAGATCATGTTCTTTCCTTGCTTGTCCATTTAATCAGAGTGTTGTGTATCTTTTCAAGTTCTTTCCATCTTATCAAGTTTTGTTTCTATTTCTACCAAAGTGCTGCCCAAATTTCTTTTCAATTGTTGCTTGTTCCTCATGTCATTCACCATCTCTTGCATCCTTCAATGATCATTGGTTTCACTCGTGTTTCAAAGAAGCAACTAAGTTTTGCCTCTTCCGTTCCTCTTCCTCTTCCTATTCTCCTTGTAAGATCTCGGGGCAAGATCTCTTGTTAGTGGAGGAGAGTTGTAACAGCCCGGAACCGACGCTCCAGAAGATTCCCGTTTTATTCCATCGTCGACGTGTGATTCGTTCGGTTGTCGCATTCATCATTGCATCATTCGCATCATCCGCATTGCATCGGCACTTCGTTGTCGTCATTTTAAAAAACTTGCATCCGTTTGTAGTCATCGGTTCTCTCCGTTAGTGTCGTCGACCGTTTCGAGACCAACCACACTCGCACGCGCCCGTGACATCGATGTAGTTTTGTTTTTAATAGTGCGTATAAAACTTTCTCGGATTGGGTCGAAACTTGGCATGCGGTCATGTTATACTGTAGGTAGACCGCCTGCCAACTTTCGTTGCAATCGGAGGTCGTCTGATACCCCAACCGTCAATTGTAGCGGCGCGTCATCGGTTTAATTATCGGGCGTTTTCGCGGTTTAAAAACTTTGTTGCCGGGCTGCAATCTCCCTCTTGTCTCAGCCCATCCACTCTACACAGCCCAACCTTAGCCCACCTAGCCACCCCTCTCGCCCGGAGCCGTCCGATCGTGATCGAACGGCTCAAAAACGGACTAAAGCCCCCCAAAACCAACAACCCTAGGCCCCTGCCTATTTAAGACAACCTCCCCTGCCATTTTTGGAGCCTAACCCTAGCCCCTAGACAGCCAGCCGCCGCCCCCTTCGTTTTCCGCGCCGGCCGAACCCTTCGCCGCCACTTGTCGCCGCTAAAAAAACCTACGCCGCCACCGAGCCACCCGCGACCACTCAGGGCGCGCCACCTGGCCCCCCTCCTTTCTCCTCCCCACCGCAGCCCGCCGGGCCCAGATCTGGCCCTCCCTGGCCCGAGCATCTGCCGCCGCCGCCGGCTAGCTTCTTGCCCGAGCGCGCGCGCCTCCAGCCTCGCGCCGCTGCTCCTCGCCCGCGCTGATCAGCCACCGGAGCCTTGCCGCAGCCCCGTAGGCTCGCTGCCCGCCGCCTCCATGCCGGCGGCCGGATGGGGCCGAGCCCGCCGCCCATCTCCGCGCCTCGCTCCTCCCATGGCCGCCCAGTGCTCCCTCCGCCATGGCCGCCCCAGCCCCGCCGGTGCTCTTCCTTCGCCGAAGCACATCCCTTGCCCAGATCCAGTAGCCACCGGTCGGATCCACCGCGCCACCGCCCCGGGAGCCCCTCACCGGAGTCGCCTGCGTCGTGCTGGCCATGGCGCCGCCGCCCCTGCCTCCCCGATCCGATCGGGAGGAGGAGGACGAGCGGTTCGCTCGCTCGCATGGCATGGGCCAGCCAGGCCTCCAAGGCCCACCCGCCGGCTCGCGTCCCCGCCAAGGCCCAGCTGGGCGCGAAGGCCCAACCTCCTCCAGCGAGCGCCTTAGATCTGCTGGCCCACGAGGCCCAGCACGAGGTGACGCCCCAACACCTATCCGTCGCCCTGTGCGCCTTATATTAGGTTGCGCTCGATCTGTTGCTTAGCCCGTTAGACAGATTTGGCCCAATTCATTTTTTTCCCTGTCTGCGTTTTTTTCTATTTAACATGAGTATAACAGAATTGTAGAAAACCCCCCTAAGTTTCATGCATATCATAACTCACCAACCGTGCATCGGATCGAAATGAATTATATATGAAAAATGCTCAGAATTTTGTGTAGTTTCACAATATCCAACTTTCACATGTATTTTAAAATGTTTCATATGCCAAATTATTTAATTGCATAAATGCCATGTTTTGCATCGCGCATAAATAAGTAATCATGCATCCAGTTGAATCAAACCATATATGTAAAACGTGTAGCATTTTTATATGTCTTTTTCATGCATGCTAAAAATATTTGATGTGTTGGTTGCATTTAATTTGCATACGTAACTTTGCTAATAGGTTTATGACATAAACTTGCCTAATTAATTTTGACATATTTTCCTACATGAACCTATGCATATTATATATGATTTTTGGATAGAAAAATCCATAGAATTTATCTGTGGCATTAGTTTTTGCATTTGAGCAATTATGTGTGCATGTTATTTTGATATGATGCCCTTTTGTTTATTTTGTGTGAATTATTCTATGCATCATATGAAACAATTTTGAACATGAGATATGCCCTTTGACATGTGTGCTAGGCCCTGGTATTTTTGTTTGCCATGATAATCCATGTTTAGGTGTTATTTCCTTGTTGCCAACATGCCATAAAATATTGCTGTTTTGAGGGGTCTAAATATTTCTAAGTCTGAAACCTGTGTTATTTTGTTGATGTCTTGCCATGTCATTTGTTATTGTTCTAGGGCTCTTTTGTAGTTTACACAAGGAGTGTCTTGTAGCCCATGTTATGGTCTATCATGTTGTGCCATTAGCTCCCATGTATAGGAATTGCATCATATTTAATTCTGCTGTCCTACATGTCAACTTGTTAAAAACCGCAGCACATGTCTAGTCTAATTTTGACTAAGTGTAAGAATCTGTTTTCTTCAATATGCCATGTTGTGTTGATGCTAGCCATGATCCTATGCATAATTAGACCTTGCCATGTAGGAGTGATTTTTTGTGCATCATGTCCTCTACCATGCTATAGATTTTCATGCCATGATATGCCCTGTAGCATATAGTTTTATTGCTGCCAATATGCCTTCATGAAAATCTGCTATGCAAAAAACTGTTATTTTCACTAAGTCCTAATCTACTATATTTTATTGCCATGTTGTGAGCTTCCTACCATGTGATCCATGATTCTTTTGAGTATAATATGTGAAGATGAAATGAAGTGTGTGTCGTATGCTACTGCCCCATGCTTAGTTTGTGCATTTTAGAATCTTGTAGCTTATTGTTTTCATGAGTGCAATATGTTATGTTGCTGTTTTGGGCAGATTTCACATAAAACTTGTGTTGATTGTTGTGGTTGAACCGTAGCTCCGTTTTGGACATGCCACATATGAAACTTGCCTAGATTTTCATGTAGTTTCATAATATCATGTTGCATACATGTTTTGAAATGTGTGTGGGTGTTGTTTGCATGCATTTTGCATTCATGTCATATTCATCTTGTGATTGTCATATCTTTTAGGCCGTAGCTCCGTTGCAGATGTTCTATATATGTAAATCGACTAGAATGACGTGTAGAATTGCATGGTCCTATTTATTTTGCTATGTAATAAATATAAAATATGTTTAGTTCAGATCTGGACCGAATTCATAATTTGCATATGGGGTCGTTTCGGAAATACTATATGTTGTTTCTGACCTAATTTAATATGCCTAGATGTCTAGTTTACTTATGCTTCATCTCTTGCCAGGTTAAACAACATTTAATATTGATGAGTAGCTAAACGAGATCGAACATAATAATTGAACGTGGAGTTTCGTCGATATGCAACTCGTTGCATATTGAGCTTTACTTAATGTGTAGTATTTGATTGTTGTGCGTTGTCATGTCATGCATAACATGCATCATCCTTGTATGTGCATCATACCATGCATATGTTGTGGTGTTTTTCGTGTGTTGATTGTTTGTTTTGGCTTGCTTCCTCTCGATAGAGTTCCAAAACTGCTTCGGAGTGTGAGGATTCGTTCGACTACGTTGGTTCGTCTTCTTCATGGACTCGATCTTCTTCCAAGCGGGATCTCAGGCAAGATGACCATTTCCCTAGATACCACTACTATCATTGCCATGCTAGTTGTCTCGCTATTATCGTTATGTCTCGCTACCTACCACTTGAATGTCAAAGCTTCCCAGCAATGCTATGAAAAGCCTCTAACCCTCCACATCCCAGCAAACCTTTGTTTGGCTATGTTACCGCTTGCTCGGCCCTTCTTATAGCGTTGCTAGTTGCAGGTGCAAGCTGTTTTCCATGTGACAACATGGATTTGTTATATCACAATATTATTGCTATTTAATTTGTTGGGGAACATTGCATGGGAAATGAAAATTTTCCTACGCTTTCACCAAGATCAATCTAGGAGATGACCATCTACGAGAGGAGAGATTGGATCTACATACCCTTGTAGATCGCTAAGCGGGAAGCGTTAAGAAATGCGGTTGGTGTAGTCGAACGTCTTCGCGATCCAAATCGCAAGCCGTCCCGCGATCCAATCATGATCTAGTGCCGAACGGACGGCACCTCCGCGTTCAGCACACGTATAGCTCGATGACGTCTCCGCCTTCTTGATCCAGCAAGCGAGGGTGGAGAGGTAGATGAGTTCTTCGGCAGCACAACAACGTGGTGGCGGTGGTGGTGAACTAATCCGGCAGGGCTTCGCCGAGCTCTACCGAACAGATCTAGAGGAGAAAACTGTCTAGAGGGAGAGAGGGCAGCACGTGGCTTTTTTTCAGGTCCGGCTGCCCTCCCTCTCCCTCTCTATTTATAGGAGGAGGAAACTTGGAGGAGGAGGAATAGTGCCGCGTGAACAGTACCACGTGAATAGTACACATGTGAACAGTACACCATGAATAGTAATTCCCTTTCCCAAGTAATGCCTCTTATCTCCTATTTTAAAGGGATTTGATCTTATCACTTGGGATAGCCGCATGGGCCAAGTGGGGCTGCTGCGCTTGGCCCATGAAGGGCTGGTGCGCCCCCTTTAGAGTGCATGTGGACCCTCTATGGACTTCCGGACACCTCCGGAACCCTCCTAAACCTTCTAGAAGCTTCCCGGTACAATACCGAAAAAACCGAACTTTTTCCGGAAGCCAAAATATGACTTCCCATATATAAATCTTTACCTCTGGACCATTCTGGAACTCCTCGTGACGTCCGGGATCTCATCCAGGACTCCGAACAACCTTCGGTCACCAACATACATAACTCAACAATACCAAATCGTCACCGAACGTTAAGTGTGAAGACCCTGCGGGTTCGAGAACTATGTAGACATGACCGAGACAACTCTACGGTCAGTAACCAATAGCGGGACCTGGATGCCCATATTGGTTCCTACATATTCTACGAAGATTTTTATTGGTCGAACCATGATGTCAAGGATTAAGACAATCCCGTATGCAGTTCCCTTTGTCCATCAGTATGTTACTTGCCCGAGGTTCGATCGTCGGTATCTCCATACCTAGTTCAATATCGTTACCGGCAAGTCTCTTTACTCATTCCATAACACAAGATCCCGTGAATAACTCCTTAGTCACATTGCTTGCAAGCTTCTTGTGATGCTGTGTTACCGAGTGGGCCCAGAGATACCTCTCCGTCATACGGAGTGACAAATCCCAGTCTCGATCCACGCCAACCCAACGGACACCCTCGGAGATACCTGTAGAGCACCTTTATAGTCACTCAGTTACGTTGTGACATTTGATACACACAAGGCATTCCTACGGTGTCAGGGAGTTGCGTGATCTCATGGTTGTAGGAACAGATACTTGACATGGATAAAGCAGTAGCCATAAACTAACACGATCATATGCTATGCTTACGGTTGGGTCTTGTCCATCACATCATTCTCCTAATGATGTGATCCCGTTATCAGATGACAACTCATGTCTATGGTCAGGAAACCTTGACCATCTCTGATCAACGAGCTAGTCTAGTAGAGGCTTACTAGGGACATGGTGTTGTCTATGTATCCACACATGTCTCTGAGTTTCCGATCAATACAATTATAGCATGGATAATAAATGATTATTATGAACAAGGAAATATGATAATAACTAATTTATTATTGCCTCTAGGGCATATTTCCAACATAATTCAATGCACATATATACTTGGTAAAAGGTGGAAGGCTTGGCCTTTTGCTGGGTGTTTTGTTCCACTTTTGCCGCCCTAGTTACTTGTGTACCGGTGTTATGTTCCATATTGAGCGCTCCTAACATGCTCGGGGTTGTTATGGGGACCCCCTTGATTTTTGTTTTAGGATAAAACTTGTCTGGCAAGGCCCAACATTGGTACTCCATTTGCCTAATAACTAATAAAATTGCATAGGGTGTCATGAACCCGTGGATAATTTAATCAACATCCCGGGCCAGTGCTCCTCATGAGTGTTGGTCCAAACCGAGCGATGTCCGGCGCCCTCTGTTCACCCGGGGTTTCAGCCAACCCGACGTCTAGCTCATCCGGTCTTGCCCTGAGAACGAGATACGCGGCTCCTATCGGGATTGTCGGTACGCCCGGCGGTCTTGCTGGACTTGTTTTACCTTTCTCAAATGTCTTGTGCGCGGGATTTCGAAGACACTTCGGGCTATCTCGAAGTTGAGATTTTCCATCGGAATTCCGCAAATACTACGGGTGATTCCGCGGTTGAGGAATTCCAACGCAGCTTGTGGTAGTTTGTGATGGACTAGTTGGAGCACCCCTGCAGGGTTAAATCTTTCTGAAAGTCGTGCCCGCGGTTATGTGGCAACTTGGAAATTTTGTTTAATATCCGGTCATCGAACACTTAAAGTAAATTCAAATAAAATGCACCAACCGTGTGCGTAACCGTGACCGTGTCTTCTCGTGAGGCCTGCTCTGAAAGAGAACACTGTGGGGTTATGTTTGCTCGTATGTAGGTGTTCAGGATTACTTAGTGATCATCACTAGTTCACGTCCGTTTATGCGTAGACCACCCAATTTATACTTGTTCTCGTAAGTTAGCCACTCAAACATATGCTTAGTGCTTGCTGCAGCCTCACCACTTAACCATGCCTCACCCATTAAGCTTTGCTAGTCTTGATACCCTCGGAAATGAGATTGCTGAGTCCCCGTGGCTCACAGATTACTACAACAACAGTTGCAGGTGCAGGTAATGCGATTTGACGTGAGCGTGTTGCTTGTTTGATTTGGAGTTCTTCTTCTTCATCATCGATCTAGGATGGGTTCCAGGACGGCAGCCTGGGATAGCAAGGATGGATGTCGTTTTATCGTTTGTTTTCGTCCGTAGTCGGACCCTGCTCTTTTGTATGATGTTTGGATATGTTGTTGTATTGATGTGATATTGATGTAGCTTGTGGCGAGTGTAAGTCAACCTCCTGTATACTCTTCTCTTCAGTACATGTACTTGTAATGATATCCATTCTTGCGAAACGACAAGATGCGCTTCTATCCCTATCGAGGCCCTCGAGCCAAAATAAGGAGAGGATCGCATCTTGGGCATGACATTCTTGAGACAATGAAACAAGCCGTTGATATTTTGAGTAGTATTTCTCAAGATCTTGCAATTCCTTTGAGTCCAAGATATTGTAGCAGCCCGTGATAATAATGTCCAAGCCAATGTTCCTGGGAAGTTCGGGCAAAGCCAATTGTACTTCATCAAAGAAATATATTCCTCTATTTTTATGGGGGGGGGTTAATTTAAAGCCAACAATCTTGAGCAAAGTTGCAATCCCAAACCAGGTGAAGTAGGGTTTCCTCGTGAGTATCACTACACATGGCACAATAATACGATGAAGGAAGAAAGATTCCTATTCGGGAGATTCCTAGTGTTAATTATGTCATATAAGAGCAACAAGAAGATCTTGCATTTAAAAAGGGCAGCACACTTCTAGAGGTTACAAAATAGATAATGAGCCATGGTGTTGCCTCTAAGTTGCTTGTACATCTTGATTGCAGAAATTGGTTCCCTGTGAATATATCCATTTTTCCAACTCAGGTCAGCGCTAGTTGGGAGCACATGCACATAGGGAGCACAAGTTCATAAGATTTTTTAGAACATATTAGTGTTAGTTGCGAGCACATGTAGTTTATGTAGGGATCAAATATTAGTGCTAGTTGGAGAACATGCATGTAGGGAGTACAAATAACATATTGATGCTATTACGGAGCACAAGTTAGTTCGCATAGGAAGCACATGTTAGTGCTGGTTGGGAGCACATCACGTAGATTAGTGTTGGTTGGGAGCATAGCTTGGGTCACATTGAAAGAACATGTTAGTGCTAGTTGGGAGCATATGTTTTTCCAAAGAAACAATGTGCGGTGAAACCTGTTAATAATTTAAGATTGAATCTAATTTTGAAGACTTTATGCAACAAATGTAATAGTGAAAGTTGCTCATAATTTAGACGCACAGGAGATATTTCGTTTTGAAAAAGCTGATGTCAAAGAAACTAACATACCCATCCTTTCCTATCGCGTATTCGCGTGTGGGGAGATCTCATGATTTTGAACGACGCCTCTCCTCAACATGGCACCCGTCGGGTTCGTGTGGGGGTTATGGTCGCCCAAACCCGTCACGTCCCAATATTTTTCACCCGAACCTGTACCATATCTGCACCCCAGATTTAAATTGTTCCCATATCCGTACCCGATCAGCTGCGGGTAATACCAGCTGGTAAAAGTACCCATCTCGGCAACCTTACCCAATTCACACTTCACCATGTTGTTTTTCGGCATTTCGGTATATACACAACATTTCAACAAGTATACTTCAGTGCTGCAGTGGGCTCGCCCCAGTAGTGTCTTCGTTTGTTTGCTTCTTCACTCGTCCGTTTGTTTTTCTCATTTACTTTGCTTCTCTTTATAAAACTTTGTTTATATTTCTAAATATTATATATATAAAAATATATATAGAGAGAGAGACCGTTTATTCTGACATTGGGTGCAGAATAACTATTCTGACAACACTTTCGAACTGCACGGTTAACACGAGTGCACTGCATCCCTATCAAACGAGCACTCCAATGTCAGCAGAAAAAACTCCACACGTTTTTTGGCACCGTTTTTGCTCCAGTTTCTAAACCGTTTGTCGGAATGAGACGTATAATATACCTTTGGATAGCTACGGAAAATCCACAACTTTTCCATCTTCACCACTTTTCGTGATTCCTCACGGTTTAAGAGCAGTTTCGAAAACGGTGGCTGCCCGACGAGTGGCAGGGAGCGTATTTTCGCGTTTTTTTTCTAAATCGCTCATCGTAATGAATCAAACGATACGGCGTTGGAAAGATATCGTCAAGGCGCAACTTTTTCATGCAGATCAAGCTCTCTAATTCCTTACGGTTTAAGAGTTTTTTCAAATTTAATAAAAAATGAAATTCTGTTTTTCAAAAAATTCGATTTTTTTGGTACGGTTTTCGCTGCTGTTTTCTAACCGTTTGTCGCAACGAGGCACGTAATACGGCGTTGGAAAGCTGTGTAATATGCGCAATTTTCATATGTTGGTCATTTGTTGAGATTCCTCACGGTTTTAAAGGAATTTTGAAAACAGTGCCGCTACCTACGAGTGGCAGCGAGCGTATTTTCGTAAATTTTTCTAAACCGCTCATCGGAACGATGCAAATGATACGGCGTTGGAAAGATATAGATGATGCGCAATTTTTTCATGTAGAACACTCTCTCTAATTCATTACGGTTTAAGAGCAGTTTTGAAATTACCGAAATGCGGACACTGTTTTTCGCGAGACCAAAATCGACGAAGTGAACTTCATCGGACTGAAAATCGCACTGCTTTAGACAGAAAACCGCACTGCATCTTACGGGGAGCGAAATTTATAATTTCTTTTGTGATTTTTCCTAAGTTATTATTGATGAGAGTGGACCGCGGAGAGAGGGGCAAGTGAACAACAACGCTATCGAAAAGTAAACCACATTACTTTGTCAGTTGTTTCCCTAACTTTTTTTAAATCTCTGTTTATGCTTATGTAGACCACATGGTCAAGGTTAGTGAACCTCTTGGTCGAGACTAGAGAACTGCATTTCTTTCCATTCAACATAAGTGAACCACGGTGCAAAAATCAGTGTTTCTTTTTGAAATGCACAAGACAAAAATAGTGTACTGCATGTATCTACATTTTTTTTCACATAACGACCGAACCACAAGCATTGCATTTTTTAACATAGTAACTAAACCACAAGCAATTTTGCTATAATGAGCTGAAATCTATTTTAACACTTCTCCAATCGAGATGAGCAATCCACATGCAGCAGCAAACTTGGAGTTTGGCAGACTTTAACCACCGCACTAGAGAACCTCGCAGCAACAACAAGGAGCTCTCAGGCTTCGAAGCACCCTCTTCTGCATAAACATTAAAATGGAACACAAAACATGCAACATCAAACAGTGCACTAGACTTTTAACAAAAAAGAGCATTCATCAACATTCATTCTTTTACTCTCTTTTTCTGTACGGGATTCTCAAAACAACAAACTGAACTTCAAGTGAACAACGATGCTCTTTCTCTTTCTTACTAAGTGTACTGCAAATGATTTCCAGAAGTATAATATAAAAATTGTTGAACTACACACCGAAGCACCCCCGAACGAACTGCACAACCCCAACTTCAGCAGAAATTTGTGCTTCGCAATGAGCAGCGCCTCGGATCTCAGGGCAACTACACGTTCGCAGCAACCGAACCGCAACCCCCTCGTGTTTTCTATCTTTGTTCTTCATGATAGCACCTCTTCTTCACTGGTGCTTTCGAAGCTAACCGATGAGGTCGTGGAGGAGATGGGATACAGGGGAGCGGGCAAACTACTCGGGGATGAAGAGAGCAGTGCCGTGCAGCCGAAAAAACTGCACACACACTTCGCGAACTGCACACGCATGAGCAACTGTGGATAGCAGCTTTGATGCCCCCTGTCGCTACGACTGCAGAGGAGAAGGTGTGTCTGAAGCACAAAAATTCATCAAACTAGTAAAAAACTTTGTGAGAACTGAAGAGAAAAATGGAGTAAATTGATGTTGTCGCTGCAGCGCCTGTGCTCCCGTCGTCGTGCTGGGATAGCTGCGCACGCACGCGAAGTGGACTGCGGCGGACCACCCAGAGCAAAGCGTGACGCGAACTCAAGTTGAAGAGGGGAGGTGCCATGGCTGCTTTTTTCACCTGGCTCATCAGCCTTCTTGGAGAGGGGAGGGGCGTCTCGTAGGTTGCTGACTGGGGAGGGGAGGGAGGGGCGTCCGCCGACGGTTAGCAGGAAAAGGTGTGGGGACAGCCGAATCCGAGGGGTGTTGCAGCGAGATGAAGCCAGCAGTGAGACGCCGGCCGATGGCGACGGCGGATCCAGGCGTGAGGAGCGTGGATCCGACCATAGCGGCCCAGCAGGAGGTCCCCAGGTCGGGCTCCGGGCTATGGCCCCGAAGAGTGGAGAGGAGCACATGCGGTGATCTGGCCCGAGCACCATCCATGGCGGCGCAATGGAGGATGGAGAAGGTTGCTGGGGCCATGGGGGGATGGAGAAAGTGGCTGGTGATGGGCGGATCCGTTGGGGAAAAGATTTGGCGGCGGCCCGGGGGGTTCGTGGCGCCCGGTTCCGACGTCGAGAAGGGTTGGTGGCCGTTGGACCGCGCTGGCTGGCTCAGGGCTGCTGGGAGGTGGCGGCGCGCCTGGTTTGTTGGGTGGCGGCGGTAGGTGGCTGAGAGGGAAGGTCGGGCGGCGAGCGCCGGTGGTAGTTCGTCGGGGGTAGGAGGAAGAAGTGGCCGGGGTGAGGAGAAGAGATGAAGTGGTGGGGTAGGTATTTTTTCTTGAGGGATAAGTGGTGGGGTGGGGCGTGGGATTACTAGGGGTGGGATTTTGCGGCGGTTCGGTTGGTGGGGTTAGGGTAGTTCGGGCCGGGGCAAGGGACAGTGCGAAAGTGTTGTTAGAATAAGGTGATTTGTTGTTAGAATAAGGTCTTATATATATATATATATATATATATATATATATATATATATATATATATATATATATGACAAATTTTAACTCCGCCTATGTTGTCTCAACATAGCCGGTCCCAAGCCCGGGTAAAGGATGAGGGTTGTGATAGGCTTGGCGAGCCAAAGTCAAAACTCAGCCACTCTTATGGAGATGAAACCCAAAAGATTTTCGTTGGGGCGTAACCCTCTCAGCGAGGCGCCACATCGGAACCCGGGTATGGTGGAAAATGGGCAAGGGCCGGGCCGTCACCCCCCAGGTGGGTGCTACTTCTTGAGCTTGCGTTGGTTTTCCCGTGAAGAGGAAAGGGTGATGCAGCAGAGTAGATAAGTATTTCCCTCAGTTGTTGAGAACCAAGGTATCAATCCAGTAGGAGACACAAGCAAGTCACCAATTGATGCACCTACACAAATAATCAAACACTTACACCCAACGCTATAAAGGGGTTGTCAATCCCTTCACGGTTACTTGCAAGGATGAAATCCAATAGAGATAGATGGAAAAGAATACTAAAACGAAAAGTAAAACGGAAAATAGATCTGAAAATATAATATGGAAAATAGACCCGGGGGCCATAGGTTTCACTAGAGGCTTCTCTCTTGAAGGCAAATATCACGGTGGGTGAACAAATTACTGTCGAGCAATTGATAGAAAAGCGCATAGTTATGACGATATCCAAGGCAATGATTATTCATATAGGCATCATGTCCGTGTCAAGTAGACCGAAATGATTCTGCATCTACTACTATTACTCCACACATCGACCGACTCCTGCCTGCATCTAGAGTATTAAGTTCATGAAGAACAGAGTAACGTATTAAGTAAGATGACATGATGTAGAGGGATAAACTCAAGCAATATGATGAAAACCCCATCTTTTTATCCTCGATGGCAACAATACAATACGTGCCTCGCTACCCCTACTTTGTCACTGGGTGAGGACACCGCAAGATTGAACCCAAAACTAAGCACTTCTCCCATTGCAAGAATTACCAATCTAGTTGGCCAAACCAAACCAATAACCCAAAGAGACTTGCAAAGATATGAAATCATGCATATAAGAATTCAGAAAAGACTCAAATAATATTCATAGATAATCTGATCATAAACCCACAATTCATCAGATCTCGACAAACACACCGCAAAAGAGTATTACATCGGATAGATCTCCATGAAGATCATGAAGAACATGGTATTGAAGAACATAGAGAGAGAAGAAGCCATCTAGCTACTAGCTATGGACCCGAAGGTCTGTGGTGGACTACTCACGCATCATCGGAGGGGCAATGGAGTTGATGTAGATGCCCTCCGTGATCGAATCTCCCTCCGGCAGATTACCAGAAAAGGTCCCCAGATGGGATCTCACGGGAACAGAGGCTTGCGGCGGCGGAAAAGTATTTTCGTGGCTCGTTTTGGTATTGGGGGAATATTTGGGAATTTATAGGCCGAAGAATAGGGTTAGGAGAGCTGTCGTGGGCCCACAAGCCAGGGGGGCGACCCCCCCCCCTAGGGCGCGCCCCTGTGGCTTGTCGCCACACGGCAGGTCTTCTGCCTTCATCTCCAAGTCTGGCAGGTTTCTTCTGGTCCAAGAAAAATCATCCCAAAGATTTTATTCCGTTTGGACTCCGTTTAATATTCCTTATCTCCAATACTCAAAAACAAGGAAAAACAGAAACTGGCACTAGGCACTAGATTAATAGGTTAGTCCCAAAAATAATATAAAATAGCATATTAATGCATATAAAACATCCAAAACAGATAATATAATAGCATGGAACAATCAAAAATTATAGATACGTTGGAGACGTATCAGTGGCGCGCCGTATCGTGATCTGGATACGGTGGCAAGTGAGCGAGGATCGGGTCGTCACATCCTTAGTGGCCCGCTACATCGGCGCCCGGGTGTAGTGGAAATTGAGCAAGGGTCTTCGCATTTGACTCGACGAGTGCGAAGGGTAAGGAAGCTAGCCGAGCCTAGGAGGATTCGCTTAGGTAGCTGGAACGTAGGGTCTCTGACAGGTAAGCTTCGGGAGGTAGTTGATACAGTGGTGAGGAGAGGCGTTGATATCCTTTGCGTCCAAGAGACCAAATGGAGGGGACAAAAGGCGAAGGAGGTGGAGGGTACCGGCTTCAAGCTGTGGTACACGGGGACGGTTGCAAACAGAAATGGAGTAGGCATCTTGATCAGCAAGAGCCTCAAGGATGGAGTGGTAAACGTCAAGAGACGTGGGGACCGGATTATCCTGGTCAAGCTGGTAGTTGGGAACTTAGTTCTCAACGTTATCAGCGCGTATGCCCCGCAAGTAGGCCACAATGAGAACACCAAGAGGGAGTTCTGGGAAGGCCTGGAGGACATGGTTATGAGTGTACCAATTGGCGAGAGGGCTCTTCATAGGAGGAGACCTCAATGGCCACGTGGGCACGTCTAACACAGGTTTTGAAGGGGTGCATGGGGGATTTGGCTATGGCATCAGGAACAAATAAGGAGAAGATGTCTTAAGCTTTGCGCTAGCCTACGACATGATTGTAGCTAACACCCTCTTTAAGAAGAGAGAATCACATCTAGTGACTTACAGTAGTGGTCAACACTCTAGCCAGATTGATTTCATCCTCTCGAGAAGAGAAGACAGGCGTGCATGCCTAGACTGTAAGGTGATACCTGGAGAGAGTGTTGTCCCTCAGCATAAGCTTGTGGTTGCTGACCTCCGCTTTCGGATTCGTGTCTAGCGGGACAAGCGTGCCAAAGTCGCTAGAACGAAGTGGTGGAAGCTCAAGGGGGAGGTAGCTCAGGCGTTCAAGGAGAGGGTCATTAAGGAGGGCCCTTGGGAGGAAGGAGGTGATGTAGACAACATGTGGATGAAGATGGCGACTTGCATCCGTAAGGTGGCCTCAGAGGAGTTTGGAATGTCCAGAGGAAGTAGAAGAGAAGCTAAAGATACTTGGTGGTGGAACGATGATGTCCAGAAGGCAATTAAGGAGAAGAAAGATTGTTTCAGATGCCTATATCGGGATAGGAGTGCAGACAACATAGAGAAGTACAAGATGGCAAAGAAGGCCGCAAAGCGAGCTGTGAGTGAAGCAAGGGGTCAGGCATATGAGGACCTCTACCAATGGTTAGACACGAAGGAAGGCGAAAGGGACATCTATAAGATGGCCAAGATCCGAGAGAGGAAGACGAGGGATGTTGACCAAATCAAGTGCATCAAGGACGGAGTAGATCAACTCTTGGTGAAGAACGAGGAGATTAAGCATAGATGCCGGGAGTACTTTGACAAGCTGTTCAATGGGGAGAGTGAGAGCTCTACCATTGATCTGGACGACTCCTTTGATGACACTAGCAGGCGTTTTGTGCGGCTAATCCAGGAGTCGGAGGTCAAGGAGGCTTTAAAGAGGATGAAAGGAGGCAAGGCGATGGGCCCTGATTGTATCCCCATTGAGGTGTGGAGAGGCCTCGGGGATATAGCGATAGTATGGCTAACCAAACTTTTCAACCTCATTTTTCGGGCAAACAAGATGCCAGAAGAATGGATACGGAGTATATTAGTACCAATCTTCAAGAACAAGGGGGATGTTCAGAGTTGTACTAATTACCGTGGAATTAAACTAATGAGCCAAACAATGAAGCTATGGGAGAGAGTCATTGAGCACCGCTTAAGGAGAATGACAAGCGTGACCAAAAATCAGTTTGGTTTCATGCATGGGAGGTCGACCATGGAAGCCATTTTCTTGGTACGACAACTTATGGAGAGATATAGGGAGCAAAAGAAGGACCTGCATATGGTGTTCATTGACTTGGAGAAGGCCTATGATAAGATACCGCGGAATGTTATGTGGTCGGCCTTGGAGAAACACAAAGTCCCAGCAAAGTACACTACCCTCATTAAGGACATGTACGATAATGTTGTGACAAGTGTTCGAACAAGTGATGGCGACACTGATGACTTCCCGATTAAGATAGGACTGCATCAAGGGTCAGCTTTGAGCCCTTATCTTTTTGCCTTGGTGATGGATGAGGTCACAAGGGATATACAAGGAGATATCCCATGGTGTATGCTTGCGGACGATGTGATGCTAGTCGATGAGAGTCGGACAGGGGTCAACAGGAAGTTGGAGTTATGGAGGCAAACCTTGGAATCGAAAGGTTTTAGACTTAGTAGGACTAAAACCGAGTACATGAGGTGTGCTTTCAGTACTACTAGGCACGAGGAGGAGGAGGATGTTATCCTTGATGGGCAGGTGGTGCCGCAGAAGGACACCTTTCGATATTTGGGGTCCATGTTGCAGAAGGATGGGGATATCGATGAAGATGTGAACCATCGAATTAAAGCCGGATGGATGAAGTGGCGCCAAGCTTCTGGCATTCTCTGTGACAAGAGGGTGCCACAAAAGCTAAAAGGCAAGTTCTATAGGACGGCGGTTTGACCCGCAATGTTGTATGGCGCTGAGTGTTGGCTGACTAAAAGGCGACATGTGCAACAGTTAGGTGTGGCGGAGATGCGCATGTTGAGATGGATGTGTGGCCACACAAGGAAGGACCGAATCCGGAATGATGATATACGAGATAGAGTTGGGGTAGCACCAATTGAAGAGAAGCTTGTCCAACATCGTCTGAGATGGTTTGGGCATATTCAGCGCAGGCCTCCAGAAGCCCCAGTGCATAGCGGACGGCTAAAACATGCTGATAATGTCAAAAGAGGCCGGGGTAGACCGAACTTGACATGAGAAGAGTCCGTAAAGAGAGATCTGAAGGATTGGAGTATCACCAAAGAACTAGCCATGGACAGGGGTGCGTGGAAGCTTGCTATCCATGTGCCAGAACCATGAGTTGGTCGCGAGATCTTATGGGTTTCACCTCTAGCCTACCCCAACTTGTTTGGGACTAAAGGCTTTGTTGTTGTTGTTGTTGTTGTTGTTGTTGTTGTTGTTGTTGTTGTTGTTGTTGTTGTTGTTGTTGTTGTTGTTGTTGTTGTTGTTGTTGTTGTTGTTGTTGTTGTTGTTGTTGTTGTTGTTGTATATATATGACAAATTTTATCTACCACCAGTGGTAGTTACCACCGCTTGCGTTTTGTATGTTGTATGTAGTATCTATCAAATCGGAAAGTATGTACATGTAGTATGTAGTATATAATAATGTTTAAGTAGTATATATACTATTCTTTTGGTAGTATGCCTCGTATTTTGAGGATGCTCATTTTTACGTACAAATATATACGTATTTCATAAATATAATAAAAATCATCCCATGGCTCATCTCCTTCCCCGTTCCCACTAGATCGTGGCTATCTCCGGTCCCGGACCTGCTCCCATAACAACCTGCTGCGGTGCCTCCGGCCCCCGTGCTTCCATAGCTCGTCGCCGATTCAAGCTTCCGAGCGCAGCAAACGGAGGAGGTGACCTTGTATCCCCGCCGCTCTGAATTTCAGCAATCCTTGCCTTGCCCCTCCGCTCTTAACTTCAGCAATCCTTGCCATGCCCCTCCGCTCTGAACTTCAGCCCCGTCTTTATGCCAATGCCCCTACCCCTCGCGCCGCAACTGCAACCCAGTTCTTGCGACAACAGCGTGCCTTGCAATCGCTACCTCCTTCCCATGAAAATCCAACTATCCTCGTGTATTATTCCGTACCCGCACATCTATCAAAGCTGGTGAGACTAGCAGCTACCGTGTGTCAGAGCACCATGGGTAGAGGAGCTCTGTCGCTGAGCGTTCTCCAAGACATCCTCCTCCTCCCGCTCCAAGATCTGCTACTCATGGCGAAAAACTAGCTTGGTCTGTGCCCAATCTCCGTTGCAGGTTGTGTGAAGCTCTGACATGTTGCTCGCTCGTGATGCCAAGCTGCTGCTGTGGATGTAGGTGAGTGCAGAAAAAAGCAAAAAGAAAAAACGGGAGAGAAAAAAAAGGTGAACGTGCTATTGTGCATTTCTTTTTTTATTCCTAGCAAACAGTACTACTTGTACGTGTGTGTGTTCTTCTAGTGAGAGCATGTGCTTGTGGTTTGATACAAGCCAATGTTACATATAGCATGTGCATGTGTGTGTGTTCTTCCATGGTGCTCATGAAAAGTTGACATCTGAATTCATGTGAGAAGTTCAAATATAAAATAAGCATAAGTTCACATATAGTAAAAATGGTGCAATTAAATTTTTATTTGTGAAGCATACATTCTAAAATTTGGAGAGCTCATGAAAAACAAAAATAGCCACCAGAAAAATACCATCAACAGTTCAAAAAAATCGGCTCTTATGGCTACGTGCGCGCGCGCGCACACACACACACACACACAATTTCTTGTTAATTCTCATATTCTCTAAAACAAAAACAAAGAAGAACTTAAAAATTGAATTTATTCTTAGAATAAAACTAACAAGTTCAAATTTTAAAAGTAGGGAAGTTTAATGTTTATAAAAACCTAAGATTTACATGCTGAAAATAATTTTAAAAAGAGAGATTTCTAGAGTTTACTAAATGAATAAACTAAGAAGTTCAAATTAAAATAACAGAAAAGTTCAAATTAAAATAACAAAGAAGTTCAAAGTTTATAAAAATCTAAGATTTTATTTCGTTACTAAGTCATAAATGAAGAACTTCAAATTTAAATAAAAGGAACAACTAAAAAAGTTTTAAAAGAATTCCCCTTTTTCCAGAAAGTAATTAAAGAACCAACCATGAATTTCATATTAAAAACAGTCAAATTCGATGTTTATTTAAAAATAAAAATCAATTATTTAGTACAAAAAAAAAGTGAAGTTCAAGTTCAAATAATAGAGAAGTTCGGAGTATATTCAAGCCTACGATTTATTAAAAGTTGGTTGCTAGAAGTTAAGGTGCTCGGCCTGGGTAAGTCCAAATATTCTTGTGAGAGAGATTCACTGTGTATTTACATGTTTGAAAGCAAACAAAAAGATGTAGTTTTACAATAATTCTCTCAATGCTCTATTCCAAGATAAACGGCTAAAATAAATTGGTGTATGTTGTTCAAAAATAAAAGTTTAACCATATTAGAAAAACTTGCGACTTTTTAACAGGTTTTGTAATGTTACATCATTTGTGCAACTTCGAGGAACGGGTGAGGAATTACGAACAAAAATATGTGACCGAAGTTCAATGTGAAAACGACGAGCAGTTCATCTACTACAAGGAATGTGTTTCAGGTGAGAATAAAAGAATAAAAAACTAAAAGCTTAAAATGTTTGTTGAAAGAAGTTCACGTGCTCTTCCCAAAGAAGTTCAAAAATTCTTGCAAGACAAGTTCACCTTGTATTTCTATGTTCAAAACACAGAAAACAAATTGCTTTTTGTGTTTTAAAATAATTCTCTCAATCCACAAAGAAGTTCAGTTATTATTTTGGAGCAATTCGGTTTCAAAAAGAAAATCAAAAAATCAAATTATAAAAACGGAGGAAGTTCACGTACTACATGGTGTGTGTTTAATATGAGAAAAATGAATAAAAAGGCATGGTCCAATTTTTTTGTTCCTGTAAGTTCAAGTCCTCGATCGGAGGAAGTTAAAAAATTATTGTGAGAGAGGTTTCTACAAAAAGGAATATCATTTGTGTAACACCGACGAATGTGTGAGAAATTAAAAATGAAAATACGCAACATAAGTTCAACGTGAGAACAGAGGGAAGTTCAACTACTACACCGCATAAATTTTAGACTAAAATCTTTTAAACCGTCGCGAGTATGAAAAAAATGATCAACACGGGAAAGTTGCGTGTTTACAGCAGCTTTCCAACCGTATATCATTTGCTCAATTCCGATAAGTGGATGGAGAGTTACGAGCAAAAAACACCACGTGAAGAACAGAGTGAAGTTCAAGTAGACAAAGCTGAGAAGTTCAAGTTCTTCACGCGGTGCATTTAAGCATCTGTTTCACGATAAAAGGCAGAACATGTGATCTTGCAGTTTTTGAAATTGCTTGAGAGCGGCTAGAAATCAGAGAAAACCATCTACATGAAAAAGTTTCGCATTTTCCGTAGCTTTTCAACGGTATATTATTTGCCCCTTTCCGATAAAATTTGTAGAAATTACTGCCAAAAAACATTTTTAGCCATTTTCAAAATTGACTTAAAACCGTAACGAATTGGGGAAAACGATCTACATATGAAAGTTTCGCATTTCTTCAAGCTTTCCAACGCTGTATCATTTGCTACATTCCGACCAATCGTTGAGAAACTAACGCAAAAATACGAGCTCAGTACAGATTCTGCCGTTTCCTAAATTACTTTTAAACCGTTCATAGTTGGAACAAAAATTTTATATGTAAAGATGCGCATTTTCATAAGTTTTCCAATGTCATATCATATGCGCCGATCGGACTAGCCATTTTAGAATTAACCCCGAAATACGAACCCGCCTGGTCGGTTTCTGAAATTCCGCCATTTTTTAAATTCCTCTTTAACCGTAGGGAATTTGGGAAAATGATCAACATGTGAAATGAGCAGATTTGCAGCAGCTATCCAATGCTATCTCATTGTCCTCATTCCGATAAACGGTTTAGAAATAGGCTCGAAAATACGATTCACGTTTTTTTGTATGAAGAAAAATGGTTTTCAAAACTGCTCTTAAACCGTGTACATTTTGTCAAAAAATCGGCATGGTCTGTTATACTGGTGTCCATAGCTTTCCAACGGTATATCGCAAGCCCCATTTGGGCACTTTTGGTGGAAGTTCAACCTAGCACTCGGTGAAGTTCAAGTGCTACTGCTGGGACGAGTCGGTTAGTTATCAGAATATTATTCTCATCCCGTGATCAGAATAGTGTTTATATATATATATATATATATATATATATATATATATATATATATATATATATATATATATATTCTGATCCCAGGATCAGAATAGTTATTCTGATCACGATCAGCCCTATAAGGGCGCGACGGGACGTCGCCGAACACCCGAACATGGCCGGTCTATCAAACCCCTTCGACCGGCCCACTCCGGTCACGACCTTCCCAACCACCCCACCTCCTGCACCACCTCTGCCCAATCCTCCCGCCGCCGGCCCCCTAGCACCAGCACGCCTGTCGTCGTCGGCCCCAGCGCGCCACCGGTCGCCGCCCACCCCCTTCCCCGGCCTGACGCGCCTCCCACCGCCACCCCCGAATCCGACGCGCCTCCCGCCCGTGGACCTAACGACCCACACGCTGCTGGCCACCGGAGCTGCCGCCCCCCATCCATGTGCTCCGCCGTGGGGACGCACGCCGCCGCCGCCGCCCCGGCCCCATCAGGCGCGTCTCTCGCCGCCGCCGCCCCGGCCCCAGCGTGCCTCGCTCCATCCCCAGATCGCCTCCCGCCGCTGCCCTCCATCCCCAACACGCCCCCATCGCCGGACCTCTACCGGCCACCGCAGCCAGCGACTCCATCCCCTGGATCGCTTGCAGGCGACCGAGATCCCCATCTCGTTGCACGTCACCTCCCTCCTCCCTAAGGTGCCCCTCGCCCGATCCACTCCACTATTGTGCACGTCCCGCTGCCACCGGCGAGGGCCACTACTCCTTGTGCTCCTCTCTCATCCAAGTTCGTGCAGCTCTGATTCTCTTTGTGTTTTATTGCAGGTTGGGCGCGGTGTGAACTGCGAACGGATCAGTGGTTGGACTAGCAGCAGTTAACTGTATCAACGCGGATGACGCCACCTCTCACGCGTTCGTCTTAATTGACGGCGGTCCGCACCTCCAACGCATGACAGACCCACTCCCCTAGCTCATGTTGCTTCCACGACAACTGCTCAGTCGCACCTCCGCTGCATGACGAGCTGCCCCGGGGTTCTTCTTCTGCTCATGACGTTGGAGCATGTTGGAACTTCTGTTCATTTCTGAAACCCAACTCCCTCCAGTTCAGTCCACGTCAGTTGTTCTTGTAGGCAGACTTGAACAGTCTAAAAACTGAAAAAAGGAACGCGTCAGTATAGCTACTCAACAGAAAAAGTGTATGTTTCTTTTGTGATTTTGTGTGTGCTCATATTTGCATAATTTACCTCAATTAAAATTCAGTTACTTGTGTACCTATGTGGATAACGTGGGAACAATTTTTCTGTCCACCATATGTTTTTGCTAAAATGAGTATGTTTGTCTTCCTTTATATGTGAATAAAATTGATGCTAGCAAATTTCTCTTGAAAATAAGTTCAAATAAAAATATGATAGAATTAGTTCATGTTATTCGTGCTAGAATTTCCCTTGTGAAAAAAATAGAAGATGGTAAAAGGGAACATTTTTGAAGGAAAATTGTACTGAAAGTACATATATCATATTTTGCGCAGTTCTATAGAAAAAATAAAAATAAAAATTCAAATAAAAACAAAATTCGGCTGTAGGAGTCAAATTCAGCTGGTATGACATTCGGGGATCCACTGTTAAAAAAGTTCAATTCAATTGCGTGTGCAAGTTCAAAGAATTATTATAGGAAAGTTTAGAAGTTTGGTTTCCCGAGAAAAGGTATGATTTTCTATACGTATTTTGTATGATTCATTTGCCTCGGGTTTAATTTTGTAATGCTTTCTCCATCCTACTGTCCGTTTTGTTTGATGAACAAGTATAGACAAAAATTCTTGTACATGGAAAGTTCTTGCATTACTGCCAAGCAAGTTCAAAAAATAAACCGCGACAAGTTCAAAATGAAAATATGGCAACAACAAAAAGGGAGTTCGGAAGTAGGAAGTTGGATGCATCTGTCATTGTTCTTTTTGTGCTCAGGTTTACATGAAAATACACTTTGTTCATATTCCTGTTTGAACCGATCCTATATTGTAGAAAAAATGGACGTAGTCTCTACTGCTAATCAATTGCACAAGTTCTGAACTTGTAGGTGTTTGTTGCACAAGTTGGAGTTGCTGCTACTCTAGACGATGCAATTTTACGTGGAGAAGCTATTATTATTGCTACCTTTGGAGTTCACATGCTACAGCACATGGATCCATGGACAAAGAATTAATATGTGATACAGAGATAATTTGGTTGTTTCATGCTTTTTAGTGTTTGTTTCTATTCCTGTTAGCACCAAATAGTATTTGAAATGTTTATTTTGTGCTTCCACATATTTGTTTGGGCAGTACAAACACATCATCACACTGAGTGCGGATGCGGCACCTTGGGGAATACTGACTCCCAGGGGCGGAGCTTCGTGAGGGCCCAACTGGGCCATGGCCCGCCCAGGATTTCCATGAATTTTTTTATATGTATGATATGCTTCGTAGCCCACGAAGCCAAATCCACGACAAGATCAAGAAACAGGGCACCATTACTCCATCACGGTAGACCCAAGCCTCAAAAGCTCTCACGCGAGCACACAACAGGAGCAGCAGCCATCGGCGGCATCTCGGGTGGGCACGGATCTTGCGTCGCTCAGCCAGCCCCAACCCCTCCGCACAACCTCTTCATGGCGCCCTCCTCCTACGTTGATCCTCCAGACTCTGGACAGTCTTGGCCCCGACCGTCGGGATCCAATCGCTTTGCCGCCGACGGTCTGACCCCTGCCTCCGCTGATCGCTGATGTCCAGGAGAACAGGACTAGAGCTCCATGTTCACCTCCAGACTCTGGTGCCCCTGGTTAATTTCTAATTATCTCGAGAGCACTATGCGTTTTGTTATTCAATGGTTGAACTCGGCGTAAATTAATGCAATTTAGACAGTCACATAGAGATGAAGAGAGATTTTTTTTGGTGAATCTGGCAGTGTTTGTACCTAACGCTTATTTTATTTCTTTTGGCTTTATGCATTTGAGCATACGAAGATCATTGAAACAAGGTTGCCTGATAACATGGAAGATGAGTATCTTGCGACGAATTTGTTTGTTAACATAGAGAGGAAATTTAGCGAGAACAGAAGGTAGAGTACTGACTAACGCCTAAAATGTTTGTGCTTTTTTAATAGTCTGGCCCGTCCAGCTTTTTCTTTGAAGCTCCGCCACTGCTGACTCCAATGCGCAAGCTTAGGATGACGACCCTGATCACTAGCACGAAGGATACCAAGCAGGCTAATTAAGGATAAAGTACATGATGCACGCAATGAGGACAACCAAAACATGCAATCCGTACACATAGCAGGAGGTGCAAGTTCTTCTCTCTATGATGATATGATTGCTACTTCTTAAAAGAAAGTGTACACGATAGTTTGATGTTTTTACATGAAAGGAAAAATGGTTTGAATTAAAAACATTGATTAGTACGAATAGAAAACAATTATCAGTTCAAGTGCTCTCTCTTGCCTATTTTTGTTGATGCCCATGATCGGATAAAAAATTGTATGGAATGTTCAATTATTACTAGCATATAAGTTTAGATAATAAATAGGTATCGGTTCGTCTATGGAATTTGAGAAAGTTCGTCTGTGGACCTGAGGATTATATGCTCAAGGAAAAACAAAGAAAAACAAAACAAATTTATTGCGGATTTTTTTAATTTTACTTCGATTGCTCAACCCAAAACGTTTTTGGACTGTCAAAAATACCTCAGTACAAACACACAGATAAATTAGTACAAGTACTTTGTTTTCCGGACAGGAAAAACACACAGAAAAATTTCTTTTCAAAAAATCATTCAGTTCAACGATATAACCCATGCAAGTACGGCGGCTATCATACCGTAAACCGTTGAAAAGTTACGAGGAAAACCATACTGAAAAAACAGAGTAAAGTCTAGTTTGCGAAAACATTCTCAGTACAAACCCGTATGGACATCAGTTCAAGTAATCTTTTTTCGGAAATATTCAAATTTACTCTATGAAAAATATCTCAGTACAAACACACACAAAGATCAGTACGAGTACTCTGTTTTTCGGACGGGAAAACAACACGAGGGGTCTCGCCGTATTCAAAATTACTCTTAAACGGTTGCGAATTGGAGAAAACATTCAACATGACTAAGTTTCGCATTTTCGATAGCTTTCCAACAGTATAATATTTGTCTCATTTTGACAAACTTAAAAAAAAACATGTTCAAAACCAAATTTCACCGAATTTGAATTCAAATTTAAACCATAAAGAATTAGGAAAAACTTTCAATACACAAAAGTTGCGCATTTTCCATAGCTTTCCAATTCCATATCATTTGTGTCAATCCGATAAACCGTTTTCAAAAAATCGCGAAAATATATTTCGCCTAGAATTTCACCGTTTTTCAAATTACTTTTAAATCATACATAATTTGAAAAAACAATCTCTATATGGAAGATGAGGATTTTCACCATCTTTCCAACGCCATCTCATTTGCTCAATTCCGACAAACCTTTTAAAACTTAACTCCAAAATACGATTCACGTTTTCGGTTTTGAAAAAAACGGTTTTTTTCAAAACTACTCTTAAAACATGATGATTTTGCAAAAACTTTCTATATGACTGTAATCTAGATGTCAAGAGCTTTCCAACGATATATTACACATCCCGTTCCGACGATTTTTTTCGTGCAATGTTTGTTATGTTTGTTTTTGAACTAAACATGACGATCAGTTCGACGTCATGAAAGTATCGGTCCAACCGCTCGAATACGTCAGTTCAACAATAGTAGCAGAATAATATTCTGTTACGCGAAACAGAATAGCTCTCATGTATATA
Organism: Elymus sibiricus; assembly: GCA_039707655.1. Taxonomy (NCBI): domain Eukaryota; kingdom Viridiplantae; phylum Streptophyta; class Magnoliopsida; order Poales; family Poaceae; genus Elymus; species Elymus sibiricus. Next base: position 364,614,376 of record CM077663.1, on the reverse strand, counting down.
TATGTATGTATCACGGGCAACTCACGGACATATATATATATATATATATATATATATATATATATATATATATATATATATATATATATATACCTTGGTGGGTTTATTTTGACAACACACTTTAAGACCTTATTTTGACATCAAAATCTCTTATTCCGACAACAAAACAGAACCAACTAGTCTAATACACCGAACCGCGGACAACAAAAAAAGCCGCCCACCCACCAAGCTCCACCCCACACGCCGACACCACCACGCCCCGACCGAACTGCACGCGAACCAACCTGTGGTTGGATGGTTAGAGGGACTGTGGTATCCCCAGCCCACCAGGGCTCAAATCCTGGTGCTCGCATTTATTACTGAAATTATTTCAGGATTTCCGGCGATGCGCATTCAGTGGGAGGAGACGTTCCCGTCGATGACGAGGTGCCTACGGTGACTTCGTAAATTTCAAGATGATATGCCGGCTCAGTCTCTCGGAGGTGTTCATAGGGGTAGGGTGTGCGTGTGTGCATTCATAGGGGTGAGTGTATGCGTATATGAGCGCTTGCGTCTATACTGTGTTAAAAAAAAAGACCGAACTGCACACCACCCCAACCCGACCCCAATCCCCCTCACCTTCTTCCTCCTTCGCCAGCCGGCCACAAGCGCCGCACCGGCTGGCCACTGTCCACCGACCGGCCTCCCCCCAACCTACCCCGCCGACACCTCCCCAAGCCACGGCGGCCTGTTGGAAATATGCCCTAGAGGCAATAATAAATTGGTTATTATTATATTTCCTTGTTAATGATAATCGTTTATTATCCATGCTATAATTGTATTGATTGGAAACTCAAATACATGTGTGGGTACATAGACAACACTGTGTCCCTAGTAAGCCTCTAGTTGACTAGCTCGTTGATCAAAGATGGTTAAGGTTTCCTAGCCATTGACATGAGATGTCATTTGATAACGGGATCACATCATTAGGAGAATGATATGATGGACAAGACCCAAACTGTAAACGTAGCATTTGATCGTGTCAGTTTATTGCTATTGTTTTCTGCATGTCAAGTATCTGTTCCTTTGACCATGAGATCATGCAACTCACTGACACCGGAGGAATACCTTGTGTGTATCAAACGTCGCAACGTAACTGGGTGACTATAAAGGTGCTCTACAGGTATCTCCGAGGGTGTCTGTTGGGTTGGCATGGATCAAGACTGGGATTTGTTACTCCGTATGACGGAGAGGTATCTCAGGGCCCACTCGGTAATACAACATCACAATGAGCCTTGCAAGCAATGTGACTAAAGTGTTAGCCACGAGATCTTGTATTACGGAACGAGTAAAGAGACTTGCCGGTAACGAGATTGAACTAGGTATAGTGATACCGACGATCGAATCTCGGGCAAGTAACATACCGAAGAACAAAGGGAACAGCATACGGGATTAACTGAATCCTTGACATAGAGGTTCGACCGATAAAGATCTTCGTAGAATATGTAGGAGCCAATATGGGCATCCAGGTCCCGCTATTGGTTATTGGCCGTAGAGGTGTCTCGGTCATGTCTACATAGTTCTCGAACCCGCAGGGTCTACACACTTAACGTTTGGTGACGATTAGTATAATTGAGTTATTATGTTGGTGACCGAAAGTTGTTCGGAGTCTCGGATAAGATCCCGGACATGACGAGGATCTCCGGAATAGTCCGGAGGTAAAGATTGATATATGTGATAATAGTGTTTTGATCTCCGGAAGAGTTCCGAAGTTCACCGGAAGGGGTTCCGGATGTTTACCGAAGTGTTCGGGTGCAGCAACACTTTATATGAGCCAAAGGGATAAAGCCCACGAGGTATTGGAAAGTGCAAAAGTAGTTTTGCTGCCGCGTAAGCGGTACTACCGCTTGGTGAAGCGGTACTACCGCCCGAGCGGTACTACCGCTTGTGTGAAGCGGTACTACCGCCCAAGCGGTACTACCGCTTGTGTTAAGCGGTACTACCGCTTGTGCGCGGCTGTGCACGGTTCGGCAGGGATCCGAGTTGGACTCTTTCCCTGCGGGCCAAACCGACCTTGTGCGGGCAAAACCGACCCGGAGGAGGCTTTTACTCCAAGTTTAGACCCCAAGGCTCAACATATAAATAGAGGGGCAGGGCTAGCACACGGGACACATCAGGATTTCCCAAGCCGTGTGCCGGCAACCCTAGCCCTCTAGTTCCTCCGTCATAATCTCCGTAGTGCTTGGCGAAGCCCTGCAGAGATTGTTCCTCACCACCATCACCACGCCGTCGTGCTGCTGGAACTCAACCACTACTTCACCATCGCTCGCTGGATCGAGGAGGTGAAGGCGTCATCAAGCCGTACGTGTGTTGAACGCGGAGGTGCCGTCCGTTCGGCACTAGATCGGAAGGATCGTGATTGGATCGCGGGACGCTCGGCGATTTGGATCGCGAAGACGTTCGACTACATCAACCGCGTTTATTAACGCTTCCGCTTAGCGATCTACAAGGGTATGTAGATTCACTCTCCCTCTCGTAGATGCTCATCACCATGGATAGATCTTGTGTGTGCGTAGGAAAATTTTTGTTTCCCATGCAACGTTCCCCAACAGTGGCATCATGAGCCAGGTCTATGCGTAGATGAGATCTCGAGTAGAACACAAACGAGTTGTGGGCGTGGATGTATACATATTGCTTGCCGTTACTAGTTGATGCTTGATTCCGCGGTATTGTGAGATGAAGCGGCCTGGACCGACATTACGCGTACGCTTACGCGAGACTGGTTTCACCGCTGCGTGCACTTGTTGCATAAAGGTGACTGGCAGGTGTCTGTCTCTCTCACTTTAGTTGAATCGGTTCAATGAAGAGGGTTCTTTTAGAAGATCAAAAAGCAATCACTACACCACGTTGTGGTTTTGCGTAGGTAAGAACGGTTCTTGCAAACCCGTAGCAACCACGTAAAATTTGCAACAACAATTAGAGGACGTCTAACTTGTTTTTGCAGGGTATGTTGTGATGTGATATGGCCAATTACATGATGATATATATGTGATGTATGAGATGATCATGTTTTGTATAGAATATCACGACTTGCATGTCGATGAGTACGGCAACTGGCAGGAGCCATAGAGTTGTCTTTAATTATTGTATGACCTGCGTGTCAATCATTAAGCGCTATGTAATGCTTTACTTTATCGCTAAACGTTAGCTATAGTCGTGGAAGCAACAGTCAGCGCGACAACCTTATGGCGACACGTTGATGGAGATCAAGATGATGGAGATCATGGTGTCATGCCGGTGACGATGGAGATCATGCCAGTGCTTTGGAGATGGAGATCAAAAGCACAAGTTCATGGCCATATCATGTCACTTATGATTTGCATGTGATGTTAATCCTTTTATGCATCTTATTTTGCTTAGGACGACGGTAGCATTATAAGGTGATCCCTCACTTAAATTTCAAGATAAATTGTGTTCTCCCCAAGTGTGCACCGTTGCGAAAGTTCGTCGTTTCGAGACACGCCGTGATGATCGGGTGTGATAGACTCTACGTTCGCATACAACGGGTGCAAGCCATGTTGCACGTGCGGAACACTCGGGTTAAACTTGACGAGCCTAGCATGTACAGACATGGCCTCGGAACAAAAGAGACCGAAAGGTCGAACATGAGTCATATAGTAGATATGATCAACATGAAGATGTTCACCATTGAAACCACCTCAACTCACGTGATGATCGGACTTGAGTTGGTGGATTTGGATCATGTTACACTCGAATGACCGGAGGGATGTCAATTTGAGTGGGAGTTTTTAAGTAATATGATTAACTAAACTCATTATCTAAGAACAATAGTCTAAGTTGTCTTTGCAATATTTATGTTGTAGATCATGGCTCGCGCAGTAGCACCCCTGAATTTTAATGCGTTCCTAGAGAAAGCTAAGTTGAAAGATGATGGAAGTAACTTTGTGGACTGGGCCCGTAATCTAAGGATTATCCTTACGGCTTCCCAGAAGGCTTATGTCCTTGATGCACCGCTTGGTGATCCACCCGCTCCAGTTGAGTCTCTAGACGTTGTGAACGCCTGGCAGGCTCGTTCTGATGATTACTCAATAGTTCAATGTGCAATGTTGTATGGCTTAGAACCGGGACTTCAAAGACGTTTTGAACGTCATGGAGCATATGAGATGTTCCAGGAGTTGAAGTTTATCTTTCAGAAGAATGCCCGGATCGAGAGATATGAGATCTCCGATAAGTTCTATGCTTGCAAGATGGAGGAGAACGGGTCTATCAGTGATCACGTGCTCAGAATGTCTGGGTACTCCACCCGTCTGGCTGAGTTAGGGATGCCCCTTCCGCCAGAGGCTATCACTGACAGAGTTCTTCAATCATTGCCACCTAGCTACAAGAGCTTCGTGTTGAACTATAACATGCACGGGATGAACAAGTCAGTCGCCGAGCTGTTTGCGATGCTGAAAGCCGCTGAGTCTGAAATTCAGAAGGAGCATCAAGTGTTGATGGTCAATAAAACCACTAGTTTCAAGAAAAATGGCAAGGGTAAGAAGGGTAACTCCAAGCAGAGTGGCAAAGCAGTTGCTCCTCTCGTGAAGAAACCCAAGGCTGGACCCAAACCAGAAACTGTGTGTTTTCATTGCAAGGGAACTGGACACTGGAAGCGGAATTGCCCCAAGTATTTGGCTGACAAGAAGGCGGCCAACAACAAACAAGGTATATATGATATACATGTTATTGATGTGTACCTTACCAACTCTCGTTGTAGTGCCTGGGTATTTGATACCGGTGCGGTTGCTCATATTTGCAACTCAAAACAGGAACTGCGGAATAGACGGAGGCTGGCAAAGGACGAAGTGACGATGCGCGTGGGAAATGGTTCCAAGGTTGATGTGATCGCCGTCGGCACGCTCGCTCTTCGATTACCATCGGGATTAGTGATGAACCTAAATAAGTGTTATTTGGTGCCTGCGTTAAGCATGAACATTATATCTGGATCTTGTTTATTGCGAGACGGTTACTCATTTAAATCAGAGAATAATGGTTGTTCTATTTATATGAGTAATATCTTTTATGGTCATGCACCCGATGTGAGGGGTTTATTCTTATTGAATCTCGATAGTAATGATACACATGTTCATAACATTGATGCCAAAAGATGTAGAATTGATAATGATAATACCACTTTCTTGTGGCACTGCCGTTTAGGTCATATTGGCGTAAAACGCATGAGGAAGCTCCATGCTGATGGACTTTTGGAGTCACTTGATTTTGAATCACTTGACACATGTGAGCCATGCCTCATGGGCAAGATGACTAAAACGCCGTTCTCTGGAATAATGGAACGGGCAAGTGACTTATTGGAAATCATACATACTGATGTGTGCGGTCCGATGAGTATTGAGGTGCGCGGTGGTTATCGTTACTTTCTCACCTTCACTGATGACTTAAGTAGATATGGGTATATTTACTTAATGAAACACAAGTCTGAAACATTTGAAAAGTTCAAACAATTTCAGAGTGAAGTTGAGAATCATCGTAACAAGAAGATTAAATTCCTACGATCTGATCGAGGAGGAGAATATCTGAGTTATGAGTTTGGCAGTCACTTAAGACAGTGTGGAATTGTTTCACAATTGACACCGCCTGGAACACCACAGCGTAATGGTGTGTCCGAACGTCGTAATCGAACCTTATTAGATATGGTGCGATCTATGATGTCTCTTGCCGATTTGCCACTATCGTTTTGGGGTTATGCATTAGAGACAGCTGCATTCACTTTAAATAGGGCACCATCGAAATCCGTTGAGACGACGCCATATGAACTTTGGTTTGGCAAGAAGCCAAAGCTGTCGTTTCTTAAAGTTTGGGGATGTGATGCTTATGTCAAAAAGCTTCAGCCTGAAAAGCTGGAACCCAAAGCGGAGAAATGCGTCTTCATAGGATACCCAAAAGAGACAGTTGGGTATACCTTCTACCTCAGATCCGAAGGCAAAGTGTTTGTCGCTAAAAACGGAACATTTCTTGAGAAAGAGTTTCTCTCGAAAGAATTGAGTGGGAGGAAGATAGAACTTGATGAGGTTATTGAACCTTTACTTCAACCTAAGAGTAGCGCAACGCAGAAAGTTGTTTCTGTCGAGCCTACATTAGCTGAAGAGGAAGTTAATGATGATGATCATGAAGCTTTGGATCAAGTTGCTATCGAACCTCGTAGGTCGACAAGGACGCGTACTGCTCCTGAGTGGTACGGCAACCCTGTCTTAGAGGTCATGTTGTTAAACAACGATGAACCTACGAGCTATGGAGAAGCGATGATGGGCCCGGATTCCGAGAAGTGGTTAGAGGCCATGAAATCCGAGATGGGATCCATGTATGAAAACAAAGTATGGACTTTGGAAGTATTACCTGAAGGGCGTAAGGCCATTCAGAACAAATGGATCTTTAAGAGGAAGACGGACGCGGACGGTAATGTCACCGTCTATAAAGCTCGACTTGTGGCAAAAGGTTTTTCACAAGTTCAAGGAGTTGACTACGATGAGACCTTCTCACCCGTAGCGATGCTTAAGTCCGTCAGAATCATGTTAGCAATAGCTGCCTTTTTCGATTATGAAATTTGGCAGATGGATGTCAAAACAGCGTTCCTTAACGGTTACCTTAAGGAAGAGTTGTATATGATACAACCAGAAGGTTTTGTCGATCCAGAGAATGCTGACAAAGTTTGCAAACTCCAGCGATCCATTTATGGACTGGTGCAAGCATCTCGGAGTTGGAATCTTCGCTTTGATGAAGTGATCAAAGCGTTCGAGTTTATACAAGTTTACGGAGAAGCTTGTATTTACAAGAAAGTGAGTGGGAGCTCTATAGCGTTTCTAATATTATATGTGGATGACATATTGCTGATTGGAAACAATATAGAAATGCTGGAAAGCGTAAAGGAATATTTGAACAAGAGTTTTTCAATGAAGGACCTAGGAGAAGCTGCTTTCATATTAGGCATCAAGATCTATAGAGATAGATCAAGACGCTTAATAGGACTTTCACAAAGCACATACCTTGATAAGATTTTGAAGAAGTTCAAAATGGATCAGTCCAAGAAGGGGTTCTTGCCTGTTTTGCAAGGTGTGAAGTTGAGTAAGACTCAATGCCCAGTGACTGCAGAAGATAGAGAAAAGATGAGTGTCATCCCCTATGCTTCGGCCATAGGCTCTATCATGTATGCAATGCTGTGCACAAGACCCGATGTCAGCCTTGCCATAAGTATGGTCGGAAGGTTTCAAAGTGATCCAGGAATGGAACACTGGACGGCGGTCAAGAATATCCTGAAGTACCTGAAAAGGACTAAGGACATGTTTCTCGTTTATGGAGGTGATCAAGAGCTCGTCGTAAAGGGTTACGTCGATGCAAGCTTTGACACTGATCCGGATGACTCTAAGTCGCAAACCGGATACGTATTTATTCTTAATGGGGGTGCGGTTAGCTGGTGCAGTTCCAAGCAAAGCGTGGTAGCAGATTCTACATGCGAAGCGGAGTACATCGCTGCCTCGGAGGCGGCGAAGGAAGGTGTCTGGATGAAGGAGTTCATGACAGATCTTGGAGTAGTGCCTAGTGCACTTAACCCAATGACTCTGTTTTGTGATAATACTGGTGCCATTGCTCTAGCCAAGGAACCAAGATTTCACAAGAGGACCAGACACATAAAGCGACGTTTCAATTCCATCCGCGATTACATCAAGGAGGACGACATAAATATTTGCAAAGTACACACGGATCTAAATGTTGCAGATCCGATGACTAAACCTCTTCCAAGGGCTAAACATGAACAACACCAGAACTGCATGGGTGTTCGATTCATTACAATGTAAATCACATAGTGATGTGAACTAGATTATTGACTCTAGTGCAAGTGGGAGACTGTTGGAAATATGCCCTAGAGGCAATAATAAATTGGTTATTATTATATTTCCTTGTTAATGATAATCGTTTATTATCCATGCTATAATTGTATTGATTGGAAACTCAAATACATGTGTGGGTACATAGACAACACTGTGTCCCTAGTAAGCCTCTAGTTGACTAGCTCGTTGATCAAAGATGGTTAAGGTTTCCTAGCCATTGACATGAGATGTCATTTGATAACGGGATCACATCATTAGGAGAATGATATGATGGACAAGACCCAAACTGTAAACGTAGCATTTGATCGTGTCAGTTTATTGCTATTGTTTTCTGCATGTCAAGTATCTGTTCCTTTGACCATGAGATCATGCAACTCACTGACACCGGAGGAATACCTTGTGTGTATCAAACGTCGCAACGTAACTGGGTGACTATAAAGGTGCTCTACAGGTATCTCCGAGGGTGTCTGTTGGGTTGGCATGGATCAAGACTGGGATTTGTTACTCCGTATGACGGAGAGGTATCTCAGGGCCCACTCGGTAATACAACATCACAATGAGCCTTGCAAGCAATGTGACTAAAGTGTTAGCCACGAGATCTTGTATTACGGAACGAGTAAAGAGACTTGCCGGTAACGAGATTGAACTAGGTATAGTGATACCGACGATCGAATCTCGGGCAAGTAACATACCGAAGAACAAAGGGAACAGCATACGGGATTAACTGAATCCTTGACATAGAGGTTCGACCGATAAAGATCTTCGTAGAATATGTAGGAGCCAATATGGGCATCCAGGTCCCGCTATTGGTTATTGGCCGTAGAGGTGTCTCGGTCATGTCTACATAGTTCTCGAACCCGCAGGGTCTACACACTTAACGTTTGGTGACGATTAGTATAATTGAGTTATTATGTTGGTGACCGAAAGTTGTTCGGAGTCTCGGATAAGATCCCGGACATGACGAGGATCTCCGGAATAGTCCGGAGGTAAAGATTGATATATGTGATAATAGTGTTTTGATCTCCGGAAGAGTTCCGAAGTTCACCGGAAGGGGTTCCGGATGTTTACCGAAGTGTTCGGGTGCAGCAACACTTTATATGAGCCAAAGGGATAAAGCCCACGAGGTATTGGAAAGTGCAAAAGTAGTTTTGCTGCCGCGTAAGCGGTACTACCGCTTGGTGAAGCGGTACTACCGCCCGAGCGGTACTACCGCTTGTGTGAAGCGGTACTACCGCCCAAGCGGTACTACCGCTTGTGTTAAGCGGTACTACCGCTTGTGCGCGGCTGTGCACGGTTCGGCAGGGATCCGAGTTGGACTCTTTCCCTGCGGGCCAAACCGACCTTGTGCGGGCAAAACCGACCCGGAGGAGGCTTTTACTCCAAGTTTAGACCCCAAGGCTCAACATATAAATAGAGGGGCAGGGCTAGCACACGGGACACATCAGGATTTCCCAAGCCGTGTGCCGGCAACCCTAGCCCTCTAGTTCCTCCGTCATAATCTCCGTAGTGCTTGGCGAAGCCCTGCAGAGATTGTTCCTCACCACCATCACCACGCCGTCGTGCTGCTGGAACTCAACCACTACTTCACCATCGCTCGCTGGATCGAGGAGGTGAAGGCGTCATCAAGCCGTACGTGTGTTGAACGCGGAGGTGCCGTCCGTTCGGCACTAGATCGGAAGGATCGTGATTGGATCGCGGGACGCTCGGCGATTTGGATCGCGAAGACGTTCGACTACATCAACCGCGTTTATTAACGCTTCCGCTTAGCGATCTACAAGGGTATGTAGATTCACTCTCCCTCTCGTAGATGCTCATCACCATGGATAGATCTTGTGTGTGCGTAGGAAAATTTTTGTTTCCCATGCAACGTTCCCCAACACGGCCTCCCGCGCAGCGCCCCGCCCCTCTCAAACGGCGGCCACCTCCCGAGCGCCACAGGTCGTCCTCCACAGCGATCCGGCCGCCGCCCGATGGATCCTACCAGATCCGGCCGCCACGAGCCCCGGGCGCTCCCACCACCACTGGATTCGGCCTCCCGACAGCGCCCTGCTCCTACTCTTCCTCCGGCCGGCCAAATCGGCTTCAAGCTCCCTCCCCCATCCCCTCTGCTTGCCTCAGCGGGATGGATCCAGGTGAGGTCGACAGTCGCCGTCACCCCCCTCTCCTCTGTCTCCTGCAGCTGCAGCCAGCATCACCGCACCGATCTCCCTCTCCCTTCCCCGACCTCCGCTCGCCACCACCTGTCGAGGCACCCCCTGTATGAGATTATGATTGCACGATGTATTGCTCTTCGTGCATAGGCACGTATATATGATGTACAAAGGTGGGCCACGGACCTCAACTATACAAGGAACTAGGAGGCGGGCCCAATACACAATATGCACATAACACATATACTCAACACCCCCCCGCAGTCGAAGCGGCACCGCGGCTGACGCAAAGACTGGACCGAAACTCCTCAAATGACGCCGTAGGCAAGCCCTTGGTCATGATATCGGCAAATTGTTGGGAAGTAGGGACGTGTAAAACACGAATATGGCCAAGGGCCACCTGTTCCCGAACAAAATGAATATCCAACTCAATATGCTTGGTCCATCGATGATGCACCGGGTTAGCGGAGAGGTAGACCGCCGAGACGTTGTCGCAGTAGACCACCGTGGCACGGTCAACAGGACAAGAGAGCTCCTGAAGCAGCTGGCGAAGCCACGAACACTCGGCGACGGCGTTGGCCACCGCACGATACTCAGCCTCAGCACTAGAACGAGAGACCGTCGGCTGCCGCTTGGACGACCACGAGATAAGTGAGGGTCCAAGGTAGACACAATAGCCCGAAGTGGAGCGACGAGTGTCAGGGCAGCCCGCCCAGTCTGCATCGGAATAGGCGGTGAGGGCGGTGTCGGCGGAGGCGTGAAGCGTGACGCCAAGATCCATAGTGCCACAGATATAGCGGAGAATCCGCTTGACGGCAGCCCAGTGAACGTCTCGAGGAGCATGCATATGAAGACACACCTGCTGCACGGCATACTGGATCTCCGGTCGAGTCAGAGTGAGGTACTGGAGAGCACCAACGACAGACCGATAGAAAGCAGCATCCGAAGCAGGAGAACCATCCGTGGCAGAAAGCTTGGCCTTCGTATCAACAGGCGTAGCGGCGGGCTTGCAGTTAAGCATGCCGGCGCGCTCCAGGAGCTCGTGAGCGTACTTCCGCTGATGAAGGAAGAAGCCATCCGGACGGCGCACCACCTCGACACCGAGGAAGTAGTGCAAAGGACCCAAGTCCTTGATGGCGAACTCAGTGCGAAGACGAGCCGTGAGCTGACTGAGGAGACCAGCCGTACATGCCGTCAGGATGATGTCGTCGACATAGAGCAGCAAGTAAGCCGTGTCAGAGCCCTGATGATAGACGAAGAGCGAGGCGTCCGAGCGGGTAGAGCGGAACCCAAGCTGGTGGAGAAACGCCGCGATGCGCTGGTACCAAGCGCGCGGAGCCTGCTTGAGTCCGTACAAGGACCGCGAAAGCAGGCACACGTGGTCGGGAAGCGCCGGGTCAACAAACCCGGTGGGCTGCTGGCAGAAGACCTGCTCCTCGAGGTGACCATGGAGGAAGGCGTTGGAGACGTCCATCTGGTGCACCGGCCAAGCACGGGAGACCGCAAGGTGGAGAACCGTGCGTATCGTGCCGGGCTTGACGACCGGAGCGAAGGTGTCGGTGAAGTCGATGCCAGCACGCTGTCGGAAGCCACGAACGACCCAGTGCGCTTTGTAGCGATCAAGGGTACCATCAGGACGGAGCTTGTGTTTAAAGACCCACTTCCCGGTAATCACGTTGGCGTGCCGGGGACGGGGAACAAGCTGCCACGTCCGGTTGCGCAACAGGGCGTCAAACTCCTCTTGCATCGCAGCCATCCAGAGCGGGTCACGAAGAGCGGCGCGAACGGAGGACGGCAACGGCGACGGCTCAGAGGTGGACGCCGCATGGACGTAGTCATCCGAGGCGTAGCGCGAGCTCGGGCGAAAAACGCCCGTACGGGCGCGGGTGACCGGACCGGCCACAGGCGCCGGGGGGGCCGCGGGCGCCGGGGGCGCCGAGGGGGCCGCGGGCGCCGGGGGCGCCGGGGGGACCGCGGGCGCCAACGTCGGGGGCGCCGGTGCCACGGCTGGAGGGGGCGCCGCATGCGGGGGGCGCGCCTCAAAGCCAGGGGGCGGGCCAAGAGAGGCGCGCGAGCGCCCTGGGAGAGGCGTCGAGGAGCCCGCGTCACCGGTGGCGGGAGGAACAGCCGGGGGTACCTGGTGAAACGGAAACACATGCTCATCAAAGTAAACGTGCCGGGAAGTGAACACACGGTGGGAGACGGGATCGTAGCACCGATATCCCTTGGAGTTGGAGGGGTAGCCGATGAAGATGCAAGCGACAGAACGAGGTGCGAGTTTGTGAGGAGCGGAGTCGGCAGTGCTAGGATAGCAAAGGCACCCGAAAATACGCAAGCCATCATAAGATGGGGGCGTACCGAAGAGAAGATGGTGAGGTGCATAGTTCCACCGTGGGCGGCAAGGGCGAATGTTAAGAAGAAGAGAAGCAGTAGCGAGTGCGTCCGGCCAGAAACGAGGCGGCACGTTAGCATGGAACAGGAGCGTGCGTACGCAGTCGTTCAGAGTGCGAAGGACGCGTTCGGCTCGACCGTTCTGCTGGGAAGTATACGGGCATGTGAGGCGAAAAACTGTGCCGTGGTGCGACAGAAAAGTGCGGAAAGCAAGGTTGTCGAACTCTTTTCCATTGTCAGTCTGAAGAGCAAGGATGGGACGCCCAAACTGCGTGCTGACATAGGAGTAAAAAGCCGTCAAAGTGGAGAGTGCATCCGACTTTCTGCGCAAAGGAAAAGTCCACACATAATGAGAATAATCATCAAAGATAACCAGATAATATAAATAGCCCGAATTACTAGGAACCGGAGAGGTCCACACATCGCTATGAATCAACTGAAAAGGAAAAGAAGCTATGGTGGTGGAGTTATTAAACGGGAGGCGAACATGTTTGCCGACACGACAGGCATGACATGTGTGATCCTCTATCTTATGGCAACTGAAACTGAAACTCCGAAGAATATGACGAAGTGTGACGGGGTTGGGATGACCCAAACGAGCGTGCCAGAGATCGACACCGGCGGAGAGAGCAACCGGTGCGGTGGTGGAGGTGGACGGCGAATGCACCGGATAGAGCTCGTCGAGGCTGTCACATCGGTGAAGTACCATCCTGGTTCGAGCGTCCTTGACACAAAACCCAAGCTCGTCAAATTCAACAGTAACAGGATTTTCACGAGTTAAACGACGAACGGAAACAAGGTTCTTAATAAGATGAGGTGACACAAGTATGTTAGACAAAGTAATAGGCATGGAATTAGAAGGAAAAGAAGTGTGCCCGACATGTGTGATAGGGAGTGTAGAACCGTCGCCGACAATGATGCGGCGGTCGGTGCTGACGGGAGTGAAAGAGGCAAGATTACCAGGATGAGCAAACATGTGAGCCGTAGCCCCGGTGTCCATGTACCAATCATCACCTCCGGTGTAGTTGTTCGGCGTAGGAGCGGCATGCAGCGCGGGAAGGAGCACCGGGTCCCAGGGCGCCGGCGGCAGGGCCGGCGAGGGGAACGGAGACGCCATGGGGAGGCCGTAGCCACCGCTCGGCAGCGGCGGTGGGTACTCTCCAACGGACGAGTGTTGGCCCGCTGACGACCCCCACCAGTACCCGGGAGCCCCGTACGCGGGCGGAGCCCCGTACGTGGGAACGGGCGCGTCGAACGCCCCGCGCGACAGCAAGGGGTCGACGGGCATAGTCGGCGCCGGCGGCGGGGCGACGACGGACTGGCCGGAGAGCGCCGGCGGTGGGGCGGCGACGTACGCCAGCGGGGGCAGCGGAGCTGAGCCGTGCGGCAAGTCGGGGTAGGCTGGCGGGGCGACGCCGGACGCGCCGTAGGTGGCGGCCGTCCCGTACGGCGGCGGGGCCGCGCCGTAGGGCGTCGGCAGCGGGGCCGCGCCAGAGGGCGCCGGTGGCGGGACAGCAGAGGCGGCGGCGGACGGGCCGGTGGACGCCATCGCTGGAGCGACGAAGCGGTGAGCGGCTCGGGAGCGATCGGGCAAGAGCGGCGGCCGGCGCGGAGGGCGCGCGAGCGGCGGCAGCGGGGTGGCGGCGGCGGCCGGCGCAGGGGGGCGCGCGGGCGGCGGCGGTGGCTGGGTGGTGGCGGCGGCGGCGGCGGCGGCGGAAGCAAGAGCGGCGGCCGGCGCGGAGGGCGCGCGAGCGGCGGCGGCGAGGTGGCGGTGGCGGCGGCCGGCACGGGGAGGCGCGCGGGCGGCGGCGGCGGCTGGGTGGCGGCGGCGGCGGCAGCGGCGCGGAGGAGACGCGCGGCGGCGGCGGCGGCGGAAGCGAGAAAGAAACCTAGGAAACTGATACCATGCATGAGATTATGATTGCACGATGTATTGCTCTTCGTGCATAGGCACGTATATATGATGTACAAAGATGGGCCACGGACCTCAACTATACAAGGAACTAGGAGGCGGGCCCAATACACAATACGCACATAACACATATACTCAACCCCCCCCCCCCCCCCCCCCCCCCCCCCCCCCCCCCCCCCACCACACCAGGCGCCTCACCCGGCAGGGACAGGATCAGGTGCCCCACATCAGGGCAGTTCGCTTGGGGCATCAGTGCGGTGCGGCTGGATGTCCAGTGCACCGGCGAGCATGCTTGCAGTCGGAGTGGTCAAATCAATACGGCGGCCATCCCACTGTGGAAATCCTAGCCGGCGCGGGCGTGCAGTTCGTCACCCATGCATGCAGTACTCCAGATGCAGTGCATCGCCACTCGGCTTGTTGTTCGGGCATCTGGTGAGTCGCAGTTTGATGCCCAGTCCCGCGAGGAGCAGTGGCGACAGTAGCTACGAGAGCATAGCGGCATGTGGCGGTGTGGCAAAGAGGTCGTTGGATCCATTGGTCGTGGCCTCCGTTGGAGCCGCCGCTAGATGCTACAGGTTTGCCTGCTGCCCGTGACGAAGCGTTAGTTTTTTCCTCTGATCTGATTCCTCTCTGCTGCAGACTTCTTCCTCTGAACCAAACTTCTGCTGTCACACGAAGCCATCTACTATTCAGCTTTTTTCTCCTGTGATTTTACCATCGATTCTTGGTGTTGTAGCTTGTGTGGTTTGTGCACACAAAGAAGAAATAAAAAGAGAGAAAACACTACGGTGGTAGAAGGATAAGAAGTGTGTGCTGAGGCTAGCTATGGAGGCATAGCAAAACAAATCCACGCATGGAGTGGACCGTAGAGAATGTGTGGTGCTCAATGTTGTATTTTGTGCTAAAGGACAAAGAATTCACCGTTTTTGGTGCGGTTCCTTTTCTGTGCAGATGGTGTTGAACCTCTTGTGCGCCGCCAGAGCCGTGGTGGCCTAGACCTGCAGGGCGCCCAACCACGGCGTGCAGTGCGCCCAACGACACGGAAGTTGTAACTTGTTGTAATCTATGGTTCACTAAATATTGTTTTGAAGTTTAGTTTGTTATTGGATGTGTGAGAAAAAAAAATTATAAAATAGATGCAGTCTGTTGACTCACTCCTTGCGGTTCGTGCGGCTTGTGTATGAAGTTCATTAATGTCTGACAGGTTCACACGGCTTGTGAGTGAAGTTCACTAATGTCGACAGCATAGTCCGGCGCGTTTAAAAAAAGTTGGAAAAACAACAAAAAATGCCATCCAGTTTGCTTCGATTTGTATTGTGGTTCACTTCGCCCCGATGTGAAGTGCGCTCGTTTTCGTGTAGTCTTGTGTGTTCAGAAACAGTAAAACTGCGTGGTTTACTTGATAAACAGAAATAAAAACATCTCAAAAGAAGATCGCTTCTCATTATATGTAGTTCACTCGCTCAGTTCCTGTGGTGCATTTGTCTGGTCTACGCGCGTAAAAAGTAATAAATATGAGAAAAGACAACAAAAATTCACGTTATACAAATGAAACCATGAAGTTCACTTGCCCGTATGATGCCGTGCGTTTTTTCTTCTGATGCAGTGCGTTCTTCTGTCTGATGCGGTTCACGCGTCGATTTTGGAGTCCCGAAAAACAGAGTATCCGCATTTCGGTAAAATCGAAACTGCTCTTAAACCGAAAAGAATTAGAGAGAGTGTTCTACATGAAAAAGTTGGGCCTCGTCGATATATTTCCAACGCCGTATTATTTGCATCGTTCTGGCGAGCGGTTTGGAAAAAATCACGAAAATACGCTCGCTGCCACTCGTAGGCAGCCGCACCGTTTTCAAAATTCATTTAAAAACGTGAGGAATCTTAAGAAATGATCAACATATGAAAGTTGAGCCTATTACACAGCTTTCCAACGCCGTATCACACGCCTCGTTCCGACAAACGGTTAGAAAACTGGAGCGAAAACCGTACCAAAAAAATCGAAAAAATTGAAAAACAGAATTCTGTTTTTTAGTAAATTTGAAATTACTCGCAAACCGTAAGGAATTAGAGAGAGTGGTCTACATGAAAAAGTTGTGCCTTGATGATATCTTTCCAACGCCGTATCGTTTGACTCATTCTGACAAGCGGTTTAGAAAAAAACGCGAAAAAACTCTCGCTGCCTTTCATCGGGCGGCCACCGTTTTCGAAAGTGCTCTTAAATCGTGGGGAATCGCGAAAAGTGGTTAACATGGAAAAGTTGAGGATTTTCCGTAGCTATCCAACGGTATATTATACGTCTCGTTTCGACAAACGGTTTAGAAACTGGAGCGAAAACGGTGCCGAAAAGACGCGTGCAGTTTTTTCTGCTGACATTGCAGTGTTCATTTGATAGGGATGCAGTGCACTCGCATTAACCCTGCAGTTCGGAAGTGTTGTCAGAATAGTTATTCTCACATCGTTGTCAGAATAGACGGTCTGTATATACATACATACACACACACACACACACACACACACACACACACACACACACACACATATATATATATATATATATATATATATATATATATATATATATATATATATATATATATATATATATATATATATATATATAACATATGCCCGTGAGTTGCAACGGGAGAGATAATTGATATGTCCATCAAAATATCCATCAACATAGCCCAACAACATCCGAATGGTGCCACCCGCCCACGGCAGAGAGGTGCATACTGAGGTCTAACAGAAATTCATATAAGTTGTACATTAAGAAGCATGCTACACATACAATACTTTTGGTATGGGTTTCGTACGGCGATTCCGATTTTCAAGTGCCAAATTTCAAATATTTTATACCATGGCATTATTTATAAGTTGAGCAATGTATGAAATTTGCGTCGAGTCGTGAAAAAATCGCAATAAAAGGATTTTGTTAAAAGGTTTTAGGCTGTCTCTGCAAACGTTTGAAGATTAATAAAAAAAATTGTTTGCGTCTGGGAAACAATCGTAGTTTGTTGCATGCAACTCAACGCTTACGTAGTGTCTCTCACCTTCCTAGTTGCATTATTTTTGCTGCACATCATGGTCGCACGCTGCGCAGCAACGCTTATATACGTGCCCCTCTCATGTTCCTCGTTATCAATTCCTTTTCGTTATTTTGTGTATCCCATGTCCTTGGTATTACTACCAATTCATTTGTGTTATTCTCTCCTTCATATATTTTTGAATCTCCCGTTCATTTTTTATGCCCATTGATCACGCCTTTTATTATTTCATTTCATTATTATATATGCCCATTGAAACCGATCATTCATACTTAATTTAGCACCATAACATCCCATGAAATATAAGCCACATGTAATCCCACCTTTGTTTTCTTATTCTTGATGTGTTTTTCTTTTTAGAGGATCGGCTTGCTAATTTTCCGGACAACTTATCCGCGTACATAAACTTGTTGAATTTCATGCAAAAAAGGAGATGGGACTATTTTATTGGGTAGCGAACCTAATGTTCTAGCACCAGCATAGCCTAGCTCCATTGGGTGCCACCTTCTAAACGGTGGTGGAGGACTCGGATTCAAGACCACATGAATAAATTGGTTTTTCTATGACAAAATTCCTTATCGCACAATAACCTTGGGCCGGCCCCTACAGGAAAATACTCAATCGCATTGGGGTGGAGGGCGGGGCCCATTGCCCATGTGCGAGCCATGCGACCGACGAGCCACAAAAACTGAAGTCGAACGACGAACGATTTTTTTCTGAGTAAGAAACGTTTGTGCCTGCAATAGAAAAAGAAAAGTACAATTAAGGGTGCAACATAAAAATACAAGCTCAAAAAAAACATAAAAATAATTAACATGCAAGAAAATATCGTATTTAGAATCCATAAATTTTTCTGAGCAATTTCCATGTATAACATGCAAAATTTGGAGTTGGGGCTTGAAATATATGAATATTTTAAAAAAAATACTTGAATCTGCAAAAAGAAAATAGAGTAGTTGGGCTGAAATTATACTGTGCATGCCATCTGCGGTGCGGCACTTGCGAGGTAGCTCTATACTACATCAATTAAATTTCGTGAAAAAAGGAAGGAATAATGGGGAGCACCTGGGATCAAACCCAGGTCTCGCTGATGGGAGAGAGGCGCTGCAACCAGTAGAATGGGTGGCGTGCACATGTTTCTTAAGGGCATATATTTACATGAACCAGCCGCGGTTGTCGTGACTTAACAAAAGAATGAATCGTTTTCCAGGGTGGAATCGGTGGGTAATTTTGACGAACTTCGAGGGTAATTTTATGACAGACGCAAAGAAGCACTATTCGAGGGTGGAGTATTAGGTAGAGATAAAAACCGTTTCACACAGGGTAATCCCCTGTCTGGGCCGGGCCATGCTGTACGGGCCTCTTTTTTTACGAACTGCAATAGGGACTTCTTATACTGCACTCTGCGCAGTGGGAGAAGACGCAACGCGCCCGTTTAGGCCGGACCATGTCCAGACAGTCTGTTTTTAAAATTTTAGTTTTAATATTTTTCCTTTTTCCTTTTGGTTTTTTCTACTTTAAATAATTTCGGACATTAAGAATTCCAAAAAATTTAAAAGGAGAATTTGGAAATAAATGTTTGTTTAATAAAACATAAAATGTTGTGCATTCAAAAAATGTTCACACTTTTATAAAAAATGTTTACTTATACAAGCAACATTCAAACTTTTGAAAACAAATGTTCGGGAAATCAAAAAATGTTCATCATTTTTTAAAATTTCAAGTATTAAAAAATATTAATGAAATTAAAAAACATTTGGCCAATTCAAAAATAGTTCATGAATAGAGCAATATCCTAAAAAATTCAAAAACTGTTCATGACATACAAAATAATTTATTCATTGATAAAATGTTCACTGTTTCAATAATGAAAGTACATTTAAAAAAAGTTTGTTAAATAAAAAAAAGGTTCATTAAACTTAAAAATTGTTCGTGAATTTCAAAAACAAATCCACCAATTTTCGAAAACAGGTTCATCTATTCTAGAAATGTTCGTTGATTCAAGAAAAGTGTTTAAAAATGTTCATAATTTTACAAGAATGTTTGCAAATAGTGTTAAATTTTCATGAATTTAAAAAATGTTTTTTATTTTGAAAAATGTTCAAAAATTTGTACAAGTATTCACGAATTTGAAAAATGTTCTTGATTGCAAATATGTGCAAGAGTTTTAAAAAATATTCATGATTTAAAAAATTGTTCATGATTTCATGAAATTGAGAATGATAGTATATCTCGATGATGCAGCAAAAATGGTCATGGCTAATGTTGATTTTGAAAAAAAAATCTTCCTCTAGAACGAACGAGCCCGTTTACTAGTTAGAGCATCTCTAACAGGCGCGCAACGGTGCGGCGTGCTAAAAAAATTATGCAGTGCCGAAACAGCGTTTGCGCGCTGGAGGGCGTTTGCTCTAGCAGGCGCTGTAAAATAAGGCGCGACGTTGCAGCTCCAGCAGGCGCGCTAAATTTACACTTGAGTTCATAGCATCACATCACATATAGTTCATAAGATACAAATGAAAACGATAGTACGATGTAAATATATTACATGAAAACTTAAAAACTAGATAAAAAACTAAAACTAGATAAAACTAAAGCTAGATAAACTAGACTACTCTTCATCTTCCTCGGTGGTGTAGTTGGACATAGTAAGAAACACGTCCGCCCACCGCTCATCGTTCGAGTCCTAGAGCATATTCGGGTTCCCCGACTGGGAAATCACTGATACCTTGCGCCTACGCTTGTCTAGGCGTTCGACAACTCGTTGCGCCCTCCTATTCGCGTAGAACTCATACTCGACGACGACGTCCTCCGGGTAGCGGCGGTGCCACTCCGCCATGGCGTCCTCGTCCCTCCGGGCGATCATCAGGCGGTGGTCCGGGCTGCGCTGGGCGCGGTGGTCCGCCTCGATGGCCAGACACGGGGGAGGCGCGACCTGTTGCGCCTGTTCGGCCATGAAGACGTCGTCGAAATTCATTTGCGAACGAGGCCGCCGGAGTTGCCACACCGCCGCGTCGTACACGCGGACGACCTCATGGGCGGTCTCGTACGTGCCAAGGCCGAGGGGCGTGTTGCCAGTGCGGATCTCCGCGTAGAACATCCCGGACGTTGGTAGCTGCGGTTTAAGTCAAAACCTTAGAAGCCATGTAAAATGAAATTTTGCATAAACCGATTAGAGTCGTCTAACTTGGTTTTGCAGGATGTACATGTGATGTGGTATAGCAAAGCTCATATGAATTCGATTATGTATGAGATGACTATATAATGTAAATTTGTTAACATGACCTGCGTGTCATGATTCGGCATGATGGCTGGAGCCATATGATTGCACTTTAATGACCTGCGTGTCAACCTTATGTAATGCACTTATTTTATTAGCTATAGAGATAGCAATATTATCTGGTGCATCGACAAGGTGGTGGCAATCTTCGCGAAGGTGAACACCGACGCGAATGCCGAAGACGAAGAATACTTGACTTCTCCGTCAGAAGGGGCTATACCATATCATGCTATTATGAATTACCTGAGATGTTTATCCCTCTTGATGCACCCTTCTTGATTGCGCGGTAGTCGCTTTTTATTAGGGTGATCTCTCACAAAAATATCAAAGTAGTTAGTGTTCACCCAAGTGTAGCACCGTCTGAAATTCGTATCTTTTCGGGGTGCGCCATGTCCACATGGGTACGAACGAATCGAGAGGAATGAGGCGGGTGAGGTCAGACCTCGCAGCAAGATCACTTGGTTGTCTTTGACGTTCAGGCAGGATCGTCCTGAGCTCGGAACACACCCATCGAAAGATGAACAAGAGTCACATGGAGATGTGATCGGCAAGTTTGCCTACCGATTGAAATTCTCGTCATCAGTGATGTCCACATCAATGGCGTTGAATTAAATGTGGGTCTTGTATCACTCATAATCAATTTTGAGAGATATTGATTTGAGTGGGTGCGCACTTTAGAATAAAATTGTTTATTCACTAGTGCAAAAATCATTATGAACAAAGTCTAAGTGAACTTGTGTTTTCCGTTGTAGATCAAATGGCTCGCAATAGCGCGTTCAACTTAGGCCCGATGTTAGAGAAAGAGAAGTTAGCTGCGAATGGAAACAACTATGCGGACTGGGTCCGTACCCTGAGGATTGTCCTCAGGAGTGCTAAGAAAGTGTACGTGCTTGACGGACCTCTTCCACCTAAGCCGGCGGAAACAGCCCCGGCAGACGAACAAAATGTCTGGGCCACTAAGGATGATGATTTCAACCTAGTGCAGTGCCTCATGCTGTCTTGCATGAGTTCAGAGCTTCAAAAATGTTTTGAATTCCATAACTCCTTTGATATGATCAAAGATCTGGATGCTCTGTACAAGTTTAATGCACGGTCTGAACGTTTTGATATCATGAAAATGATGGCGGAGACCAAGATGGCTGAGGGCAGTTCAGTTGGCGAGCACGTAGTCAATATGATTGGCTACGCTGAAAGGCTTGAAACCTTGGAATTTCCACTTCCGCCAGAGCATGTTATGGCCTTGTTGCTAGGTTCACTCCCCCCGTCTTATAGCGGTTTTATCATGAACTACAACATGAATGGGATGAACAAAACGCCTAATGAGGTGCTTGCCATGCTGAAAACTGTTGAAGGAGGACTGCAGAAAAATCGCAAGCAAGTGTTGCTTGTGAATAAAACTGCCAGTTTCAAAAAGAAAGGCAAGCCAAAGAAGGGCAAGGGCGCCGGTAAGACCGGCTTCCAACGCAAATCTAAGGGCGGAGCTAAGAATGAAACTGAGTGCTTCTACTGCAAGGGCACAGGACACTGGAAGAGAAACTGCAAGAAGTATCTGGAAGATAAGAAGTCCGGGAAAACCGGAAAAGGTATAATTGTTATACAAGTTAATGTCATTGACGTTTTGCTTGCTAGCGAAAATTCTAAGTCTTGGGTATTTGATACCGGATCGGTTGCTCACATTTGCAACTCGATACAGGGGCTTCAGAAGGTGCGCAAGCTGGCAAAGAATGAAGTCGTGATGCGTGTCGGGAACGGCGCTGGGATCGCCGCTCAAGCCGTCGGCATTATGCCTCTATGTCTCCCTTCAGGATTTATTTTGGAACTTAGTAACTGTTATTTTGTTCCGTTGTTGTGTAGAAACATTATCTCTAGATCATGTTTAGTACACGATGGGTACTCCTACAAGTCTGAGAACAATGGTTGTTCACTTTATTGTAAGGATATGTTTTATGGATTTGCACCCATTGTTGGGGGCCTTTTAATACTAAATCTTGAATGTGAAAATGATGTCTTTAACGTGAATGCTAAACGCCTTAAGAAGGCTGATACCACCACCAGTTACTTGTGGCACTGTCGGCTTGGCCACATCGGAAAGAAACGCATGCAAAGACTCCATAAAGATGGAGTTTTACCGTCCTTTGATTTTGAATCATTTGACACATGTGAAGCTTGCTTGATGGGAAAAATGACCAAGACGCCATTCACGGGTCATCCTGAACGGGCAAGTGATTTATTGGAAATAATACATAGTGATGTATGTGGTCCAATGAGCACAATCGCACGGGGTGGGTATTTCTACTTCGTGACTTTTACTGATGATTTAAGTAGGTATGGCTATATCTACTTGATGAAGCATAAGTCGGAAACCTTTGAAAAGTTCAAAGAATTTCAGAATGAGGTGGAAAATCATCGTAACAAAAAGATTAAGTTTCTGCGGTCTGATCGCGGAGGCGAATATCTTAGTCATGAGTTTGGCCAACATCTGAGTGACCGTGGAATCGTTTCACAGCTTACGCCTCCCGGAACTCCACAGCGAAACGGAGTGTCGGAAAGACGTAACCGAACCCTGTTAGACATGGTAAGGTCGATGATGTCTCTTACAGATCTACCGATATCTTTTTGGGGTCACGCACTACTTACTGCCGCTCACACACTAAACAGAGCACCGTCTAAGTCTGTTGAGACGACACCATACGAGTTATGGCATGGGAAGAAACCCAATTTGTCGCATCTCAAAGTTTGGGGTTGTGAAGCTTATGTAAAACGTTTACAACCGAGCAAACTCGATCCCAGATCAGACAAATGTAACTTTGTAGGTTATCCCAAGGAAACAATTGGGTATTTCTTCTACCAACCCTCCGAGTGCAAAGTGTTTGTCGCTAAAAATGGAGTCTTTCTTGAGAAAGAGTTTCTCGCTAAAGAATTGAGTGGGAGGACAGTACAACTTGATGAGATTAGTGAATCTTCAGCAACCGTTGATATGGCTAAGGAACCGGAAGTAATTCCGCAAATTATCCCTACAACCGAGCCGGAAGTTGTCGCATGTGATGCGGAAACTTCAAACAATGTTGTAACTGAACCGCGCAGATCAGGTAGGGCTATCCAGCCACCTGAGTGGTTTCATAACGAAATCTTCATTCTTGAAGACGATGAACCTGCGCACTACAAGGAAGCGATGGCGGGGCCTAGCTCAAGGGAATGGCACAAGGCCATGAAATCCGAAATGAAATCCATGTACGAAAACCAAGTTTGGAACTTGGAAGAACTTCCAGATGGCGTAAAACCCATTGGTTGTAAATGGATTTTCAAAAGAAAGACAGACGCGGATGGTAACATTACTATCCACAAAGCTAGACTTGTCGCGAAAGGGTTCACGCAAGTTCTAGGGGTAGACTACGACGAGACTTTCTCGCCCGTAGCTATGCTAAGGTCTGTTCGGATATTACTAGCAATTGCTGCTTATTTCGATTATGAAATATGGCAGATGGATGTCAAAACGGCTTTCCTAAATGGAAACCTTGAACAGGATGTATACATGATACAGCCAGAAGGTTTTGTCGATCCTAAGAATGCTGGAAAGGTGTGTAAGCTTCAGAAAGCCATTTATGGTCTGAAGCAAGCATCAAGGAGCTGGAACATTCGTTTTGATGAAGTGGTCAAAGATTTTGGCTTCATCAGGAATGACGAAGAATCTTGTGTTTACAAGAAGTTTAGTGGGAGCGCAAAAGCATTTCTAATCTTGTATGTGGATGACATATTGTTGATTGGAAATGACGTGAATTTTCTTAGCGAAATAAAAGACTCATTGAAGAAGAGTTTTTCAATGAAAGACTTAGGCGAAGCGGCATATGTATTGGGCATCAGAATCTATAGAGATAGATCAAGACGCCTGATAGCGCTTAGCCAAAGCACGCACATTGACAAGGTGTTGAAAAGGTTCAACATGGAGAACTCCAAGAAAGGCCTACTCCCCATGTCACCTGGCACAGTGCTTTGCAAGAATCAGTGTCCTCGGACACTCGATGAGCGAGTACAAATGAATGATATTCCATATGCTTCGGCAGTTGGTTCTATTATGTATGCCATGCTATGTACAAGACCGGATGTTTCCTATGCGCTAAGTGTTAGCAGCCGGTACCAAGGTGATCCAGGATTGGAACACTGGGCCGCAGTCAAGGGTATTCTTAAGTACCTCAGAAGGACCAAGGATTTACTCCTTGTGTACAGAGGTGATGAAGAGCTCATTGTAAGTTGTTACACTGATGCAGGCTTCATGACTGACCCGGATGACTTTAAATCTCAATCTGGCTATGTTTTCATATTGAACGGCGGCGCAGTTGATTGGAAAAGTTCCAAACAAAAGACTGTGGTGGATTCTACAACGGAGGCGGAATATGTTGCTGCTTCAGAAGCCTCCAAGCAGGCTGTCGGTATCAAGCAATTTCTTGAAGACCTTGGTGTGGTTCCAAGTGCTCTGGACCCGGTGGAGATCTATTGTGATAATAGTGGCGCCGTGGCTCAGGCAAGGGAGCCATGTTCGCACCATAAAACAATGCATATTCAACGCAAATATAAACTCATTCGACATCATGTCGAAGAAGGTTTAGTGAAAGTACGCAAAGTTCACACGGATCTGAATGTGTCAGACCCGATGACAAAGCCTCTACCACGAGCAAAGCATGAGCAACACCGGATAGCCATTGGTGTTAGGGAAGCCATGTAACTGGATTATGACTCTAGTGCAAGTGGGAGACTGTAGGAGATATGCCCTAGAGGCAGTAATAACAGTTATTTTGTATCTCCGAGTTTGTAATGAATGTTTATAATCCATGCTATAACTGCAATGATTCTCGAGTCTACAATAACCACGAGGCTTGGAGGGAAACTCATGTGCACGTGTGGTATAATAAATGGAAAAGTATTCCTAGTCATGCCTCTATGACTGGCTCAAGTATTGCATGATGATCCTGTTTTCCTGATCATGGGCATGGCTATGCCGGCAATTTTGAGGGCACAATGTTAGTAGAACACTTGTGTTGAATCGACCCAAATTGATGTTATGCTATGAGATACATTCGTCATGAGTTAATGGTTAATAACACAGAGATAGTTATTGTTTGCATAATTCCTTAGACCATGAGAGTGTCGAGTTTCTTCATGCTTGCTTCATGAACTTTGGGGTTTGTTAAATGTCATCCGTAAATGGGTGGCTATTACGGCGGCGTACGAGTTCATGGAAAAGTATGTCAAGTAACTTGATAGCTCAAGATTGGGATTTGCTCCTCCGACGATGGAGAGATATTCTCGGGCCCTCTCGGTGTTACGGTATCCATCATCGTCTGGCCAGACACATTGTGATTTGATCACTGGGATGCCGGAACACGGAAACGAGTAAAGAGAACAAAACCGGTTACGAGGTAACTTGCATAATGGACAAGTTGTTGATCCACGGGGATGCATAAATCTCACCTCGGGTTTTGAAAAATATCGTGAAGCAACAGGAATAGCACACGGCAACTGGAGGTTCACTCGAATATTCATTCGTGTGGGTATAGGGTTCAATATGGGTGTCCACGGCTCCGATGTTGATCATTGATCGGAAAGTGTTCCGAGTCATGTCTATACTTCACCGAACCTATAGGGTCACACGCTTAAGGGTCATCTATCTGCTGAATACTAGACGGGGAGTCTGAGAGAAATTCACCAGAAAAGTTTCGGACGAAACGGAAACGTTCCGGAGAGGATATCGGAATAGTTCCGGTAAAACTGAAAAGTTGTTTCAGGGGATACCATAAAGTCAAATTGGTCTTGGCACATGCCTGATAATTCTTGGAGGGTGCCAGAATCGTTCTGGAAACTTTTTGGAATTTTCTGGAATGAAAACCAGAAATGTTCCGGAGCTGCCGAAACCGCTTCAGATGCTTTTCGCAGATGAAATCACTAAACCGGAATTGTTCCGGCTCGCGTTGAAAATTATTTTGGTGGGTACTGGAATTGTTCTAAGCCCACATGAATATTTTCAGTTCGATCAGACGCTGAAAAATGTCATCGTGAATAGTGAAAGTGCTTTTTGGATATTTGTGGAAAAACACCTTTTTGGATATTTCCAAAAAGGCTTCTAGAAGGGATTGGGGAGCAAGCAAGCTCCTCATGGGGGACCCCCCAAGGGTGGCCGGCCAAGGGAGGTGGGGCTCCATGGAGCTCCACTTGCCACCCTTCTTTGGTTTATTCTTTTTAGAAAAGGCATAAAGTGGGGGCACTTTTGGTATTTGTGAATACCATTTTTACCCCTTGTTTTTCCTATAAATAGAGGGGAGGGGGCAGCCCCATATGCTTCATCCTTGCTCTCATACACATGCCATAGAGATTTCTGGCTTCTCTCTCCCTCCCACGAAACAGTTTCGTAGAGCCGAAAGGCTGTCTGGGTTCCGGCAGGAACTAGCTCTGGACGGCGAAGCCCTGCCGGATAGCTGACACCGTATGTGTGCAACCCCGTAGAGAGATTGTCGTTTCGATCTTTTTGCCCGAAGGGCTGTTCGAGTTACCGTTCGGGTTTCCGGCGTCCTCCCGAAGGGCTGTCCGGGTTACTGTTCGGGTTCCGAGGGTCCTCCCGAAGGGCTGTCCGCGACATCGTCCGGGGGACTGTCCGACCGCCTCCCGAAGGGCTGTCCGGAGTGGGAGTACATCCTTGCGGTTGGGAGGTTGTAAATCCTAGCTGCAGGGATCTGCACCGACGATCTACACCGACTCTTCTTCCGCTGCGCTTCGAGTCGGTACGGATCAGATCAAACCTTGTATGCAGTCTCCATAGTGATCCTGGGCGTGCTCGCTGTACCGAAATTTTTTGTTTTCTGTCGCGTTCCCCAACAGTAGGCTGAGCGCAGAGAGAAAGAATGGGATGGAGTGGGCGGACCGCGGGCGCGGTGCCGAATATATAGAGCCTGCGGACGAGCGCGCACCAAAGTTGACACGCGGGCGGGCGCTTTTCCCCGCGCGCGGGATTTTTTTTAGCGCACCGCGGTTTCATGCCTCTGCTGAAGCACGCAGCTCGACCCCCGCGCGAGCGAAAAACGCGGTTTTTACTGCGCGCGCCTGTTGGAGTTGCTCTTATGGCAGAGGGAATTGCACAAACCACTACTTAGTGGTGCTAGTGTTGCACAAAACACCTACTATACGGATTTATTGCGGAAAACACCACATATTGGTGTAATGCATTGCAGCTAGGTCTAATCTAGTGTTTAAAAATATTGACATAATTTCAGACAAATGGGTCCTGCTTGTAAGTGCACACTTGGCAATAAAACCCGGCCACATCAGCAAACTAAAACTTCCATTATCTAGCAAACCATTAATCCAAATGGGGTAAAACTTTCCCAGAATGGTACTGTACTCATACTAGAATATTTTCACACTTTTGTGAAATTATTAAATTTTGAACAAAAATTTGAATCAAACAAGTTTGGCATAAGATGACCAGCACCAAAAACATGGTAGATATCGTTCCCATCAGATTTTAGCATCCAAGTAGTTTCCATATGCCCATTACAACCATCACACCTTGGGTTCTTTTCGGGTTTGTTGATTGGACGGACTGTCCATACATGGCATCTAGAACCAGGATTCTTTTCCATTATAGTTTGCAAATAATCTCGAATACGTAGGTATTGCCTATCTCCATCTCCTTCTACAGCTTCAAGAGCTCTATTCTTTGCCCTATACGCAATGTGCCTGGATATTTCGATTCCAAACCGCCTCTGCACAGCATCAATAAGAGCAGTTATATTCATGCTTGGATCACTCCTGATCTCATCTTCATATTCCTTAGCAAGCCAAGTGCTATTAATCCTTGATGTATCGGTCGTAGTGCCACAAGTGTGTGGCAGCATTATCTGCCTAATGCAATGCGTCTTTTCTCCCTTTATTTGAGATGAGCAAATCATGAAAGCACAAGTGCCACCCGAGCTACAGCAAGGAACCACCCTAATGCAATGCGTCTTTTCTCCCTTTATTTGAGATGAGCAAATCATGAAAGCACAAGTGCCACCCGAGCTACAGCAAAGAACCACCCTATCCTGGTTATTTTTCAAATATGTGAAGTTTCGGATTTGAGCTATGTGATAATTATCTAAAGCCTTCCTTAATTGGGTAACATCATGGAAACACAAGTCCAAGGCGAACTGCTCATGTGCATTGCTCTTTCTCTCGAAAACAACTTATAGAGCATAGGCTTCAGGAAACCCCCTTATCCAACCACTCATTTATGCATCGCGATTCGTGTAAACACTTTTCTCTTTTTTGTTTCTCTCACATAACACAACATTTGAACTTCAAACTTTGCAGCACAACAAAACATTCTAACAAGAATGTGGGAAAAAACTTTCGGATTTTTTCGTGCAACCTAAATACGAAAAACAATATTTTTTAATCTAAAAAATCTGATTTCGTATATTTATGTTGGACCATAAAATCTGAAAGTTTTTTCCCACATTCTAGTTAGAATGTTTAGTTGTGCAGCAAAGTTTGAAGTTCAAATGTTGTTTTATGTGGGAGAAACAAAAAAGAGAAAAATCTGATGTAGTAACTTAGTTGTCTAGCACAGATCTTAAAGCAATATTGATGGGTGAGGATAAGGGGTGTCCAGAAGCCCAGGTTTCAAAAATCCGCGTTCCTCTTTTCTCTCATCATAGTAGGTTCTCTTCTTTTTCACTAGCATTGCTCTGCTCTTCCTCTTTCTCACTGATATTTTTGATTCCAACACAGCCCCATCGTCCTCGTCTAAATCTATTATCTCTTTATTGTCGTCACTACAACTATCACTAAGCACAAATGCATCCTCAACAGTGCCTGCGGCTACCCTTTGCTTAACCTGCCTGATCTTGATTGCCTTGGCCTTCGCATCTTTGCTTCTCTTGCTTTCCTTATCATCATTGCCTTGTCCACCTTGGATTCCTCAACCAATTCTTCCTCATCAGGTACCGGGAACAATTCTTCAACATCCATGTCCCCTTCTAGGTGAGCCTGCAGTACATCCTTACCATCAGAACTTGAATGTTCGCTCGAATGTGACTCATATACGAGGTCTTCGAAAAAAGTGGTTTTGCTAGCATTCATTTGTTGAGATTCAGATTCATGCATGTCATCCATTTCTTCTCTTTGCTAGACGTGGCAATCCATGTTGAGCTGGTTTTGCACAGAGTATTCCAAATTAAAGTCAATCTCGGTGTTAATGTGCCAATCTTGATGGATTGCCCTTGGTTGCTCGATGTACCAGTCAGAAGGCCACTCCATGCTAGATGGGTGATTGGTGTTGCTCTCCTTGCTACTACCATGTGGATTTGAGCAGATCCAGGCATCCCTCCGTTTGTCATCCAACCTAATTCACAACCAGAGATTGTTATGAGCAAACCACATATATACAATATTCTATTGTGGCATGAAAATTGGATAAAGGTTAATAATTAGATTTGTTCCTGAATCAAAATATATACTGACACAGGGGACAAAGCCTTAAACACAAGTCAAAATCGAGCCTAGAACCTAAGTAATAACAACACAAATGCGCCAAAAAGTAGGATCCTAAACAAAAATACGTCGATCGACGGCAAAATTTCTGTCCAAAAATGTAGGGTTTCATTGGGGAGAAGAAGACCTAGCAAACCGTCAGAGGTAGGGGAGAAGACGGGCAGAGCTTGGTTGCCACGCGGGGGGGAGGGGGTAGGGGTGCGCTTACCCGGCGATGGGGAGCGGCTGCATCTCCAGCGACGGACAGGTCGCCGCCGCCGTCTGCTCTTGCTGTGCGGAGGGAGCGCTGCACGAGACGCTTCTGCTCGAGCCACCTCCTCCTGTACGAGGTCCTCGATCTACATGGGCTTTCAGCCCACTTTCCTTGAGTCAGCTTCCAGCCCAGTTATTCAATGTTTTTTTACTCTGGATTTTACTCTTGTTTGATGGGCAGTCTAGTATGTTGGCTGATGTGGCTGGTTTTTATTGTCACGTGTGCACTTACAGTGGGTCCCATTTGTCTGAAATTATGCCAATGTTGTCAAACACTAGATTATACCTATGGTGTTTTTCGCAACAAACCCGTATAGTAGGTGTTTTGTGCAACACTAGCACCAATAAGTGGTGGTTTGTGCAATTCCCTCCTTATGGCATAACACCTAAAACGAGGGACAACATTCTCCTATATGATTAGGATTGGTGCAGTTGAACCTAGTGCAATGATCGGCTACAGACTCATGTGTGATTGCAATTTTTGCATACTCGTGTGCTTCACTGTTTTGGTTCCCTCCCAGGTGATTATATCCTCACGTTCCAAGTTTGAACGACGATGACCTACACGCCGTGAAGCACTTGCCGCTTATGCTGAAAGGCTCAACTCGGCACTGGTTGCACACTCTGATGCCGGGCTCAGTCAACACCTGAGCCAATAATTATGCGCCATAACAGGTCATAAACAATCTATCACTAGAAGGGGTGGGGCGCGCTTTACTGCACCGTTGAATTTGTTGAGATTCTTAAATTTCTTTACTCACTTTATTTCAAAATATATGGTGTATTGCTTTTTTGAAAAATCAAACCCCTTTAAGTCTGATCAAATTTGTTGAGAAATATATCAAAATTTATAATATCAAATCGGTGTTATTAGATCCATCAGGAAATGAATCTGTTTATTATTGTGGATGTCGATATTTTTTGGCTCTGAGCTTGGTCAAAATTAAAGTAATTTGACTTTCCAAAAAACTAATTGTCGGAAATATGCCCTAGAGGCAATAATAAAGTGGTTATTATCATATTTCCTTGTTCATGATAATCGTTTATTATCCATGCTATAATTGTATTGATCGAAAACTCACATACAAGTGTGGATACATAGACAAACACTATGTCCCTAATGAGCCTCTACTAACTAGCTCGTTGATCAAAGATGGTCAAGATTTTCTGGCCATAGACATGAGTTGTCATTTAATAATGGGATCACATCATTAGGAGAATGATGTGATGGACAAGACCCAACTGTATGTATAGCATTTGATCGTGTTAGTTTATTGCTAATGCTTTATCCATGTCAAGTATCTGTTCCTACGACCATGAGATCATGCAACTCCCTGACACCGGAGAATGCCTTGTGTGTATCAAACGTCGTAACGTAACTGGGTGACTATAAAGGTACTCTACAGGTAGCTCCAAGGGTGTCAGTTGGGTTGGCGTGAATCGAGACTGGGATTTGTCACTCCGTATGACAAAGAGGTATCTCTGGGCCCACTCGGTAATACAACATCACAAGAAGCTTGCAAGCAATGTGACTAAGGAGTTAGTCATGGGATCTTGTATTATGGAATGAGTAAAGAGACTTACCGGTAACGAGATTGAACTAGGTATGGAGATACCGACGATCGAATCTCGGACAAGTACCATACCGACAGACAAAGGGAACTGCATACGGAATTGATTGAATCCTTGACATCGTGGTTCGATCGATAAAGATCATTTTAGAATACGTAGGAACCAATATGGGCATCCAGGTCCCGCTATTGGTTATTGACCGTAGAGGTGTCTCGGTCATGTCTGCATAGTTTTCGAACCCGTAGGGTCTGCACACTTAATGTTCGGTGACGATTTGCTATTGTTGAGATGTATATCTTGGTGACCAAAAGTTGTTCGGAGTCCCAGATGAGATCCTGGACGTCACGAGGAGTTCCGGAATGGTCCGGAAGTAAAGATTGATATATGGGAAGTCGGTATTCGAGTTTCAGAAAAGTTCCGGGACTTACCGGTTTTGTGACGGGGATGATAGAAATGTTCCGGGGGTCCACTGGGTGGATCCACTGCCCCGGAGGGCCCCATGGGCTCCGAGAGGAGGCGCACCATCCTCTGGTGGCTGGCCGCCCCTCCCACCTAAGGCCCATGCGGCCAAGGGCTGGGCAGGCCCAAGGGTGGCCGCCGCCCCCTTTCCTTGGGGGCCAAGGCGGCTGCTACTTCTTGAGCTTGCGTTGGTTTTCCCTTGAAGAGGAAAGGGTGATGCAGCAAAGTAGATAAGTATTTCCCTCAGTTGTTGAGAACCAAGGTATCAATCCAGTAGGAGATACAAGCAAGTCCGCAATAGATGCACCTACACAAATAATCAAACACTTGCACCCAACGCGGAAAAGGGGTTGTCAATCCCTTCACGGTTACTTGCAAGGATGAGATCCGATAGAGATAGATATAAAATATTACTAAAACGATAATTAAAATAAAAGTAAATAAATTGCAGCAAAGTATTTTTGTGTTTTTTAGTTTATAGATCTGAAAATATAATATGGAAAATAGACCCGGGGGCCATAGGTTTCACTAGAGGCTTCTCTCTTGAAGCAAAATAATACGGTGGGTGAACAAATTACTGTCGAGCAATTGATAGAAAAGCGCATAGTTATGACGATATCCAAGGCAATTATTATGCATATAGGCATCACGTCCGTATCAAGTAGACCGAAACGATTCTGCATCTACTACTATTACTCCACACATCGACCGACTCCTGCCTGCATCTAGAGTATTAAGTTCATGAAGAACAGAGTAACACATTAAGTAAGATGACATGATGTAGAGGGATAAACTCAAGCAATATGATGAAAACCCCATCTTTTTATCCTTGATGGCAACAATACAAATATGTGCCTCGCTACCCCTACTTTGTCACTGGGTGAGGACACCGCAAGATTGAACCCAAAACTAAGCACTTCTCCCATTGCAAGAATTACCAATCTAGTTGGCCAAACCAAACCAATAACTCGAAGAGACTTACAAAGATATGAAATCATGCATATAAGAATTCAGAGAAGATTCAAATAATATTCATAGATAATCTAATCATAAATCCACAATTCATCGGATCTCGACAAACACACCGCAAAAGAGTATTACATCGGATAGATCTCCATGAAGATCATAGAGAACATGGTATTGAAGAACATAGAGAGAGAAGAAGCCATCTAGATACTAGCTATGGACCCGAAGGTCTGAGGTAAACTACTAACGCATCATTGAAAGGGCAATGGTGTTGATGTAGAGGCTCTCCGTGATCGAATCCCCCTCCGGCAGATCGCCGGAAAAGGCCCCAAGATGGGATCTCACGGGAACAGAGGCTTGCGGCGGCGGAGAAGTATTTTCGTGGCTCTCTCTGGTATTGGGGGAATATTTCTGAATTTATAGGCGAAGAGTTAGGGTTGGAGGACCTACGTGGGGGGGGCACAAGCCAGGGGCCTCCCCCAGGGGCGCGCCCTGGTGGCTTGTGGCCCACCCGTAGGTCTTCTGGCCTCTTCTCCAAGCCTCCTGGGTTCCTTCTGGTCCAAGAAAAATCAGCATAGAATTTTATTCCGTTTAGACTCCGTTTGATATTCCTTTTCTGCAATACTCAAAAACAAGGAAAAAACAGAAACTGGCACTGGGCACTAGGTTAATAGGTTTGTCCCAAAAATAATATAAAATAGCATATTAATGCATATAAAACATCCAAAATAGATAATATAATAGCATGGAACAATCAAAAATTATAGATACGTTGGAGACGTATCAGCATCCCCAAGCTTAATTCCTGCTCGTCCTCGAGTAGGTAAATGATAAAAACATAATTTTTGATGTGGAATGCTACCTACCATATTTATCCATGTAATATTCTTTAATGTGGCATGAATGTTCAGATCCATAAGATTCAAAACAAAAGTTTAATGTTGACATAAAAACAATAATACTTCAAGCATACTAACAAAGCAATCGTGTCTTTTCAAAATAACATGGCCAAAGAAAGTTATCCCTACAAAATCATATGGTCTGGCTATGCTCCATCTTCCCCACACAAAGTATTTAAATCATGCACAACCCCGATGACAAGTCAAGCAATTGTTTCACACTTTTTATGTTCTCAAACCTTTTCAACTTTCACGCAATACATGAGCGTGAGCCATGGATATAGCACTATAGGTGGAATAGAATATGGTGGAGGTTGTGAAGAAAAGGAGAATATAGTCTCACATCAACTAGGCGTATCAACGGGCTATGGAGATGTCCATCAATAGATATCAATGTGAGTGAGTAGGGATTGCCATGCAACGGATGCACTAGAGCTATAAGTGTATGAAAGCTCAAAAAGAAACTAAGTGGGTGTGCATCCAACTCACTTGCTCACGAAGACCTAGGGCAGTTTGAGGAAGCCCATCATTGGAATATACAAGCCAAGTTATATAATGAAAAATTCCCACTAGTATATGAAAGTGACAAAATAGGAGACTCTCTATCATGAAGATCATGGTGCTACTTTGAAGCACAAGTGTGGAAAAAAGATAGTAGCATTGTCCCTTCTCTCTTTTCTCTCATTTTTTTGGTGGGCATCTTTGGCCTCTTTTTTTTTATTTGGGCTTCATTGGCCTCTTTTATTATTTTTAAAGTCTGGAGTCTCATCCCAACTTGTGAGGGAATCATAGCTTCCGTCCTTTCCTCACATGGGACAATGCTCTAATAATGATGATCATCACACTTTTATTTACTTACAACTCAACAATTACAACTCGATACTTAGAACAAAACATGACTCTATATGAATGCCTCCGGCGGTGTACCGGGATGTGCAACGATCTAGCATAGCAAATGACATTAATGAAAACATCACGCTAGCTGTCTTACGATCATGCAAAGCAATATGACAATGATGGTGCGTGTCATGATAAACGGAACGGTGGAAGTTGCATGGCAATATATCTCGGAATGGCTATGGAAATGCCATAATAGGTAGGTATGGTGGCTATTTTGAGGAAGGGTATATGGTGGGTTTAATGCACCGGCGAAAGTTGCGCGGTACTAGAGAGGCTAGCAAAGGTGGAAGGATGAGAGTGCGTATAATCCATGGACTCACATTAGTCATAAAGAACTCACATACTTATTGCAAAAGTCTATTAGTTATCGAAGCAAAGTATTAGACGCATGCTCCTAGGGGACAGGTTGGTAGGAGTTAACCATCGCACGCTCCCGACCCTCACACAAAGGATGACAATCAATAAACAAATCATGCTCCGACTTCGTTACATAACGGTTCACCATACGTGCATGCTACGGGAATAAAAAACTTTTAACACAAGTATTTCTACCAATCCACAATTACTCACTAGCATGACTATAATATCACCATCTTTATATCTCAAAACTATATGCAAGGAATCAAACTTCTCATAGTATTCAATGCACTTTATATGAAAGTTTTTATTATATCCCTCTTGGATGCCCATTATATTAGGACTAAATTCATAACCTAAACCAATTACCATGCTGTTTAAAGACTCTAAAAATAATATAAGTGAGGTACGAGAGTTCAATTATTTCTATAAAATAAAACACCACCGTGCTCTAAAAAGATATAAGTGAAGCACTAGAGCAAAATTGCCTAGCTCAAAAGATATAAGTGAAGCACAAAGAGTATTCTAATAAATTCACGATTCATGCGTGTCCCTCTCAAAATATGTGTGAAGCAAGGATGATTGTGGCAAACTAAAAAGCAAAGACTCATATCATACAAGACGCTCCAAGCAAAACACATATCATGTGGTGAATAAAAATATAGCCTCAAGTAAATTTACCGATGGATTGAAGACGAAAGAGGGGATGCCTTCCGGGGCATCCCCAAGCTTAGGTTCTTTGGTATCCTTGAATATTCCTTGGGGTGCCTTGGGCATCCCCAAGCTTAGGCTCTTGCCACTCCTTATTCCATAGTTCATCAAATCTTTACCCAAAACTTGAAAACTTCACAACACAAAACTCAACAGAAAACTCGTGAGACCCGTTAGTATAAGAAAAATAAATCACCACTTTAGGTACTGTTGTGAACTCATTCTTTATTTATATTGGTGTAATATCTACTGTATTCAAACTTCTCTATGGTTCATACCCCCCGATACAACCCATAGATACATCAAAATAAGCAAACAACACAAAGAAAACAGAATCTGTCAAAAACAGAAAAGTATGTAGCAATCTGGAAACTTCGAATACTTCTGTAACTCCAAAAATTCTGAAAAATTAGGAAAATCTGGGAAATTTGTATATCAATCTTGTGTAAAAATTTCAGACTCATTCGACGCTCTGGTGAATTTATAAAATTCCTGTACTGAGCGCAAAAGTTTCTGTTTTTCAGCAAGATCAAATCAACAATCACCGTAGACCATCCCAAAGGTCTTACTTGGCTCAAACACTAATTAAAACAATAAAACACAATTACTACAGAGGTAATAATGTGTAAATCACTCAATAACAGAAACTAAAACAAAAAACATAAAATAAAATTGGGTTGCCTCCCAACTAGCGCTATCGTTTAACGCCCCTAGCTAGGCACAACGCAATGCATCTAGGTATTGTCATCTTTGGTATGCAATCCATAAGTAGCTCTCATAATATATTCATAAGTTAATTTAATTTTCTTTCTAGGAAAGTTTTCCATGCCTTTCCTTAACGGAAATTGGAATCTAATGTTTCCTTCTTTCATATCAATAATTGCACCGATCGTTCTAAGGAAAGGTCTACCAAGAATAATAGGACATGTAGGATTGCAATCTATATCAAGAACAATGAAATCTATGGGCACATAATTCCTATTTGCAACAATAAGAACATCATTAATCCTTCCCATAGGTTTCTTAATAGTGGAATCCGCTAGGTGCAAATTTAAAGAGCAATCATCAAGTTCATGGAAACCTAGCACATCACATAAAGTTTTTGGAATCGTGGAAACGCTAGCACCCAAATCACACAAAGCATGGCACTCATAATCTTTAATTCTAATCTTAATAGTAGGTTCCCACTCATCATAAAGCTTTCCAGGTATAGAAACTTCCAACTCAAGTTTTTCTTCAAAAGATTTCATCATAGCATCAACGATATGTTTAGTAAAAGCTTTATTTTGATTATAAGCATGCGGAGAATTCAACATGGATTGCAACAAGGAAATACAATTAATCAAATAAAAACTATCATAATTAAAGTCCTTAAAATCCAAAAGAGAGGGTTCATTGCTATTTAAAGTTTTGACCTCTTCAATCCCACTTTTATCAATTTTAGCATTAAGATCTATAAACTCCGAATCATTGGGACGACTTTTAACTAAAGTTGACTTATCTCCAGTCCCATCTTTATCAAGATTTATATTATAAAACAAAGATTCAATAGGAGTCACATCAATCACTTTAAGATCTTCATCATTATTATCACGAGAACACACTTTTTCAAGCCATTCACGCTTAGCACACATTCTAGCGGTTCTTTCCTTACACTCATCAATAGAAGTTCTCATAGATTTTAAAGACTCATTAATATCACGCTTGGGTGGAGTAGATCTAATTTTCAAATAATCAATCTCAAGCGAAATTCTATCAACGTTCCTGGCCAAATCATCAATCTTGAGCAATTTTTCTTCAATCGTAGCATTGAAAACCTTTTGCGAACTAATAAATTCTTTAATATTATTCTCAAGATCAGAGGGCATCTTATTATAATTTCCATAAGGATTGTTGTAGGAATTACCATAATTATTAGAGGAATTACTAGGAAACGGCCTAGGGTTGAAATTACCTCTATACGCGTTATTACCAAAATTGTTCCTACCAACAAAATTCACATCCATAGATTCATTATTATTTCCAATCAAAGAAGACAAATGCATATCATTAGGATCAATAGGAGCACTCTTACTAGCAAACAATTTCATTAATTCATTCATCTTTTCACTCAAAGTATTTATTTCTTCAATAGCATGCACTTTTTTACTAGTAGGAGATCTTTCGGTATGCCATTGAGAGTAATTTGCCATAATATTATCTAGGAGTTTAGTAGCTTCACCTAATGTGATTTCCATAAAAGTACCACCCGCGGCGGAATCTAAAAGATTTCTAGATGCAAAATTTAATCCCGCATAAATTTTTTGTATAATCATCCATAAACTCAAACCATGTGCGGGGCAATTTCTAATCATTAATTTCATCCTCTCCCAAGATTGTGCAACATGCTCATGATCAAGTTGCTTAAAATTCATTATATCGTTCCTAAGGGAGATGATCTTAGCGGGCGGAAAGTACTTGGAAATAAAAGCATCTTTACACTTATTCCATGAATCAATACTATTTTTAAGCAAAGATGAAAACCAAGTTTTAGCACGATCTCGTAGTGAGAACGGAAATAGCTTCAATTTAACAATATCATTATCCACATCTTTCTTCTTTTGCATATCACACAACTCAACGAAAGTATTTAGATGGGATGCGGCATCTTCACTAGGAAGGCCGGAAAATTGTTCTTTCATAACAAGATTAAGCAAAGCGGCATTAATTTCATAAGATTCCGCACTAGTGGCGGGAGCAATCGGAGTACTAATAAAATCATTATTATTAGTATTGGAGAAGTCACACAATTTGGTATTCTCAGACATCGTGACAAAGCAAGCAAACTAGCACACAAGCAAACAAAAAGCAAACGGAAAGACGAACGGAAGAAGGGTGAATAAAAAGGCAAATCTTTTTGGTTTTTTTTTTAAAATCGTTTTAGAAGTGGGGGAGAGGAAAACGAGAGGCAAATGGCAAATAATGTAAATGCAAGAGATGAGTTTGTGATGGGTACTTGGTAGGCTTGATGTAGATCTCCCCGGCAACGGCGCCAGAAATTCTTCTTGCTACTTCTTGAGCTTGCGTTGGTTTTCCCTCGAAGAGGAAAGGGTGATGCAGCAAAGTAGATAAGTATTTCCCTCAGTTGTTGAGAACCAAGGTATCAATCCAGTAGGAGATACAAGCAAGTCCCCAATCGATGCACCTACACAAATAATCAAACACTTGCACCCAATGCGGAAAAGGGGTTGTCAATCCCTTCACGGTTACTTGCAAGGATGAGATCCGATAGAGATAGATATAAAATATTACTAAAATGATAATTAAAATAAAAGTAAATAAATAGCAGCAAAGTATTTTTGTGTTTTTTAGTTTATAGATCTGAAAATATAATATGGAAAATAGACCCGGGGGCCATAGGTTTCACTAGAGGCTTCTCTCTTGAAGGAAAATAATACGGTGGGTGAACAAATTACTGTCGAGCAATTGATAGAAAAGTGCATAGTTATGACGATATCCAAGGCAATGATTATGCATATAGGCATCACATCCGTATCAAGTAGACCGAAACGATTTTGCATCTACTACTATTACTCCACACATCGACCGACTCCTGCCTGCATCTAGAGTATTAAGTTCATGAAGAACAGAGTAACGCATTAAGTAAGATGACATGATGTAGAGGGATAAACTCAAGCAATATGATGAAAACCCCATCTTTTTATCCTTGATGGCAACAATACAAATATGTGCCTCGCTACCCCTACTTTGTCACTGGGTGAGGACACCGCAAGATTGAACCCAAAACTAAGCACTTCTCCCATTGCAAGAACTACCAATCTAGTTGGCCAAACCAAACCAATAACTCGAAGAGACTTACAAAGATATGAAATCATGCATATAAGAATTCAGAGAAGATTCAAATAATATTCATAGATAATCTGATCATAAATCCACAATTCATCGGATCTCGACAAACACACCGCAAAAGAGTATTACATCAGATAGATCTCCATGAAGATCATAGAGAACATGGTATTGAAGAACATAGAGAGAGAAGAAGCCATCTAGATACTAGCTATGGACCCGAAGGTCTGAGGTAAACTACTCACGCATCATCGGAAGGGCAATGGTGTTGATGTAGAGGCCCTCCGTGATCGAATCCCCCTCCGGCAGATCGCCGGAAAAGGCCCCAAGATGGGATCTCACGGGAACAGAGGCTCACGACGGCGGAGAAGTATTTTCGTGGCTCTCTCTGGTATTGGGGGAATATTTCTGAATTTATAGGCGAAGAGTTAGGGTTGGAGGAGCTACGGGGGGCCCACAAGCCAGGGGGGCGCCCCCCCAGGGGCATGCCCTGGTGGCTTGTGGCCCACCCGTAGGTCTTCTGGCCTCTTCTCCAAGCCTCGTGGGTTCCTTCTGGTCCAAAAAAATCAGCGTAGAATTTTATTCCGTTTGGACTCCGTTTGATATTCCTTTTCTGCAATACTCAAAAACAAGGAAAAAACAGAAACTGGCACTGGGCACTAGGTTAATAGGTTAGTCCAAAAAATAATATAAAATAGCATATTAATGCATATAAAACATCCAAAATAGATAATATAATAGCATGGAACAATCAAAAATTATAGATACGTTGGAGACGTATCAGCGGCCCCTTGGCCTCCGCCCCTAACCCTAGGGGAAACCCTAGGGCGGCTGGCCCTACATCGTTTGTCTTAGGGGGTCGGTCCATCATTGTGGTTTGGCGAAATTTTTCTACGGACCAACACAAAAAGTTTTAGGAGCCTTCCTATTCGGCGCTTTAGGCGAGCTCCCTCGCACCCACTTGCCGATGCTGGTGTGATGGTCCTTGTACACGTTCATATTGTAGAAAAAAACATTAAAAAAATCATGAATTCAAAAAATTACATGGATATTTCAAAAGTTTGTTAAATTGAAAAATTTCAAGAAATTTTAAAAAAATCATTGACTTTTTAAAAAAGATCGTTGAATTTGGGAAAAAAGTTCATCTATGTTAAAAAATGTTTTTCAATTTAGGGAAAAAGGTCATCAATTTTTATCAAAAAAGTTCATCAAACCTCTGTAAAATTCATCGATTTTACAAAAAGCTCATAAATTTGCAAAAAGTTCATCAAATTCTATAAAAATTTGAAAAATTTGAAAAAGTTCATCGTTTAAGAAAACTTCACTGATTTTTGAAAAAGTTCACAAAATTTAAGTAAAGAAAAAAAAGCAAAAAGGAAACAATAAAAAAAGTAGAAATGGGACAAGTTATCCCATGAAAGCGTTGTGGTTGGGTTGTAAATGCAGCTTATCGAGGACGAGAGATCCCTGGTTCGACTCTTCACTTATTTTATTCAGTTCAAACAATATTTCAAAATATAGATAAACGGGCCGGCCATCTTGGAGAGTTTGGGCGCCCGTTTGCAAAATGCACAATAACGGACGTCTGAAGCCTCAAATAAGTTATGCTGAAACTTCCGACCAATTTGGGAAAAGGTTATGTAACTTGTTTATTTCTATATGTTTTCTCTATTGGATTTCAATGATTTATGTTTTTATTTATTTTTACATCTTCTCCTCGTTTTGTTTTGTTTTGTTATTTTTTTCTTTTGGAAAATACAAGTTGTGACAAAATACACAAGTTGAACATTTTTTCAATGCAAAGAATTTTCTAATGCAAGTAAAACAATTTTTCAA
This sequence comes from Elymus sibiricus, assembly GCA_039707655.1. Classification (NCBI taxonomy): domain Eukaryota; kingdom Viridiplantae; phylum Streptophyta; class Magnoliopsida; order Poales; family Poaceae; genus Elymus; species Elymus sibiricus. The sequence continues at coordinate 364,572,402 of CM077663.1, read as the reverse complement.
TAAACATTGAATATTTTTAAATTTATGTTGATTCTTTTTTAGAACACAAGTTGAACATTTTTTCAATGCATGTTAAACTTTTTTCACGACATCCTGAACGTTATTTAAACATACTTTGAACATTTTAAATCAATAACATAATTGTATTTTTTTTAAATGCAAACCTCTGTTTATATGTTATAAACATATTTTTGAATGGTACATAACATTAATAAAAATTATACGAGCAAATGTTTACATTGAATGAACATTTGTGAAAAACACGTGAAGAATTTGTTCATTTTATGATTTTTTATGTTATGAACATATTTATAAAACTTATTAATTTTGTTGAACTATACGAACATTTAAGAAAAATAAGTGTACACTATTTTACCCTATCTTGATCCCTTTTCTAGCTGTCTTGGAATTTGTTTTAAACATGTAATATTATTTAAATGTCAGAGACATTTTTTCAAAAATGTGTGAACACACGTTTACATTGCATGAATGTTATTTGATGCAAGATGAACATTTCTTTTAAAAACTATGTAAATTTACTTTGATATATATCTTTAATATTTGGAAATATAAACAAAATTTGAAAAGGAGAAAAAAAGAATAAGGAAAACAAAAGAAACAAACAAACAGAGTGAACAAAAAAACGAACAAAGATGCTACTGGGCCAGCCCACTGCAACATCCCTTAAGGTGTGGTGCCCTTCGAAAACATGAGATCCCTCCCCATTTTCTCAAAAAGAAAAAATGAGATCTCTCCCCACATGCAAGAGGAAAGGGCCAGTCTGTTAGTTCTTTTGTATAATCGTTTAAAAAATGAAATATCTCTTAAATCGTGCGTGTGAATTACGAGTTATTTTCACTGTTGTATTTCTTGCACAAAACCTTCAAGATTAAATTCCATATTGATAGGTTTCATTAGACATTGTTTCTTAAAAAAAAGTGCTCCCAACTAGCACTTACATGTACTTTCAATGTGACCTAACATGTGTTCCCAACAAACACTAATTATGTGCTCCCAATGTGTGCTCCCAACCAACACTAACACGTGCTCCTACGTGAACTAACTTGTGCTCCCAAATAGCATCAATCTGTTATCGATACTCCCTACATGCTCCAACTAGTATTAACATGTTCGACCTACATAAACTAAGATGTGCTCGCAATTAACACTAACATGTACTAAAAATAGTACTAACTTATGGTCTCTATGTGCATGTGCTCCCAACTAGCGCTAACATGACCAGGACAAATGGATATATCCACGTGGAAACATTTACTCTGCAGCCAAGATGTACAAGCAATTTAGGGCATTTCCAATAGTTTGTATGTAGTCTTGTTGGTAAAATTGTCCATGTCATCAATGAACAAGGGATCATACAACTACTCTAATGGTTGCATCTATATTATCCAATAGGAGGAGAGAGAATAAATGTGATTGCTCTCTATTTAACCTTGGAGCTTGTGCAAGAGCTGTTGGTTAATCTACATACAACTTTCCTCTCTCTCCTCATTTATTTGTTGCCACATCATCATATATCATAGGTGACAAAGTTTACCAACACCTATCTTACAACTATTGAAGATGTCCTTAGAGGCAACACCAATGTTTATTATCTATGTTGATGTTGTAACCTCTAGAACTGGAAGTGTGTTGCCCTTCTGAAATTCTAGATATTCTTCTGGCTTCTCTTATATGACATAATTAACACTAGGAATCTCCTCAATGGGAAGTCTTTCTTCCTTCCACACTATTGTTGTGCCATGTGCAATGATACTCAAGAGGAAACACTACTTCACCTGTTTTGGGATTGCAATTTTTCTCAAGACCGTTGGCACAAAATTATCCCAAACAAAACATGAGGAATATCTTCCGTTGTGAAGTACAATTGGCTTTGCTTGAACCTCCCAGTAACATTGGCTTGGACATCATTATTATCATGGGCTGCTGGAGTATCTGGACTCAAAGGAATGATAAATTTTCAAAAAATGTTATTCAAAATATCAATGATTGGTGTCATTGTCTCGGAGAAGGCCTAAAGACAGCTGTGTTGTGTATGAACAAACAAAAGGCAGATCATCTGGTACCACTAAAAAAATATGAATAATTCACTAGTAGAAAACTGGTCTTTGGACCAAAGCATTAGTCCCGGTTGGCTATTGGACCGGGACTAATGCAGCCACTAGTCCCGGCTCATGAGGCTAGGCATTAGTCCCGGTTCATGAGGACCCTATAGTCCCGGTTGGTGTTACCAACCGGGACTAAAGGGGTGGTGGCAGGGTTGTGTCAGGCTGGGGCCCCCACGAGACCCTTTGGTCTCGGTTTGTAACACCAACCGGGACTAGAGATGGACCTCTAGTCCCGGTTGGTGTAACCAACCGGGACTAAATGTATCCCTATATATAGTTGGTTCTTCCAGCCCGAGCTCATCCTCTCCATTCTTTGTTCTTCCCTAGCTCGAGCTCATCCCTCCATTTTTGCCAAGATTTGTCAAGATTTGAGGCACCCCAATCCATCCAAGTGGCCACAAAGGTTAGCAACTTTGTCATTTCATCTCTTATTGCTAGATCAGCTCGTGCAATGCTTTATAAGTATAGTGATTTGTGGGTTTTAGTTTGGGTGTAATTATGTGGGAGTTTTTTTAGATTTATATGCAATTTGAGCTCAAATTAACTTCTTAGTTTGCATATGTGTAGGTGTGGTTTACTTAGTGTGCCTTCCCGTCCCCGTCCTAACCACCGTCGATCGCCCGCACCGTCCCGTCGCCGGCACCACCTTGGTGAGCCTCTTCTTGTGTTCTTATCCTTTTTATAAAAAAAATCGTATTTCTATGATTTAGATAGTTACTTGCATAATTTTCTTACTTGTATGATTGTTGTTATATATAGTGCCATGGTTATGATATCCGTGCCCGTCGGCCCTCGTCCGCTTTACGATTCGGATGTGGTATATTCTCTTTTATAACTATTTGTTGCATTTCGTGTTAATGACAATTATGCCCATCAAGTTGACATAGATATTTTTATCTAGGAGGTAGTTGAACCCAAAATTCCAACCGACCCTATTGTCGAGAAGTTAAATTTAGTTGAAAAAGAAAACGAGGATTTGAAAGGAAAATTGAAAAGAGTTGAAGAAGATAAGATGAAATTGGAGTTGTACGTTGCCGATGTCGTCGATGATCACAAGATCAAGATGGATGCAATGCGCTTGAAGATTAGAAAGATTAGAAAATATGCCATTAATAAAGAGGCTTGGTATCATTATGCTGTTGGATCAATTGTTACCTTAGTTGCGATTTTGATTGCATTTGTTGTTGCATTTAAATGTTTTAGCTAGATAGTTGTATGTTGTTTTATGAGAATAAGTGTGTATGAACTTTATGTATGAACTTGTATTAATTTGGTCTTTTCGGTGTTGTGTAATGAAGATGAACCGACAATGTATGTACGATGACCGACACTCTCCCCAGTTCATTAATGGCGTGCATAGTTTTCTGCGTGCGGCTGAGGCAAACAAGCGGGATGGTTTTATGTGTTGTCCATGTGGTGTGTGTAAGAATTATAAGACTTACTCTAGCGCAAAACAAATTCACGTCCACCTTTTTACGTCCGGTTTCATGTCTGGCTATAATTGTTGGACCAAGCACGGAGAAAGAGGGGTTCTAATGGAAGAGAATGAAGAAGAAGAGGATGATGACAACTATACTGGGTTTCCTGAATATGATGGTACTACAATGGGGGAAGAGAATGAAGAAGAAGAAGCTGAGGCATCAGATGAGCCCGCTGATGATCTTGGTCGGGCCATTGCTGATGCAAAGAGAAACTGCGAAAGTGAAAAGGAGAAGTTGAAGTTTCAGCGCATGTTAGAGGATCACAATAAAGGGTTGTACCCAAATTGCGAAGATGACAACACAAAGCTCAGTACCACACTGGAATTTCTGCAATGGAAGGCAGAGAATGGTCTATCTGACAAGGGATTTGAAAAGTTGCTGAAAATAATGAAGAAGAAGCTTCCAAAGGACAACAAATTGCCTGACAGTACATACGAAGCAAAGAAGGTTGTCTGCCCTCTCGGATTAGAGGTGCAGAAGATACATGCATGCCCTAATGACTGCATCCTCTACCGCGGTGAGGAGTACGAGAATTTGAATGCATGCCCGGTATGCGGTGCATTGCGATATAAGATCAGTCGCGATGACCCTGGTGATGATGTTGAGGGCGAGCGCCCGAGGAAGAGCATTCCTGCCAGGTGATGTGGTATGCTCCTATAATACCACGGTTGAAACGTTTGTTCCAAAACAAAGAGCATGCCAAGTCGTTGCGATGGCACAAAGAAGACCGTAAGAAAGACGGGAAGTTGAGAGTACCCGCTGATGGGTCGCAGTGGAGAAAAATCGAGAGAAAGTGGCCAGACTTTGCAGATGACCCAAGGAACGTATGGTTTGGTTTAAGTGCAGATGGTATTAATCCTTTTGGGGAGCAGAGCAGCAAGCATAGCACATGGCCCGTGACTCTATGTATCTATAACCTTCCTCCTTGGTTGTGCATGAAGCGGAAGTTCATTATGATGCCAGTGCTCATCCAAGGCCCTAAGCAACCCGGCAACGACATTGATGTGTACCTAAGGCCATTAGTTGATGAACTTTTACAGCTGTGGAATAAAGAAGGCGTACGTGTCTGGGATGAGCACAAACAGCAGGAATTTGACCTACGAGCGTTGCTGTTTGTAACCATCAATGATTGGCCTGCTCTTAGTAACCTTTCAGGACAGACAAACAAGGGATACCATGCATGCACGCATTGTTTAGATGAGACTCAAAGTATATATTTGGACAAATGCAAGAAGAATGTGTACATGGGACATCGTCGATTTATTCGGACCAAGCATGCCTTAAGAAAGAAAGGCAAGCATTTCAAAGGTGAGGCAGATCACCGAAAGAAGCCCGTTCTCCGTACTGGTGATGATATACTTGATATGGTCAAGGATTTACAAGTAATCTTTGGAAAGGGTCTTGGCGGACAATCTGTTCTGATTAACGCTGACGGACACACCCCCATGTGGAAGAAGAAATCTATATTTTGGGAGCTAGAATATTGGAAAGTCCTAGAGGTCCGCTCTGCAATCGACGTGATGCACATCACGAAGAATCTTTGCGTGAACCTACTAGGCTTCCTGGGAGTGTATGGGAAGACAAAAGATACACCGGAGGCACGACAGGACCAGCAACGTATGAACGCAAAAGACGGCATGCATCCAAAGCAGTATGAAGGTGCTGCCAGCTACGCTCTTACCAAAGCAGAGAAGGAATTTTTTTTGAATGCCTGCTCAGTATGAAGGTCCCGTCTGGCTTCTCGTCGAATATAAAAGGAATAATAAATATGGTAGAGAAAAAATTCCAAAACCTAAAGTCTCATGACTGCCATGTGATCAAGACGCAATTGCTTCCGGTTGCGTTGAGGGGGCTTCTACCAGAAAATGTTCAATTAGTCATTGTGAAGCTATGTTCATTCCTCAATGCAATTTGTCAGAAGGTAATCGATCCAGAAATCCTACCAAGCTTTCAGAATGATTTGGTCCAATGTCTTGTCAGTTTCGAGTTGGTGTTCCCACCATCCTTCTTCAATATTATGACGCACGTCCTAGTTCACCTAGTCGAAGAGATTGCCATTCTGGGTCCTGTATTTCTACACAATATGTCCCCCTTTGAAAGGTTCATGGGAGTCTTAAAGAAATATGTTCGTAACCGTGCTAGGCCAGAAGGAAGCATCTCCAAGGGCCGTGAAACAGAGGAGGTTATTGAGTTTTGTGTTGACTTTATTCCTGACCTTAAGTCAATTGGTGTTCCTCAATCGCGGCATGTGGGGAGACTGCGTGGAAAAGGCACGCTTGGACCAAAATCAATAATATGTAGGAACGGGCATTCTTGGGCGCAAGCACACTACACAGTTCTACAAAATTCTACCTTGGTGACCCCGTATATCGAGAAACACATGGATATTATACGCTCCAAGAACCCAGAGCAGTCTGACCCCTGGATTAAACGTACACACATTGAGGTTTTCGGCGGTTGGTTGCAAACACATCTCATGAATGACGACATTGTTGAAGATGAGCTGTACTTGTTGGCCAAGAGACCATCTTCGACTATATTGACTTTCCAAGGATACGAGATAAATGAGAATACATTTTACACGATCGCCCAAGATAAAAAGAGCACCAACCAAAACAGTGGTGTCCGCTTTGACGATGCAGCAAACACCAATAGGGAAAAGGACACATATTATGGTTACATAGAGGAGATATGGGAACTTGACTATGGAAGTGATTTGAAGGTCCCTTTGTTCCGGTGCAAATGGGTCAATCTGACTGGAGGAGGGGTAATGGTAGACCAGCAGTACGGAATGACAACAGTGGATCTCAACAATCTTGGGTACACAGAGGAACCATTCGTCCTAGCCAATGATGTGGCGCAGGTTTTCTATGTGAAGGACATGTCTACCAAACCAAGAAAAAGAAAAGATAAGAAAGCGGATACATCATACGATGAGCCAAAGCGCCACATAGTTCTTTCAAGGAAAAGAAACATCGTGGGAGTGGAGGACAAGACAGACATGTCAACAGATTATGAAAAGTTTGATGAAATTCCTCCCTTCACAGTGAAGACTGACCCAAGCATCCTGTTAAATGATGAAGATTGTCCATGGTTACGGCGCAATAAGCAAGGGACACACGAGAAGAAAAAGTTTTATACCCCAAGATCCCACTCTGGGATGTGATTGGCTTCACCGTCATCACTTTTCTTCTATAGCGAGTAGCCAAGATGGTCCAGTTTGTACACGAAGTGTATCCAGTTTTTGTTGTATCCCTCTCAAATTTTTAACACATGCTCTGTGGGTGAAATGATGATACCATGCCAAGTTTCAACATTTCCAGAGTTCATTTGTAGTGTTTTTTAATTTCATGGTTGTTTAGCTTAAAAAATCATTAAATGCATGAAAAATAGCAAATGAAGTTAGAAAGGGTTGAAATTTGAAGATGTGGCTTAGAATGGTGCATATTGAATGCACAAAAAGTCAGGAGTTGAAATAAGTTAAAAAAATAAAATGCCTTTGTAACACATGAGTTTTCGTCCGAAACCCTCATACTTTGAAGGAGATGGTCCAATTTGTACACGAAGCGCATCCAGTTTTTGCTGTAACCCTCTCAACTTTTTAGCACATCCTATGTGGGTGAAATGATGATACCATGCCAAGTTTTTACCTTTTTAGAGTTCATTTGTAGTGCTTTTTAATTTCAGGGTCATTTAGCTCAATTTTTTTTATTAAATGCATGAAAAATAGCAAATGAAGTTACAAAGGGTTGAAATTTGAAGATGTGGCTTAGAATGGTGCATATTGAATGCACAAAAAGTTTGGAGTTCATTTGGGTGATTTTGATTAAAACAAATGAAGGTATAAAACTAAAAGAGTTAAACATAATCTGGTTTTGATTAAAACACCTATTTAAATTATTCTAAAAATTCCCAAATTTAACATAATGATAAAAACACTAATATTAAACAACAGGAAAAACAATCACTCAAAAATCTATTTTTAAACTAAACTTATTCACAAACTAGTGATTCACACAAATTTCAAAAGAATTCAAATTTAAACTATTTAAATTTGAAAACTACTGGCACTAACAGAAAGTTTGTAATTGTTTTGACCTAAAGCAAAAAGATTCATTAAAAAATATAAATATTCTAACAGTTATTCCAAATCTAAAAACAGAAATTAGAAAAACAAAACAAAACCAAAAAGAGAAAATACACCTTTAGTCCCGGTTGGTCCTACCAACCGGGACTAAAGGTCCCTTCCCGCGCGGAATTTGGGCCGCCGAAAAGATGGGCCCTTAGTCCCGGTTGGTCGCAACAACTGGGACTAAAGGTAGGACCTTTAGTCCCGGTTGGTGCTACCAACCGGGACTAAAGAGTCCCTCTATATATACAGGACTTTGCCGTTTCTTCCCCAACCTCTCCCATTCTGTCCCCCGACGCCGCCAGGCTGCCGGAGCTCCCCGCGCGCCTCCTCGTCCTCATTGACGTCGTCGCCGCCCCCGACGCCGGACGCCGCCCGTGCCTCCTCGTCCTCGTCGACGTCGTCACCGCCCCCGCCGCCGGACGCCGCCCGTGCCTCCTCGTCCTCGTCGACGTCGTCGCCGCCCCCGATGCCGGACGCCACCCGCACCTCCTCCCCCGAGCCCCGTCGCGCCGGTGAGCTCCTGCCGCCTGCTCCGATCCCCCTCCTCCGCGACCACCGCGGCCACGTGCGCCGGTGCCGGCGCGCCGGCGCACGTGGCCGCAATTTTAGTTGTTTTAGTTAAATTTGTTATTAATTTGTTGTTTTAGTTTAGTTGTTTTAATTTTTTTAGTTTAGTTGTTTTAGTTTAGTTTAATTTAGTTGTTTTAGTTTTTTTAGTTTAGTTGTTTTAGTTTTTTTAGTTTAGTTGTTTTAGTTTAGTTTAGTTTAGTTGTTTTAGTTTTTTTAGTTTAGTTGTTTTTTTAGTCTCGAGTCTCGAGTCATCGAACCACGAGTCCCGAGTTGACGAACCCCGAGTCCCCGACGATCGCCGGTGAGGAGTCCCCGACGATCGCCGGTGAGGAGTCCCCGAGGATCGCTGGTGAGGAGTTCACCGGCGATCGTCGGTGAGGAGTCCCCGACGATCGTCGGTGAGGAGTCCCCGACGATCGCTTAAATAGAAAATGTGTCATTGTTGTTAAATATGTTATTATTGTCATAGTTGTTAAATGCAATCATCTTTATTAAAGTTTATTAAATAGTAGGAATTTAAATAGTTGTAGAATTTGTTCTTGACGTCGACGATGACTGGCCTGCATCCTCGTCGTCGACTCGGCGCCGTCGACCACCTGCTTGAGAGGCGTCATGTCCGGGACTGGGCTCCGCCGGGCTGGCACTGGGAGGTGCTGCCTTCCGGGGCGTGGAGCTTGGTGAGGAATCAGGGTCCCGTCGTCGACCCGGAGGTTCGTTGGTGGCGGTCGCGTGGACCACTGTCGGTGCAGAGGGAGCCGGCCCCCGCGGAGGTGGTACGTCGCCGTGTCAGGGAGGAGGACGAGCACGTCCGACGCTACATGGCTGCGTTGGACGCCAGGTTCTCCAATACCTGGCAGGTTCTTCAGGGATCTCACCCGAGCTATGATCCTGTCATAGTTCCTTATCTTTGGGTGTCCACCGCCTGCGCCGCGAGACGTCAACTAGATCTGTATTAGTGATATTATATTCGAGATGTATTAGTGATAATATTCGATGATGTATTAGTTATATTATATAATAATATTCGAGATGTATTAGTGATACTATTCGATGATGTATTAGTGATATTATATGATCATATTGTTGCATTGCCTTGTATTGATTTGCATATCTCCGGTTTTGCTTATTGAATGCATTCTAATTGTTTTATATTTGTTCCGGATTAGTTAAGCTATGGACGGTAGAGACAGAGACCGTGATCAAGATAATGCCATGTACGACTTGATACGCTCTGGAAACGAAGAGAATGAAGAAGTAGATGATGGCTCACAATACCTTAACCCATCCGGTGAGGGAATTGAGGAAGAACAACCAAGAGACGAAGGGGAACCAACTGACAATGATGGCGAAGAAATTTTTCTCCATCATCAGAAGTCCGGCAAGGTATTAATTTGCCCTCTGGTGATCATCAGAAGTATTGATTGATTTGTATATATTGACGAATCTTTCTTCTTTTAGCCCTCCGGATCGAGCAAATCTTCTACAAGGGTTAAACATGGCCCGACAAAACCGTTGAAACAAGGCATAAAGTACACCATCGATCAAATCAGAGCAGATGGCGAACCGATTGCTCCTAAAATTAATGCAGACAAATTTATACGTCAATGCGGAGTTATCGTTAGGGACCAAATCCCGATCTGGGTTCAAGAATGGAATCAGCCAAAAGATTGCAGAGTTCCTTTTGTCAGCCAAAGAGCAAAAGATCTGCTTTGGGAAGAGCTCATGAAACATTTCACCCTACCAGAGGGTCTCACAGATATCCAATGGGAGAAAGTCAAGAAGTGTGCTCTTAAGAAGATGGCCACACAATTCCAGACTTGGAAGAAAAGATTATGTACCAATTACGTGAAAGGAGGAAAGAAGACTCCAGAATTCAAAGGAGAATATACGAAGTTAAAAGATGACTGGGACAGATTTGTGCAGTTCAAGGAATCAGAAGCAGCTAAGGAACGGTCGAGAGTAAACAAGATAAATGCCGAGAAAAAAACGTGGCACCATCATCTGGGGCCAGGTGGCTACAAGTATGGGTTGCCTTTGTGGGAAGAATCCGAGAGAAACATGAAGGCTGCAGGGGTCACTCCAGAAACAGGGAATTGGCCCGACAGGTGCAGGACTTGATTTTATGCACATGGGGGAAAGTTGGACCCAAAGACAGGGAAGGTTCTTGAACAAGCAAGTCTTAAAGAAGCCACGGACGAGTTACTTAAAGCAATAGCAGATGCTCGAATGGGTCTGTACCAACCCGAGAGAGAGAACGACGAGCTTACACGCGCCCTCAAGAATCCTGAACACCCAGGACGAACACGAGGCAAAGGCCTTGTTCCATGGCTTCTGGGGTTTGCGGATTGGAACGACTGTTACAGAAGCCGTGAGAGAAAGAAGAAGCATGAAGTAGATCGGATTCAAATGGTAGAAGCAAAGAACGCGGACTTGGAATGCAAATACATGCTGCAGTAGGAGCAAATCAACAAACTTAGCCAGCAAGGCGCGTCTCAGCAGCAGGAGCATCCAGATGCAGCATTGGATGGTACCATTCCATCATCTATGCCGAAAAGCAGCGTGGGTTCCACGGGGGTCCCGGCCGATGATGCACTGCTGGCTCGCTACCCCGTGGATGATATCCTAGAGTCGACAGTTTGTGAGCTACACGTGAAACTGAAGAACATATCCATGAAGGTGGCAGACGGCTTTGCTTTACCGAGTGGACCTGAAGCAACCTTCCACGGCAATCCGATTCCACCTGGCTATGCTCGTGTCGGGGTGGATGAAGTTGTGTCGGCATATGAATCACTAGATCTTGACTACCTTGGAGGTGAAGGGGAGCGGACACTAGGAGAAGCCATTCGTTGTCTCATTTTATGGAAAAAGGAATGCATCGTGTTTCCAAACTCGGTGCCAAGGCCACCGACTCCTCCTCCAAGTCCGCCGCGTCAGCAGACTCCAACCCACCTCGAGACGGAGCGCAGGGCGAGTCCTCCAAGTCCACCGCGTCAACAGACTCCAACCCACCTCGAGACGGAGCGCAGGGCGAGTCCGCCATATCGATCTCCGCCACGTCAGCATAGTCCATCCCACCCCGACACGGAGCGCAGGGCGAGTCCGCGATATCGATATCCGCCATCTCCAAAGCGGAAGAGAGCACAAAAGAAGAAACCTGAGCCTCCTGTCAAAAAGAAGTTAGCTTACGAGATGACTGAAGAGGAACTCAAAGAACAAACGGCTAAGGAATTGCAGGCCCATTTTGGACCGAAACCGCCCCCGCCGCCAAAGGAGAAAATACCTGAGGAAGTCGTACAACACTTTTTGAATGCAGCTAAACCGGCGGAGAAAAGGCTGCTATCAGACTATGAACGCTCTATTAGCAAGTCCTATCATAAACAAAAAAAACTGAAGTCGAGCGGTAGTAGTAAATGCGGGAAAACTGTTCCCCAGCTCGGAGAACAGGCAGTGCAATCGATCGTCCCGCTCAAGGTGAGTACCGATAAGGTGGTAATAACCGACGCTGATAGAGAGAATGCTAGACAGCTCGGTATCACTGTTGAACAACTCCTAGAGATCGAGGAATTCCCACCGACGGATCCGAAGGAACTAGAATGGGCATATGTCCCCGGGAACCCTCTCGTGAGTCCTGAAGATGAGAAGCTTCTATCAATGCAAATGTACAGCTTGCATGAGTGGTACATGAGAGAAGTAAAGAGCGGGCGAGAGAGCCTCATGGTGAAAGTCAAGCGAGAGCATTACATCCATGAAAATGATTTGTGGATTGAAAATGAAGAATTCTTTCAGTTATTCAATCAAAAAGCACTCGACAAATCTATCGTCAGTTGCTACTGTCTGTAAGTGATTTCTTTCTTTAATTTGATTAAGTCTCTAGCTCAGCTCGTTCATTGCGTGTAATTATCCTCACTATATTCTTTTGTTTGGTATTGTGCAGAATGAAGATTTTTGAATTGGAAAGAGATGGAGTCTATGGCATTGGGTTCATTGACCCAAATACCGTTAATGAAAAGGTGTTAACTACTTACCCTAAAGACACGGAGAAAATGTTGCTAAGGTTTTTGAAGGCCCTAAATACCAAACCAGAAATACTTTTACCTTACAACTTCAAGTGAGTGTTACTTTTACCTTACTTTTACCTTATATATATATATACTCGATGTTAAGTGTAGTTGATGAGTTATGCATGCCCGCTTATACAAATCGTGTCCGCAGCTACCACTGGATCCTGCTAATCATTAGAATTGACGATGAAACTGTTGAAGTACTAGACTCACTAAGTAAAGACCCTGGAGAATACAGAAACCTGCATTCGATGCTAGACAGGTAATTTCAATCATTTACGCACTATGTCGACCTCTTTAGTTCGTTTCCTGATATCAAGTAATTAGTAACTCCTTTATTCATTTTCTTTGCCGGGCAGGGTTTGGAAAAAGAGGTGAATGGAAAGAGGAGCTGAATGGCGAAGGTCCAAGGTATTTAAGTAGTACTAGCTACGTCCGCGCATCTCTTTAAGTATAGTTTCAATACCATTATCATGCTTGATTATTATCTGATTGAATTATATTCTCGTAAAGTGCATGAGGCAGGAACAAGGGACTAGTTTATGTGCATATTACGTTTGCGAGAACATTCGCATGATGACCGAAAAGATCAGAACTACAAGAGATCTTTGGGTACGTAAACACCATTCACATTTTTTTATCATGATGTAATATATATAGAGACAACTAACATGTTTATATTGATCTCCTTCTTTAAAGATGCACGAGATGCGGGTTAAGCTCCTACCAAAGGACCGCATACGAGCAATTCAAGAGGAAATTGATGGTTTTTTGCTTGAGCAAGTCATATCTCCCGACGGAGAATACCATTACACCTAATGCCTGCATGTAATGATTTGCAAATTGTAGGAGAAATTGTATATACCAAATTGTACATATGTGTATGCATGGTCGTACGAAAAATTATATGTATATGATTGGTTCTACGAGATATTCTATTATATATGCATAACGTGTACAGTACGTAGCAGCGTAAAATATGTTTGAAATGAAAAAGAATTAAATCGAATACACAAAATGAAAAGGAAAAATAAACAATAAAACCTAAACCCATAAACCCCAAAGCCCCTAAATCTTTAGTCCCGATTGGTGTACCAACCGGGACTAAAGGTCCCCATCCCCTGGCGCCCGCTGCCGACCACGTGGCAGGGGTTTAGTCCCGGTTCGTAGCCAACCGGGACTAAAGACTTGGACCCTTTAGTCCCTATACATTAGTCCCGGTTGGGGAACCGGGACTAAAGGCCCTTCCCAATCGGGACTAATGGCCTGTTTTCTACTAGTGATTGGTTCAAGTCAACCTAAGCATCTAGTCCCGATCAACCTCTTCATAAAAGATATTGGATAATTCTCTCCTTTGGTCTTTTGTTCCCCCCTCTATACATATTTGTAACCATTTTTATTATATATGTGAACTACCGTAGAACAATTTTTTCTACGGCTTCAAGAAAAAAAACATGTGCTCCAACGTGAACTAATATGTATTCCCCTGCGACATCAGTGCTCCCCTAAAAAAGCAAGAAAACCGAGAGAAAGCCAAGGAAAAAATTCATAGAACGGGAAAAACCCGAGAAAAACAAAACAATACAAAACCAAAAACAAGATCCTGTGCGGGGTACATTCAACGCACGACATGTAATGACAGGATCTACGCACCACAAGAAACGCTCGCCATGCCCTTAAGAAACGCCTCCCCGGGAGGAGCACTCTTCAACTAGTTTCTCCCGGCGTCATTCTGTCCCGCTAAAAGAGAGACATAGATGTGCGGGTCCCTAGATGTGCCCTGCATCGACTCCTTTTGATTTCTTTAGTTGGACCACAAATTAATGAATGCCCACTACTCAACGAGCGACGTCTTGTTTTTAGGAAAACTAGAAGATACCCAGCGGGTTGCAGCAGAAACTTTGAGCAAAAAAATTGGAAGAGAAAATAAAAAATTGTATTATATGACGTGATAGCAAATAATGTACTAAAGTGCAAGCGCTATGTATGCATTATCAGTGCATCAAATGGTTTTTGGCAATTGAGAATAAATTCTCAAGTCGTCTGAAAAAACCCGTGACGAAAAACAATCAATCTTTCATGTCCATACTTCAGGTTAGACAGCTTCAATTTCATAACATCATCTTGACTATTTAGATCTCCACGGAAGATGTTCCAATCTAGAACACATTTACATATTTATTCACATTATATAACAATAAAATGAGCACGTTACATGTGTGATATTCTGTACATTAAATGGTCTTCCTGAAATGCAGTCAGTAGCTTGCAAACTCGAACCCTCCTGTGATCAAAATTTCTTAGTGTATTGAGTTCTCCTCCTCCAGTTTTGTCTATATGCTGCAAGAAATATTAGATGGATGCAGTTTTGTCTAAGCATTTGGAAAATAGAATTGACACCTAAAACCAAAACTTCATTTGTTTACTTATGCCATCTTATTTTTTATTTATTGCTGCTCCTTGTACACATAACACTACTACCGCTGGTGACTATCAGTTAAAAGAGACATGTTTATAAATCTGTTTGAATAATTGCATGGTCCGGTTGCTGGAATGGGATAGAGGGAATTAATGTGCCGATCATTACAGAAATATAATTGGATAGCCCATGTAAAGAAAGCGACATCTAGCTGACTAATTTTAAAATACTAAAAAAAGAGACATCCGTACCTTCTCAAGACTTCCAAATTTTGAAGATAGAAGACATTCTGTCACCCATCATCAGCCAATGTAGCAAGCTTGAACCATCAGGTTAATTTTTTTATTGATTGTTAGACATCAGTTTATAAATTCATCAAAACATACAAATGGAAGTACATTCATGTCTGGCTGGTGCCCCTGTCGAAGTGCCACCCATGTGTAGCGAGCAGGGAATAACAAAAATAAATTTCAGTATTAGAAAATTCACCAGAGAAAAAACACTTATTGTGGGTGGGCAGGCACATCATTGATGACCTGCAAGTGGTGTGTGGTTTCACCGACAGGTGCAGTCCGTTAGCTCAGACACGAAGACATGTCGCCATAATTCAAATCAACTCTGATTATGTACTCATGGAAACAAATACGAGTCAGGATAATAGAACACACATGATTCTGCAGTGTAAATAAATGGGGAATGCAGAGCATACCACTAAGTGATGAAACTCCAAGCAGTAATCTGTGAAACGATACTTCGAATAGTTAAATTCAGTAAAGCAACCAGAAAAGGTATCGCTAAATATGCAACCTACCATCTATCCAGCTTGGTGGAGATATGGCCATCCATCTTTCTTATTTTAACTCAAAGACCCCAAAGACTTTTGAGTAGGAAGTTACAACATAGTATTGTTGCAATGAAACTGTACAAAGGTTCACATGGTCATACCTTTGGCATATACAGAGAGACACATAGGTAGTGGCTAATTATTCAACACTATTTTTTCTTCTTCTAATTTTCTGCAGTGGCATGCTGAAAAAGAGATATTCAATTAACAAAATTTGGTTAATCATGAAGAAAAAGAATACACAGATAATAAAGCACACGATAAAATATACAGCACATTATGCTTGCTATTGTTGTTTAAAATAAATCAACCAGAACAATATTGTCTTTTGATGAAATCTCCAAACAACAATGGCCTAAATGGAGCAAGAGCTTTTAGACAGTCTAAGTTACACATGGTAACAATGTAGCTCGTCGTACAATCATTACCGATGGAAACACTTGCATACTCCCCTCTACTTTGCTTGGCCTTCTTTGCGCTTCAGTTCCGCTTTTCCAGCACAACTTCGACCCTGAATTCATTTAATTCAATAACCATTTTACATTAGCATCATGAACACGTTTCTTACACATAGCTAGTGATTGGTGAGCAAAAGACCAGTCAGTATCGTGACTTACTCTTGCTTGGACATCACTTTCTTCTTCTGCCAAATGCACTTATTTGTTTGCCGAGCGAATCGGGATCATCACAGCTAGACTCACCCTTCCCATGTAAATCGACGTCATACTCAGAAAATCTGTTGCCCGTTGCTCTTCATGGACCAACTCAGGTAGTCAGAATCAATGCATGAGCTGGTTTGGTTAGGCCCCACTTTAATCACCTAAATATTTGACAAAACCATATAAGATGCGTCTCTAGATAACAAAAGGGTAGAAGATTCTGTTGTTTCACAATGAAAATCCAGAATCCATTTTATATCTGAACTGAAACCAATCTAGTCTCGGGCCAAACGCACAACTCTTTCTGCGGGTCAATGAACAATGTCTTAAAGAGCAAACATCCATGGAATGTCAAACACGAGCGTGTAAATGTATACATCATACGAACTGGAGAATGCATTCTGCCCAAACACAACCAAAATATTTCGAGTTTATCTAAAAAAATCAAATTTGACAAAAATAAGATAATTACACGGTTCCAGTAGACAATAATTAGATACGGAGTACAATCTTAACCATGGACAATGGTTGAACACAATATTCTCTAAACCGGTAAATAATCTAGTAAATGCAATTTTTCAAACAAATGATAGAAAGAGTCCCTCCCTGGCGGCCACACAATCAGTTGCTAGTTGCTAGGTTCCACGTGATGAACAACCGAGGTAGGGGATAGAGATTAGAGATGGAGTTATGGAGGAGGCGCTCGTGGGCAGAGGAAAGGGCAACGGTTTCTATCGGAAATTGAAACTATGGGATGCTAGGTGGGGGAGGGGAGGCGAGGAGACATCGGTGAAGAAGGCGACGGAGCCGTATCGTGGTGGGTTCGAGGAAGAGGAGCTAGGCTTCGGTTGGTTTTTTTCTTTTTAGCACCCTCCGGCCGGTCGTTCTTCTGGTGGAGAGCGCTTGGAAAAGATAGCAGCTGGTTAGAGAAGGTCCACGACAGATGTGTTGTTTGGAACTTAAACGCTGATGTGGCATGCATGATGACATGGAGTGTGTGCATGTTAAGAAAATACTTGTAATGGGGATCAACTATTTAGATATTTTAGATGAGCACCTATCCATTGCCTGTAGTGGGAGATAGAATACAAATTGCCCACTAAGAGCATCTACAACAGGGTTACCTAGCTACTCTCCCACATTTGTCCGGGTGGACAGCTTGGACGTTGTCCGGGCCAAAAAATTGCACCCAACCAAACCACTCCTACATGACCCAAATGTCCCGGTTGTCCGACACCCCTCAAACCATCCCATATGTTAGGCGAATATTAGGAGGCTCGGACATGAATGTACGCAGCCGTCACGTCGGACTAGCCCATACTGGCCCACCTCGACCAAATCTCTTCCCCATTAGGACCAAATCCCAGCCTCACTCGACCGCTCAGTTTCCACACCCCGCTTTGCTCCCATCCCATCCCGTTTGGCCCCCTCCCTACCCCACCATGGCCTCCTTCGGCAGCAGGTCTGACAAAGCCAACCCTATTGACCGGGACTTGCTTGCCGCCATGGCGGATTCGAGCTCCACACTGGGCGACGAGGAGCGCATTGCCCTTCGTCGACTGCAGATGGACAAGGGAGGGAGATCGAGCCCCGCGGCCTCTACAGTGGCCCGAAGGGGCATCTCCAGCTTAAGGGGGCCTGTTGTGATCCATACCCTTCCCGGTGAAGCGGCAGGGGGAGCAATGTCTCCGGATACCACCATCCCGCGCCCCTCCCGGGCGGCATTGGGTGCTCGTGCGTGCACCGCCTAGCCCGCGTCCGAGACTACTCCAGTCGGAGGCGCGGGCTGCCCGCCTCGTAAGGCAGAGGATGGCACATGCCTGATCTAACCGATCCGGTCGTGAATCGTGCAGATCCGTACCCGAGCCACTTCGGCCCATAGCCTTAGATGATGACCTCCTCCACGACGTCATCCATTGATCCTTGATGACGACCTCCTCCACGACATCATCCACCAATCCTTGACCTCAGCGGAGACGGACGCCCACCGCCACAACCACAATAATGCCAAGGCATTGCGGCTAAGCATCATGGAGTCCAAGAGGCCAACGTGGCAAAGGCTCAATGCCTTGCCTAGCCAAGGAGCAGGCTTGCGCCGCCCGATGCTTGGCCGGCCTCCCTTCGTCCTCCTCCACCACCGGTGGCACCACTACCGATGACGACAGCATGCCTCCAGCCGATGATGCCTATATAATTGAGAAGTACTGCCGCTAGTCCAAAGACTCAAGGGGAAAGGCCCGAAGAAGAAGTGACGAAGTCCGACCAACGTGCCCCCTATCTATCTTTTTTGTCGTTTATTAGTTGTAGCTTGTAGAGGACCTGGACCTGGTATTGCAAGCTAGTATATCCGATCTGTGCAGAGCGATCTAAAATCCGAACCGACCCCCGCGTTGTCCTCCCTGGGCAACTTGGGGGAGCCAACCCTAGCGCCGCTAGTCCCCCCACCAGCGCCCTTCCCCACCTCGCTATCGTCGCTGGCAGGCGGGTGATACGTCTCCAACGTATCTATAATTTTTGATTGTTCCATGCTATATTATTATCATTCTAGGATACTTTTGAGTATTTATGTACCAACTTATATTATTTTTAAGCACTAACCTATTGACCCGGTGCCTAGTGCCAGTTTCTGTTTTCTGCGTGTTTTTGTTTTTTCAGGTTTACAATACCAAACGAAGTCCAATTGCTCTGAAACTTTTTTATGATTTTTTCTTGACCAAAAAAAGACCTGGAAGCTTTGGGAGAAGACCGGAAACCGCACGAGGGAGGCACAAGCCAAAAGGGCGCGGCCAGGGGTGCTCGGCGCGCCCTGATGGCTTGTCCCTCCCTGATGGGTCTTTCGACCCCGTTCTCGGGCCTATAAATTCTCATATATTCCAAAAACACTAGAGGGCATCCCGAAACACTTTTCCCGCCGTTGCAAGTCTCTGTTGCATTGCGATCTCAAACGGAGGCCTTTTCCGGTGCCCTGCCGGAGGGGGGGACCGATCACGGAGGGCCTCTACATCATCCTTGCTGCTCCCATGGTGATGTGTGAGTAGTTCACCACAGACCTACGGGTTCGTAGTTAGTACCTAGATAGCTATCTCCCTCTCTCTCTCTCACTTGATCTTCAATACAATGATCATCGTATCTTCGCTTTGATCTATCCAATGTAATTCTTTTGTGCGGTGCGTTTGTTGAGATCCGATGAATTGTGGGTTTATGTTCAAATTATTCATGATAAATATTTGAGTCTTCTCTGAATTCTAAATATGATTCTTATTGCATGATTATTATAGATTCGTGAATCTCTCTGATCTATTGATTTTCTTTGGCCAAGTAGATTGATCTTTCTTCAAAGAAAGGGGTGCGTTGTAGTGGGTTTAACCTGACGGGTTTCTATATCCTAGTGACAGAAGGGGACAAGATACGTCTTTGTGGTGCTGCCACTAAGGGTAAAACGATGGGTTTATTCATATTAATTGAGTTTACTTTGTCTACATCATGTCAATGTTCTCCAAGCATTACTCTGTTTTACTTAATACTCTAGATGCATGCTGGATAGCAGTCAATGGATGGAGTAATAGTAATAGGTGCAGGCAAGAGTCGGCCTATTTGCTTATGGATGTGATGCCATCATTGTCGTGAATATGAACATAATTATTCGCTTTTCTATCAATCGCCCAACAGTAATTTGTTTACCCACCGTATGCTTCCTACGTGAGAGATGCCACTAGGGAACACTATGGCCCCCGGATCTATTCACTTATAAATTTACAAAAGCTTCCAATACCTTGCTTTCATTTATTATATTTTATTTTATTTTGCAATTTACAACTATCTACTATTATCTACGTGCCTCACTTGCTTGCAAATAACGAGTCCAAGGAGATTGACAACTCTCTTGCCCACGTTGGGTGGGAGTGTTTGTTTCTTTGTGTGCAGTCACTGAAGACGGTGGTTGCGTGTTACTCCTATTGGTTCGATAAATCTTGGTTCTTAACTAGGGGAAATACTTGTCCGTTTTGTGCTGTAATAACCCGTTCTTCTTCACGGAAAACCCAACGCAGATCACAAACATCAACGAGGTGTCCCTCCACCTCCTCT
Source organism: Elymus sibiricus (assembly GCA_039707655.1). Taxonomy (NCBI): domain Eukaryota; kingdom Viridiplantae; phylum Streptophyta; class Magnoliopsida; order Poales; family Poaceae; genus Elymus; species Elymus sibiricus. The sequence goes on along the minus strand of CM077663.1, from coordinate 364,552,024 downwards.
CCCTCCCGCCTCTCCCTAGCCCGCTCATGCTGTGCATAGTCAGCGCGAAGCCCTAGATATGGCCGCATCACGATGCACCTTCCTGGCCTCTCCTAGAGCGAGCTAGTGTCGTACGACGGGCGGGGCCCTTCGTCTTCATGCCCAGCCGTATGTGGCGTTGGGGGGATGGCGTTGCCTGCTCCAGATCTAAGCCGTGGGGGTCTACCCGTAGGGGTACATGTTGGCTTGGTCACGGTCTCTATTCTCTGCCGCTGTTGACCACAGGTTAGGGCTGGGGGCCCCTGCCTGTCCTAGCTCACAGTCCGCGGACCTGCGTCAAACAAGGCCTTTTATCTGATGGTTGACCCCGTTGCTCCTAAATTTGGGCAACGGTGCTGGTAGTCCACCGTCGACGTTGGTTGGGTTCTTCCTGCAGGTATGTGTATTAAGGCTGGGTGTACCAGCGCAACACTATCACGGTAGTTGGGTCGGCTGGCTGCATGCTTGTGGCTCGTCTTTTCGAAGGAGATGGGTGAGGTCGGTCCTATCGTTCCCAGAGCGGCGGCTCCGGACGGCTGGCGTGGCGGCATCCTTGTGGTGGGTGTCGTTGTGCAGTGTTGGTGTGGTTTCATGGCCACGTGGGCGGCACGATGGCCCACTCGAGCGGCGCTATATGGTTTGGGTCTAGTCTTCGCACCACCTCGGACAGATCTATGCGTTGCTCGCTTCACCATCTGGCTACCTCGCCTCTCCGATGCCCCTTGGCCGCCGGCGAGGTGTTGACATAGGACCTTTTGTGGTTGGGGGGGCTATGCCTTGGGCGAAAACTCTGCACGGCGATGTCGGCGCCAGTGACGATGGCGCTCTTGAGCGTTGTTTCCCTCCTTGGAGGCGTCTCTGTGGGTTGTCCTCCTTCATGTTGTGCTCTGGGCGAAAGCCATTGTTCTGGCATGCCGGACTGGGTGGTGATGGCACTGTCATGTTGTTCCCTTCTTGGAGGCACCGTCTCATGAGCAAGGCCCCGTGCGGTGGTCGTTGATGTGATAGTGGACGACAATTTACTCTTCGCTTTGATGGTTTTCCGGTTTCTCCGGTGGTGATATCAAGAGGTCTTAGTTTGTCGAGCGGTTGTGTTCGGAATCCTCCCATGTGGTCTCAGCGTTAGTGTCCATCCAGAAGCTAGGTGAGCGCTCATTGTCTGACGGTACGACGCCCTTCAAGCCAGGGCGAGGGGGCTGGGAGCTCATTTCGACGATGTAGCTGGATGGCGTTGTTGCTTGGTGCCCAAATGATTGCGACGGCATGGCTTCTCTCGATGAGTAGTCCCCTTCTCGAGTTAGCCTCGTTCTTGCTCCGGTTGGCTGATTGCGGATGAGGGCCTCAATGACTTCAAGTGGTGCTTCATTGTCCAACCTAATGTTTTGCTTGTAGTCTTTTGGGGTTTAGTTGCTGGCCATCGGCACCATTGTATCTAGCCGATTTTGTTTTGTTTCATTTGTTTTATTTTAGTCGTTTAAGGGCTTCATTTTAATTTAAAGCCGGATGAGGCCTCCTTTCTAAAAATATCCGATCTATGCTATTTTGATTTGGAAAACGTTTCGCGACACAGTCCGACCGAGCGCTCGGCCGGTCGCGCTCACGTCGTTGGATCAGATAAGGATCCCACACCCCTGACTCCAGCACCCAAACTTGCCTCATGGGCTCCACATAACGCTCCCTTCTGGCCCAACCTTATCCCTTCACGCGGTGTGTTCTTCAGCTGTCTCTCCTCGTACGAACACATGTAGGGACCCTGTATATCACCACCACAGGGAACACCCCCCATCCCTTTTTTTGGCTCAACGCCGGTGAGCCCGGCCACGCGCCTCATAGAGCCGCCGTGGAACCCGCTCCATCCATGCATCTAGCTGCACTCCGATGAGCAACCTCCATCCTTGCAAGCTGCAACCAGCGAGTCAGAAACTGCAACTGTAGTTGATTTTTTGCTACTAGAGGCGACATATTTGCTACATACATCACGACATTTTTGCTACTAGAGGCGACATATTTGCTACATACATCACGGCGGATCTACGAGCTACTACGACGGTGGTTTTTTTGTTGCAACAGTCCTCAAATTTTGCTACTACAGGCGATGAATTTTGCTACATCCATAGTGGTGGAGCTGTGACCCGGGACGGGGACGAAGATGTTTGCTGCAACCTCGTTGGATTTTGCTACTACCGATGAGGAATTTTGCTATATCCATCATGACGGAGCCGCGACCCGCGACGAATTGCTGCAACCGTCGTTCTTTTTTGCTACATCCACACAAAGGTGTTGACTTTTTTTGAACATCGCTCACGCAAACTCGTGCAGGGAGCGTCAATGTCGCGGGGGGGGGGGGGGGGGGGGGGGGGGAGGGCGTCTGACGGCGCATCGGGGTGCTGCAACCATGGAGCCCCACGACAGGAGTTGTTTCTTCGGCGAGCAACAGCGTGGCGGAGGAGGGGCTGCGAGGCTCCGGGATGTGAGCGGCCGGTGGTGGTTGCGTCGCCGGAGACGCAGTCTCGTGCCAAGGGAGCGGGGTTTTTTTTCCTGTAGAAGAACGAAGCCATGTGTATCGTGATCACGTTGGGATTGCATTGATTTGGAAGTTTGGATGAGGGGGACGGCTGCCGACGCAACGAAAATAGGGCAGGATTTTGCTAGCAAAACCGAGAGCCAATTTTAGCAAGTCCGGTCGTCTAACCTTAACCATTCACAGGGCCTTTTAACCGAAAGAAGTACTAGAATACAAATTGCCACTTTTTTTTTTTCGAAAAACTTCCAATCTATTCATCTTCAATCATGGCAGTACAACGAACACCAGAAATAATAAAAATTACATCCAGATCCGTAGACCACCTAGCGACGACTACAAGCACTGAAGCGAGCCGAAGGCGCGCCGCCATCATCGCCCCTCCACCGCCGGAGTCGGGCACAACTTGTTGTAGTAGACAGTCGGGAAGTCGTCGTGCTAAGGCCCCATAGGACCAGCGCACCAGAACAGCAACCGCCGCCGATGAAGAATAACGTAGATCGAAAAGATCCAACCCGAAAACACACGAACGTAGACGAACAACGACTAGATCCGAGCAAATCCACCAAAGATAGATCCGCCGGAGACACACCTCCACACGCCCACCAACGATGCTAGACGCACCACCGGAACGGGGGCTAGGCGGGGAGACCTTTATTCCATCTTCAGGGAGCCGCCGCCGTCTCGCCTTCTGAGCAGGACACAAACCCTAACAAAACTCAAAGGAACGACTAAAAACGAAGCCCTCTCGCCGGCCCTTACCAGGATCCACCACGTCCCCATCGCCCTAGGGCCACCGGAGACGAGGCGGACCGGCGACGGCGCCGGCAAGAGGCAAAAACCCTAGCTTTTTTTTTGGAGGAGAGGAGACGCCTCCTAGTCGCAGTCTATTCGTTTCCTTAGAATACAAATTGCCACTAACCGAGCCATTCAGGGCTTCCAGTTTCAAAGAAGTTAGTACATATAAATTTTGAAGGGGATGGAGACCAAACTAAAGGCACCTCAGTTACAGCCAGGTTTTCAGCGACATGCAATAGACCCGAAAAGCTTAATAACATCCTGAGGTTCTACTCGTAGTTTGCTATGTTGAGTACCATAGCACGAACTAGTGCCCAACAAACCAACATCCACATGCAATCCTGCTACGTACCAGAGGTCGACGCAGCACCAGGAGCAGATACATACATTCTGCGACAGACATATATTACAGGCACATCATGTTCAGCTACTACAGGCGTTCCTCCTACCTAGGGAGTACATGTTACCCAACGACGCCTACTAACAGGCGGCAACGGCGACGAAACCTGAAGGCAGCCCAAAATGGGACACAGGCCGCCGACATCAGCGCGGCGATGCCGATCACACCACATTTAAACGGTCACTACCACTAAAGCGTTCCAAAATACAGGGAACCATCGACCTGACCACGGCGGGCCGCCTCCATGACCGGAGGCCCGAGGACGGACCCTTCACTCGTCCGGCACCACCTCCATGTTCTGCTCCTCGTACCTCACCCCGACCAGGAACTGGATGCTCACCTGCACACAACTAGGACGGCATTGTCATCGAAGCGGATCACCCCAACACATCACCGACGAACGTTGAGTTTTGTACGAAGGGCGTACCTTCTTCGGGTCATACACGGCGAACTCGTTGTACTCGAGCGGGCCGTCCTCGTTCCCCGACGGCACCAGCTTGCCGCAGGGCACCTTGACGTCGTCCCTCCAGGTGAAGTGCTCCGACTCGTCCGTCGTCTTCCTCCCTACCCCCTTCACGCCAAGCTTCTTCTCCTCCAGAGATTTCACATCCTTATCGTGTATAGAACAGGAGGACAGCATCATCAGTAACTACTAGTAAGGTACAGGTTTAAAAACATCCTGAAATTATGTGGGTACACACTACACAGGGTGGGTCGAGTACCTCTGCTCCTGGTGTGCCCGTTATCTCTGTGATCTCTTCCCCCAGAGAAGCCACTGCCAAGACCAGGTATCCTTCTGGACGGTCCACCGCCGTATAGCCATAACGAGCAGCTTCAGCCGCCGCGTCCGAACAGACTATGGCTCGGCCAAACTGCACAAACAGCGTATAAGATTTCAGCACGATGCTCAGCCTATCTACCGGCACAGGAAACGACCACGTAACAGAAGAAATACCATGTATCCGGGCACAGGCAGATGACAAACAGCAGGCAGGAATCCTTCGTGTAGATGCCTGAGCAAGTTCGAGCTCCTAGTTCCTGCGCAAAACAGGAGGCAGACAAGTTAAAACACAAGTGACAGTATCAACAATCAGCAACACATCAGCTAAACCGCAACATGCACTGACGTACCACACCAGAGAAGAACTTTGTTCGGTAGTTTCTTTATTTCGTTGTAAGAAGGAAATGCACTGGACTCGACGGCGTATATCCGATCCACAGACACGCCGTAGACCTGCAAGAGAGCTGATCATAAAGCAGAACCAACCACATGGGTGGAGAAAAGCTAAATCCATAGCAGTATGACATCTTAGCTCTTACCACATCTTCAACTTTGACCGGTTCATATGTTTTCTCCAGATACTTGACAATCATCTTGTAATCCTCTGAATCTTCAGGAACGCTATTGATTGAACAGCCCAGTTTCTTGTAGCATTCAGACAGCGGATCATCTAAGGTTGAACCAAAAATATCTCCTATGAGATGAGACGCGACATTTATATCGCGGATCGTCTCGAAACCAGAGGCCACCTGCATTCCAGGCAAACCTTGAGATCATCATGAGTAGGTTAACCAATTGGAGATTGTGCGACAAGTATCGTATGCAACCATACGTTGTCAGCGATCTGTTCAAACCCCCTCATTATATATGGCCGAGTTGTGGGGAACAGGGTGAACCACTTGTTGCTTATCTCTATCCACAATGCATCAGCAGCAGGGCCGGACTCTGGCGCTGGTTCCGCGTCTCGGATCCATTCAAGTAGCACTTCCTCCCCTGCCAATTGGAACAGTTGATGATATAGACTGACAAATGAGGCAAACAGAAATGTTTAAGGGCAAACCTCTCTTCAAATGGAGATCTTTAAGCATCCCAACAGGAAGGTCAGGCAGATCCTGGGCCATCTCTGTCAGAGCATACCTGTGACACAGACCAGTAGGTAACATTTTTTAAGCCTCGACAAATGATGGCCCCTAAATTTAGGAGGCTATACTATTACAGCCATTTCAATGATTCCCCAAGAAACATAGACATGTTGTTCTCCAATTATTTCCCAAGACAAATTTAATCGACATTTTCAACTAGCAACACAGAACTTAACTGATACCTGTATATTTCTTGGCCGCACAATTGCTTTAGAAGAAAAGAAATAGCAGGGTCAAGCTTGCAGTGTGCTGCTGCAGCTCCCAGTTGACGAAGTGCTGCACCTCCATGACGCACGTCGAAACCAACATCCTGCCGAGGAAAGAAAAAAACAGTAATGTTTCTGGGTGCTACTACAAAGCACGGAATCAGAGAAGGAAGAAACTAAAAGATGTACCATGTCTAAGGGGTACATCTTCATACTCTTCTTCTCGACCTTCTTTTCTCTCTCCCATGGCTCGAACTCATTTCCAGTGACCTCCTCAAATAGACGAGCAAATTCCTTGATAGCATCATTGACACGGTTACCAAAATCCTCGACTCGTTCCTCTGCCATCTGATCATGGCCAATTGGACCCTTCTTGTAGTAAAGGTGCAGGTGTTTTTGAGGTAGCATGATCAGCTGCATAATGCAGAACCTGCATAGATAGAACAGTTTGTGAGTGCTTGAATCAATGTACACTTCACCTCTACTCAAGCCTCAACGCATATGATAAAACACAAAAGTACATACTGGTTTATTTCGGATCCTAAGTCGCAAACCGAACAGGCGCAGTTATAGATGATGCCATCCTTCTCGAAGATATGCCCACCGTCTTTGTCCAGTTTAGAGTCCTTGTGCACCGATCTTTTCCCAGCAAGTTTCAGCTGCCCAACCAAAACAGAGTAATTGATTACCTGACTGAAGCTGCAATTATGGAAAGTGCAGAAGTTAAAGGCAACTGATTACCTCTGCTGCCAAAGTCTCGATGGCCTCCTCGCTTGGATCAAGCTTGTCCAGCGGCAGTCCTCTGCCCTCCGGAACAACATCCGATACAATATCATAAGCAGCCAATGGCTGGGCTTCCTTCTTCTGAATGCTATCAACTATCCAGTTCTCACTCACTACAGGAGTCCCACGCTCCCTGTGCATGCATGGTTCAATTGTGAAACAAACACATGATCAGAAAGCATAGGGGTAAAATTCCATCTGAAGTACCATATGCGCTAAACACATTTAGGAGCATAGACCATATTGCAAGACAAGAAAGTGACCGGCAAGGGGTTATTACAGTGCTTCAGCAAATCCTCCTGAACCCCCCTTATCTCTCTCGGCTGGAGAAGCAACTACACATGTGACACCTGCAGGGTCAAGGTAGGGACATCAGCAACGGCAGCAGTTCATACATGATACAACCAAGATGATAGTACTACATGATACCCACCAAGCACGGAGTTATTCACTTGTCCTCCATGGTTCAGAATCTGCTCCTTGAAATAAGCCTGGCCATTTTCAGAGCAATAGAATCAGATTTGTGCAACTCGTAACCATAATGTAGAAGGGGGTAAATGCTCAAATACAATACGTGTGAGCGTGACATCCGTCCAGACAGTGCAATCATCATGCCCGAGAAGATATGGGCCTCTTCATCCACATCACGCTTAGGGTAGCCCTTCCCTTCTTGCTGCTTCAGCCACTGCAGAGGATCAAGCAAATTATTTCAGACTGTTGACCGTTCACGAAGTGAATGCAGCACTGGTAAATAAATACCCGGAAGAGTGTGGCCCCATTACCTTGTTCACAAAATCATTGCTGATATCCTTGGGCACCTTTATAGGATCAGATTTCCTTGGAGGACTGTTGCTGCTGAGAATGCAGCTTGCCCATTCACTGTATTTACCAGTGCACTTGTATTTCCACCCCTTGCACTCAAGCTGACCACCACATATTGGGCACTTCTCGAGAGGCCCGTAAAACATCATATCCTCACTGCGGTCATCAAGCAATATTGTTAGGAGTTGGCAGAACATTTAGCATATGAGCAAAGCAGTTGAGATCCTAATATATCAGAAGCTTCCATTCAGAATCTAAAATGGACTATACCAGCTTGAAAGAACTGCATCTTCTGATCCCGAAGCGTCCTGCCCATTGGCTTGGAGGATCTTGCGCATGTCCTCCACAGAGAGGTGCTCTCTTATGGCCTTGCAGAAGTCGGTGTACTCTTTCGTAGCATTTTCCTTCCCATCTAGCTCAGACTCCCCACCTTTGTGCTTCTTGGTCTTTGTTGCCGCCTCCGGCTCGACCGGCTTCTTGTTCTTGGAGGGACGCTCCTGCCCCCCTTCCTGCTCTTTGTGTTCTTCCTTCTGTTTCTTTGGGGCAGCTTTCCCCTCTTCGGTCGCATGAGTCCGTGATCTTGTCTCGTGTACCTCCAAGGACATCAACACCACATGATTTCGTGAGCAGCGTACATATACTAGGGAAATAATGAGCTGAATTCATCGGAAAATAACAACAGCTCGGCTAGATTAGTGACTGTATTAGGCAGGATCCTAGATGGAGCAATATAAAAAGTTGCAACTTGATGCATCATACACAGATACATCAGAAAGGAAATAATCATTTTTTCAGTGAAATCTACAACTCAATATGAATAGCAAACTTTATACAGATATGAGTGACCAGTTACAGCCATTATTTTAAGATTCTTGCCAGATGCAGAAATGCCTGTGTTCACAGTTGAAACCGACAAATAAGTCGGACCACAGGCATCACAAATGAGGGCATTTCAGAATCAGAGCAACAAAGATCGGTGGAACAAGAGGTCATCATAATTAGTGAATGATGGTAAATACTAGTAGCTCAGACCCATCACGTATGAGGGCATTTCAGAATCAGAACCACCGCAAGCTAACTACAGAAAAAGAAACGCAAGAAGTCAAGATATTGGTCATCATCAATAAGGACAACGACTCCTGTCGAAATGGCACAGCAAAATTCTAGCCACGAGCAACCCGGGATCAAAGAGAGAGACGCGCCCGAATTGCTCCTGGATTAGCAAGAACGACTGGTACTACAGGGCAATATCAATCGGCGATTAGGGAAATGCATAGACCGGATCAGATCGGACGACGAGGAGGCGGGAGAGCGGTACCATGGCGGCCGGATTGCGGTGAGATGGAGGCGCCGAGAAGGATCAAGGCCAGGCCTCGGTCCGTCCTCATCCCGAGGCCTAAATAGGCGCGGCGGCGAGCACTGCAGGGGGGAGTGGGGACTGGACGGAGGTTGGGTGTCGCCGCCCATGCGCTCCAGGTGTGGCCTCGCCCGCCTGCCCCCGCGACACGTCGCCTGCCGCCCGCTCTCGGGAAGCGCACCGAGGAGGAAGAGGGGGAGATGTGGGGGGAAACCACCTCGGAGCCTCGGTTGCGGTCGGATGACGAGGGCGGCGGTGTCCAGGGTACTCTAGACAGTTCACTCTCCGATTTCTCTGCCTCCTTATTAATTTTAATAAATACTTTCTTCGTTTCTAAATATAAGTCATTTTTTAAGATTTTACTAGGATTACGTACTGAACAAAATGAGTGAACCTATACTATGTTTATATACATTCATATGTGCCTTTAAAAAGACTTATAGTATTTAAGAAGGGAGAAAGTACGTACTATTCCATAGACTAAAATGCATTAGTGGTCACTTATCTAATCTTGTCGAACGTGACCATTTTCAACACTCTAGAGAGAAAATTGTGATTTGCAAGGAAGGCACCTAGACAATATATTGTACCTAAGTGTCTATTCTTGAAATCAAATTGGGTGTTCGGATAGACAACGTATAAAATATCCCCAGTTCGGTACCATGCATCGACATTAATAATAAAGTGAAAATGCAAATATAATTTTAAAGTGAATTAACATTATTATATAAATATTCAGTTTCGCAAACCAAAATAAAATTACGACTTTGGCAATAGAAGACATAACGGTAGGGAACATTAATTTCTGAGTTCGGTCTTATCTGCACCCGGTGAAGAGAAAATTCACAAAAAATACTAAAATATTCAAAAAAAATCCTTTTTTTTGCATGGCAGATGATTTGGCACTCTTTCAATTTCAGATCATTTGGATATATTAGTAGCTCTCAGCAAAAAAGACAAACTGGGTCAGAACAATACATAAACAGTAAACTTTTTCACACACCTCAAAATTTTCTTTTTTGCCGAGAGCTACTCAGATGTACAAATCATCTGAAATTTGGAGCACACCAAATTATCTTTCATGCAAAAAAGATCGATTATTTGAATTTTTTCTAGTATTTGTTTTGAATTTTCTGTTCATCGTGGGTGCAGATGAGCCTGGGCGTCGAATCGCCTCGTCCTAGAAGTAGGCCATTCATAGAACCAAACTCGTTATGTTGCCAGTGGAAGTATATGTATCCAAATTACCATCCAACGCTATAGAAGACAATACGATATAAAAATGGAAATATAATTCATATAAATTAAGTGTTTTTGTTTTTGAATATATCAAAATTGATAGCTTGCATATATATATGGCCACACGAAATATACCAATAGTGTGTTAACGAATATCACAAGGCAAATGGCTTTTCCAAGACTTGATGAAATGTTCTAATACCATCCCTATTATCAACTGACTTGCATAACTCATCATCCACTGAACCACGATGAAATTCTGTCAAATCTAGTTGCATTTGACCTTTCAATATATATGCTCGCCTCACTTGGTCTTGAACAGCTGGATGATATTCATAAAAAAAGTTTCCTCCTTCCCGGATCACGCTCAGTCTCATTTGGATTAATTTTATTAACAACTTAGATGGCGGTTGTGGCTCTACTTCTGTTTTCGGTTGCACAATATTTAAACTTTCATTGATTTGCTCTATTAACAAAATACCTCCTCATCTCTGCAATTTAGTGATTCAAAATTTGAAGATAGCATTCAATTGTTTAGAAAAAATTCTCAAAATCGAAGACTATAGACTCACAAAGTCCTAATCATTCATAATGCACGTACAAACATCAAAATTTAAGACCTAAATTATGCCCCGGATAGCCAGATCAGTTCACAATTTTACTTAACCACAAATGAAAGGATGAGTAGTAGGGGATACAAGCCGTTCATGCCTTCCTGGGAATGTATTCCATAGCTCCCCCTGTTGTCGGTAGCACGCCCATCCGCCGTGCTTTGCCGCCTTTCGGTCTCCGCATCCGCGATACACATTCGTAGGATGTGGGACGGATAGCCGAATAGACTCAGAGGTGGAGCAGTTGCATCAAGTAAATAACATGCGTTCCTCTCTCTCTCTCTTGGTGCTTTCTAGGCCAAGGCCATTGCTGATCCTCGGGAAGAAGATACTGCATGAAGTCCACTACCAAAAGAAGCTGAAAAGAATTTTGCCTGGAAAACCACACGACATAGAGGTGGATTTGGCCAGTTATGACAAGCATCGTACAACATCGCTTACACAGCGACCGCGACAAGTTACCAGGGTCGCTGGGCGCCGGCTCCGCCACTGACTAGAGGGGTGCTCATTTTGGTCACTCTACTAAGAAAAATATGATTTATGGTCACTAGAGGCCCATGTACCATCATTGTCTGCCTCAATGTATGTATGTATGTATGTATGTATGTATTTGGTTGACGTGGCATGATGTTAACTCGTCACATCATCAAGCTGTGAAATGTGCAGCCGTGCTGCATGTTTTTCACAAAACTCCTGGATTGTTGTTTTACAAATTGTGCCCTGCCTTGTTGAGTTTGTTCAAAATGAGGGTAGAGAAAGTGACACTTAGTAGCAGTGGCATTGCATGCGATCGGAGGCGTTAGGGCATGGGCGATAGTGACCACCGACGTGCAGGTGGAGAGTCGTTGCCGAAGTGCTTGTCCTCTAATTGTAAGAGGTGGTGATCTTCTCATTGACCCGCAGGTGCTCCACCTCCTTAATTACGGTAAACCCAAACCTACTCAATCTCCTTTTAATAAGATAGTTCCTAGAATTTTACTTGTCAAAGAAGGCTTTTTTATATTGACATTGTCGATCGTTAGCGGTACAAGATGATGGAGAGTAGGAATTGTGCTAGGGTTTGGCAGGAGTTTAGGGGAGGGTTTTCATTCCGATTTTATTTAATTGAAAGTAACCTATGAAATGATTATTGTCCATGGAATGTATGGATTTTTCATGCAGGTCCACGCGACAATTATGTCCCAGTAGATTTTAATCATGGTCGGTACTTTCTTGGCACAATAGTAGTCAATCCTAAGTTAATGGCCATGTCATTTGGTATGATTATCTAGACACTGATATATGGGTGCCTCTTCTAGTTGAGAATATCGTGGAGGAGATGGGGTATGAAATGGTAAGGTTAAAGGTATTACTTTGTATCTATACTTGGAGTGAACATAAATGGTTTAAGATAAATTAGAACTGAGGATGACACATGAAAATGCCTTTATTTCGTGTCAATTGGGACTATTTCAGAGTATTTATCTTGATCGTGATGAGAGCTTGAGGGACATCATTTTGGATGATATTCTGGAGTTCCCAGTAGCTTATTTGCCCCCAATTCTCAGCCCTTTGAAGCCAAGGAACAATGTCCAAATTGGGACACACTCAAGTCAAGTAGAAGACCCTAAGGCGGAGCATGTCATCAATTCAGAAAGTGTCCTAATGCCTATTGTGTATGCAAAGCTAGATATCGGCAAAGTTTGCTAACCTAGATGCCACAAAGCAAGTTGGACATAGCAAGGTAGAGCAGGAAGACTAGAAGTAAGAACAAGTTTGTCTTTGTTGTGGAGGGAGAAGATTCAACAAGAGGTGATAGAACATCAGATTATAGAGATTTAGAGTTGGTCTAGGGAAAACAGTGGATAATGATTATGACATAAGTGATGGTGGTGATGACTTGTATGCATATAATGTTGATGAGGATGAAGCTGGGAAGAACAAAGAGAAGATATCAAATGAGAAAGATAAGGAGAAATGATAAGATAAAGGAAAAGGCAAAACTTCCACGCGTGATGACTCCGAAGGAGGGGACCTTTTGGGCACCTGAGTGAGATGAAGAACCCGTCCAATTCAAATTCAAAACTTGCAAAGGGAACAGAAAATATCCTAGTGTCGCTTTCTAACAAGAAGCCCATGCATGATAAGTAGGTAAACCAACAAACATATGCATCGAGCATTGATAACCCACAAGTGTAGGGGATCGTTTGTAGCCTTTTTTGATAAATAAGAGTGTCGAACCCAACGAGGAGCTAAAGGTAGAACAAATATTCCCTCAAGTTCTATCGACCACCGATACAACTCTATGCACACTTTAACGTTTGCTTTACCTAGAACAAGTATGAAACTATTTTGTAGGTGATAGGATAGTTTGCACGAATAAAACTAGAAGTACTTAGCGGGAATAAAACTACGAGTAAAATACAAGATAATAAAAGTTAGTTGTTTAGTAGAAAGCTTTTGTCAAACAAGAAGGTTATTTGTCCCTAGGCAATTGATAACTAGACCGGTAATCATTATTGCAATTTTAGATGCGGGAGAGGCATGAGCTAACATACTTTCCATACTTGGATCATATGCACTTATGATTGGAACTCTAGCAAGCATCCGCAACTACCAAAGATCATTAAGGTAAAACCCAACCATAGCATTAAGTATCAAGTCCTCGTTACTCCCATACGCAACAACCCACCTACTCGGGTATGTGCTTCTGTCACTCACGCCACCCACCATAAGCAAATCATGAACATATTGCAACACCCTACAGTGGGGATCCCTCATGTTTGCGCGACACGGAGGGCACCATAGGACACCACCAAAATAAAACATACAACTCATACCAACCACGATCATCAATTAGCCCATAGGACAAAACGGATCTATTCAAACATCATAGGATAGCCACATATCATTGGGAAATAATATATGGAGTTGAGCACCATGTTTAAGTAGAGATTACAGCGGGGAAGAGAGGTGTTACATCGCTGCATAGAGGGGGAGAGACTTGGTGTTGACTTGCGAAGTTGTTGGTGTAGATCGCCGTCACGATGATTGCCTCGGCGGCGTTCTGGCGCCACCGGGAGAGAGGGGGAGTGAGCCCCCCTCCTTCTTCTTCTTCCTTGGCCTCCCCCCTAGATGGGAGGAGAGTTCCCCCTCTGGTCCATGGCCTCCATGGCGGCGGAGGGGCAGGAGCCCCTCCGAGATTGGATCTCCCTCTCTGTTCTCTTTTGTTTCGCGTTCCTATTTTCTTGCCGAAAACCGTTTCTTATATTCCCGGAGATCCGTAACTCCGATTGCACTGAGATTTTAACACAGTTTTTTTCCGGATATAAGCTTCCTTGCGCCCGAAGTAGAGCTCCAACCGACTTACGAGGAGGGCACAAGACATCACCATGCGCCTGGGCCCTGGGCCATGCCCCGATGTCTTGTGGTGGCTGTGGGCCTCCTTTTGCATTGATTCCACTTCCCAAAAATCACAAATATTCCAAAATAATTCTCCGTAAATTTTATCGCGTTTGGACTTCGTTTGATATGGATATTCTACGAAACAAAAAACATGCAACAAACAGGAACTGGCACTGGGCACTGGATCAATATGTTAGTCCAATAAATCATATAAAATGTTGTCAAAAATATGTGAAAGTTGTATAATGTTGGCATGAAACAATAAAAAATTATAGATACGACGGAGACGTATCAGCATCCCCAAGCTTAATTCCTGCTCGTCCTCGATTAGGTAAATGATAAAAAAAAGATATTTTTTGATGTGGAATGCTACCTAGCATAATCTTGATTATATATCTAATCATGGCATGAATATTAAGACATGAGTGATTCAAAGCAACAGTCTATAATTTGACATAAAGACATTAATACTCAGGCATCCCAACAAACAATCATGTCTTTCAAAATATCAAGGCTAAAGAACGTTATCCCTACAAAATCATATAGCCTTGTCATGCTCTATCTTCTTAACACAAAGTATAAATCGTGTACTACCCCGGTGTCAGCCTAGCAATTGGTTCATACTTTTTAACGCGCTTCAGCATTTTCAACTCTCACGCAATACATGAGCGCAAGCCATGGATATAGCACTATGGGTGGAATAGAATGCGGTGGTAGACATTAATATAGATAAGACAAAAAGAAAGATAGTCTCACATCGAAGCGGCTAATTAACGGGCTATGAAGATGCCCATCAATTGATATCAATGCGAGGAGTAGGGATTGCCATGCAACGGATACACTAAGAGCTATAAGTGTATGAAAGCTCAATATGAAAACTAAGTGGGTGTGCATCTAACTCTATAATGAGAAATTCCCACTAGTATATGAAAGTGACAACATAGGAGACTCTCTATATGAAAAACATGATGCTACTTTGAAGCACAAGTGTGCAATTAGCATGCCCCTTCTCTCTTTGTCTCTCATTTTTTTCTTTTTTTCTTTTTTTTCTTTTTTTCTTTTTATATTTTTCCGGAGCCTCATCCCGACTTGTGGGGGAATCATAGTTTCCATCATCCTTTCCTCACTGGGACATGCTCTAATAATGAATAATGATGATCATCACACTTCTATTTACTTACAACTCAATATTACAACTCAATAGTAGAACAAAATATGACTCTATATGAATGCCTCTGGCAGTATACCAGGATGTGCAATGATCTAGCGTAGCAAAGATATAAAAAAACGGACAAGTCATGGAAACATCATGCTAGCTATCTTACGATCATGTAAAGCAATATGACAATGAATGCTCAAGTCATTAAAACGGAAGCGGTGGAAGTTGCATGGCAATATATCTCGGAATGGCTATGGAAATGCCATAATAGGTAGGTATGGTGGCTGTTTTGAGGAAGATATAATAAGGCTTATGTGTGATAGAGCGTATCATATCACAGGGTTTGGATGCACCGGCGAAGTTTTCACCGACTCTCGAGGTGAGAAAGGGCAATGCACATTACCGTAGAGGCTAGCAAATTGCCGAAAGGTAAGAGTGCGTATAATCCATGGACTCACATTAGTCATAAAGAACTCACATACTTATTGCAAAAGTTTATTAGCCCTCGAAGCAAAGTATTACTACGCATGCTCCTAGGGGGGAGGTTGGTAGGAGTTAACCATCGCGCGCCCCCGACCTTCACACAAAGATAGACAATCAAGGATAAATTGTGCTCCAACTTCCTGGCATAACGGGAGACTATACGTGCATGTTTCGGGAATCACAAATCTTAACACCAATATCTTACTAAACACGATCATCCACTAGTACCTCATCTCTATATCGCAAAACTATTGCAAGGAATCAAACATGTCATATTCAGTGATCCATAAGTTTTGTGTAAGATTTTATGACTAACCATGTGAATGGCCAATTCCCGTTGACTCTCTAAATAGATATAAGTGAAGAAAGAGATTTTAATTCTTTCTACAAAAGACCATGCTCTAATAACTATAAGTGAAGCAAAAGAGCATTCAACAAATAACGGTTTTCTATGTGAAGAGAAACAGGCAATCCAAACTTCAAATGATATAAGTGAAGCACATGAAGCATTCTATAAAGCCATACTCAAAAGATATAAGTGAAGTGCAATGAGCATTCTATAAATCAACCATGGACTATCTCATACCAGGATGGTGCATAAAAGAAAAGTGAAAACTAAACACAAAAGACGCTCCAAGATTTACACATATCACATGAACGAAATGAAAACGAAAACATACCGATACTTGTTGAAGAAAGATGTGATGCCTTCCGGGGCATCCCCAAGCTTAGACGCTTGAGTCTCCTTAGATATTTACTTGGGGTGCCTTGGGCATCCCCAAGCTTGAACTCTTGCCTCTCCTCCTTCTCCTCATATCGAGACCTCCTCAATCTTTGAACACTTCATCCACACAAAACTTAACAAAAAACTGGTGAGATCCGTTAGTATAATAAAGCAAATTTCTACTTTAAGTACTGTTGCAAACCCATTCATATTTTATATTTGCATTATCCCTGCTGTATTATAACTTTTCCATGGCTTATACCACCGATAAAATCGATAGTTTCATCAAAACAAGCAAAACAATGCATCAAAAACATAATCTGTCTTAAACAGGACAGTCTGTAGTAATCTGAACTTTGACTGTACTTCTGTAACACCAAAAATTCTGACAAATTAGGAAGAAATAAAAATTTTGTATAGAAACATTGTGTTAAAATTTCAGAAACTTTTCACGTTCCAGTAAAAAATGTAAATTCACGCACTACAACCAAAGTTTCTGTTTTTACACCGCACATACCAACAAGCAATCTAATCATCCTAAAGGCAAATCTTGGCACATTATTTTTATAATACAATGTATTTTTTCAAGGGGATAATTATTTTTGTTGAAAATTTTCTGTGATTCAAGATTCACAAAGTTTCCATGGGCATGAACCAAGTTCAAGGCTAGCCCCCACTTCAACGGTGCTCATCTCTCTCACTTTCACCTTTCTTTTTGTGAAGTTTTAGGTTCCCCTCTATATTTTTTTTTATTTTTAAACTTTATAAAAGAACTCAACAGAATAAAATGACTCTCTAAAACTTCTAGGTTGTCTCCCTGGCAGCGCTTTCTTTAAAGCCATTAAGCTAGGCATAAAGTGCTCAAGTAATGGATCTACCCGGATCCCAAGGTATATCAAAGCCAACTTTAATTAACAATGATTTGTAATTTAGTAGTGAGCACAAAGCAACATATATCATGCAATGACGAAGTCTAACTCTCTTCCTATGCATCGGCATGTCATAAAAGAACAATTCATGCACATCAAGTAAAGGCCAATGCATAGTATAAACAATTTCTTGCAATTTTATCGTATTGGAAACATAAAGAGGTGGAGATGTAGTTCCTCTCTCATAATAATTGCAAGTAGGAGCAGCAAGCACATGCATATTATATTCATCAAAATCATCATGTGTAGTAGCAAAATGCAACCCATCAATATAATCCTTAATAAGAGCAAACTTCTCCGATATAGTGTAGTTGGGAGAATTCAAAAAGATAATAGGACTATCATGTGTGGGTGCAATACCAACAATTTCATTCTTAACATAAGGAACTATAGAAAGTTCATCTCCATAAGCATAATTCATATTGGTATCTTGGCCACAGGCATAGCAAGCATCAAGTTCGTCAAAAAGGGATATTTCAAAAGAATCCACGGGATCATAGCAATTATCATAGCATTCATCCTTCGGCAAGCACGAAGGGAAATTAAATAATGTATGAGTTGAAGATTTACTCTCATTAGAAGGTGGGCATGGGTAGCTAATCTGCTCTTCCTCCTTTTGTTCTTCGCTCTCCTCCTCATCTTTTTCATCTAATGAGCTCACAATTTCAGCAATTTCTTCTTCCATAGATTCCTGCAAAATATTAGTTTCTTCCAAGGCAGCGGACATTCTCTCAATAAATTCAATAATATCATAATTGCATTCATAATTATCATAGCAATATTGAAGTATGGATAAATTTTCAGAGTTGTAAGGAACATCATCATACTTTTCAAGCAAAGAAGCAATTTCATAAGCACCTTTAAAAGCAACAAATTCTTCTATTCGTTCCACATCATAGTAATCATAAATACCATTAGCTTAAGAAGCCAACGTTTCATTATCATTAAATAAACATTGGAAGGGAAGGTGTGGAGCCTTTATCTTAGAGCAACAAGTAAAGTCACATCTCAAACATGCATCCCAAGCAAACCATTGCAATATTCTAATTTGATCCCATAAGTGTTTCCCTTTTGGAGACAAGCAATAATCCCTAAAGTACTCACGTTGATCGAACGTGTCTCCCATTATAAAGTTTAATGATGATTTCTCACGATTATCAAAGGAGTAATTAACGCGTCCCACATTACGAGCATCGAGGGTTTTAGGAGGTTCCCCATCTCCATGAGTAGCAAGTACCACTAATTTTTTTGGTGTTTCGTGTTCCATATCCATAACTAAAGATATAAAAAAACTAATAATAGAAAATACAAATTACTTAGTGATAAAGCAAACAAGCACACACGAGAATATTTACCCCACGCTATTGCTCCCCGGCAACGGCGCCAGAAAAAGGTCTTGATAACCCACAAGTGTAGGGGGTCGTTTGTAGCCCTTTTTAGATAAATAAGAGTGTCGAACCCATGAGGAGCTAAAGGTAGAACAAATATTCCCTCAAGTTCTATCGACCACCGATACAACTCTATGCACACTTTAACATTTGCTTTACCTAGAACAAGTATGAAACTATTTTGTAGGTGATAGGATAGTTTGCACGAATAAAACTAGAAGTACTTAGCGGGAATAAAACTACGAGTAAAATGCAAGATAACAAAAGTAAGTTGTTTAATAGAAAGCTTTTGTCAAACAAGAAGGTTATTTGTCCCTAGGCAATTGATAACTAGACCGGTAATCATTATTGCAATTTTAGATGAGGGAGAGGCATGAGCTAACATACTTTTCGTACTTGGATCATATGTACTTATGATTGGAACTCTAGAAAGCATTCGCAACTACCAAAGATCATTAAGGTAAAGCCCAACCATATCATTAAGTATCAAGTCCTCGTTACTCCCATACGCAACAACCCACCTACTCGGGTATGTGCTTCTGTCACTCACGCCACCCACCATAAGCAAATCATGAACATATTGCAACACCCTACAGCGGGGATCCCTCATGTTTGCGCGACACGGAGGGCACCATAGGACACCACCAAAATAAAACATACAACTCATACCAACCACGATCATCAATTAGCCCATAGGACAAAACAGATCTATTCAAACATCATAGGATAGCCACATATCATTGGGAAATAATATATGGAGTTGAGCACCATGTTTAAGTAGATATTACAGCGGGGAAGAGAGGTGTTACACCGCTGCATAGAGGGGAAGAGACTTGGTGTTGACGGCGGCGAAGTTGTTGGTGTAGATCGCCGTCACGATGATTGCCCCGGCGGCGTTCCGACGCCACCGGGAGAGAGGGGGGAGAGAGCCCCCTCCTTCTTCTTCTTCCTTGGCCTCCCCCCTAGATGGGAGGAGAGGTCCCCCTCTGGTCCATGGCCTCCATGGCGGCGGAGGGGCAGGAGCCCCTCAGAGATTGGATCTCCCTCTCTGTTCTCTTCTGTTTCGTGTTCCTGTTTTCTGGCCGAAAACCGTTTCTTATATTCCCGGAGATCCGTAACTCCGATGGCGCTGAGATTTTAACACGACTTTTTTTCCGGATATAAGCTTCCTTGCGCCTGAAGTAGAGCTCCAACCGACTTACGAGGAGGGAACAAGACATCACCACGCGCCTGGGCCCTGGGTCGTGCCCCGGTGTCTTGTGGTGGCTGTGGGCCTCCTTTTGCGTTGATACCACCTCCCAAAAATCATAAATATTCCAAAATAATTCTCCATAAATTTTTATCGCGTTTGGACTTCGTTTGATATGGATATTTTGCGAAACAAAAAACATGCAACAAACAGGAACTGGCACTGGGCACTGGATCAATATGTTAGTCCAATAGATTATATAAAATGTTGCCAAAAATATGTGAACGTTGTATAATATTGACATGAAACAATCAAAAATTATAGATATGACGGAGACGTATCAAGCATCAACAAATTTTTATTAAGTATCCACGCCCAGAGATTCTTTCTCGACTCCCTGAGAGGAAGCAATCTCGGAGCCAACATTCATGTCAATTTTAAGTCACAATTTTAGTTGTAGTAGATCAAGGTACAACTCCAAGTCGTCTTGTTACCGTGGACACGGCTATTTGAATAGATGAATTCATCCCTGCAGGGGTGCACCGCATTTCCAACACGCTTGATCACCTCCGGCCAGACACATTTTCCTGGGTAATGCCCGGCCTCGGGATTTCAACACGTCGTCGCCCTACCTAGACTCAACAGAGAGGCCAGCCCGCCGGTCTAAATCCTAAGCGCGCAGGGGTCATGGGCCCACTCGCCCATTGCGCTCCTGCACGATGCGTACGCGGCCGAGGTCAGCCCTAGCACACTCTAATCCAAGAGCTGTACCGTCCAGGCCACTCGGGCGCGCGCCGCTCCATTGCTGACGTCCGAAGAGCTTCGGCTGATACAACGACGCTGAGTACCCATAACTTCTCCCACGTGAAGGTTTGGTGCGTAAAAGGTCAAAACGACCAACTCAGATCAAATACCCAACCCATTAGCATTTTATTAATGCGGGGCAAGCGCGACCCATGAAGTGCGGTCCCGTCGCCCCGCCTTGAGGATGTGTGGCAAGGGCCTCTCCTGCCCGTCCACGCCTCATCATCATCAAACCGTGGGTACCCCTCAGGGCCGACCCATCACCAACATGTTTCTGTAATCAGGTCATAATAACTGTGTGTATAAAACATCAAGACGGAACCTGAGGAATCACCCTCAATGGGTCCCGCTCGATGAAACCGTCAAGGTGGACTTAGAGGAATCACCCTCGAGGGTCCCACACTTGAGGGGTTGCACGACAGTGTCATCGTCGGGAGTGGTGGAGGAGGAATCACCCTCGATAACCACGACCGACTAGCTGCACCACAGAGTTAGCATCATGAGTACTTCACGAGGTGTCACCCTCGGTACTCGATAGTAGCTCTGCAGAGTCGTACAACTAAGGGGTGTGCGGTGATGTGAGGGGCCTGGCTCGTCGATCATGATGACCGAGTCTTCGAGTCGTTGAGTCGTCGATGAAGAAGCAGGGGCAACTGGGACTAAGGGGGTCATAGGGGATTCATTGATCAACCTATACTAAGCAGTTGATATAACATTAGGTATAGTAGGAGTTTATCAAAAACAGGCTATGCATCAGAATAGGAGCTAACTAATACAGTAGCAATATCTAATGCGAGAATAAGGAGGAAAGGAGTGGGCGATATCGGAATGCTCAAGGGGGGTTGCTTGCCTTGCTGCTCTACGGCAAAGGCCTGATCGTCGGTGGTATAGTCGTACCCGGCAGCACCGTTAGTCTCAGGGTCTACCGGTAAGAAGAGGGGGGGAGAAACAATAAATATAAAGCAGACAAATGCATCACGATGCATCACATGGCAATATGCAGAGCTAGGCATGCACTAACGCAGTATCACACGTCGCAGACGGATCGGAAGAATATCTGACGATATTTTCCAGGCCTCAGGCTACTACCGGACAAACGAAAACAATGGAAAAGTTTCATGTTCGTTATGATAGAGGCATGTGACAGACGAACAGACAGCGTATTCGGGTTCGTGAGATTATTCTGAGCAACTTTCATGTATAAAACTTTTTCATCCGGGCTACGGTTTATTTTATATTAATTGTCAAAGATTAAACAATATTTTGAATTTCTTTAATTAATAAATTAGAATTATCCAAAACAGTAAAACACTGTTTAATTTATTAATTAACCCAATTAATTAATTATTAATATTAATATTTATTTATTTATTTAGAAATTCATTTTTTTTGGGGGGCGGGCCCCGTTTGTCATAGGGACATACCGCACACACAAAACGCTACGCGCACACACAGGTTACACCCACATACACTATGAATGCACACACGCACTAGGCTGGCAGCAGTAAGCAGCAGCAGCAGATCGCAGGCGCGGTGGCGACAGCGCGTGCGGACGCGCGCGAGCGGGCGGGCGGCTCATCGGGAACCGGACGGGGGTGGCAGCGGGCGTGAGGTGGGCGCGCAGAGGAGGCAGTCCGATGAGGCGGACAGCGAGCTCCGGCGGGCGGTGCAGGCGACGGAGAGGCGAGGCAGCGCGGCTGACGGGGCGGCCCGGCGAGGTGGCGACGCGGCGCGGGCGCGGAGGAGGCGGCGTGGCGGCGGGCGCAGGCGAGCGGCGGCGGCGGCACGCGGCTGGCGCGGGGCGGGCGCCCCTGGCGCAGGAGGCGGGGGGGGGGGGGGCGCTAGGGTTCGCGCCCCTGGCTCCCTTATAGGAGCCGCCTGGGCCGGCTCTTTAGGCCCAGTTCGCTTTTTCTTTTTTCATTTTTTTTGCTTTGTTTTTTAATAATTTCTTGTTTTAGTTTTATATTAATTTAGCGAATTTAAATACTTCCAAAAATGTTGATTCCCACAACACAATTACCTATGCATTAATTTTCACATTCCGAACATTTTTTATTTGGCATTTTGAAAACTTTAACTTTCAACTTTAATTAAATTTTGAAATTCATCGTGCTTTGAACCAAAATAGGATTAGCAACAGTGAAGGCGATGACAAGTCATCATTAGCGTGGGATTACTGTAGCTTAATTAACCGGGACTAATGCCTAGCCTAAAGGGGTGGTGGCAGGCTGCTGGCAGGGTGGGGCCCCTGCAAGCCACTTTAGTCCCAGTTGCTAACACAAACCGGGACTAGAGATGGAACCTCTAGTCCTGGTTGGTGTTACCAACCGGGACAAAAGGTGTGGTGGCAGGCTGGTGTCAGGCTGGGGCCCTGCGAGCCCCTTTAGTCTCGGTTGGTAACACCAACCGGGACTAGAGATGGACCTCTAGTCCTGGTTCGTATAACCAACCGGGACTAAATGTATCCCTATATATAGATGGTTCTTCCAGCCCGAGCTCATCCTCTCCATTCTCTATTTTCTCTTCCTCTTCTCAAGCTCATCCCTCCATTTTTGCCAAGATTTGTGGCACCCCAATCCATCCAAGTGTTCACAAAGGTTAGCAACTTTGTCCTTTCATCTCTCATTGCTAGATCAGCTCGTGCAATGCTTTATAAGTATAGTGATTTGTGGGTTTTAGTTTGGGTGTAATTATGTGGGAGTTTTTTTATTTATATGCAATTTGAGCTCAAATTAACTTCTTAGTTTGAATATGTGTGTAGGTGTGGTTTACTTAGTGCCTTCCCGTCCCCATCCTAACCACCGTCGATCGCCCGCACCGTCCCGTCACCGGCACCACCTTGGTGAGCCTCTTCTTGTTTCTTATCCTTTTATAAAAGAAAATCTTATTTGTATGATTTAGATAGTTATTTGTATAATCTTCTTACTTGTATGATTGTTTGTTATACATAGTGCCATGGTTTTGGTATCCATGCCCGTTGGCCCTCGTCCGGTTTATGATTCGGATGTGGTATATTCTCTTTTATAACTATTTGTTGCATTTCGATCGTGTTAATGACAATTATGACCATCAAGTTGACATACATATTTTTATCTAGGAGGTAGTTGAACCGGAAATTCCAACCGACCCTATTGTCGAGAAGTTAAATTTAGTTGAAAAAGAAAACGAGGATTTGAAAGGACAATTAAAAAGAGTTGAAGAAGAGAAGATGAAATTGGAGTTGTACGTTGCCGATGTCGTCGATGATCACAAGATCAAGATGGATGCAATGCGCTTGAAGATTAGAAAGATTAGAAAATATGCCATTAATAAAGAGGCTTGGTATCATTATGTTGTTGGATCAATTGTTACCTTAGTTGCGATTTTGATCGCATTTGTTGTTGCATTTAAATGTTTTAGCTAGATAGTTGTATGTTGTTTTATGAGAATAAGTGTGTATGAACTTTATGTATGAACTTGTATTAATTTGGTCTTTTCGGTGTTGTGTAATGAAGATGAACCGGCAATGGATGTACGATGACCGATGCTCTCCCCAGTTCATTAATGGCATGCATAGTTTTCTGCGTGCGGCTGAGGCAAACAAGCGGGATGGTTTTATGTGTTGTCCATGTGGTGTGTGTAAGAATTATAAGACTTACTCTAGCGCAAAACAAATTCACGTCCACCTTTTTACGTCCGGTTTCATGTCCGGCTATAATTGTTGGACCAAGCACGGAGAAAGAGGGGTTCTAATGGAAGAGAATGAAGAAGAAGAGGATGATGACAACTATCCTGGGTTTCCTGAATATGATGGTACTACAATGGGGGAAGAGAATGAAGAAGAAGAAGCTGAGGCATCAGATGAGCCCGTTGATGATCTTGGTCGGGCCATTGCTGATGCAAAGAGAAACTGCGAAAGTGAAAAGAAGAAGTTGAAGTTGCAGCGCATGTTAGAGGATCACAAAAAAGGGTTGTACCCAAATTGCGAAGATGACAACACAAAGCTCGGTACCACACTGGAATTGCTGCAATGGAAGGCAGAGAATGGTCTATCTCACAAGGGATTTGAAAAGTTGCTGAAAATAATGAAGAAGAAGCTTCCAAAGGACAACGAATTGCCCGACAGTACATGCGAAACAAAGAAGGTTGTCTGCCCTCTTGGATTAGAGGTGCAGAAGATACATGCATGCCCTAATGACTGCATCCTCTACCGCGGTGAGGAGTATGAGAATTTGAATGCATGTCCGGTATGCGGTGCATTGCGATATAAAATCAGTCGCGATGACCCTGGTGATGATGTTGAGGGCGAGCGCCCGAGGAAGAGGATTCCTGCCAAGGTGATGTGGTATGCTCCAATAATACCATGGTTGAAACGTTTGTTCCAAAACAAAGAGCATGCCAAGTCGTTGCGATGGCACAAAGAAGACCGTAAGAAAGACGGGAAGTTGAGAGTACCCGCTGATGGGTCGCAGTGGAGAAAAATTGAGAGAAAGTGGCCGGACTTTGAAGATGACCCAAGGAATGTATGGTTTGGTTTAAGTGCAGATGGTATTAATCTTTTTGGGGAGCAGAGCAGCAAGCATAGCACATGGCTTGTGACTCTATGTATCTATAACCTTCCTCCTTGGTTGTGCATGAAGCGGAAGTTCATTATGATGCCAATGCTCATCCAAGGCCCTAAGCAACCCGGCAACGACATTGATGTGTACCTAAGGCCATTAGTTGATGAACTTTTACAGCTGTGGAATAAAGAAGGCGTACGTGTGTGGGATGAGCACAAACAGCAGGAATTTGACCTGCGAGCATTGCTGTTTGTAACCATCAATGATTGGCCTGCTCTTAGTAACCTTTCAGGATAGACAAACAAGGGATACCATGCATGCACGCACTGTTTAGATGAGACTCAAAGTATATATTTGGACAAATGCAAGAAGAATGTATACCTGGGACATCGTCGATTTCTTCCGACCAAGCATGCCTTAAGAAAGAAAGGCAAGCATTTCAAAGGTGAGGCAGATCACCGAAAGAAGCCTGTCCTCCGTACTGGTGATGATATACTTGATATGGTCAAGGATTTACAAGTAATCTTTGGAAATGGTCTTGGCGGACAATCTGTTCCGATTAACGCTGACGGACACGCCTCCATGTGGAAGAAGAAATCTATATTTTGGGAGCTAGAATATTGGAAAGTCCTAGAGGCCCGCTCTGCAATCGACGTGATGCACGTCACGAAGAATCTTTGCGTGAACCTGCTAGGCTTCCTGGGAGTCTATGGGAAGACAAAAGGTACACCGGAGGCACGACAGAACCAGCAACGTATGAACGCAAAAGACGACATGCATCCAAAGCAGTATGAAGGTCCTGCCAGCTACGCTCTTACCAAAGCAGAGAAGGAATTTTTTTTGAATGCCTGCTCAGTATGAAGGTCCCGTCTGGCTTCTCGTCGAATATAAAAGGAATAATAAAAATGGTAGAAAAAAAATTCCAGAACCTAAAGTCTCATGACTGCCATGTGATCATGACGCAATTGCTTCCGGTTGCGTTGAGGGGGCTTCTACCAGAAAATGTTCGATTAGCCATTGTGAAGCTATGTTCATTCCTCGATGCAATTTCTCAGAAGGTAATCGATCCGGAAATCCTCCCAAGCTTACAGAATGATTTGGTCCAATGTCTTGTCAGTTTCGAGTTGGTGTTCCCACCATCCTTCTTCAATATTATGACGCACGTCCTAGTTCACCTAGTCGAAGAGATTGCCATTCTGGGTCCTGTATTTCTACACAATATGTTCCCCTTTGAGAGGTTCATGGGAGTCTTAAAGAAATATGTTCATAACCATGCTAGGCCAGAAGGAGGCATCTCCAAGGGCCATGAAACAGAGGAGGTTATTGAGTTTTGTGTTGACTTTATTCCTGACCTTAAGTCGATTGGTGTTCCTCAATCGCGGCATGAGGGGAGACTGCGTGGAAAAGGCACGCTTGGACCAAAATCAATAATATGCAGGGACGGGCATTCTTGGGCGCAAGCACACTACGCAGTTCTACAAAATTCTACCTTGGTGACCCCGTATATCGAGAAACACATGGATATTATACGCTCCAAGAACCCGGAGCAGTCTGACCCCTGGATTAAACGTAGACACATTGAGGCTTTCGGCGGTTGGTTGCAAACACATCTCATGAATGACGACATTTTTGAAGATGAGTTGTACTTGTTGGCCAAGAGACCATCTTCGACTATATTGACTTTCCAAGGATACGAGATAAATGGGAATACATTTTACACGATCGCCCAAGATAAAAAGAGCACCAACCAAAACAGTGGTGTCCGCTTTCACGATGCAGCAAACACCAATAGGGAAAATGACACATATTATGGTTACATAGAGGAGATATGGGAACTTGACTATGGAAGTGATTTGAAGGTCCCTTTGTTCCGGTGCAAATGGGTCAATCTGACTGGAGGAGGGGTAATGGTAGACCAGCAGTACGGAATGACAACAGTGAATCTCAACAATCTTGGGTACACAGAGGAACCATTCGTCCTAGCCAATGATGTGGCGCAGGTTTTCTATGTGAAGGACATGTCTACCAAACCAATAAAAAGAAAAGATAATAAAGCGGATACATCATATGATGAGCCAAAGCGCCACATAGTTCTTTCAAGGAAAAGAAACATCGTGGGAGTGGAGGACAAGACAGACATGTCAACAGATTATGAAAAGTTTGATGAAATTCCTCCCTTCACAGTGAAGACTGACCCAAGCATCTTGTTAAATGATGAAGATTGTCCATGGTTACGGCGCAATAAGCAAGGGACACACGAGAAGAAAAAGTTTTATACCCCAAGATCCCACTCTGGGATGTGATTGGCTTCACCGTCATCACTTTTCTTCTCTAGTGAGTAGCCGAGATGGTCCAGTTTGTACACGAAGTGTATCCAGTTTTTGTTGTATCCCTCTCAACTTTTTAGCACATGCTATGTGGGTGAAATGATGATACCATGCCAAGTTTCAACCTTTTCAAAGTTCATTTGTAGTGTTTTTTAATTTCAGGGTCGTTTTGCTCAAAAAAATCATTAAATGCATGAAAAAAAGCAAATGAAGTTAGAAAGGGTTGAAATTTGAATATGTGGCTTAGAATGGTGCATATTGAATGCACAAAAAGTCTGGAGTTGAAATAAGTTAAAAAAAAATGAAATGCCTTTGAAACAGATGAGTTTTCGTCCGAAACCCTCATACTTCGAAAGGAGATGGTCCAGTTTGTACACGAAGTGCATCCAGTTTTTGCCGTAACCCTCTCAACTTTTTAGCACATGCTATGTGGGTGAAATGATGATACCATGCCAAGTTTCTACCTTTTTAGATTTCATTTGTAGTGCTTTTTAATTTCAGGGTCATTTAGCTCAAAAAAATCATTAAATGCATGAAAAATAGCAAATGAAGTTAGATAGGGTTGAAATTTGAAGATGTGGCTTATAATGGTGCATATTGAATGCACAAAAAATCTGGAGTTGAAATAAGTTAAAAAAAATGAAATGCCTTTGTAACAGATGAGTTTTCGTCCGAAACCCTCATACTTCGAAAGGAGATGGTCCAGTTTGTACATGAAGTGCATCCAGTTTTTGCCGTAACCCTCTCAACTTTTTAGCACATGCTATGTGGGTGAAATGATGATACCATGCCAAGTTTCTACCTTTTTAGATTTCATTTGTAGTGCTTTTTAATTTCAGGGTCGTTTAGCTAAAAAAAATCATTAAATGCATGAAAAATAGCAAATAAAGTTAGAAAGGGTTGAAATTTGAAGATGTGGCTTAGAATGGTGCATATCGAATGCACAAAAAGTCTGGAGTTCATTTGGGTGATTTTGATTAAAACAAATGAAGGTATAAAACTAAAAGAGTTAAACAGAATCTGGTTTTGATTAAAACACCTATTTAAATTATCCTAAAATTTCCCAAGTTTAACATAATGATAAAACATACTAATATTAAACAACAGGAAAAACAATCACTCAAAAATCTATTTTTAAACTAAAGTTATTCACAAATTAGTGATTCACACAAATTTCAATTGAATTCAAATTTAAACTATTTAAATTTGAAAACTACTGGCACTAACAGAAAGTTTGTAATTGTTTTGACCTAAAGCAAAAAGATTCATTAAAAAACTATAAATATTCTAACAGTTATTCCAAATCTAAAAACAGAAATTAGAAAAACAAAACAAAACAAAACAGAGAAAATACAGCTTTAGTCCCGGTTGGTTCTACCAACCGGAAACCAACCGGGACTAAAGGTCCCTTCCCGCGCGGAATTTGGGCCACCAAAAAGATGGGCCATTAGTCCCGGTTGGTGGCTCCAACTGTTGCATCCTCGTCGTCGACTCGGTGGCAACAACCTGCTTGAGAGGCGCCATGTCCGGGACTGGGCTCCGCCAGGCTAGCACTGGGAGGTGCTACCTTCCGGGGCGCGCAGCTTGGTGAGGAATCAGGGTCCCGTCGTCGACCCGGAGGTTCTTTGGTGGCGGTCGCGTGGACCACTGTCGGTGCAGAGCGAGCCGGCCCCCGCGGAGGTGGTACGTCGTCATGTCAGGGAGGAGGACGAGCACGTCCGACGCTACATGGCTGCGTTGGACGCCAGGTTCTCCAATACCTGGCAGGTTCTTCAGGGATCTCACCCGAGCTATGATCCTGTCATAGTTCCTTCTCTTCGGGTGTCCACCACCTGCGCCGCGAGACGTCAACTGGATCTGTATTAGTGATATTATATAATAATATTCGAGATGTATTAGTGATAATATTCGATGATGTATTAGTGATATTATATAATAATATTCGAGATGTATTAGTGATACTATTCGATGATGTATTAGTGATATTATATGATCATATTGTTGCATTGCCTTGTATTGATTTGCATATCTCCGGTTTTGCTTATTGAATGCATTCTAATTGTTTTATATTTGTTCTGGATTAGTTAAGCTATGGACGGTAGAGACAGAGACCGTGATCAAGAGAATGTCATGTACGACATGATACGCTCCGGAAACGAAGAGAATGAAGAAGTAGATGATGGCTCACAATACCTTAACCCATCCGGTGAGGGAATTGAGGAAGAATAACCAAGAGACGAAGGGGAACCAGCTGACAATGATGGCGAAGAAATTTTTCTCCATCATCAGAAGTTCGGCGAGGTATTAATTTGCCCTCTGGTGATCATGAGAAGTATTGATTGATTTGTATATATTAATGAATCTTTCTTCTTTTAGCCCTCCGGATCGAGCAAATCTTCTACAAGGGT
The DNA here is from genome assembly GCA_039707655.1 of Elymus sibiricus. Taxonomy (NCBI): domain Eukaryota; kingdom Viridiplantae; phylum Streptophyta; class Magnoliopsida; order Poales; family Poaceae; genus Elymus; species Elymus sibiricus. The sequence continues at coordinate 364,522,010 of CM077663.1, read as the reverse complement.
TAAACGTGGCCCGACAAAAAAGTTGAAAGAAGGCATAAAGTACAACATCGATCAAATCAGAGCAGATGGTGAACCGATTGCTCGTAATATTAATGCAGACAAATTTATACGTCAATGCGGAGTTATCGTTAGGGACCAAATCCCGATCACCGCTCAAGAATGGAATCAGCCAAAAGATCGCGGAGTTCCTTTTGTCAGCGAAAGAGCAAAAGATCTGCTTTGGGAGGCGCTCATGAAACATTTCACCCTACCAGAGGGTCTCACAGATCTCCAACAGGAGAAAGTCAAGAAGTGTGCTCTTAATAAGATGGCCACACAATTCCAGACTTGGAAGAAAAGATTATGGACCAATTACTTGAAAGGAGGAAAGAAGACTCCAGAACTCAAAGGAGAATATACGAAGTTAAAAGATGACTAGGACAGATTTGTGCAGTTCAAGAAATCAGAAGCAGCTAAGGAACGGTCGAGAGTAAACAAGATAAATGCCGAGAAAAAAACGTGGCACCATCATCTGGGGCCAGGTGGCTACAAGTATGGGTTGCCTAAGTGGGAAGAATCCGAGAGAAACATGAAGGCTGCAGGGGTCACTCCAGAAACATAGACTTGGCCCGACAGGTGCAGGACTTGGTTTTATGCACATGGGGGAAAGTTGGACCCAAAGACAGGGAAGGTTCTTGAACAGGCAAGTCTTAAAGAAGCCACAGACGAGTTACTTAAAGCAATAGAAGAAGCTCGAATGGGTGTGTACCAGCCCGAGAGAGAGAACGACGAGCTTACACGCGCCCTCAAGAATCCTGAATACCCGGGACGAACATGAGGCAAAGGCCTTGTTTCGTGGCTTCTGGGGTTTGTGGATTGGAACGAGAGTTACAGAAGCCGTGAGAGAAAGAAAAAGCATGAAGTAGATCAGATTCAAATGGTAGAAGCAAAGAACGCGGACTTGGAACGCAAATACATGCTGCAGCAGGAGCAAATCAACAAACTTAGCCAGCAAGGCGCGTCTCAGCAGTAGGAGCATCTAGATGCAGCATTGGATGGTACCATTCCATCATCTATGCCGAAAAGCAGCGTGGGTTCCACGGGGGTCCCGGCCGATGATGTACTGCTGGCTCGCTACCCCGTGGATGAAATCCTAGAGTCGATAGTTTGTGAGCTACACGTGAAACTGAAGAACATATCCATGAAGGTGGCGGACGGCTTTGCTTTACCGAGTGGACCTGAAGCAACCTTCCACGGCAATCCGATTCCACCTGGCTATGCTCGTATTGGGGTGGATGAAGTTGTGTCGGCATATGAATCACTAGATCTTGACTACCTTGGAGGTGAAGGGGAGCGGACACTGGGAGAAGCCATTCGTTGTCTCATTTTATGGAAAAAGAAATGCATCGTGTTTCCAAACTCGGTGCCAAGGCCACCGACTCCTCCTCCAAGTCCGCCGCATCAGCAGACTCCAACCCATCTCGAGACGGAGCGCAGGGCGAGTCCGCCATATTGATCTCCGCCGCGTCAGCGTAATCCATCCGAGACGGAGCCTAGCGCGAGTGTGCGATATCGATCTCCGCCGTCTCCAAAGTGGAAGAGAGCACAAAAGAAGAAACCTGAGCCTCCTGTCAAAAAGAAGTTAGCTTACGAGAAGTTACCTTACGAGAAGACTGACGAGGAAATCGATGAACAAGTGGCTAAGGAATTGCAGGCCCATTTTGGACCGAAACCGCCCCCGCCGCCAAAGGAGAAAATACCTGAGGAAGTCATACAACACTTTTTGAATGCAGCTAAACCGGCGGAGAAAAGGCCGCTATCAGACTATGAACGCTCTATTAGCAAGTCATATCATAAACAAAAAAACAGAAGTCGAGCGGTAGTAGTAAATGCGGGAAAACTGTTCCCCAGCTCGGAGAACAGGCAGTGCAATCGATCATCCCGCTCAAGGTGAGTACCGATAAGGTGGTAATAACCGACGCTGATAGAGAGAGGGCTAGAGAGATCGGTATCACTGTTGAACAACTCCTAGAGATCGAGGAATTCCCACTGGAGGATCCGAAGGAACTAGCATGGACATATGTCCCCGGGAACCCTCTCGTGAGTCCTGAAGATGAGAAGCTTCTATCAACGTAAATGCACAACTTGCATGACTGGTACATGAGATAAGTAAAGAGCGGGCGACAGAGCCTAATGGTGAAAGTCAAGCGAGAGCATAACATCCATGAAAATGATTTGTGGATTGAAAATGAAGAATTCTTTCAGTTATTCAATCACAAAGCACTCGACAAATCTATCGTCAGTTGCTACTGTCTGTAAGTGATTTCTTTCTGTAATTTAATTAAGTCTCTAGCTCAGCTCGTTCATTGCCTGTAATTATCCTCACTATTCCTTTGTGTGGTATGTTGCAGAATGAAGATTTTTGAATTGGATAGAGATGGAGTCTATGGCATTGGGTTCATTGACCCAAATACCGTTAATGAAAAGGTGTTAACTACTTACTCTAAAGACACGGAGAAAATGTTGCTAAGGTTTTTGAAGGCCCTAAATACCAAACCAAAAATACTTTTACCTTACACCTTGAAGTGAGTGTTACTGTTTTGTACTACAAATTCTCCTTTTGCTTATATATATATATACTCGATGTTAAGTGTAGTTGATGAGTTATGCATGCCCGCTTAGACAAATCGTGTCCGTAGCTTCCATTGGATCCTGCTAATCATTAGAATTGACGATGGAACTGTTGAAGTACTGGACTCACTAAGTAAAGACCCTGAAGAATACAGAAGCCTGCATTCGATGCTCGACAGGTAATTTCAATCATTTACGCACTATGTCGGCCTCTTTAGTTCGTTTCCTGATATCAAGTAATTAGTAACTCCTTTATTCATTTCTTTGTCGGGCAGGGTTTGGAAAAAGTTCACCAAAGATGTTAGAGGTGAATGGAAAGAGGAGCTGAAATGGCGAAAGTCCAAGGTATTTAAGTAGTACTAGCTACGTCCTTGCATCTCTTTAAGTATAGTTTCAATACCATTATCATGCTTGATTATTATCTGATTGAATTATATTCTCGTAAAGTGCATGAGGCAGGAACAAGGGACTAATTTATGTGCATATTACGTTTGCGAGAACATTGGCTTTATGACCGAAAAGATCAAAACTACAAGAGATCTTTGGGTACGTAAACACCATTCACATTTTTTTTATCATGATGTAATATATATACAGACAATTAACATGTTCATATTGATCTCCTTCTTTAAAGATGCACGAGATGCGGGATAAGCTCCTACCATAGGACCGCATACGAGCAATTCAAGAGGAAATTGCGGTTTTTTTTTGCTTGAGCAGGTCATATCTCCTAACGGAGAATACCATTACACCTAATGCCTGCATGTAATGATTTGCAAATTGTAGGAGAAATTGTATATACCAAATTGTACATATGTGTATGCATGGTCGTACGAAAAGTTCTATGTATATGTTTGGTTCTACGAGATATTCTATTATATATGCATATCGTGTATAGTATGTAGCAGCGTAAAATATGTTTGAAATGAAAAAGAATTAAATCGAATACACAAAATGAAAAGGAAAAATAAAAAATAAAACCTAAACCCATAAACCCCAAAGTCCCTAAATCTTTAGTCCCGGTTGGTGTTACCAACCGGGACTAAAGGTCCCCATCCCCTGGCGCCCGCTGCCGACCACGTGGCAGGGGTTTAGTCCCAGTTCATAGCCAACCGGGACTAAAGGGTTGGACCCTTTAGTCCCTATACATTAGTCCCGGTTGGGGAACCGGGACTAAAGGCCCTTCCCAACCGGGACTAATGGCCTGTTTTCTACTAGTGTAAGTCGAACGTGGCCGACCTGAGGATCGTAATACCCTCGGAAACCGTATTGCACATTGAATTTTATGCAATGAATCGTCAATGCAATAGCCCCCGAGGCTTGGGTTGGGCAACATGACCGACCCTAGGATCATATCTCTTCAGGAACTAGCTCAGCCGGCGTTGCGTTTCACCATCAGCAAGGTGCAACTCGACAAGGAAGATGCCTAAATGTGGGTCAGAAAAAATCTTTCCCAACAAGAATTGCAACGCAATACACCTTTACCAAGAAGATGTCCTACCCCGTAGATAAAAAATTATACAATAGGTTAGAACTGTCATAAGCTCGAAAAAACCCAAAAACTTACGTAAGAACTTTATGCTTAAACTAAGTCATGTTTTTTTGGGTGCCAACCCAAATTAATCTTAAAACTAATTTGTGCTTTTGTCATGCTTTAACGTGATTTGCGACCAATCTCGAGGGTTTGAGCCGACCAGCCTTCAACTTCAACCTCATTGCCCTGAAGGCACACGTGGAGTGCTTCTCAGACAATTTAGACTAACTAAATTTAAGTGGCGACTAGAAGCAAGGCATAAATGTGCTTCCGTGTGACGCATAAATTGTCCTTTTGTGCTTCCAAGAAAAGTGAATTGCCTTTCTATGTTTTTTCTCCACTTTCATCTGTTTTCGTTTTTTTAATTTCCAATCCCCCCCCTTTTTCCATTTTTTCTAGTTTCTGATTTTTTGTTTGCGGGTTTTACTTTGTTTTTTTATTTTAGTTTCAAGTACAAACTGTGTTTCGGTGTTTCCTTCAACAAAATAAAGCACACTTGTGCTTTTGGGCTTCACCAAAAGTGAAGCACAAGTTAGATTAGCTGGACGCACAAGTTAGTAGAACAGTTTGGAAGCACAAGTTACTAATAGTTGGACGCATACATGTGCCCCAAAAAACGTTCGTTGAAACCTATCACCATGAGATCTTGTTTCGAAGAAATTGACGTGAGAAAAAGAAACATTGAAAAAGGTTTTTGATTTGGCACATGGTGGAAGAGATAAAACGTTTTGGATAAACGACTCAACTGAACAAAACACACAAACAAACCCAACCGTGCCTCTCGTGTGTGGGAAAGTAATTCAACAAAAACTCCCAAGTTAAAACAAGTGACACACATGCATTGCGCTACTTATCAGCAACAAAAGAAGTGGGAGTGACCTTTGCAAGGGGTACTTTTTAATTCGTGATTTCGGATAAAAGTGGGGTATTAGATCAACGGGTTCATTAAATCTATCATGTTACAAAAATCGAATAGGTACATGATACGTCTCTAATGTATCGATAATTTATGAAGTATTCATGCCATATTTTCCTATGTTTACAATACTTTTATATGGTTTTGATGCACTTTATATGATTTATTTAGAACTAACCTGGACTGACGCTATTTTCAGCAGAATTACCGTGGTGTTGTTTTTGTGCAGAAAATAAAAGTTCTCGGAATCGCCCGAAACTTTTTTATGATTTTTTCTGGAGAAAATAAGAAATACTGGAGCGAAGAACCACCGAAGGGGAGCCACCTGTGGGCCACAAGCCAACAGGGCGCGCCCACCCCCCTAGGCGCACCCTGATAGCTTGTGGGGCCCACGTGGCTCCGGCTGACATGATTCCAACGCTGAAAAATCCTATATATACTGAAACCTTCAAAAACAAATGAAGAACTTCCGCTCCGCCGCCGCAACTCTTTGTATCAAAGAAAAACCCATCTGGAGCCTTTCCAGTACCCTGCCGGAGAGGGGCAATCAAAACCGGTGGCCATCTTCATCATCCTGGTGGAGGCCATGACGAGGAGGGAGTGATACGTCCATTTTGCATCATGCTTTTATATTGATATTTATTGCATTATGGGCTGTTATTACACATTATGGTACAATACTTATGCCTTTTCTCTCTTATTTTACAAGGTTTACATGAAGAGGGAGAATGCCGGCAGCTGGAATTCTGGACTGGAAAAGGAGCAAATATGAGAGACCTATTCTGCACAACTCCAAAAGTCCTGAAAAGTTACGGAGAATTATTTTGGAATATATAAAAAATATTGGGCGAAAGAAATACCAGAGGGGACCCACCAGGAGGTCACAAGCCAGGGGGGCGCGCCCCTGTGGCTTGTGGGCCCCCTGGCAGGCCTCCGATGCCCATCTTCTGCTATATGATGTGTTTTGACCTGGAAAAAATCATAAGAGAGCTTTCAGGACGAAACGCCGCCGTCTCGAGGCGGAACCTGGTTAGAAGCAATCTAGGGCTCCGGCGGAGCCGTTCTACCGGGGAAACTTCCCTCCCGGAGGGGGAAATCGAAGCCATCGTCATCACCAACGGTCCTCTCATCGAGAGGGGGTCAATCTCCATCAACATCTTCACCAGCACCATCTCCTCTCCAAACCCTAGTTCATCTCTTGTATCCGATCTTTGTCTCAAAAGCTCAGATTGGTACCTGTGGGTTGCTAGTAGTGTTGATTACTCCTTGTAGTTGATGCTAGTTGGTTTACTTGGTGGAAGATCATATGTTCATATCCTTAATGATAATTAATACTCCTCTGATTGTGAACATGAATATGCTTTGTGAGTAGTTACGTTTGTTCCTGAGGACATGGGATAAGTCTTGTTATAAGTAATCATGTGAATTTGGTATTCGTTCGATATTTTGATGAGATGTATGTTGTCTCTCCTCTAGTGGTGTTATGTGAACGTCGACTACATAACACTTCACCATTATTTGGGCCTAGGGGAAGGCATTGGGAAGTAATAAGTAGATGATGGGTTGCTAGAGTGACAGAAGCTTAAACCCTAGTTTATGCGTTGCTTCGTAAGGGGCTGATTTGGATCCATATGTTTCATGCTATGGTTAGATTTATCTTAATTCTTCTTTCGTAGTTGCGGATGCTTGCGAGAGAGGTTAATCATAAGTGGGAGGTTTGTCCAAGTAAGGACAGCACCCAAGCACCGGTCCACCCACATATCAAATTATCAAAGTAACGAACACGAATCATATGAGCATGATGAAAACTAGCTTGACAGAGATTCCCATGTGTCCTTGGGAGCGCTTTGCTTTATATAAGAGTTTGTCCAGGCTTGTCCTTTGCTACAAAAAGGATTGGGCCACCTTGCTGCACCTTTGTTACACTCGTTACTTGTTACCCGTTACGAATTATCTTATCACACAACTATCTGTTACCGATAATTTCAGTGCTTGCAGAGAATACCTTGCTGAAAACCGCTTGTCATTTCCTTCTGCTCCTCGTTGGGTTCGACACTCTTACTTATTGAAAGGACTACGATAGATCCCCTATACTTGTGGGTCATCAGGGAGTAGTTCACCCTTAGGGCTGAGGGTATGTACGAGTAGCTATGTGTTTAATCTCTCTCTCTCTCTCTCTCTCTCTCTCTCTCTCTCTCTCGTGTTCTTGAGATGGCACGATCTTGTTGTATAACGAGCTTTGTTAATATAGTTGGATCATATGGTGTTCTTCCCTAGCTATCTTGTTGTCATGAATTGAATCTTTCCCTTTGAGATTTTGTTATGTCGGGTTGAATATTAGATTTGAGAACACTTGATGTATGTCTTGCATGGGGATACCCGTAGTGACAATGGGGTATTCTATTGATTCACTTGATATATGTTATGGCATCAACTTGTTGATTCCGGTGACCTTGGGGATCTATGCATAGGGGTTGATTGCATGTTTTCATCCTACCTTCTCCGACAGAAATCTTGGGGGTACTCTTTGAAGTTCTTTGTGTTGGATTGAATATGATGAATGTGAAGTTGTTTGATACATGTCCAATAATTAACACACGGATACTTGTGGTGACATTGGAGTATCTAGGTGACATTAGGGTTGATTGATATGTATCATAGGTGTTATTTTGGTACGAACTCTAGGGCTGTTTGTGACACCTACAGGAATAGCCCAATAGATTGATCAGAAAGGGTAACTTTGAGGTGGTTCTACTACCTACAACAATTTCATCTCATGTTCTCCGCTAGATATGAACTTTGGAGTGATTCTTTGGTGCACGTTTATGGATGATCATATGATTCTATTATATTAGCATTGTTGAGAGATTGCACTAGTGAAAGTATGAACCCTAGGCCTTATTTCCAAGCATTTATACAATGTTTTGCTCGCTGTTTGCCACTTGCTACCTTGCCGTTTTTATATTTTCAGATTACAAAAACCTATATCTACTATCCATATTGCACTTGTATCACTGATACGTCTCCAACGTATCTATAATTTTTGATTGTTCCATGCTGACATATTATCATTCTAGGATACTTTTTGGGTATTTATTTATCAATTTATAATATTTTTTTGCACTAACCTATTGACCTAGTGCCCAGTGCCAGTTCCTGTTTTCTGCGTGTTTTTGCCTTTTTAGAGTTACAATACTAAACGGAGTCCAATTGCCACGAAACTTTTTGGTGATTTTTTATGGACCAATACAAGACCTAGAAGCTTTGGAGGAGGGCGAGGAGATGCACCAGGGGCCCACAAGCCATCTGGCCATGCCCAGATATGTTGTGGCCCCCTGGAGCGCCTCCCGACGTCGTTCTCTAGCCTATAAATTCACATCTACCCTAAAAACACTAGTGCAGAAAAGCCTAGCTATGGCGTGGCCAAAATGGCCTTGCTGGCGTAGACACCCTACACCAGCAATAAGGCGCGACAATTAAAATATACTGGTGGCGTTGGAGATGAAGCCAGCAGTATCTTGAACACCTGCTGGCGTTGGATAGATCTGCACGCCCGCACTGTCATATTTAGCTAATAAAAAAAATACCAGCTTCACAAAAGATACTAAACATTTCATTCACAAAAGATACCAAACATTTCATTCACAAAAGGAAAGTACCAATTACTTCTGAAAATGTATATATATATCGATCTTCATCTCTGATCGACACTACCTATAGCTAGCTAGTTTTTCCTAAGGACTAACTTCATCTCACGAAGCGTATTCCTATTCGTTTGCCCCTCCTTGATGTAATGTGCTTTCTCCATCATCAGCTGATGCTTCTGGGCCTTCAGGACTTCTATGTCCTTATTGATCTCAGTTATCTCAAGGTTCAGTGCTGTGATCTGACCTTCGAGACTGAAAATCTTATCGTAGACAATAGCATTGCCATCGATAATTTTGTTCTTCTCCTTCATCAGGGAGTCTTCCAACGCCTGCAGGGCCTTGAGGGTGCTCTGACATGACGCGATCAGCTCGTGACTGAGCACTTCGATGTCACCTGAAGACTGCACAAAGACAGGCGCCGGCGAAGACGGACCTCCTAAGTATGACTGCCAAGGGTTTCAAATCATGAACAATTAATTAGTGGTTAGATACGTATATATATATATATGGATGTTTGGAATGCTAATGCATGTTTTTGTAACCTTAATTACCTAGTTGGTGCTCACGTCGCCTTTATCTTCAGAAAACCCCAACCAATGATCAGAGGACCCTACCCACAGGCTTGAGTCGGCCATGCTATTTGGCTAAAGAATGAAAAGAGTGTTTAATGCATAAAGAATGAAATGAATGAGCCTACCAAAATGGACATAGGTTGTGTCATACACAACGAAAAAATAGCGCTATCTAAAATAGCGTGTCCCTTCTCCAAAAAAAATAGCAGTTATAAAATGAACTAGATGAAGAAACATAACAATACAACATGGCAGTTTGAAGATATATGGAAGTAGCAAACATTGCAACAGACCAACAAGTAAACAATACAACATAGCGGCAACATATAATTAAGGCTGCGTTTGGCACCAATGTATTTTTGAAGTTTTGGGGGAATACCATGGTTTTCTAAAAAAGCCATGGTTTTAAAGACTTTGATGTGTTTGGCATTAACAAATACTTTAGTTTACAAAACCGTAGTATCTCCAAAACTTTAGTTAGGTTCACAAAAATTAAACATCTAAAATTTTGTCTAGGAGCCATACATGCATAACTAGTTAAGATGAACAACAACAATAATACAATATAGCAGTTATAAAATGAACTAGATGGAGAAACATAGCAATACAACATGGCAGTTTGAAGATATATGGAACTAGCAAACATTGCAACAGACCAACAAGTAAACAATACAACATAGCGGCAACATATAATTAAGGCTGCGTTTGGCACCAATGTATTTTTGAAGTTTTGGGGGAATACCATGGTTTTCTAAAAAAGCCATGGTTTTAAAGACTTTGATGTGTTTGGCATTAACAAATACTTTAGTTTACAAAACCGTAGTATCTCCAAAACTTTAGTTAGGTTCACAAGATGGTGAGATCGTAATAATCGGTGTAGCCGAGTTAGGTTCACCTAGCTATCTCTAGGATCCAATAATATATAGGTCAAACTAGAGGAAACTAAGAAAGATTAGAAAGATTGTGCTTAGGGTGAGGTGAATATATACCTCGGGCGCGTGGTCGGCCGGCGGGGCGGCGACGGGATGCGTCGGGCGCGTGGTCGAGCGGGGCGTCAGGCGGGGCGGCGACGCGCGGCGTCAGGCGGGGCTACGACGGGCGTCGTCGGGGCGGCGGCGGGGATCGAGAGGAGGACGAAGGAGTTGGGGGTTCGAGAGAGTGGGGAGTAGGCTGGGTGCGAGGTGGGGATTAGATAGATTATTGCTGGCGTGGGCCTATTGGGCCTAATTTGCAACGCCGGGGCTAATATGCAATGCTAGCACTAATCGAATAGCTATGGCGTTTCAATTTGGCCAACGACAACACTATTTGAAAATATTAGTGCTGGCGTTTGTAAGAAATGGCGTGCCACGAACAAGAGTTGTGGTATCCATTTTTGCACTAGTGGCAGAGGCACTCCCGAAACACTTTTTCCGCCGCTGCAAGTCTCTGTTCCGATGGGAGGCCATCTACACCTCCGTTCCGGCACCCTGCCGGAGGGGAGATCGATCATGGAGGGCCTCTTCATCAACCTTGCTGCCCTCACCATGATGTGTGAGTAGTTCACCACAGACCTACGGGTCCGTAGGTAGTACCTAGATGGCAATCTCTCTCTCTCTCTCTCTCTCTCTCTCTCTCTCTCTCTCTCTCTCTCTCTCTTTCTCTCTCTCTCTCTCTCTCTCTCTCTCGATCATCAATACAATGTTCATCGCATCTTTGCCTTGATCTATCCGATGTAATCCCTTTGTATGGTGTGTTTGTTGGGGTCCGATGAATTGTGAGTTTATGTTCAGATTATTCATGAAAAGTATTTGAGTCAAACCTGATTACTATGATTCTTATTTGCATGATCATCATAACTTCGTAATGCTCTCCGATCTATTGAGATAGTTTGGCTAACTAGATTGATATTTCTTCGGTGTTAGTGGTGCGTTGTAGTAGGTTCAACCTGACGAGTTTCTATATCCCAGTGACAGAAGGGGACAAGTTGCGTCTTTGTGTTGTTGCTACTAAGGATAAAACGATGAGGTTTATTCATATTAGTTGAGTTTACTTTGTTTACATCATGTCATCGTTCTCCAAGCATTACTCCGTTTGTCATGAACTTAATACGTAGAGAGGCAAGCATAGAAGTGCTCTTGAAGTGGAGTAATAGTAGTAGGTGCAGGCAGGAGTCGGCCTATTTGCTTATGGACGTGATGCCTATATACACATGATCATTGCCGTGAACATCGCATAATTATTCTCTTTTCTATCAATTGCCCAACAGTAATTTGTTTACCCACCGTATGCTTTGCTTATGAGAGATGCCACTAGAGAACTCTACGCCCCCCGGGTCTACTCACTTATAAATTCACAAACGCTATCATTACCTTGCTGTTATTTATTACCTTTTATTTTATTTTGCACTTTACTAGTATCTACAATGATCTAAACAACTCACTTGCTTGCAAATAACGAGATCAAGGGGATTGACGACCCTCTTGCCGGCGTTGGGTGCAAGTTGTTTGTTCTTTTGTGTGCAGCCGCTAAAGACGGTTGAGGATTGGTATTCCTATTGGTTCGGTAAACCTTGGTTTCATAACTGAGGGAAATACTTACCCACTTTGTGTTGCGATTACCCGTTCCTCTTCACGGAAAACCCAACGCACATCACGAGTATCAGGAAGGATTTCTGGCGCCGTTGCCGGGGAATACAATCACCAACTATCAAGTAACTTGGCACAAAATTTCATTCACATGTTCTTATTTTTATTTTCTGTTATATTTATTTTGTCTCATAAAAATCAAAAATAAAAAAATATTTACCTTTGCTAGTTACTAGTTTGCTTCTAGTTTGCTTTATTTGCTACTTTGCTTATCTTGCTATCATGTCTGAATTCGAGAAAGTTACCATTGAAAGTGCTAGTGAAGATAGTGCTAGTGACTTGGATGAAGAAAGACAAAAGTTTATTGATTCTACTCATGGTCCTCCTAAAAGTCAAGTCCCCATTACCAACACTCACACTGTACTAAGTTCTAAACTTTACCATGTGGGTAGTGGGAACATCATTGGGAAACATGCTATTCAAGAATTTTTTGAGAATTCAATAGTTTCCCCGATTATTAAAGGATCTATACTTGATGAAACAAATTGTTATGAAGATGCTATTACTATGCTTATATTGAAATTGGAAAGAAAGTTTGTGCACCTCCACCCTATGCTACAAAAGATACTTTTGGGACTTCCTAGCATAGACAATCCTGAGATTAAGAAAATTTCCACCAACATCCTTATGCATGAATTTGATTATATTGTGCATGAAGCTAAGGATATTTTTGCTTTCTATGGAATAAAATCTGAACATCCTCCTATAGAAGTAATCCTTCATAATAGAGATGCATTGCGTAGGATGGAATCTAATGATTATCAAAGATTTGATGAGAATATGAGAAGAAATGTCCTTCCCGAAGAATTGACACAATCCCTATTTCTACACACTTGTGATAAATTTGAATGGATTGCTAAGGTAATTAATGAAGGATTTAGTAATGGTTGTCATGAAAATATTAGTAGAGAACCTATTAGTGATGAAGTCCATACTCTTTATGAGGATCCTTATGATGAAAATGATGTTAGTGATGATTTTATAAATTCCTTTGAACACTTGGGTTTTCCCACTAGCTTTGAGAAGGGTGACTCATTTAGTAAGATTTTGGAAGAGCTAATTTTGAAGGACATGAAGGGGTCCAACACTTGAAACTATGCATTATGCCTAGCTAGGGGCATAAAACAATAGCGCTTGTTGGGAGGCAACCCAATATGTATCTTTAATTTTGTTTTTACTTCCTTTTTTTGTGTGATAAAATGATCATTGCCTATGTAATGATTGTGTTTTTATGTTTTAATTAGTGTTTGTGCCAAGTAAAGCCTTTGGGATGACTCACAAGATGAGTAGAAACGATGCTGAATCTGAAACAGAAACTTTGACTCCAGTGCAGGAATTTTTATTTTTTACTGGAGCGTGATAATGATCTGAAATATTAACACAGTATTTATATACAAATTATTTACGTTGTCCTAATTTTTCAGAATTTTTAGAGTTACAGAAGTATGGGATCTTTACAGATTGCTACAGACTGTTTTGTTTTAAACAGATTCTGTTTTGCTTGCATAGTTTGCTTGTTTTGATTATGCCATGGACTATATCGGGGGGTGTAAGCCACGGGGAAGTTAGAATATAGTAGCTATTATGAAAAAATGAATTTGAATCAATTTATCACAGTACCTCAAGTATGCAATATGTTTCTTATACTAACGGATCTCACGAAGTTTTGTTGAGTTTTGTGTTATTGAAGTTTTCAAGTTTTGGGTGTGATCACGATGGACTACGGAATAAGGAGTAGAAAGAGCCCAAGCTTGGGGATTCCCAAGGCACCCCAAGTATAATTCTAAGTAGACTCAAGCGTCTAAGCTTGGGGATGCCCCGGAAGGCATCCCCTCTTTCGTCTCAATCCATCGGTATGTTACTTGGAGCTATATTTTTATTCATCACATGATATGTGTTTTGCTTGGAGCGTCGTTTGCTTTTGTTTGCTTTTACTTTCAGTTTGTCACAATCATCATTTTCTGGACACACCTATTTGAGAGAGACACAGCTTCATGATAATTTTCTAGAATACTCTATGTGCTTCACTTATATCTTTTGAGCTAGGCAGTTGCTCTAGTACTTCCCTTATATCTTTTTGAGCACGGTGGCGTGTAGATTTTATAGAAATAATATGCTCTCGTTCTTCACTTATATTTGTTTGAGAGCTGAGTAATAGTGATGGTAATTTGCATGGGTCATAAGACTAGTTCAATAATATTAGGTATTCAATGAATGATAATCAAAACCATCGTGTAGCACATGTAGAGAAGTTGTGGATTAATGACATTGATATAGTAATATGAAAAAGGTGTGAGTCCAAAATTTTTGATTCGAAGAAGTGTCGAGATTATGAGGTTTTAACTTGTTATTCATCTAAATTTTTTAAAGAGGCATGGTGATGATGTGTGAGCATTTATATTCCTCGTTAAAATCCTAGTGTTGTTTTGAGTCGGGGGCGTGCGATGGTTAACTCCTACCAACCTCCTCCCTCGGGGCATGCGAGGAGTACTTTGATTCGTGATAAAACTAATAAAACTTTGCAATAAGTATGTGAGTTCTTTATGACTAATGTGACACCATGGACATACGCATCTTCACCTTCTCATATTTGCTAGCCTCTTCGGTACCGTGCATAGCCCATTCTCACCTCGAGGATCGGTGCAAATATTCGCCGGTGCATCCAAACCCCGTGACATGATACGCTCTGTTGCACATAAGACTCATTATATCTTCCTCAAAACAGCCACCATACCTACCTATTATGGCATTTCCATAGCCATTCCGAGATATATTGCCATGCAAATTCCATCGTCACTTCACATGACTAGTTCGTTCATCATCATAATGCTTTGCATGATCATATAGAGCTAACATAGTATTTGTGGCAAAGCCACCGTTCTTCATATTTTTGATACATGTCACGCTAGATCATTGCACATCCTGGTACATTGCCAGAGGCATTCATACAGACTCATATGTTCCTATCAGTCCTTCATGTTGAGTTGTCAGAAAATAAAAGTGTGATGACCATCATTATTAGAGCATTGTCCCAGTGAGGAAAGGATGATGGATACTATGATTCCCCCACAAGCCGGGATGAGACTCCGGACGAAAAATGAAATAAAAATGGGGGAGGCCAAATGAGCCCACCATATAAAAAAAGAGAAAATGGGGGAGGCAAAAAGAAAAGAAAAGAGAAAAGCCCACCATAAAAAATATGAGAGAAAAGAGAGAAGGGACTTTGCTACTATCCTTTACCACACTTGTGCCTCAGAGTGGCACCATGTTCCTCATATAGAGAGTCTCCTATGTTGACACTTCCATATGCTAGTGGGAATTACCTTTTCATATAATAAACTTGGCTTGTATATTCCTATAACGGGCTTCCTCAAAGTCCCGAGGTCTTCATGAGCAAGCAAGTTTGATGCACACCCCACTTAACTTCAGTTGAGCTTTCATACACTTATAGCTCTAGTGCATCATTTGCATGGCAATCCCTACTCCTCGCATTGATATATATCGATGAGCATCTCCATAGCTCGTTGGTACGCCTAGTTGATGCGAGACTATCTTCTCTACTTTTTACCCCTTTGATACCTACCACCATATTCTATTCCACCTATATGCTATGTCCAATGGTTCACGCTCATGTATTGCGTGAAGAATAAAAAGTTGATGCATATTGAAAAAGTACGATCCAATTGCCTGACTTGGACACCGTGGTGCTTAACATTTGTTTCTATGTGGTGAAGACGGAGTCATGCCTTGCTAATATAATAAGATGAATAGGGGTAAAACATTCTTTTAGGATCATATACTTTGAAAAATTAATGATTTTGTTTCCTATACTTATAAATATTACTAAGTTGTTGTTTGTTAATTCATCATTTCTCAATGAGCATACATACCAAAGATTACATAATGGGTAGCATGTCAAATCAAAAATTCTGTTTTTATCATTTACCTACTCGAGGACGAGCAGGAATTAAGCTTGGGGATGCTGATACGTCTCCAACGTATCTATAATTTTTGATTGTTCCATGCTGACATATTATCATTCTAGGATACTTTTTGGGTATTTATTTACCAATTTATAATATTTTTGAGCACTAACCTATTGACCCAGTGCCCAGTGCTAGTTCCTGTTTTCTGCGTGTTTTTGCCTTTTCAGAGTTACAATACTAAACGGTGTCCAATTGCCACGAAACTTTTTGGTGATTTTTTCTGGACCAATACAAGACCTAGAAGCTTCAGAGGAGGGCGAGGAGATGCACCAGGGGCCCACAAGCCATCCGGCCGCGCCCCTAGTGGGGCGCGGCCAGATATGTTGTGCCCCCCAGGAGCGCCTTCCGACATCGTTCTCTAGCCTATAAATTCACATCTACCCTAAAAACACCAGAATCGCTCTCGAAACACTTTTTTCGCCGTCGCAAGTCTCTGTTTCGACGGGAGGCCATCTACACCTCCGTTCCGGCACCCTACCGGAGGGGAGATCGATCATGGAGGGACTCTTCATCAACCTTGATGCCCCCACCATGATATGTGAGTAGTTCACCGCAGACCTACGGGTCCGTAGGTAGTACCTAGATGGCAATCTCTCTCTCTCTCTCTCTCTCTCTCTCTCTCTCTCGATCTTCAATACAATGTTCATCGCATCTTTGCCTTGATCTATCCGATGTAATCCCTTTGTATGGTCTGTTTGTTGGGGTCCGATGAATTGTGAGTTTATGTTTAGATTATTCATGAAAAGTATTTGAGTCAAACCTGATTACTATGATTCTTATTTGCATGATCATCATAGCTTCGTAATGCTCTCCGATCTATTGAGATAGTTTGGCCAACTAGATTGATATTTCTTTGGTGGGAGTGGTGTGTTGTAGTAGGTTCAACCTGACGAGTTTCTATATCCCAGTGACAGAAGGGGACAAGTTGCGTCTTTGTGTTGTTGCTACGAAGGATAAAACGATGGGGTTTATTCATATTAGTTGAGTTTACTTTGTCTACATCATGTCATCGTTCTCCAAGCATTACTCCGTTTGTCATGAACTTAATACGTAGAGAGGCAAGCATAGAAGCGCTCTTGAAGTGGAGTAATAGTAGTAGGTGCTGATACGTCTCCAATGTATCTATAATTTTTTGCTTGTTCCATGCTGTTATATTATCATTCTTTGATGTTTTACAATCATTTTATAGCAACTTTATATCATTTTTTGGGACTAACCTATTGACATAGTGCCAAAGTGCTAGTTGCTTTTTTTGCTTGTTTTTTTACTTCGCAGAATATCAGTATCAAACGGAGTCCTATCGCGATCAAACTTTTTGGAGATTTTTTTGGACCAGAAGAAGGCCAGCGGGCCAAAGAAGTTACTAGGAGGGAGCCCAGGCCGCCCACAACCCACCAGGGCGCGCCAGGGGCCCTGGGCGCGCCTTGATGGGTTGTGGCCGCCTAGGGAGTCCCCTCCACCGCCTCTAATGCCTATAAATTCCCAAATATTTGAGAAACCCTAAGGGAGTCGACGAAAAACAAATCCAGTCGCCGCAAGTTCCAGAACCGCGAGATCCAATCTAACACCATCACGGAGGGGTTCATCATCCTCATTGGTGCCTCTCCGATGATGTGTGAGTAGTCCACCATAGACCTACGGGTCCGTAGGTAGTAGCTAGATGGCTTCCTCTCTCTCTTTTGATTCTAAATACAATGGTCTCTTGGAGATCTATTTGATGTAAACTTTTGCGGTGTGTTTGTTGGGATCCGATGAATTTTGAGTTCATGATCAGTTTCTATCCATGAATATTATTTGAGTCTTGTTTGATCTCTTATATGCATGATTACTTATAGCCTTGTATTTCTTCTTCGAATCTTTGGTTTAGTTAGGCCAACTAGATCGATTTTTCTTGCCATGGGAAGAGGTGCTTTGTGATGGGTTCGATCTTGCGGTGTCCTCTCCCAGTGACAGAAGGGGCAGCGAGGCACGGATGTATCGTTGCTATTAAGGATAACAAGATGGGGTCTATTCCTACATGAATAGATCTTGTCTACATCATGTCACCGTTCTTATTGCATCACTCCATTTTTCCATGAACTTAATACACTAGATGCATGCTGGATAGCGGTCGATGTGTGGAGTAATAGTAGTAGATGCAGAATCATTTCGGTCTACTAATCTTGGACGTGATGCCTATATAATGATTATCGCCTTGGATATCGTCATGATTATTTGATCTTCTATAAATTGCCCAATAGTAATTTGTTCACCCACCGTGTACTATACTCATGAGAGAAGCCACTAGTGAAACCTACGGCCCCCGGGTCTATTTTTCCAACATATTGCTTTCCGATCTATCTTTTGCCATTTTTGTTTTCAGATCTATTATTACAAAAACCCAAAAATACCTTGCTGCACTTTTTATTTGCCTCTTTTATTTTGTGTTCTTGAGAGATCTATCTATCCAATCTATCATATCCTAATCTATCTTTTTACCGTAGAGAGATTGACAACCTCTCTTTCGCGTCTGGTTGCAATTATTTGTTCTTTGTGTGCAGGTGTTGTTTACGTAGTGTTGGTGATCCTCGTACTGGTTCGATACCTTGGTTTCATAACTGAGGGAAATACTTACCGTCGATGTGCTGCATCATCCCGTCCTCTTTGGGGAAATACCGACGCAGTCTGAAGCCACATCAAAGTAATTTCTGGCGCCGTTGCCGGGGAGGAAGCAGTCTCTTCTACGTGTCAATCTCTTGCGCCGAGGAGACACCATCATCATCTACCAGGTTCCTAATCACAAATCTCATCTACTTGCAATTACATTATTTGCCATTTGCCTCTCGTTTTCCTCTCCCCCACTTCACCAAATTTGCCGTTTTATTCGCCCTCTTTTTCGTTTGCCTTTTTCTTGTCAGATCTCTTGCTTGCTTGCAATCTTGTTTGCGTAGTCACGATGACTCAAGAAAACACCAAATTGTGTGATTTTTTCCAATACTAATAATAATGATTTTATTATTACTCCGATTGCTCCTCCCGCCACTAGTGCGGAGTCTTGTGATATTAATGCCGCTTTGTTGAATCTTGTCATGAAAGATCAATTTGCCGGTACTCCTAATGAGGATGCTGCGTCCCATCTAAACACATTCGTAGAATTGTGTGATATGCAAAAGAAAAAAGATGTGGACAATTATATAGTGAAGTTGAAATTATTTCCTTTCTCCTTGCGGGATCGTGCAAAAATTTGGTTTTCTTCTTTGCCTCGCAATAGTATCGATTCTTGGAATAAGTGCAAGGATGCTTTTATTACTAAGTATTTTCCGCCCGCGAAAATTATTTCCCTTAGGACTCAAATCATGAATTTTAAGAAACTTGAGCATGAACGTGTTTCACAATCTTGGGAAAGAATGAAATTGATGCTAAGAAATTGTCCTACTCATGGTTTAAATCTTTGGATGATCATACAAATTTTTTATGTGGGATTGAATTTTGTCTGAAGAAATCTTTTAGATTCCGCCGCGGGTGGTACTTTTATGGAGATTACTTTGGGTGAAGCTACTAAATTGCTAGATAATATTATGGCAAGTTATTCACAATGGCATACTGAAAGAGCACCTACTAGTAAAAAGGTTAATTCGGTTGAAGAAATTAGTACTTTGAGTGACAAAGTTGATGCTTTAATGAAGTTGGTTGCTAGTAAAAATGCTCCTATTGATCTTAATGATGTGCCTTTGTCTACTTTGATTAAGCAAAATAGTGATTCCATAGATGTGAATTTCGTCTCGCGAAACAATTTCAATAACAATGCTTATAGAGGTAATTTTAATCCTAGGCCTTTTCCTGGAAATTCCTCTAATAATTATGGTAATACATATGGTAATTCTTCTTACAATAATAATAGGAACCCCTCTGATCTTGAGAGTAATATTAAAGAATTTTTCAATGCGTAAAAGGTTTTCAATACTATGATAGAAGAAAAGTTGAATAAGATTGATGATATGTCTAGAAGCATTGATAGAATTTCTCATGATGTGGAAAATCTCAAGTTGAAATCTTTTGCACCTAAGATTGATGAATCAATTAAAGCTTTATATGTCTCTATAGATGAAAGTAAGAAAAGAACCACTATGCTTAGAGCTAAAAGAGAATTTTTAGAAAAAGTGTTTTCTAGTGATTGCTTTCAGAAAAATGATGAAGTTCTTAAAGTGATTGGTGTTTATTATATTAATTCCTTGTTTAGTAATATTAAAATTGATAATAAAGGGACTGATGTAGATTCAACTTAACTAGAGGGCATCCCAATGATTTGGAGGGTGAAAATCTTGATGAAAAATATGATGAAAGTGTGTTTGAAGAGGTCAAAACTTTAACTAGTGATGTGCCCACTATTTTGGATTGCAAAGACTTTAATTATTATAGTTTCTATTTGATTGAATGTATTTATTTGCTTCAATCCATGTTGAATTTACCATATGCTTATGAACAAAATAAAGCTTTTACTAAACATATCGTGGATGACATGATGAAATCTTTTGAAGAAAAGCTGGAGTTAGAGATTTCTATTCCTAGAAAATTACACGATGAGTGGGAACTTACCATTAAGGTCCAGATTAAAAATTATGTGTGCTTTGCTTTATGTGATTCGGGTGCTAGTGTTTCCACGATTTCGAAATCTTTATGTGATGTGCCTGGTCTCACCAATATTGAAGAATGTTCTCTCAATTTGCACTTGGCGGATTCTACTATT
The DNA here is from genome assembly GCA_039707655.1 of Elymus sibiricus. Classification (NCBI taxonomy): domain Eukaryota; kingdom Viridiplantae; phylum Streptophyta; class Magnoliopsida; order Poales; family Poaceae; genus Elymus; species Elymus sibiricus. The sequence goes on along the minus strand of CM077663.1, from coordinate 364,501,392 downwards.
AAAAAGCCTTTGGGAAGAATTAATGATGTTCTTATTCTTGAAAATAGGAACTATGTGCCCATATATTTTATTGTTCTTGATATTGATTGCAATCCGTCTTGTCCCATTATACTTGGTAGACCGTTCTTACGCACTATAGGTGCCGTGATTGATATGAAAGAAGGCAATATTAGATTTAAGTTTCCACTAAGAAAGGGTATGGAACACTTCGCTAGAACAAGAATTAATCCACCATATGAATCAATCATGAGAGCATCCTATGGAGCAAAAACCAAAAATGACAATACTTGAATCTATGCCTTATGCCTAGCTAGGGGCGTAAAACGATAGTGCTTGTTGGGAGGCAACCCAATGAATAAATTTATTTTCATCTTTTTATTTCTGTTTTTGAGTGTTGACACAAGTATGCCTCTGTTATTATTGTGTTTTTATGTTTTATTTAGTGTTTGTGTCAAGTAAAGCCTTTAGGATGATTCATAAGATGAGTAGAAACAATGCTGAATCTGAAACAGAAACTTTGCCTCCAGTGTGCGAATTTTAGCTTTTTACTAGAGTGTGATATTGAGCTGAAATTTTAACATAGTATTTCTATAGAAATTCTATACGTTTTCCTAATTTTTCAGCATTTTTAGAGTTACAGAAGTACGGTTAGAGTACAGATTACTACAGACTATTCTGTTTAAGACAGATTCTGTTTTCGTTGCATTGTGTGCTTGTTTTGATCAATCTATGGGTTGTATTGAAGGGTATAAGCCATGGTAAAGTTAAAATATAGTAGGTATAATGCAATAATAAAATTTGAATGGGTTTGTAACAGTACTTAAAGTGGTGATTTACTTTATTATACTAACGGATCTCACGAAGATTTTGTTGAGTTTTGTGTGATTGAAGTTTTCAAGTTTCGGGTGAGATCACGATGGATGAAGGAATAAGGAGTGAAAAGAGACTAAGCTTGGGGATGCTACATCACCCCCAATATATATCCAAAGAGAAACAAGCAACTAAGCTTGGGGATGCCCCGAGTGGCATCCCCTGTTTCTTCTAAAGACCATCGGTATTTTACTTGGAGCTATATTTTTATTCGTCACATATCATGAGTTTTGCTTGGAGCGACTTGTATCATTTGAGTATTTGCTTGCTTTGCTTTTTAGTTTGTCACCAGTATCCTTGCTGGACACACCTATTTGAGAGAGCCAAAATTATTCTAAGATTTGTTAAAATTGCTCTATATGCTTCACTTAAACTTTTTGAGCTATGGAATTGCTCTAGTGCTTCACTTATATCTTTTTGAGCACGGTGTGCTTGGAAACTTTTGAAGAAACACTCTCATGCTTCACTTAGATTAATTTGAGAGTTAGTAAATTTTGACGAAACACTCTCATGCTTCACTTAGATTAATTTGAGAGTTAGTAAAGTTTGAAGAAATCCTCTCATGCTTCACTTATACTATTTTGAGAGATGAAATCTCTATGCTCATGTTCTTCACTTAAATTTGTTTGAGCTTGTCAAAAGCAATGGCAATATATGAAACTAGTCCCAAAGTGATAGATATTCAAGAAGGATATAATAAAAACTTTCATGAAGATCATTGGACAAATTAAACTTGATTCCTTGTAATAGTTTTGAGACATGATGATAGTAATATGTGAGTCATGTTAGTGAGTAATTATGCTTTAGTAAGAATATTGGTGTTAAGGTTTGTGATTCCCTATGCAAGTACAAAATTCAATAGTTATGCAATGAAATTACAACCTACTTATGGTGCATTATTCAGTGTTAGTTATGCTCAATGCTCGTTTATGTGAATTTTCGTTTCTTGGTTGGTTGCTTCTCAATCTATTTGCTAGCCTCCACTTGTAATAAGTAGAATTACTACTTGTGCATCCAAAATCCTTAAACCCAGTTTGGCCTTATGAGTCCACCATACCTACCTATATGCGGTATTTCCATGCCATTCTAAGCAAATTTGTATGTGCCATCTCTAATTTTCAAAATAAATTTCCTTTTTGTGTGCTCGTACCGCTCATGAAACGGTAGGGGGTGTCCAATATTTTTTCATGCTAGATGTGTTATACTCAAGATGAGTGTTTATTCACTTGTCATTACACGAGAGTACGACGGTAATAGGGATGCCCAGTCCCGAAATGAAAAGAAAATTTTACTTTATGTTGTCAAATAATAAATTCCTTGGAAAGTGTTGGTATAGAAGGCAACCGTGGATACGGCCAGCCATGGATTGTGAAAGAATGGTGGAAAAAGGAATAAGATTTACTTTATGTTTGGGAACCGCCTATGATATATCTAGCATGGAAAGTATTGAGAACTATTTTGTCGTTTTCGTTGACAGGAAAGGCATGCCACTCAAAATATTTTTCTCTCTCAATTTAAACTTTGAGCTCTGGCACCTCTACAAATCCTTACTTCCCTCTGCGAAGGGCCTATCTATTTACTTTATACAATTTTTATTTTTATTTGAGTCTCCATCTTCTCTTATAAAGCACCAACTAGGGGGCACTATGATCATACTTGAGCATTGGGTGTAGTTAATATTTGGGTGTGTTTCATGATTGGATCAATGATTGAGTATGATGGGCTAGGGATAGCTTTCTTTAGTGTTGATATTTTGAAAGACATGGTTGCTTGTTGGCATGCTTGAGTATTAAAGTCTTTATGTCAAAACTAGACTATTGCTTTGAACCATCTAAAAGTCCAAATGTCCATGCTACAAAAGAAAAGAATATGTGATGAACATGTTAGGCTGCATTCCACATCAAAAATGCTGTTTTTATCATTTACCTACTCGAGGACGAGTAGGAATTAAACTTGGGGATGCTGATACGTCTCCAACGTATCTATATTTTTTGCTTGTTCCATGCTGTTATATTATCATTCTTTGATGTTTTACAATCATTTATAGCCACTTTATATCATTTTTTGGGACTAACCTATTGACATAGTGCCAAAGTGCCAGTTGCTATTTTTGCTCGTTTTTTACTTCGCAGAATATCAGTACCAAACGGACTCCAATCGCGACGAAACTTTTTGGAGATTTTTTTGGACCAGAAGAAGGCCAGTGGGCCAAAGAAGTTACCAGGAGGGAGCCCAGGCCGCCCACAACCCACCAGGGCGCGCCAGGGGCCCCGGGCGCGCCCTGATGGGTTGTGTCCACCTCGGGAGTCCCCTCCACCGCCTCTGATGCCTATAAATTCCCAAATATTCCAGAAACCCTAAGGGAGTCGACGAAAAACACATCCAGCCACCGCAAGTTCCAAAACCGCGAGATCCAATCTAACACCATCACGGAGGGGTTCATCATCCTTATTGGTGCCTCTTCGATGATGTGTGAGTTGTCCACCATAGAGCTACGGGTCCGTAGGCAGTAGCTAGATGGCTTCCTCTCCCTCTTTTGATTCTCAATACAATGGTCTCTTGGAGATCTATTTGATGTAAACTTTTACGGTGTGTTTGTTGGGATCCGATGAATTTTGAGTTCATGATCAGTTTCTATCCATGAATATTATTTGAGTCTTCTTTGATCTCTTATATGCATGATTACTTATAGCCTCGTATTTATTCTTCGAATCTTTGGTTTAGTTAGGCCAACTAGATCGATTTTTCTTGCCATGGGAAGAGGTGCTTTGTGATTGGTTCGATCTTGCGGTGTCCTCTCCCAGTGACAGAAGGGGCAGCGAGGCACGCATGCATCGTTGCTATTAAGGATAACAAGATGATGTCTATTCCTACATGAATAGATCTTGTCTACATCATGTCACCGTTCTTATTGCATTACTCCATTTTTCCATGAACTTAATACACTAGGTGCATGCTGGATAGCAGTCGATGTGTGGAGTAATAGTAGTAGATGCAGAATCGTTTCGGTCTACTAATCTTGGACGTGATGCCTATATAATGATCATCGCCTTGGATATCGTCATGATTATTTGATCTTCTATCAATTGCCCAACAGTAATTTGTTCACCCACCGTGTGCTATACTCATGAGAGAAGCCACTAGTGAAACCTACGGCCCCCGGGTCTATTTTTCCAACATACTGCTTTCCGATCTATCTTTTTGCCGCTTTTGTTTTCAGATCTATTATTCCAAAAACCCAAAAATACCTTGCTGCACTTTTTATTTGCCTCTTTTATTTTGTGTTCTTGAGAGATCTATCTATCCAATCTATCATATCCTAATCTATCTTTTTACCGTAGAGAGATTGACAACCTCTCTTTCGCGTCGGGTTGCAAGTATTTGTTCTTTGTGTGCAGGTGTTGTTTACGTAGTGTTGGTGATCCTCGTACTGGTTCGATACCTTGGTTTCATAACTGAGGGAAATACTTACCGTCGCTGTGCTGTATCATCCCTTCCTCTTTGGGAAAATACAGACACAGTCTCAAGCCACGTCAAGTGCAGGCAGGAGTCAGCCTATTTGCTTATGGACGTGATGCCTATATACACATGATCATTGCCGTGAACATCACATAATTATTCACTTTTCTATCAATTGCCCAACAGTAATTTGTTTACCCACCGTATGCTTTGCTTATGAGAGATGCCACTAGAGAACTCTATGGCCCCTGGGTCTATTCACTTATAAATTCACAAACGCTATCATTACCTTGCTGTTATTTATTACCTTTTATTTTATTTTGCACTTTACTATTATCTACAATTATCTACACAACTCACTTGCTTGCAAATAACGAGATCAAGGGGATTGACGACCCTCTTGCCGACGTTGGGTGCAAGTTGTTTGTTCTTTTGTGTTCAGCCGCTGAAGACGGTTGAGGATTGGTATTCCTATTGGTTCGATAAACCTTGGTTTCATAACTAAGGGAAATACTTACCCACTTTGTGCTGCGATTACCCGTTCCTCTTCACGAAAAACCCAATCCAGATCATGCGTATCAATCACCATCTCTTCGCCGAACTAGTGCACCTATACAATTTGCCATTGTATTGGGTGTGTTGGGGACACAAGATATTTCTGGTATTTGATTGCAGGGTTGTTTGAGAGAGACCATCTTCATCCTACACCTCCCACGGATTGAAAAACCTTAGGTCATCCACTTGAGGGAAAATTGCTACTGTCCTACAAAACTCTGCTCTTGGAGGCCCAACAGAGTTTACAAGAATAAAGTTGCGTAGTAGACATCAAGTTATTTTCTGGCGCCATTGCTGGGGATGTGAGTGCTTGAAGGTATATCTTTAGATCTTGCAATTAAATCTTTTTGTTTCTTGTTTATCACTAGTTTGGTTTATAAAAAAAATTAAAAAATGGAGTTTAGGTTTCCTCAATTGCTTCGTTTTTTTATTGTCTGTTGTGAAAATGATGGTTTTCGGAAAATTGTGCTCAATTGGTAGAGGAAGAATTTATGAAAATACTTAATGAGAATTCCTTGAATGATGAGCATGATAGAAATATTGTTAGTATGAATTCTATGAAAATCCATGATGCTAATGATATGCAAAGCCACAAGTTTGGGGATGCTATGTTTGATGAAGATGATATTTTTAGTCCCTCAAGTTTTGATCAGCAAATTTATTATGATGATAACACGTATGCTATAAAGAATAATGATAACTATGAAACTTGTCATCATGATTTTAATTTTCAATTTGGTTATGTCAATCATGTATCTCATGATAGTTATTTTGTTGAGTTTGCTCCCACTAGAATGAATGAGAAGAAAATTGCTTATGTGGAGAGTAATAAATTTTCTATGCTTGTGGATCATAAAAAGAATGATTTATGTGATAGTTATATTGTTTAATGCCTTCATGATGCTACTGAAAATTATTATGAGGGAGGAACATATGCTTGTAGGAATTGCAATAATATCAAGTTTCCTCTCTACGAGTTCAAAATTTTGAAGTTATGCTTGTTTTGCCTTCCTATGCAAGTTGATTCTTGGTAAAATAAATTGTTTGGTTGCAAAATCCCTATGCATAGGAAGTGTGTTAGACTTAAATGTGCTTGTCATGTGATCTATGATGCTCTTTTGCATGTTTCAAATACTATTCCTATGTGAGCATCATTGAAAACATCATGCCTAGCTAAAAGGCCTTAAAGAAAAGCACTTGTTGGGAGACAACCCAATATTTATGCTTTCTATTTTTGTGTGTTCACATGATTAATCTACTGTAGTAATCATGTTTTGTGTATTTTATTTCAATAAAGTACCAAGTAAAGCGTTTGGGATAGTGTGGATACTTGTCAGTTCGATTCTGTTCAAAAACAGAAACTTTTACGTCCAGTGTAGATTTTTTATGATTTACTAGAGAACAAAAAAATTCTGAAATCTTTACAAAGTTTTTCTATACAAATCCTCTGCGTTTTCCTATTTTTTCAGAATTTTTAGAGATAGGGAAATATGGATTTCATTCATATCTTCACACGTTGTTCTGGTTTTGAAAGATTCTGTTTTGCATGCATAGTTTGCTTGTTTTAGTGTTTCCATAGCTTATATTTAGTGATATAAATTATGGAAATGAAAGAATACCGTAGTTATTATGTGAGAACAATTATGAATCTTTTCTTGACAGTACCTAAGTGAATGATCTATCTTTATTACACTAACCCATCTCACGAAGTTTAGTTAAGTTTTGTGTGATTGAAGTTTTCATGTTTTGGGTAAGACAACGATATGAGGAGAATAACGAGTGGTAAGACCCTAATATTGGGGATGCCCAAGTCAGCCCAAGGTAATATCCAAGGAAGAATCAAGCGTCTAAGATTGGGAATGCCCCGGAAGGCATCCCCTCTTTCGTCTTCAACACTATCGGTATATCTTACTTAGAGCTATATTTTTATTCATCACATAATATGAGTTTTTCTTGGAGCGTCATTTTATATTGTTAAGCTTTTCTTGCTGTTATTTATAATCTTGTTTTACAATCAAAAGTTCCAAGAATTGCCTTCTAGGATGCTTGAATTGCATGTTTGATGCGTGCTGTGTAAAAACAGAAACTTTTATTGTAGTGTTTGAATTTTCATCTTTTACTGGAACGTGGAATGTTTCTGAAATTTTTACACAGTATTTTCACATAAATGTGTTATCATGTCCTAAATTTTCAAAAATTTGGAGTTACAAAAGTTTTCTTTGTAAATTAATTGCTACAGACAGTCCTGTTTAGGCAAATTGTTGTCATAGTTTTGTTATCTACTTATCCTAGAGTTTTCATGGCTTATTTTGGTAGATATAAATTGTGCAAATGATAGTATATAGTACCTAATGTTTTTAAAATTATTATGAAACTTGTCTTGGCAGTACATAAAGAGTTGATTTATTCTTATGTGCACTAACCTATCTCACAAGTTCTTTTCATGTTTTGTGTGGATGAAGTTTTTGAGACCTAGGTGATACCGTGATATGAGAGGAATTAACGAGACACAAGAGATCAACCTTGGGGATGCCCAAGGCTCCCCAATTGAATATTACAAGAAGTCTCAAGAATCTAAGCTTGGGGATGCTAAGCATCCCACCTCTCTTCATCAACAATTTTCGGTTAGCCTATGTTGATCCCAAGTTTTTATTCGTTCACATAACATGTGCTGTTCTTGGAGTGTCTTTTGTTTTGCTTGTTGTTTTAATAAAAATTCTCAGATCTGAAAGTCTTTATTGAGAGAGAGTCCTCACATTGCTACTTAATTGTTTAACTACTCATTGATCTTCACTTGTATCTTTTGAGAGTAGTTTGATGTTTACTATTGTGCTTCACTTATATCCTAAGAGTAAATTGTGAATGAATGAAATATCATAAATATGAAATTATCAATGTGCTTTATGCTTAATAGTAGTTTCACATTTTGTTTAGAAAGTAAAATCTATTGAAGTTTGACAATCACAATATTTGTCATACAAGCAATTCATTAATGATTAGTATAAGAAAGAGAACTTCCACATACAAATATATTATCTTGGATATATTTTATGATTGTGAATACCCATTAATTATTTTCAACCTTGATCAAATTGCTGAAGTTGGACAAGGAAGACAGTGTAATGGTTAAGTTTGGGTATATTTGCATAGAAGTTATATTGCTATGGATCCTCCAACATGTGGTGCTTGTTTAGAACCTTTTGCTAGCCAATAACTTCATACTATGTAGAGATAGTACTTTTGCATCCAAATCCTTGAGCCAAGCTTCTTCCATGAGAGTCCACCACAACTACCTATATATGATATTTCACTACCATTCCAAGTAAATTTGCATGTGCCACCTCTAAACATTCAAATAAACATATGTTTTGTGTACTTGTACCGGTTATTCTCAAGATGAGTGTTTATTCACTTTTCATTGCACGAGAGAGGCTGGTAAAAAGGGTGACCAGTCCTGCATGATACAAAAATAAATGAACAAAAACTCCCCCAGAAAGTTGATTGTTTGGAAGGCAACCGTAGATTTGGCCAGCCATGGAATGTGTTTGAATGGTGGAGGGGGAGTAAAATTTCAATTCTGTTTGGGAACTGTCAATAATGTGTTTAGCATGGAAGATATTGAAAATTCTGTTGTGACGTTGACAGGAAAAGTATATCACTCAAAATTACATATCAACTCTGTTTTGAAACAATGAGCTCTGGCACCTCTGCAAATCCCTGCTTCCCTCTGCGAAGGGACAATATATTTACTTTTATGTTATTTACTTTTCATGTTGAGTCAATGATACGTCTCCAATATATCGATAATTTATGAAGTATTCATGCCATATTTGCCTATGTTTACAATACTTTTATATGGTTTTGATGCACTTTATATGATTTATTTAGAACTAACCCAGACTGACGCTGTTTTCAGCAGAATTACCGTGGTTTTGTTTTTGTGCAGAAAATAAAAGTTCTCAGAATTGCCCAAAACTTTTTTATGATTTTTTCTGGAGAAAATCAGAAATACCGGAGCGAAGAACCATCGGAGGGGAGCCACCTGTGGGCCCCAAGCCAATAGGGCGCGCCCTGATAGCTTGTGGGGCCCACGTGGCTCCGGCTGGCATGATTCCAACGCTAAAAAATCCTATATATACAGAAACCTTCAGAAATTAACCTAAAACTTCCGCTCCACCGCCGCAACTCTCTGTATCAAAGAAAACCCCATGTGGAGCCTTTCCTGTACCCTACCGGAGAGGGGAAATCATCACCAGTGGCCATCTTCTTCATCCCGGCGGAGTCCATGACGAGGAGGGAGTAGTTCACCCTCGGGGCTGAGGGTATGTACCAGTAGCTATGTGTTTAATCTCTCTCTCTCTCTCTCTCTCGTGTTCTTGAGATGGCACAATCTTAATGTATCACATGCTTTGTTAATATAGTTGGATCATATGGTGTTCTTCCCTTGCTACCTTGTTGTGATGAATTGAATCTTTCCCTTTGAGGTTTTGTTATGTCGGATTGAATATTTGATTTGAGATCACTTGATGTATGTCTTGCATGTGGATACCTGTGGTGACAATGGGGTATTCTATTGATTCACTTGGTATATCTTATGCCATCAACTTGCGAATTCCGGTGACCTTGGGGATCTATGCATAGGGGTTGATTGCACGTTCTTGTCCTACCTTCTCCGATAGAAATCTTGGGGTGCTCTTTGAAGTTCTTTGTGTTGGATTGAATATGATGAATCTGAAATTGTTTGATGCATGTTGAATAATTAACCCACGGATGTGTGAGGTGATATTGGAGTATCTAGGTGACATTAGGGTTGATTGATATGTATCATTGGTGTTATTTTAGTATGAACTCTAGGGTTGTTTGTGACATCTATAGGAATAGCCCAATAGATTGATCGGAAAGGGTAACTTTGAGGTGGTTCTTACTACCTACAACAATTTCATCTTATGTTCTCCGCTAGATATGAACTTTGGAGTGATTCTTTGTTGCACGTTGAGGGATGATCATATGATTCTATTATGCTAGCACTGTTGAGAGATTGCACTAGTGAAAGTATGAACCCTAGGCCTTATTTCCAAGCATTTATACAATGTTTTGCTCGCTGTTTGCTTCTTGCTACCTTGCTTTTTATATATTTTCATATTACAAAAACCTATATCTACTATCCGTATTGCACTTGTATCACCATCTCTTTGCCGAACTAGTGCACCTTTACAATTTACCATTGTATTGGGTGTGTTGGGGACACAAGAGATTTCTTGTATTTGATTGCAGGGTTGTTCGAGAGAGACCATATTCATCCTACACCTCCCACGGATTGATAAACCTTAGGTCATCCACTTGACGGAAAATTGCTACGGTCCTACAAAACTTTGCGCTTGGAGGCCCAACATAGTCTACAAGAATAAAATTGTGTAGTAGACATCAAGCTATTTTCTGGCGCCGTTGCCGGGGAGGTGAGTGCTTGAAGGTATATATTTAGATCTTGCAATTAAATCTTTTAGTTTCTTGTTTATCACTAGTTTAGTTTATAAAAGAAAAGTACAAAAAAATGGAATAGAGGTGGCCTCATATGCTTCGTCTTTATAATGTGTTTCGTGAAAATGATGGTTCTAAAAATTGTGCTCAATTGTTAGAGGAAGAATTTATAAAAATGGTTAATGTGAAATCCTTGAATGATGAGCATGATATCAATATTGTTAGTATGAATTCTATTAATATGCATGATGCTAATGATATGCAAATCCACAATCTTGGGGATGCTATGTTTGATGAAGATGATATTTTTAGTCCCCCAAGTTTTGATGAGCAAATTTTTATGAGGATGGCATGCCTCGTATCTATGATGATTATGGTGATGACATGTATGCTATAAAGAGTAATGGTAACTATGAAACTTGTCATCATGATTTTAATATTCAAAGTGGTTATGTCAATCAAGTGTCTCATGATATATATTTTGTTGAGTTTGCTCCCACTACTATGAATGAGAAGAAAATTGCTTATGTGGAGATTAATGAAAATTCTATGCTTTGTGGATCATGAAAGGAATACTTTATGTGATAGTTATATATTTGAATTCCTTCATGATGCTACTGAAAATTATTATTAGGGAGGAACATATGCTTGTAGGAATTTCAATAATATCAAGTTTCATCCCTATGTGTTGAAAATCTTGAAGATATGCTTGTTTTGCCTTCTTATGCTAGTTGATTCTTGCTCTCATAAATTGTTTGCTCACAAAATCCCTATGCATAGGAAGTGGGTTATGCTTAAATGTGCTTTTGATGTGATCCATGATGCTCTTTTGCATGCTTCAAATACTATTCTTATGTGAGCATCATTGAAATCATCATGCCTAGCTAGAAGGCTTTAAAGAAAAGCTATTGTTGGGAGACAACCCAACACATTTCCTTTATATTTTTGTGTGTTCACATGATTAAGCTACTTTAGCAATCATGTTTTGTATCTTTTATTTCAATAAAGTGCCAAGTAAAGCCTTTGGGATAGTGTGGATACTTGTTAGTTTGATTCTGTGCAAAAACAAAAACTTTTACATCCAGGGAAGAATTTGTCTGATTTTACTGGAGAGTCAAACAATTCTGAAATTTTTACACAATTTTTATATGCAAATTCTATGCGTTTTCCGAAATTTTTAGAATTTGTAGAGATAGATAAATATGGATTTCATTCAGATCTTTGCAGACTGTTCTATTTTTGACAGATTCTGTTTTGCATGCATAGTTTGCTTGTTTTAGTGTTTCCATAGCTTATATTTAGTGGTATAAATTATGGGAAGAATATAATACAATAGGTATTATGTGATAATAATTATGAATCTTGTCTTGACAGTACCTAAGTGAATGATCTATCTTTATTACACTAACCCATCTCACGAAGTTTCGTTGAGTATTGTGTGATTGAAGTTTTCAAGTTTTGGGTAAGAGACTGCTATGAGGAGAATAAGGAATGGTAAGAACCTAGGCTTGGGGATGCCCAAGGCACCCCAAAGGTAATACCCAAGGAATACTCAAGCGTCTAAGCTTGGGGATGCCCCGGAAGGCATCCCCTCTTTCATCTTCAACACTATCGGTATATCTTACTTAGACCTATATTTTTATTCGTCACATAATATGAGATTTGCTTGGAGCATCATTTTATTTTGTTAAACTTTTCTTGTTGTTATTTATAATATTTTTTCCAATAAAAATTTCCAAGAATTGCCTTCTAGGATGCTAGAATTGCATGTTTGATGTGTGCTCTGTAAAAACAGAAACATTTGCTATAGTGTTTGAATTTTCATATTTTAGTGGTACGTGGAAAATTTCTGAAATTTTTACACAGTATTTTCATATAAGTTTTTTTATCATGCCCTAATATTTCATAATTTTTGGAGATACATAAGTGCACTTTGTAAATTAGTTGCTACAGACTGTCTTGTTTAGACAGATTGCTGTCATGGTTTGGTTATCTACTTCTTCTATAGTTTTCATGACTTATATTGGTAGATATAAATTGTGGAAATGATAGTATACAGTAGATAATGTTTGAAAATTATTATGAACTTGTCTTGGCACTACATAAAGAGTTGATTTATTCTTATGTGCACTAACTTATCTCACGAGTTTTTTTCAAGTTTTGTGTGGATGAAGTTTTTGAGACATAGGTGAAACCGGGACATGAGAGGATTGAACGAGATACAAAAGCTCAAGCTCGGGGATGCCCAAGGCACCCTAAGACAATATTACAAGAATTTTCAAGCATCTAAGCTTGGGGATGCTACGCATCCCACCTCTCTTCATCAACAATTATCGGTTAGCCTATGTTGATCCTAAGTTTTTATTCGTTCACAAGATATGTGCTATTCTTGTAATGTATTTTTGTTTTCTTTGCTGTTTTAAATAAATCTCAGATCTGAAGATGTTTATTGAGAGAGAGTCCTCACATATCTACTTGATTTTTTGACTACTCATTGTTCTTCACTTATATCTTCTGAGAGTAGTTTGATGTGCTTCACTCTTATAGAGTAAATTGTGAATGAATGAAATATCATAAATCTGAAGTTATCAATGTGCTTTATGCTTATTAGTAGTTTCACATTTGGTTTAGAACGTAAAATCTATTGAAGTTTAACAATCACAATATTGGTCATACAAGCAATTCAGGAATGATTAGTATAAGAAAGAGAACTTTCACGTATAAATATATTATCTTGGACACCTTTTATGATTGTGTTAATTATTTTCAACCTTGATCAAATAGTTGAAGTTGGACAAGGAAGACAACGTAATGGTTATGTTTGGGTATATTTTCATAGAAGTTATATTGTTATGGATCCTCCAACATGTGGTGCTTGTTTAGAACCTTTTGCTAGCCAAAACTTCGTACTAAGTAGAGAGACTACTTGTGCATCCAAATCCTTGAGCCAAGTTTCTTCCATGAGAGTCCATCATACCTACCTATATATGGTATTTCACTGTCATTCCAAGTAAATTTGCACGTGCCACCTCTAAACATTCAAATAAACATCTGTTTTGTGTGCTCGTACCGCTCATGGAGCGACGGGGCGGTCATTATCTTCCATGCTAAGCGAGTTATTCTCAAGATGAGTGTTTATTGACCTGTCATTGCACGAGAGAGGCTGGTAAGAAGGATGCCCAGTCCTGCATTTATACCTACTAATAAAGGGGCTATTGCTTCTCTCCGTCCGTCATTAAAAATACCCTTCAAATTGGCAAAAATTACCCACCAATGCCACCCATAAGTTGAAAAAAATAATGATTCGCTTTTATTAAGTGGTTGCCGGTTCCGTTTGGTTCATATACTACTATGCCCTCTCATTTCCATAAAAACACAAGTGCCCGACTGGTTAGGGCAGCACTTCTCCAACGGGGAGACCAGGGTTCGAACCTGGCTTGGCCCTTTTTCTGTCTTTTTCTCCTGATTTTTAATTGGCGTAATATAGAGCTGTCTCGCCAAATGTCATTGGATGCAAACATTAATTTCAAATTTAGCTTGTTATATATAGAAATCGCTCGGAAAAATGTGTAGATTCTAAATATGATATTATCTTGCATGTTAATCGTTTTTAAAATTATGTATATGTTGCATCCTTAATTAGTACTTTTCTTTTCTATAAATAAATCTATATATATATATAACATATGTTTCTTACTCGCTTCTTCATACGCCGCTTAGTGGCATAATTTTGTCCGTCCGTTTGTATATAAATTAAGACAGAAAATAAAAGAAATGTCCTTCATTCGGCTTTGATTTTTTTGGCTCATTGGTCGAACGTCTCGCCGATAAGCAATGGGCCCGACCCTCCGCCACAGTGCAATTGAGCATTTTCCTGCGGGAGCCGACCCATGGTCATTGCGCGATAAAGAATTCTATAGTACTTACTTCGTCCAATCATGTGCCACTAAAGATACGTCTTATCTGGGTGTATTATGCCCGAAGTTCCTCAATTATGTGCCTCTTCTATAGTGATTGGAGCACATAATTTTGTAGCAAATCAATGTACCAAAGCACGTATGTTCCAGACATTTCCTTTTTGAGTTTTCAGAATAACTTAATGCTTATTTATTTTAACATTTTGTTAGACCCCAGCACTATTTGTTTACCTAATTATTATTATAGATAAACATGATTATTCATACTTTTTTTGTTGTTTTTAGTTCACTATGATTTGCAACCAGTTATTTATTTATTTGTTTTTGTAAGCCTTTCAACTTCTGCATATTGTAAGATAGAGAATAGGTTTTTAATTACTATTTTAGCTCTTATATAAAGCGAGGACATGGGTGGGTGACGTGTTGAAATAGAGGAAGTGTGTGTGTGAGAGAGGGTCCCGAGTCATTTTTAGAGGCGCGTGTTTTTTTGTCTTGGACATGTTTGCTAGTAATACAAAAGTAAATAAACAAGAACTCCCCCAAGAAAGTTGATTGTTTGGATGACAAACGTGGATTCGGCCAGCCATGGAATGTGTTTGAATGGTGGAGGGGGAGTAAAATTTCAATTCTGTTTGGGAACCGCAAATAATGTGTTTAGCATGGAAGATATTGAAAACTCTGTTGTGACGTTGACAGGAAAAGTATACCACTCGAAATTACATATTCATCTCTGTTTTAAGCAATGAGCTCTCACACCTCTGCAAAACCCTGCTTCCCTCTGCGAAGGGACAGTCTATTTACTTTTATGTTATTTACTTTCCTGTTATTTACTTTTCATGTGGAGTCAACTTCTCATTCCAACCTCAATCTATTAGTCTGCAAGCATCATGTGGTGGGGAAAGATCCAAACACATATATCCAGTCAAATATATTTGACCATGATTCATTATTGTTGACAATTATCTTCATGATAAGTACGTTGGGAGGCGAAACATTAAGCCCCTATCTTTCTCTGTGTTTGATGGATGCCGTTTGTTCTAAAAATATTCTTTGAGTATTAGCAATCATAGAAGACTATATGATAATTGAGTATGTGGAGCTCTTACTTAGACTTGATGATGCATTGAAATTGTTTCATGACTAAGAACATAAGTTGTTAATTTTCAAGAGAATGCATTGTTTGAACCATGACATATGAATTGGTTGCTACTCTATCATGATGATTTTGATGAGAAAAAGTTGCTGGTTATGATGCTAGAAAAGTGACTGAAATTACCAATGATCAAAACTATTCACTATGCTAGCATTCACACTTCATAAATTACTTCTTTTATCATTTACCTACTCGAGGACGAGTAGGAATTAAGCATGGGGATGCTGATACGTCTCCAACATATCGATAATTTATGAAGTATTCATGCCATATTTGCTTATGTTTACAATACTTTTATATGGTTTTCATGCACTTTATATGATTTATTTAGAACTAATCCGGACTGACGCTATTTTCAGCAGAATTACCGTGGTGTTGTTTTTGTGCAGAAAATGAAAGTTCTCGGAATCGCACGAAACTTTTTTATGATTTTTCTGGATAAAATAAGAAATACTGGAGCGAAGAACCACCAGAGGGGAGCCACCTGTGGGCCACAAGCTAACAGGGCGCGCCCAAACCCCTGGGCATGCCCTGATAGCTTGTGGGGCCCACGTGGCTCCGGCTGGCATGATTCCAACACTGAAAAATCCTATATATACAGAAACCTTCAGAAATAAACCTAGAACTTCCGCTCCGCCACAGCAACTCTCTGTATCAAAGAAAAACCCATCTAGAGCCTTTCCAGTACCTTCCCGGAGAGGGGAAATCATCACCGGTGGCCATCTTCATCATCCCAGTGGAGGCCATGAAGAGGAGGGAGCAGTTCACCCTCGGGGCTGAGGGTATGTACCAGTAGCTATGTGTTTAATCTCTCTCTCTCTCTCTCTCTCTCTCTCTCTCGTGTTCTTGAGATGGCACGATCTTGATGTATCACGGGCTTTGTTAATATAGTTGGATCATATGGTGTTCTTCCCTTGCTATCTTGTTGCGATGAATTGAATCTTTCCTTTTGAGATTTTATTATGTCGGATTGAATATTAGTTTTGAGATCACTTGATGTATGTCTTGCATGTGGATACCCGTGGTGAAAATGGAGTATTCTATTTATTCACTTGATATATGTTATGGCATCAACTTGCGGATTCCGGTGACCTTGGGGATCTATGCATAGGGGTTAATTGCATGTTTTCATCCCACCGTCTCCGATAGAAATATTGGGGTACTCCTTGAAGTTCTTTGTGTTGGATTCAATATGATGAATCTGAAGTTGTTTGATACATGTTGAATAATTAACGCACATATACTTGTGGTGACATTGGAGTATCTAGGTGACATTATGATACTTGCGATCTGCGTTGGGTTTTCCGTGAAGAGGAACGGGTAATTGCAGCACAAAGTGGGTAAGTATTTCCCTCAGTAATGAAACCAAGGTTTATCGAACCAATAGGAATATCAATCCTCAACCGTCTTCAGCGGCTGCACACAAAAGAGGAAACGACTTGCAACCAACACGTGCAAGAGGGTTATCAATCCCCTTGATCTCGTTATTTGCAAGCAAATGAGTTGTGTAGATGATTGTAGATAATTGTAAATTGAAAAATAAAATAAAAAGTAAATAAAGGCAGCAAGGTAATAGTAGCGTTTGTAAATTTATAAGTGAATAGACCCGAGGGCCATAGTTTTCCCTAGCGGCATCTCTCATGTAGGCTGCATACGGTGGGTAACAAATTACTGTTGGGCAATTGATAGAAAAGCGGATAGTTATGCGATTTTCATGGCAATGATCATGTGTATATAGGCATCACGTCCATAAACAAATAGGTCGACTCCTGCCTGCACCTATTACTATTACTCCACTCATCGACCGCTATCTAGCATGCATCTAGAGTATTAACTAAAACAGAGTAATGCATGAAGAACGATGACATGATGTAGACAAAGTAAACTCAAGCAATATGAATAAACCCCATCGTGTTATCCTTAGTAGCAAAAACACTAAGACGTATCTTGTCCCCTACTTTGTCACTGGGATATAGAAACTCGACAGGTTGAACCTACCACAACGCACCACTCCGACTGAACATAAATCAATCTACTTGGCCAAAGCACACCGATAGATCGGAGAAAATTATGAAGCTATAATGATCAACAAAATAAGAATCTTAATATATATCAGAGGTGACTCAAATACTTTTCATGAATAATCTGAACATAAACCCACAATTCATCGAATCCCAACAAACACACCTCACAATAGGATTACATCGGATAGATCAAAGTGAAGATGCGATGATCATTGTACTGAAGATTAAGAGATAGAGAGATTGCCATCTAGGTACTAGCTATGGACCCATAGGTCTGTGGTGAACTACTCACACATCATCATGAGGGCAGCAAGGTTGATGAAGAGGCCCTCCGTGATCGATCCCCCCTCCGGTAGGGTGCCAGAACGGAGCTCCAGATGGCCTCGGGATGGAACAGAGACTTGCGGCGGCGAAAAAAGGGTTTCGGGACTGCCTCCATGGTTTTTAGGATATTAGAGAATTTATAGGCCAGAGAGGGGCGTTGGGAGACGCCCGAGGGGGACAGCACACATTAGGGCGCGGCCCCCCCAGGGCGCGCCCTGTTGCGTGCTGGTGCCCTCGTGTGGCCCCCGGTGTCCTCCCGACTCTCCCAGGTCTTCTTTTTGTCCAGAAAAAATCATCAAAAAGTTTCGTGGCAATTGGACTTCGTTTGGTATTGTAAACCTGAGATGTGCAAAACATGCAGAAAACAGCAACTGGCACTAGGCACTGGGTCAATAGGTTAGTGATCAAAAATATTATAAATTGGTAAATAAAGACCCAAAAAGTATCCTAGAATGATAATATATCAGCATGGAACAATCAAAAATTATAGATACGTTGGAGACGTATCAAGCATCCCCAAGCTTAATTCCTGCTCGTCCTCGAGTAGGTAAATGATAAAAACAGAATTTTTCATGTGACATGCTATCCATTATGTAATCTTATGCATGTATGCTCATTGAGAAACGATGAATTAACAAATATTAACATAGCAATACTTATAAGTATAAGAATCAAAATCATCAATCTTTCAAAGTATACGATCCTCAAAGAATGTTTACCCCCATTCATCTTATCATATTAGCAAGGAATGGATCCATGATACGTCCATTTTGCATCATGATTTCCTACTGTTATTTATTATGTTTTGTTGAATAATAATGCTTTGGGGAGTGATTCTAATGCCTTTTCTCTCATAATATGCAAGGTTTACACAAAGAGGGAGAATACCGGCAGCTGGAATTCTGGACCCAAGAAAAGCACATCAGAGATACCTATTCTGCACAAATCCAATGAAGCTGAAATTTTACGGAGATTATTTTTGGATTAAATAAAAAATACTGGAGCAAAAAACTACCAGAGGGGGCCAACCTGGTGGGCACAACCCACCAGGGCGCGCCAGACCCCCCTGGGCGCGCCCTCATGGGTTGTGGCCTCCTCGGCCCACCTCCGATGCCCATCTTATGGTATATAGTCACATTTAACCTAGAAAAAATCAGAGGAGGACTTTCAAGATGAAGCGCCGCCGCCTCGAGGCGGAACATGGGCAGGAGCACTTTTGCCCTCCGGTAGAGCGATTCCGCCGGGGGAACTTCCCTCCCGGAGGGGGAAATCGAGGCTATCGTCACCACCAGCACCCCTCTCATCTTTGGGAGGCCAATCTTCATCAACATCTTCAACATCACCATCTCCTCTCAAACCCTAGTTCATCTCTTGTGCTCAATCTTTGTACCGGAACCTCAGATTGGTACCTGTGGGTGACTAGTAGTGTTGATTACCTTGCGTAGTTGATTACTATATGGTTTATTTGGTGGAAGATTATATGTTCAGATCCATTATGCTATTCAATACCTCTCTAATCTTGAGCATGTTTATTATTTTTGAGTAGTTACCTTTGTTCTTGAGGTCACGGGAGAAGTCATGTTGCAAGTAATCATGTGAATTTGATATGTGTTCGATATTTTGATGATATGTATGTTGTGATTCCCTTAGTGGTGTCATGTGAACGTCGACTACATGACACTTCACCATTCATGGGCCTAAGGGAATGCATTGTGGAGTAGTTATTAGATGACGGGTTGCTAGAGTGACAGAAGCTTAAACCCTAGTTTATGCGCTACTTCGTAAGGGGCTGATTTGGATCCAAATGTTTAATGCTATGGTTAGATTTTATCTTAATACTTTTCTCGTAGTTGCGGATGCTTGCGAGGGGGTTAATCATAAGTGGGAGGTTGTTCAAGTAAGAACAGCACCCAAGCACCGGTCCACCCACATATCAAATTATCAAAGTAGCGAACACGAATCAAACCAACATGATGTGACTAGATGAAATTCCCTTGTACCCTCAAGAACACTTTGCCTATTACTTGAGATTGTTTTGGCCTGTCCTTTGCCTCAAAAGGATTGGGCTACATTGCTGCACCTTATTTACCGTTATTGTTACTTGCTCGTCACAAATTACCTTGCTATCAAACTATCTATTACCTACAATTTCAGTGCTTGCAAAAATTACCTTGCTGAAAACCGCTTGTCATTTCCTTCTGCTCCTCGTTGGGTTCGACACTCTTACTTATCGAAAGGACTATGATTGATCCCCTATACTTTTGGGTCATCAACACTCTTTTCTGGCGCCGTTGCCGGGGAGTGAAGCGCTCTTGGTAAGGAAAAACTTATACTACGTGCTGCAATTCATTGCTACTTGCTACTATGGAGAACAATCCTTTGAGGGGTTTGTTTGGGGTATCTTCACCTCGACCGGAACCACAATTGCTTGCCCCTCAACCTACTGCACCTACTGAAAATATTGGTTATGAAATTCCTTCGGGTATGGTAGAACAACTGCTTGCTAAACCTTATGCAGGAGATGGAACTGAACATCCTGATATGCATCTATTATATGTGAACGAAATATGTGGATTATTTAAGCTTGCAGGTTTACCCGGAGATGAAGTTAAGAAGAAGTTTTTCCCTTTATCTTTGGAGGGAAAAGCATTGACATGGTATAGACTATGTGATGATCTTGGATCGTGGAACTGGAATCATCTGCAATTGGAATTCCACCAAAAGTTTTATCCCATGCATCTAGTTCATCGTGATCAGAATTATATATATAATTTTTGGCCTCGTGAAGGAGAAAGTATCCTTCTCGATAGGGGGAGGCTTAAGTCAATGTTATATTCATGCCCCAATCAGGACATTCTGAGAGAAGTTATCATTCAGAATTTTTATGCTCGGCTTTCTCATAATGATCAATCCATGCTCGATACTTCTTGTGCTGGTTCTTATATGAAGAAGACTATTGAATTCAAGTGGGATCTCTTAGAAAGAATTAAACGCAACTCTGAAGATTGGGAACTCGATGAAGGTAATGAGTCAGGTATAAAGCTTGAATTTGATTGTGTTAAATCTTTTATGAATACCGTTACTTTTCACAAGTTTAGCACTAAATATGGACTTGACTCTGAGATAGTAGCCTCTTTTTGTGAAGCATTTGCTACTCACGTTGATCTCCCTAAGGAGAAGTGGTTTAAATATCATCCCCTATTAAATAAGAAATTAAAGAACCGGTCATAGCTAAAGAAGAAACTATTATTTACAATGTTGATCCAGTTGTGCCTACCGCTTATATTGAAAAACCACCTTTCCCTGTTATGATAAAGGAACATGCTAAGGTATCAACTGTGGTTCGTAAGAGTAATCTAAAAACATATAAGCCCCCTGAGCAAATCAAAGTAGAACCTAGTGTTGCTATGGTTAAAGATCTCTTGGTAGAAAATATTGATGGGCATGTTATCTACTTCTGTGATGAAGCTGCTAGAATTGCTAAACCTGATGAAAAAGATAAACACAAACGCATAGGAGGCATGCCTGTTGTCTCTGTCAAAATAGGAGATCATTGCTATCATGGTTTAAGTGATTTGGGTGCTAGTGTGAGTGCTATCCCTTTTACCTTATACCAAGAAATTATGGATGAAATAGCACCTGCTGAAATAGAAGACATTGATGTTACTATTAAACTTGCTAATAGAGACACCATCACACCACTTGGGATTGTTAGAGATGTTGAAGTCTTGTGTGGGAAAGTGAAATACCCTACTGATTTTCTAGTTCTTGGTTCCCCACAAGATGACTTTTGTCCCATTATCTTTGGTAGACCTTTCTTGAGCACCGTCAATGCTAAGATACATTGCGAAAAACAAACTGTCGGTGTCAGTTTTGGTGGTGAGTCTCATGAGTTTAATTTTTCCAAGTTTAGTAGACAACCTCATGATAAAGCGTTACCTAGTAAAGATGAAATAATTGGTCTTGCTTCTATTGTTGTGCCTCCTACTGATCCATTAGAACAATATTTGCTTGACCAAGAAAATGATATGCACTTACGTGAAAGAAATGAAATAGATCAAATTTTCTTTGATCAACAACCTCTCTTGAAACACAATTTGCCTATTGAAACTCTTGGAGGCCCTCCTCCACCTAAAGGTGATCCTGTGTTTGAATTGAAACAATTTCCTGACACTTTGAAGTGTGCTTATCTTGATGAGAAAAAGATATATCATGTTATTATTTGTGCTAACCTTTCAGAACATGAAGAAGAAAGACTGTTAAAAGTTCTAAGGAAGCATTGTGCTGCCATTGGATATACTCTTGATGATCTTAAGGGCATTAGTCCCACTCTATGTTAGCACAAGATTAACATGGAACCTGATGCTAAACCCGTTGTTGATCACCAACGGCGATTGAATCCTAAGATGAAGGAAGTGGTAAGAACTGAAATATTAAAACTTCTGTAAGCAGGTATAATCTATCCTATTGCAGATAGTAGATGGGTAAGTCCCGTTCATTGTGTCCCTAAGAAAGGAGTTATTACCGTTGTTCCTAATGATAAGAATGAACTCATTCCACAAAGAATTGTTACTGGCTATAGACTGGTAATTGATTTTAGAAAGTTAAATAAAGCTACTAGGAAGGATCATTATCCTCTGCATTTCATTGATCAAATGTTAGAAAGATTATCTAAGCACACACACTTTTGCTTCCTAGATGGATATTCTGGTTTCTCTCAAATACCCGTGTCACAATCTGATCAAGAAAAAACCACCTTTACTTGCCCTTTTGGAACCTATGCTTATAGACGTATGCCTTTTGGTTTATGCAATGCACTTGCTACCTTTCAAAGATGTATGACTGCTATATTCTCTGATTTTTGTGAAAAGATTGTGGAGGTTTTCATGGATGATTTTTCCGTTTATGGAACTTCTTTTGATGATTGCTTAAGCAACCTTGATCGAGTTTTGCAGAGATGTGAACAAACTAATCTTGTCGTGAATTGGGAGAAGTGTCACTTTATGGTTAATGAAGGCATTGACTTGGGGCACAAAATATCTGAACGAGGTATTGAGGTGGATAAAGCTAAAGTTGATGCAATTGAGAAAATGCCATGTCCTAAAGATATTAAAGGTATTCGCAGTTTCCTTGGTCATGCTGGTTTCTATAGGAGGTTTATTAAAGACTTCTCTAAAATTTCTAGGCCTCTTACTAATCTTTTGCAAAAGGATATTCCTTTTGTTTTTGATGATGATTGTGTGGAAGCCTTTGAAACACTCAAGAAAGCCTTAACCTCTACACCTATCGTTCAACCACCTGATTGGAACTTGCCTTTTGAAATTATGTGTGATGCTAGTGATTATGTTATTGGTGTTGTTCTAGGACAAAGAGTTGATAAGAAATTGAATGTTATCCATTATGCTAGTAAAACTCTAGACAGTGCTCACCGAAATTATGCTAGTACTGAAAAGGAATTTTTAGCGGTCGTGTTTGTCTGTGATAAATTTAGATCCTATATTGTTGACTCAAAAGTAATTGTTCACACCGACCATGCTGCTATAAAATATCTTATGGAAAATAAAGATGCTAAACCTAGACTCATTAGGTGGGTTCTCTTATTTCAAGAATTCGACTTACATATCGTTGATAGGAAGGGAGCTGAGAACCCCGTAGCTGATAACTTGTCTAGGTTAGAAAATATTCTTGATGACCCACTACCTATAGATGATAGTTTCCCTGACGAATAGTTAGCTGCAATAAATGTTTCTCAAAATACTCCTTGGTATGCTGATTATGCTAATTACATTGTCGCTAAATATATACCATCTAGCTTCACATACCAACAAAAGAAAAAATTATTTTATGACTTGAGACATTACTTTTGGGATGACCCACATCTTTATAAAGGAGTAGATGGTATTATTAGACGCTGTGTACCTGAGCATGAACAGGAACAAATCCTACGGAAATGTCATTCCAAAGCTTATGGAGGACATCATGCGAGAGATAGAACTGCTCACAAGGTATTGCAATCTGGTTTTTATTGGCCTACTCTCTTCAAAGACGCCCGTAAGTTTGTCTTGTCTTGTGATGAATGTCAAATAATTGGTAATATCAGTAAGCGTCAGGAAATGCCAATGAATTATTCACTTGTTGTTGAACCATTTGATGTTTGGGGTTGTGATTATATGGGACCTTTTCCTTCCTCTAATGGGTACACTCATATTTTGGTTGCTGTTGATTATGTCACTAAGTGGGTAGAAGCTATTCCAACTAGTAGTGCTGATCACCACACCCCCATTAAAATGCTTAAAGTGGTTATCTTCCCGAGGTTTGGAGTCCCTAGATATTTAATGACTGATGGTGGTTCACAGTTTATTCATGGTGCTTTCCGTAAGATGCTTGCTAAATATGATGTTAACAATAGAATTGCATCACCCTATCATCCTCAATCTAGTGGTCAAGTTGAACTTAGCAATAGAGAAATAAAATTAATATTACAAAAAACTGTCAATAGGTCTCGTAAGAATTGGTATAAGAAATTAGATGATGCACTTTGGGCCTATAGAACAGCTTATAAAAATCCTATGGGTATGTCTCCATACAAAATGGTATATGGTAAAGCTTGTCATTTGCTTCTAGAATTAGAACATAAAGCATTTTGGGCAATTAAAGAACTTAACTATGATTTCAAACTTGCCGGTGAGAAGAGGCAATTTGATATTAGCTCACTTGATGAATGGAGAACCCAAGCCTATGAAAATGCCAAGCTATTTAAAGAAAAATTAAAAAAGATGGCATGACAAAAGAATCCAAAAGCGGGAATTCAAAATAGGAGACTATGTTCTTTTGTTTAATTCTCGTTTAAGATTTTTTGCAGGTAAGCTTCTCTCCAAATGGGAGGACCTTATATTATCAAAGAGGTTTATCGTTCTGGAGCTATCAAGATTAATAACGCCGAAGGTACTAACCTGAAGGTGGTCAATAGACAAAGAATTAAGCATTATATCTTAGGTACGCCTATTAACGTTGAAAGCAATGTTATCCAAACCATGACACCGGAGGAACACATAAAAGAAACCTTCTGGAACACTCCAGAATTCTGAAAAATAGGAGGTACGTGATACGGTAAATAGACGGACTCCGAAAAATCCGCAAAAATTTTTTTTTTATCAGTTTTGGAATATTATAAAATTTTGCAAATAAAGAAATAAACCGGAAGGTGATCGAGGTGAGCACGATACACCAGGGCGCGCCAGGCACCCCAGGGCGCCCTGGTGGGTTGTGCCCACCTCGGATACCTTCCTGACTCCGTTTTCCTTCCATATGCTTGTTTTCCAAGAATAAACATTCTCTATATATACCCCCGACTGTTTTGACAACCGCATCGTAGAAAAATCCTCTGTTCTTGTTTCTTGTTGTTTTCTTGTCAAATCTAGATCTCCATGGCTCCACCAAGCTCCTCCAAGGACAAGTTCTTCGAGAAGGTCATCAATCCGTACTTGCCGAAGGTGATGAAGCACCCTCAAGCCATTGACATGCGTGAGGGGGTGCTCCACATCCGCGATGTTCAGGGACCCAAGAAGACCGGAAGCGTGGAGGCTAGGCTCGAGGCGGTGGAACAGAAAATTTTCAAGTGCCAGAAGATGGTGGAGCATGGACCTAGTGCCACCCACTCCATGATCACCCGTGATCAGGTGGTGGATGGTCGGTCTGTGAAGGACATCCTCTCCACCCTCAACGAGCAAATTAATTTTCTGCAGAGTCAAGTTTATGATCTTCAAAACCAAGTATTTGAATATGAAGCAAGATTTAAAGGTATGAGTTTAGCTACCAGTTGCAGGACTCAGGGGACTCTTGCGTCAACTTATGATGGGGAGCCCTTGCCCTGGAAGCTGGAGGACAAGCATACTCCTTCATCACCACCACCTTCTTCATCACCACCACCTTCTTCATCACCACCACCAAAGGAAACTTGAGCACACGGGTTTGGGCACTCCCCTTGGCTTGAGCCAAGCTTGGGGCGGGTGCCCCGGTATCGTATCACCATCACTTTTATTCACCTTTACCTCTTTTAGTTCAATCTTTAGTTTCCCTTTACCTTAGTTGAATAAAAGTTTAGCATGATCTATTTTCGTGTGTTAGTTTCGTGGCCTACTTATCTACGTAATCGAGTGGAAGTTATATAATAAAATTTAGTTTGAGTTTTTGTCTCTCTACTTTCTTGTTGCAATCAAAATAAAAGGAAAGAAAAATAAATGAAAAGAATCATTTGCTAATCTTATGGTGAGTAATGACATCAAATAAGGAAAAGTATAAGTAGTAAAATTTATTGGAGATTGACAAACATAGCATTGGTCAATGATGCAATTCATGAAAGAATTAATAAGGGAAGAGAAGATTCACATGCAAATACACTATCTTGGACATCTTTTATGATTGTGAGCCCCCATTAAATATTATATGTCAAAATTGTTGACGTTGGACAAGGAGGACAACGTAATGATTTATGTTTGTCCAAATTCACATAGAAGTTATATTTTCATAGATCCTTCAACATGTGGTGCTTACCCAATATCTTTGCTAGCCAAAAATTCCGCACTAAGTAGAGATACTACTTGTGCATCCAAAAACCCAAAACCAAACTCATTCTTTGAGAGTCCACCATACCTACCTATGGATCGAGAAAGATCCCTCAAGTAAGTTGTCATCGGTTTAAAAAGGAAATAAAAATTGCTTCTAAAAGTGTTTTGATCAATTAGTGGAAGAGAAAACTGAGCGTTATACGAACTTATGATGGCAAAGTAATAAAAGCGACGGACTTCATAATAAAGGTTGCTATCATAGGGGGCACTATAGCGTGATGTTCTTTTACATTAAGGGATTGGGCATTCAAACCAAAAGCACATGACAACCTCTGCTTCCCTCTTCGAAGGGACTATATTTTACTTTTATGTATTTACTTTTATGCAAAGAGTCAAGGTATTCTTCCCTATTCCTTTTTAGTTTTTCCCTTTTGCAAGCATCATGTGGTGAGGAAAGATCTAGGCACATATATCCAGTTGGATATGGGAGGGCATGAGTTATTATTGTTGACATCACCCTTGAGGTGAATACGTTGGGAGGCGAAACTACAAGCCCCTATCTTCCTATGTGTCCGGTTGAAACTTTTTGTTCATGGGTATGCCGTGAGTGTTAGCAATCATAGAAGACTAAATGATGGTTGAGTATGTGGACTTGCCAAAACGCTCTGACATGAGACCCTTCCTGAAAATATGATGAATTGTAGTTGCAAAGTTGACTGAGAACATAGTTTGTTGGTTTTCAATAAGGTTTATGCTTCATACTTCTGTGTTGTGATGAATTGTTACTTGTTCATGATAAGTTATATGACAAAAGTGCATTGAATAAGTTTTATGATAGAGTTTGTTGCTGTTATGATAATAAGCATGATGCTACTATGTCCGTATTTTGTTTTTATCGACACCTCTCTCTCAAATCATGTGGACATGCTTTTCAATATCGGTTTTCGCTTGAGGACAAGCGAGGTCTAAGCTTGGGAGAGTTGATACGTCCATTTTGCATCATGATTTCTTACTGTTATTTATTATGTTTTGTTGAATAATAATGCTTTGGGGAGTGATTCTAATGCCTTTTCTCTCATAATATGAAAGGTTTACACAAAGAGGGAGAATACCGGCAGCTGGAATTCTGGACCTAAGAAAAGCACATCAGAGATACCTATTCTGCACAACTCCAATGAAGCTGAAATTTTACGGAGATTATTTTTGGATTAAATAAAAAATACTGGAGCAGAAAACTACCAGAGGGGGCCAACCTGGTGGGCAAACCCCACCAGGGCGTGCCAGACCCCCCTGGGCGCGCCCTGATTGGTTGTGGCCTCCTCGGCCCACCTCCGGTGCCCATCTTCTGGTATATAGTCACATTTAACCTAGAAAAAATCAGAGGAGGACTTTCAGGACGAAGCGCCGCCGTCTCGAGGCAGAACTTGGGCAGGAGCACTTTTGCCCTCCGGCGGAGCGATTCCGCCGGGGGAACTTCCCTCCCGGAGGGGGAAATCGAAGCTATCGTCATCACCAACACCCCTCTTATCTTTGGGAGGCCAATCTTCAACAACACCATCTCCTCTCAAACCCTAGTTCATCTCTTGTGTTCAATCTTTGTACCGGAACCTCAGATTGGTACCTGTGGGTGACTAGTAGTGTTGATTACCTTGCGTAGTTGATTACTATATGGTTTATTTGGTGGAAGATTATATGTTCAGATCCATTATGCTATTCAATACCTCTCTGATATTGAGCATGTTTATTATTTTTGAGTAGTTACCTTTGTTCTTGAGGTCACGGGAGAATTCATGTTGCAAGTAATCATGTGAATTTGATATGTGTTCGATATTTTGATGATCTGTATGTTGTGATTCCCTTAGTGGTGTCATGTGAACGTCGACTACATGACACTTCACCATTCATGGGCCTAAGGGAATGCATTGTGGAGTAGTTATTAGATGATGGGTTGCTAGAGTGACAGAAGCTTAAACCCTAGTTTATGCGCCACTTCGTAAGGGGCTGATTTGGATCCAAACGTTTAATGCTATGGTTAGATTTTATCTTAATACTTTTCTCGTAGTTGCGGATGCTTGCGAGGGGGTTAATCATAAGTGGGAGGTTGTTCAAGTAAGAACAGCACCCAAGCACCGGTCCACCCACATATCAAATTATCAAAGTAGCGAACACGAATCAAACCAACATGATAAAAGTGACTAGATCAAATTACCGTGTACCCTCAAGAACACTTTGCCTATTACTAGAGATTGTTCTGGCCTGTCCTTTGCCTCAAAAGGATTGGGCTACCTGCTGCACCTTATTTACCGTTATCGTTACTTGCTCGTTACAAATTACCTTGCTATCAAACTATCTATTACCTACAATTTCAGTGCTTGCAGAAATTACCTTGCTGAAAACCGCTTGTCATTTCCTTCTGCTCCTCGTTGGGTTCGACACTCTTACTTATCGAAAGGACTATGATTGATCCCCTATACTTGTGGGTCATCAATCCATCTTCACCACATTAATACAAATGTCACGCACCACGGTGTCCAAGTCAGGCAATTGGATCATACTTTTCAATATGCATGAACTTTTTAATCTTCACGCAATACATGAGCGTCAGCCATTTGACATAGCATTTAGGTGGAATAGAATATGGTGGTAGATATCAAAGGGGTAAAAAGTAGAGGAGATAGTCTCACATCAACTAGGCGTACCAACGGGCTATGGAGATGCCCATCGAAAGATGTCAATGCATGGAGTGGGGATTGCCATGCAAATGATGCACTAGAGCTATATGTGTATGAAAGCTCAAATGAAGCTAAGTGGGGTGTGCATCCAACTTGCTTGCTCATGAAGACCTCTGGCATTTGAGGAAGCCCGTCATAGGAATATACAAGCCAAGTTTATAATAATGAAAAAGTAATTCCCACTAGCATATGAAAATGACATAACATGAGACTCTCTATATGAGTAACAAGGTGCCACTTTGAGGCACAAGTGTGGTAAAGGATAGTAGCAAAGCCCCTTCTCTCATTTTCTCTCATTTTCTTATTCAGAATTGTGGGCTCATTTGGCCTCCCCCATTTTTATTTCCTCACTGGGACAATGCTCTAACAATGATGATCATCACACTTTTATTTACTTACAACTCGATATGAAGAACCGATATGAAGATACGACTCTATATGAATGCCTCTGGCAGTGTACCAGGATGTGCAATGATCTAGCATGACACATATCAAAACTATGATGAATGGTGGCTTTGCCACAAATACTATGTCAGCTCTATATGATCATGCAAAGCAATATGATGATGAACGAACTAGTCATGTGAAGTGACGATGGAATTTGCATGGCAATATATCTCGGGATGGCTATGGAAATGCCATAATAGGTAGGTATGGTGGCTGTTTTGAGGAAGATATAATGAGGCTTATTTGCAATAGAGCATATCATGTCACGGGGTTTGGATGCACCTTCGAAAGTTGCACCGATCCTCAAGGTGAGAATGGGCAATGCACGGTACCGAAGAGCCTAGCAAATATGAGGTGGTGAGATTGCGTATGTCCATGGTTTGACATTAGTCATAAAGAACTCATATACTTATTGCAAAGTTTTATTAGTTTTATCACAAATCAAAGTACTACTCGCATGCCCCGAGGGAAGAGTTTGGTAGGAGTTAACCATCGCGCGCTTCCGACACGAAACAACACTAGGATTTCAACGAGGAATAGAAATGCTCACACATCATCACCATGCCTCTTTAATTTAGATGAAAAATAAGTTAACCTCTCTTAATATTAACACTTCTATGAATCAACAATTATGAACTCACACCTTTTTCATATTACCACATCAATATCATTAACCCACAATTTCTCTATATGTGCTACAAGATAGTTTTGATTATCACTCATTGGATACCTAATATTTTTGGACTAGTCTTATGACCCATGCAAATTACTGTCACTATTTATTAACTCTCAAACAAATATAAGTGAAGAGCGAGAGTGAAATTATTTCTATAAAATCTACACGCCACCATGCTCAAAAAGATATAAGTGAAGTACTAGAGCAACTGCTAAGCTCAAAAGAAATAAGTGAAGCACATAAAGTATTCTAAAAAATTATGATGAATGTGTGTCTCTCTCAAATAGGTGTGTCCAGCAAACAATGATTGTGGCAAACTAAAAGTAAAAGCAAACAAAAACAAACGACGCTCCAAGCAAAACTCATATCATGTGATGAATAAAAATATAGCTTCAAGTGACATACCGATGGATTGAGACGATAGATGGGATGCCTTCCGGGGCATCCCCAAGCTTAGACGCTTGAGTCTTCCTTAGAATATTACCTTGGGGTGCCTTGGGCATACCCAAGCTTAGGCTCTTGCCGCTCCTTATTCCTTTGTCCATCGTGATAACACCCAAAACTTGAAAACTTCAATCACACAAAACTCAACAAAACTTCGTGAGATCCGTTAGTATAAGCAACATATTGAATACTTTAGGTACTGTTATAAATTGATTCTTATTTCATAATTTCATAATAGGTACTGTATTCTAACTTCTCCATGGCTTATACCCCCCGATACAATCCATAGCATAATCAAAACAAGCAATTATGCAAGCAAAAACAGAATCTGTCTAAAACAGAACAGTATGTAGAAATCTGTAGAGAACCTATACTGATGTAACTCTAAAAATTTCGAAAAGTTAGGAAAACCTCGAAACTTTGTATAGCAATACTTTGTAAAAAATTCAGATCATTATCACGCTCCAATAAAAAATGAAAATTCCTGTACTGGAGTCAAAAGTTTCTGTTTTGTTTCAGCATCGATTCTACTCATCTTGTGAGTCATCCCAAAGGCTTTACTTGGAACAAACACTTATTTAAACATAAAAACATAATCATTACAGAGGCAATAATCATGTTATCAAAGACAAACAGTAAGTAAAAAGCAAAAATTTAAAGATAACTATTGGGCTGCCTCCCAACAAGCACTATTGTTTTATGCCCCTAGCTAGGCATAATGCATAGTTTCAAGTATTGTCATCTTTGACATCAAGCTCCTAAATAACACAACCATGGATAATAGGGGCAATGGGAGTCTTGGTAATAGGATCTTTTATCATGTTTATAAATTTGGGATGCACACTAATCATTTTTAGGTCTTCGTTTCTATTGGTAGGAGGTGTACTAATGCTCTTGGGAATATATATAAACTTGGTGCTTTTGTTTTGAGAGGTATTAGCATTAATTTTAGGAGGTGTGAAAGTGGAACCTACTTTGTCGATGACCTCCTCCATTTTATCAATTCTATTTAAGCCTTGTTCTACCCTTTCATCAATAATAGTGTCCTTTTCCTTTAAAGTTTTCAAAGTCATTCCTACCCGTGACCCCAATTGAGTGACATGATTATGAAGTTTTTTATCTAACTCCTCAATTGGTTCATTCGTGATCATTTTCTTTTCAATAGCATCAAGCCTTTGCATAACATGTTCCAAGGTCAAACTAGTTTCATTAACGATAATGGGTGGTATCCCTACGAGATTTTCAATTGCGTTATAAGCATCCAAGGTGTGACACATTAAGAAGTTCCCACCGGTGATGGTGTCAAGGACAAACCTATACCAAGTTTTCACACCAAGATAAAAATTATGAAGCAAGGTAGTGGTGGATAACTTTTTGGTTGCTTTATTTTGAGCGAAACAAAGCCTATACCAAGAATCGTTCATACTTTCTCCTCCCCTTTGTTTAAAATTGACTACATCATTATTGGGAGTAACGCGAGCGGAAGAAGAGCTTGCCATGACTTCAACCAAGAAAACTAATAACAAGAAAAGATAAATATTTTTGTATTTTTGATTTTTATGAGAAAAACTAAATATAACAGCAAATAAAAAGATAAACAAGTGAATGAAAATTTGTGTGAAGTTACTTGACAGTTGGTGATGATATTCCCCGGCAACGGCGCCAGAAATCCTTCCTGATACTTGTGATATGCGTTGGGTTTTCCGTGAAGAGGAACGGGTAATTGCATCACAAAGTGGGTAAGTATTTCCCTCAGTTACGAAACCAAGGTTTATCGAACCAATAGGAATATCAATCCTCAACCGTCTTCAGCGGCTGCACACGAGAAAACGACTTGCACACAACGCGGGCAAGAGGGTTGTCAATCCTATTGATCTCGTTATTTGCAATCAAATGAGTTGGGTAGATAATTGTAAATTGCAAACTAAAATAAAAAGTAAATAAAGGCAGCAAGGTAATAGTAGCGTTTGTAAATTTATAAGTGAATAGACCCGGGGCCATAGTTTTCCCTAGCGGCATCTCTCATGTAGGCGGCATACGGTGGGTAACAAATTACTGTTGGGCAATCGATAGAAAAGCGGATAGTTATGCGATTTTCACGGCAATGATCATGTGTATATAGGCATCACGTCCATAAACAAATATGCTGACTCCTGCCTGCACCAATTACTATTACTCCACTCAACGACCGCTATCCATCATGCATCTAGAGTATTAAGTAAAACAGAGTAATGCATGGAGAACGATGACATGATGTAGACAAAGTAAACTCAAGAAATATGAATAAACCCCATCGTTTTATCCTTAGTAGAAACAACACAAAGATGTATATTGTCCCCTATTTTGTCATTGGGATATAGAAACTCGTCAGGTTGAACCTACCACAATGCACCTCTCCCACTGAAGATAAATCAATCTACTTGGCCAAAGCACACCGATAGATCGGAGAGAATTATGAAGCTATAATGATCATGCAAATAAGAATCTTAATATATATCAGAGGTGACTCAAATACTTTTCATGAATAATCTGAACATAAACCCAGAATTCATCGGATCCCAACAAACACACCACACAATAGGATTACATCCGATAGATCAAAGCAAAGATGCGATGATCATTATATTAAAGATCAAGAGATAGAGAGATTGCCATCTAGGTACTAGCTATGGACCCATAGGTTTGTGGTGAACTACTCACACATCATCATGAGGGCAGCAAGGTTGATGAAGAGGCCCTCCGTGATCGATCCAGGGTGCCAGAACGAGCTCCAGATGGCCTCGGGACGGAACAGAGACTTGCGGCGGCGGAAAAAGGGTTTCGGGACTGCCTCCAGGGTTTTAGGATATTAGAGAATTTATAGGCCAGAGAGGGGCGTCGGGAGACACCCGAGGGGGGCAGGACACATTAAGGCGCCCCCCAGGGCGTGCCCTATTGCGTGTTGGTGCCCTCGTGTGGCCCCCGGTCTCCTCCTGACCCTCCTAGGTCTTCTTTTGGTCCAGAAAAAATCATCAAAATATTTCGTGGCAATTGGACTTCGTTTGGTATTGTAAACCTGAGATGTGAAAAACATGCAGAAAACAGCAACTGGCACTGGGCACTGGGCCAATAGGTTAGTGCTCAAAAATATTATAAATTGGTAAATAAATACCCAAAAAGTATCCTAAAATGATAATATATCAGCATGGAACAATAAAAAATTATAGATACGTTGGAGATGTATCACATTAGGGTTGATTGGTATGTATCATAGGTGTTATTTTGGTATGAACTCTAGGGCTGTTTGTGACACCTATAGGAATAGCTCAATAGATTGATTGGAAAGGGTAACTTTGAGGTGGTTCTAATACCTGCAACAATTTCATCTCATGCTCTCAGCTAGATATGAACTTTGGAGTGATTCTTTGTTGCACGTTGAGGGATGATCATATGATTCTATTATATTAGCATTGTTGAGAGATTGCACTAGTGAAAGTATGAACCCTAGGCCTTATTTCCAAGCATTTATACAACCTTTTGCTCATTGTTTGCCTGTTTCTACCTTGCTGTTTTTATATTTTCAGATTACAAAAACCTATAGCTACTACCCATATTGCACTTGTATCACCATCTCTTCGCCGAACTAGTGCACTTATACAATTTTCCATTGTATTGGGTGTGTTGGGTACACAAGAGATTTCTTGTATTTGATTGCAGGGTTGTTTGAGAGAGACCATCTTCATCCTACACCTCCCACGGATTGATAAATCTTAGGTCATCCAGTTGAGGGAAAATTGCTACTGTCCCACAAAACTCTGCGCTTGGAGGCCCAACAGAGTCTACAAGAATAAAGTTGCATAGGAGACATCAGTACAATACTTAATTTATAAAGCTCAACCAGACGAAGGGTTGGTATTTTCTGATTAATGTGAGATTTTCTGGGCAATATCTCTATTTTCCTCTGTATTGTGCTTTTAGTATATTATAGAACATAATTGCGAGACGATAGTACAAAAAAATCAGAGGTAAAACTATGTGCAAGGGGGGAGGGGGAGTGTCGCCAGCCTGGATCAAGTTGTGAAGGATCTTCTTTTTGGGAGAAGTTAGATTGGATTATTTTTCCAAGCTCAACTATTGCAAATAATAGTTAGTGCATACACCAATCCTTAGTGAACCCATTGGAAATATTTCTTGGCTCCGCCCCGGGGTTTTGTCCCAGCGCCACGATGTTCGGTTTCAATATCTCCATGATGGCGCTGCTCAAGTCGCACAACGAGAAGCCGAAACCGAGGGAGCTTTTTTTTCCCCGTTCACGGTGAAGCATTCGAAGCTTAGGTTACCTCGAGGTACGTTGTGGAAGAAAGGTACGTGGTTAGGGCCTCCCTTGTCGTGCGGTCAATAGGAAGAACTCCCCTGCCACAACGTCGTCCCGAACACGACCCCTAGGCTTGATGGTGATCATCCCAACTACACCACCTCTTTGAACCTCGCCGTGGACATTGGCATGACACAACATGATGTTGCTAGTTATGACATCAGGGGTGAGCGCGTCGGACAGGTAGCTACTGTTTAGCAACTTGAACATTGTCCCTTGCGTCTTGACGTGCAAGTCATACATGGACTGGCTGGTCAGGACCACCCTATTGATGAGCCTAAGCTTGGCCGGGAAGCAGGGTTGGTGCATAGGTAGGAGAATGATCGCCCCAAGGCCTAAGAGGAGGATCCCCCCCTGAGGGAGTCCTGGATTAAGGGGTCCTCGGGAGGCCAACCTATTTCTTATGGGCCGAACTGTATGGGCCGTTCGCTGGACACTGGATGGATCGAAGACCCTGTCTCCAGGATGGAAGCCTCGAGGATCATGGATTATCCTCCAAGTTTAAAGTAGTGAATAGGCATGTTTATCCCTTCGACGTGTAACCGACCATGTGTAAACCCTAGGTACCCTCGGCGTCTATATAAGCCGGAGGGTTTTAGGTTGTAGGCCAACAGAACTCATCTAGGGTTTTAGCTATACGATCTCGAGGTAGATCAACTCTGTAACCCTTATACCATCAATATAATCAAGCAGGACGTAGGGTATTACCTCCATAGGAGGGCCCGAACCTGGGTAAACATCGTCTCCCTCTTCTCCTATTACCATCGATTCTAGTCTCACAGTTCGGGACCCCCTACCCGAGATCCGCCGGTTTCGATACCGACATTGGTGCTTTCATTGAGAGTTCCGCTGTGGTCGCCAAAGGAATCGATGGCTCGTCTTGTCATCAACGAAGAGGTCCGCAACCCGTGCACTTTCATCCCCGGACAGATCTTCGCTTTCGGCAGCATGGTGCTGCACGCCGACCCGACCGGCCATCTAGACCATGTCGGAAGTTTCGCCCCTGATCAAGAGGTTAGATTCGGGAACTTAGAGTTCTCCGTAGATTCTCGGGGCGATCTATCGCTAACCGGGCTCGCAGTCTTACCTGCCACGCCCGAAGACTCTGAGGCTTTAACCTCAGACCCATCCTTCGGTCCCGCCCACGGGATCTGCCCTGGTGAGGATCCAACTTGCAGTCCGGACCCGGTCGTAGTGCCAGACGTCCGGACACCTATTCTTACCGAACACTCCCCCTGCGCGGACGCATCGGAGGTTAACTCCGGAAGCTCTGATCAGGCCGATCCGATCGAGCTCTCAATACTCAATGAGGCCCTAGATCGGATCTCGTCGATGAAGATTGCCGACGACCAAACCCCGATCTATGCTCGGATCGGGCCTAAGACGGGTCAGGACAAATTTTTTTGTCCCACCCACCACCCACTTAATAGCCACTATCGAGGATTTAACGGACATGTTGGACTACGCATCTGAGGAGGTAGTTTACATGGATGAGGAGGACCACACCCTCACCCCCGTTAACACCGGGCGGTGGACTGCCACCTCCACATACGACGTCTACATGGTGGACACTCCGAAGAACGATGGCGACAAGTCGGATATAGCGCCGTCAAGACGCCGAAAGTCGCATAAACGGTTAAAAGGGAAAAAGGGAAGAAGAGCTATCGATGGCACCGGGGACGGAGACACCCCGGAAGACCCCGGCAATCCTGAAGTCCCCGAACACCCGTTAGAGGGTCAGGAGAGGCCGGAAGACCGGCGCAATCCCGACGATCTAGATGATCCCGAGGACGACGACTACCTCCGCTCTATCGAGGGGGAGGACAATGCGGAAGCCGATGACTTCGCCATCCCTGATAATCCCGAAGATCAGGAGCTGTTCAGGCAACAGCTTATAGCCACGGCCCGTAGCCTGAAAGCAAAAGAACGGCAGCTTAAAGCCGAACAAGACGACCTCAACAATCGATGGATGAGAGTCCTCTCAGCTGAGGAAGGATGCGGTACCGGTCTATCGGACCAACCTAAGAGCTATCCGCGCAGAAGGCTGCTGCCACAATTCGATGACGAGCTCACTGATACGCCGTCTCCCGAACATACCCCATACGACAAGCCAGACCGCCCTCCTCGAGGACGAGATAGGACGGCTGACAACACCGGCTATAGGCCGACGATACCCCATAGACGGGGAAAGGAGCCGCAAGAGCCCGATGACAGGTTCGACCTGCGGCAAGACCTTGACCACAGAGCTGGTCGCACGCGATCCATCTACGGATCCAGAGGATACTCACCCGATAGACGGGAAGGGTACCGGCCCTGGCTCGACCGCAACCATAACGGACGGGAACAAAACCGGGCTAGGACA
This sequence comes from Elymus sibiricus, assembly GCA_039707655.1. Lineage (NCBI taxonomy): Eukaryota > Viridiplantae > Streptophyta > Magnoliopsida > Poales > Poaceae > Elymus > Elymus sibiricus. The sequence continues at coordinate 364,464,030 of CM077663.1, read as the reverse complement.
GACGCCGATCACCGGCGCGTCATGGCTCGGGTTAGAGGCGCTACCCACCCATTGTGCTTCACGGACGAGGTGATGCAGCATCAGTTCTCGGAGGGGTTTAAACCCGTAAACATAGAACAATACGATGGGACAACTGACCCAACCGTATGGATCAAGGATTTCCTCCTCCACATCCACATGGCACGAGGAGATGACCTCCATGCCATCAAGTACCTACCCCTGAAGCTCAAGGGGCCAGCTCGGCACTGGTTAAATAGCCTCCCCGAAAACTCTATTGGGTGCTGGGAGGACCTAGAGGATGCATTCCGATCTAACTTCCAGGGCACTTATGTTCGGCCGCCGGACTCCTCCGACCTAAGTAACGTCGTCCAGAAGCCAGGAGAGTCCGCGCGGCTATTCTGGAATCGTTTCTTGACAAAGAAAAACCAGATCGTGGACTGCCCGGACGCCGAAGCAATAGCCTCTTTCAGGCACAATATTCGGGATGAATGGCTGGCTCGTCAGCTCGGCCAGGACAAACCAAGGACAATGTCCGCCCTCACATCACTCATGACCCGCTTTTGCGCGGGCGAGGATAACTGGCTAGCAAGACGTAGCCACAACCCCAAAGACCCCGGAACCTCCGAAGTTCGGGATGGAAACGGGAAACCGAAGCGCAACAAGAACAAGCGCCGGCACAATAATAGTGATGCCGATGACACGGCTGTTAACGCCGGCTTCCGCAACTCTCGGCCTGGGCAGCGGAAGAAGCCTCCTAAAGGCAAACACGATGGACCCACCCCGCTGGACAAGATCCTGGAGAGGCCTTGCCAGATCCACAGCACTCAAGAGAAGCCCGCCAACCACACCAACCGTAACTGTTGGGTCTTCAAACAGGCCGGCAAGCTCGCTTCCGAGGACCAAGGCAAGAGCCCGCGCAGCGAGGACGAGGATGAACCCCGTGGTCCGATCGGTGGCGGTCAAAAGAAATTCCCTCCAGAGGTGAAGACAGTAAACATGATATACGCCACTCATATACCCAAGAAGGAGAGGAAGCGTGCCCTTCGGGACATCTACGCCGTAGAGCCTGTAGCCCCGAAGTATAACCCATGGTCGGCATACCCGATCACCTTCGATCGCCGTGACCACCCGACCAGTATCCGTCATGGAGGTTCGGCCGCCCTCGTCCTCGACCCCATCATAGACGGGTATCACCTCACTAAAGTCCTAATGGATGGAGGAAGTAGCCTCAATCTAATATATTCAGATACGGTGAAAAAGATGGGCATAGATCCGTCAAGGATCAAGCCCAGCAACACTACCTTTAAAGGAGTGATCCCAGGCATCGAAGCCCGGTGCACACGCTCTGTAACCCTGGAAGTAGTGTTCGGCTTGCCCGATAGCTTGTTCGTGCCTTTCCGCAGCGGCTATCATGCCCTGCTCGGCCGTACAGCGTTCGCTCGCTTCAACGCCGTCCTGCACTACGCATACCTCAAGCTCAAAATGCCCGGCCCCAAGGGGGTCATTACTGTCAACGGCAACACGGAGCGCTCCCTCCGAACTGAGGAACATGCGTTGGCCCTGGCGGCCGAATTCCATTACACTGATGATCGGCAAACGCCGACATCTGCCGTAAAGGCACCCAAGGCTGGGAAGCGAGCTCGGTTTCAACCCGAAGTCCCAGAACCTTCTTCTCCCCATAAATAGGGACTCGCCCCCCATCGCACGGCCCTAGAACCAGCGAAGTACGTGCCGAGGAGGCACAACTTCGCGCTTAAAATTCCATGGGCGGCGGTGGGGAAACACTATCAAAGGGTAAGTGTTCGGCTAGACCAAACTATCACCATCCACATGTCTTCGGACAAACTACAGGTACCATAAAGTACCTGCTACGGCGTAAAGCTCATTCATCGGCGACTTCTCAAGACTTTTTTCCAAAGTCCGCTCGCCGAATAGTACACCAATCGCGGTATACAACTCTTTGGGAGACGCAGGAGCGGATAATCGACAGGGCACGTCGAGGACGTCAGGTCACCTATCGAAGACCCTTGGTGGAACCCCTCCTGTAAGGTTTATATTTCATTTTTTATACCTGTAAACAGTTGTATCGGCACTTTGCATAATATAAGAGTTGTTGAGCAAAATACAGATCCTTTATGTATGATCGTTTCGCTGTCTTTTCTGGACACACCCTCTATTTTCTCCCTCTTCTTGCGCACCTGTTTCGGTATATTTCACGATGCAACCGGCTAATAGACCGGGGGCTCGAACTTACAAAATCGCCCTAAGCACAACTAATTTTGCGTCCGGCGTCTTGGAATTCCGCTTTATATGCATTGGTTCCGAACTATGTCTTGGGTCAATAGTTGGGTTGCCCGGCTCCTGTGCTTGCCCCTTTATGTTCCGCTCGTTCGGCTAAAAGGGCAAAGGGATAACCGCTACGATTGTGCTTCCGGCTAGCCTGGTCAAGCACCTCAGCGGAGAAAGCCGAAAACTGACCGTCATGGTATGCGAGAACTGGTCTGCGAATCTGAGCTTAACACAATCTCGTCAGAGGTTATTCCGTGTCATACGATGGGTTTGGTATTAGTACAGACCATGTGATATAGGTTGTGGCTACGGCTCATCTGAACATCACAAACACCTGGGGGCTAGTCATCAGCCCCCCGCACTCCTTTCTCGCGCCCCTACGGCTAAGTGAATGCAATAAAGCAGTATGGTCCGATTGCCTCGTCCGCCCCACACTACCGCCTTCGGGTACCGATAGCTCGACTAAGGGTCACAGTGCGTTGGCAGGGACACCCCACGTAGTATCTACATGGGGGCTGAAGCCGACGACTCGCAGCTTTCAGTTTTAATGGCCACACAGGAGTTATAAAGGATGCAAAACACTAAAGACATGATAAACCATGCACCTTAAATATAAACGCGTTAAAAACGTCTTCGGACATATTACAACGCTTTACTCATACACGTTTTCTCTCGAACATTGCGCCTCTATTGACCGAGCACCCTCCATTACGCCGGAGAAGTACAGCTCGGGGCGCCTATGCTCTTTTCCAAGAGGCGGAGGGGCGGTGGCTATCTTCATCGGATCCAGCCCCGGCCAGTGCACCTTGGCCTTTGCAAAGGCCATCCGAGCCACCTCGATGCAGGAGGACCGCCTTAGTGCGTCGATTCGCGACGAAGCGTCGCTCAGCTTCTGCACCAGGCCGAAGTAGCTGCCCGGCAGTGGCTCGTTGGGCCATAGCCGGATGCAGAGATCCTTCATGGCCGGCTCCGCCATCCGGTGTAGCTCCATCAGCTGCTTCAGCTGCTCAACAAGGAGAGGAAAGCGCTCGGAGGCTTCAAACTGCGCCCAGAACAGCCGAGCTTGATCTCCTTCTCCCCGCGAAGCATAGAACTGGTTCGCGTCCGCTGTGCTCTTCTGGAGGTCCGAGCAGGCGCCTGAGGAACGCCATACTTGGGTAAGCAACTCGAACTTGCTATTCCCGTCGACACACTGCAATAAATACGGCTTACCATCCATTATAGCCTTGGCCTGGCTGACTTGTTCTTCAAAAGACCGCCTATCCACCCGCTCCTTTTGGAGATTGGTTTTCATGGTGGATAGTTCGTCGGCCTGCTCCTTGCCTCTCCACTCAAGGTCCTCGCACTTTTGGCCGGCGTCCTTGAGCTCCTGTTGGATTTCCTCCACCCGAGCCTCATGCTTGTCGCTGGTGGCCCTCAAGGTGGATAGCGCGGTAGCCGCTTCCTTGGCCACCGCCTTCTCAACCGCAGCCTCCTGCTTCGCTTTCTCAAGCTCGGCCTTGAGCTTCTCAATTTCTTTCGCCGAGGCTGCGTAAGCATTACAAACATATCAAACATACTGCTTTGACAGTACGGCAATGAGGAATTTGGATATTCTAGTCCGGCTTACCTTGCACCTCGTCGAATCTCTTATTTAGAGCTTCGAGCTCATCTTCGGAGCTCTTGAGCTTCCGATTCAGCTCGTCCAGCTCGGCAGCATTAACAGCCGCCGCCGATGACGAAGCCTGTACAAAACAAAACCATATCAAGTTACATGGGTTCATAACTTCCGGGCTGTCATAAAAATGATCCTATGACCGGTCCTCTTAAAGGGCTATTAGACCATTCCGAACAAATATTGTCCTATACATAGTTCGGATGATGCTCTAGGATTGACCCCCAGGTAAGTTTTTTCCAAACTTACCTAGGGCTCGGGGGCTGCCGTGTATATAAGGATAACCCAAATGAATTAATATTCCAAAGAACAAAGCATTACGTGGCTCACCTGAAAGCCCGTCAGGAGACCGTTGAAGGCCTCCTTCAGTCCGTTGTCCACTGACTGAATGCTCTGCAATAACGCACCCATAAGGGTGCGGTACTCCCCGGAGATGGAGGCGCTTGTCAAAGCCTCCCCCATAGCCGGCCACCCAGTGATCGGCGGCGCCGGTGGGGATCGGTTGACCCGACCTCCCACCGGAGATTGAACCGGTGCCTCCAGAGGCATAGTGCGCTCCGGAGACAGCCTTGTAGGTGACTGGACATCTCCTTGTCCGGTCTCCTTAGTATCCGGGAGGGGCTTCTCCCCCCGGTCTTCGGCGGCCGAGGTGTTAGCCTCGACCATGACGTCGTCGCCCCCACCTCCAGTGTTTGGCTCCAAAGGAGCCTGTTGGGATGACACCTCCGTGGCATCCTTCGTGGCGCCCGGAGGAGAGGGGCGCGACGCGGACCCGCTCTCCGCTAGCTCGGCGGGCGGGGTATCCCCGTCCGAAACCTGATCGGTGGGGAGAACACGCGGTGGGCTGCAAGTCAATAAGGCGCTCACATGTTAATCGTATTCAAAACTTAGCACTAATAGCTCGGGAGGTCTTCGGATCTGTACCTACGAGGTGGGGGCTTGACCCTGAGGTTCCTTCGTGGAACCCTCTTGAAGTCCTCGGACTCGGTGTCCGAGTCTGAACTGTCGTCGGACAGGACTACCTGTGTCAGACGCGCTTTCTTCTGGGCGGGAGGAGGTACATTCTCTGAGGCGACCGATGACACCGCCCTCTTTCCTGTGAGGGGGGAATCGCCTCCCCCCTCGACCTCGTGCTCCTCCTCTTTATTTGAGGAGGCATGGGTTTCCTCGGACACAGCCCCTGGCTGGTCCCTGATGCGCAGGCCTGCTCGGCCTGGCTTCTTCTTTTCCTTCTTTTCTGGCGCCTTGTAAGGCGCCACGACGAGCATCTCCGACAGCAGCTGGGACCTAGGGTCTTCGGGCTGCGGAGCCGGGCACTTGATGCCCGTGGCCTTGCTCAACCATTCCCGTGGAAGTGATCGGAAAGCACTTAGAGTTTCTTCGGGAAAACGAAGCCGATCAAATAAAAACTATGTCATACCTCGAAAGGGAGCTTGTCGGTGCAAAGACCTTGGTCCTCCTTCTTGGCTGGCCACTTCTCCTGCGCCTTGAACAGTGCCTTCCATAGCTTCTCCTGAGTGGTACGGAAGAGCTGACGGATCGTGGGCTCGTCGTCAGGCCGATAAGTCCACATAGGAGAGCTCCGGTGCTGGCAGGGTAGAATGCGCCGCCGGAGCATAATTTGGACCACGTTGGTCAGCTCGATGTTGTCCTTGATGATGGAGGCGACGCGCCTCTGCAGGTCGTCCACCTCTGTGTCCGACCCCCAATCAAGGCCCTTTCTGGTCCATGAGGTCAATTTGGCCGGGGGGGCGGATCTGAATTCGGCAGGAATGGTTCCGAATTCAGTAGGAACAGTTCCGCCCTCCTCCCTTGGCTCGGTGATGTAAAACCACTCTTTTTGCCAAGTTTTGATGGTGTCGATGAAGGTGCCGGACGGCCATACTGCGCGGGGAAGCTTGCTGATGACCGCACCGCCGCAGTCTGCGTGTTCGCCTGCGAAACACTTCGGCTTGATGTTGAATACCTTGAGCCATAGTCCGAAGTGTGGCTCGACCCGTAAGAAGGCCTTGCAGACGATGATGAAGGCCGATATATGCATGAAAGAGTTCGGCGGGAGGTCGTGGAAGTCGAGTCCGTAGAAAAACATGAGGCCCCTAACAAAGGGGTGAAGCGGGAAGCTCAATCCTCGGATGAAATGAGGAATGAAGACCACCCTCTCGCCTGGTTTGGGGGTGGGGATCACCTGGCCCTCCTCGGCAGCGCGGTGGAAGATATTGGCGGGGAGGTAGCCGGCGTCCTTGAGGTCCCGGATGTCCTGGTCTGTGACCGAGGAAGCCTCCCACTTGCCGCTGGCCATGGCTGAGCTCGGAGGAGAAAGGGTGGAAAACCTAGATCTGGGCTCTGGAGGCTCAGGAGACTGGGGAAGCGGGGATGCGAATGGGAAGTGCGGTTAAGCCTTGGGGTTTTCTTCCCCTTTTATTGGGCTTGTTGCCGGTTAGCCTCCCTTCACTGCGCCGTGAATCCCTCCGCTTCCCAAGACGTGCGTGCCATTATACGCGCATGATTAAACATATCTCGTGTGAAACGGAGCACGATCTGTGCATTGATGGATCGTGCTGATGAAAACGGCCTCGAACCGCGAATCGAGTCTTTACGATTGGTTTAGCGGTCGTGGTGGGCCGTGACCCTTCGTCAGAAAGGTTGTCAAGGAGCACTATTTACCCCTTGACGTTTGGCCTTCATGGCCGAGCTATTCATGGTGCTCGGATGATCAATGATCGGGAAAACTACACGTCGTCGGAGGCCGAACTAAACTCGGCCGATCGATATTTGGAGAAAGGAACTCGCCTCGCAAGCCGAAGACTCTGATTATATGAAGCAGCTGGAGCTAAGACCCTTGGCGTTGGAGGCTAGTTCGGGGGCTACTGAGCCTGGATTAAGGGGTCCTCGGGAGGCCGACCTATTTCTTATGGGCCGAACTGTATGGGCCGTTCGCCGAACACTGGATGGATCGAAGAGCCTGTCTCCAGGATGGAAGCCTCGAGGATCGTGGCTTATCCTCCAAGTTTAAAGTAGTGAATAGGCATGTTTATCCCTTCGATGTGTAACTGACCATGTGTAAACCCTAGGTACCCTCGGCGTCTATATAAGCCGGAGGGTTTTAGGTTGTAGGCCAACATAACTCATCTAGGGTTTTAGCTATAGGATCTCGAGGTAGATCAACTCTGTAACCCTTATACCATCAATATAATCAAGCAGGACGTAGGGTATTACCTCCATAGGAGGGCCCGAACCTGGGTAAACATCGCCTCCCTCTTCTCATGTTACCATCGATTCTAGTCTCACAGTTCGGGACCCCCTACCCAAGATCCGCCGGTTTCGACACCGACACCCCCCCCCCCCCCCAATAAATTATTGTTGCAATCACAATATATTATTAATCATTAAGTTTAAAACGTTATTGTATATATTAAGAAATAAAATCATAATTTTGCATGAGAAAATCTACACTACGGACCAACAACGTGTACCACATAAGAACATATCATTCTAATAAGTGACAACAAATCCGGTAGGCGACAATGAGTTTAGTTAGCATACTATAGTCACATGTTGTCAACTTATTACTAAACCTAACTTGTCTCACATATGCATATGGTTCACTTTATACTCTTGGAGGTTCTATAAATATGCTTATCTAATAATGCACTAGAAAACACTATTAAGATATTTGTTAGATAATACAATTTAGAGATCTCTACGATGATATTAAAATATACATCAACATATGCAATACACACAAATATATACATATGCACTATATATTTTATGCAGTTTTTAAAATTTTACTGAATGGCAAGCTTTTTATATACACAAAATTAAATTTCAGTACAAATGTTTGTTTGGGTGACAAACATTAAAATTGATAACAAAGGACGATATGCTTCATATTATACAACACTGTTATGTGGTTATCTATGCCTGCTAAGTATATCATATTATACTCATTAATATGTTAATGGTAAAATAATTGTAGATAAGTAAAAAAGTTTGGTATGAAAATATTTACTTTGATTCGCCCTGGTTCCGAAATTAGTTTGGACAACCCCCTGCTGGCAAAACACGGACGGTGGTGGTGGCACGGACCATGGTCATCCACGGCGCCAGCGAGCCCTATGAACATGCCATACTATGCCATGCCATGTAGTACAACGACGACGTACGGCGGGGTGAAAAATCACGCACTCATTGCGGTGAAATAGCCCTCGGAGCCGTTCCATGAGTTACCTGCCACTGTCAAGTACACCTCGTCGCCGCCGCCGCTGGGGTTCATGTTGTCCGTTGAGCCTCCCGACTCCGACGACGCGCCGTAGATCAACACGTCGTCGTCGCCGTTGAGGTCAAGGCTGCGGACGGGGCGAGGGATGTACACCGTGCGTCGGTCGGGCACGAGCTTGAGGTCGCCTACCGGCAGCTAGGGCGCATGGATGGAGGAAGGGGCAGATGCCCCACCTCCAAGACCGTGCTCAATCCTTACCGGTCGCTTCGGGTCACGAGCGCGGGCGCGGTGAAGCCGACGACTCATGCAGCATGCAACCCAGATTGCAGTCACGACTGCAACGACCACAACAAGGCCGACGCCGATGGCGATAGCCTGACTGTGGTTAGGGGTCCACATGCTGACAAGATGGCTGCTAAAAAGAGGAGAAGGATCGATGTGACGACTGAGGAGGATGAGGGCGAGCGAGGAGGGCTTAGAAGTGGACCGCAGGGGTTGTACCTTGTAGAGGCTGAGGCTCGTCTCACGTAGGGGTTGGCCATCCTCCTCCTCCTCCTCTCGCAGTGAACGTCACTCGTTCCGAAGAGGGCGCTGTGTTTGTCCGTCCTCCTCCTCCCCCTCTCGCAGTGAGTTTGAATCGATGGGAAGAGAGCACAGCGGTTGGGATCTATTTATTTCGTCTTGTTGCGTTGCCTTAGTTGAGACGCAGGCAAGTTACTCACTTTCATCCTTAGTTGATAGTTAATAATGTCAGTAAGTTGCTCGTTTGCCCTTCCCACGGAGAGAGTGCCAACGACAAGGTTGTGGCAATGCAAGGGGAAATGAAAATTCTTGCGGCAGGCAGTGACACATCGCACGCACACATGATGTATAAAGAAGTTTTTCCATGTTGCATGGCAATAATGTAGCAGACACGCTCTCTCTTCTCCCACAAATAAATCCAACATTTTCTTTCACCTTGGCTAGTTTAAATCATCCATGCCTTTTATACCATATATTCAATTTTGAAACTTTTCTTATATTTGAACTCCTGGCGCCAAAACCTTTAAACTAAGACAAATCTTAGATATATTTTAAACAGGTTTAAATTCCATGGTGAGGAATTATTATAGGAGAGCAGGAAAAGGTAAGAGTAAAACTCATTGGTATGGTTGACATAAAATAACTCGGTCAAAATCTCAAGGGGGGCGGGCTTGGGTTTAGAGACTTACGTCTATTCAACCAAGCGATGTTGGCAAGGCAAGCCTGGCGCCTACTTGTTTTCCCCGAATAGTTTGTGTGCAAGATTTTTGACGGCCAAGTACTATCCAAATGGGAGACTCGATGATACTATTTTCACCGGAAATCAATCTCCAATCTGGCAAGAGGTTTTCCATGCACTTGATCTTTGGAAGAAGGGTTTGGTTTGGAGAATAGCTAACGGATGAAATGTTCGGATCTACCATGACCGTTGGTTGGTTCGTGGTGCTATAGGTTCTCTGTTATCAAAGCGAGGCAGGTTTCGCTATAAATGGGTGTCGGAACTTCTTGACCATAATGGCAATCGGGACTTGGCTCGGCTAAACCAGTTTTTCTTGCATGTGGATGTTCGAGTAATATGCAGTATACGACCATCGCTGTGCATAGATGAAGATTTTGTTGCTTGAGGACTGGAGAATAACGACCAATTTAAAGTGTGGAGTGCTTATTGGCTAGCTGGGGAAGAGCACTAAACTCCTTTGGTACCTTCCTCCAGTAGCGCCACTGACGGGCTTAGAGATGTTTGGAAACTCATTTGGTCGTGCCCAGCCCCGTCGAAGGTGCTTTCATTTGCTTGGCGTGCAGCAACAAACTCTTTGGCTACTTGGATAAATAAAAATGGAGAATCGTTGAGGTACATGGAATATGCCTAGTTGTGGAAAGGGGGAGGAAGATAATTTCAAGTCTTCTGTGCTTGTGACAACGCCCGTTGTCTTTTGCGAGCAATGTCAGAATTCTAGGAACTTCCGAAGATTACAAATATATTGTGCCATGATGACTGGCTGCTGTAACTCCTATGTGATGTCGATGAGGCTATGCGAGTTCCGGTGTTGATGCTTTTCTGGAGAGTATGGCACGTCAGAAATGAATTAGGGCATGCTGAACCAGCGTCACCCATTGATGTTTTGGTCAGTTTTTTATCTAGCTACCTTGATTCATTCACCTCTCTGAAGATGGATTCCAATGCAGATTTTGTGAAGGGAAAATGGTTGCCAACCCTTGCTATCCATTGGTGTAGCACACATGCAATACAGATGGATCAGTCCTGAATGGAGTGCTGGGACAAGCATGGTCCTTAGAGACCACCAAGGTGCTACAAATTTTTGCTCATGTAGATACCTTGGAGATTGTGAGGATATTTGGGAATCAGGAGTTCTTCCTCTCCGGGAAGGAATCACATTGGCTTTACAGTGGGGCAATTTACCCATTGATATAAAATGGACTGTCTACAGGCTGTGGCTATGGTGAAGAGCGGTGAAAGCAATTTAGCGAAATACTCATTTATGATCCGAGAGATCAAGCAAAGTATGCGAAACTTAACTCTTCTATGACTCATATTCGTCGTAGTAGCAACTGTGCTAGCCATTCCATGGCTAACTTTGGTTGAATTCAAGGTCGGGTTATGGTTTGACTTGGATCTGGCCCATAGGAGGTCCTTAGTCTTTTCTTGTGTGATTGTAATCCCTAAATTCTTAGTAATAAAGAGATATTTTGCAAAAAAAAAAAACAATGTTGTAATTGACTTGTTTCACTTCATCTATTACAATCATTTCAAACTCATTCTGATTAATTTAAATAACTAATTTCAACTCTTTGCAATAACTAATTTGAAAATGATTTCAAATATTTTAAAAAACTAGTTTCACATAATATTTCAGAGCATATGTCATATTTCCGAAAATTGACATCCTACATTTCAATTATACCAAAACATATTTCACTTTTTTAAAAACAGTAAGATCAATTATTTTAGAGAATGTTTCACTATTTGTAGAAAAAATCATTTATTCTAGATGATATTTCCCTATTTTAAAAATAGTGCTATTTCAATAATTTCATAACATTTTTCAGTTTTTTTAAAGTGAACCTTTTCAATAAAATGATTTCGGTCAATCTCACAAGTAAAAAACAATTCACTTTTTGAACTAAAATCCCTTTTCCATTAGTTTATTTCACAAAATCCACATCTATTTCGATTGCAAATTTCTCAAATAATCTGTTTCACTATTTGAAAATAATCTGTTACACCTTCACAAATAATGAGTTTCACATGGATACATGAGTATTTCACTTTCTATACATGCTATTACACAATTATGAAATATATAATCTGTAATTATACTTACTTGACATTTTTCCGATAAAATGATTTCAGTAAGTTTCATATATTTTTCCACTTCAGAACCTACAATACATTTTTCACTGGCTTGTTTCACAAATATCACATCTATTGAATTGCACATTTTCAAAATAACCAGTTTCACTCTTTTGAATTAATCTGTCAACTTTCCAAATAATTTGTTTCACAAAGATACAATACAATTTCACTTCCTATACACACTATTTCACAAATATGAAAATTTGTAATCTGTAAATTTAACTCACTCACAATCTTTTCAAATAATCTGGTGCCAAGTCTCGCATGTCCGGCTCATCTTCCAGCGTGGACGCTTCCTCGTCAGCCTCGGGCGTCAGTTCATCAGCTGCATCTGGTCACTCCTACTTCTCCGAGCTCGAGCCCACGGTGTTGGAGCTTTCTCGCAACCGCAGAGCGGTTGAGGAGGAGGACGCCGAGGAAGAGGTGGCCTTCGAGGCGATGCATGTGTACCTCCATGTGTAGGATCGAAAGTATGTCTAGAGGAGGGTTATTATACTACTTGACCAAATTTAAGACTTGTCATTTTCCCAATTTTAGTTGTAGGAAAGTTTTAACGATTTTACCAAGTGAAGGAACACCCTACACATGCAAGTCTATGAGTTGAGCAGCGAAAAGTAAAGATATTTCAAATGTATGTAAAGGAGGGATTGGAGAAATCAAATGCAATGAAGACACGGTAATTTTTGGCGTGGTTCCGATAGGTGCTGCTATCGTACGTCCATATTAATGGAGACTTCAACCCATGAAGGGTAAAAGTTGTGCGAGTCCACGAGGGGCTCGACCCACGAAGGGTCTACGAAGAAGCGACCTTGTCTATTCCACCATGGCTTACGTCCACGAAGGACTATCCTCACTCGGGGTAGATCTTCACAAAGTAGGCTGATACGTCGTCAACATATCTATAATTTTTTATTGTTCCATGCTATAATATTATCATTCTAGAATACTTTTAAGGCATTTATTTGTTGTTTCATATTATTTTTGAGTACTAACCTATTATACTAGTGCCAAGTGCCAGTTGTTGTTTTCTACATGTTTTTCGCTTTTCAGGTTTACAGTACCAAACGAAGTCCAATTGCCATGAAACTTTTTGATAATTTTTTCTAGACCAAAAGAAGACATGCAAGCTTCGGGAGAAGACCGGAGGCCACACAGGGCCCTCACAAGGCAATACGGCGCGACCAGGGGGTGGCTGCGCCCTGATAGCTTGTGGCCACCCCCTCGTATCCTGACCCCATACTCTGGCCTATAAATTCACATATATTCCAAAAAACCCAGGCGAGCTCCCGAAACCCTTTTTTGGTCGCCGCAAGTCAATGTTCCGCCTCTATCTCATCTGGATCCCTTTTCTGGTGCCGTGCCAGAGGGGGATCGATCACGGAGGGCCTCTACATCATCCTTGCTGCTCCCATGGTGATGTGTTAGTAGTTCACCTTAGACCTACGGGTTCGTAGTTAGTACCTAGATGGTTATCTCTCTCTCTATGTTCTTCATTGCCATGATCACCGCGATTCCCGCGGTGGTCTATCTTATGCAATCCATCTTTGTAGTTTGTTTGTTGGGATCCGATGAATTGTTGGTTTATGTTCCGATTATTCATAAAAATATATTTAATACTTGCTAGTATTTTATTTGCATGATTATTATAGCTTCGTAATTCTTTCCGATTTATCGGTCTAGTTTGGCCAACTAGATTGGTTTATCTTCAGTGGGAGGGGTGCGCTGTAGTGGGTTCAATCTGGCGATGCTCTATATCCCAGTGACATAGTAGGGGACAAGAGACGTCTTTGTATTGTTGCCACTAAGGATAAAACGATAAAACGATGGGGTTTATTCATATTAATTTAGTTTAATTTGTCTACATCATGTCATCATTCTTCAAGCATTACTCTCTTTCACGTAATACTCTAGATTAAGGATGGCAATTTTATCCATGGACATGGATATCCACAGATACCCGACCCGAATGGAGAGGGTTTGGATACAATTTTATACCCATGGACATCGTCCGAACCCGACCCGACTAATAATGGATAGGGCATGGGTATATTTTTATACCCGTGGATATACCCGAACCCGGCCCGTAAGTGTATACCCTGTATGCTTTTCTTTATTTATTCATAATAAAAAAATCAAAGGAATTTTCCTTAATCCCCACCAAGTACTCCGCCGCTCATTCCCCTAATCCCGACCAAGTAATTACTCCATCGCTCCTTCCCATTCTCATCTCCTCGGTATCCGAATCGTCAATGGCCATTAAGGACCTTCTCGTCTCCTCTTCTCTTACTCCTGCGGACCAAGATATAGTCGCGCCGCCGTCCACATGTTGTGCTGCACTGCAGCAACCAACTCCACGAGCAGGTAGCTGGCCAACTCCATCTCCATAGATCCCCACACTCCTCCATCTCAGCTTTTCCAAGAACGCAGCATGCCACCAGTTTGCACGTCCGACGTGGAGGTGGAGCACGACGATGCAGCATGCGGCGGCGTGCACGACCAGGAGTATGGCGGCATGGAGGTGCAACTAGGCGGGTGCAGACCATGACGGGGAGCAGGACTGTGCCGTGGAGGCGACGACCACGCCAAAGAACCAACCGTCAGGGTGATATTTTTTCCTGCTCATGTACGTCTAATGTTCTTGTGCATGACGTGCTTGTTTGTGACTTTGCATTAGTGATTGGTATAGAGAACAAGAGATTTGTAGTGGTCAAGTGGCAAGAGAAATGCATTACGGGATCTGTAGTGGTCAATTTTAGTCAGATTATACTACAAATCTGACTAAAAAGTGCAATTTGACTGCAAATCAAAGACAAAGAGAACAGTATATTTGTAGCAGTCAATTTCAGTCAGATTCCACATTTGTACACATGACCTGATCTATAGATGTGCCCGTTAATCTGCTCAACTTGGTCCATGTCATGTGCTCAACTTCGTCAGACATGTGCTGAAGAAAACAGATCACAGCCTATGGTTTTAGTTATTAGTTTTTTTGGTTGTAAAAATTACAATTTATGTTTCTATTTTCTATAGTTCAGACAAGAGATTTATTTCAGTTAAAGCATGTGCTCAACCATGTCATGTGCAGTAAAGATGTCATACTCCGTGGCTTTAGTTATAAGTTACTTTGATTGTAACTCTGGACAATTGCACGCCAAATGATAAAGCAATGGAACATTTGCCAGATAATTTGCATCTTGAGAGAAAGATATCGATGGTGACTCTCGACAATTGCACACCAAATGATAAAGCAATGGAACATTTGCCAGATAAGTTGGATTCCAATTCTCTAATATTGGAGGGTAAGTACTTGCATATGTGTTGTGCTGCACATATACTTAATCTGATTGTGAAGAATGATGTCATGGATGTCATGGAGAAGAGTATAGAACTAAGGATGTAATTTATGCTTATTTGATGTTCTGCTATGTCATTCTATGAGAATCCGAGAGCTTATTTCATGTGGTGCACTTCTCCAATGTCATTTTGTGACCATTTGAAAAGTTAATTAATGTTGTGCGACTGTGCAATACCATTTTGCGAGAATCTAAGTAATTATGTGAATGTTGTGTTATGTTATTTAATTTTTGACGGTATTATGTATACGCCTTTTGATAGAACCCGATGGATATCCATCGGTTATGGATATCCATCGGGTTTGGACATGGACACAATTTTTTGCCCGTGGTTTTTTTCATGGATGGGCAAAGAACATCCTCGTGGATTTGGATATGGATTTGATATTGTTCAACCCGGGCCGAACCCGATCCATTGCCATCCTTACTCTAGATGCATGTTGGATAGCGGTCGATGGGTGGAGTAATAGTAGTAGATGCAGGCAGGAGTCGGTCTACTTGTTTATGGGTGTGATGCCTATATACACATGATCATTGCCATGAATAATTATTGCATAACTATGCTCTTTTCTATCAATTGCCCAACAGTAATTTGTTTGCCCATCATATGCTTTCTTCAAGAGAGAAACCTCTAGCGAACACTATGGCCCCCAGATCTATTCACAAATATATTTACAGACGCTATTATTTCCTTGCTTCCATTATTTACTTTTTATTTATTTTTTATTTTGTAATTATCAACTATCAACTACATTACTTATCACTTACAAGTAACGATTTCAAGGGGATTAACAACCCTCTTGCCCGCGTTGGGTGCAAGTGTGTGCTCTTTTGTGTGTAGGGCTGAAGATGGGAAGTTGTGTGATCCTCTTATAGGTTCGATAACCTTGGTTCTCACCGAGGGAAATACTTATCTATACTATGCCGCATCATCCCCTCCTCTTTGGGAAAAACCCAACGCAAATCACAAGTATCAGGAAGGATTTCTGGTGCCGTTGCCGAGGAGTATCAGCATATTACTATCAAGTACCTTTTCACATTATCATTCACTTGTTCTACTTTTTATTTTATGTTATATTTTTCTTGCTATAAAAATCAAAAATATAAAAAAATTTATCTTTGCTAGTTTACTTGTTTGCTTGCTACCTTTGTTAATTTACTTGATTTGCTCGTTACTTTCCTTGCTTGGTCATCATGTCTCAAGATAATACCAAGTTGTCTTACTTCTCAAATAGTAATAATAATGATTTTATTAGTACTCCTATACCACCCGCCACTAGTGCGGAGTTTTAAGATATTAATGCTGCATTGCTAAATCTTGTGATGAAAAAACAATTTTTCGGAAGTCCTAATGAGCATCCGGCTATGCATCTCAATACCTTTGTTGAATTATGTGATATGAAAAATAAAAAGGATATGGATAACGATGTGTTCAAATTAAAATTATTTGCTTTTTCACTAGTGATAAAGCTAAAACTTGGTTTTCATCTTTACCACATAATAGTATTGAAACATGGGATAAATATAAAGATGCTTTCATTACCAAGTATTTTCCTCCTGCTAAGATCATCTCCCTTAGGAATCAAATTATAAATTTTAAACAACATGAACATGAACATGTTGCACAAGCTTGGGAGAGTATGAAATTGATGATTAAAATTGTCCAATTCATGGCTTGAACTTATCGA
The DNA here is from genome assembly GCA_039707655.1 of Elymus sibiricus. Lineage (NCBI taxonomy): Eukaryota > Viridiplantae > Streptophyta > Magnoliopsida > Poales > Poaceae > Elymus > Elymus sibiricus. The sequence continues at coordinate 364,447,427 of CM077663.1, read as the reverse complement.
TGATTATACAAAATTTCTATCCTGGACTAAATTATGTGTCCAAAAATATTCTAGATTCTGCTGTAGGTGGTACCTTCATGGAAGTGACATTAGGAGAGGCCACCAAACTTCTGGACAACATCATGACAAATTATTCTCAATGACATACCGAGAGAGCTCCAACTGGTAAGAAGGTAAATTATGTTGAGGAAATCGCTACTTTGAGTGAAAAAGTGGATGCTCTTATGAAAATGGTTGCTAGTAAAAATGCTCATGTTGATCTCAATGATGTGCCTTTGTCTACCTTGATTGAGCAAAATGATGATGCTATTGATGTGCATGTGATCTCATGAAACAATTTCAACAACAATACTTATAGAGGAAATTTCAATGCTAGACCGTATCCCAGTAATTTCTCTAATAATTATGGAAATTCTTATACAAATAATAATAGTATATCCTCTGATCTTGAGAACACCATTAAAGAAATTATTAGTTCTCAAAAGATTTTTAACACTATGGTAGAAGAAAAGTTGCATAAAGTTGATGATTTGGATAGGAACATGGATAGAATTGCTCTTGATGTGGAAAATCTTATTAATAAAAATTTGCCACCCAAGAATGATACTAATGAAACTATTAAATCTATCAAAGTTTCTATTAATAAGATTAAGGAGAGGACCGCGAGGTTGAGAGCCAAACGAGAATTCTTATAAAAGGCTCTTCCACCCGGTTTTTACCGTAATCATGATGAAGATCTTAAAATGATTGGTACTTCTCCTATTAAATATTAGTTTACTTATCTGAAAGTAGATGATAAAGGTACTGGAGATGAGTCAACTTTAGCTAGAAGGCGCCCCATTTATTCGGAGGGTGATGATTCTAATGAAAAAATTGAAAAAGTGGGTTTGGAGAGATCAAAACTTTAACTAGTGATGTGCCCACTATCGTGGATTACTGAACATTTTTAAACTTTCACAATTTATAATGTATAAACTTCTTTTTACAACATTTTTAAAATGTATCTATGAAGTATATTTCTTAACACCTTTTAAAAAAAAGTAAAGTTATCGGATTGCTTGTGAATCGGTCCTAAAGGGGGAGGTTGTGGAGAGCGGTGTTTTGTAGACAGGGTCCCCGGAGTCCGACATTTTCAAAAAAATCTGAAAATGCTATTTGTATGTTTTCAAGAATAAAGTTTTTTCATGGATACATATAGGTTTTCTTCATATGTTTGTAACTTTTTATTGAATAAAAAATTGATTTGTAGCCAGGGCAATAAATACAAAATACTGGCCCAAGAACAACAATAAAAAGGCCCATTTCTATACACATATTTTCCTCTTTTGAAAGAAGTTCATATTTCGCCCGCAAATGTGGTGTGATGGACGAATACCCCCTGAACTCCAATTTGGTATGATTTTGAACCTCAAATCTCCAAAACCGGGTAAATGTCCCCCTTGAGCGGTTTTGGTGCTGATGTTAGGCGGTTTCCGTTTAAAGGGTGCTGACATGGCATGGTTGGGTTGTGTCGCTTCACCCTGGTCGCCAAGTCGAATCTCCTGGTCATTCCGGCCTCCTTGGGTCGCTTCTCTTCGGTCGCCGTTGCTGCCGGCACAACTCATGATCGGGGCGACTAATTCATGATCCGATTGAAGCCATGGACGAAGGTACGTGATGTGAACCTAATGCCCCACATTTTTTTGTCCTGCATCCTCTATTTCGTAGGGCTATCAGGGCGCAATATAGGGTTTTCGTTGAGCCTTTTTTCCATGGCATGTTCTGTTCATTGGGCGGAGAGGACGCCTGTAAGTGACGCCATGATGTGTGTTTGTTTCATTAAGGGATGTCATAACTAGTGTGTTAGCGACGCCATGAGCTGCTGGATATACTCCATGTACATTTGATTAGTTTGATGGATCATGCAGTTGTGATGTATACTAGAGAGCAAATCATGTTTCTTTTACTGTATTCTCTATATTTCTGTCGCCGAGTAGCCGTACCTGGGGGGACTGCTCCTTTTAGAAGGACTCAATTCAGTGCAGGATGAGGACAGAGTTTCAGTCTTCGGAGTTCAAATATTTGGACTGAAATGGTCCGCTGATGATGACCAGATGATGTGTGAATTCTGTACTAAAGATAGTGCATTCGTTGTGGCTTGGTCACATTATGTTCTGCTTATGTTAGCATTATCCATCTTGATGGAAATGGATGTACTGGCATTATATTAAGGTGAGGACTTGATATTCAGGTCAGGTCTTGACTACATTTACAAACACTGAGCCGTGAAAACAGAGCAAGACAAGTTGGTTGCATTCGTAATTTCCTTCCAAGCAATCTGAAGTTTAGCAGAAGAAACAAACATTAGATTTTGATTTCTTTCATCACTTTGTGTGGATTTCATTTCATTTAACTCATACGTTCTCTGAATGATGCTAGGCTTGAGCCTGATCGGTGCTTAATGCCTTGCTGATTTTACTGTATCATGTAAACCCTACTATTTTGCTCACACAAACTCTATTACTGTATCTACGAAAACAGCAACCCAAGGACATGTCAGCGACGACGGAGTGCCTGTGCAGCACACGGAGGTGGGCTGCGTCAAGGGCGCCTGTAGTGGTGCTCGGGGCGCTTTCTGCCAGCAGCCACCGACCGTGACTGCCCAATGCGGTGCTCCCGTCGGCCGAGGCGGCGGCGAGATCTTATGGGCGCGCATGCATCCTCGTTGACATTCGCTGATGGAGTGACTGCGCTGGTCCGATGCGGCTAAGGAATGGAACGACTGGTCCGATGAAACCAATGTTAGCAATAATCTTGAACAGTTTATGGAGTCCATGTTAGATTAAGGTAACAAGCAATCAAGGTTGTCGGTGATTAGAAAAGTAGTACTTGTCCGGTTAGGACTTGTACCTTGGTGCGTGCTCTGGTGCTAGTAGTAGAGTCCGCTTGGTGCGTGCTCTGGTGCTAGTAGTAGAGTCCGGCTAGGAGTGCAAGTCTAGGTGTAGGCTTATTAGTTTGGGTCTGATTACGACGTAGCTTAAGTCGGGTGCTGACCTGGGTTGTATATATATACACACGAGGCCGCTGTGAGTTTTGTAACACAGAGAGAAAAGGAGAAAATAAAAGGAAAGAAAAGAAGGGCACGACAAGGGTCCTTGGCTATCAGTTTTTACGTGTGCGTGTTCGTCGTGATTTGATGTGATCGATCCGTGGGCGAGTTCCAACAGTTGGTATCTAGAGCAAGGTTCGAGGCGAAGCTGCGCTTGCCCCGGGGAGGCGACCCGACTAGCGCCTCGGGGCGGGCGATATAGTCGTTGGGTGGTGCAGTGACGAGGAGGATCAGGCGATCGTCGCTTGGCGGAGCGACACGGAGGGAGGCGGCAGGTTGTCGTCGGCAATGCAGTCGAAGGTGATTGTTGACGGGGATGGTAGTGCCGAGGTGCGATGCTGGAAGATCTCGTCAAGATCGTCATCCGGGAAGAGCCAGTTCAGTCAAGGAGTCGTGCGAGTTCGCACGTTCGGTCGAGTCGTCTGGAGGAGTCAAGGAGTCGTGCGGGTTAGCACATCTCGGCCGTCGTCGTGTTAGTGAGTCGTCGTCGTCATGTCCAAGTGCTTGTCTCTGTGAGGATCCGTTGAAGATGAAGCCCAGGTCGTCTGTGTGTCTCGACGGGAGGATCAAGTCAAGTATGTGAGGGCGGTAAACCGGTGAAGGTGAGTCTCTTCAATGAGGCCATGTCTCTACATGAGGCTGGAGTGGGCGGTGTAGTCCACGGGGTGGTGCGATCCACAAGGAGTCGGCATGTATCTCGCTAGGGTGGATGGTGAAGTCCACCGGGTGGTGTATTTCACAGGTTACTAGCGATGCTGGGTAGTCCAAGGCATACTTGAGGTGGTCCGTAAATTCGCCAAGCCCAAATTGGAAGGGAGATTGTTGCTATCAATGAAGTATATCAATTTGGCTTGTCGTGGTGCGAGCAGATGAATCGACAAGGGGTGAATCATCAACAAGCCAAGATCGGAGAAGCACGGAAGACAAAATATCAAGATTAGGAAGAGATTGTTAGCAATAATCTTGAACAGTTTATAGAGTCCATGTTAGATTAAGGTAACAAGCAATCAAGGTTGTCGGTGATTAGAAAAGTAGTACTTGTCCGGTTAGGACTTGTACCTTGGTGCGTGCTCTGGTGCTAGTAGTAGAGTCCGCTTGGTGCGTGCTCTGGTGCTAGTAGTAGAGTCCGGCTAGGAGTGCAAGTCTAGGTGTAGGCTTATTAGTTTGGGTCTGATTACGACGTAGCTTAAGTCGGGTGCTGACCTGGGTTGTATATATATACACGAGGCCGCTGTGAGTTTTGTAACACAGAGAGAAAAGGAGAAAATAAAAGGAAAGAAAAGAAGGGCACGACAAGGGCTCTTGGCTATCAGTTTTTACGTGTGCGTGTTCGTCGTGATTTGATGTGATCGATCCGTGGGCGAGTTCCAACAACCAAGAACAAGCTGTCGGTGGGACGTCAAAAGCGCCAATGGCTGCTCATCTCGTAAAACGAGCTAAAATCCGTAAAACCGGCAGCAAAACCACTTAGAAGTGCCTCGTTCGGCACTAGCGTATTTGCATGTTTCAATGAGTATTTTACCGGTCCGGTGTGGAAATCCCAAAAACTCCCCACAGCCCATTCGGTACCCCGGTATTGGACCGGCCCATCCCGAAAATTACACCGCAAACCCTCCAATACTCGTGTGAGAGGAGACACGAACTTACCCTCGCGAAATTTCTCCCCCGACTGTGATGCCGCCGCCTCCTCCGCCCTCCGCCCTCTGCCTCGTCGCGCGCAGGCCGCCTCGAGCTCCCTGGTTTGCCTTCCTCCTCGACTCCGTCCAAGCCGAGGCAGACCAGTTCTGCCTCAGATCCGAGGCCTCTTGGCTCTTGCCACCGTCGCCGTCCACTCCATTGCCGCCGCCGTCCATGCTGCCTCAGTTCCTGCCGCCTCCGACGTCCGGAAACCTGACATTTTCACCGGTATGGACTGCTTCCACCTCACCCCTCCCCTCCCCTCCCCTTTGTCTAGGGTTTCACCGTTGGTCTAAGCATTGTTGCAAATTCAAGAATTGTTGTATTATTATCTCCAGTTTCTATGTGCAGGGAATGTAGGGGATTAGGATGGGAGGGAATGTGGAGGATTTGAGGAGATTGGGTGAAGATAAGGGGATCACCAAATCCCCTACAATCCCCAACCCCTTGGGGGCTGGAAAAACTCCTGTGCCGAATGAGGCCTTAGGGGGGCATTTATCCGATTTTGAAGATTTTAGGGTGAAAATCATACCAAATTAGAGTTTAGGGGGGTATTCGTCCATCAGGCCACATTTGGGGGTGAAATATGGACTTCTTTCTTTTGTGAATGTGGAGCTCCTATTCCCCGCCCAGAGCGGTGGAAAGGTAGCAAACACATACCTCCCATGTAGGCCATCCCAATGAGGGAGAGGGGGGAGGGCTGGGTGGGGACGTCGCCTTTTTCTTCGTTTTTTTGTCTCTATCTTTTCCCTATTTTTTAAGAAATTGAACGAAATATTCGCAAATGTGAAAAAAAATCACGAACTCAAAAAATATTTGTTATTTTTTTCCAGCAATTCAAAATGTTCATGATTTTAAAATGGTCATAATCTTGAAAAATATCCATGAATTTGAATAAATGTTTGCGAATACATAAAAAGTGTTCATGATTTTTTTTAAATCTTCTTGCTTTCATAAAATGGTCACGATGTAAAATAACTGTGAATCTAAAAAATGTTCAAAATTGTAAAAAAAAACAGCGGAATTAAAAATTATTTGCGACTATTTTTTTCGTTAATATAAAAATTTATTGCGAATTCAAAAGTTGTTAGTGTTTTCAAAAAATGTTTGTGGATTTTTAAAATTGTCCCTGAAATGAAAGTTGTTTGTGAATTGCAAATTAAAAAATGTCCGAGATTTTTAAAAACTGTTAATAAATTCAGAGAATGGCCTGGGTTTTACAAAAATGTTCCCAATTCACACTGTTCATGATTTCAAAACTTTGTGAATTCAGAAAATGTTCAGGAATTCAAAAATATTTATAATACAAAAACTGTTACGAACTTGAAAAATGTTCACGATTTCAATAGATGTTTATGAATACAAGAAATGTCCATGGTTTCGAACAATATTAAAAATTTCAGTAAATGTTCGCGTTTCAAAAAGTTGTTCACCAATTATTATTTTTGCAAATATAAAATCACTATTAAAAAAAAGGTTAATTATTTAACAAAACATTCACAAATTCGAGAATTTTTTGTGAATACAGAAAATGTTCAAGAATTCCAAATATGATCATGATTTCAAAATTTGTTTGAAAAAGCTCTGTGAAATGAAGAGAAAAATAAAAAAGAGAAAAGGAGAGAATGAAAAGGATGTAAAACCAGGAAAAACCCCCAAAAAAAGGGAAAAAAAGTTGTTGGAAGGTTTTAGGAGCTTCCCAAAACCGGAATAGAGAGTGTCGCCCCAATGTCTACATTGGCCGGCCCAATGTCTCTGCGTACCGAATTATATGGTACTGTAAATTGTATGTTTGCACGTCGGCACTAACAAAGTTGATAGACATGTAAATCAATATATTGAATTTTGAAGTTGAATTCAAGAAGATGTAAATTTTGTTAGCTTATAGTGTTTTTTATTAGTCAACTTTGTTTTGATCATTCCTAAAAAAACTCAAATGTCCTCATAATCTCTTTATTGCTGCTTGGATTAAGACCCCGTTGAGACACGGTAGAAGAACATGACAACAGCGAAAATAATAGCAAAATTCTGAAAGGTTGATCGTCTATTGCGAAAATGCCGAGGAAAAAAAATACTCCTGAATATTTGAGAAGCGAATTTGTGAAATTCCTTCAGCAACAATACTTACATAGTTCTCCTTGGAAGATTTGCTTGTATCTTTTTTTTTGCGTGTAAGATTCGCTTGTATCTTAACTGAACCACCCAACCACACTGGAGAGTTGCCCACTAACTTGATGACCAAGAACAAATTATACATCTCAAACAAACAAACAAAAATCAAGTCATACATTTTCATATGTCACCATACCCTCCAATTCTTCCATCAGTTATTCAACTTCCATTTTCTGGATGGTTCTAGATGATATCTCCTCCATCTTTTGTCAAATGCCGTTCAGGTGGTGCGTCAAAAGCCTACTCAAGTAGCAACCCGTAGCACAAGCCAAATAATAACAGAAGAACATAGTGCCGGCTGTCCCGCTGATCCAGCTTTGACGAAAAAGGCTCACGCCCCGCTTTATATATAAAGCAACGACCATACAAACCGAAGGGTACAACTCAACTCCACCGCTCCACACACACCCAAAGCAAGATACAACGGTGCCAAGAACAGCTACAGAAGAAGCTGCGTCCGAAGAGCCGTGGACTCCAAATCGGCGCCTTCAAGAAGGTAACGACATCGGAGCGCCGCCGCCGCTCGATCCAAAGGATCATGGTTTTCATCCGGAGCGATCCAAAGGAGGAGAGTAGGCAGGACAGCACCTTCAAGAAGGGGACGACATCCTCGGACGCCGCCGCTGTCGGTCTGGACCAAGCCAGACAGGAATTAGACCCCGGCCCGTCTCCCCGCCTCCGGGACCACAGATGATCGTCGAACACCGACCACCACACCGTCCACATGGCCATGGTTGTCGGTCCGCACCAAAGTCGCGAGCTCCACCCATGAGCATCGCGACTATCACCACCAGGGCTGCCGCCCCGGCATCCCAGCTCTCCCCTCCTCTGCCGTCCTCGCACCCAGACGCCTAACAACTGGTGAAGGGGTAGAAGGCGCCCCAAAGCAAGCTCCTTGGTGAGGACAAGGCCTACCAGGTCCGCAAGGCAGGGGAAGCCACCGGAGACCCGGACCCCGCCACCAATCTGGCTATTCCGGATTATGGCCATGGGACGGCCACGAAGGAGGACCTGCCTCCCTCTCCGGTAAGCCTCCACCACCACCGGCCCGCCGAAGATGCCCAACGCATCAACCCTGTCCCACACCGACAGAGCTTGCCTTCAGCTGCCAGATCGAGTCGCGAGACCAACGGAGGAGGAGACGAACACGACCGTCCACCACCGCGCCGCCACCACCACCTACCACTGCAGGGTGGCCGCCCGCGGCCCAAGCCGCCCACGGCCCGTGCCATCACAGGCCAGAGCAATCAGCTTGCGCCCGCCTGGACGCACATCAACCACCACCGCCGCCACGCCTCCTGCTCCGCCAGCCGCGGCCACGGCAGAGCCAGACTCCCGTGGCCCAGGCTACACGCAGCCCCCGCCGGGCGACGGGCCGCCAGAGGCAAATCGGCCAGATCTGGTCGGGGCCGTCCCGTGCGACCTGCCAGAAGAGGCCACCACACCGCAGCCGCCGCGCGCCGCCAGGCCCCGCGGCAGCCCAACGCCTCCTCGCGCCGCGCCGTCCTGTGCCAACTACGAAGAAGAGGAATAGATCCCCGCCGCCACCGACCCCACCGAGCTTTGCCCGGCGGCGCCTCCATTGTTGTAGGGGCGCCACGAGGAGTTCGACCTCATCATCGAATGAGAGCTTGCATATCGTTTCTAGGCGAACAACCTCATTGCTGAGCCAAGTCTCCTATTTTGTGAGTTGCATTCAGACTGTTCGGACTCAACTTGGAAACATGACACCACGGAAACATATAATAGCAGAAAAGGAACATATGCAAAAAAGTTGATCTGCTGATAAAATACACCCATAAATCTTTGGGCAATGAATTAGTGCAATTTCTTGAGCAACAATATTGAACAATTATCCCTAAAAATTTATAGCTTGTCAAACAAAAATAATACCAAATATATGAACACAAAATGCCAATTGTTTTTTTCTTTGTGCTTTGTGAGTTGGTGTTGCCGTCGCTAACTGTACTGGTTTGGTTCACTGCAGACTTCATAACATTATCACTTGTATCATGATTTTGCCGTTCTACCCCATTTGCACTCACAATTTTTTCGCAGATAGACATTATCACTTCTATATCTAAATAGCTAGAACCCACTAACTATTTCTCTCAACATGCAAACTTGCCACATCATCCCACAACATGCATGGGAAAGACCCATCCTCACTATCATATCTCTCAACATGTAGGCATGCCACTTTATCATTAAACATGCATAGAAAAAAAGACTCATCTCAACATGCAAACATACATAAGAGTTTTTACTCTAATATGTTATTAATATTTAATAAACAATTTACAACTATATAGTAATCGAACATAATAAATTATATTTTCAGTTTTAGCTTTTTATATTACTTCAAATATTCATGTTTCATACAACGAATCACATTGAAATATGTTGTGAAATATTCCCGCAACAACGTGCAGGGTAACATCTAGTTATGATAACGCTTCTTCTCAAAAGAACTCATTGGTCCAACAACTCTACTTGTGACTGAGGAAGTATTCTACCCTATATATACATCGGATGGATTTATTGTCCTAGCAACTGAATGGGCCATAGACTGAAGAAAGTTTTGAGCTAAAGTGGATGCTTGGAGATAACTTACAAACACTTGTTTAACTAAATTATAATAGTTCACACTATATAATCATACCCTGTTTCTCCCCTCATAATCCTTGGGAAACAACTGCACATGTAATATCTCGAAATCGATTTCGTGCTTGTACCTCAAAGGACAAAAACAAGCGATTTTTTTTTAAATAATACATTTTTTTTTATAAATTACAGAAATAATATACAAATTTGAAAATTTTCAAAAATATGACCCAGTCGGCTGGGGCTAAGCCGACAGGTTTCAGTCGGCTGGAGCTAAGCCGACAGGCCACGTGGCAGCCTGTGATTCGCCCGAACACGTCGCCCCTCGCATTGGATTCGTCAGTCGGCCTGGGGAGCTGCAGTCGGCCCCGGCGCAGCCGACAGGGCTCCAGTCGGCCCCGGCGCAGCCGACAGGTCGTCCAATCGGCCGGGGCGTGGCCGACAGGCCGTCCAATCGGCCGGGGCGCTTTTCTCCCTTCCCTGCTCTTCTCCTTCTCTCCTTCCCTACCCGTGAGCTCTTCTTCTTCCTCTTCGTGCATGCTCTCTCTCTCGTTTCTCTCTCTGTCTCTCGCAACCCCGCGTCGATCTCCTCGCTGGTCCATCCATTTTTGCATCCAACCCACAGAAAGAGTAGATCATAGCCAACCCCAGCGGCCTACGGTATTTTTTTTTCCAATAGGATAGTTTTTTTTCTCGTACAAGTGAGGTGAGGAGGAGCCATGGTGGAGGTGGTTCAGCCATGGTGGAGGTGGTGAGGAGGAGGAGCCATGGTGGAGGTGGTTCAGCCATGGTGGAGGTGGTGGTGAGGAGGAGGTGCTGCTGGGGAGGAAGAGGTGGTGAGGAGGAGGAGGAGGAGGTGCGGCTGAGTTGAAGAGAGGAGCAAGAAGCAGTGGCACTCGCGTCGAAGGTATCACTATGTCGTCAAGAAATATCTCTTAGTTGTAGATATTTAAAAAATTTAATGTTTAGGTCTGTCAGTATTTTTAGTTGCTCCGGTAATATTCCGTATTATATGTGCATGTCAAATATTTAGGTCTGTCAGTAATTTTAGTTGCTCCGGTAATATTCCGTGTTATATGTGCATGTCAAATATTTAGGTCTGTTGGTATTTTTAGTTGCTCCGGTAATATCCATAATATATTAAGTTGTTTCAATATTTAGCTTCGTTAATATTCCGTAATATATGTACTTGTCAAATATTTAGGAGTGCGAATATTTGTAGTTTGCCATGTCGTTAATATTCGTTGTCTGTCCATGTTAAATAATTTTATAGGTGAGCCGAGATGTCTGATTCATTGAAGTTCATATTTTTCTACGGTCCTGGTAATGTCCAAACAAATGAGATTGGGGTTGATCTGAGTGAATTTGAGCACATAGAGGTGGCACTGACCGACCCTCAAACATGGTCTCTTAGTCAGTTGAAAGAGATGAATAGTGATACGCACACCGTGGGTGTTCATGCATTGTGGACCCGGTCAAGTTCGAATGTTTTCTTCTATTTGAGGCCAGTAGAGCGGGATTCTCAGTGGGTGCGCTGGTTACAAGGTTGCGAAAGTAGGGGATGCAATCCTTGTGCCTTAGTGCTTCCCGTTGTGAAGGAGGTAATTGCGCCTGAAGGCCAGGGTGGTAACGATCCTGGGCAAAGCAGTGACGGGATGGTGTTATCTATGTCAAATGCTGGAGATGATGGTTATGAGCAAGGGCAGAGTAGTCAGGTAGAAGGAGGAAATGCCGATGGTTATTACAGTGGCGAGGCGGACGCTGACGAGGTAGATGGGCACATGCAGAACATCATGGAAGAAGAAGACACCGATATTGATAGTGGTCATGCAGATAATTCTGACGAGTCAGATGAAGAAGAAAATGCAGAGGAGGTCCCAATTCCTGCTTCTTGGAATCATGACTTCTCATCTGCAATGACCGTGAACAATGGTCATGATTCTGCCTGGCAATATCACCAAAACAACATTGCGACGGGTGCTATGTATCCCAACAAAGAAGCTCTGAAGGACGCAATAATAAATTGGGCAATGTCCACGCAAAGGGTTTTCGTAGCTGAAGTGTCCAGTCAGAAATACTTGACAATGGTATGCAAGAATGCAGGTTGTCCTGCCAGGGTGCACGGCTATCTCCCTAAGTATGGCACAAGTTGGGTGATTAGTGACCTAGTTCATCACACATGTCTTATTCCCTGCATCCCTCAAGATCATCCCAACCTTTCATCCACGCTTATTGCGAGGTTGTTTTACAGTGAGATAGTGGAGAGCAAAGCGATGGAAGTTAAGGCTATCCAGACAAAAGTATTCGTCAGGTTCAAGTACAGAATTTCTTACGGCAAGGCTTGGAGGGCTAAGCAAAGGGCGCTTGAGAGCAGATTTGGTTCTTATTTCGATGCATATGACTCAGTTGTCCGGCTCCTCCACACGCTGAAGGACCGGAATCCGGGCACCTATGTCGACATCGAAGACCTCTTCATGCCAGAGTTCCCAACTGTGAGGGTGCTGCATCGACTGTTCTTCTCTTTCGGTGTATGCATCGAAGCTTTCAGGCACTGTCGACCGGTGATATGTGTAGATGGCACTTTTCTCACTAGCAAGTACAAGGGTCAGATCCTGACAGCCATTGGTCAAGACGGCCAAAATCAAGTAGTCCCACTCACATTTGCTTTTGTTGAGAGTGAGAACATTGGAAGTTGGACATGGTTCTTCAGGCAACTGAAAATATCAGTTGTGAAGGATAAGCCCAATGTGTGCATCCTTCATGACAGGCATGCAGGTATACTCAGTACGATAAAGACACTGACAAACCCTGGCCCTGAGGAACAAACTCAATGGCAGGACTTGTAGAGCCGTTGGTGCATGCGCCATCTGGGGGCTAATTTCTTCTCGCAGTTCAGAAATAAGAGCCTAATGAATCTATTCAAAAAACTCTGCAAGCAGAACCAGCTATGGAAGTACAATTTGATACGTGACAGACTTAATGTGTGCACACAGAGACACGTTAGGGACAGGAAAGCTGCAAGAGATGCAGCGGTGAGGGCACATGTTGAAGCAGTAGCAGCACAGTTAGCAACAGGAACAGCGGCCGTGGAGGAGGAGCCTGTTGGGTTTTGTGACTTGCCAGGATTTGACCCACCTAGTACTAGGAGAAGGCTCGGGAGGTCAATTAAAACCTTCGAGCAGTGGATAGAGCATGAGCCTCTGGAGAGGTGGTCTTTGCTGCAGGACACACATGGAGCAAGGTACGGTGTCATGACTACCAACCTTGCAGAAACATACAACTTTGTCCTCAGAGGAAACCGGGCATTGCCACTTACAGCCATCGTTGAGGGTATTTTCTATGGCACCGTGAAGTACTTCAGAGATAGACGTCAAAAAGCAGAGCAACATATCTTGAACAACCCAAGCACACGTTACTGTGAAAGGATTATGAAGTACATGGAAGAAAAGATGGAAAAAGCCAGGTCACACACTGTAGTCCCCATTGGTAATCAAGAAAGAAGGTTTGAGGTCCTCTTAGCTAACAACAAATTCGGCTGTGCAAATGAGCTGAGGACGCATGAGGTGAAAATTGGAAATGAAGTCTGGCCAACGTGTGAGTGCACATGCAACAAACCGAAGTTGCTTCACCTACCATGCTCCCATGTACTTGCTGCTTGCGGGCAGCTTGGAATGGACGCAATCTCGTTTGTGTCTCCATATTTTCTGAGAGAGTCCGTCCTCAATACCTGGACAGGTGAGTTGCTGGGATTTCGCTCAATGGGTAACTTCAGCACCGTTAATCCTGTTGAAAGGCGGTACATTCCAGACCCAGAGAATATGCGTACAAGTAGAGGTAGACGACAATGTCAGCGCATCCGGAATGATATGGATGAATCTGAAGCGGGAGGCCCCACTATGCAATGCATTTTATGCAATGAATTTGGCCATAGGGACACTAATTGTCCCACTTTCGTCACTGCCAGTGGTACTGGGCGTGGACGAGGCAACCGGGGACGAGGAGGCAGAGGAGGCAGAGGAGGAAGAGGAGGAAGAGGGAGAGGAAGAAGCTAGGCTGCGTGGCACTAAGTTCTAAATTTGTATTCAGTGTGACACTAAGTTCTAAATTTGTATTCAGTGTGGAACTATGTTGAACTTTGTATTAAGTGTGGCACTATGTTTGAAATTTGTATTAATTGTGGCACTATGTTGAAATTTGTATTAAGTGTGGACTATGTTTAAAATTTGTATTAAATGTGGCACTAAGTTTGAAATTTGTATTAATTGTGTCACTATGTTTGAAATTTGTATGTGCAGGAATGGCGGGAATGTCGTTGCTTAATCCGGAAATTGATAGTAAACATCGTGCGGCGATAGGTTATCAGCGCGAGCTTGAGCCCCTGTCCACTCGCACTCAAAGGGAAGACTGGAAGATACACCAGGGATGGGTTGAACGGTACGTGGTTTATTTATTTGTTTCAATCATTTATATTGATGGGACACACTAACTGAATTGCCCTGACATGCAGGTTGAAATGGGCTGGCCTATTACCTTTCGCGCGGCTGGTTGAGCGCACGGATACCTCCAGACGCGTCGCCATCGACACCTCTTTGCTCACGTGCTTAGTGGACCGGTGGAGGCCTGAGACCCACACGTTTCACTTCCGCTGGGGAGAGATGGCTCCTACTCTGCAGGATGTGTCACTTTTGCTGGGACTACCGTTGGCAGGTCATGCCATAGGACTGTTGGAGGCACCGGCTGGTTGGCAGCAAGGTTTTGCAAAACGTTTCGCGGGTCTTTATGACGGTGCTCCGGCTCTGGCATCGGAGCATCACGGACCTAAGTATGATTGGTTGCTCCATTTCCAGGTTAGTTCCCTTGCCTCATATCTTTAAGTTGTCGTGCATCTAGTTTTACAGAAGATACCTTCGCTATGTACTAAATGCTTTATCTTTGCTCAATACAGATCCAGAAGTTCCCGGGGTATCCACAGGTCCCGTTGAATGCGACACAGATCACTCGCAGTCTGGAGGCATATATACTGTGGCTTCTCGGTAAGGTGATGTTCACAGAGAACCATGTCACCACTATAAGCACGCTCTACATCCCTATTGCACTAGAGATCGCGAGCGCTGAGACGCCGGCTCAGATCACACAGAGGAGTTGGGGTTCGGCGGTCTTAGCGGCTACATATCGAGGTATGTGCAACGCCTGCCAGCTTACGACACCCAAGTCAGCCCTTCTTGGATGCCCTCTATTTCTACAACTGTGGTCGTGGGAGAGGTTCTCTATAGGACGACCGGACATACGTATTCATGAGCCTATGCCCGTAATGTTTGATGCTGAAGGCATCGACATGCCTACTTTCGGTCTGTGTTGGACACGTCGCAAGGTATGTCTCGTGTTATAATTTTCTTCTTTGTGTACACTATGGCTGAAACTAACTTGTGTTTGCCGCAGAGACGCTATGCTGGTGATCAGACTAGGCGAGCATACAGGGCATTAAACGAGCAGTTTGATTTGTACACTGGGGTGATCTGGCAGCCGTACACGCAAGAAGTCATGAATGCAAGATACCCCGGCGGTATGTCTGAGCTATGCTTCAGAGATACTAATTACTGGATGACGAAATCGAAGATCATATTCGATGTCTTCGTCGAGGAGATGGCCCAGCAGAGGGTTATGAGGCAATTTGGTCTTCAGCAGTTGGAGGAGCCTCCCCCTACAGAGGACCCGGTGCCAGGACACATCCACAGGTATTGTCTTGTTATTCAATATTGAATTGTCTTTCACAATTGTCCATAGTGAAGCATTAGTTAATTGTTTAACAAACACCATAATTTTAGGATCACAAGGAAGGGGCTTAACAGGACTGCTGCGTGGTGGCTACTTAGGGTTCAGCCGTACGTTACACAATGGGAGACCGCGAACACACATGTGTGGCAGGAGAATGTCGAGTTTGATCTCGATGAATTCAATCTCTATTTGCAGTGGTACATGACCAGAACACGGTTATGCATCGTTCAACACACTCACCCAGATGATATACCTGCCCCTAGTACGTCCGATATGTACCCGAGCTATGATATTTCGGGCTCTAGGCAGTACGCGGTAAGATATATTCTCTTTATGTAATGCATCTAGTTGTTACATACTTTGCCGTGCATACTTAATAATCGTCGTGACAATTTCAGGCTGAGTTGACTTACGGACTTGGCGAGGAGGTGTCCAACTATCGGCGTTCACTTTCGGATGCACCACTACTCGTTCCTCGGCCTCAGATGCAGAACTGGATGGCGCGCATTGAGGGGAGGCTACGATCTGTGTATCGGGCTATCACGTGCACACGCACTTCGGACGTTCTTCATCAGCAGCCCGTACAACGCCCCCCGCGTCACTCCACGCAGCAGCAGCAGCCGCGTCACTCGACTGGTCAGGTAGACCCCACACATCACCGACATGACCCGCGTCCACGTCTAGCAGAGCAGTGGACGCCCAGGCCACCACGTCCTGACCAGGCTGGTAGTTCGGCGTGGCATCACCAACAGGGTCCCACGCCAGGCTACGTGATGCAACCCCCTCCTACAGGTATGTTTCTTCATATTAATTCTTTTCAATATCGATTGGGACTACGTATTTCGTCATTACTTATGTTCCATCCCTCCCGCAGCAGGCTACGGATATATGGCGTCTATGTCCGGACATGACGCGTCTATGTCTGAATCCAGGTGGGATAGTGACCATGAAGATGGGCATAACACACAGGAATACTTGTCGCAGCACAACGAGTGGATGGACATGTATTCAACTCCTGCACCACCTCCCACACAGGAAACACAGTATGACCAGGACGGGTCCGAGCTTCCTCCCCGTAACGTCCGGCCACCCCACAGGTATATGTGGCCGACGCCGGAGACACCACCTCCACGACGAGGCGGACGACGTGGCTGATGCTTGTGTATCACTTATATCTAGCTATGTATGCGATAGACATATATCTGCCTATGTATGCGAGAGACATATTCTGCCTATGTATGCGAGAGACATATTTCTATTAATTCGCATTGTTAATCGAGTTACATTTCCGGAGAGAGTGCTACAGATAATTAAGATACAAGTACATCTGAATTAAACGGTACGACTGACCTTAAATAATACTGCACACAAACTACATGAAGACAACATCGTGCTTCTCACTAACACTACATAAAGTCATCATCACTATTCTCACTAACAAGTTTCTTCGACTTTGATTTTTTCGGGGCTGACATAAACTCATCGCTGGAAGAGTAACCATCATCACCGGGCTTTGGTGATGCGTCGCTGCATTTCTTCTTCTTCGAGCTTGAGCCATCATGAGTTGATACATATTTCGGCGGCGGAACAGACCCAAATAAAAGCTTGAACCATGCCAACATACTGACATCGTGGTTCATTTCTTTAGCGTCCACATTGTATCTCTACAAACCACAAAATGAACAAAAATGAATTAAAACGACAAACATATTAAATATGTAAATCAAATACGAAATTTAAATTACCTTTTGAAACGCAATATATTCATCAACTGGCAAATGTATCACATGATGATCTAAATCATCAAATGATCGTATGAATCGCGCTGATTCATATATTAGTTCACAAAGTCTTTCCCACCTTGCACGCAACCGAAAAAGTTCTAGTCGAATGTCCGCTGTGTTTCTACTATGACAAGCTGTTTGTCTCAACCTCCGCAAATTACTCTCACTGCTAACTAATTCATCGAAAGATACACCTGGAGTTCCATGAAGCCCGGACTTCATGGAAACCGCACCCATCAAGACATCACAAGATGCCTCTCGTGAAAATGGACGAGGATCACCCATCACTGCGGAATTGTTAATGCTACCACAACAAGCAGTGAGGAGAAGAGGCAGTGAGGAGAAATGTTGTGAGGACAAGAGGCAGAGAAGAGCTCTTTTTATAGAACCGCCGAGGCTCAGTGCGCTGCTGTTTTCCAGTCACCTCACTCGTAATCAGTGCAGATGCTCTCCTCGGAGTTAGCGCAATCAGTGTCAAACCGCCGAGGATTAACGATGGACGAAGATAGGAGAGGGAGCAGTGTCTGCGCGCGAGAGAGTAGACAATGTGTCTGTGCGAGAGAGCAGACAGGGTGTGTGTGCGAGAGAGCAGACAGGCTGTGTCTGCGAGAGAGAGCTGGCATCGTGTATAAAAAGAATACAGGCACTGTAGTGTCGGCACACCGCGTTAGAATTTGCTCTCGCGTCCGCCGCAGCAACAGCAACGCTGTCTCGAACCAGCAGCGGGAATCAGCATCCTTTAAAAAAGCAGCGTTGTCGCGCGTGCAGCCGTTTCTCGCGCAGCAGGCCTCGGAATGAGCATCGTGGGAATCAGCGCCGTAAGTCTCGGAAACAGCGCCATCTAAATCAGCGTATGGGCAAGGAGAAAAGAGAAAGGGCTGGTCGGCAGGGAGAAAGGAGAAAGGTGGCAGCCTGTCGGCTTAGCCCCAGCCGACTGGCCTGTCGGCTTAGCCGTGGCCGACAGGGGCCTGTCGGCTTAGCCGTGGCCGACAGGGGCCATGCCACATGCAGTCGGCTGGCAGGCCATGCAGTCGGCTCTGCCTAGGCCGATTGGGCCCAGTCGGCCACGGCTAGACCGATTAGGTCCTGTTGGCTTAGCCCCAGCCGACTGGGTCATATTTTTGAAAATTTTCAAATTTGTATATTATTTCTGTAATTTATAAAAAAAATGTATTATTTAAAAAAAATTCGCCAAAAACAAACACTTGGCGGTCTGAATTTAGCACTACAGGGGATTATTAGATTCTCTTTGATTGGAAAGTACATATCATCAAAATAGAATTTGAAAAGCTTTGTGCACATACATACAAATACTTGGTGTTTAGAAATCAAGATTGTTAGGTATTATTTGACTTATGTTGAATTAGAAGGCACAGATCAACAGAAAAAATGGCTTTACTATGAGAACGACTCTACGTTACCTATTTTCGTACTTCAATGAAAAGATTCTTCCCGTCGTGGTATGCGGCCCTTAACACTTCTCCGACAAGCTTGCAGAAGGGCCTTAACTCACTATCGCCTGGTCTATCTGGCGGTATCGAAACACCGCTCTCTTCACCGACCTCGTACGCACCATCAAGGACGGAGGCTCAGCTTTGGGAACGAGCCTGAGCCAAAGGGCTAGAAATAGTGATCCCTATATATAGTTCGATCCTGCTGTACTGAGGCTGAGCAACCTCCAACATGATCATGTCACGCTCTTGGAGACACCGGTCTGTGTACACCCCCTCGGCACCCTGTATGTTCTCTCCCCTATCAATAAAATTATACACATCAATGCGTTTTCAGAAAAAAAAACTCCCAACAAAGCTGATGCACCAATGGCTACAATACCCGCTCTGCCCATGGGATTGTATAGTGGAAGAGAATGACACCGCACACACTGGGTTTGTTTTCCGCACGCTGAGAATGGCTCGATGTAGCCAGCAGCGTAGCATGATCTGGTGACCGGACCAAAGATCGGAGTTGCGAGAGACAGGGAGAGGGAGAACATGCCTGGAGGGTGGGGACCGTGGGCTGTGGCGAAGGACATGGAGAGTGAGGCTGGATAGGGAGAGCACGAAAGGAAGGCTAAGCATGCATCTCTGGAGCGGCTTAAATGGGAGTGAATAAGATCGATTTGAGAAATGTAGAGATGCGTAGCGGTGCTCTGAGAGAAGAGTCGAGAAGGGTTCTAGATTCTCGATAGTTCTAGTTGCGTGGCGTGGACTCCATAAAGCGTACACGATAACTTTTCAGCCATAGACATGTGGAAGGATCTCGTACACCACATGACGGCCAGCAACTCTTTGCTTTGCCAGTTCTCAGCCGTCGGATGAAGCAGATCCAACGGATAAAAACGAAAGTTATTCCCACACTATATAGGAGGATAGAAATACCGTGTGCACGTCTCAAATGGCAGCATACTCTAATTTTTGAAGGGATCCTTCTACTGTAGGGCCCCCCACAATTCTTTAATACAAAATTTTTAGAACCATCTTGTAGACTTCCTGAATTTTTATCTGTTGAACAAATTCTTCAGTCAACACAGACTGCTCGTTCAATGTTTGAGCTGTGTTTTATACTAGCATCTAATAAGGGGAGCGGTACGTTGATTTTAGCCTAAAAAGGGGCGTGGCAGAATTTTCTCTAATTACAGTGCTACTAATCTTCAGCAATCCTGAAGCCATTCTGCTGCTATACTAATAATAAATTCTAACCGAACTGGTGCATATTTCGCTGCAGTTCAACATTGAGTAGAATCTAAAGTGGGGTTTTGTGCAGCGACGTGCTGCGCTCCTTCTCCCTTGGCGTGAAAACATGTTGCGCTCCGCGGGCTTGATTTCTCAACCAAGGTTTCAAATGCTAAGACCTGCATCACAATGTGAACATTAACAACCAAACATGTGAACCGCAACCCAAATACAGTAAAACTTGCAGGTCCGAAAACTACCTGAGCTCCAGTTCACGGGATGAGAGCTGCGGGTACTTCTGTCATACACCCTCCGTTGAGTTCCAGTTAGACAAAACACCGAGGTAACGCCTGTTCATCCAAGTATGTCGAGATGTTAACGGAAAAGTGAGACCTCAATTAGTACTATACTAGCAAAAGGGTCCGTGCGTTGTAACGGGAGAAAAAAAAAATCATAATCTCCAATGGTGATGACCACATTATGTTCACATCTCATCGCATGATTTTGAAAATTTGTGCATAAATGCAAGAAAATGTTTCTTATTTTAAATTTATTCACAAGTTGAAGCAATGTTCACATTTTTGAAAAAATATCATGGTTGTCAAAAAACTTGGTAGTTCAAAGAATTATACTGTATTTCAAGAATCTTTTTTTTAGAAAATATACTTTAATTTTCCGAAGCATTACTGTTAATTCTTCCAAATTCACACCGGTATATTGTCACAAACACTCAGAAGCATTTACTGTAATTCTTCCAAATTCACACGGGTATATTATCACAAAGACTCAGAAGCATTACTGTTTAACTATATACCTTCGATCATTCGTGATTTTTTTTGCAAATTTGAGAACATTTTTTACAATTTACAAACATTTTTTTAAAATTGTGAATATTTCTTAATATTGCGAACGGTTTTTAAGTATTTCTTTTGAATTGGTGAACAAATCTAGAATATCCAAACATATTTTTCGAAGTTGGTGGATTATTTTTGAAATTTACAAACATTTTTTGAAATACATGAACATTTTCTGAATCAACAAACATTTTCTGACTCGATGAACTCTTTTGTAATTCACGAACTGTTATTAAAATTTTAGGACATTTCTTGAAATGCATGAACATTTTGGAATTAGCAAATATTTTGTTCAATTGCATTAAAAAAATAATACGCTAACTTTTTTTCAAAATCATGGACTTTCTTTTGTTTTCATCAACATTGTTTTCAAAATTGCAAACATTTTTCTGAATATGCGAACATTTTTAACAAAATCCCGAGCATTTTTTGAATTCACAATCATTTTTTGTTTTCTTCAACATTTTATTTCAAAATTCTCACTTTTTTTTAAATTGCAAAAGTTTTTTGAAGTTCTAAATTATTTAAAGTAAAAAAAACGGAACGGAAAAATGAAAATAAAAAACGAAACTAAAAAACCCAACTGTTTGTAAAATTTCAGGACATTTTTTTTAAATGCATGAACATATTTTGAATTAGCAAACATTTTGTTAAATTTAATTAATATTTTTTAATACACGGACTTTGGTTTAAACTCATGGACATTTTTTTTATTTTACGAACATTTTTAGAAATTTCGAACATATTTTTGTATATGCGAATTTTTTTTACAAAAGTCCCGAGCAGTTTTTGGATTCGCAAACATTTTATGTTTTCTTGAACATTTTATTTCAAAATTTTCAGTTTCTTAAAATTGAAAAGTTTTTTGAAGTTCTAAATTATTAAAGTAGAAAAACAAAATGGAAATGAAAATAAAAATAGAAAATGAAACTAAAATAATAGGCGCCTGCGCATGGGCCGTCCTAAACGGGTGTGCTGCACATTTTTCCAGCACGGAGAGCGTAATATAGGAGGTCCCTACATTGGCTGGCCAAGTCAGGAGATTTTCCTGTGTGAAACATGCATTGGTGGGTAATTTTAGCCAACTTCGGGACTAATTTAAATGACGGACGACCAGAAACAGTTCGTGCTTTATTACACTTCTGCTTTAGTAGAGCCCCCCTAACACATTGATGGTTGAGATTGCACGATACCCCTTCATAAGAAAGGGCAAGATGGGCAATTTTAGAAAAAGTGGCCGCGCGCCGGTCCGCCGCTGAGGGACCATCGTACACTAATACGGTTTGTATACCGGCCACGCGCGCGTTTTTTTAGTTTACGTGGCCATGTCAGCGTGCACGGACGGTACACGCCGCACTTTTCGCCGATTGCCGCGCCTTCCCTGCCTCGCCATCCGCGCCGCCGAGACGTCAGTTCCGCCTCGCCATCCGCGCCGCCGAGACGTCAGTTCCGCCTCGCCTCCTGCGCCGCCGAGCGGTCAGCGCTGCCTCGCCATCCGCACGGGCGCCTCGGCTGCCGAGCGGTCAGCGCCGCCTCATCATCCGACGGTCGCCTCGGCTGCCGAACGGTCAGCGCCGCCTCGCCATCCACACGGTCGCCTCGGCTGCTGCTCCTTCGCATCGGCCGCCGCACCATTTCGGTCGAAGACCGCGCCTTCGCCTCGGTCGGCGCGCCGTTTCTCTCGAAGGCCGCGCCTTCGCGTCGGCCGGCTCGCGCGTCGGCTGCCCTCCCGCGGCTTCTTCCCTCGCCGCCCCTCACCCCGAGCTCTCCTCCCCCTCCCGGCTTCTTCCCTCGCCGCCCCTCATCCCCCGAATCTCTCCGCCGTCCTCTCGCCCCTCACCTCGCCCCTCACCTCGCCCCTCACCCCCCCGGATCTCTCCCGCCGTCCCCTCGCCCCTCGGTCGCCGACGATGCCGCGCGGACGGGGTTGTTTTGGGCGCCGGTGGTTCGGTAGAGGCGGGGCTGGCAGCAGCCGTCGTGGAGATGGCGCCGGCGGCAGCAGTGGCATGCGCGGTGGTGGCGCCGCACCGGCAGGCATCTGGCCGTCGAGCCTTGTGGGTCCTCAGACGGTGGACATCTACCGTCACGGCATCGTCGTGCCGCGTAGCGAGCGGGTGGCACGTCACCACGGACGGCTACGCCACGCCGGGCCCCGCTCAACCAGGCCCGTGGAACCCCGAGGGCCGCCAGGCTTTTTGGGAAGGCCGCGACTTCGACACCGTCGTCGCCTTCTACAAGACCCGGGGCCTTCCCGCCGACGGGCCAAACCCTCACGTGGCGTCCCCAGCTGTGCCGCCCCCTCGTGGGGGCCGCCGAGCCCGTGCCCCCCAGCCGCTCCCGCCGCGGCCCCGGCGGCGCCGCCGTTGATTATTCCGCCGGAGCTCGCCGCGATGCAGGAGGAGGGGGATCCCTTGGAGTCACCGGGGTTGATCCGCACGATCCGAGCCTCAACCCGGGAGACGACCTGGGTTCCCCTGCCAGAGTTGATTGACCCGAGGGACCCGGCGGACGAGCCGGGGTACTGGCAGGCTATAAGGGACTCGACGGAGACGCTAGCGCAGCAGGGGTTGCTGAATGAAGAATTTTGGGCGCACTTCGACGGCTCCGACGACTCCGGCGGCTTTGATGACTTCGACGACTCGGACGGCGGCGACGACGGCGGCGACAATGGCGGCGCTGGAGTAGTTGTGGATCTTGTCGATAGCGACTAGGCGTAGTTAGGTTTTATTTCATCGTTTTTAATTTCGAACGTACAATTTCGTTCAATAAATGATGTAAGATATCCTAAAATATGAGCGAATTTTTTTTTGCTTTTATGTATTTTATAATGTTTTAATATTTTATTAGTTACTTAATAATTGGTTTTAGTTTGGTTTTTTTAATTTCAATTCGATTGAATCGAAAAGTATTGACAAATATTGCCACGAACTTTGTAAAATACCATATGTTTATCTTTATTTATTTACATTACATAATAATAAAGTGGCTAATGAAATGAAATGAAACTTTGCTTGTTGCACACGGTGTACGTGAGTACATCCATGAAACGAAAATTTGCGAGCACGTGTATGCACGGTCAGATTTTAAAAGAAGGCCACGCAAGATTTTGACAAAACCAGAGATCAAACGCACGTTGCGTCACGTTGGGCGTTGTTTTAGGGTTTTTTCACCGGTAAAATTGTGTAAAATGCATACACTGTTAAAAAGGTACGAAACTTGGCATGGATGCATGTAATGATGGTACAATTGTATGAAAATCAAATTGGGTTCATCTGAAGAACGTCGAAAAAAATGTGCTTCGCGACGGTCCCTTTGCTCCTACCCGAATGGCCTCCGCGGAAGAAGGTCAAATTTTGGTCATCTTCAGAATGACCCCATAATTTGCAAGCGGGTTGGCATGCCTAACACATTACTCAATGCAAAATGTTATCGAGTTCCGACAATATACGCACGTTGCGTCACGTCCGGTCGTTGTTTTAGTGGTTTTTCACCCGTAAAATTATTGAAAATGCATTCGGTGTTGAAAAGCTACGAAAGTTGGCATACATGCTTGTCATGATGGTAAAAGTGCATAAAAAATTGGGTTCATTTCAAGGATGTCAAAAAAAACATGGTTCGCGACGGGCCCTTTGCTCCTACCCGAAAGGCCTCCGCAGAAGAAGGTCAAATTTTGGTCATCTTCAGAATGGCACCAAATTTTGCATGCACGTGTCAACATCCATTCTAGAGCCCCACGCAAGATTTCGATGAATCCGGACACCAAACGCACGTTGCGTCACGTCCGGGCGTTTTTTCGGGTATTTTCCTCTGGAAAACCGTAGAAAATGCATGCAACGTAGAAAATTGGCATGGATGCTTGTGGTGATGCTGCCTGGGTGTGAAAAAAGTTTTGTGTCATTCTGTGGAGTTGAAAAAAAACGTCCTTCGGAGGTGGCCTCCGGTAGACCCGAACAGTGCTGGTTACACATGGTGTTAGTGATTGCGTGCATGAAAGGAAACAAAAATTTGGCAGCATGTCTACATGACCGAAGCAGGGCCCCACGCAAGATTTCGACGAATCCGGACACCAAACGCACGTTGCGTCACGTCTGGGCGGTGTTTTCGGGTATTTTCCTTTGGAAACCGTAGAAAATGCATGCAACGTAGAAAATTGTTGAAAATTGGCATGCATGCTTGTGGTGATGCTGCCTGGGTGTGAAAAAAGTTTTGTGTCATTCTGTGGAGTTGAAAAAAAAAGTCCTTCGCAGGTGGCCTCCGGTAGACCCGAACAGTGCTGGTTAAACATGGTGTTGGTGATTGCATGCATGAAATGAAACAAAAATTTGGCAGCATGTTTGCACGACCGATGCAGGGCCCCACGCAGGATTTCGATGAATCCGGACACCAAACGCACGTTGCGTCACGTCCGGGCGGTGTTTTCGAGTATTTTCCTTTGGAAAACCGTAGAAAATGCATGCAACGTAGAAAATTGTTGAAAATTGGCATGGATGCTTGTGGTGATGCTACCTGTGTGTGGAAAAAGTTTTGTGTCATTCTATGGAGTTGAAAAAAAAACATCCTTCGGAGGTGGCCTCCGGTAGACCCGAACAGTGCTGGTTACACATGGTATTGGTGATTGCATGCATGAAAGGAAACAAAAATTTGGCAGCATGTCTGCATGACCGAAGCAGGGCCCCACGCAAGATTTCGACGAATCCGGACACCAAACGCACGTTGCGTCACGTCCGGGCGTTGTTTTCGGGTATTTTCCTCTGAAAAACCGTAGAAAATGGATGCAACGTAGAAAATTGTTGAAAACTAGCATGGATGCTTGTGGTGATGCTGCCTGTGTGTGGAAAAAGTTTTGGGTCATTCCGTGGGCTAAAAAAAAAAACATCCTGCGGAGGTGGCCTCCGGTAGACCCGAACAGTGCTGGTTACACATGGTGTTGGTGATTTCATGCATGAAAGGAAACAAAAATTTGGCAGCATGTCTGCATGACCAAAGCAGGGCCCCACGCAAGATTTCGACGAATCCGGACACCAAACGTACGTTGCGTCACGTCCGGGCGGTGTTTTCGGGTATTTTCCTCTGAAAAACCGTAGAAAATGCATGCAACGTAGAAAATTGTTGAAAACTGGCATGGATGCTTGTGGTGATGCTGCCTGTGTGTGGAAAAAGTTTTGGGTCATTCCGTGGGCTCGAAAAAAAAAACGTCCTGCGGAGGTGCCCTCCGGTAGACCCGAACAGTGCTGGTTACACATGGTGTTGGTGATTTCATGCATGAAAGGAAACAAAAATTTGGCAGCATGTCTGCATGACCGAAGCAGGGCCCCACGCAAGATTTCGACGAATCCGGACACCAAACACACGTTGCGTCACGTCCGGGCGGTGTTTTCGGGTATTTTCCTCTGGAAAACCATAGAAAATGCATGCAACATAGAAAATTGTTGAAAACTGGCATGTATGCTTGTGGTGATGCTGCCTGTGTGTGGAAAAAGTTTTGGGTCATTCCGTGGACTTGAAAAAAAACGTCCTTCAGAGGTGGCCTCCGGTAGACCCGAACAGTGCTGGTTATACATGGTGTTGGTGATTGCATGCATGAAAGGAAACAAAAATTTGGCAGCATGTCTGCATGACCGAAGCAGGGCCCCACGCAAGATTTCGACCAATCCGGACACTAAACGCACGTTGCGTCACGTCCGGGTGTTGTTTTCGGGTATTTTCCTCTGAAAAACCGTAGAAAATGCATGCAACGTCGAAAATTGTTGAAAACTGGCATGGATGCTTGTGGTGATGCTGCCTGTGTGTGGAAAAAGTTTTGGGTCATTCCGTGGACTCGAAAAAAAAATGTCCTGCGGAGGTGGCCTCCGGTAGACCCGAACAGTGCTGGTTACACATGGTGTTGGTGATTGCATGCATGAAAGGAAACAAAAATTTGGCAGCATGTCCGCATGACCGAAGCAGGGCCCCACGCATGATTTTGACGAATCCGGACACCAAACGCACGCCGCGTCACGTCCCGGCGGTGTTTTCGGGTATTTTCATCTGGAAAACCATAGAAAATGCATCCAAGGTAGAAAATTGTTGAAAATTGGCATGGATGCTTGTGGTGATGCTGCCTGGGTGTGGAAAAAGTTTTGTGTCATTCTGTGGAGTTGAAAAAAAACGTCCTTCGGAGGTGGCCTCCGGTAGACCCGAACAGTGCTGGTTACACATGGTGTTGGTGATTGCATGCATGAAAGGAAACAAAAATTTGGCAGCATGTCTGCATGACCGAAGCAGGGCCCCACGCAAGATTTTGACCAATCCGGACACCAAACGCACGTTGCGTCACTTCCGGGCGTTGTTTTCTGGTATTTTCCTCTGAAAAACCGTAGAAAATGCATGCAACGTAGAAAATTGTTGAAAACTAGCATGGATGCTTGTGGTGATGCTGCCTGTGTGTGGAAAAAGTTTTGGGTCATTCCGTGGACTCGAAAAAAAAGGTCCTTCGGAGGTGGCCTCCAGTAGACCCGAACAGTGCTGGTTACACATGGTCTTGGTGATTGCATGCATGAAAGGAAACAAAAATTTGGCAGCATGTCTGCTTGACCGAAGCAGGGCCCCACGCAAGATTTTGACGAATCCGGACACGAAACGCACGCTGCGTCACGTCTGGGCGGTGTTTTCGGGTATTTTCCTTTGGAAAACCGTAGAAAGTGCATGCAACGTAGAAAATTGTTGAAAACTGGCATGGATGCTTGTGGTGGAGCTACCTGGGTGTGAAAAAAGTTTTGTGTTATTCTGTGGAGTTGAAAAAAAAATGTCTTTCGGAGGTGGCCTCCGGTAGACCCGAAGAGTGCTCGTTACACATGGTGTTGGTGATTGCATGCATGAAAGGAAACAAAAATTTGGCAGCATGTCTGCATGACCGAAGCAGGGCCCCACGCAAGATTTCGACGAATCCGGACACCAAACTCACGTTGCGTCACTTCCAAGCGTTGTTTTCGGGTATTTTCCTCTGAAAAACCATAGAAAATGCATGCAACGTAGAAAATTGTTGAAAATTGGCATGGATGCTTGTGGTGATGCTGCCTGTGTGTGGAAAAAGTTTTGGGTCATTCCGTGGACTCGAAAAAAGAAACGTCCTGCGGAGGTAGCCTCCGGTTGACCCGAACAGTGCTGGTTACACATGGTGTTGGTGATTGCATGCATGAAAAGAAACAAAAATTTGGCAGCATGTCTGCATGACCGAAGCAGGGCCCCACACAAGATTTCGACGAATCCGGACACCAAACGCACGTTGCGGCACGTCTGGGCGGTGTTTTCGGGTATTTTCCTTTGGAAAACCGTAGAAAATGCATGCAACGTAGAAAATTGTTGAAAATTGGCATGGATGCTTGTGGTGATGCTGCCTGGGTGTGGAAAAAGTTTTGTGTCATTCCGTGGAGTTGAAAAAAAGACGTCCTTCGGAGGTGGCCTCTGGTAGACCCGAACAGTGCTCGTTACACATGGTGTTGGTGATTGCATGCATGAAAGGAAACAAAAATTTGGCAGCATGTCTGCATGACCGGAGCAGGGCCCCACGCAAGCTTTCGACGAATCCGGACACCAAACGCACGTTGCGTCATGTCCGGGCGGTGTTTTCGGGTATTTTCCTCTGGAAAACAGTAGAAAATGCATGCAACGTAGAAAATTGTTGAAAATTGGCATGGATGCTTGTGGTGATGCTGCCTGGGTGTGGAAAAAGTTTTGTGTCATTCTGTGGGGTTGAAAAAGAAACGTCCTTCGGAGGTGGCCTCCGGTAGACCCAAACAGTGCTGGTTACACATGGTGTTGGTGATTGCATGCATGACAGGAAACAAAAATTTGGCAGCATGTCTGCATGACCGAAGCAGGGCCCCACGCAAGATTTCGATGAATCCGGACACCAAACGCACGTTGCGTCACGTCCGGGCGGTGTTTTCGGGTATCTTCCTTTGGAAAACCGTAGAAAATGCATGCAACGTAGAAAATTGTTGAAAATTGGCATGGATGCTTGTGGTGATGCTGCCTGGGTGTGAAAAAAGTTTTGTGTCATTCTGTGGAGTTGAAAAAAAACGTCCTTCGGAGTTGAAAAGAAAAACGTCCTGCTTCAGTCATCAATGTAAAAATACATCAGTAATCAATATTCTCTATTTCGAGAATATGCAGAACCATTATGAGCCTTCATCTGTTAAATACAAGTGAAGATTCATAATAATCCTGCATATCCTCCAAATAGGGTTTAATGAACACCGACGCTTATTAAAGTTGCAAAAAATTTATACTTAAGATAGTCCAGATTATATGACCGGGGCGAGGTGGGACTAATGCCTACGACGGCCACCCGCGGGGCTAACAGCGTTAACCAATCCGGGCCCGCCGCGTGGCAACGAATTTGACCGGGGCTGACCCGGCCAGCGAATATACCGCGCTATTTGCTGGCGCGCATACAGACGATCACGTCGCCCGATCTAGCCGCCCTAAAGCAATCTCGCCGCCCAACCTAGCCGCTCCTCCATGATCTCGCCGCCAGCCATTGCCGCCCCCATCGCGATCTCGCAGCCCGTCATCTTCCCCACCGTTGCCGCCCACCGCGACCTCGCCCCGTCCCTAGCCGCGGGCCTTCCGCCCCCACCGCCATCTCGCAGCGAACTCGCCGCCAACCCTAGCATCCTGTGGTACCGTCGCGCCGCGATCTCGCCGCCAACCCTAGCAACCCTAGCATCTCGCCGCCAACCAGCGCGCCCTGATCTCGCCGCCAACCATAGCATCACGGTGGTAAGTGATTTGTGAGTCTTCATCTTGGCCGCGCCGCCGTTTTGGCTGTACTAACTTCCACCTTGGCCGCGCCATTCATGTAGCTCATCTACACCCCCGCCGAACTTGTGGTGTGCCGGCCGGTGCTACTTCTTGAGCTTGCGTTGGTTTTCCCTTGAAGAGGAAAGGGTGATGCAGCAAAGTAGATAAGTATTTCCCTCAGTTGTTGAGAACCAAGGTATCAATCCTGTAGGAGGTACAAGCAAGGCCCCAATCTTTGCACCTACACAAACAATCAAACACTTGCACCCAACGCTATAAAGGGGTTGTCAATCCCTTCACGGTTACTTGCAAGGATGAGATCTGATAGAGATAGATATAAAAGATTACTAAAAGTAAAACTAAAATAAAAGTAAATAAAATTGCAGCAAAGTATTTTTGGTATTTTTGGTTTATAGATCTGAAAATATAATATGGAAAATAGACCCGGGGGCCATAGGTTTCACTAGAGGCTTCTCTCTTGAAGGAAAATAATACGGTGGATGAACAAATTAGTGTCGAGCAATTGATAGAAAAGCGCATAGTTATGACGATATCCAAGGCAATGATTATGCATATAGGCATCACGTCCGTATCAAGTAGACCGAAACGATTCTGCATCTACTACTATTACTCCACACATCGACCGACTCCTGCTTGCATCTAGAGTATTAAGTTCATGAAGAACAGAGTAACGCATTAAGTAAGATGACATGATGTAGAGGGATAAACTCAAGCAATATGATGAAAACCCCATCTTTTTATCCTTGATGGCAACAATACAAATATGTGCCTCGCTACCCCTACTTTGTCACTGGGTGAGGACACCGCAAGATTGAACCCAAAACTAAGCACTTCTCCCATTGCAAGAATTACCAATCTAGTTGGCCAAACCAAACCAATAACTCGAAGAGACTTGCAAAGATATGAAATCATGCATATAATAATTCAGAGAAGATTCAAATAATATTCATAGATAATCTGATCATAAACCCACAATTCATCGGATCTCGACAAACACACCGCAAAAGAGTATTACATCGGATAGATCCCCATGAAGATCATGGAGAACATGGTATTGAAGAACATAGAGAGAGAAGAAGCCATCTAGCTACTAGCTATGGACCCGAAGGTCTGAGGTGAACTACTCATGCATCATCGGAATGGCAATGGTGTTGATGTAGATGCCCTCCGTGATCGAATCCCCCTCCGGCAGATTACCGGAAAAGGCCCCAAGATGGGATCTCACAGGAACAGAGGCTTGCGGCGGAGGAAAAGTATTATCGTGGCTCTCTTTGGTATTGGGGGAATATTCCTGAATTTATAGGCGGAGAGTTAGGGTTGGAGGAGCTACGGGGGGCCCACAAGCCAGGGGGGCGCGCCCTGGTGGCTTGTGGCCCACCCGTGGGTCTTTTGGCCTCTTCTCGAAGCCTCCTGGGTTCCTTCTGGTCCAAGAAAAATCAGCGTAGAATTTTATTCCGTTTGGACTCCGTTTGATATTCCTTTTCTGCAATACTCAAAAACAAGGAAAAAACAGAAACTGGCACTGGGCACTAGGTTAATAGGTTAGTCCCAAAAATAATATAAAATAGCATATTAATGCATATAAAACATCCAAAACAGATAATATAATAGCATGGAACAATAAAAAATTATAGATACGTTGGAGACGTATCAGCATCCCCAAGCTTAATTCCTGCTCGTCCCGAGTAGGTAAATGATAAAAACAGAATTTTTGATGTGGAATGCTACCTAACATATTTATCCATGTAATATTCTTTATTGTGGCATGAATGTTCAGATCCATAAGATTCAAAACAAAAGTTTAATGTTGACATAAAAATAATAATACTTAAAGCATACTAACAAAGAAATCGTGTCCTTTCAAAATAACATGGCCAAAGAAAGTTATCCCTACAAAATCATATGGTCTGGCTATGCTCCATCTTCCCCACACAAAGTATTTAAATCATGCACAACCCCAATGACAAGTCAAGCAATTGTTTCACACTTTTTATGTTCTCAAACCTTTTCAACTTTCACGCAATACATGAGCGTGAGCCATGGATATAGCACTATAGGTGGAATAGAATATGGTGGAGGTTGTGAGGAAAAGGAGAAGATAGTCTCACATCAACTAGGCGTATCAACGGGCTATGGAGATGCCCATCAATAGATATCAATGTGAGTGAGTAGGTATTGCCATGCAACGGATGCACTAGAGCTATAAGTGTATGAAAGCTCAAAAAGAAACTAAGTGGGTGTGCATTATAATGAAAAATTCCCACTAGTTATATGAAAGTGACAAAATAGGAGACTCTCTATCATGAAGATCATGGTGCTACTTTGAAGCACAAGTGTGGAAAAAAAAGATAGTAGCATTATCCCTTCTCTCTTTTCTCTCATTTTTTTATTTATTTTGGTGGGCATCTTTGGCCTCCTTTTTTTTATTTGGGCTTCATTGGCCTCTTTTATTATTTGTAAAGTCCGGAGACTCATCCCAACTTGTGAGGGAATCATAGCTTCCATCATCCTTTCCTCTCATGGGACAATGCTCTAATAATGATGATCATCACACTTTTATTTACTTACAACTCATGAATTACAACTCGATACCTAGAACAAAATATGACTCTATATGAATGCCTCCGGCGGTGTACCGGGATGTGCAACGATCTAGCATAGCAAATGACATCAAAAAACGGACAAGCCATGAAAACATCATGCTAGCTATCTTACGATCATGCAAAGCAATATGAAAATGATGGTGCATGTCATAATAAACGGAACGGTGGAAGTTGCATGGCAATATATCTCGGAATGGCTATGGAAATGCCATAATAGGTAGGTATGGTGGCAGTTTTGAGGAAGGGTATATAGTGGTTTTAATGCACCGGCGAAAGTTGCGCGGTACTAGAGAGGCTAGCAAAGGTGGAAGGGTGAGAGTGCGTATAATCCATGGACTCACATTAGTCATATAGAACTCACATACTTATTGCAAAAGTCTATTAGTTATCGAAGCAAAGTATTAGACGCATGCTCCTAGGGGAGAGGTTGGTAGGAGTTAACCATCGCGCGCTCCCGACCCTCACACAAAGGACGACAATCAATAAACAAATCATGCTCCGACTTCGTTACATAACGGTTCACCATACGTGCATGCTACGGGAATCACAAAATTTTAACACAAGTATTTCTACCAATCCACAATTACTCACTAGTATGACTCTAATATCACCATCTTTATATCTCAAAACTATATGCAAGGAATCAAACTTCTCATAGTATTCAATGCACTTTATATGAAAGTTTTTATTATATCCCTCTTGGATGCCCATTATATTAGGACTAAATTCATAACCTAAACCAATTACCATGCTGTTTATAGACTCTCAAAATAATATAAGTGAGGTACAAGAGTTCAATTATTTCTATAAAATAAAACACCACCGTGCTCTAAAAAGATATAAGTGAAGCACTAGAGCAAAATTGCCTAGCTCAAAAGATATAAGTGAAGCACATAGAGTATTCTAATAAATTCACGATTCATGCGTGTACCTCTCAAAAGATGTGTGCAGCAAGGATGATTGTGGCAAACTAAAAAGCAAAGACTCATATCATACAAGACACTCCAAGCAAAACACATATCATGCGGTGAATAAAAATATAGCCTCAAGTAAATTTACCGATGGATTGAAGACGAAAGAAGGGATGCCTTCCGGGGCATCCCCAAGCTTAGGCTCTTTGGTATCCTTGAATATTCCTTGGGGTGCCTTGGGCATCCCCAAGCTTAGGCTCTTGCCACTCCTTATTCCATAGTCCATCAAATCTTTACCCAAAACTTGAAAACTTCACAATGCAAAACTCAACAGAAAACTCGTGAGATCCGTTAGTATAAGAAAAATAAATCACCACTTTAGGTACTGTTGTGAACTCATTCTTTATTTATATTGGTGTAATATCTACTGTATTCCAACTTCTCCATGGTTCATACCCCCCGATACAACCCATAGATACATCAAAATAAGCAAACAACACAAAGAAAACAGAATCTGTCAAAAACAGAACAGTCTGTAGCAATCTGTAAACTTTGAATACTTCTGTAACTCCAAAAGTTCTTAAAAATTAGGACAATCTGGGGAATTTGTATATTAATCTTGTGTAAAAATTTCAGACTCATTCAACGCTCTGGTGAATTTATAAAATTCCTGGACTGAGCGCAAAAGTTTCTGTTTTTCAGCAAAATCAAATCAACAATCACCGTAGACCATCCCAAAGGTCTTACTTGGCTCAAAAACTAATTAAAACACTAAAACACAATTACTACAGAGGTAATAATGTGTAATTTATTCAAGAACAGAAGCAAAAACAAAAACATAAAAATAAAATTGGGTTGCCTCCCAACAAGCGCTATTGTTTAACGCCCCTAGCTAGGCATAACACAATAGATCTAGGTATTGTCATTCTTGGTTTTGGCAACTTTTGTGAGGGCCTTCTTGAATCCGGGGGGCTCTTTCTGCTTCCCCAAATTTTCAGGAGAAGAAACCATCTTAAGATCCAAAATATCCAAACGCTTATTGCAAAGGGTAATCAAAGTGTTCAAGCGACTGAGGTTCCCACTAATATGTTTGAGGGGTTCGTGATATTTTTGTAACTCGACTAAGTGCTTATGTAAGTCACCCAATTTGTCGAGAATTTGAACTCCCTCTTGTGAAAAGGCAAGCCCCTTTTTTTGTGGGGGAACCCCCAAAATCCTTTCCAAAACTTCATAAGCGGCATTTGCATCAAGTTCGATAAAATTGCCCTTTGAGGCAAAATATAAAAGCTTTCTATGATGCAAAGCCAATCCAATGTAAAAATTTCTAAGCAGAACTTTTGCGTCTCCTTTTAGATTGGAAATACGATAGGATTCCATTAGCCTATACCAGGCATCTTTCAGATTTTCCCCTTGTTTTTGTTTGAAGTATAGAACTTCAAAGTCTGGTGACAAAGGGGGGGGGGTAGTAACGCTAGTCATAGCAACAAGCAAGAGATCCGGCAAGAAAAAGGGCAAACAAAAAAGAGAAGGCGAATAAAACGTTAAATCTTTTTGGTTTTTTCTGAAATTCGTTTTAGAAGTGGGGGAGAGGAAAACGAGAGGCAAATGGCAAATAATGTAAATGCAAGAGATGAGTTTGTGATGGGTACTTGGTAGGCTTGATGTAGATCTTTCCGACAACCTCGCCAAAAATTGGCAAGTTGACGGGAGAGTTCTTGTCTTGACTTGCTATGTATCCTCCACGGCAACGGCGCCAGAAATTGGCAAGTTGACGGGGGAGTTCTTGTCTTGACTTGCTATGTATCCTCCCCGGCAACGGCGCCAGAAATCCTTCTTGCTACTTCTTGAGCTTGCGTTGGTTTTCCCTTGAAGAGGAAAGGGTGATGTAGCAAAGTAGATAAGTATTTCCCTCAGTTGTTGAGAACCAAGGTATCAATCCAGTAGGAGGTACAAGCAAGGCCCCAATCTTTGCACCTACACAAACAATCAAACACTTGCACCCAACGCTATAAAGGGGTTGTCAATCCCTTCACGGTTACTTGCAAGGATGAGATCTGATAGAGATAGATATAAAAGATTACTA
Source organism: Elymus sibiricus (assembly GCA_039707655.1). NCBI lineage: Eukaryota > Viridiplantae > Streptophyta > Magnoliopsida > Poales > Poaceae > Elymus > Elymus sibiricus. The sequence continues at coordinate 364,412,399 of CM077663.1, read as the reverse complement.
AAAGTAAAACTAAAATAAAAGTAAATAAAATTGAAGCAAAGTATTTTTGGTATTTTTGGTTTATAGATCTGAAAATATAATATGGAAAATAGACCTGGGGGCCATAGGTTTCACTAGAGGCTTCTCTCTTGAAGGAAAATAATACGGTGGGTGAACAAATTACTGTCGAGCAATTGATAGAAAAGCGCATAGTTATGACGATATCCAAGGCAATGATTATGCATATAGGCATCACGTCCGTATCAAGTAGACCGAAACGATTCTGCATCTACTACTATTACTCCACACATCGACCGACTCCTTCCTGCATCTAGAGTATTAAGTTCATGAAGAACAAAGTAACGCATTAAGTAAGATGACATGATGTAGAGGGATAAACTCAAGCAATATGATGAAAACCCCATCTTTTTATCCTTGATGGCAACAATACAAATACGTGCCTCGCTACCCCTACTTTGTCACTGGGTGAGGACACCGCAAGATTGAACCCAAAACTAAGCACTTCTCCCATTGCAAGAATTACCAATCTAGTTGGCCAAACCAAACCAATAACTCGAAGAGACTTGTAAAGATATGAAATTATGCATATAAGAATTCAGAGAAAATTCAAATAATATTCATAGATAATCTGATCATAAACCCACAATTCATCGGATCTCGACAAACACACCGCAAAAGAGTATTACATCGGATAGATCCCCATGAAGATCATGGAGAACATGGTATTGAAGAACATAGAAAGAGAAGAAGCCATCTAGCTACTAGCTATGGACCCGAAGGTCTGAGGTGAACTACTCATGCATCATCGGAAGGGCAATGGTTTTGATGTAGATGCCCTCCGTGATCGAATCCCCCTCCAGCAGATTACCGGAAAAGGCCCCAAGATGGGATCTCACGGGAACAGAGGCTTGCGGCGGCGGAAAAGTATTATTGTGGCTCTCTTTGGTATTGGGGGAATATTCCTAAATTTATAGGCGGAGAGTTAGGGTTGAAGGAGCTACGGGGGGCCCACAAGCCAGGGGGGCGCGCCCTGGTGGCTTGTCGCCCACCCGTGGGACTTCTGGCCTCTTCTCGAAGCCTCCTGGGTTCCTTCTGGTCCAAGAAAAATCAGCGTAGAATTTTATTACGTTTGGACTCCGTTTGATATTCCTTTTCTGCAATACTCAAAAACAAGGAAAAAACAGAAACTGGCACTGGGCACTAGGTTAATAGGTTAGTCCCAAAAATAATATAAAATAGCATATTAATGCAAATAAAACATCCAAAACAGATAATATAATAGCATGGAACAATCAAAAATTATAGATACGTTGGAGACGTATTAGCTGGCGCATCATACACCCGCTGACCCACGGCACGCACGACGACATGAAGGTATGATTAAACACGCAATTCTATATGTAAATTTTCTATAGCCGCGGATTGTGTCAAATATCTAATACTTAGTATTTTTTTTTCTTTTAGTATGGATGAATATGGTGAAATTTATTGCTCTGTCGAGAAGTGGTGCTCGTTGGTGAATAAGTTGACCAATAGGCAACGAAAGAGGCTTGGTGGCACTGGCTTAAGAAAAATGTTGTTAATTCCTAGTGTCCAAATGAGGAAGTCTTTGTTGAAATTTATAATTAAAACATATGATGCCACTAGGAAAACCTTCGTTATGCGACCGAAAAATGGTGATTTAACTCTGCACGCTAATGATATATTTCACATATTTGGCCTAGAGAATAAGGGAAAAGATGTGATGAAAGTATTAGGCAAAGTAGGGGATGATGCAAAGGAAAGGGTGCCTTCTCGTTTCTTGGATACGAGGAATGGAGAAATAGTGATAGATGAGTTGATCCAACACATTGTTACTAGTGGGGCTTATGACGATGACTTTGTGCGGAGAGCTGTGTTGGTTCTGTTAGGTACAGTCATTGCACATCACTCGACCAAACATGTCCCTCATAACTTCTACAAATTGGTGGAGGATGTTGATGCCATAAAGTCATTTAATTGGAACTCATTCACGTTACGCGTGTGCATGACTGGCATCACAAAGACGGTCAAAGATCTCTCAAAATTTAAATGGCCGGTGGGAAACCTGGCGCTCATTCAGGTAAATCAGAATTGTAAATTGTGCTTATGTAATAATATTTCTCTGCTTTTACGATGATTAAATCTTTTCATATTCATGCAGTACATGTATTGGGAGAAAGTGCAACCAACAGCCGTAGAAACATACGATCCTCTTTCGTCTGAGTATCCTCTTATGATAAACTGGTCGGAAATTGAGGTAGGGAAGCGTGACCAGTACGACACAGACAACGGCCGTGGTCATGGAAAGGTAAATGTTTATGGTTTCAACTTCAACCATTGATTTGAGTACTTAACGGATCACTTACTTAAATTCGTTTAATATTTTACAGATTGATAACATAATTAGCGAAGAGTACAGAAACGCTAAAATAGCCAAAGAGGGAATAATTCCAGAGGAGATACCTGAGCCACGAAAGCGTAAAGGTGTTCGAAAAGGTAATAATGCCGAGGCTTCATCGAGTACGGACACCACACTAGATCAAGTCATGAAATTCATAAAAGATATGCAGAAAGAAATGCGTCTCATTCCTGATAAATGCGCTGAGGTAATGATTAATGCATCATTTATTTTACACTGCCCTTTATTTTATGTTTACATGGACATAATGCTGAAGAGTGCGTAACGTTTTGGATGTTTTTGTAGGCACTCATCGAGAAACTGAAGAAGAGAGGTCTTATCTTCAAACCATCAAACAAGAAGGATGATGACGATTGCACTTTGCTAAGCGAAAGTTATGAGTGGAAGAGCAAGTTTAAGGGAAAACATTTTGATGAAGTATATTCAACTCCTTTGAATGAAAGTGAAGAGTGGAAGAAAAAGTACAAACCGAAATATTTTGATGAAGGTAATTCAACTCCTTCGATTGATCGTACGGAGGAGAAGAATGGAGTATCTTCCACGGGCGTGAAAGAGAAAACATCCTGTAAAGGTGATGCAACCGATCCCCTTGTTATTATTGATAATGGTGATTCACCCGCGGTATCATCTGCATCATTAGCCACAAATGACTTTCCTTCAGTCACTCGAACCCCACAAAATGTTAACACGGTATCAGGCGGGTCTAGCACTGAAAAGTCAGAGAAAATTAGTATTGACAGTCTTAATACCCGTTTAAAGAATGTCATTCGTAATGGTACAAAGGAGCCAGTTGGGAACTGCAAGCGAACACAATCAAAATACTATAGGTCACCTTACCTGCAAAAAGGTAGAAGCAAACGTGTTAAAAAAAGTAAGTTAAAGCTATCACTTTTGTAAATTACTTTCTGGCCTAACACGTGCATTTAACTAACCCATTGTATGTACATTTTCGTAGGTTTATTTGGTATACGAGATGTTATGATTAGCACGGACCATATTACTGAGGATCACATAGAGGCCTCGAGGGTTTATATCCAGACATTATCAAAGCCGCGCAAGCATCGTGGGCAGACTGTGGCTATCATGTCGGGTTTAGGAGGGGAGTCGTGTTTGGCAAGACAGCTTCAAGCCGTCATTGATCATCAGTGGTTGAATGGCGCCGTAAGAATATGTTTTCTTGATTTCCCTATCTAAGTTTATTGTGTTTACTGATTACTGTAATATTCATATTTGTATTATGTTATTTTCAGGTTATCAATTGTTATTTGAACCACGTGCAAAACCGTAGTCATTTTCTTGATCGCCATATATTATCGTCGTGGGTGTCGCACTATCTTCTACTTCGTGCTTCAGGAGAGATACAAATTTCGAAGAACAATGTGCTAGAACATTTCACAAACAAATCAACAACTGTGGAAAGAGTAATTGAGGAGTATTTTGTGAAAGAAAAGGTATGCCACTTCAAACGAGCCTTCGCATTACAACAATATTTGTATGTACACGTTCATAACTTTACTGTTTCGTAGGCATATTTTCCTTTTAATTTGGACAATCAACACTGGATAACTGTTGTGATGCACACCACAAAGAAAGAGTTTCAAGTTCTTGATTCTTTAGCTAAAAAACTCGGCGAAGAAACAGAAGAAAAGATTAAAACACTGGTGAGTTTAGAAAAATTATTTTCCCTTTTGTAAAGTGTTCAGGCCACATTTTTAACATACAATTTATTTCAGAGATCAGAAATCGCTAAAGATACAGAGGAGGTAAACTCGTATATAAACGGGGATTATCCTGATGTCTCTTCTTGGCCAATCACGAAGTATGATATGCCGCTACAGCATGACATGTAAGTTAAATTTTGAATGCATATTTAATTTTGTGTTCCATCATTTTCTGAATCATGTTATTATTTCAGAGTCTCTTGTGGACTTTTCGTGATGCAATGCATCCTACTCTGGGACGGAGAGGAGTGGAAATATTTCTTCAACCAATCGGAGGTTGATTCTATAAGAGGACGCATTGTCGCGGAAATACTTTTTTCAGAGAGCAACACGATGGAAAAGGTGAAGGACAAGATTATTAAAATCATGGAGAAGGAATAATTGGCGCGACCGCTACTTCGCAAATTTTGATTTTGTACTGGCACTCTTTCGGATTTATTTCGCAACTAAATAATAATGGCACACATACATTATTATTGTAATAATGGCACACATACATTATTATGCCTATTCGGTACTTGCTATAGTTTTATTATTGTAATAATGGCACACATACATTATTATGCCTATTTGATGATTGGGACAAATTTATTTTCAGTGTGTCTTGCGGAGTTTTCGTGATGAAATTGATACTGTTTTTTGTTTCAACTAATTATGCATTGCATCAGTTTTATGTTTTGAATGTTATAAAAAAAATAAGGCCACTCTCGCCTTGTAATAATCTGCTTCGGCGTGTAACTTAGTTAAAAAAATGCCCCACCGGCGGCTGGACCGGTAGTAGGTATAGTTTTCCACCCTAACATGGCGGCTCCAGTGACCGAACTGGCCCACTACGGGCCAGCAGCACGGTTCAACGGGGGCTGGAAGGATGTGTAACAGAGGAGTTCGAGAACTCTACCACACCCCGGTATTTAAACCGGTCCGCGGCACCATCGGCTTCCGAGGTGGGACTAAACCACCTGTGTTCGCGCCGCGGTGTGCACGGGGCATGCATTGCCACGTCGTGGGCCGGCCACCATTCCTAGCCCACCACGGTCGGCCCCCTCACCCCCTCGCCAACTGGGCCGGCCCATAGTTCACCCACGCGGTCGCTCGCGTCGCACCCGCGCAGTCGTTTAGTCCCACCTCGGAAGCGGGGAGGCGCTCCGACCAGCTTAAATAGCCGGGCGAGGCGCAGTTGTTGAACTCCTCTATTACATAACCTTCCAGCCCCGTTGGACCCTGCTGATGGGCCTGTAGTTGGCCGAATTGACCGTTTACCTACTACAGGTCCAGCTGCCAGTTGGGCATTTTTTTACAGGTCGTAACGTATATAGTCAGCAATGTTCATTAAGCACTAATTAAGAAAATAAACAGTATGTTATAACTGAAAACTTGTTCACACAAAACCTTATGAAAGACATGGCAATTAATTCAATATATATCATAGATGTTCACATAATTTTTTGTGAAACATAAACATAACACTTTTAAGTTTCCTGGCATCTCACACATATTCACATGAATAACCAACAACATGAATTATTCCGACATGACTCGTGTAAACATATTTCTTCTTCCCACGATCGAAGCCACTTCTTTACGCCCGATTCCTGAAAGAAATATAAAGAACTATGTGAGAAACTATAGTCGGTAAAATCTAATTAGAATCATAACAATTGTTTTTTGTAAAACTTACTTCTCGTTCATACTACATGTCGCCTTGTTATGACCTGGCAAATGACACAGACTGCATAACGAACCACTTTTCTTCTCTCTAAAATCTTTTGGTCTACCATTTTTCGTAACTTCGGGCCCCCCCTTTGACCGTCCTTTCTTAGGTGCACCCTTCGTCGAAACTTTTTCAGGATCAGCAATACCAGGTGCACCTTCTTGCGCCTGACTTGCCTTTTTCCTAGCCATAGCACACCTTCTACTTCCTATAAGTTCCTCCTCCGAAATCTTTTTCTTCGCTATTATGTTGTCCAAACATTTCATCAACTCGTCGAACAAAAAGGGATCATTTGATGCGACATGAACAGCTTCTGCGGTTTTTATGGTAATTTGACTATACCGTTCCCTCTCAATTGGCCCTGACCAACCCCATTCAAACATATCACTCTTGCGCTGCACAGGCAACCCATCTCTTGCATTTTTTGACAACCGATGAAGGACAAAACACTTTGGTATTTCAGTTAAGTTCAGATGATGCAGAACAAAGAGAATGTGTTTGCATGGCAGCCCTTTCCGAACCATCCTAAGACAAGTGCATGATATAATTTCTTCTGAATTAGCCGGTTGATAAACAACATTGTACCTGAACTTGTGGTTATCCTTCCATGTCACGATGAATGTCCGACGCGCGTCTCAAATATCTCCAGCTTTCCCATCTTCTGCAAATCATCTTGCAGGATGTAGAAATTAGCAGGTGTGAATACAGCGGCAGCATGCTCCTCAATGGCCTTATATTCAGTAACCGACGGTGGTACTTTCTGGTTAGCATCACAGTCATCGTGCGCCTCGTTCTCACGGAGGCGAACTATACAGTTCTCGTAATGCACTACTAAATCAACTATTGTCATACCGTAATCCAGGTGAAGGTGAAGGCAGGAGTTCAGGCTTTCGCTTCTCTGGTTACTTCGCATACCAAGAGAAAACCCATCAGAAAGATATGAAGATGCCCAAAGTCTCCTCTTCCTATACATCCTGTTAAGCCATTCTTCAGTTTTATCCGTTTTCCATTTATTGATGAAAGCGGTCCATCTCTGCTCAAAGTTTGCTTGAGAGGTGGCATAGTACAAGAGCGACCTGAACTCATCAAGTGACTTGTAATGTATGTGCTTTTGCATATTTTTCTCGATATGCCAGGAACAAAGACGATGGAACACATCCGGAAGGACAGTCCGTATCTCTCTGATCATTGCAGCGTCACCGTCTGTGATTATTGACTTTGGCTTCACCTGACAGTTTGCCCTCATAAATGTCTACATCAACCACACGTATGTCCCTTCGGTCTCGTCAGAAACAATTGCACAACCAAATACTGTGGTGCAACGGTGGTTATTTACACCGACAAAGGGGATGAACGGCATGCCATATCTGTTCATCTTATATGTGTTGTCGAAGACGACCACATCTCCGTAGTCCTGATAGTCCCTCCTTGACTGTGCATCGCACCAGAACATACTCTTTAGTCGCCCTTCGTTATCAAGCACATACTCAAAAAAAAAGTCAGGGTCCTTCACCTTTCTGCTCCTCATAATGTCAATTGCCGTCTCAGCATCAACCTTTGCAATGAGTTTCATTTTTTCTCTGCAGCACAGATTATAAATGTCCCGCCTGATAAGCCCACACTTATCGTACGAACCGTATCTGCTGATGAAGTTGTCCATTATGATATGCTTTCTTATCCCTGCCGCTTCCAGTGCCAATATCTCTGCCCTCTTGCCATCTCCAATCCATTTGTGTGACCACAAAAAACAAACCTCGTCGGGGCGAGCCATCGCGTGGTTATGATCATCCACGAATGACCCGACATACCAAACTCCACGTTCTCTGTCCAGCTTGACCACCATGTTTGCACGACAATCGCAACGATTCTCGGGTCTAAGCCTGCGCTTGCGGCCCTCCATGGTTAAGAATTTGCTCTGCCTTCTTCCCGCCCTGAAGCAAAGAAACCGCCGGTACCGTATAATTCCCGAACCACTTTTCGCTCGTTTCACCTTCTGTTTTCTGATGCTAAACCCATGCTCTTTGGCGTGATTGTTGTAGAATATGTATGCATCCTCTTGCAATCGAAATGTCATAGCCATGATCTTCCAATGTGTCTCCAACATCTGCTGCTGCCTTTGAGCCTCCTCAATGTCCATATCTGCATCATCGTGATCACCTGTAGTATCATGTGACTCCTCCTACAAAATTACATATGAAACTGTGTCAACTACTGTCATTTGTTTCATACTATTTTTCGATGTATAACATGTATGAACGAACCTGGCTCAAGTTATCTGCGAATGATTCCTGGAAACTATTTTGCACATTGTCAACATCCACGTCTTCCTGCAAATTTAAACAAAAACAAATAGTTAGACCTGCCATAATTTGCTAATTAAAAAATGAAATCAAAATACATGCCACTTACGTTTTCACTATTCGCACCATGTTCATTATTATGAAAATCCTCCGAAGGTAAGATATCATATGACGAGCATGAATCGTTGTCGCTGCTGTCATCATCTTCGTTAACACTATCGGTTTCAGTGTTAGTCACCTTATCAGTATAATTCTCATCCCCCGTGAATGTGGTTTCTTCATCCATGTCAACACCTAACTCGCAGAACTGCCCAACATTGAAATTTTTCCTTGTGTTAAAATTAGTACAGTGGATCATACCGAAGAATAATTTGCAACGCTAATACAAGAACTAAATCACTACCATTCATCATGCTAGGTTTAGATGCCAAACCTTGGGCCGCGGTGTACACGTCGCCGGTGTAGGACGATGGGGCCTTCAGGGAGGGGGGCTCCGGCTTGATTCTAGTCGGCGACGACGTGGAATACGAGGAAGCCGCGGGATTTATGGACGGATCCACGGCTGGGGACGACGGCGGTCGGTCGCGGCGGAGGACGACGGCGGTCGGTCGCGGCGGAGGCGGCGCCGTTCACGTCCACGGCGTCGGACGACGACGGTGAGATGCGGCGTGGGACGGGGTTGGAACGTTGTTCGAACGAGGCGACGGCGTTGTTCCACACCTCTGGCCGCCGGCGGCGATCGGCCAGTTGGAGAAAGGGAATGGACCGGGAGGAGCGTGATCGCCGGGGCGGGCGCGAAGATCGTGCACCTTCCTGTTTTCCCCCGTACGCGGGCGGGCGCGAAGATCGTGCAACTCTGTACGCGAGCGGCTGGCAGATCGTTTTTTTTTTAGACGATCCGGCGCGCGGGTATACGTACGGCGGCCTACAGTGTACACTACGAGGTGGGTATACGTTTTTTCCGTATGACCATTCTGCCCTTATACGTTTCTTAGGGAGGGGGGGGGGGGTTGTCTACCGAAGCGCGGGCCGCTTTATTATTAGGTAGAGAATTGGTAGGGATGCTTTCAAACGGCTGTCTAAAGACTATGGAGTAAAGTAATTTATTCCCAACAAAAAAAAAGTTATTTATTGGTGATCTCAATCACTTCACAGAACGCACACAGATTGTTCTGACTTTGAGTTTACACCGAGGCAAGTCATCTTCACTTGAGTCATCCTCAACTTTGTCCCATTTCGAGTTAAGCCCTGTACGGCCCTTTGGTTTTTGGATGGTCCCCGAACCCTCGGGTTTTGCAGGCAGACTGGGAGGCGCTCCAACCTTCGGTCCTTCCGTTACAGGTTTGTTTCCATGAATCAGTTTTAGCAGAAGGTTGCTCGGACTTAACGATGACAGTCTCATTCTTTGTACTGTCTTTTGGAGGCAGATCTTCTTTGTCGTCTTCAGTACATAGGGACTCTGGAATCGGGGCCAGTGACTTAAAGTTCAAAATTGTGCAAAAGGCAGGCAGTAAAACTTGGTCAGTTAACTAAACAGATAAAATTCTTTGAGCAACCAACAACACATAAAAAAGAGGATGGGTTTATCTCAATTAGCCAGTTTACACCAAACAGAGCCGACTGGTAATCTTTTAGAGTGACATGAGCCTCGGCACGTAGCATGAGAGCTCCAACATGCTACTACTGACGGGCGAACTTTTGACGTGATCGATTTCAGGCTGGATGGACTTCTGAACCAAAGTGCCTCTTAAATCTTAATTGCTCGGTTGTGAACTGCTTGCAACTTAATTGTCAGTATTAATCAGGTTTGTGGAAAAATGAAGTGAAAATACAGATCTAATTAATCTTTTGTCTTTATATTAGCTATATTTCTATTGGAAAAATGAAGCGAAAATAATAATTTGTCTCCTTTCTAAGGACATGCTTCAGTTCTCAACCCCTACACACATGGTGTAGGTATACCAGAGGTAGATACATTGGTAATTGTCGAACATGCCTCTGTCATAGCATTGTTGCGAGGGTTGTTTCTTTACCCCCCCCCCCCCCCCCCCCACCCACCCCCAATGCTCAAATCCTGACTCAGCACTTGAAAAAAAGAAAGTTAAAATGGACAACTTTTTTCTAAAGGTATTTGTGTCCTAACAGTTGCAGTTAATTAACTAATTGTATGTAAATTGATGTAGGTCTGTATGGTTCAAATGCGGTTCTTGTAAGTACCGACTAACTTAGTGAGGATCACATAGAGGCCACGAGGGTTTATATCAAGACACTAACTAAGTCGACGTAGCATCGCAAACGTAATGAGGTTAACATGGGGGAATAGATGGGGAAACATGTACGGCAGAAATGCTTGAAGCCATCATTGCGCATGAGTGGTTGAATGACGCTGTAAGTATGAGTATTATTTTTTTGTGCTTCTTCACTTGTGTTGTATTATGCGGATTTTCTAAGAATCAGATTTATGTTATGATATTTGCAAGTGATCAATAGTTATTGCAACCACATTCAGACTCGTTTTCCTCGTTCTGATCGTCACGTATTATGAACGTGGGTCTCCTACTGGCTTCTACAACACGCTGCAGGAAAGGTTAAGAACTCCAAGCAGAATTATACGAACATTTCACAAAGAAAACAAAAAGTGTGCCAAGAGTAATTGACGAGTATTTTGCAAAAGACAAGGTATCGCATTTCAATGAGTGTTCACGGTACGGAACGATCTTTATGTAGACCTACATAACTTTACTCATAGGCTTATTTTTCTTTTAATGTGGACAGTCATCATTAGATAACCGTTGTCATGCACAACGCGAAGGAGGAGTTTCAAGTTATAAATTCTACTGGTGCAATCAGCGCGAGAATTCGTTCAAAGATTGCTACGCTTGTAATTTTACAATTTTGCATAACACCAAATGCATTATTACTTCCATATGTTGTTCACTTTTTACGTACTACATCTTGTTTTTTCAATTTATGTTTCAGAGGGCAGAAATTGCTAAGATACCCTACTGGCAAACCTATCTGTAGAATTTAAATATCCGGATGTGTCTTTATGGACAATAAAGGAGTACAAGATGCCGAGACAACATGATATATGAGTACACAGTTGAAAATATATATTATAACTTTTTTTGCGGGTGAAAAATATATATTATAATTGATTGCATGACTAATTGTATGTTGCATCATTACTTGACATCGGTTTTTATTTCAGAGTGTCTTGTGGGCTTTTTATAATGAGATGCGTCGAACACTAGGACGGAGATGAGTGGACATACTTATTTGACCAGCAAGATATTTATTCATCAAGGGGACATATTCTCGCACAAATTGGTTGGAAATATGCCCTAGAGGCAATAATAAAATGGTTATTATTATATTTTCTTGTTCATGATAATCGTTTATTATCCATGCTATAATTGTATTGATTGGAAACTCAAATACATGTGTGGGTACATAGACAACACTGTGTCCCTAGTATGCCTCTAATAGACTAGCTCGTTGATCAAAGATGGTCAAGGTTTCCTAGCCATAGACATGAGATGTCATTTGATAACGGGATCACATCATTAGGAGAATGATGTGATGGACAAGACCCAAACTATGAACGTAGCATATGATCGTGTCAGTTTATTGCTATAGTTTTCTGCATGTCAAGTATCTGTTCCTATGACCATGAGATCATGTAACTCACTGACACCGGAGGAGTACCTTGTGTGTATCAAACATCGCAACGTAACTGGGTGACTATAAAGGTGCTCTACAGGTATCTTTGAGGGTGTCTGTTGAGTTGACATGGATCAAGACTGGGATTTGTTACTCCGTGTGACGGAGAGGCATCTCAGGGCCCACTCGGTAATACAACATCACAATGAGCCTTGCAAGCAAAGTGACTAAAGAGTTAGCCACGGGATCTTGTATTACGGAACGAGTAAAGAGACTTGCCGGGAACGAGATTGAACTAGGTATAGAGATACCGACGATCGAATCTCGGGCAAGTAACATACCGATGAACAAAGGGAACTGCATACGGGATTAACTGAATCCTTGACATAGAGGTTCAACCGATAAAGATCTTCGTAGAATATGTAGGAACCAATATGGGCATCCAGGTCCCGCTATTGGTTATTGGCCGTAGAGGTGTCTCGGTCATGTCTACATAGTTCTCGAACCCGCAGGGTCTGCACACTTAACGTTCGGTGACGTTTCGGTATTATTGAGTTATGTATGTTGGTGACCGAAGGTTGTTCGGAGTCCCGGATGAGATCCCGGACATCACGAGGAGCTCTGGAATGGTCCGAAGGTAAAGATTTATATATGGGAAGTCATATTTTGGCGACCGGAAAAGTTTCGGGTTTTTTTCCGATATTGTACCGGGAAGCTTCTAGAAGGTTCCGAAAACTTCCGGAGGAGTCCGGAAGTCCACCAAGGGTTCCAACACGTCCCAATGGTTTGCATGGGCTGAGGGGAGGCGCCCTGGCCTTATTGGGCCAGGCGCACAAGTCCCTCAAGGCCCATGTGGCTTGGGAGAGGTGGAAAGTCCACTTGTTTATGGGAAGGGAGGGAATTGGACTAGGAGTCCAACTCCTCCCCCTTGGCTGCGCCCTAGGGCTTGGAGGGGCTGATCTCCACGCCCCTCCACCTATATATAGAGGGGAAGGGGCGCCCCAAGAGCACACACGAAGCCCTTGGCGCCCCTCTCTCTCCCTAGATCGTTTTCTGCTCCGTTCGCGGTTTCGGTAGCGCTAGGCGTAGCCCTGCCGGGATAGCACCACCACCACCGCCACCACGCTGTCGTGTTGCCGGAGAACTCATTTACCTCTCCACTCTCCCTTGCTGGATCAAGGAGGCAGAGACCGTCATCGAGCTGTACGTGTGCTGAACGCGGAGGTGCCGTCCGTTCGGCGCTAGATCGGGACGGATCGTGATTGGATCGTGGGACGGATTGTGATTTGGATCGCGAAGACGTTCGACTACATCAACCGCGTTTCTTAACTCTTCCCGCTTAGTGATCTACAAGGATATGTAGATCCACTCTCCCTCTCGTAGATGCTCATCACCATGGATAGATCTTGCGTGTGCGTAGGAAAATTTTTGTTTCACATGCAACGTTCCCCAACAGTGGCATCATGAGCTAGGTCTATGCGTAGATGAGATCACGAGTAGAACACAAAGGAGTTTGTGGGCGTTGATGCTCAGATTGCTTCCTCCCTTGGTCTTTTCTTGATTCAGCTGTATTGTGGGATGAAGCGGCCCAGACCAACCTTACTCATACGCTTACGAGAGACCGGTTCCATCAACTGACATGTGACTTTGTTGCATAAAGATGGCTGGCGGGTGTCTGTCTCTCCCACTTTAGTTGGATCGGATTCGACAAAGGCGGTCCTTGAGAAGGTTGAATAGCAATTTGTGTATCACCGTTGTGGTTTTTGCGTAGGTAAGAATCGTTCTTGCTACATATCCGTAGCAGCCACGTAAAACATGCAACAACAATTAGAGGACGTCTAACTTGTTTTTGCAGGGTATGTTGTGATGTGATATGGCCAATTACATGATGAGATATATGTGATGTATGAGATGATCATGTTTTGTATAGAATATCACGATTTGCATGTCGATGAGTACGGCAACCGGCATGAGCCATAGGGTTGTCTTTAATTTATTTTCGCCGTTTTTGCTTTACTTTATCGCTATGAGTTAGCAATAGTCGTAGAAGCAACAGTTGGCGTGACAACCTCATGGCGACACGTTGATGGAGATCAAGATGATGGAGATCATGGTGTCATGCCGGTGACGATGGAGATCATGCCGGTGCTTTGGAGATGGAGATCAAAAGCACAAGTTCATGGCCATATCATGTCACTTATGATTTGCATGTGATGTTAATCCTTTTATGCATCTTATTTTGCTTAGGACGACAGTAGCATTATAAGGTGATCGCTCACTAAAATTTCAAGATAAAATTGTGTTCTCCCCGAGTGTGCACCGTTGTGAAAGTTTGTCGTTTCGAGACACCACGTGATGATCGGGTGTGATAGACTCTACGTTCACATACAACGGGTGCAAGCCAGTGTTGCACGTGTGGAACACTCGGGTTAAACTTGACGAGCCTAGCATGTACAGACATGGCCTCGGAACACAAGAGACCGAAAGGTCGAACATGAGTCATATAGTAGATATGATCAACATGAAGATGTTCACCATTGAAACCACCTCATCTCACGTGATGATCGGACTTGGGTTGGTGAATTTGGATCATGTGACACTCGAATGACCAGAGGGATGTCAATTTGAGTGGGAGTTCTTTAGTAATATGATTAACTGAACTCATTATCATGAACATAGTCAAAATGTCTTTGCAAATTATGTTGTAGATCAATAGCTCGCGCTGTAGCTCCCCTGTGTTTTTTATATGTTCCTAGAGAAAATAGAGTTAAAAGATGATGGTAGCAATAATGCGGACTACGTCCGTGATCCGAGGATTGTCCTCATTGCTGCACAGAAGGCTTATGTCCTTAATGCACCGCTCGGTGCGCCACCCCCTCAAGCGTCGTCTGTAGATGTTGTGAACATCTGACAGGCACGTTCTGATGACTACTTGATAGTTCAGTGCGTCATGCATTACGGCTTAGAATTGAGGCTCCAAAACATTTTGAACGTCACGGAACATATGAGATGTTCTAAGAGCTGAAATTGGGATTTCAGGCTCGTGCCCGTGTTGAGAGGTATGAGACCTCCAACAAGATTCTTTGCCTGCAAGATGAAGGAGAATAGCTCAGTCGGTGAGCATGTGCTCAGATTGTCTGGGTGCTACAATCGCTTGAATCGAGTGGGAGTTGATCTTCCAGATAAGATAGTGATTGATAGAGTTCTCCAAGTCACTGCCACTAAGCTACTAGAGCTTCGTGATGAACTATAAAATGCCAGGGATGGAGATGATACCTGAGCTATTCGCGATGTTTGACACCACGAAGGTAGAAATCAAGAAGGAGCATCAAGTGTTGTTGGTTAGTAAAACCACTAGTTTCGAGAAGGGCAAGGGCAAGGAGGGAAACTTCATGGATGGCAAGCCAGTTGCTGCTCCAGTGAAGAAACCCAATGTTGAACCCAAACCCGAGACTAAGTGCTTCTATTATGGGGAGAACGGTCGCTGAAGCGGAACAACCCTAGATACTTGGTAGATAAGAAGGCAGGCAACGTAAACAGAAGTATATTTGATATACGTTTTATTCATGTGTACCTTGCTAGTACTCCTAGTAGCACCTGGGTATTAGATACCGGTTCAGTTGCTAAATGTTGGTAACTCGAAATACAAGCTACGGAATGAACAGAGACTAGCTAAGGGCGAGATGACGATGTGTGTTGGATGTGTTTCCAAGGTTGATGTGATCACCATCGCACGCTCTCTCTACCTTCGGGATTAGTGATGAACCTAAATAAATGTTATTTGGTGTTTGCGTTGAGCATGAACGTGATTAGATCGTGTTTATTGCAATACAGTTATTCATTTAAGTTAGAGAATAATGGATATTCTGTTTACATGAATAATACCTTTCAAAGGCCATGCACCCAATGAGAATGGTTTATTGAATCTCGATCGTAGTAATACACATGTTCATAATATTGATGCCAAAAGATGCAAAGTTAATAATGATAGTACCACATACTTGTGGCACTGCCGCCAAGGTCATATTGGTGTAAAGCGCATGAAGAAACTCCATGCTGATGGATCTTTTGACTCACTCGATTTCGAATCGGTTGAGACATGCGGACCATGCCTCATGGGCAAGATGACTAAGACCCCGTTTTCCGGTATGATGGAGCGGGCAAGTGACTTATTGGAAATAATACATGTTGATGTATGCGGTCCAATGAATGTTGAAGCGTGCGGTGGATATCGTTATTTTCTTACCTTCACTAATGATTTGAGTATATATAGGTATATTTACTTAATGAAACACAAGTCTGAAACGTTTGAAAAGTTTAAACAAGTTCAGAGTGAAGTTTGAGATCATCGTGACAAGAAGATAAAATGTCTACGATATGATCGTGGAGGTAAATATCTGAGTTACGAGTTTGGTATACAACTCAAGACTATGTGAAAGTTGTTTCACAACTCACGCCACCTGGAACACCATAGTGTGATGGTGTGTCCGAACGTCATAGTCGTGCTCTATTGGATATGGTGCGTACTATGATGTCTCTTATCGATTTGCCACTATCGTTTTGGGGTTATGCATTAGAGACAACTACATTCACTTTAAATAGGGCACCATCTAAGTCCGTTGAGATGACACCGTATGAATTTTGGTTTGGCAGAAACCTAAGCTATCATTTCTCAGAGTTTGGGAATGCGACGCTTATGTCTGATAATTAAGCTCGATCCCGAAGCGGAAAGGTGCATCTTCATAGGATACCCTAAGGAAACAGTTAGGTATACCTTCTATATCAGATCCAAGGGCAAAGTGTTTGTTGCTAAAAACGGGTCCTTTCTCGAGAAGGAGTTTCTCTCGAAAGAATTGAGTGGGAGGAAGGTAGAACTTGATGAGGTTATTGAACCGTCATTTCAGTTAGATGGTAGTACGACGTAGAAAGATGTTTCTGTGGCGCCTACACCGAATGAAGAGGAAGTTAATGATGATGATCATGACAGTTCAGATCAAGTTACTACCGAACCTCGTAGGCCGACAAGAACTCGTACCGCCTCTGAGTGGTACGTCAATCCTGTCTTGGAGGTCATGTTGTTAGACAACAGTGAACCTACGAGCTATGAAGAAGCGATGGTGGGCCCGGATTCCAATAAATGGCGAGGAGCCATGAAATCCGAGAAAGGGTCCATGTATGAAAACCAAGTATGGACTTTGGTAGACTTGCCCGTTGAACGGCAGGCCGTTGAGTACAAATGGACCTTTAAGAAGAAGACAAACGCTGATGGTAAATGTCACCATTTATAAAGCTCGACTTGTCGCAAAGAAGTTTCCGACAAAGTTCAAGGAGTTGACTACGATGAGACTTTCTCACCCGTAGCGATGCTAAAAGTCTGTTGAAATTATGTTAGCAGTTGCTGCATTTTTCGATTATGAAATCTGGCAGATGGATGTCAAAACATCGTTTCCTTAACGGTTTCCTTGAGGAAAGGTTGTATGTGATACAACCGGAAGGTTTTGTCAGTCCTAAGGATGCTAAAATGTATGCAAGCTCCAGCGATCCTTCTATAGACTGGAGCAAGCATCTCGGAGTTGGAATATACGCTTTGATGAGGTGATCAAAGTTTTTGGGTTTATACAAAGTTTATGAGAAACTTGTATTTACAAGAAAGTGAGTGGGAGCACTATAGAATTTCTGATGAGTATATGTGGATGACATATTTTTGATCGGAAATGATGTAGAAATTCTGGAAAGCATAAAGGGTCGTTTGAAAGGAGTTTTTCAAAGGAAGACCTGGAATGAAGCTACTTAAATATTGGGCATCAGGATCTATAGAGATAGATCAAGACGTCTGATGAGACTTTCAATGAGTACATACCTTGACAAGATTTTGAAAGAGTTCAAAATGGATCAGTCAAAGAAAGAGTTCTTGCCTGATTTGTAAGGTGTGGAGTTGAGTGAGACTCAAAGCTCGACCACGGCAGAAGAAAGAGGGAGGACGAAGGCCGTCCCCTATGCCTTATCCATAGGCTCTATATAGTATGCCATGCTGTGTACCGCACCTGGTGTGTGCCATGCCATGAGTCTGTCAAGGGGTACAAGAGTGGTCCAGGAGTGGATCACTTGACAGCGGTCAAGATTATCCTTAGTAACTAGAGGACTAAGGAAATGTTTCTCGATTATGGAGGTGATAAAGAGTACGTCGTAAAGGGTTACGTCGATGCAAGCTTTGACACCTATCCAGACGACTCCGAGTAGCAGTCCGGATACGTATAGTGAAGCAGTCATTTGGAATAGCTCCAAGTGGAGCGTGGTAGCATCTGCAGTATGACATATAGATTTGCAAAGAACACACGGATCTGAATGTTGTAGACCGTTGACTAAAACCTCTCTCACAAGCAAAACATGATCAAACCCCAGAACTCATTGGGTGTAAATCACATGGTGATGTGAACTTGAGTATTGACTCTAGTGCAAGTGGGATACTGTTGGAAATATGCCCTAGAGGCAATAATAAAATGGTTATTATTATATTTCCTTGTTCATGATAATCGTTTATTATCCATGCTATAATTGTATTGATTGGAAACTCAAATACATGTGTGGGTACATAGACAACACTGTGTCCTTAGTATGCCTGTAATAGACTAGCTCGTTGATCAAAGATGGTCAAGGTTTTCTAGCCATAGACATGAGATGTCATTTGATAACGGGACCCAAACTATGAACGTAGCATATGATCGTGTCAGTTTATTGCTATAGTTCTGCATGTCAAGTATCTGTTCCTATGACCATGAGATCATGTAACTCACTGACACCGGAGGAGTACCTTGTGTGTATCAAACGTCGCAATGTAACTGGGTGACTATAAAGGTGCTCTACAGGTATCTTTGAGGGTGTCTGTTGAGTTGACATGGATCAAGACTGGGATTTGTTACTCCGTGTGACGGAGAGGTATCTCAGGGCCCACTCGGTAATACAACATCACAATGAGCCTTGCAAGCAAAGCGACTAAAGAGTTAGCCACGGGATCTTGTATTACGGAACGAGTAAAGAGACTTGCTCGGAACGAGATTGAACTAGGTATAGAGATACCGACGATCGAATCTCGGGCAAGTAACATACCGATGAACAAAGGGAACTGCATACGGGATTAACTGAATCCTTGACATAGAGGTTCAACCGATAAAGATCTTCGTAGAATATGTAGGAACCAATATGGGCATCCAGGTCCCGCTATTGGTTATTGGCCGTAGAGGTGTCTCGGTCATGTCTACATAGTTCTCGAACCCGCAGGGTCTGCACACTTAACGTTCGGTGACGTTTCGGTATTATTGAGTTACGTATGTTGGTGACCGAAGGTTGTTCGGAGTTCCGGATGAGATCCCGGACATCACGAAGAGCTTCGGAATGGTCCGGAGGTAAAGATTTATACATGGGAAGTCATATTTTGGTGACCGAAAAAGTTTTGGGTTTTTCCGGTATTGTACCGGGAAGCTTTTAGAAGGTTCCGGAAACTTCCGGAGGAGTCCGGAAGTCCACCAAGGGTTCCACCACGTCCCAATGGTTTGCATGGGCTGAGGGGAGGCGCCCTGGCCTTATTGGGCCAGGCGCACAAGTCCCTCAAGGCCCATGTGGCTTGGGAGAGGTGGAAAGTCCACCTGTTTATGGAAAGGGAGGGAATTGGACTAGGAGTCCAACTCCTCCCCCTTGGCTGCGCCCTAGGGCTTGGAGGGGCTGATCTCCACGCCCCTCCACCTATATATAGAGGGGAGGGGGCGCCCCAAGAGCACACACGAAGCCCTTGGCGCCCATCTCTCTCCCTAGATCGTTTTCTGCTCCGTTCGCGGTTTCGGTAGCGCTAGGCGTAGCCCTGCCGGGATAGCACCACCACCACCGCTACCACGCCGTCGTGTTGCCGGAGAACTCATCTACCTCTCCGCTCTTCCTTGCTGGATCAAGGAGGCGGAGATCGTCATCGAGCTGTACGTGTGCTGAACGCGGAGGTGCCGTCCGTTCGGTGCTAGATCGGGACGGATCGTGATTGGATCGCGTGACGGATTGCGATTTGGATCGCGAAGACGTTCGACTACATCAACCACGTTTCTTAACGCTTCCCGCTTAGCGATCTACAAGGGTATGTAGATCCACTCTCCCTCTCGTAGATGCTCATCACCATGGATAGATCTTGCGTGTGCGTAGGAAATTTTTTGTTTCCAATGCAACGTTCCCCAACAAAATTCTCTTATCAGAGAGCAACACGCTGGAGAAGGTGAAGGAGAAAATTATGAAAATCATGGCGAAGGATTAAGTACGAGTATGGGATAGGGTTTTAGTCCGTAGAAGGTTTCCCTGCCATGTTCGGTACCTCGTACTTTTTATTTATGGTAAAATGACACATGATATTTGGAATTTTTTTAATGTTGAACAAATCCGAATTGATTATGTATGTGTGTTAATTAAATCAAAACGCTGTCAGCTGACATCGCGCAGGGCTCTAGAAAATGTAACGCCGGCGGCTACCTTATATAGGCAAAATAAGGTAAGCTAAAGAAAAAATGATTATAAATGCCCGACCCGCGGCTGCAGGGCCGTCTGTAAGACTACCGGGCTCATCCAAATCAAGCCCGAAGGCGATACAAGAGGGCATTTCGGGGACAGGTGGCCGAGCGGCGGGTCCCCATAGGGCAGCGGCGGGGAGTGAATTTTAATAGAAGCTTAAGGGCACACATCGATGTGACTATTTAAGCCGGTCGACGCGCCCTTCGGTTGGCAAGGTGGGACTAAACTTTCGACGCGGGGTTCGACGGGCGTTGGGGCGACTCCGGGGCCGGCCCAGTAAGGGTATGCGCTAGCCACATGAGTGCGGCGCGAGCTGGGCGGCGCAGTGGTTTTTTTTTTTTTTAAACTTAGTGCACCTCGCCAGCCTCAGTCGAAACTTTAGTCCCATCTCACCAGCCGAACGGCGCGCCGACCGGCTTAACTAACCGCGTCGGGCGTGTGCCTTAAGCTTACTAAAAGTCACTCACGCCTCAGTTAAAAAAAAAAGTCACTCCGCGACTTCATGCTAGATTTGGACGGGCCCACTAGGTTTAGTGGGGACGGCCCATTAGTCGCCGTTCAGCATTTTGTTTTTAAAAAACACTACAGTCGTCAAAGCTAATATAATTATCATTTTTTGTTAAGCAAACAAGTTTCATAATATCAAATCATAACTATCACATACATTGCAATGTTAACAAATGCTTAGAGGGATACACCGGCGTGGCTATTTACGCTGGTCACGACGCCCTTCGGCTGGCAATGTCGGACTAAACCCCAACAACTCCGTCGCCTGCTCGTGCCACCCCTACGCCAGCCCAATTTGCGCCGCCACCTACGCCGGCCCAGCTCATGGCGTTAGTGGGCTGGCCCAGCAACCGCGCACCAGCGCTCCCCGATCACCCTCCCTCGTGCGCCCCCGCGTCCCCAAAGTTTAGTCCCACATCGCCCGCCGAAGGACGCACAGACCGGCTTAAATAGCCGCGTCAACGTTGCCCTTAAGCTCCTGTTAAAATCATACCCAGCCGCTGCCCCGGGGGGACCATCGCTAGACCGTCTTTCGGCCGAGATGCCCGCCCGAATCGCCTTCGGGCTTGATTTGGACGGGCCCGGTAGTCTTACTGACGATCTAGCAGTCAGCGGTCAGGCATTTTTTTTATACTTATATATTTTATATAAACTAACAAAAACTCAATCACATAAGAGTATTTAAAACCTGGGAATATGTTCAACAAAATAATGTGTCTGCACATAAATATTTTGAGCAAACTTAAACAAAACATTGTCTTAAAAAACTTAGCAAGTCTTGCGTCACAGGCATACCCATATTTTTAACTAGAACGTAAGTTCTTCCGAAATAATGCGTGTAACTAGATTTCTTCTTGGGACGAGTGAAGCTGCATCTCTACGCTACATTCCTGAATGGAGTAGACAACTTTGTGAGATAATACGGACTACCATTTTTCGTAACTTCAGGACCCCCCTAGACCCCCCTTTCTTGCTCCGCATTGGTGCATCCTTTGTTGCAACTTTCTCAAAATCACTTTTAGCAGCTGCACCTTGTTCCGGCTGACTTGCTTCTTTATTAGCACGCCTTCTATGGCCTACAAGTTCCTCTTCGGGGATCTCTTTCTTTGATATTATATTCTCGAGACTTTGGATCAACTCATCGAAACAAGAATGGATCATTTGCTACAACATGGGAAGCTTCTGCACCTGTTATGCTCAGTTTACTATACCGAGCTCTGTCCTCTGTCCCTGACCTACCCCAGTCAAACATATTACTCTTGTGCTGCACGTGCAACCCATCTCTCGTATTTTTTGACACCGATGGAGGACACAACACTTTGGTATTTCAGATAATTTAAGATGATTCAGTACATACATAATGTGTTTGCAAGGCAACCCTTTCTGAATCATCTTTCGACAACTGCATGCTATAGTTTCTTCCGAGTTACCGGGTTGATACTGAACATTATACCTGAACTTGTGATTATCCTGCCATGTCACGATGAAGGTCTGGCGCTCAATTCCCACGAGCGTCTCAAATATCTCCGGCTATCTCATCTTCTTTAGATCTTCTTCCAGAATATAAAGATTAGCAGGAGTGAGTATGACGACAACATGCTCCTCGATGTCCTTATATTCAGTAACCGACGGTGGTAGCGACTGATTAGCAGTGAAGTCACCGTGTGCCTCCTTCTCACGGAGGCGAACTATACAGTTCTCATAATGCACTACCAAATCAACTATGATCATACCGTAGTCTAGGCGAAGGCAGGAGTTGAGGCCTTCGCTCCTCGGGTTACATCCCATATCAAGAAAAAATCCATGTGAAAGATATGATGCTGCCCAAAGTCTCCTCTTCCCATACATCATGTTAAGCCACTCTTCAATTTTATCCATTTCCATTTATCCACAAAAGCGATGCATCTCTCCTCAAAGTTGGCATGAGAGGTGGCATAGTACAACAGTGATCTGAACTCATCCAGTGACTTGTGATAAAGGTGCCTCTTCATATTTTTCTCCACATGCCATGAACAAAGACGATGGGACACATACAGAAGGACACTCCGAATCACTCGGATGATTGCAGCGTCTCCGTCTATGATTACTGACTTTGGCTTCTACTAAAAAATTGCCCTCAAATGTGTGGAGCAGCCACACGTACGTGCCTTCGATCTCGTCAGAAACAATGGCGCAAGCAAAAACGGTGGTGCAATGGTGGTTAGTAACACTAACAAAGGAGATGAATGGCATACCATATCTATTCATCTTATATATGCTGTCAAACACAACCACATCTCCGTAGTCCTGATAGTCCCCCCGCGACTGTGCATTACACCAAAACATGCTTTTTAACTGCCCTTCCTTATGAAGCACGTGCTCAAAGAAAAAGTCAGGGTCCTTCGCCTTTCTGCTCCTCATAATGCCCACTGCCGTCTCAGCATCACCCTTTGCAATGAGCTTCATTTGCTCTCTGCAGCACAGGTTGTAAACATCCCACCTAATAAGTCTGCACTTATTGTACGAGCCGTACCTGTTGATGAAGTTGTCGACCATTATATGCTTTCTGATCCTAGCCCTTCCAGCGCTAATATCTCTGCCCTCTGGTGATCTTGTATCCGTCTATGTGACCACAGAAATGCGACCTCATCGGGTCGAGCCAGCACGTGGTTGTGATCGTCCAACAATGACGCAGTGAACCAAACTCCACGTGATATGTCTAACTTCACCACCATCTGCGCACCGCACTCGAAACGAGTCTCGGGTATTAGCATGTGGGTGCGACCCTCCATGGTTATGAATTTGCTCTTCCTTTTCCCTGCATGGAGCAAACGAACCGCCTGAACCGTATAATTCCTGAAAGATCTTTCCCTCGTTTCACCCTCTCTCTCTCTCTCTTGATGTTGAACCCACGCTCTTTGCCGTGTTTGTTGTAGAATATGTATGCATCCCATTGAGACCAAAAAGTCAGCCATAACCTTCTAATGTGTGTCCAGCATCCGTTGCTGGTATTGAGCCTGCTCAATGTCCATCTCAGCTTCGTCGTCATCACCACTACGATCATCTACCCCCTCCTACAAAATTACACATAAAACCGTGCACGCTATCATTATTTAGTTCATACTACTGCCAATCGTACGGAATGTTTGAACGAACCTGACTCAAGTTATTGGCAAAAGATTCTGAAAATCATTTTGCTCATTTTGAACGTCCACATCTTCCTATAAATTGAGTAACATAGACAAATAATTATCTAGATGGTACTTTGCCAATTAAAAAATGGAATAAAAAAGACGTCAATTACCTTTTCACTCCATGCACCATGTTCATTATTTTTAAAATCCTCCGAAGGCAAGTTATCATATGACGACCACGATTCCTTGTCGCTGCTGTAGCCATCTTCGTTAATAGTATCGTTATCGGACCGAGTGACATTAACGTTACAATTCTCATCGCCCGTCAATGCAGTTTCTTCGTCCATTTAAACACACCTCACTGTCAACACAACACAATATTGATAAAGAATTTTTATCTCAGTTTAAATTCAAGCTTGATGTAGTGGGGTCATGCCAATGAATAAATAACAAGATCAAAATAGTTTCAAATTATTTTTGCAAAACTAAATACATTTCGATGCGTCGTAAATGGTTTAGATGGCAAACCTTGGGTGGCGGTGTCGATTTTGTGGGGCAAGGCCGACAGGGCCTTGACGCAGGGGCCTCCGGCGTGATTACGGACGCTGGCGACGTCGAAGACAAGGATGGCAATTTCAGTCACTGCCGGGATTATCGGGTGGAGCCGTGGCGTCTGACGGTCGTGGTGAGAGGCGGCGTGGTACGTGGGGCGGCTAGAGGCATCAGGGCCTCCGGCGTGATTGCGGATGGCGGCGACGTCGAAGACGCACGGTGACTTCTATAACCGGCTGGAAAATCGGACGGAGCCGCGGCGTGCGACGATGGCGGTGAGAGGCGACGTGGGACGGGGGCAGTCAAATGCGTCATGGGATGGGGTGGTGAAGGGCGTCCGCTGCCGGCGATGGCGGTCGCCCACTCGTGCGGGCACGGGCGGCGATCGGCCAGTTGGACAATGCTGGATCGACAGCCGCATGATCGTCGGGCGGACGATGGTGGAAGTTTTTTTTTTTGCATGGGCGTGCGCCAAGCGGGCGTATCGGTTAGGCGGGCGGCTCAACTATATGCCTACAATACGGAGGTGGGTATACATTTTGTTAAAACTAGATAATACCCCGCGCGTTGCTGCGGAACTTCTAATTTATACTTTTACGCAAACAACTTGAAAGAAAAACATCCAATACTTGATATGGAAATAAGAAAAGTTGACATCAAATAAATATTTGATAGAATACTGGTATTTCAGAATGTCGAATAAATACATGAATGCATGGTTTAGCACAAACATGACACAGTCACGTATTTCTGTCCACGGTAGTCAGGTTGGTTTGTAAGAGTATTCGAACAATCGTAGTTAAAAAGGGTATTGTTAGCTTAGACCAGAGTTCAGAAAAGGCATTTAAGTTTACTTTTAACAAAATGTTCAATCTTGTCGAGTGAGCCATGTTGAATTAAATAACAAAATAGGACATATGAAGTTGGAGATTGTTTTTCACTCTGGTGTTGTTGAGTCAAATTAAAAATTGCAAACAAAAAAATCAAATAATTTACACATGCAAATATTGCAATTCTATGTTCAAATGTTTTGGGGTATGACAAACAAATCGGAACACTGCTATTTGGTATTTAGCTCACAAATGAATGAATACTTAACAAAACCAGAAACATGTTTTTTTTCTTAGGAAGTGTACTCTATACAGCCAAGAATGAGTAATGACAGGAGATGCAAAACTTACCTGAAAGTTACATATCAAGCCACAGAGAGAGACAGAGATATGAACAGCCACACTGAAAGTTATGCCATCTACCTCTCAAAGTTGGAAACGAATAGTTCACAATACTTCGGTTGATAACCTTTTTTTTTTGCGACAAGGTACCACTACGTCAACGTTACCAACAGGTAAGTCGAGGCTGAGGACAAGATGGGGAGGCAATAGGTGGTGCACACGCTGTGATTTTAGCATTGACCTGCTTCGAGGAGAACAAACCTGCGGGCTCAAGAGTATAGACATATCGTTGCATAATCTGGTGTACATTACATAGAGACCCATGCAGTTCGACGAAGCACACAAAATCGAAAAAAATTACCGAAGGAACTTGGGCTGGATACCATATGTTGATCGGTACGTCTTTTGGCATGTGGAGAAATTGTGCAGAAAAGAATATATTTTTTGAGAAACGCAGAAAAGAATTTCTAGCTTTTAACAATTAGCAACATGTCTTACTAATAAACCTACTCAAAGGGGATACTGCAGATCACAAACTACAGATAAACGTACCTGGCAGGAAAACTCTGAAATGAAAATTAAATCTGGAGAAATAAAGTTATTATATGAACCATCCTAATCAGAGAGAGAGAGAGAGAGAGAGAGAGAGAGAGAGAGAGACCAGGATCCATACCGTTCGATGCATGACCGGACAACACGGCCGTATGCATGACCGGACAACACGGCCGTAGGCGAAGCCTGACCGTTCAACTATCGACAGAGGCATCCATGAGACCATGACCGAACGGCTGGTAGTGACGCAGCGTCGATCTTTAATAGCTACGGGCAATCAGATCAACTTTACCTGCATAGACATAGATAACAAAATCAGAGAAAAGGCTGATTGAATTTCTAATCTAGGAATGCACGCTCTAAATTAGATGGAACTTGAAATGTCCAGGAATGAGGAGAGTGAGTGGAAGTAGACTCAACGTGAGGATGAATAGAAGATTTAAGAGGAAGGGGGTAGAGTAGAAAATGGTCGTGCAATGAGGAGATTAAGGGGTGGTAAAGCGAAACGACACGCACTGTATAATTAAAACATGGGAACGGGAGTGAATGTCACCAAACGTTTTCAATTAAAAAAAAAAAGAAGACTAAACGTTTTCTTAAGCGAGAGGGGGGCTGGCTTTCTATGTCTGTCTCTATCGGTGCGGGGAAACTAACGGAGAGATGTTGAGCTTTTATCGGCTGTTACCGGTGGAAACGGATCTGTTGATTGGAACCCGGCTACTGACATGGCATATGTGCTGACGTGGGATGGGTGCATGTGGCATGAGTGCTGAGATGGAATAATTGCATGTTGAGATGAGGTGGATAGGCTGCATGTCAAGAGAATTGGGACCAACTTCTTAAGAATGTAAGATGACTCAACTGCCCTTATACTGTTTGTGTGTGTGTGGGGGGGGGGGGGGGGGGGGGCTCAGTTTCTAAATGGGAGACGGTTGATGCATCTGCCTGATTGTCGGCACTGTTGGTATGGTCCAAATTAGTATTATGCAACATTCTCCTTCTGAAGTAACAGTCTTGATAGGCCTTCAGTGCACAAAAGAAACATGTAAGGGCTGATTGGGTCTCCTCCCCTTGAGGGAACAGTAAGCTCACCATTGACTCAAACACATAATCTAACATTGATCACATCTCATCACGGAGCTGATCCATACCGGAGCAAAACCAAGCAGAGGCAGCCACGAAGATAACTCCACTCAACATAATCATATCCCATCATCATATCAATCTTCATGGCAAATAAAGGTTGTTTTGCTCTTTGACGTCTGATAGTATTAGGGACTCAAAACCAATAAGAGCATTATCAGTGATCAAAGCAAGGATTCTCACAATTGGCAGGCAATATCGTAGCTTGATTTAAGGGAGAGCTCGTTAAGAAACAAATTAATCATAATTAATGTAAAATCGTACATGCAACCTGACTCACGGTATGACGTTTGACTGGGCCATTGCACGCTCCTGGTGAAACCAATCGTGTGGCGAAGATGTCGCCAGATATGGGAAGCGTCCGATCCGTCGGGGTTCCCTTATTATACTCGCTCTGTAAAAATATAAGATCGTACGATCTTATATAAGATCGTACGATCTTATAGTACTGTATTTCTTTACAAGGGAAGTACTAAACCATTTTAGAAGACATTAACTCCACTTAAATGTTTCCTTAAGAAAGGCCGCATAAAAGGGCATGATTTAAATGGGCGAAATTATGGGAATCATCCAAATAAACATGGCCCATAATAAATGGAGGCTGCATATATACGTCTATATAAACCCAAGCAACTCAGATCTTGGAGACATGACATAGACTGGAAAACACTTGTTGTGAACCTTCTGATCGGCAACCATGAAACCCATCTTCTTCCTCCTACTCCTCCAGCTCCTCACCATCACCCTCCCTTGCACTGCCAACAACGCGACCCAACTGGTTTATGACACGGAAGGCAACGTGCTAAATAGCAAGCAAAATTACTAAATCCTCCCTGCTAAACGTGCGAGCGGCGGGGGCCTCAGAGCTTTGCCTACTGGCCTGCGGTGTCTGCACTTCGTGTTCCAGGAGCGCAACGAGGCTGTCCTCGGCACCGCCCTGCGATTCACGCCACTACCAGAACACGCTTCGGCCAGCGAGCCGATTCGCCTGTCAAGCAACATCTGGATCGAGTTCCATGATTTTGATAGTTTTTGCTCTGAAAGGCTAGATTGGCACCTCACCAATCAGGTACCGGAGTCATCATCAGGAGAGCCTAAACACGTGGCCGCCGGCAGTGAAGATGGCCTAAGGTCGTTTGGGGTGTTCCGGGTTGAGAGGCATGGCACAGATCTCTCGGGATATAAGATAGTTTCATGTGTTGACAAGGGGCCATGCAGAGACCTAGGTTTGCATGTTTATAAGGATAAGACATGGCTGACCGTGAGCAATGAACCTTTCATGGTTGTCTTTAGGAAAGAGAGGCTTTAGGTGTTTTTTGCTTGTTTCTAGTATTGATGATCAGTGCGGGAGTTCATTGTCATGTTATGTAATAAGTTGCACCATTTTGCAATAAAGCGGAGACGATATTGACTTCTTTCCCGTAATTTTCAAAACATGTTGACGACTCGCTCCTTCGTATTCCCCCTTGCTCTCTCATACATTTCCTTCGTCTCCGTCCGGGAAAGAAGACCATGATCACAAAAATACAAAACAAAAGCACAAGTAAGTAAAAGATTCAGCATCAATCTCCAGCACTGCCAAGTTAGTGTAGATAAAAAGAGATCAACGAGACACGAGAGACATAGATTTTTACGTGAAAACCCTTGCGGGAGAAAACCACGGACGCACGAAGGCGCAATCACTATGAGGAGGAGTATTACAAGCACGAGACGACAAGATGTCTTTAGGTGTGACTACATGGAGTATATAAGAGGGGCAATACATGAGAGTCCTTGGAGGACAAGTAAACGAGTTGTACACGCACGCGTCGACGTCAACGCAAAAGCCCACACCGTTTGTACTACGTCTAGTCCAACACGGTAGAATTTGGATCACAATTTAACAATCTCCACCTTGAGCCAAATTCCCTCGAGTAGTCGAAGAAAGTAAATAACTCCATCCAAATCAGCATAAACACCTTGTGCGTCAAAGTCCATAGGACTAGTGAGAAATACCAACTAAGCCTGAGCAAAGCTCAAACTTATTGGTAGAAACTGGCTTTGTCATCATATTAGCTGGGTTATCATGAGTACTTATCTTGCATACCTTCAAATCACCTTTAGCAACAACATCTTGAATATAGTGAAATATGACATCAATGTGCTTTGTTCTCTCATGATACATTGGATTCTTTGTAAGATATATAGCACTTTGACTGTCACAAAATATGGTAGGGCAAGATGAGTCTCCACAAAGCTCAGTGTACAAACCTCTTAACCAAATAGCTTCTTTGCCTGCCTCAGAAATAGCCATATACTCGGCATTGGTAGTGGAACACGCCACAATAGACAGCAAAGTTGCTCTCCAACTCACAGCACAACCACCAATGGTGAAAACATAACCTGTGAGTGATCTTCTCTTATCCAAATCACCAGCAAAATCAGAATCAACAAAACCAACAAGTCCATCTCTAGTTTTCCCAAACTGTAAATAGGCACTAGAAGTACCTCGCAGGTATCTGAAAATCCACTGAACTGCTTTCCAATGCTCTTTTCCTGGATTAGTCATGTATCTACTGACGACACTCAATGCATAAGATAAATCTGGACGAGAACAAACCATGGCATACATAAGTGAACCAACTGCACTTGAATAGGGAACTCTAGACATGTACTCAATATCTGCATCTGACTTAGGACATAAGGCTGATGATAATTTGAAGTGTGCAGCTAATGGAGTACTTACTGGCTTGGTATTATGCATATTAAAACGACGAAGAACTTTATCAATATATCCCTTCTGACTTAGATATAATTTTCCAGACGGTCTATTTCTAGATATTTCCATGCCAAGTATTTTCTTTGCTGCACCCAAATCCTTCATCTCAAATTCATTACTCAATTGCTTCTTTAGTTCATTAATCTCTGACATGCTCTTCGCAACAATTAACATATCATCAACATAAAGGAGCAAATAAATAGTTGAACCATTGACAGTTTTCAAATAAACACAACTATCATAATTAGACCGTTTAAAACCTTGAGAGAGCATAAAGGTGTCAAATCTCTTGTACCACTGTCTAGGGGATTGCTTCAATCCATAAAGAGATTTCTTTAACTTACAGACAAGCTTTTTCTTTCCAGGAATAACAAAACATTCAGGTTGTTCCATATAAATATCCTCTTCTAATTCTCCATGTAAGAATGCAGTTTTAACATCCAATTGTTCAAGCTCAAAATCATGCATGGCAACAATACTGAGTAAAGTGCGAATAGAGCTATGCTTCGCAACAGGAGAAAATACTTTGTTATAGTCAATACCTGGAATTTGGCTATAACCTTTAGCAACCAACCTTGCTTTATATCTTGCCTCATCATTAGGAGAAACACCTTCTTTCCTTTTGAAAACCCACTTGCAACGAATAGGTTTCTTCTCTCTTGGTAATCTTACTAAATCCCAAGTGCCATTCTTTTCAAGTGATTCCATCTCATCATGCATTGCGGTCATCCACTTATTACTATCACCAGAAATAATAGCCTCAAAATATGAAGAAGGCTCAGCATTACCTTCAATTTCTTCTGCAACAGATAAAGCAAAAGAAACAATATTGCACTCTTCAATTAATCTTTCGGGTGCATTAATACCCCGCCTAACTCTGTCACGTGCGAGATTCCAACTGGCTGGAACAATAGGCTGATTTGGAGTGACATATTCATCATCAACGGCGGGTTCATCATGTGCATCAACATGTTCCTTATCAGAAGTATCACCTGAAATAACATGCTCCACCTGAACAGTAGGCTGCTGAATAGTAGGTTGTTGTTCACTCTCAGCAGGAACATTAGTAGATGGAACATCATGTAACATAGCAGATTCATTAAAGATAATGTTTCTGCTAATAACAACCTTCTGTGTTTCAGGATTCCACAATTTAAAACCTTTAACACCAGATTTATAACCAAGAAAGATGCACTTAACAGCCCTAGGCTCCAACTTTCCATTATCAACATGAGCATAAGCAGTGCAACCAAAAACTCTCAACTGTGAATAATCAGCAGGTGAACCAGACCATACCTCAATTGGAGTTTTCTTATTAAGAGGGATAGATGGTGAACGGTTAATGAGATAACAAGCAGTGGAAGCGGCCTCGGCCCAAAAACGCCTATGCAAACCTGCATTGGACAACATGCAACGGGCTCTGGAAATAATGGTCCTATTCGTACGCTCAGTAACACCGTTTTGTTGAGGAGTATAAGGAACGGTGTAATGTCTGACAATGCCTTCAGATTTGCAATAATTCTCAAATTTGTTAGAACAGAATTCCATACCATTATCAGTGCGAAGTATTTTTACCTTCTTTTCAGTTTGCCTCTCAATCATAATCTTCCACTCCTTAAAAGCTGAGAATGCTTTCCATTTATGCTTCAAGAAATAAGGCCAAACTTTTCTCGAATAATCATCAATAATAGTCAGCATGTAACTAGCACCACCTATTCACTTTTTGCGAGATGGTTCCCATAAATCAGAATGAACACAATCAAGAATACCTTCAGTTGTATGAACCGAAGTATTGAACTTCACCCTCTTATGCTTACCTACAATGCTCACAAAATTTTAATTTACCAGTTTCTTATTCTTTAAGAAGACATCTCTTATGTAACTCTGCCAAACCAAGTTCACTCATATGTCCAAGACGCATATGCCAAAGGTTAGCAGCATCACAATCAGAATTCTTTGAAATAACTGGAGCAGCGTTACCTGAAACGGTAGAACCTCGAAGGTAATAAAGACCATTGGTCGAACTTAAGTCACCTTTCATCACAATAAGAGAGCCTTTGGTGACTTTCAAAACGCGATCTCCACCTGAATATTTGTACCCCTTTGCATCAAGGGCACTAACAGAGATAAGATCTCTCTTCATCTTCGGAATATACCGAACATCTGTCAAAGTTCGGATTGTGCCATCAAACATCTTGATTCGAACGGAGCCTATGCCTTCAATCTTGCATGGTGAATTATCAAAACCCAAAACAGAACCAGCAGCAGTAGTGGAATCAAAAGTAGTAAACCAATCTCTATGCGGGCACATATGAAAAGTACACGCAGTGTCAAGTACCCACTCATCATTGGTCTTTGCACATCCAGCAATAACAACAAGAGCATCATCGGAACTATCATCACGAGCGACATTAGCAGAATTTTCACCTTATTTGTTACCTTTCGGTTTATATGTACCGTTCCTCTTTTCCTTGTTCTGCAACTTGAAACAATCTGAGATGTCATGCCCGTCTCTCTTGCAATATCGACAAGACTGCTTCTTGTCTCTGGATTGCGACCGGCCCCTGTGGCCGTTCTTACTTTTGCCTCTGTTTCCATTATGTGAGTTCTTCTCATTTGTCCTGCCACGAATAGATAATCCCTCGGCTTGGGATGAACTTGAACCATACTGAGGCACCATTAGTTTCATCTTCTCCTTAGAGTTCAAAGCTTCATAAACTTCATTGAGCATGAGAGTATCACGACTGTATAATATGATATCTCGAAAATTGGTATAAGAACTTGGCAGTGAACAAAGTAACATTAAAGCAGTATCTTCCTCGTCATACTTAACCTCCATTGCAGCTATATCGGATATAATCTCCTTAAATTCTGAAATATGATTCAAAACATTACCTCCCTCGGGTAACCTGTGCATGAATAATTTTTGCTTCACATGCATCTTGCTGGTGAGATCTTTTGTCATGCAAATCCCTTCCAGCTTTAACCATAGAGCGGCGGCAGTTTTCTCGCCCAAAACTTCCTGCAAAATATTATTATGCAAATAGAGTTGAATTTGTGACAAAGCCTTACGATCCCTTCTTTTCTCCTCAGCAGTCCAATCTTCAATTCTATTCTTCCCAAAACTATCCAGTGCATCATCATAGTCGGCCTGCGCCAACAACGCCCGCATCTTGACTTGTCATAGGGTAAACCTTGGGTCACGATCCAGCAACGGAAGATCGTATTTCATGAAAGCTATGAGTAGATGAATCTGTGTACACAAAGTAGTATAAGCCGGCAGAAAATTCTTGACAGAATTAATTAAAGCGGAGCAACGAAATTGAAACAATAGCACCTGGAAGTGTCTGTTGCTGGACGTAGCAATTCACGGGAGTACTAGTATTGTAGCCTCGTAATCTCACGTAAGTATAGCAGCAGCAGCAACTTCGGCTGGCTTCGATCGTGGCAAATACTATAGCAGTATGACCGATTAAAAAACGCGTGAGCAGTAACAGCAGCAACGCGTAATCTCTTCGGGACTTGATCCTGTATGTGCGGAACTCGGCGGCTTCGGCCTGATGGATCAGTATCGGGCAGCAGCAACGACTTCGCGGATCGAACAAGAACGGCTGCACCTGGGATATAAACGCGTACGGACGGAACACCTGTCGGACTCGGTTTTGCTGCAGCGAAATCGATCTCCGTTTCGACGGAACGCCCAGGCGCGCGCGGCGGCGGATGTAACCCTAGCTTCTCTCGTTTCTGCAACTTGGCTCTAGATACCATTTGTTAGATAAAACGAAATCAACGAGATACGAGAGACATGAATTTTTACGTGGAACTCTTGCGGGAGAAAACCACGGACGCACGAAGACACAATCACTATGAGGAGGAGTATTACAAGCACGAGACGACAGGATGTCTTTAGGTGCGACTACATGGAGTATATATGAGGGGCAATACATGAGAGTCCTTGGAGGACAAGTAAACGAGTTGTACTCGCACGCGTCGACGTCAACGCAAAGCCCACACCGTTTGTACTATGTCTAGTCCAATACGATAGAATTTGGATCATAATTTAACAGTTAGGCTGAGGCACGAGACGACAAATCGTGGATCGAGAGCCGTCGTCCCCGAAGCTGTGCCACATGTTCTTTGGTGCTAGCTATAGCCGCGATGACCACAACAATACTACCACCAATGATTGTTGGACCTTTACTTCGTGTGACACCACATCGCCTACTGAGATGCTACCACCAATGATAATAACTAGAAGCGTTGGGCGCGCTTTGCTGCGTCCTCGATGTTGCTAGGTTTTCATAAAAAAAATTACTCCCTTGTTTCAAAATATATGGTGTAATTTTTTTAAAAATCAAAACTTTTTAAGTATGACCAAATTTGTAGAGAAATATATCAATATACATAATATCAAATCGGTATCATTAGATTTATCATGAAATTTTTAATTTTTATTGATTTAGTATTGTGGATGTCAATATTTCTGACTCTGAACTTGGTCAAAGTTAAAGATATTATACTTTTCAAAAACTTAATACACCTTATGTCTTAAAACTGAGTGAGTATTTGGTTTGGCGAGAGGGGAAGACGATGAAGTGTTTTTTTTATTTATGTGCAGCGTGTTTGGTGGGCCTTCAGTGGTGTGATTCATTGTTATTTGCTAATCAATCCATAATTTTGTGTGAAAATTTCACTGGTGGCTGCATGTTCTATATTGGTGCTACAATATTACATATTGACATTTTTTAAGGTGGTGAGAGGGGCCGGTTGATTGATATGTTTTTATAGGTCGATTGTTGCCGGTTGATTTAGAAAATCGTTGGACTGTCAAAATCGTAAACCAAATTCACAATTAAATACCTCGGTGAAATGAGAGAGCTTAAAAAATAAAGAGCACAAGGAATAAAATAATATAATAACAGAGATGAATTAAAAGAATTTACTAAGAGAAATGAATTAAAAGAACTAAATAAGAGAGCTCCTTGAGAAATTGTTGACCCGGTCAAAATTAGACGACCCAATTATAAATTAAAGACATCAATTGATTGTGAAGCCTTAAATTAAGGAGCATGGTGTATTTATAAATATAGTATAGAAAAATTGAATAAGAGAGATTTGAGAAATTGTTGACCCAATCAAAATCGGGTGACCCAATGTTAATTGAAGAGCTCAATTAAACGTGGGCTCTCCAATTCTAGGGGGGTTAGTGTTATAGTATACGAGTAGCGGATAGTGCGAGGCCGCGCTTTGCTGGTGAAATTTAGTGTACTTTCTCGTTTAGTGTTTGAGTGTCTCGAGGCAGGTCTTTTTTATTAGACTGATTTAGAAATCACGGCTCATTTAATCAAGATGATTGGATCACTTTTTAGCCAATTTTTCTAGGTAATTAGTTGGTCAATTCCTCTTTTGTCAACAAAAGGGCAAAGCTCCTGTCGGTAGCCCAAAAGAAAATCATTACTGACTTGATGACACCTCTCATAGGCAGCATATCCCATGGAAAATTAGATGAATGCTTTCTTTTGTATAAAAAATAAAATAAGTAAGTGCTACCTAATTCAACATTATATTGCTAACCACATGTACAATAACAGGTAAACGCCATGGCTCTCATACAACGAAATGGAAAAAGAAATATATAAAAAATAAATAAATACTCATAAATGACAGCCTGAGTGACCTCAGCTCGTTAGCGAAGATCTTTACAACAAATAAAATGCAATAGAGACAAAAAAAAAGATCATCCTGTCTTCACGTACTCACTCACCTTTTCTTCCTAATGATTCACCACAACAATATCTTCATCAAAGGGATGCGAGGAAAGGACATTCTGGCAAATAAAGAATTTGGCAGGAAACTTGCTGCAAATCCTACTGTTATAAAGTTTTTAAATTGTTGATGGACAAACATTTTTTATGTACTTTATGGTCAAAACAGAAGAAAAGAATGACATGGAATGTGGGCTCTTTTTTTAAAAGGAGAATATATTAATATCACGAAGATATCAATTACACCTAGCCTCTGCATCAACAAGAAGTCACAAAAATGTCCAGGATGCACACAAAAATAAAATAAATGAAAACAAAGGCCTCACCACAGTGATCAGCTCCTCTCAGCATCAACACACAAAACCACCACCAAAGAAGCTCTCTTCTTTTGATAGCCTCGTTCATGAGCATAGTGCAACCTGCTCAAACAAAGATGGTAACAACAAAACATACAATTATGCAAATGCGTTGAACAATTCCTTAAATCCATACATGCAAATAAAACAAGACATAACCATTAAGTTAAGAAACGTGTGCCAAGCATCAACAATTGGGGTGAATGAGTAGAAGTTTGCTTTGTTTGAAAACAAATAAAATAATCATGCAGAAGGGCGATAAGCATACATAAAGGTTTTAGGAGTAATAATGGTATCATTTATAAAATTTAACATCCAAACAAAACTATATTGACAATCATGCAAAATGTTAGGCAAACGCCAAAAGTGGAACAAATATATCAGAACACATTCAAGACGAAGAATCCTCTTGAAGCTAGGCATATCTATCTATAACTAATTTTTTTTATACATATACTATATATATATATAGGGAAAATGCATCCTACTACCGGGTGTAGTTACACCCATATCTCATATACTACCATGTGGTAGTATATATACTACTTTATCATTTTTAGTATGTTTATATACTATATCTAAGATACTCCAAAACGAGTTATGTGAAAAAATTGCATGTAAGCCCATGTTTTTATCATATTTGTGAAATACGTACATATTTATACGTAAAAAGGAGTATGCTCAAAATATGGTACATACTACCTATAAAATAGTATATATACTACCCAAACATTCTTACATACTACATACTACACGTACGTACTCTCCAATATAATAGATACTACCTACAACATACGAAACCAAAGTGGGAGTAACTACACCCGGTAGTAGGAAAAATTTGTCATATATATATATATATATATATATATATATATATATATAGGCAAAATATATCCTACTACCGGGTGTAGTTACACCCATATCTTATATACTACCATGTGATAGTATATATACTACTTTATCATTTTTAGTATGTTCATATACTATATCTAAGATACTCCAAAATGAGTTATGTGAAAAAATTGCATGTAAGCCCATGTTTTTATCATATTTGTGAAATACATACATATTTGTACGTAAAAAGGAGTATGCTCAAAATATGGTACATACTATCTACAAAATAGTATATATACTACCCAAAAATTCTTACATACTACATACTACACGTACGTACTCTCCAATATAATAGATACTACTTACAACGTACGAAACCAAAGTGGGAGTAACTACACCCGGTAGTAGGAAAAATTTGTCATATATATATATATATATATATATATATATATATATATATATATATATATATATATATATATATATATATATATATATATATATACTAGCAGAAATGCCCGTGCGTTGCAACGGGGAAAAAGTTTAGTTCATATGAACCACGGTTGGTGGGGTCAAGGAACGATGTCACGGGACAATGGTTCTTATGTCAAAAAACATATGCATCATTTGAGGATCACGAGTTCACTACATGGAGTTTAGGACATGGAGTATGATTCAGATTAAATTGATCTGATTGTCAATGTTTTCTTATGGAGAAATTTTTGATGTATTCATAACTTCATTGCAATATAAAGAACATCAAAAGTAATAAAAATGTAATAATTTAAAAAATACATCGTGTGTTTCAATGAAAAATAAAGTTAATGCAAATTTAGTCAGGAATATTAATGCCAATAGCAATGTCCGAGAAGAGAATTCTAGTTCCTATGAACAAAGGTTGGCCGGGTCAAGGAACCATGTCACGAGACAACAGACGCTTATGAAGAAAAATGCATCAATTGAAGATCACGATACGGAGTTTGGAACATGGGTATGATTCGAAGTAAATTGATCTGATTGACAACATCTTTTACGGAAAAACTTTGATTTATTTGTAGCATCATTACAATATAAAGATCATTAAAAGTAATGAAATTTGAATAAGTAATAAAAACTAAATCACGTGTTTGAACAAAAAATTTGAGATAAACAACTTTTGGCTCTGTGATTGGATAGTTAGGAGGACAGTGGTATCTCTAACCCATCAGGATTCAAGTCGTAGACTTGACATAGGTGCTCGCATTATTTTAAATTTATTTCAGACTTCCACGAAAGTTTGTTCAGTGGGAGGAGATGTTCCTTCCACTAATAAAGGTTTTAATAGGTGTAGGATGTACATGTGCGTTCATAGAAATAAGTATATGCTCGTATTTGTGAGGGACTTGAATTATACTGTGTTAAAAACCCTAAAATATGTATCGTGCATGTCCTCCTTTTCTTAATTAACAGGAAAGGATTAAAAAAATTGAGATAAACAACTTTTGGCTGTGTGTGTTCCAGCCGGCACGTACACCTTAGTCGTCACGTGGATGCCTCTCTCTAGAAAAATGGCCACTCCTCTCCACCCTCCACCGCTTGTTCTATTTTCCGTCGCTCCATCTCTCTCATCCCCATCTGGTTTTCTTTACTGAAGTAGGCACAGGGCAGGGCAGGCTGT
This sequence comes from Elymus sibiricus, assembly GCA_039707655.1. Taxonomy (NCBI): domain Eukaryota; kingdom Viridiplantae; phylum Streptophyta; class Magnoliopsida; order Poales; family Poaceae; genus Elymus; species Elymus sibiricus. The sequence goes on along the minus strand of CM077663.1, from coordinate 364,373,611 downwards.
GACCCGGAGCTTGTTGCGGCGAGCGGCGATGCAGGACCGGCGGCGACCCCGCTGCCTTGGCTAGTGGCGCCTGTTGAGGGGCGAGCTGGATGGAAGCCCAGCGATGCAAGGGCCTAATTGTTTGGTGTCTGCCTCTCTCTCTGCCCTCCCCCTGGCCGTCGTGGCCTTGCGTGTCGTCGCTTGCCTCTTGCCGTTCCTCTCCGTGCAAGGAAGCCAAGCATTTTCCTGCTGCTCTTCACTTCTCTGAAGCTGATTCAGCGCATCATCCTGAAGCCAACCATGTTCCTCACGATCTAGCCCCCTTTTCATCCTTGAGATCTTTTCTTTCGCCTTCTTTATCGATATACGACCGAGACCCACATCTCATCCTCTTTGCTTACTTTTACTTTTGAGGCGGCTTATTTTCTCGTACAACTGCGGCGTATATAAATTGATGATTTTCGATGCAAAAGGGCGATTTGGGACTATTTGTCTAACCGGTATAGTTGGCAGCTATTTTTTGCACTCCGATGGAAAAAGGTACCCAACTTACCCAGCTTGGGCCACGCACAAAAATCAAAAGACGGCAACTCTGGGACGGACGTACAAAAGCCCACTTGCGTGGTCATGAGAAAGCCAACTGGCCCAAGTCGAGTAGGGAAACGCTCTTTGACTTGTGGGCAGCGATATACAAACAGATTAGTACCACCTCGCATATAGAGAATAATAAGTGGACGGACGACGGACGAACCAAAAACGGACGAAATTACGGTGGTAAGAAGCAATAGATATATATATATATATATATATATATATATATATATATATATATATATATATATATTATTTTTTTACTAATAAAATAAGGTGATATTCTTGGTTTCGTCCCGCATCTGATCCTACGTATGCGTTCTAAAAATACACTAGGTGGACAAATTCGTAGCGCCAAGATTTGTTCATCTAGCCGGCCAACAGAACGACCCACCTATGTGGTAAAAAAGGTTCGTACCAGCCTTCGTAATAAAGAGAAGGTTGATGTGATCTGATGGGGAATCAAACTCATGATTGCGGCCTCCATTGTAAACCCGCAAACCAACTAAGCTAGCTAGTGATCATGCATATATACATATTATATGTTATTTAAAGGGGCAAGGATTTGTGTTTGACCGGACTTATGGCCCAAGAAACACGACCCCTTTTCGATAGAAAATATGGCCCAATTGACAACTCGTTCGAGGCATGCCTTTCCGATCGAATTGGGCGAGCTAAATAATCCAAAAAATGATATGTACCATAGGGGGGGATCGATCTCACGATCAGCACCCTAACGTCCAAGGACCACAACCAGCTGATGTAATATATGGCTTCATGAGAAGATCTGGTTCGTTTTGCACTTAAATAGTCCCACCTCGCTTTTTTATGTTGAATCTCATCAATTTATATACGTTCCAAGTTGCCCTGAATCCACAAGCGGCGTAGGGAGTCAATAAACTAAGAATGAGAACGGATCTTTAAAGATCACATGAAGAAATTAAAGGAAATATGATTCCCGGGATTGAGGGATTGCCATGCATTCCTAAAGAAGGAAGTTGCATCCAATTGAGGAGGATTGATTGGGACTCATTGACCACATGAAGAAATCAAAGGAAATATGATTTCCGGGATTTAGGGGCTGCCATGCATTCCTAAAGAAGGAAGTTGTACCCGATTGAGGAGGACTGATTGGGCATTGAGCACATGAAAAAATTAAAAGAAATATGAATCCCGTTAATAGCATTCACTAGTAGAAAACAGGCCTTCCGTTTCAACCTTTAGTCCCGGTTTTGCTTTGGACCAGGACTAATGTGTCCATTAGTCCCGGTTCCAACGGCTAGGAGCTGTCAGGGGGTACGGGCCCCATTAGTCCCGGTTCATTTGGGACATATAGTCCCGGTTTGTATCACAAACCGGGACTAAAGGAGTGGTGGCAGGCTGGTGTCAGCCTGGGGCCCCCACGAGCCCTTTTAGTCCCGGTTTGTGATACAAACCGGGACTATAGATGGACCTTTAGTCCCGGTTTGTATAACCAACCGGGACTAAAGCTCTCCCTATATAAACCCTTCGTCCAGCCCGACTCCATTTCTCTGTTTTCTCCATTCGAATTCCCCCCTCTATTCTTCCCCTAGCTCGAGCTCCTCCCTCCATTTTTGCCAAGATTTGTCAAGATTTGAGGCACCCCAATCCATCCAAGTGTCCACAAATGTTAGCAACTTTGTCCTTTCATCTCTTATTGCTAGATCAGCTCGTGCTATGCTTTATAAATATAGTGATTTGTGGGTTTTAGTTTGGGTGTAATTATGTGGTAGTTTTTTTGATTTATATGCAATTTGAGCTCAAATTAACTCCTTAGTTTGCATATGTGTAGGTGTGGTTTACTTAGTGTGCCTTCCCGTTCCCGTCCTAACCACCGTCGATCGACCGCACCGTCCCGTCGCCGGCACCACCTTGGTGAGCCTCTTCTTGTGTTCTTATCATTTTTATAAATAAAATCGTATTTGTATGATTTAGATAGTTACTTGCATAGTTTTCTTACTTGTATGATTGTTGTTATATATAGTGCCATGGTTATGATATCCGTGCCCATCGGCCCTCGTCCGGTTTACGATTCAGATGTGGTATATTCTCTTTTATAACTATTTGTTGCATTTCGTGTTAGATGCCCATCAAGTTGACATAGATATTTTTATCTAGGAGGTAGTTGAACCGGAAATGCCAACCGACCCTATTGTCAAGAACTTAAATTTAGTTGAAAAAGAAAACGAGGATTTGAAAGAAAAATTGAAAAGAGTTGAAGAAGAGAAGATGAAATTGGAGTTGTACGTTACTGATGTCGTCGATGATCACAAGATCAAGATGGATGCAATGCGCTTGATGATTAGAAAGATTAGAAAATATGCCATTAATAAAGAGGCTTGGTATCATTATGCTGTTGGATCAATTTTTACCTTAGTTGCGATTTTGATCGCATTTGTTGTTACATTTAAAATGTTTTAGCTAGATAGTTTTATGTTGTTTTATGAGAATAAGTGTGTATGAACTTTATGTATGAACTTGTATTAATTTGGTCTTCTAGGTGTTGTGTAATGAAGATGAACCGGCAATGGATGTACGTTGACCGACGCTCTCCCCAGTTCATTAATGGCGTGCAGAGTTTTTTGCGTGCGGCTGAGGCAAACAAGCGGGATGGTTTTATGTGTTGTCCATGTGGTGTGTGTAAGAATGATAAGACTTACTCTAGCTCAAAACAGATTCACGTCCACATGTTTACGTCCGGTTTCATGTCCGGCTATAATTGTTGGACCAAGCACGGAGAAAGAGGGGATCTAATGGAAGAGAATGAAGAAGAAGAGGATGACGACAACTATCCTGGGTGTCCTGAATATGATGGTAGTACAATGGGGGAAGAGAATGAAGAAGAAGAAGCTGAGGCATCAGATGAGCCCGCTGATGATCTTGGTCGGGCCATTGCTGATGCAAAGAGAAACTGCGAAAATGAAAAGGAGAAGTTGAAGTTGCAGCGCATGTTAGAGGATCACAAAAAAACGTTGTACCCAAATTGCGAAGATGACAACACAAAGCTCGGTACCACACTCGAATTGCTGCAATGGAAGGCAGAGAATGGTGTAGCTGACAAGGCATTTGAAAAGTTGCTGAAAATAATGAAGAATAAGCTTCCAAAGGACAACGAATTGCCCGACAGTACATACGAAGCAAAGAAGGTTGTCTGCCCTCTAGGATTGGAGGTGCAGAAGATACATGCATGCCCTAATGACTGCATCCTCTACCGCGGTGAGTACGAGAATTTGGATGCATGCCCGGTATGCAATGCATTGCAATATAAGATCGGTAGCGATGACCCTGTTGATGATGTTCAGGGCGAGCGCCCCGGGAAGAGGATTCCTGCCAAGGTGATGTGGTATGCTCCTATAATACCACAGTTGAAACGTTTGTTCCAAAACAAAGAGCATGCCAAGTCGTTGCGATGGCACAAAGAAGACCGTAAGAAAGACGGGAAGTTGAGAGTACCCGCTGATGGGTCGCAGTGGAGAAAAATCGAGAGAGAGTGGCCGGACTTTGCAGATGACCCAAGGAACGTATGGTTTGGTTTAAGTGCAGATGGCATTAATCCATTCGGGGAGCAGAGTAGCAAGCATAGCACATGGCCTGTGACTCTATGTATCTATAACCTTCCTCCTTGGTTGTGCATGAAGCGGAAGTTCATTATGATGCCAGTGCTCATCCAAGGCCCTAAGCAACCCGGCAACGACATTGATGTGTACCTAAGGCCATTAGTTGATGAACTTTTACAGCTGTGGAATAAAAAAGGTGTACGTGTGTGGGATGAGCACAAACAGCAGGAATTTGACCTGCGAGCGTTGCTCTTTGTAACCATCAATGATTGGCCTGCTCTTAGTAACCTTTCAAGACAGACAAACAAGGGATACCATGCATGCATGCACTGTTTAGATGATACCCAAAGTATATATTTGGACAAATGCAAGAAGAATGTGTACCTGGGACATCGTCGATTTCTTCCGGCCAAGCATGCCTTAAGAAAGAAAGGCAAGCATTTCAAAGGTGAGGCAGATCACCGGAAGAAGCCCGTCCTCCGTACTGGTGATGACATACTTGATATGGTCAAGGATTTACAAGTAATATTTGGAAAGGGTCCTGGCGGACAATCTGTTCCGACTGACGCTGAGGGACGCGCACCCATGTGGAAGAAGAAATCTATATTTTGGGAGCTAGAATATTGGAAAGTCCAAGAGGTCCGCTCTGCAATCGACGTGATGCACGTGACGAAGAATCTTTGCGTGAACCTGCTAGGATTCCTGGGCGTGTATGGGAAGACAAAAGATACACCGGAGGCACGGGAGGACCAGCAACGTGTGCACGAAAACGACGGCATGCATGAGCAGTATGAAGGTCCTGCCAGCTACGCTCTTACCAAAGCAGAGAAGGAAATCTTCTTTGAATGCCTGCTTAGTATGAAGGTCCCATCTGGCTTCTCGTCGAATATAAAGGGAATAATAAATATGGCGGAGAAAAAATTTCAGAACCTAAAGTCTCATGACTGCCACGTGATCATGACGCAATTGCTTCCGGTTGCGTTGAGGGGGCTTCTACCAGAAAATGTTCGATTAGCCATTGTGAAGCTATGTTCATTCCTCAATGCAATTTCTCAGAAGGTAATCGATCCGGAAATCCTACCAAGCTTACAAAATGATTTGGTCCAATGTCTTGTCAGTTTCGAGTTGGTGTTCCCACCATCCTTCTTTAATATTATGACGCACGTCCTTGTTCACCTAGTCGAAGAGATTGCCATTCTGGGTCCTGTATTTCTACACAATATGTTCCCCTTTGAGAGGTTCATGGGAGTCTTAAAGAAATATGTTCGTAACCGTGCTAGGCCAGAAGGAAGCATTTCCAAGGGCCATGAAACAGAGGAGGTTATTGAGTTTTGTGTTGACTTTATTCCTGACATTAAGCCGATTGGTGTTCCTCAATCGCGGCATGAGGGGAGACTGCGTGGAAAAGGCACGCTTGGACCAAAATCAATAATATGTACGGACGGGCATTCTTGGGCGCAAGCACACTACACAGTTCTACAGAATTCTACCTTGGTCACCCCATATATCGAGGAACACATGGATATTATACGCTCGAAGAACCCGGAGAAGTCTGACCCCTGGATTCAACGTACACACATTGAGGCTTTCGGCGGTTGGTTGCGAACACATCTCATGAATGACGACAATGTTGAAGATGACTTGTACTTGTTGGCCAAGAGACCATCTTCGACTATATTGACTTTCCAAGGGTACGAGATAAATGGGAATACATTTTACACGATCGCCCAAGATAAAAAGAGCACCAACCAAAACAGTGGTGTTCGCTTTGACGATGCGGCAAACACCAAGGAAAAGGACACATATTATGGTTACATAGAGGAGATATGGGAACTTGACTATGGAGGTGATTTGAAGGTCCCTTTGTTCCGGTGCAAATGGGCCAATCTGACTGGAGGAGGGGTAATGGTAGACCCGCAGTACGGAATGACAACAGTGGATCTCAACAATCTTGGGCACACAGACGAACCGTTCGTTCTAGCCAATGATGTGGCGCAAGTTTTCTATGTGAAGGACATGTCTACCAAACCTAAAAAAGGAAAGATAAGAAAGCGGATACATCATACGATGAGCCAAAGCGCCACATAGTTCTTTCTGGGAAAAGAAACATCGTGGGAGTGGAGGACAAGACAGACATGTCAAGAGATTATGAAAAGTTTGATGAAATTCCTCCCTTCGCAGTGAAGACTGACCCAAGCATCATGTTAAATGATGAAGATTGTCCATGGTTACGGCGCAATAATCAAGGGACACACGCGAAGAAAAAGTTTTATACCCCAAGCACTACTAGAAAAAGGGCTGTTAGTGGCGCACCTGTTTTTGCTATTAATGGCGCACTACAGGTGCGCCACTATTAACACGCCACTAGTAACAAATAGTAATGGCGCACCTCTGGTGCGCCACTAGTATCCCAGATAATAGTGGCGCACGACACAGTGCGCCATTACTATGTCCACCAGTGCGCCATTACTATGCCTCCCAGGGGGCCATATTTACCTTGTGCTCTGGGTTACTAATGGCGCACTTCTAGATAATGCGCCACTGGTGTGTTTATTGCAGTGCGCCACTAAAGTGCAATATGGTGCGCCACTACTATGAATATTAGGAATTTTTTTTCTTTTCTGATATTTGCACAGGTTACAAAATACATTATTGCACAGAATATAGACAGCACAACATATAAACAGCAGATTTATCGAATACAATAGAAGATTAGTCTCCGAATACAATTCATCATATTAGTCTCCGAATTCAAAATACAGAACAAAGTTAGAACATTACATGTCTCGAGACCGCGAGTAGCGAGTTTGTCTTCACATTACAAGTCGATATCGATCATCTAAACTACCATCACATAGAAGAGAGCTGCGGTCATCACGATGAGCATCATCGCGATGAAACTGGTCTTCATCCGGTTCCTCCAACGCTCCCTCCTCTCTCCCGCTAGATAGCGCGCGTATCTAGCTTCCGCCTCCGCCCTAGTGGTGTACCCTTTGTAACTGTTACCGCTGAAACGGTGAACAAGTAGTACAGCAGCAGCATCACAAGTAGTACAGTAGAGAAAGGAGAGGAAGTACCCTAGCAATTTATGAAAGTGTCCAGTACACCAGAGGAAATGGGCAGTAGATGGGCAGCCTACAACAGATGCAGCTCCAGCTCCTTGACGTGCAGATGCAGCTCTAGCTCCCTGGAACCAACAAACAAAATTGAGCAAACAGCAAACAGCAAGAACTAATCATCGCTTTGCGGAACTAATCATAGCAAGAACATAGCAAGAACTAATCATCGCTAGTATTAATTGTGCTTTCTGAGATGATGCTTATGTAAAATATCAATGAGTATTCCCACTGGTTCATCGCTTAACATTCCATTCCACCAGTGGCAAACGGAAATTTGACCTCTTTCTAAAATCCTCCAGCATTAACCCAAAACACAGGCACTCATACACAGAAACTGATCAGAGATACAAGGATAAAATCCAAGGACACTCATAGGATAAGATTTGATAGCAGAAACTAGCACTTGATAACAACAGAACCCACTAGCTGCCTTAAGCATCTCATCAAAAAAATAACAGGAGGGGATCCCTAACTACAAGCATGCTGATAACTAAAATCAAGCAGAAAATTAACTATACTACACATACCTGAAGCCTCACCGAGTGCACCTCCAAGAAAGCAGAGAAAACCCTAACACTCACACCACCTCAAAATCAAAATCCCTACAAAAGATCTCCCATGAAAGAACAGAGTAACAAATTCAGTTTCACAGATCAACACATAATCACTAGACAAACACGAATCTAAACTGAACAATTAATAGGTTGCAAGAATATATAAAATCTGAACATTACACAATTCTGAACAGTACACTTCTCAAATTCATAGAAATTTGAGAGAGAGAGGGAGACAGCAAGGATTCAGATTCAGAGAAGTGCAGCAGGAGGGAAGTGGAGAGGAGGAGCAGCAGCAGTTTTGAGGTTTCAGAGAAGAGCAGCAGCAAGACGTTGAGAGGAGGAGCAGCAGGAGTAAAGCAAGAGGGAGGAGCAGCAACAAGGCGAGGGAAGAAACACGGCCGGCAGAGGGCGAGCGCGGCCGTGGGCGGCAACACGCAAGTGCGTGTGTGCGCGGGCGCGGCCAACTGCAGCGACAGCGCAGCGGCGAGGCAACGCAGGAGCTCGGCGACGGCGGCTACGGCAACGAACCCGACGGGGGAAGGGGGAAATCGGTCGAGGGCCTCACCGAGGTGCTCGACGACGAGGTGGACGAGGGCGGCCGAGGTTGTGGAAGACGGCGATGGCGACGATACGGTGCAGCTCCGGTCGATTGAGAGCCCGTAGATGAAGAAGCAGTCGACGGCGGTCCTCCTGGACGTCTCCGTGCGGCGCGGGGTGACTGGTGGCGGCGCAGTGGGTCGGGGCGAGGCGGAGGTTGCGGCGTGCGCGGGCGAGGGCGAGGTTGGTGTCGGCCCTGCGGCGCTGCTCCGGCGAGAGTGGGGTGGGGTCGGAGGGGGAGGAAGGGGAGGATGGGGAGAGGGAGGCGGCGGGGGCGCGGATTGGGAGCGGACGCGTCCCACGGGCGAGGACGGCGGCGCACGTAGGGGCGGCGGCGCAGTGGGTCGGGGCGGCGGCGCAGTGGGTCGGGGCGGCGGCGCAGTGGGTCGGGGCTGAGAGAGAGATGTGAGATTGGGGATCGGGGATTGGGGATTTTAGTGGGGGAGGGTTAGCAATGGCGCACCTTCTCCTGGTGCGCCATAAGTACCTTGATAGCAATGGCGCACCTGCTAGCGGTGCGCCATTAGTAACTTTTTTTTTTGGATTTTTAGTTGCAAAACATTTGTGAATTGGTAAAACATTTATGAATATGAAAAAATATCATCAAATTTGAAAAAATATTCATGAATTCAAAAAGTGCCCATGAAATTTTAAAATATTCATGAGTTCAAAAAATATTAACAAATTCAATACTTTTTGTGAGTTAGAAATTCAATAACAGAATAAACCTAAGTAAATAAAAATTGGTATACTAATGGCGCACCTCCTAGGGGTGCGCTATTAGTAACTTTTTTTTTTGGATTTTTAGTTGCATTCATTGGTGAATTGGTAAAACATTTATGAATATGAAAAAATATCATCAAATTTGAAAAAATATTCATGAATTCAAAAAGTGCCCATGAAATTTTAAAATATTCATGAGTTCAAAAAATATTAACAAATTCAATATTTTTTGTGAGTTAGAAATTCAATAACAGAATAAACCTAATTAAATAAAAATTGGTATACTAATGGCGCACCTCCTAGGGGTGCGCCATAAGTACCTTGATAGCAATGGCGCACCTTCTCCTGGTGCGCCATTAGTAACTTTTTTTTTGGATTTTTAGTTCCAATCATTTGTGAATTGGTAAAACATTTATGAATATGAAAAAATATCATCAAATTTGAAAAAATATTCATGAATTCAAAAACTGCCCATGAAATTTAAAAATATTCATGAGTTCAAAAAATATTAACAAATTCAATACTTTTTGTGAGTTAGAAATTCAAATACCGGTACCTGCAAACACAAACATATGCAACACCACAAACATATGCAACACCACAAACATACGTAGATCTAGGCCATAAAAAGTGCATGTGCACGTTGTTGGAGGGAGAAAAAAGTAGATCTACAACATAAAGAAAGCTTTCCCCGGCCTTACTTACCTATCAAAAAAAGGAAATTTAACCACTTAATTTGGGTGAATCTATGATGCAAATGAGGTGAGGAGGAGGAGGCACCCGAGACAAGCTTGGAGGAGGATGTGGAGAGAATGAAGTGGGGAAAGTGAGTGTGATAGGTGGCTGTCCAAAATAACTAGCCGCTCTCAGGTTACCAATGGCGCACCGCCTAACAATGCGCCATTAGTAACCCTGGTTACTAATGGCGTACCAGTTTTCTTTTATTTTTTTGAATCTTTTATCATTTTCTTTTATTTTTTTAAACTGAAAAGGCGCGATCCACGGGGGGGGGGGGGTGTTTGTGTGTGTGGTGGGAGTGGGTGGCAGGGTGGGGCTGGGCATGTGCGAAAACTAGTAATGGCGCACCGTGGGTGTGGTGCGCCATTACTAGTGAAAATTAGTAATGGCACACCACACCCACGGTGCGCCATTACTAGTTTTGAAAAAAAAATTGAAAAAAAAATTGTTAGTAGTGGCGCACCAGGGTGTGACTAGTAATGGCGCACCACACCCCGGTGCGCCATTACTAGTTTTGAAAAAAAAATTGAAAAAAAAAAATTTAGTAGTGGCGCACCAGGGTGTGGTGCGCCATTACTAGTTTTAACTAGTAATGGCGCACCACACCCCGGTGCGCCACTTGTAAGTCTGGGGAGGGGGGTGTGCCCAGGAGAAACTTAGCAGTGGCGCACCACACACTAGGTGCGCCATTAGTAATATGGACATTAATGGCGCACGAATATCTGGTGCGCCACTGCTATATAGCAGTGGCGCACCACATACATGGTGCGCCATTAATGTCCATATTAGCTATAGCCGTTTTTCTAGTAGTGAAGATCCCACTCTGGGATGTGACTGGCTGCACCGTCATCACTTTTCTTCTCTAGTGAGTAGCCGGGATGGTTCAGTTTGTACACGAAGTGCATCCAGTTTTTGTTGTAACCCTCTCAACTTTTTACCACTTGCTATGTGGGTGAAATGATGGTACCATGCCAAGTTTCAACCTTTTCAGAGTTCATTTGTGGTGCTTTTTAATTTCAGGGTCATTTAGCTCAAAACAAATCATTAAATGCATGAAAAATAGCAAATCAAGTTAGATAGGGTTGAAATTTTAGTATGTGGCTTCTAATGGTTCATATTGAATGCACAAAAATTCTGGAGTTGAAATAAGTTAAAAAAAATTGAAATCCTTTTGTAACAGACGAGTTTTCGTCCGAAACCCCGATACTTCGAAGGAGATTGTCCATTTTGTACACGAAGTGCATTCAGTTTTTGTTTTAACCCTCTCAATTTTTAAGCACATGCTATGTGGGTGAAATGATGATACCATGCCAAGTTTCAACCATTTCAGAGTTCATTTGTGGTGCTTTTTTAATTTCAGGGTCATTTAGCTCAAAACAAATCATTAAATGCATGAAAAACAGCAAATGAAGTTATATAGAGTTGAAATTTTAGTATGTGGCTTCTAATGGTTCATATTGAATGCACAAAAAGTCTGGAGTTGAAATAAGTTAAAAAAATTGAAATCCTTTTGTAACAGACGAGTTTTCGTCCGAAACCCTGATACTTCGAAAGAGATTGTCCATTTTGTACACAAAGTGCATCCAGTTTTTGCCGTAACGCTCTCAATTTTTTAGAACATGCTATGTGGGTGAAATGATGATACCATGCCAAGTGTCAACCATTTCAGAGTTCATTTGTGGTGCTTTTTAATTTCAGGGTCATTTAGCTCAAAACAAATCATTAAATGCATGAAAAATAGCAAATGAAGTTAGATAGGGTTGAAATTTTAGTATGTGGCTTCTAATGGTTCATATTGAATGCCCAAATAGTCTGGAGTTGAAATAAGTTTAAAAAAATTGAAATCCTTTTGTAACAGACGAGTTTTCGTCCGAAACCCCGATACTTCGAAGGAGATTGTCCATTTTGTACATGAAGTGCATCCAGTTTTTGCCGTAACGCTCTCAACTTTTTAGCACATGCTATGTGGGTGAAATGATGATACCATGCCAAGTTTCAACCTTTTCAGAGTTCAGTTGTGGTGCTTTTTTAATTTCAGGGTCATTTAGCTCAAAACAAATCATTAAATGCATGAAAAAAAGCAAATGAAGTTAGATAGGGTTGAAATTTTAGTATGTGGCTTCTAATGGTTCATATTGAATGCACAAAAAGTCTGGAGTTGAAATAAGTTAAAAAAATTGAAATCCTTTTGTAACAGACGAGTTTTCGTTCGAAACCCCGATACTTCGAAGGAGATTGTCCATTTTGTACACGAAGTGCATCCAGTTTTTGCTGTAACGCTCTCAACTTTTTAGAACATGCTATGTGGGTGAAATGATGATACCATGCCAAGTTTCAACCTTTATAAAGTTCAGTTGTGGTGCTTTTTAATTTCAGGGTCATTTAGCTCAAAACAAATCATTAAATGCATGAAAAATAGCAAATGAAGTTGGATAGGGTTGAAATTTTAGTATGTGGCTTCTAATGGTTCATATTGAATGCACAAAAAGTCTGGAGTTGAAATAAGTTTAAAAAAATTGAAATCCTTTTGTAACAGATGAGTTTTCGTCCGAAACCCCGATACTTCGAAGGAGATTGTCCATTTTGTACACGAAGTGCATCCAGTTTTTGCCGTAACGCTCTCAACTTTTTAGCACATGCTATGTGGGTGAAATGATGATACCATTCCAAGTTTCAACCTTTTCAGAGTTCAGTTGGGTGATTTTGATTAAAACAAATGAAGGTATAAAACTAAAAGAGTTAAACAGAATCTGATTTTGATTAAAACACCTATTTAAATTATCCTAAAAATTCCCAACTTTAACATAATGATAAAACATACTAATATTAAACAACAGGAAAAACAATTACTCAAAAATCTATTTTTAAACTAAAGTTATTCACAAATTACTGTTTCACACAAATTTCAAATGAATTCAAATTTAAACTATTTCAATTTGAAAACTACTGGCACTAACAGAAAGTTTGTAATTGTTTTGACCTAAAGCAAAAAGATTCATTAAAAAACTATAAATATTCTAACAGTTATTCCAAATATAAAAAAAGAAATTAGAAAAACAAAACAAAACAAAAAAGAGAAAATACAGCTGTAGTCTCGGTTGGTGCTACCAACCGGGACTAAAGGTCCCTTCCCGCGCGGAATTTGGGCCGCCGAAAAGACCTTCCCGCACGGAATCCCGGGAGGACCTTTAGTCCCGGTTGGTGATACCAACCGGGACTAAAGGTCTATAGTCCCGGTTGGAGCCTCGACCCGGGACTAAAGAGTCCCTCTATATATGCAGGACTTTGCCGTTTCTTCCCCAACCTCTCCCATTCTGCCCCCCGACACCGCCCCTGCCCCGACGCCACCAGGCTGCCGGAGCTCCCCGCGCGCCTCTTCTCCCTCGACCTCGCCGTCGCGCTGCTAGGCTGCCCGTCTTCAACCTCCCGCCGGAGATCGCCGTCCCCGACCCGCTCGCTCCGGCCCCTCTTCTCCCTCGACCTCGCCGTCGCCTCGACCTCGCCGTCGAGCCCGCTGTTGCCTCGACCTCGCCGCCGAGACCGCTGTGAGCCACTCTCCTCCCTCTCCTCCTGAAGCCCCCCTCCCCGTCCGCCATTGCCGCCATGCATGGCCGCCCCTCCCCGTCCGCCATTGCCGCCATGCATGGCCGCCCCTCCCCGAGCCCATCCCACACCTAGAGCCACCACCGGAGATGCCCGAGAGCCGCCGCCCCATCCATCTCCGGCGTAGGAGCCCCGCCGCCCCGTCCATCTCCGACGTAGGAGCCCCGCCGGTGCCGCAAACACACACACACACACACATATTGTTTAAAAACGTGCAAATATTTTCTAATTGTTAGATCATCTTTTTAGTGTTATGAAAATTTTTGTGGTTGGTATGCAACATTTTTTCATTAAACAATGTGTTAAGAAAATTGTAGTAGATGGATAAGTAGATTGATATTGTTAGATGATTTTGTTTATGATGCTTTTTATGTTTTAGTTGTTTTATGTTTTAGTTAATTAGGAGTCCTAGGGAAAATTAGTATGTGTATGTTAGTTTAGAGAAAAATTCTTGGGTTTTGAAAAATTCTTGGGTTTTGAAAAAATTAGTGATTAAACGATAAGAAAATGTTCTCATAGGAATTTGTCTCGACGTCGACGGTGCCTGGCCCGCATCCTCGTCAGCGTCGAGTCGGCGTTGACATCCTTGAGAGGCGCAATGTCCGGGACTGGGCTCCGCCGGGCTGGCACTGGGAGGTGCTACCTTCCCGGGCTCGGAGCTTGGTGAGGAATCCTGGTCTCGTCGTCGACCCGGAGCTTCTTTGGTGGCGGTCACGTGGGCCACTTTCCATGAAGAGGGAGCGGGCCCCCGCGGAGGTGGTACGTCGCCGTGTCAGGGAGGAGGACGAGCACGTCCGTCGCTACATGGCGGCATTGGACGCCACGTTCAACAATACCTGGCAGATTCTTCAGGGATCTCACCCGAGTTATGATCCCGTGATGGTTCCTTATCTTTGGGAGTCCACCACCCGCGACTCAGGAACCGCTAGTGACTTAGATTATTCGATAGTATTCGATCTGTATTAGTGATCTTATATGATAATATTCGAGATGTATTAGTTAATATTTGATGATGCATTAACTGGATTATTTGAGATGATGTATTAGTGATATTATATTCGAGTTCATTATAAATGTATTAGTGATATTTTATCGGTATAATGCGTGTGTGACTTTCGGTCTGTCGTTGCTCCTTGTGTGACTTTCATATGTGTTCTTGATGGAGGAATCCCGACTGTTGTCGTGGGGGGCGCCTCCTCTTCTTCTCTTCTTTGCGATATATTCGTCGGTATAATGCGCAAGAAGAGAAGAGGGGGGCGTCCATCACCGACGGTCGAACTATTACTGTGAGAGAGTGTCCACCAACATATATACACCACCATATCAGTGTGAGAGAGTGCGCACCAACACACCATGAGATATGAGAGTTATTTAAGGAAAGCCTCGACGAACCGAAAGTCACACACGCATTAGGATCCAAGCGTGCCGTAATTCTTGAATCATGAACACAGGAAATGTCGTCGTCATCAGACGACGATAGGATCCAAGCGTGTGAACTTTGCGATGAAGATAAGGGTCTTTGCGACCAGCCTGGGCTGCGAGACGGCAGGTTCTTCACCTTGAAGCTTTACGAGGACTTTGATATTTCTACGGTACGCAACAATGACAACTGTTTTTTCGTAATTAAGCATGACTTCTGTTTCTTTCCTTCAACGCGTAATTTCTGTTTTATACAATTCGACTAGTTCATCCCCTGTCATGCAAGACGGTATTTCTTGGAGAGGCTCGGTTTCGAAGAGCACGAGAGTTTCGAGACGAGGACAGCCAACCTGAGGACTAAACATGGTCACACATTTCTGGTGAAAGTAATGAATGCACCTAATAACACAGAATTAGGGTGCTCAAATTGGGAAGCTCTTTGCAAGGCATATGGATTTCATGAGGATATGGAAATAACCTTCGATCTTCGTCCTGAAGATCATATTGAAGGAAACATCGACATTTGGGTGGATGTCGATATGCTTCCTGTTTTACCTCCATGTGAGTTTGTCAACCATGCATATTTGTCAAGTAATTTGCATTCTATATTTAAAAATATTTGGTGTTCATCCATACTAAATTTGTTAATTTATAATTTATAGCTTATTTCGTTTCTTCGAGTGAAACACAGAACATAATCGACACGACACACTACACTTATGGATCACATCTAACTTGGGAGGAGAAGGATGATCTTATCAACTTTGTTATTGGTGTCCTAGTTGGTAGGGAGATCTTCCCGTATAATTTGGGAACTGGCCCAAATTATACATTGTACAGGACACTAGTGCATAGGTTGAGGGCGGATGACATTCGCCGAAATATGTTGGTAAGAGTTGCTAATTAAGTACACTAGTTCAGTTGCGTAAATGGTATTGATTACATTGCTAACTAGGCTACTATTATGTTCTTCAACAGAAACTGCCAAATGAAGTTGTGCCTTAGTTGATGCAACCCGAAGGTAATATGACAATTAAAAGCCCCTTCCAGCCCGAGTTCTCTTTTGCATACTCGACTGAGCGCAAACCACCAAGACGGCTCCAAATTGAAGCATGGGGACAAATAAAGAAGGATCGCAAGCCACAAGTTGGAGACCGTTGGATCTCTTTGCTTCATCATGGAGACATAGGTGTTATTCTGTTTTATGTCATTTTACCTAGGAGGGAGGACTAGGTCCTATGAGGGAGGACTATGTCATTTTATCTTTTTTTGTTTTATGAGATTTTAACTTGGTATGATTAAGATGATGATGATGAGTTATTAGATGAGTAAGATGATGATGAGTTATATGACATATATTTGATTAAAGTGGATGGATGCAAGTGATCATGTTGAATTAGAGGAAAAAATTAAATGGAAAACACAAAATGAAAAGAAAAAATAAACAATGAAGCCTTAACCTTTAGTCCCGGTTGGTGCTACCAACTGGGACCAAAGGTCCCCATGCCCTGGCGCGCTCTGCCGCCCACGTGGCCAGGGTTTAGTCCCGGTTCGTAGCCAACCGGGACTAAAGCCTTAGACCCTTTAGTCTCTATACTTTAGTCCCGGTTGGGGTCCGTGTGTGCGTTGGACTCCGATAGATTATAGGATTGTGGCGTCGAATGTGAATCACATCAAATTGGGGATTGTGGGCCATGCTGAGTGATACGTCTCCAACGTATCTATAATTTTTGATTGTTTCCTGCTATTATATTATCAATCTTGTATGCTGTAGAGTCCCTTTTATATTATTTTTGGGAACTAACCTATTAATCTAGTGGCAAGTGCCAGTTCCTGTTTTTGTCTATTTTCTTGTTTCGTAGGAAACCAATACCAAACGAAGTACAAACGGAACGAAAACTTTACGGTGATTTTTTCTGGACCATAAGGAAGCCTGGAAGTATCGGGAGGAGGCCATATTCCAGACGAGAGGGCCACAAGCTCCCACGGCGCGCCCGCAGGGGGGCGCGCCGCCTGAGCTTGGGGTCCCTAGTGGGTCCTTTTGATCTAATTCCGATTTTATAAATTCCCTAAAATCCCAAAACCACCAGAAGGAGAGCCAAAACAATTATTCTGCCGCCGCAAGCCTCTGTTCTTCCGCGATCAGATCTAGAGTCCTTCGCCGGTACTCCGCTGAAGGGGAATCGATCACGAAGGCCATCTTCACCAACATTGCTGCCTCCATGATGACGTGTGAGTAGTCCACCATAGACCTATGGGTCCGTAGTGATTAGCTAGATGAATATCTCCCTCTCCCCCCTCTCTCTCTCTATCTATCTATCTATCTATCTATATATATATCCCTCTAATGTTCAATACAATGTTCTCTTCGGAGATTGATCCGATGTAATCCTCTTTGCGGTATGGTTGTTGGGATCCGATAAATTATGGGTTTATGATCATATTATTCACTGAAAGTAATTGATTCAATTATGAACTTTATTATGTGTGATTGTTATAGTTGTGTATATGCTTTCCGATCTATGTGTTTGCTTTGGACAAGTAGATGAGTAGATCATCAGAGGGAGTGGTGCATAGTAGTAGGTTCAATCTTGCGGTGTCCTCACCTAGTGACAGAAGGGGTAGCGAGGCACGTATTTGTATTGTTGCTACTGAGGATAAAATGACGGAGTTTAATCATAATGTTTGATTCTATTCTGTCTACATTATGTCATCTTGCTTCAGGCATTACTCAATTTGTGATGAACTTAATACAATAGATGCATGCTGGATAGCGGTCAATTGGTGGAGTAATAGTTGTAAGAGCACATTTATCCATGTGTGGTTTTGGTAATTGATGACAATCCCTATGGACTAATGGTTGCCTTGAGTTATATTCGAAGTATTTGTCCATAGGCACTTCTTGAAGTACATGTGTTGGTTTCAAGGAGTTTATGGTGACCAAGGTGGTATGTAAGGTTTTAACCAAAGATTGGTCATGTGAGAGTTGATCTCATTGCAAGCATGTCTTGAAGAAGAAGATTGTGTGAACATTCATGTTTACCTTCAAGACATCATCTTTGTGAAGAGAGAAGAGAAGGCACAAGGTTGATCAAGATTAAGGCAAAGAATGATTCAAGTTGATCAACACACAAAGCGTAGAAGATGTACCAAGTGGGATCAAGTGATCCCATGGTATGGTAAGCATTGTCCATTACGCTTTGTGTACTAACCCATGGTCTACGTGAGAGTTCGTTGTGGGGTTAGGTATATTTCCATGGGCTTGCGTCAAGAGGAAGATCTCATATAACCCATGGAGGATGACATCAAGTGGTGATTGTCATCAAGGTTGCGGTGTGCAAGTTCAAGTGAAGCATCACGGAGAGATCATGCTTGAAGCTTGCCGTCCATTGTCGTGACAATGGACTTGTGAAGATGTGCCAAAGAGTGGCTCACCCACAGTGGAGTATGGGGGAGCAATCAACTAGTCTTCATCGAGCCAATGCAATCAAGAAAGGTGGTCCATCTTGAGAAGGACAAGATCGTCATCATCTAGCTCAGGTGGACTATGCGCAAGGCAAAGGTTTGACCTTGATAGGGTTTTCTATTTTACCGGTCTCATGGTGGTAGTTGGGAGACCGGGTTACAGGATCGATAGCCGTACTATCAAGGGGGGCTGTCAAGTGAGTAGCTTGATCGTATCGTTCGTTGAGAGCTCAAACCATTGCATTCTTGGCATCATCATCTTTCTTAGTTCTTGGTTGGCTTTTCTCTTGGTGGGTTCTTGAGCTTATGGTCAGCTTCATGACAAGCTCGAGTTCATCAAAAACGGAGTCCATATGCATATCCTATTTGTGTTTGTGGTGTTGGAGATTTTTCCGGATAATTCTTGGGAAGGTCATCTTCCTTATCCTATTGGCATTTATTCTCCATTTCTTGATAGTACTTGTCGTCATCTATCCAACAAGCTTGAGTTTGCTCTTTTCGGAGTCCGTATGCGAAACTTATGGTGGTTTCGGTTTTGCTTGGGCTGAAGTACTGCTTTAAGCGGTAGTACCTCTCAAGCGGTACTACCTCTCCCCCGAGCGGTAGTACCGCTTATGCGGTACTTCCGCTCCCTTCTACCGCAACACTTCCGCTTATTTTCAGCTCTCTGTGTTGCGAGCGGTAGTAGAGCGGTAGTAGAGAGCGGTAGTACCTCTCAAGCGGTACTACCTCTCCCCCGAGCGGTACTACCTCTCAAGCGGTACTACCTCTCTGGCAGAACTACCACTCGTGTTTTCTGTCTCGTTGGGCTGTTTTGACCGTGCTAAGCGGTAGTACCACTCCCCCGAGCGGTAATACCGCTTGTGCACGACTTGTGGGCATAACGGTTGGATTCGAGGGAGTCTATTTAAGGGGGCCATCTTCCCCAATGGTCCTAATCCTTTGAGCTCGTGTTTGCCCCCCATTGTTGACCTTCTTCGAGCTTGCTATCTCTCAATCCCTCCAATGATTCTTGCTAGTTCTTGAGGGAAAAGGGAGAGGAGATCTAGATCCACATTTCCACCAATCACTTTCTCCTCTATGTGAGGGGAACCCCTTGGATCCAGATCTTGGAGTTCTTCGTGTTCTTCTTTGTTCTTCCTCTCATTTTCCTCCATAGCATTAGTTGTTGTGGTAGGATTTGGGAGAGAAGGACTTGGGCACTCTGTGTGCCCTTACCATTGCATTTGGTGCATAGGTTTGAGTTCTCCACGGTGATACGTGGAAGTGAAGTTTGAGAAGCTTATTACTCTTGGGTGTTTGAGCACCCTAGAGCTTGTTCCTCTTGGGTGCCTTGGCGCCCTAGACGGTTGGTGGTGCCTCGGAGCTCAATCATTGTGGTGTAAAGCTCCGGGCAAGTGTCGGGGTCTCCAATTAGGTTGTGGAGATTGCCCCGAGCAATTTGTACGGGTATCGGTGACCGCCCCGAAGGGTTGCCAAAGTGTACGGGTACCGGTGACCGCCCCCAAGGGTTGCCATTTGTACGGGTTCGGTGACCGCCTTCAAGGGTCCCTTAGTGGAATCACGGCATCTTGCATTTGGCGAGGGTGTGAGGAGATTACGGTGGCCTTAGTGGCATCTTGGGGAGCATTGTGCCTCCACACCGCTCCGAACGGAGATTAGCATCCGCAAGGGTGTGAACTTCGGGATACATCGTCGTCTCCGCCTGCCTCGGTTATCTCTTACCCGAGCCCTTTACTTATGCACTTTACTTTGTGATAGCCATATTGGTTTGTGCTATATATCTTGCTATCACTTAGTTGTTTATCTTACTTAGCATAAGTTGTTGGTGCACATAGGTGAGCCTAGTTGTTTTAGGTTTTGTGCTTGTCTAATTAAACGTTAGTTTTATTCCGCATTAGTTCAAGCCTAAACCATAATTATTTTAAAGCGCCCATTCACCCCCCCCTCTAGGCGACATCCACGTTCTTTCAATTGGTATCAGAGCAAGGTCTCTCATTATTAGGTTTAACCACCTAGAGAGTAAGGATGTCGACTAGGGGATTAGGATTCTCTGACACTCTTAGTTTCGATGGCACAAATTTTGATGTTTGGGTAATTTGCATGCTTAATCTCTTTAGGGTCATGGACCCAAATTTGGAGCGAATTGTAGATATGGGTTTTTCTCCTCCCAAGGATTCTCAACACATATCTTTAGAGGATGACAAAAACTCTTATCTCAATGCTCAAGCTTCTAATGTGTTTTTCGATGCTTTGAGCAATGTAGTTATATTTCAACTCATGCCGTTCCGAGATGCTCATGAGTTGTGGTCAAAGCTTCAAGATAAATATGGTATGTCCAAGATTTGTAGGGATGATTGTTCTCCCTCCACCCCCGGTCGTGTTGTCTTCTCAACTTCATCTATTTCACCTACATGTGGATTGCCACAAGGTAATGATATGGTGAGTAGTGGTGATCATTGTAATGATGATAGTGGGCTTATTTTTGATGATACTATTGGAAATATGCCCTAGAGGCCATAATAAAAGTAGTTATTATTATATTTCCTTGTTCATGATGATCGTTTATTATCCATGCTATAATTGTATTAATTGGAAACACTGATACATGTGTGGATACATAGACAACACTGTGTCCCTAGTATGCCTCTAGTAGACTAGCTTGTTGATCAAAGATGGTCAAGGTTTCCTGGCCATAGACATGAGATGTCATTTGATAACGGGATCACAACATTAGGAGAATGATGTGATGGACAAGACCCAAACTATGAATGTAGCATATGATCGTGTCAGTTTATTGCTATTGTTTTCTACATGTCAAGTATCTGTTCCTATGACCATGAGATCATGCAACTCACTGACACCGGAGGAGTACCTTGTGTGTATCAAACGTCGCAACATAATTGGGTGACTATAAAGATACTCTACAGGTATCTCCGAGGGTGTCTGTTGAGTGGGCATGGATCAAGACTGGGATTTGTTACTCCGTGTGACGTAGAGGTATCTCGGGGCCCACTCGGTAATACAACATCACAACAAGCCTTGCAAGGAAGGTGACTAAAGTGTTAGCCACGGGATCTTGTATTACGGAACGAGTAAAGAGACTTGCCGGTAACGAGATTGAACTAGGTATAGAGATACCGACGATCGAATCTCGGGCAAGTAACATACCGAAGTACAAAGGGAACATCATACGGGATTAACTGAATCCTTGACATAGAGGTTCAACCGATAAAGATCTTCGTAGAATATGTAGGTACCAATATGGGCATCCAGGTCCTGCTATTGGTTATTGACCGTAGAGGTGTCTCGGTCATGTCTACATAGTTCTCGAACCCGTAGGGTCTGCACACTTAAGGTTCGGTGACGTTTCGGTATAGTTGAGTTATGTATGTTGGTGACCGAAGGTTGTTCGGAGTCCCAGATGAGATCCCGGAAGTCACAGGGAGCTCCGGAATGGTCCGGAGGTAAAGATTGATATATAAGAAAGTGGTGTTTGAACTCCGGAAAAGTTTCGGACATTTCCGGCAGTGTACCGGGAGTGACAAATGGGTTCCGGGGGTCCACCAAGTGAACCCACCACACCCCAAGAGGGCCACATGGGCCTTAGGGTGGCGCACCAGCCCCTGGTGGGCTGGGAGGCCAGCCCAAGTTGGCCTATGTGTTGGGGAACGTTGCATGGGAAACAAAAAATTTCCTACGCACACACAAGATCTATCCATGGTGATGAGCATCTACGAGAGGGAGAGTGAATCTACATACCCTTGTAGATCGCTAAGCGGGAAGCGTTAAGAAATGCGGTTTATGTAGTCGAACGTCTTCGTGATCCAAATCACCGAGCGTCCCGCGATCCAATCACGATCCGTCCCGATCAAGTACCGAACGGACGGCACCTCCGCGTTCAGCACACGTACAGCTTGATGACGATCTCTGCCTTTTTGATCCAGCAAGAGAGAGCAAAGAGATAGACGAGTTCTCCACCAGCACAACGGCGTAGTGGGGTTGGTGGTGGAGCTGTTCCGACAGGGCTTCGCCTAAGCACCGACAAAAACAGATTTGAGGAAAACCGTATAGACGGGGGGAGAGAGGGCTGCACCGTGGCTTAGGGTGTTTGGCCCTCTCTCCCCTCTAGTATATATAGGAGGGAGGGGGAGGGGGCTGGCGCCCTAGGGTTTCCACCCTAGGTGCGGCCGAACCAGGGAGGAGGAGGTGGACTCCTCCACTTTTCCTTGTCCAATTAGGACTCCTTCCTTATTTGTTTCCCCTTCCCTTTTCTTTGGGGTTTTTCCTTCCCACTTAATTCCAGCCGCATGGGCCTTATAGGGCTGGCTTGCCCAGCCCACTAAGGGCTGGTGCAACTCCCTTTAGGCCCATGTGGCCTCCCGGCGTGGGTGGCCCCTCCCGATGGCCCTCCGGCACTCCCGGTACACTACCGGAAATACCCGAAACTTTTCCGGTGGCCAAAACGGGACTTCCTATATATCAATCTTTACCTCCGGACCATTCCGGAGCTCCTCGTGATGTCCGTGATCTCATCCGGGACTCCGAACAACCTTCGGTCACCAACATGCATAACTCAAATCTACTGAAACGTCACCGAACCTTAAGTGTGCAGACCCTGCGGGTTCGAGAACTATGTAGACATGACCGAGACACCTCTACGGCCAATAACCAATAGTGGGACCTGGATGCCCATATTGGTTCCTACATATTCTACGAAGATCTATATCGGTCGAACCTCTATGTCAAGGATTCAATTAATCCCGTATGTTGTTCCCTTTGTTCTTCGGTATGTTACTTGCCCGAGATTCGATCGTCGGTATCTCTATACCTAGTTCAATCTCGTTACTGGAAAGTCTCTTTACTCGTTCCGTAATACAAGATCTCGTGGCTAACACTTTAGTCACATTGCTTGCAAGGCTCATTGTGATGTTGTATTACCGAGTGGGCCCTGAGATACCTCTCCGTCACACGGAGTAACAAATCCCAGTCTTGATCCATGCCAACCCAACAGACACCCTCGGAGATACCTGTAGAGCATCTTTATAGTCACCCAGTTACGTTGCGACGTTTGATTCACACAAGGTATTCCTCCGGTGTCAGTGAGTTGCATGATCTCATGGTCATAGGAACAGATACTTGACATGCAGAAAACAATAGCAATAAACTGACATGATCAAATGCTACGTTTATAGTTTGGGTCTTGTCCATCACATCATTCTCCTAATGATGTGATCCCATTATCAAATGACATCTCATGTCCATGGCTAGGAAACCTTCACCATCTTTTGATCAACGAGCTAGTTAACTAGAGGCATACTAGGGACACAGTGTTGTCTATGTATCCACACATGTACTTGAGTTTCCAATCAATACAATTATAGCATGGATAATAAACAATTATCATGAACAAGGAAATATAATAATAACCAATTTATTATTGCCTCTAGGGCATATTTCCAACACTATGCGGCTGGAATTGTGGGGAAAGGAAAGTCCAAGTGGGGGAAGGGAAGGAATCCTACTAGGAGTAGGATTGGAGGTGGACTCCTCCACCTCCTCCTCCTTGCGGCCGACTCCTAGGAGGAGCCCTAGGCCGGCCAGCCCCTCCCCTCCCTCCTATATATACTAGAGGGGAGAGAGGGCAGCCGCACCCAAGACAAAGCCACGATGCAGCCCTCTCTCCCCGATAGATCAAATCCTCTAGTTTTCAGCAGCGCTTAGGCAAAGCCCTGCTGGAATAGTTCCACCACCACCGCCGCCGCGCCGTCGCGCTGCCGGAGAACTCATCTACCTCTCCGCTCCCTCTTGCTGGATCAAGAAGGCGGAGATCGTCATCGAGCTGTATGTGTGCTGAACGCGGAGGTGCCGTCCGTTCGGCGCTAGATCGGGACGGATCGTGATTGGATCACGGGATGCTCGGCGATTTGGATCGCGAAGACGTTCGACTACATCAACCGCGTTTCTTAACGCTTCCCGCTTAGCGATCTACAAGGGTATGTAGATCCACTCTCCCTCTCGTAGATGCTCATCACCATGGATAGATCTTGCGTGTGCGTAGGAAAATTTTTGTTTCCCATGCAACGTTCCCTAACAGTGGCATCTGAGCTTGGTCTATGTGTAGATGAGATCACGAGTAGAACACAAAGGAGTTTGTGGGCATTGATATTCAGATTGCTTCCTCCCTTGTTCTTTTCTTGATTCAGCGGTATTGTGGGATGAAGCGGCCCGGACCAACCTTACTCGTACGCTTACGAGAGACCGGTTCCATCAAATGACATGTAACTTTGTTGCATAAAGATGACTGGCGGGTGTCTGTCTCTCCTACTTTAGTCGGATCGGATTCGACAAAGGCGGTCCTTGAGAAGGTTGAATAGCAATTTTTGTATCACCGTTGTGGTTTTTGCGTAGGTAAGAATAGTTCTTACTAGATAAACGTAGCAGCCACGTAAAACATGCAACAACAATTAGAGGACGTCTAACTTGTTTTTGCAGGGTATGTTGTGATGTGATATGGCCAATTACATGATGAGATATATGTGATGTATGAGATGATCATGTATTGTATAGAATATCATGACTTGCATGTCGATGAGTACGGCAACCGGCAGGAGCCATAGGGTTGTCTTTAATTATTTTTGCCGTTTTGCTTTACTTTATCGCTATGAGTTAGCAATAGTCGTGGAAGCAACAGTCAGCGCGACAACCTCATGGCGACACGTTGATGGAGATCAAGATGATGGAGATCATGGTGTCATTCCGGTGACGATGGAGATCATGCCGGTGCTTTGGAGATGGAGATCAAAAGCACAAGTTCATGGCCATATCATGTCACTTATGATTTGCATGTGATGTTAATCCTTTTATGCATCTTATTTTGCTTAGGACGACGGTAGCATTATAAGGTGATCCCTCACTAAAATTTCAAGATAAAATTGTGTTCTCCCCGAGTCTGCACCGTTGCGAAAGTTCGTCGTTTCGAGACACCACGTGATGATCGGGTGTGATAGACTCTACGTTCGCATACAACGGGTGCAAGCCAGTGTTGCACAAGCGGAACACTCGGGTTAAACTTGACGAGCCTAGCATGTACAAACATGGCCTCGAAACACAAGAGACCGAAAGGTCGAACATGAGTCATATAGTAGATATGATCAACATGAAGATGTTCACCATTGAAACCACCTCAACCTACGTGATGATCGGACTTGAGTTGGTGAATTTGGATCATGTGACACTCGAATGACCAGAGGGATGTCAATTTGAGTGGGAGTTTTTAAGTAATATGATTAACTAAACTCATTATCTTGAACAATAGTCTAAGTTGTCTTTGCAAAATTTATGTTGTAGATCAATGGCTCGCGCAGTAGCACCCCTGAATTTTAATGCGTTCCTAGAGCAAGCTAAGTTGAAAGATGATGGAAGTAACTTTGTGGAATGGGCCCATAATCTAAGGATTATCCTTACGGCTTCCCAAAAGGCTTATGTCCTTGATGCATAGCTTGGTGATCCACCCGCTCCAGTAGAGTCTCCAGACGTTGCGAACGCCTGGCAGGCTCGTTCTGATGATTACTCAATGGTTCAATGTGCAATGTTGTATGGCTTAGAACCGGGACTTCAAAGACGTTTTGAACGTCATGGAGCATATGATATGTTCCTAGAGTTGAAGTTTATCTTTCAGAAGAATGCCCGGATCGAGAGGTATGAGACCTCCGATAAGTTCTATGCCTGCAAGATGGAGGAGAACGGGTCTGTCAGTGAACACATACTCAAAATGTCTGGGTATTCCACCCGTCTGGCTAAATTGGGAATGCCCCTTCCAGCAGAGGCGATCACTGACAGAGTTCTTCAATCATTGCCACCTAGCTACAAGAGCTTCGTGTTGAACTATAACATGCACGGGATGAACAAGTCAGTCGCTGAGCTGTTTGCGATGTTGAAAGTCGCTGAGTCTGAGATTCAGAAGGAGCATCAAGTGTTGATGGTCAATAAAACCACTAGTTTCAAGAAGAATGGCAAGGGTAAGAAGGGTAACTCCAAGAAGAGTGGCAAAGCAGTTTCCCCTCCCGTGAAGAAACCCAAGGTTGGACCCAAGACAGAAACTGAGTGCTTTCATTGCAAGGGAACTGGTCACTGGAAGCGGAACTGCCCCAAGTATCTGGCTGACAAGAAGGCGGCCAAAACCAAACAAGGTATATATGATATACATGTTATTGATGTGTACCTTACCAACTCTCGTTGTAGTGCCTGGTTATTTGATAACGGTGCGGTTGCTCACATTTGCAACTCAAAACAGGAACTACGGAATAGACGAAGGCTGGCAAAGGACGAAGTGACGATGCGCATGGGAAATGGTTCCAAGGTTGATGTGATCGCCGTCGGCACGCTCGCTCTTTGATTACCATCGGGATTAGTGATGAACCTGAATAATTGTTATTTAGTGCCTGCATTAAGCATGAACATTATATCTGGATCTTGTTTATTGCGAGACGGTTACTCATTTAAATCAGAGAATAATGGTTGTTCTATTTATATGAGTAATATCTTTTATGGTCATGCACCCAATGTGAGGGGTTTATTCTTATTGAATCTCGATAGTGATGATACACATGTTCATAACATTGATGCCAAAAGATGTAGAATTGATAATGATAATACCACTTTCTTGTGGCACTGCCGTTTAGGTCATATTGGTGTAAAACGCATGAAGAAGCTCCATGTTGATGGACTTTTGGAGTCACTTGATTTTGAATCACTTGACACATGTGAACCATGCCTCATGGGCAAGATGACTAAGACCCCGTTCTCTGGAACAATGGAACGGGCAAGTGACTTGTTGGAAATCATCCATACTGATGTGTGCGGTCCGATGAGCATTGAGGTGCGCGGTCGATATCGTTATTTTCTCACCTTCACTGATGACTTAAGTAGATTTGGGTATATTTACTTAATGAAACACAAGTCTGAAACGTTTGAAAAGTTCAAGCAATTTCAGAGTGAAGTTGAGAATCATCGTAACAAGAAGATTAAATTCCTACGATCTGATCGAGGAGGAGAATATCTGAGTTATGAGTTTGGCAGTCACTTAAGACAGTGTGGAATTGTTTCACAATTGACACCGCCTGGAACACCACAGCGTAATGGTGCGTCTGAACGTCGTAATCGAACCTTATTGGATATGGTGCGATCTATGATGTCTCTTGCCGATTTGCCACTATCGTTTTGGGGTTATGCATTAGAAACAACTGCATTCACTTTAAATAGGGCACCATCAAAATCCGTTGAGACGACGCCATATGAACTATGGTTTGGCAAGAAGCCAAAGTTGTCGTTTTTTAAAGTTTGGGGATGTGATGCTTATGTCAAAAAGCTTCAGCCTGAAAAGCTGGAACCCAAAGCGAAGAAATGCGTCTTCATAGGATACACAAGAGAGACAGTTGGGTATAGCTTCTATCTCAGATCCGAAGGCAAAGTGTTTGTCGCTAAAAACGGAACATTTCTTGAGAAAGAGTTTCTCTCGAAAGAATTGAGTGGGAGGAAGATAGAACTTGATGAGGTTGTTGAACCTTTACTTCAACCAGAGAGTAGCGCAGCACAAAAAGATGTTTCTGTAGAGCCTACATCAGTTGAAGAGGAAGTTAATGATGATGATCATGAAGCTTCGGATCAAGTTGCTATCGAACCTCGTAGGTCGACAAGGACGCGTACTGCTCCTGAGTGGTACGGCAACCCTGTCTTAGAGGTCATGTTGTTGGACAACGATGAACCTACGAGCTATGGAGGAGCGATGATGGGCCCGGATTTCGAGAAATATTTAGAGGCCATGAAATCCGAGATGGGATCCATGTATGAAAACAAAGTATGGGCTTTGGAAGTATTACCTGAAGGGCGAAAGGCCATTCAGAACAAATGGATCTTTAAGAGGAAGACGGACGCGGACGGTAATGTCACCGTCTATAAAGCTCGACTTGTGGCAAAGGGTTTTTCACAAGTTCAAGGAGTTGACTACGATGAGACCTTCTCACCCGTAGCGATGCTTAAGTCCATCAGAATCATGTTAGCAATAGCTGCCTTTTTCGATTATGAAATTTGGCAGATGGATGTCAAAACAGCGTTCCTTAACGGTTTCCTTAAGGAAGAGTTGTATATGATGCAACCAGAAGATTTTGTCGATCCAGAGAATGCTGACAAAGTTTGCAAGCTCTAGCGATCCATTTATAGACTGGTGCAAGCATCTTGGAGTTGGAATCTTCGCTTTGATGAGGTGATCAAAGCGTTCAGGTTTATACAAGTTTACGGAGAAGCTTGTATTTACAAGAAAGTGAGTGGGAGCTCTATAGCGTTTCTAATATTATATGTGGATGACATATTGCTGATTGGAAACAATATAAAAATGTTGGAAAGCGTGAATGAATATTTGAACAAGAGTTTTTCAATGAAGGACCTAGGAGAAGCTGCTTTCATATTAGGCATCAAGATCTATAGAGATAGATCGAGACGCTTAATAGGACTTTCACAGAGCACATACCTTGACAAAGTTTTGAAGAAGTTCAAAATGGATCAGTCCAAGAAGGGGTTCTTGCCTGTATTGCAAGGTGTGAAGTTGAGTAAGACTCAATGCCCAGTGACTGTAGAAGATAGAGAAAAGATGAGTGTCGTCCCCTATGCTTCAGCCATAGGCTCTATCATGTATGCAATGCTGTGCACAAGACCCGATGTCAGCCTTGCCATAAGTATGGCCGGAAGGTTTCAAAGTGATCCAGGAATGGAACACTGGACGGTGGTCAAGAATATCCTGAAGTACCTGAAAAGGACTAAGGACATGTTTCTCGTTTATGGAGGTGATCAAGAGCTCGTCGTAAAGGGTTACGTCGATGCAAGCTTTGACACTAATCCGGATGACTCTAAGTCGCAAACCGGATGCGTATTTATTCTCAATGGGGTGCGGTAAGCTGGTGCAGTTCCAAGCAAAGCGTGGTAGCTGATTCTACATGCGAAGCGGAGTACATCGCTGCCTCGGAGGCGGCGAAGGAAGGTGTCTGGATGAAGGAGTTCACGACAGATCTTGGAGTAGTGCCTAGTGCACTAAACCCAATGACTCTGTTCTGTGACAACACTAGTGCCATTGCTCTAGCCAAGGAACCAAGGTTTCACAAGAGGACCAGACACATAAAGCGACGTTTCAATTCCATCCACGATTACATCAAGGAGGACGACATAAATATTTGCAAAGTGCACACAGATCTGAATGTTGCAGACCCGTTGACTAAACCTCTTCCAAGGGCTAAACATGATCAACACCAGAACTGTATGGGTGTTAGATTCATTACAATGTAAATCACATAGTGATGTGAGCTAAATTATTGACTCTAGTGCAAGTGGGAGACTGTTGGAAATATGCCCTATAGGCAATAATAAAAGTAGTTATTATTATATTTCCTTGTTCATGATGATCGTTTATTATGTTGGGGAACGTTTCATGGGAAACAAAAATTTTCCTACGCACACACAAGATCTATCCATGGTGATGAGCATCTACGAGAGGGAGAGTGAATCTACATACCCTTGTAGATCGCTAAGCGGAAGCGTTTTAAGAAACGCGGTTGATGTAGTCGAACGTCTCCGCGATCCAAATCGCACGTCGTCCCTCGATCCGATCACGAACTAGCGCCGAACGGACGGCACCTCCGCGTTCAACACACGTACGGCTTGATGACGCCTTCACCTCCTCGATCCAGCGAGCGATGGTGAAGTAGTGGTTGAGTTCCAGCAGCACGACGGCGTGGTGATGGTGGTGAGGAACAATCTCTGCAGGGCTTCGCCAAGCGCTACGGAGATTATGACGGAGGAACTAGAGGGTTAGGGTTGCCGCACACGGCTTGGGGAAATCTTGATGTCTCCCGTGTGCTAGCCCTGCCCCTCTATTTATATGTTGAGCCTTGGGGTCTAAACTTGGAGTAAAAGCCTCCTCCAGGTCGGTTTTGCCCGCACAAGGTCGGTTTGGCCCGCAGGGAAAGAGTCCAACTCGGATCCCTGCCGAACCGTGCACAGCCGCGCACAAGCGGTAGTACCGCTCACAAGCGGTAGTACCGCTTGGGCGGTAGTACCGCTTCACACAAGCGGTAGTACCGCTCGGGCGGTAGTACCGCTTCACACAAGCGGTAGTACCGCTTACGCGGCAGCAAAACTATTTTTGCACTTTCCAATACCTCGTGGGCTTTTATCCCTTGGCCCATATAAAGTGTTCTCGCACCCGAACACTTCGGTAAACATCCGGAACCCCTTCCGGTGAATTCCGGAACTCTTCCGGAGATCAAAACACTATTATCACATATATCAATCTTTAACTCCGGACTATTCCGGAGATCCTCGTCATGTCCGGGATCTTATTCGGGACTCCGAACAACCTTCGGTCACCAACATAATAACTCAACTATACTAATCGTCACCAAACGTTAAGTGTGTAGACCCTGCGGGTTCGAGAACTATGTAGACATGACCGAGACACCTCTACGATCAATAACCAATAGCGGGACCTGGATGCCCATATTGGCTCCTACATATTCTACGAAGATCTTTTATCGGTCGAACCTCTATGTCAAGGATTCAGTTAATCCCGTATGCTGTTCCCTTTGTTCTTCGGTATGTTACTTGCCCGAGATTCGATCGTCAGTATCACTATACCTAGTTCAATCTCGTTACCGGCAAGTCTCTTTACTCGTTCCGTAATACAAGATCTCGTGGCTAACACTTTAGTCACATTGCTTGCAAGGCTCATTGTGATGTTGTATTACCGAGTGGGCCCTGAGATACCTCTCCGTCATACGGAGTAACAAATCCCAGTCTTGATCCATGCCAACCCAACAAACACCCTCGGAGATACCTGTAGAGCACCTTTATAGTCGCCCAGTTACGTTGCGACGTTTGATACACACAAGGTATTCCTCCGGTGTCAGTGAGTTGCATGATCTCATGGTCAAAGGAACAGATACTTGACATGCAGAAAACAATAGCAATAAACTGACACGATCAAATGCTACGTTTACAGTTTGGGTCTTGTCCATCACATCATTCTCCTAATGATGTGATCCCGTTATCAAATGACATCTCATGTCAATGGCTAGGAAACCTTAACCATCTTTGATCAACGAGCTAGTCAACTAGAGGCTTACTAGGGACACAGTGTTGTCTATGTATCCACACATGTATTTGAGTTTCCAATCAATACAATTATAGCATGGATAATAAACGATTATCATGAACAAGGAAATATAATAATAACTAATTTATTATTGCCTCTAGGGCATATTTCCAACAGTCTCCCACTTGCACTAGAGTCAATAATCTAGTTCACATCACTATGTGATTTACATTGTAATGAATCGAACACCCATGCAGTTCTGGTGTTGTTCATGTTTAGCCTTGGAAGAGGTTTAGTCATCGGATCTGCAACATTTAGATCCGTGTGTACTTTGCAAATATTTATGTCGTCCTCCTTGATGTAATCGCGGATGGAATTGAAACGTCGCTTTATGTGTCTGGTCCTCTTGTGAAATCTTGGTTCCTTGGCTAGAGCAATGGCACCAGTATTATCACAAAACAGAGTCATTGGGTTAAGTGCACTAGGTACTACTCCAAGATCTGTCATGAACTCCTTCATCCAGACACCTTCCTTCGCCGCCTCTGAGGCTGCGATGTACTCCGCTTCGCATGTAGAATCTGCTACCACGCTTTGCTTGGAACTGCACCAGCTAACCGCACCCCCATTAAGAATAAATACGTATCCGGTTTGCGACTTAGAGTCATCCGGATCAGTGTCAAAGCTTGCATCGACGTAACCCTTTACGACGAGCTCTTGATCACCTCCATAAACGAGAAACATGTCCTTAGTCCTTTTCAGGTACTTCAGGATATTCTTGACCGTCGTCCAGTGTTCCATTCCTGGATCACTTTGAAACCTTCCGACCATACTTATGGCAAGGCTGACATCGGGTCTTGTGCACAGCATTGCATACATGATAGAGCCTATGGCCGAAGCATAGGGGATGACACTCATCTTTTCTCTATCTTCTGCAGTCACTGGGCATTGAGTCTTACTCAACTTCACACCTTGCAAAACAGGCAAGAACCCCTTCTTGGACTGATCCATTTTG
Source organism: Elymus sibiricus (assembly GCA_039707655.1). Lineage (NCBI taxonomy): Eukaryota > Viridiplantae > Streptophyta > Magnoliopsida > Poales > Poaceae > Elymus > Elymus sibiricus. The sequence continues at coordinate 364,341,089 of CM077663.1, read as the reverse complement.
AACTTCTTCAAAATCTTATCAAGGTATGTGCTTTGTGAAAGTCCTATTAAGCGTCTTGATCTATCTCTATAGATCTTGATGCCTAATATGAAAGCAGCTTCTCCTAGGTCCTTCATTGAAAAACTCTTGTTCAAATATTCCTTTACGCTTTCCAGCATTTCTATATTGTTTCCAATCAGCAATATGTCATCCACATATAATATTAGAAACGCTATAGAGCTCCCACTCACTTTCTTGTAAATACAAGCTTCTCCGTAAACTTGTATAAACTCGAACGCTTTGATCACTTCATCAAAGCGAAGATTCCAACTCCGAGATGCTACCACCAGTCCATAAATGGATCGCTGGAGTTTGCAAACTTTGTCAGCATTCTCTGGATCGACAAAACCTTCTGGTTGTATCATATACAACTCTTCCTTAAGGAAACCGTTAAGGAACGCTGTTTTGACATCCATCTGCCAAATTTCATAATCGAAAAAGGCAGCTATTGCTAACATGATTCTGACGGACTTAAGCATCACTACGGGTGAGAAGGTCTCATCGTAGTCAACTCCTTGAACTTGTGAGAAACCCTTTGCCACAAGTCGAGCTTTATAGACGGTGACATTACCGTCCGCGTCTGTCTTCCTCTTAAAGATCCATTTGTTCTGAATGGCCTTACGCCCTTCAGGTAATACTTCCAAAGTCCATACTTTGTTTTCATACATGGATCCCATCTCGGATTTCATGGCCTCTAACCACTTCTCGGAATCCGGGCCCATCATCGCTTCTCCATAGCTCGTAGGTTCATCGTTGTCTAACAACATGACCTCTAAGACAGGGTTGCCGTACCACTCAGGAGCAGTACGCGTCCTTGTCGACCTACGAGGTTCGATAGCAACTTGATCCAAAGCTTCATGATCATCATCATTAACTTCCTCTTCAGCTAATGTAGACTCCACAGAAACAACTTTCTGCGCTGCGCTACTCTCAGGTTGAAGTAAAGGTTCAACAACCTCATCAAGTTCTATCTTCCTCCCACTCAATTCTTTCGAGAGAAACTCTTTCTCAAGAAATGTACCGTTTTTAGCGACAAACACTTTGCCATCGGATCTGAGGTAGAAGGTATACCCAACTGTCTCTTTTGGGTATCCTATGAAGACGCATTTCTCCGCTTTGGGTTCCAGCTTTTCAGGCTGAAGCTTTTTGACATAAGCATCACATCCCCAAACTTTAAGAAACGACAGCTTTGGCTTCTTGCCAAACCAAAGTTCATATGGCGTCGTCTTAACGGATTTCGATGGTGCCCTATTTAAAGTGAATGCAGCTGTCTCTAATGCATAACCCCAAAACGATAGTGGCAAATCGGCAAGAGACATCATAGATCGTACCATATCCAATAAGGTTCGATTACGACGTTCGGACACACCATTACGCTGTGGTGTTCCAGGCGGTGTCAATTGTGAAACAATTCCACACTATCTTAAGTGACTGCCAAACTCATAACTCAGATATTCTCCTCCTCGATCAGATCGTAGGAATTTAATTTTCTTGTTACGATGATTCTCAACTTCACTCTGAAATTGTTTGAACTTTTCAAATGTTTCAGACTTGTGTTTCATTAAGTAAATATACCCATATCTACTTAAGTCATCAGTGAAGGTGAGAAAATAACGATAACCACCGCGCGCCTCAATACTCATCGGACCGCACACATCAGTATGTATGATTTCCAATAAGTCACTTGCCCGTTCCATTGTTCCAGAGAACGGCGTTTTAGTCATCTTGCCCATGAGGCATGGCTCACATGTGTCAAGTGATTCAAAATCAAGTGACTCCAAAAGTCCATCAGCATGGAGCTTCCTCATGCGTTTTACGCCAATATAACCTAAACAGCAGTGCCACAAGAAAGTGGTATTATCATTATCAATTCTACATCTTTTGGCATCAATGTTATGAACATGTGTATCATTACTATCGAGATTCAATAAGAATAAACCCCTCACATTGGGTGCATGACCACAAAAGATATTACTCATATAAATAGAACAACTATTATTCTCTGATTTAAATGAGTAACCGTCTCGCAATAAACAAGATCCAGATATAATGTTCATGCTTAACGCAGGCACCAAATAACACTTATTTAGGTTCATCACTAATCCCGACGGTAATCGAAGAGCGAGCGTGCCGACGGCGATCACATCAACCTTGGAACCATTTCCCACGCGCATCGTCACTTCGTCCTTTGCCAGCCTCCGTCTATTCCGCAGTTCCTGTTTAGAGTTGCAAATATGAGCAACTGCACCGGTATCAAATACCCAGGCACTACAACGAGAGTTGGTAAGGTACACATCAATAACATGTATATCATATATACCTTGTTTGTTGTTGGCCGCCTTCTTGTCAGCCAAATACTTGGGGCAGTTCCGTTTCCAGTGTCCAGTTCCCTTGCAATGAAAACACACAGTTTCTGGTTTGGGTCTAGCCTTGGGTTTCTTCACGAGAGGAGCAACTGTTTTGCCACTCTTCTTGGAGTTACCCTTCTTACCCTTGCCATTTTTCTTGAAACTAGTGGTTTTATTGACCATCAACACTTGATGCTCCTTCTGAATTTCAGACTCAGCGACTTTCAGCATCGCAAACAGCTCGGCGACTGACTTGTTCATCCCGTGCATGTTATAGTTCAACACGAAGCTCTTGTAGCTAGGTGGCAATGATTGAAGAACTCTGTCAGTGATAGCCTCTGGCGGAAGGGGCATCCCCAATTCAGCCAGACGGGTGGAGTACCCAGACATTCTGAGCACGTGATCACTGATAGACCCGTTCTCCTCCATCTTGCAAGTATAGAACTTATCGGAGATCTCATATCTCTCGATCCGGGCATTCTTCTGAAAGATAAACTTCAACTCCTGGAACATCTCATATGCTCCATGACGTTCAAAAACGTCTTTGAAGTCCCGGTTCTAAGCCATACAACATTGCACATTGAACTATTGAGTAATCATCAGAACGAGCCTGCCAGGCGTTCACAACGTCTAGAGACTCAACTGGAGCGGGTGGATCACCAAGCGGTGCATCAAGGACATAAGCCTTCTGGGAAGCCGTAAGGATAATCCTTAGATTGCGGGCCGAGTCCACAAAGTTACTTCCATCATCTTTCAACTTAGCTTTCTCTAGGAACGCATTAAAATTCAGGGGTGCTACTGCGCGAGCCATGATCTACAACATAAATATAGCAAAGACAACTTAGACTATTGTTCTAGATAATGAGTTTAGTTAATCATATTACTTAAAAAACTCCCACTCAAATTGACATCCCTCCGGTCATTCGAGTGTAACATGATCCAAATCCACCAACTCAAGTCCGATCATCACGTGAGTCGAGGTGGTTTCAATGGTGAACATCTTCATGTTGATCATATCTACTATATGACTCATGTTCGACCTTTCGGTCTCTTGTGTTCCGAGGCCATGTCTGTACATGCTAGGCTCGTCAAGTTTAACCCGAGTGTTCCGCGCGTGCAACATGGCTTGCACCCGTTGTATGCGAACGTAGAGTCTATCACACCCGATCATCACGGCGTGTCTCGAAACGACGAACTTTCGCAACGGTGCACACTTGGGGAGAACACAATTTATCTTGAAATTTAAGTGAGGGATCACCTTATAATGCTACCGTCGTCCTAAGCAAAATAAGATGCATAAAAGGATTAACATCACATGCAAATCATAAGTGACATGATATGGCCATGAACTTGTGCTTTTGATCTCCATCTCCAAAGCACCGGCATGATCTCCATCGTCACCGGCATGACACCATGATCTCCATCATCTTGATCTCCATCAACGTGTCGCCATAAGGTTGTCGCGCCGACTGTTGCTTCCACGACTATTGCTAACGTTTAGCGATAAAGTAAAGCATTACATAGCGCTTAATGATTGACACGCAGGTCATACAATAATTAAAGACAACTCTATGGCTCCTGCCAGTTGCCGTACTCATCGACATGCAAGTCGTGATATTCTATACAACACATGATCATCTCATACATCACATATATCTCATCATGTAATTGGCCATATCACATCACAACATACCCTGCAAAAACAAGTTAGACGTCCTCTAATTGTTGTTGCAAATTTTACGTGGCTGCTACGGGTTTGCAAGAACCGTTCTTACCTACGCAAAACCACAACGTGGTGTAGTGATTGCTTTTTGATCTTCTAAAAGAACCCTCTTCATTGAAATCGATTCAACTAAAGTGAGAGAGACAGACACCCGCTAGCCATCTTTATGCAACGAAGTTACATGTTAGTTGAAGGAACCTGTCTCGCGTAAGTGTACGCGTAATGTCGGTCCGGGCCGCTTCATCTCACAGTACCGCCGAATCAAATATCAACTAGTAACGGCAAGCAATATGTATACACCCACGCCCACAACTCGTTTGTGTTCTACTCGAGATCTCATCTACGCATAAACCTGGCTCTGATACCACTGTTGGGGAACGTTGCATGGGAAACAAAAATTTTCCTACGCACACACAAGATCTATCCATGGTGATGAGCATCTACGAGAGGGAGAGTGAATCTACATACCCTTGTAGATCGCTAAGCGGAAGCGTTTTAAGAAACGCGGTTGATGTAGTCGAACGTCTCCGCGATCCAAATCGCACGTCGTCCCTCGATCCGATCACGAACTAGCGCCGAACGGACGGCACCTCCGCGTTCAACACACGTACGGCTTGATGACGCCTTCACCTCCTCGATCCAGCGAGCGATGGTGAAGTAGTGGTTGAGTTCCAGCAGCACGACGGTGTGGTGATGGTGGTGAGGAACAATCTCTGCAGGGCTTCGCCAAGCGCTACGGAGATTATGACGGAGGAACTAGAGGGTTAGGGTTGCCGCACACGGCTTGGGGAAATCTTGATGTCTCCCGTGTGCTAGCCCTGCCCCTCTATTTATATGTTGAGCCTTGGGGTCTAAACTTGGAGTAAAAGCCTCCTCCAGGTCGGTTTTGCCCGCACAAGGTCGGTTTGGCCCGCAGGGAAAGAGTCCAACTCGTATCCCTGCCGAACCGTGCACAGCCGCGCACAAGCGGTAGTACCGCTCACAAGCGGTAGTACCGCTTGGGCGGTAGTACCGCTTCACACAAGCGGTAGTACCGCTCGGGCGGTAGTACCGCTTCACACAAGCGGTAGTACCGCTTACGCGGCAGCAAAACTATTTTTGCACTTTCCAATACCTCGTGGGCTTTTATCCCTTGGCCCATATAAAGTGTTCTCGCACCCGAACACTTCGGTAAACATCCGGAACCCCTTCCGGTGAATTCCGGAACTCTTCCGGAGATCAAAACACTATTATCACATATATCAATCTTTAACTCCGGACTATTCCGGAGATCCTCGTCATGTCCGGGATCTTATCCGGGACTCCGAACAACCTTCGGTCACCAACATAATAACTCAACTATACTAATCGTCACCAAACGTTAAGTGTGTAGACCCTGCGGGTTCGAGAACTATGTAGACATGACCGAGACACCTCTACGATCAATAACCAATAGCGGGACCTGGATGCCCATATTGGCTCCTACATATTCTACGAAGATCTTTTATCGGTCGAACCTCTATGTCAAGGATTCAGTTAATCCCGTATGATGTTCCCTTTGTTCTTCGGTATGTTACTTGCCCGAGATTCGATCGTCAGTATCACTATACCTAGTTCAATCTCGTTACCGGCAAGTCTCTTTACTCGTTCCGTAATACAAGATCTCGTGGCTAACACTTTAGTCACATTGCTTGCAAGGCTCATTGTGATGTTGTATTACCGAGTGGGCCCTGAGATACCTCTCCGTCATACGGAGTAACAAATCCCAGTCTTGATCCATGCCAACCCAACAAACACCCTCGGAGATACCTATAGAGCACCTTTATAGTCGCCCAGTTACGTTGCGACGTTTGATACACACAAGGTATTCCTCCGGTGTCAGTGAGTTGCATGATCTCATGGTCAAAGGAACAGATACTTGACATGCAGAAAACAATAGCAATAAACTGACACGATCAAATGCTACGTTTACAGTTTGGGTCTTGTCCATCACATCATTCTCCTAATGATGTGATCCCGTTATCAAATGACATCTCATGTCAATGGCTAGGAAACCTTAACCATCTTTGATCAACAAGCTAGTCAACTAGAGGCTTACTAGGGACACAGTGTTGTCTATGTATCCACACATGTATTTGAGTTTCCAATCAATACAATTATAGCATGGATAATAAACGATTATCATGAACAAGGAAATATAATAATAACTAATTTATTATTGCCTCTAGGGCATATTTCCAACATATTATCCATGCTATAATTGTATTAATTGGAAACACTGATACATGTGTGGATACATAGACAACACTGTGTCCCTAGTATTCCTCTAGTAGACTAGCTTGTTGATCAAAGATGGTCAAGGTTTCCTGGCCATAGACACGAGATGTCATTTGATAACGGTATCACATCATTAGGAGAATGATGTGATGGACAAGACCCAAACTATGAACGTAGCATATGATCGTGTCAGTTTATTGCTATTGTTTTCTGCATGTCAAGTATCTGTTCCTATGACCATGAGATCATGCAACTCACTGACACCGGACGAGTACCTTGTGTGTATCAAACATCGCAATGTAACTGGGTGACTATAAAGATACTCTACAGGTATCTCCGAGGGTGTCTGTTGAGTGGGCATGGATCAAGACTGGGATTTGTTACTCCGTGTGACGGAGAGGTATCTTGGGGCCCACTCGGTAATACAACATCACAACAAGCCCTGCAAGCAATGTGACTAAAGTGTTAGCCACGGGATCTTGTATTACGGAACGAGTAAAGAGACTTGCCGGTAACGAGATTGAACTAGGTATAGAGATACCGACGATCGAATCTCGGGCAAGTAACATACCGAAGTACAAAGGGAACAGCATACAGGATTAACTGAATCCTTGACATAGAGGTTCAAACGATAAAGATCTTTGTAGAATATGTAGGAACCAATATGGGCATCCAGGTCCCGCTATTGGTTATTGACCGTAGAGGTGTCTCGGTCATGTCTACATAGTTCTCGAACCCGCAGGGTCTTCACACTTAAGGTTCGGTGACGTTTCGGTATAGTTGAGTTATGTATGTTGGTGACCGAAGGTTGTTCGGAGTCCCGGATGAGATCCCGGACGTCACGAGGAGCTCCAGAATGGTCCGGAGGTAAAGATTTATATATAGGAAAGTGGTGTTTGAACTCTGGAAAAGTTTCAGGCATTTCCGGCAGTGTACCGGGAGTGACGAATGGGTTCCGGGGGTCCACCAAGTGGACCCACCATACCCCAAGAGGGCCACATGGGCCTTAGGGTGGTGCACCAGCCCTTGGTGGGCTGTGCGGCCAGCCCAAGTGGGCCTATGCGGCTGGAATTGTGGGGAAAGGAAAGTCCAAGTGGGGGAAGGGAAGGAATCCTACTAGGAGTATGATTGGAGGTGGACTCCTCCACCTCCTCCTCCTTGCGGCCGACTCCTAGGAGGAGCCCTAGGCCGGCCAACCCCTTCCCTCCCTCCTATATATAGTAGAGGGGAGAGAGGGCAGCCGCACCCAAGACAAAGCCACGGTGCAGCCCTCTCTCCCCGATAGATTAAATCCTCTAGTTTTCAGCAGCGCTTAGGCGAAGCCCTGCTGGAATAGTTCCACCGCCGCCGCCACCGCGCCGTCGCGCTACCAGAGAACTCATCTACCTCTCCGCTCCCTCTTGCTGGATCAAGAAGGCGGAGATCGTCATCGAGCTATACGTGTGCTGAACGCGGAGGTGCCGTCCATTCGGCGCTAGATCGGGACGGATCGTGATTGGATCGCGGGATGCTCGGCGATTTGGATCGCGAAGATGTTCGACTACATCAACCGCGTTTCTTAATGCTTCCCGCTTAGCGATCTACAAGGGTATGTAGATCCACTCTCCCTCTCGTAGATGCTCATCACCATGGATAGATCTTGCGTGTGCGTAGGAAATTTTTTGTTTCCCATGCAACGTTCCCTAACAGATACTTCATCACTATCTTATTGCAATACTTCATCTTTGGACTTTAACACTTCGAGCACTCTAAATGTTTCACATGCTTGTGTTGATAGTCCTTGCATATCATGTAGAAATTGCTTGACTAAATCTCATGATGATATGCTTGCCATGTCTTGTTGTCGTGATAAAAATGCATCGCTTTCCTCGAGTTGTTGTGCTAACAATGTAGAGGAAACCCAACACTCCATAGAACAAGATGTGGTCTTCAATGGTGCGTCAAGGGATCCTACATCATCATCTATTATTTCTCACTTTTGCCTTATGGCTAAGGCTTCAAAGGTATCTCCTACTTTAAATCCCAATATATCTCATGATGATGATGTTGATGATAATGAGGATGAGGATAATGATGAAGAGAGTGATAATATTGATTCCTTAAAAATTAAGGGAGAAATTGTTTTTAAAGCTCTTCATAAGAATAAAATTGCTCGTTCCAACTTCATGGAAATCATGTCTATTGCCATTGAGGGCAAGAAATATATTGAGGAGTTGGAAGCTCATCTCGAGGAGCATGAGGCCACCATTGATAAAATGGAAGGTCATGAGCGTGATTACGCTAATGAGATTGCGGAGCTATCTCAAGCTCTTGAAAATGAACAAACCACCAAGGAATCTCTTGAGGAGACATTTGCTCTAGAATTATCTAGATTAAAGGAATCCCATGATAGAGCTCTCGAGGTGGCTAATGGGTTTAGAACTAAAAATGATAAGCTTGAAGTTGCACATGCTAAACTCCTTGAGGACTTTGAGCACCTCAAAAATGGCTCAAGGGTCATTAAGAGTTCGCTCATTGAACTCACCGAGTCTCATGCTCAACTTGAAGCTTCATATGCTAAAGAGCTTTCCAAGTTGCCTTCTCCTCTTGTTGTTAATGATGATGCTTGTGCTACTAACTCTATTCCTTGTGAAGCATCCATTTTGAAGGAGAATGTTGAGCTAAGGGCTCAACTTGAGTTGCTATCTAGCAATTATGGGAAATTGGAAGAAAGTCATGAAAAGCTCTCGAGCTCTCATGGTGATCTTCTACTATCCCATAATGTGCTAAAAATAGCTCATGAGGCTAGTACTACTAAGGTAACATCTAGTGAGCCTCATGTGGACATTAGCACTACATCTAGTAGAAATGCTTTATTGCCATGTGTTAGTCCTCGTAGTTCATCTACTCATAATGTTGCTACATCCTGTGATGAATTACTTACCTTGCCTTGTTGCTCTAACGATGAAGCTTATACTTCCTCTAGTACTTGTGTTCATACTAACCATGTAGAGGAAATCAATGAGCTCAAGGCCCAAGTCACTTCTTTGAAGAAAGACTTGGAAAGGAGTCATGAAGGGAAGTCCACACTCAACAATATCTTGAGTGTGCAAAAATTCTCAAATGACAAAGGTGGACTTGGATTCAACTCCAATAAGAAGGAGTCCAAGAGCAACAAGAAGAAGGGCCAAGAACAAGTCAAGAACTCGGCCAAAATTGTTTGCTTCAAGTGCAAAATAGAAGGGCACCAAGTTAGATCTTGCCCATTGAAGAAGAATCCCCATAGTGACAAACAACAAGGGAAGCGGCCACAATCTCATGCTCAACCGCAAGTTGAAGCAAAGCATATTCCCAAGAAGACCCAAGTCAACGCTCCTCAAGTTGAGAAATCAATTGAGAAGAAAGTAAAGGGTAAATGTTGCTACTTATGTCGTGAGAAGGGCCACTTTGCTTCTTCATGCATGAATGGTAACTTACCCAACCCAATTATTATTGATGATATCTATTCTCTTGGGAAGGATAAGGTTGGCAATGTGTTTGCCAAGTTTGTTGGTACTCAAAGTGGTGTCAAGAAAAGAACCATTTGGGTAGCCAAACCTATTGTGATTAACCTCTTAGGACTCAACTTGGTTGGGGACCAACAAGCTCAAACTTGATCAATAGGTGTTGTTGGAGGGCATTGGTGACTTGGCTACATCATGAAGAATTAAGGGATCTTCATCATTCATATTATCTCAAGCCAAGTCATTTGAATTATCGAATTTCTATCTTATATCCAATGCGCCTCCTTACGGTAACTTGTACTTAAATTGTTTACATTGATAGTTACTTGCCCCTTTGCATGTTGTGGTTTTGTACCTTGCATGTGTTTGTATATGTTGTGCTTCCTGTTTGTCTATCTTGAGTAATCAAGTATGTATGATGGGTTGCACATCATGTATGTGTGAGTCTTGTGTTGAGCCTTTTTGCATTTTGTTTCTATCTTAGTTGGCTCTTTTGAGAGATTAATGGATTATCCCATTTTGGGGGAGTGATGTGCTTTGTGCACTTCACGATCCTAAAAATGTGTGTACATGAGGAATACCACTTAGTATTGATATTACAAGAATATCTAGCTTCTGTGTGGTATCTCTTTTCATGAGAAATTCAAATTCTAAATGGTCCATTAATTATCTCTTGTTGGATTTCATTTGCCACTTGTTAATTATTTTGGGTTTTCACATTTTGGGGGATTAATATGCTATGTGCATATTACAAGCCTAGAAAATGTGTACATTTGAGGTATTGCCACTTAGTGTTGATATTATAAATTATCTTGTTCCTAGGTGGCATGTTAGCTCTACAAGTGTCATTTTGCTTGTGATTTTGTAAAGATGATGATGGGTCTTTTTGCAATCTACCAATGGGAATTATTTCCAAATACTTCTTGCCCTTTGACAATTGGTATTCCTTTTAAGTGGTAGAAACTGCTAATCATCTTTACATTGTATTTTGTTTATCGTTTGTCTTCCCTGCCTCTTGTGGATCGTGTTGAGCGTGTCTAGTGTTTCTATAGATATAGGGAAAGTGATGATCCCATCTTGTGCATTTTGTATTCAAATGCAAATTCTATATAATGCACATCTCTTGGGAGAGCTATCCTATTTTCTTTAGAACACTCTCTTTATGTGTTTATCTTAAAATCTTTTGATCCTCATCAAGTGTGTTGGTGGGAGGCAAGCCTTTTTCCTCATGCTGCTTTGTGCCATCATGAAAATATGCCGAGGGTTTGGTTTGTTTGGAACCTAGCTCTCTTTTGGGAACTTGATACCTCTTGTTTGTTTTCCTTCAATTGGTATCTTGTTTCCTTCTATTTGGCATGTGTCAATGGATATCTTATTCCTTGATGTATCTTTTAAGTGGTATCCTTCAAGTGATTTTTTGTCCGTTTGGTATCTTAGTTTCACTTGGTATCTTATCAACTATGTGTTGATTTGGTTCTTGAAAGTCTTGAGCATGCATATTTACGATGTACTTTCTTTAGCATGCTTTCTTTCTTTGACCCAATATATAGGGGAAACTCCACTATGTCACAAATTGGCTAAAGTGTGCATGAAATTCAATTTCATATCTATATGCACATAGTTATGTGGATTTTGTCCTATGTATTGTTGGTCCACTAACTCTTTGGTCCCAATGAGTATGGGTACCACTTTGTTTGTGTTGTTGTTCTAGGAACAATTGGAGATGCATTGGACGCTCGGCTCATTTACAAGGAAGGTGTTGACACCATGTGCTTATTGGAGCCATGCTCGGATGATCGATGAACCATTATCTACTACATCAATCCAATGCTATCTTGGTAACAAGTATCTACTTCATGCATCCATTTCTTGCATTCAACCTTTTATAAGTTGCATCATGGCATGATTTTTCTGAGTCATTCTTGTGGTACTTGTTTCCCTTCTCAAAGCATCCCAACAATGATCTCTTGTTGATAGTTGTGATGTCTTTGATGTTCGTGTGCTGGGAGTTCATTTATGTGCAATAAGAAAATACAAGGCCATGTGCTATGCTTTCAAGCAAATATCTTATTGGTATATTTATGACTTCCTTTTGGATATCTTGTTCATTCTTTCTTGTAACTATTTTGTGTGTACTTCCTTCTTTGTGGATATATATCATCATGATTGTCTCCTACCTAGAACCTTATACACATGAGAGAAGTTACATCTCTAGTTGATATCCTCTTTTCTTTCACGTCCATTGTTGCATTCCCTTTTTATTTCCTTGGTGGTTTCGTGAAAGAATTTGTCTTGAGTGCGGATCTTATATCCTTACATCTTGATGCACTCTTTGATGGTGAAGATTATTTTCCTCATCCTTGTCTTCACGAGGGTTTTGCCATCTCGATTGGTATCCCTCCTCTTGACAGGGCTATTATATCATATCTTCACCAGGGGTTATCACAAGCTTTGGTTTTTAGTTTTCTTATTAGTAAGCTTGTGGACCCATTTGCCAGTGGTTTGTGTATGTGGGAAGGATATGGCTTGCACTTTGTGTCTCATTTCTTCAAGACTATGTTGTTGCTTAATGCTCATCCTTATACTAGTCTTCTCAAAGTGCTTTGCCATGACTCACACGCATCATTTTGGTTGAGCCTATTCTTAAATTGCCTCTTTTACATGTTGCTCAACCATATGTTTGGTGCAAGTGATATTCTTATTGTCTTATCTACTTGCTTGCACTTTTTATGTGTTTCTATTGATATTGGGAGAGTGATGATCCTATTTTGTGCTCTCGTATACAAATAATAATAAAAATCTTAATAGTGCACAAATCATGGGGAGCTTCCCTAGTTTCTCTATAACACTCCATTGCCCATATCATAATATCTTTTATTCATGTGGCTCGTAGGTCCATGTGATTGTTTGTTCCAATTGGTATCTTTTGATTGCTTGCTTCTCTTTTGTATGTCTTTGTGCCATACGATCCTTTTTGCAATCTTTGGATCCTCAATATAGTTTGTTTTCCTCCAACTACTTATAATTGGATATGTGTATTTCATTGCACTCATATTTTGAGAAATACACACTTTTTGGAGGAGCACCTAGTATATTGGCTTTCTAAGTTTTTCGTCCATTTTGGCAATCAATGCCAATGGGGGAGAAATTTAGAGAGTTTAGTTTGGAAAGTTTAGAGAGTTTTGCTTTTGATTGCTTAAGCATTTGCATCTCATACCCATGCATTATTGCTTTGCATGTGTGTGCTTGGTTGTGCTTATTTCCTTAGATAAACTCTCTTGAAAGTGGTTGTCATCAATTACCAAAATGGGGGAGATTGTAAGAGCACATTTATCCATGTGTGGTTTTGGTAATTGATGACGATCCCTATGGACTAATGGTTGCCTTGAGTTATATTCGAAGTATTTGTCCATAGGCACTTCTTGAAGTACATGTGTTGGTTTCAAGGAGTTTATGGTGACCAAGGTGGTATGTAAGGTTTCATCCAAATATTGGTCATGTGAGAGTTGATCTCATTGCAAGCATGTATTGAAGAAGAAGATTGTGTGAACATTCATGTTTACCTTCAAGACATCATCTTTGTGAAGAGAGAAGAGAAGACACAAGGTTGATCAAGATTAAGGCAAAGAATGATTCAAGTTGATCAACACACAAAGTGTAGAAGATGTACCAAGTGGGATCAAGTGATCCCATGGTATGGTAAGCATTGTCCATTACGCTTTGTGTACTAACCCATGGTCTACGTGAGAGTTCGTTATGGGGTTAGGTATATTTCCATGGGCTTGCGTCAAGAGGAAGATCTCATACAACCCATGGAGGATGACATCAAGTGGTGATCGTCATCAAGGTTGCGGTGTGCAAGTTCAAGTGAAGCATCACGGAGAGATCATGCTTGAAGCTTGCCGTCCATTGTGGTGACAATGGACTTGTGAAGATGTGCCAAAGAGTGGCTCACCCACAGTGGAGTATGGGGGAGCAATCAACTAGTCTTCATCGAGCCAACGCAATCAAGAAAGGTGGTCCATCTTGAGAAGGACAAGATCGTCATCATCTAGCTCAAGTGGACTATGCGCAAGGCAAAGGTTTGCCCTTGATAGGGTTTTCTATTTTACCGGTCTCATGGTGGTAGTTGGGAGACCGGGTTATAGGATCGATAGCCGTACTATCAAGGGGGGCTCTCAAGTGAGTAGCTTGATCGTATTGTTCGTTGAGAGATCAAACCATTGCATTCTTGGCATCATCATCTTTCTTAGTTCTTGGTTGGATTTTCTCTTTGTGGGTTCTTGAGCTTATGGTCAGCTTCATGACAAGCTCGAGTTCATCGAAAACGGAGTCCATATGCATCTTCTATTTGTGTTTGTGGTGTTGGAGATTTTTCCGGATAATTCTTCGGAAGGTCGTCTTCCTTATCCTATTGGCATTTATTCTCCATTGTTTGATAGTACTTGTCATCATCTATCCAACAAGCTTGAGTTTGCTCTTTTCGAAGTCCGTATGCGAAAGTTATGGCGGTTTCGGTTTTGCTTGGGCTGAAGTACTGCTTTAAGCGGTAGTAGAGAGCGGTAGTACCTCTCAAGCGGTACTACCTCTCCCCCGAGCGGTAGTACCGCTTATGCGGTACTTCTGCTCCCTTCTACCGCAACACTTCCGCTTATTTTCAGCTCTCTGTGTTGTGAGCGGTAGTAGAGCAGTAGTAGAGAGTGGTAGTACCTCTCAAGCGGTACTACCTCTCCCCCGAGCGGTACTACCTCTCAAGCGGTACTACCTCTCCCCCAAGCGGAACTACCTCTCTGGCAGAACTACCACTCGTGTTTTCTTTCTCGTTGGTCTGTTTTGACCGTGCTAAGCGATAGTACCGCTCCCCCGAGTGGTAGTACCACTTGTGCACGACTTGTGGGCATAACGGCTGGATTCGGGGGAGGCTATTTAAGGGGGCCATCTTCCCCAATGGTCCTAATCCTTTGAGCTCGTGTTTGCCCCCCATTGTTGACCTTCTTCGAGCTTGCTATCTCTCAATCCCTCCAATGATTCTTACTAGTTCTTGAGGGAAAAGGGAGAGGAGATCTAGATCCACATTTCCACCAATCACTTTCTCCTCTATGTGAGGGGAACCCCTTGGATCTAGATCTTGGAGTTCTTCGTGTTCTTCTTCGTTCTTCCTCTCATTTTCCTCCATAGCATTAGTTGTTGTGGTGGGATTTGGGAGAGAAGGACTTGGGCACTCTGTGTGCCCTTGCCATTGCATTTGGTGCATAGGTTTGAGTTCTCCACGGTGATACGTGGAAGTGAAGTTTGAGAAGCTTATTACTCTTGGGTGTTTGAGCACCCTAGAGCTTGTTCCTCTTGGGTGCCTTGGCGCCCTAGACGGTTGGTGGTGCCTCGGAGCTCAATCATTGTGGTGTAAAGCTCCGGGGAAGTGTCGGGGTCTCCAATTAGGTTGTGGAGATTGCCCCGAGCAATTTGTACGGGTATCGGTGACCGCCCCGAAGGGTTGCCAAAGTGTACGGGTACCGGTGACCACCCCCAAGGGTTGCCATTTGTACGGGTTCGGTGACTGCCCTCAAGGGTCCCTTAGTGGAATCATGGCATCTTGCATTTGGTGAGGGCGTGAGGAGATTACGGTGGCCTTAGTGGCATCTTGGGGAGCATTGTGCCTCCACACCGCTCCGAACGGAGATTAGCATCCGCAAGGGTGTGAACTTCGGGATACATCGTCGTCTCCGCGTGCCTCGGTTATCTCTTACCCGAGCCCTTTATTTATGCACTTTACTTTGTGATAGCCATATTGGTTCATGCTATATATCTTGCTATCACTTAGTTGTTTATCTTGCTTAGCATAAGTTGTGGCTGCACATAGGTGAGCCTAGTTGTTTTAGGTTATGTGCTTGTCTAATTAAACGTTAGTGTTATTCCGCATTAGTTCAAGCCTAAACCGTAATTATTTTAAAGCGCCTATTCACCCTCCCTCTAGGCGACATCCACGTCCTTTCAATAGTAGTAGATACGGACATAAGTCGGTCTAGTTTTCACGGACATAATGTCTATATACATGATCATGCCATGAATAATGTCATAACTATGCGCTTTTCTATCAATTGACCAACAGTAATTTCCACCGTATGTTATGTTCTTCAGAGAGATGACTCTAGTGAAAACTATGCCCCCGGGTCTATTCAACATATTTACTAAAACCCTATTTACCTTGCTGCAATTTATTTACTTTGTAATTTATATCTCTACCACGATCCTTGCAATTAACGAGTACAAGGGGATTGACAACTCTTTTGCCCGCGTTGGGTGCAAGTATTTGCTCTTGTGTGTGTAGTTAATGTCGACGGATGTTTGTGTGATTCTCCTATTGGTTTGATAAACCTTGGTTCTCAACTGAGGGAATACTTATTGCTACTTTACTACTTCATCCCTTCCTTTTCAGGGAAAAACCCAACTTATCTCTACTCCTAAAAGGAGACTTGGTAGCTTCCGTTCCGGGGTTTTTTCGCCTTACCTCCCACCTTCGTCCGGGTTTTTTTCGTTTGTTTTTTTTTTCATCCCTCCTCTCATCATCTTATATTTAGTAATGTATTTATGTGAAAGAATCAATCAAAATTAATTTCTAATGAATATTGAAAGGCCAGATCTGAATTAATTAACCTTACCATAAATCACTCAATCACATTAATTAATATTTCCATACATCACCAAATTATATTAATTAACATTCAGTTCCAGATATTTTTTTCTCTTTCTCCTCCCACCTTCCTCTGTTTTTTTGTCTGGTTTTTTTGTCCCTCCTCCCACCTCTACTCCTAAAGGAGGAGTTGATAGCTTCCGTTCCAGATTTATTTTTGTCGGGTTTTTTTCTGTCCCACTTACCACCATCCCCTCTCACTACCCCCTGCCACCTGTTTATTTTCTCTTCACTATTTTCTTGTAACCAACAATTTCCTAACGTACAAAATATCATAGATATAACTTTCCTAACTACCCAAATCAACCGATCTCAGTCATCAATGCAATTTACTTTAGGAAACAAAATAATAGATTTAAGGAAACAAATAATGAATAAAAAACATTAACTAATCGACAGATATGTATTTGAACCTTCCTTCTTAAAATCTCTACTCCTAATTGGGGACTTGGTAATCTGTGTTCCACGGTTTTATTTTGTCTGATTTATTTTTGTCTCACCTCCCACCGTCATCTCCTCACATTTGTTTTTCCACCATGGCATTAAAAACTTCCATACCATTTTTAAACTTTCCTAATGAGACACTTTGCAAATGGGCAGGAACCGATAGCACATTACCAAATAATAAAATCCAAGTTCACAACAATCAATTCCAAATCCTAACTTTTCTAAACTTTCTTAACGAGACACGTTACAAAACGGGCAGGAACCGATATCAGGTTACCAAATAATCTCTACTCATAAAGGGGGAACTTGGTAATCTTCGTTCGACGGTTTTTTTTCGCGTCACCTCCCACCTTCATTTGGGCTTTTTCGTCTCTCCTCCCACCACCATCTGATTTTTTCGTCTCTTCTCCCACCACCCTCTCATGCTCGTTTTTTTGCTTCACCTCCCACATAATGAGAAAAACTCTAAACGAATCAAAACTTTCCATGCATGTGCAATTTATTTAGTAATATATTTATGTGAAAGAATCAATCATGATCATTTGCGATCAATTTACTTAGCAATATATTTATTTACTTAAAAACACATAAGGTTCCAATGATTCGATTCTTTCCTATTCCTACTCATACCCATTTTTTCCACGCATATACTTCTCATCGCACGTCTCCTAAATCAACGTTTTCCCTGTCCCAAATCCCAACCCCGTGCCACACGGAGCAAGTCTTGTCGCCGTGATGAAGGCATATGCGGTGGCCGAGAGCTCGCCGCAGGGGAGCTGTGGCAGCAGCTCGAGAACGACATCCTCTTCTTGTACTTCGCTACCAATCCCACGCCTTGTCCAAGCCCATCGGGGAGCGACTCGAGGAGGACTCTCGCGGCCTGTCTCCGGCTAATACCCCCACCACAATAGGTCACCCCAATGGACGCCGATGTGCCCATGTAGGATAGGTACGGCTGCATCTTTAACAAAGATTTCTTCTACTATATATTTAACTTGATTTGATTCGAGATGCAGTTTGTGTCCAGTATGCATTCACGTCTTAGGCTAACCCTTTTTCTCTCAAGCCCTCACTGTTTGCAGTATCTCGAATTACCTCACGAAGTCACAGTGAGCAGTCATGTTGGAGCTTCATCCGCGCACCTAATGTTTTTGCATCTATGCCAGAGCAGTGTGTGTTGCAAGGACGATGCATGGGGGGAGGGGGCAGCGCTTGCCAATGGCTGCCAAGAAGCACGAGATCGGCGGGCATAGCGGCTTGACCGCCACGATCTGGTAAGGCAACCGGGAGGCCAAAGTGGGTGGGAGCAGTTCAAATGACAGCATGTTTTTTATTATTCCTCTTGAAGTTGAAATTATTTTCTGAATTGCTTACACGTCAAGGCTAAAATCTTACAAATCATAGACTACAATTGCCAATCTGTGATGTGTTTATTCAATACTTAAGTAGGGCGCAATTTATTAATTCTTGGTGTTAGCCCCGATGCCCCATCATTGCGTACTTTTTTCTTTTATAGATGCTCTCTTCCTCATTCCCTTTCTGGTTTCAGAAATACAAGTGCAGATTTCATCTAAGCATGTTGCATGCTCTTATATTCAGAGAGAGAGACAAAGACAGAGATTTTTGTGTCTATGTTGTTTTTGCTGTTCGTGACGCTACTGCTGCTACATTGATGTGTGTGTGTGTGTGTGTGTGTGTGTGTGTGTGTGTGTGTGTGTGTGTGTGTGTGTGTGTTTGAGAGCGAGAGAGAGAGAGAGATAGAGATGGATTAGGGGGTGAAAGAGAGAGATCGAAGAGACGAGATACAATAGTTTATGCTACGCTGTTGTTGCTTCTTCTATGCACAACTGATGTATAGATGAGGGAGGGAGGGGGAAGTGAGACCGTGTTGTGTACATGTTGTATAATTATTTGATTTTTTTATTGCTTGCTTGTTACTCAGTGATGAACCCCTCTATGTAATTGTCAAGTGATTCAGAATGATTCAAATGATGATATGGCCCCAACATTGGCGGTTTGGTATTGGATAATGCACTGCTCATTGTTTTCCATGGAACTTGTATCTTGACTTTCAGGTTCCAGACTCACATCAACATGCAGATAATTCTCTCCCTTTATGTGATTTATGTTTTTCTTCTTTCTGTGCAAGCATACTCTTGTGTGCAGATGGAAATATATGCATATGATTTTTAACCATTTCACAAGATTTTCTTATTCACTACTAGCTATGTTTTCTATGTAAGAATATTTTAATATCTAAAGCGGTTGGGTAGACGCTCTCACTAATGTTTTTCTTTTCTTTTATGATCTTCCTAAGGTATCTTGTCAAAGTATTTCCAGTTGGCAACTGTTTCACAGATCTTGTATCTGCTCAAACAAGTGATAGAGCATGAGGTAGAGCAATATTCGACTGTGGGCTGGGTTTACCTTATTTTAGCTATAAGGAATTATGATCTCTGTTTTATTTCTAGGATACCCAAACTAGAGGTAATATTTTTATGGCTTTGAAATTTTGGTATTCTCATGTATAAATCTAGAATTTTTTGTTCATTGCTAAATCATTCATGAGGCGTTCATGCAATGGTTTCGGTGGTGACACTAGACCATCTGATGTTCATGTAGACAATTTATATTCAAACTTGCTGTGAATTTGCACCACCTACACCTTTTTTTTAACTTAGTAATATTAATGTGTTGAAGGAGAACATGTGTAAAGCCATCAAACTTCAAGAAGAAATTATACACATCACGGTTGCTGGACATAGGTGAGGGCGAGAAAGATGTAGAGGGTTGCACGAGGGTCACCAAGGAGGGGAACGCAGGAGCAAGTGGAAATATATTGATGTTTATGGAATAATTAAAGATAAAATTGTTGTTGAACCACTTTCATATGTATATTCCCGTTGCAACGCGTATGCAGTAATGTTGTGAAATAAGGCACTGATAAACTTGGCCACTATGGTTGCCTTAGATTCTCTACGTCATTTCTAACTATAGTTTATGTCCTTCGTTAGTGCACATATCATTTATCTTGATTGGTTTTTATATTACAGGACATCATAAGCGCAAATAGGAGTTGAAGGAAAGTATGTTCCAGCTGATGTTTGATGGATTTTTTTATGAAGTGAATATATCTTACATCACATCATAAGTGAAAATTATAGCAAGTTCTTATTTTTATTAAGAAATGTTTGATGGAAATATATATTTTTTACTTCGTTGGAAGCACTTTATCGATATGCTTAGAACAATTCTCAAATTGCACGAAACATATTTTTGACACCATTTCTAACTAAGGACTAAATCAACCTCAATTTTTTTTGTGACAAATCGAAGCAATCTCCTACCCTACCAGAAAATAAAATATATACTACATTGAAGGGATTGCCTGTTGCCATTGAAGCATTTTCTATGGTCAAGCTAAACAAATAAAATTTAACCATATGGAAGCAATATTTAGTTGCCATAGAAGCAATTTGACCGAAAAAGGTATTTTTACATTCCAAAAAAAGGATGTGAAAAAACCTTGGTAGAAAACTATAGTTCCTGAAGCAAGGATTATCAAGATTCGAAACAAAATATATTTTCGTACAGAAGTAATTTACATCTATGTAAGCAAATTGTATGATATCTCTACTCTTAAAGGGGAGTTGGTTCTGTCGCCTCCCCTCATTCTTGGTTTTTCCCTCCCCATGTTCCCCTCCCCTCTTTGGTTTCCCATTGGTTTTTGGTATGCCCAACTAATGTCGCACAAAATAAAAACCAACATAAATATAGTAACAACAAACAAACAACAAACAAAGCCTTTAGTCCCAAACAAGTTGGGGTAGGCTAGAGGTGAAACCCATAAGATCTCGCGACCAACTCATGGTTCTAGCACATGGATAGCAAGCTTCCACGCACCCCTGTCCATGGCTAGTTCTTTGGTGATGCTCCAATCCTTCAGGTCTCTCTTTACGGACTCTTCCCATGTCAAGTTCGGTCTACCCCGGCCTCTTTTGACAATATCAGCACGCTTTAGCCGTCCGCTATGTACTGGGGCTTCTGGAGGCCTGCGTTGAATATGTCCAAACCATCTCAGACGATGTTGGACAAGCTTCTCTTCAATTGGCGCTACCCCAACTCTATCTCGTATATCATCATTCCGGATTCGGTCCTTCCTTGTGTGGCCACACATCCATCTCAACATGTGCATCTCCGCCACACCTAACTGTTGCACATGTCGCCTTTTAGTCGGCCAACACTCAGCGCCATACAACATTGCGGGTCGAACCGCCGTCCTATAGAACTTGCCTTTTAGCTTTTGTGGCACCCTCTTGTCACAGAGAATGCTAGAAGCTTGGCGCCACTTCATCCATCCGGCTTTAATTCGATGGTTCACATCTTCATCGATATCCCCATCCTTCTGCAACATTGACCCCAAATATCGAAAGGTGTCCTTCTGCGGCACCACCTGCCCACCAACATAAATATAGTAACTTGGAATATTCTAAATGAAACTGATACTTTTCCGAAACCATGTGCTGCATTAATTCAGTCAAATCAAATCAATTTTACCAAAATTTTCACTCAATCAAATCGTTCCTTGCCTTCTCTTATCCTAATAAAATCAAATTAAATGTTATCAAAATCTAGAATAGGATGGATGTAAGGTACATGTCAGAAAAGATTGGTGTTTAACCAGTAGAATTTGTATGCCCTCGTTGTAACACACGGGGTCTAGGCATGACACATCCCTCACATTGCAGCTGCCTTGCCGCCGAACTCCCCGAAGGACGAGAGGGAGGAGCAAGAGTCGGCGCTGGAGTGGGTGGTGCAACATAGGTGTGTTGGATACATTTTTGTGGCCGCCAGGGGTTTGCCTCGTGCAAGTGGAGACACCATAGCCCTCACCCATCATCGGAGAAGATGCTAGTGGATTGATGGTGGTAGAGGACAAAGTCGGGGGAAGATGCAATGGGAGAGAGAGACAGAGGTGGGGGAGATGAAAAAATGGTGACAATTACATGAGGTAAGGGGAGCAATGATTGGAATGACCAGGGTGCAGGTAATAGACACTGAATTTGTATTGGAATAAATTTCCTAAACACATAGTTTTTGTGGTTGTCAACTTGATGATCTAGGAACATGTGCATGCCCCATGCAACCGTCGAGAGGGAGTCATTATCTTTTCCTCTTGTGTATGTTAATTCAGGGATTCCCTTTAATATACGCATGTTAGACTTATTTTTTTAAACACAACAACGTAGCTACTCAATTGAATAACTTACCATGTGTTGGTATTCATCATTATAAATAACCCCTAGAAATCGTGTTCATCACCAATCTATATCAATATGTGTTGTGTTCTCTTTCAGAGAAGTGAACTCTGAAAACCCTCCTCATTCTGAACAATGAAAATTCTGAGTCTGGAAGTACAAACTTGGTATGACAAATTGACAAACTTGGTGAAAAAATGGGTGTATTTGGAGCCGGATGGAAACATAAGAAGATTTGGAGTAGGGTGGCGATGGAACAGATTGTTATCACAATGACCAAAAAAGCTAAAGTGGAAGAAGAGATGGAATGACAATGATGCAACCTTCTTGTGTGATGTTGTATGTATATTTGAGGTTAGTAAAAGAAGTATTTTTGAGATAAAGTGACAGAGACGCATCTTAGGTGGAGGTGGAAGCAAAGATCATAGACAAACATAGCATTATTAGTTTGTGAATGAACATGCGGTGGAAAGAATGTTTTCGTATTCATATGCCCCCTTTTCTTATTATTAGCACTAAGGTGAGGTGCCTTGTATCTCATTATTTGTTGACGATGTTCCATGTTGCACGGCATACATATTAGAGTGAGACAACAAAACAACGACATAGAACCTTAATGCAGAGTCAAGGGGCAATAGATTAAGAGGATGATTGATTTATGGACAAATAAGGCAAGGGTGGACAAGTTCAACGGAGAAGAGAAGCTAAAGGGATGCATGACGTTTGTTGAAACAGACGGAAGATACTTGTGTTTGTGTTGTGATTGAACATTACGTCTAATGTACTCATTCATGAGAAGTAAATTGAGCATTGTTTATAAATTTATTTGTTGACCCGTGGCAACGCACGGGCAGTCTACTAGTTGTAGGTAGCATGGCACTTGAATTTTTTTACACCATGACATATTTTGTTATTTTAGAGCTGGGTAGAGCATGATAATCTTTTGTCATTCAAGGTTGGAAAAAAGCGGTAGGCATAAGCGAGGCGATTGGCCTTCGCCTAGTGCCTAGGCGGTGCTTAAGCGTCCAAGGCGCAGCCTAGACGGTAATATAGCTTTTAATATCAGGGTGTCTCTATGGTTATTATATGTGCATTGATATTAATTTAGGGCATATAAATAAGTTAACTATCAGCAACTACCATTTGAGTATGTCATGTTTGGCATATCTAGGAAATATGGCATGATTTCTCGCTTGGGTAAACAATTTGCTGCTTGCCCTGCCTAGACTTCCATTTATGCCCTAGGCGAGGCGTTTAGCCATCGCCTAGCGCCTAGGCGTGCCTAAGCGCCTCCTAGGCACTGCCTTTTCCAACAGAGGTTATTTTTAGAGTTGTGTTCAAAGCCTGGCAATTTTGTTATTTTAGAGCATGTCAATTTTTTTTGTATTTTAATTATGTACACCCACGGAAATTTTGTGTGTACATTTTTTTTTTCTCATAACACCATGTCAATTTTATTTTTTAGATAACACAAAACATTTTTTATTATTCCATTGATACTTTATAAATTATAGGATGTCAGTTTTATAAATTATAGGATGGAAGTTTTTGTCACTTAGATCATGGCAATTGTAAATTTATTTGTTTGCATCTTTATAAGAATTTTTCTTATTTGATGTCATTTTTTATTGCAAAAAATAGTTAAGTGGCCCTCTAGGCCAACCGGGGTCGCGCTAGAGCCCCACCGTAGCGAACGATTTGGGAGCGTGAAATGTTCGCTGGAGGGGTTCCTCCCCTACGAACGAATCGTTCGCTGGAGGAAACCCCTCATCCGACGTTCGGTGCCTATTTTGTGCCCATCTTATTTGATGAATAATCTCTTCAATTTCACAGAATTTGTGCATGCCATGGCACAAGGCCCGCCGTTGTTGTATGTTCTTCGGTTAGAAGACAGTAGGAAAATAATGAGTGATTTGTTTGTTAATTTCAACACAATGGTGAAACAATTAATTATCGATGCATTATGATTGAATGACTACATGCAAACACCCTCATTACACGAACCAATAGAAAGGGAAATGAACACCTGCAAACTTTCTTGTTATACCAGGCTTTGAAGATCGCAATTATCATCCATTCATAGTAACAAGATCTAGTCTACAAAGTAGCACTGAGATAATTAAAGGAGGAGACAACACGTTGGGGATTAATTAATTGCAACAGTGCAGGGTTGTATGGATTTTAATTGGAAACCAGTCAGCGGGCATGTAGTGGTCTCATTGTGCCAATTGCATATACAATTCTCACTAAACACATGCTAATTTTGTCTTCAATTGCAGCTGATGACATGTGATGTGTTGCTTGCACTTACCGTCCTTACCAAATTTACGCCAATTTTCTCTCATTGTAACACACTGGATGCTATCTTTGCACATACAATCCTCACTAAATTCACGTTAATTTTTTTCCCATTGCAACGCATGGGCATTTTTGCTAGTTTATTGTTAAGTTGTTTATTCATAGTTCTCCCTAATCACCACACTGTTATAATCTCTAAATACACTCATATCGGCTTCTTCGATTACTTATAATGGCTTCTTTGATTCTATTGTATGCCTTAAGTTTTAATTAAATTCAACAAGCAACATAGCCATCTGATCTTTTTCCCATTTTAAGTTATTTGCTAAAAGAAATAGTGGCAACCAAATGTCACTGAAATGAGCTGATGGAGTACCATCTCCTTCCAACAGAACATTCTGACAAAGAGGATGCTCATTTTTCAGACATTCTTGCAACCATGCAAGCTCCACATCTTTTAAATGATCACCAATACCCGATTCACATAAAAAAGAGAGGAGAATGACAGGTCATTAAAATGACATTTTTTATGGACTCTTCATATTTCTTACAGCCTCATTAACCTAGAACTGCTATTCCAAGATAAGAAATTTAATGACGCATACAACCAGGCAAAAGAATCTAAGTTAGAGATTATCAGAAATGGTTAATATTGGACAATACTAACCAATGGCCTTTGCCATCGTTTGATCTTTCTCTGAATAGAATAATACAATAGTGTGATCTATGCCTTGATTGTCACTCATACTTTACTAAGAAATAGAAGAGTGTAAAGAAGAGTGTAGTTACACTCTTCTATTTCTTTACAAAGGGAATAACATATGCTAGTAAATTAAATAATGCTTTTGCTAATAGTCAGGCACCTAAATTTTTTCTTACCATCAGTCGATTATGTGCATTATAGCACACTTTGGCCTTTTTTAGACACCAACACAGTTGGGCTTATAAAGATCAGAACCTCATCCCTCGTCGCTAGTGGTTTGAAGTGTACAAATGCACGTGTCCTTTGTGTGGCCGCTGTGTGTGTGCCTCAGCGAATGTCCTTGATTCATCCTACATCCACAAGATATTTATTTTACTTTTGTTTTTTGTTTCTGTTTTAGTGGTTTTTTCATCACCATATTTTCTTAATATTTGTGCAACCTACAGTGTATTTGATGCTGCAATCGTGTGCCACTACTTAGTTTCGTGTTAAGAAATTAAAATAGAATTTATTTTGTAAGTTATCTACCTGAATCATAATAATTATTTAAGTTGCACTACTATATGCTTATTATTGCATATTGTAGAACAAATCAGATTTTATCCATTTTATTATAAATTTTGGTCATCATTTTCTTAGGATATTTTTCTTCATGTTCTTTCTTCTTTTAGCGTAATATACTACTCCGTTAATTCACTCTATCTCCGAATAAGACTTCCTTATGTTTTAATTTTTTTATTATGTCTTAATTATTCATGCTTTGTCGTTTTTCGTTTGTTGGATTTTCTCCTATATCTATGCATATGACAACGTGATGCAATGTACCACAACTTAACTATATGTGATCGACATAAAATGAAATCCGGCTAGAAAACATAAAAATGAAATTCTTTTTGTAATTATTCAACTTGAACATAATTATTGTTTAAAGTTGCACTAGTTTACACATAGTTGTGTGCAAATTTCTAATGGTGCAAGTTTCGCATAGTTGTGTGCAAATTTCTAATATATTCTAAACCTTGCATATATGAAAGAGTTTTGAGATAAGTCTGTATGGTTCTTCACGTTAGGCATAGCTGTTAAATATTATTATTTTCAAATTTATTGTTGTTTTTATTGCTAAAACACTCCCGTAATACATTCTTCCATACAAAAAAATTGTTCTTATTTATTTTTGTCTTTGTTTATTTCTTCTATCAAGTAACACCACCCCTAGAATGTTCGTTTCTCTCTCTAATTCTTTTCATCATATTTCGTGTTTGCTATTTGACACATGCCTGCCTTTTGTTTGGTAAAACCAATTTTCACTATTATTTATGCGTGTATGCTTTTATTTCTCTTCTTCCTTTTGAATCCATTTTTCTTTTTCTTTAAGTGCATATTTGGATGTTGGGCGTTTGTGTAAGTGTATACACATTAATACTATACAATTTGTGTGTAAATTATACCATAATTAAAAAAATCACAATTATTTGTTTATTCTTTCATATTATAAAGAGTATAATCTCTGTGCAAGTTTTTTCATCATTTTTTATGTTTTTTATTTTGTTTCTTTTTAAGAGTAATACTAATGCCACTAATTTATTCTTTATTACAAAACACCATTTTCTGATTTTGTGTGTGTGTAAGTAAACGTGCAAGTAGTGTACAATATGTGAGTAAATTATATTAGATTGCAAAAATTCCACCATTATAGGCTTATTCTTGACATATTATAAAAAGTGCAATTTTTGTGCAAGTTTCTGTCACGATTTTTCTTCTCCATTTTCTTTCTTCTTTAGGGTATTGCCAATGCCACAAATTCATTCTTCCTTAGGAAACTTCATTTTCTTATTTTGTTTTAATTTTTAGTCTACTTTTTTAGAAGAAAAATATGAACATGGAAAAATATGAACGACGATCGTTGATTTTCAATCCAATGGTCCCAATGAATTTGACTTAATGCCAAAAGAATGTTCAGATGCCTAATGCATAGTCACCCGCTAATATGTTCTGCATACCACCTCTAGAATTCCTCTTCCTTATATTTATTTAATTTGTTTTCATTTCTTCATTTGGGTAACACGACTCCCACGAGTTTCTTCTTTACATTTTTCTCTTTTGTTGATTTTGAAATTGAAAATTATTCTTTTTTTGACTTTTTTTGTTTTTGTTCCTTTCTAGTTTTTCAGTTCAGTATTTTGAATTTAAATTCTTTTTTCCCTTGTCTAACTGTGTATGGTGCTTTCATTTTCATTCAATACTTCGATTTGCAGTGATTTTATTTAACCATGTCATATGTTTATCTTAATGTCACATATTAAAGCGCATGGCATAAATTGTTATTGATATTTGATATGATCACTGCAATTTATTAGTTGATTACAATTATAAGATTTGGCATTCATATTTTTTATAAGATTTATCATGATTGTTGTTAAATACTATACTAGAATTTGAGTTCTTATTCATTCGTCTTTCCTTCTATTTATCTTTTATAATTACAGTGTATGTGTGTGAAAGCAAATATATGTGTCCAAGCAAAGCATATACACATGATGATGATCATATAGTGTTTCACATGTATAGCGTGTGTGCAGACACAAATAATCTATTCTAGCATATATAACGTGTGTGCATGCACAAAGAACCTTGAATCGCAAAAAAAACAACAGAAAACATGTTCTAGCCATTAGTGTGTCTAGTATAGTAATACTCCATCCGTCCAAAAATAAGTGTCGAAGATCTAGTACAAAATTTATATTAGTTTAGTATAAAATCAGCGACACTTATTTTGGGACGGAGGAAGTAGTACGTAACATCAGCCATGCAGTCTTTTTGTAGAGAATCAGCCAAGCAATTGTTTGTTTTGAAGGGAAATGAAATTATTTGATGGGATTCTTTTTTTGAGACAAATTTGATGGTATCTGATCCGAGGTGCTCCACTGCCCTCTCTGATGGGCCGGCCCGGCAGACGCGACGTGGTCGCTAGTAGCATGCAGCCACCCAGGGGAGCTCCTATGTGATGCTTATTGCATCAATTAGCCGGTGCTTCGCATCGAGGCTCCACTTGGCGTGCTTTCTGGCCCGTTTTCTGCTTTTTCAGTTTCGCGAGCGAGCGAAGAGGGCATTTCTGGGGAGCTTCTATTGGGCGCAGTAGGTGCCCGTTGGAAAAGTGGCGCCTACAGCGCCCAGCCGCAGGCCGCGGCCCATTAAAAAAATTGCTTCCCGTTCGCTTTCGCTTGCCTCGCTTGTTTATTTTTTTCGACTGTCCTGCGCTATTGGTTCAGGAAAAACGACAGGCTATGGTTTTTACAATTTTGAATATGTTGTGTAAAAAAATCATAGATTTGTTTAAAAAATAAAAAATGGTTCATCAATTTTGAAAAAGAGTTCATTGGGTTTGAAAAAAAGTTCAGTGATTTTGAAAAGCGTTCATCAAATTTGAATAAAAAGTTAATGGATTTTTTTTAAAAAGTTCATCGAATCTGAAAAAAATCATAACATTTAGAAAAATTTCATGAAATTTGAAAAATGTTCATCCAATTTGAAAATTCTTCATCAAATTTGAAAAAGGTTCATCAAATTTGAAAAACGTTCATCAAATTTGAAGAAAAGTTCATCGGATTTTAAAAACGTTCATCGATTTTTTTGAAAAGTTCATCGAATTCAAAATAAATTTCATCGATTTGAAGAAAAAATGTTCAGGAATTTGAAACAAAATCATCAAACCATGAAGAAGGAAAAAAAATATGAAAAGAGAGGTTAGTTTACATATCAGGAAAGATGGCGTGGTGGTTACTGCAGCGCAGTTTGTATGGGACGTCGCTGGTTCGAGCCACGCGGACGCGCCTTTTTTTGTGCGCTTAAGAAATCGAAGATGGGCCAGCTCAGCACTCCTGCGCTTCAGGCGCCCGTTTGCAGAATGCACTTTAACGCGAATAAATGCCGCGTTTCTGTTCGCTTCGTATGGTACATGGCGCAATTCGTTTTTTCTTTTCTTTTCCTTTTACTTTCATTCTTCTATTTATTGTTCCTATTTTTCCTTTTCTTCAATTTGAAACTCCAATTTTTCTGAAAACAGGAACCAAATTTGAAGCACTGACCTTTTTTGAAACTTGAATACAATTTACAATTCCGATCATTTTTTTGAAAAAGATAACCATTTTTGAAAAAGTGAACAAAATTTGAACTCCAAATATTTTCGAAAACATCATGTTCTTTGGATATTGATAATATTTTTTAACATTGCGAACAAAAATTGAAAGTTTAGAACATTTTTTTAGAATGTGAGCAAAATTCCAGAACTTCCAATTTTTTTGAAAACATCAACAAATTTTAAAATTTCAAAAAAATTTGGAAACTGCGATTTTTTTTTGCAGATGTGAACAAAATTTGGATTTTTGAACTTTTTCCTGAATTGTGACTAAACATGTAAAAAGAAGGACCATTTTTTGAAATTAAAACATTATTTGAAAAATAACGAACATTTTATGAATTTCTTTACAAATTCTGAAATATGGGGAACAATTTTCTGAATATCTGTAAAAATTTTGGAACCGAGAACAAAATTCCGAAAAGGCAGCTATTTTTTCAAATAGGCAAACAATTTTTCAAAATCACGGACATGTTTTAAATTTGTAAACATTTTTTTTAAATGCGAACATTATTTGAAAAAACACAAATATTTTTTAAATTTGTGAACAAAATATGTAAAATGGGGAAATATTTTCAACTTCTCGACATTTTTAGAAACCCAAACAAAAAGTAAAATAATGCAACATTTTTTAAAACGTGCGAACTATTTATAAAAATCACGAACATTTTATGATATTTTGACAATATTGAAAAAACATGGACGTTTTTGAGACATCTGAGCAATTCTTGAAGCAGAGAACAAAATTTGGAAAAGGCAAATATTTTTTCCCATAGGAAAACATTATTTGAAAATCACGATCATTTTTAAATCGTAAGAAAATAATAAAAAAACAAACAAAAATGTAAAATAAAGAAAAAATGTAATAATTTGAAAATTTTGAAAATCAAGAAAACTTGAATTTGAAAAAGAAACAAAAAAGTAAAAGAAAGAAATGAAAAAACAAACAGGAAAAACTAGAAACCCAAAAAAGAAATGAAACGGAAAAACGAAAACAAGAAAAAAAAACCGGTTCAGGGAACCTTCTGGAAAGTTCTCAAAACCGGCTGACTCATTATGGGGGAGTGGGCTGGACCAATTTTCGTGCTCGGGGGATCGTATGTGCGAAAGCTCGATAGTTTGACGCTATAAGTGATAAATAGGATTTTTCGCCACCCAGCCTTCGTTCAATCGGGTCAACGTCGACCCGTTGGCCTTTATATTTTCGTAAAAAATAGATAAGAAGAGAGAAATTGAAAAAAGTGCACCCGTTCAATAACAGTTCATCAATTTCGGAAAAAGTTCATCAATTAACTTTTATCACTTTTGGAAATATTCATAAATTTCAAAAAAAATCATCAATTTGGAGAAAATGTCCACAGATTTCAAAAAAAGTTCATTAAATTTGAAAAATGGTTCATCTAATTTGAATAAAGTGAATTGATTTGAAAAATAGTTCATCAGTTTGACAAAATTTCATCAAATTTGAAAAAAGCTTCTTTCAATTTGGTAAAAAGCTTCATTCAATTTCAATTTGAAAAATCTCATCAGTTTTGAAAAAAGCTCATCAAACTTGAAAAAAAGTTCACAAAACCTGAAAAAAAGCTCTACAAATTTGAAAAAGTATCGTTGAATTAGAATAAAACGTTCTCAATTTATAGAAGTGTTCTCGAATTTAAATAAGGTCATGGATGTTGGAAAAAAAACTCATCGATTTTGAATAAAACTTCACGAATTTGAAAATAGTTCATCAATTTTGGAAAAAAAAAGTTCACTAATTTGTAAAAACGCGCATTTAACAAAAAATATACTTAAGAAAAAAGTGCACGAATTTTAAAAAACACGCATTTAAGAAAAAAAATCACTAATTTCAATATAGCCCGGTGCTTAAAGCGGTTCGCTTCGAAGCACAGTTATTAGTTCGAATCCTGTTGCGTGCAGCTTTTTTGCTGATTAAAAATAGAAAAAAACCAGATGGACTGGCCCAGCGTGAGAGTGTGTATACATGATAATTGTTCTGCTCAATATAGTTGAACCCATGCATCTACTATTCTACTACCCCTATAAAAACATGAGAGGGCAGATCCAAATCATCATCTAGACCGTCTATCACAAAATCAATGGTTCAAAACCTTACGATATTGACACTAACGAAATCGTTGAGTGCACAACTCCACGAAATTACCCACGTTGCCACTACTAATCTAGTCTCTCCCGTATCGATTTGCCCTCCACAAAAAAGAAACTGCTTTCCACCTCCTGCGAGTGCCGCCACTCCCCACGCACGTCCCTCTGGAACCGACCCCGCCTTCCTCCACTCCTCTGGCTCTCCCGCCCGCCGCTCCTCTGCTTCTCCCCGCCACCATCACCTTCAGTAATCGCCACCGTCGTCGCCATCGGTGTTGCGCACTCTCTCCCAACCTCCATCCTCGTGTTTTCCTCTTACCGACCCATCCGCATGCCAGATCGCTGGCTCATGCGTGATGGCGGCCGTAGGACGGGGGCGCGCGAGTTACTGCTTGCGACAAGCTTCTCCCAGAAACAACCATGTGCGTTGGTGACGCATAGGAAGGCCAAGGAGGCGGCCGCCGCTGCCATCGAAGCACATCGCCGCAGGTTTAGGAGGTCGCCATCTACATCTTCAAGCATGTTGATGTGAAGAAAAGGAGGTTGCCGGGGCATCGTTGATGGAGGACGTGGCGACCCGGTCATGTTATGCCCAATAGAAAATAGAAGGGCCTGGTATGCTTCAGTTTCAGTTCCAATCAACATAACTGCTTAACCTGATGCAACAAATTTTCTTGACAGCAGAGTCTTACTGACAGATTTGACATATACAGATTGGGCCTCATATACCTACAGAGTACCTGTATTTATGTGTTTGCTTGGTACACATAACTTGAGAAATAGAGTAGTATTTTCTATTTTTTGCGAATGTCTTGGAATACGTGTGAAACATGTTGTATTGTTAGCTGCATCTCTACACTTCGCTCAAGGCAGCACATATGCCTATCCGCACGACAGGGCACCAAATGTAACAAGTTCAAACTGTTAGTCTGAATGGCTGCATCTTATTTCAATAGTCAGAATTATAATTCTGTAGTTTTTTTAACAAATCAATCTCGCAGGCATTTTCAGTGTTGAGAACTGACAGCAGCCTGATACAGTTGAAACGCCAACTAAAGATACAGTTACCACCACGAAGCCTGGAGGAATATGGTGGAACCACAACCACGAGCAGCACCAGACCTTCGTAGGGCTTCAACATCTTGGATCATGGGCCTCATGGCAAAATCGAGGACAGAGGAGGGAGGAGGCTTCGTAGAAGCACAACTTCAAGAGCTCAGGGTATGTATGCCAGCATGCACTGGAGTCAGTGGATGATTTTTTTTTTGTTAAAACACATTTCATTTCTTTTTCAGGATGCTAGCCTGGTGTACACTTATAAGCTGTGGTATTTTTTCCTTGTGCAGGAGATCAAATCGAAGAAAGACAGTGCTCAGCACAACGTGCTCGCGTCGATGTTGTGGGTGCAGTGGAAGATCGTGAGGATGATCAACGAGAGCATGAACAAGCTTACCAGCCAGTGCAAGAGCATCTGGTGGAGCCTATATTGTCCAGTTCTTCTGTAAAAAAAAGTGTCACCCTGTTGTAGCTACGGCCTACGGCAATGATATCCTACTTACTACTCTCTATGGCTGATGAGTGCAGATTTGTCCATGGGAAACAATACGATAAATATACATATATACCGGTGTGAAGAGAGAAGATATATTGTGGAAATACGCTGCAAAAGCCATGCCCCCCATGATTATAGAGTTGTGAAGTCCACTTAAGTAAGTCATCTATGAATTCTGTGGCTAAGCTTTTTTTTGTTCGGTTCTCTCCTATTGAGATATATTTTTGTTTGCTTGTTGAGGTTAATTATCTCAGGTGACATGTTTTCGTATCGCTCCATTGTCACATGTATAAATTGAATAACATAGTACAGGCATCCCATATAGGAACGTGCTAATTCATTCCATATTCTTCCAGATTTAGGAGTCACCTTTTAAATTGTCCTACATTAAAGTTCTGTGCACTTATCTATTGATTATGCTCCTTTATTATTGTTCAATTTGGCCTTTTCCCTCTAGATGGTGATTAGCAGTATTGCAAGTTCGTTAAAAAAAGTGAGTATCGGCCACTACAATTTATATCAGGATAATATATGTATAGAAGCAGTATTCCTGTTTTCCATGCATCGAGTTAGAAAACATCATAATACTCTACATAATATAATGGTTTAGAACAACACACATGATATACTCGACTAATCAACCTTTATAAATGAACAAACTGGTACGAGTTGTTAAAATTGGTTCCTATTTTTTACCATTATTCTTCCCTTTCAAAAGTGTTATTTTCATCGATTTCTTGCTTTTGTTTATACTGATTGCGGATTTCCTAAAATTTCAGTTTGCAAAACCCATGATCTAATCATTGCTTTGTCTTTTACTGCTGGCCTTGGCCTTGCAAATAGATAAATGCATGAAGGGACTGAGATAGCTGCTCCAGATGCTTACTTGTTTTCAACATTAGATGATGATTTGGCAAGTGACTATTTTGGAAAACATTTTCTTAGTCTGACATGTACAAAATTCACACAATAATCTTGTGTTTTTGAACTGGCCCATTGGATTATTTCATATGTGTGCTAATCACATGAGGTTGCAAGTTCTTTTAATTACATAACGGAAATATTGAGAGCTAAGTGAGTTACTGTGTTATTTTAGTTGGGTTCATATAGCTTTAAAATATCTATTTCTATAAAGGTATGTCACACATTTTTTGCATGTAAGTATAATTCTCCGCGCATTGTGTATCTTCTGCCACCAATGGCGCATTGTGTATCTGATGCCACCAATGGATCATTTAGACTGGATGTTTTACTTTGAAATGTAGTTTTCAGTTGTTTAGTTTTTTCTTAGAAGACATAAAAGGGGCACCAAGACTACGTAAAATATGGATCATAGTAGCTTTTTTCAAGAAGAGAAGGAAATTCATGGTTTATCAGTTTATATTCTTTGTGATTTATCAATTTAAGTGAAATACTTTATGCAACTATACATAAATGTGAATTTCTTGTGCTTGCAACATGTTCCTTTTGATCATTATTAGGTAAAACATAACATTGAAATGTTTCCTAGAGTTTCCATCTGTTATTAGTCGTGCATTGCATGTGCACGATTACTCGGAGGGTTGATAAGATTTTATAAAACACATTTAGCTTACTTCTAGGAAGACTGCAACCAAATGTCTAAGGTTGTGGCATTATGAGAGTAAATAAGGAACTACCACAAGCATCCTCCTAAAGTAAAATTGTGCTTATCACCGTCGTTCGAAAACATGCTTGGAGCTAATTTTAATGACATAATTTATCAACTCACAATCAGAAGTGTGATATAGGCTCTCTAGCTTTTGGTGCAAGAAAAAAAAATGTGCAGATATAATTGTTGATTATAATGTTTCCTTGTCATTGAATGTGGTACATATGTTGTTTCATCAACAATTTGAATTTTAGACTTTTTAACATGTTTAACTAAGTATATATAAATAATGGGACGTGCATTGCACATGCAAGCTTACTGGTTACAATAGGGGAAACGTTTACAATCGACACGCCGGCCGAACGATTCAGCTGGACGCACGCTACGCGTAGGATCCATATGGATCGAACGCGTCCCATGGGCCTCCCGCACCGCGCTGCCCCCCTTTCCACTTATCTCTTTCCTCCCTTATCCCATTCTGTTGTTTCTGGCCAGAAAAATTTCCCCACCGGCGCTGCCCAGCTCTCCCTCTCCTTCCACATCCCTCTCCATCGGTGCTGCCCACCTCTTCTCTCTCTCCACCTCCCGCGTTTGTGTTGCACTGCTCCTTGCTCCTTTTTTTCTTCCTTAGAAGCATGCAGGCGACACCAAGACATCCTCCTCCTGCGTGCTCTGTCCCGCAGCCGCCCAGTGCCACAACTCTCCGTCCATCGGAGCTGCCACGGCTGTCATCAGGGTGCTGCAAGGAAGAAGACCATGCGGGGGATGCTCCAACACTTACTACAGCGGGCGACATGACCTAGTGGCATCGTTTAATTTGTTACAAACAGCAAGGTGTTTTGCTGGAACTAGCGACACCAATTGCTGGAACCGTGCACACAGGAGCTGCAACCGTACACCCACGGACTGCACCCGCCGCCGACGACGTCGGCGAAAATGTTACAACCGTGTATCCTGGAAGCTACAACCAGCTCTCGAAAAAGCTACAACGATGCACACGGGAGCTGCAACCGGCAACGCCGTCGTCGGCAAAATGCTTCAACCGTGTCCAACACAAGCTACATCCACATACGTAAAGCTGCAACCATTTTGGTGTTGCTACAACCGTGTTACCAGAGCTGCAACCGGCGATGCTGTCATCGCAAAAATGCTTCAACCGTGTACTGAAGAAGTTACATCCATGTGCACCAGAGCTGCAAGCATTTTGTGGCGACGCTACAGCCGTGTTGCCGGAGCTGCGATGCCGGGCGAGCCACGGTGCTGGCGACCATCGATGTGTGGAGCTTCGCGACCAACGCCGCCGCTATCATGATTCCCGTATGCTGGAACCAAGCGGCAACAGAGTTACAACCTTGGCAGCAAAAACTATTTTTGCAAACCCAGGAAGGATGTGTTTCAATTGCCACCGGCTATGGGAGCGACGGGCCTGCCTGCGGTGTTGGTTCGAGGACTACAGGGCAGCGGCAGCTGCAGCGAGTTGTGGCACGTGAGGTGGATGCGGCCTGCAACGCGGAAGAAGGACTCACGCAGGCCTCTTTCTGATACGGGACGAAGCGGTTTGGGAAAGAAGATAAGATGACGTGGGTTGCAGGATCGGGCGGCTACGGAATGCCTAATCTGACGGTCTGCACACGACTGGCCGAACCCTTGGGCCGGTCTGCCGGCGCCTAGCGGTCGTTACAAGAGATCTCCGGATTCAGTATACATGCCAATGATCACGCGATGCCTTGCGTGTCATTCAATGAGTGGGCTGAGTCCTGAGTGACCCGTGTCGACAAGGTCACGATCACACAATTTTGCACGAAAATCCAACGATACACCATACTAGTTTACACTGTCCAATCCTGCGTACTGCGCCAAGCGAGAAAGCAAAAACCAAAATATAAACAAAACAGTATTATTTAGGGCACAATGAATTAAGGGCACTGATATTATTACCTAAAGAAGAAACAAAATGAAGAAAGAAACCTTTATGCAAATGATGATAAAAATTGCACATAATTTATAACTAGTGTTATTGTATATGTTAATATTTTTTTCTATAAACTTTGTCAAAGTTTACAAAGCTTGACTTTGACCAAATCTAATACGCGGAGTAAATAAAAATGGAGGGAATACATGATATCGGACATTCTGCAATCCGAGTACACAGCCTCTTCTAACAGACACGTACCGCACATACACGCACACATGTACATACGGACATTCTCGAAATAAACATTCACCCCGCTTTATCGAAAACACCAAGCATAGTACACAACCGAATAATACACAATAGTGAGGAAGTCATCTTACAAAGTAGTTCCTCAGATACCGGGCAACAGGAATCAAAACGCCAATGTTATCAAGAATGAGCACATGAATGCCTGAAGACAACACCATGGAATGACCTAGGACACCTGAGCTACACAACAACACCCCCAAAAGAGAAATGACCAAAACTGTCGTTGTTGAGTATGAAACAGACATGGGGTTTCAGTCGTAACCCTGACACTGGAAGGAGAACCACAATGACGACCTCAAGATGAGAGCGGCAGCCTACATACGTCATGGCCGCCGGCGCCAAAACGTGGAGTTTTCGTTCGGCAGCTCACCCATGATACAACAAGATACCCAGGACATCAGTGACAAATACATACCTCTAGATCCGGATCTAGGCGCTGCCACTACCATCAGAAGAAAATGAGCCCAAGCTCCCCGTTGCAACACCCCTCCTTGCCCACACGACGAAGGGACAAAGCCAACCCCGCCACCACGAAGCCCGTCGAAGAATCACGCTGGTTGCCTGCCATCCAGAACCGCTGCCCGAACATCCTATGTCAAACCTCACACTGAGGCCAAAACACGCCGACGCCACCCGCCGGGAAGGGAAGCAAACACCTCCCACCTGACCCTCAAGACTCCACCATAATAGAAGAGTGGAGAGGTGCCAAAGTCGGCGCATTAGTAGCTTGACAAAGAGACGCCAAGGCACACATGAGGGGGCCCAGTTCCAGACAAGATGGCAATGCTTCGCCCCTGAATCGATGACCAGGTCTCAGCCAACTACTGACACACACCAACGAAGGAGGCGTCCACCGGTGGCCCATTAGATATGTCCACTCGAGATCTTGATGGGGGAAGGGGGAGGCTACCAGCGCCTCTAGCTGCCCGGGTAGCCTCGTCCACGCCGGTCATCGTCGTCTCCCATGCCTCCCATAACGTGTCAACCTTCGCCACCACCTAATGCGGGCCGCCATCCGATCGCTGAACCGAAGGCAACACGCTCGCGGTGGAAAGCCTGTACCGACCGCCTGCGACTGTCCAAACCCACCAGAGGGAGCCCAGCCCGCACCACCACCGTTGGACGAGCACCACCACCAGAGTGTCGTCACCTCCATTGGCCAACACCGCCATTGGAGACGCGGCTTCCCGCACCACCCAGAAAGCAGATATGGCCAAAACTCGCCGCCGCCCGAAGCACGCTCCACCATCGAGCAACCTGCCACGCCATCGCCGCAACACCGTAGCGCCCTAGGCCAGCGCCACCACCTGGCCCGGGAGCACACTCCCGAAGCCGACGCCATCGTGTGAAGCGATGAAGAAGCCACGCTGCCGTCTCGCGACGAGGGAGGAGTAAAGAGGAGGGGGTGCCTGGCGACACCGGAGTTTTTTTTTTTTTTGATTCGTTTTCACCGGCTATCATCACTGCCCCTTGGCGTACACTCGCAGTCATGTACACAAAGCAAAAAACACAACACCCTCCCACGCTCAGCGAACACGCACAGCAGACGCACGCATGTTGACACGCACGCGCACACACACATGAAATTGTTGAACCGAAGGTCTAAATGAGGTGATGCATGGAATCACTGAGAGAGAAAAGAAAAACAGATAGCAGAAGCATAAAAAATAATCGCATGAAGTAGACGCGTAGGAAAGGTCATTTTTAGATCAGGACACGCTTATCCTTTGAGTAGGTGGACGGACAAAATGTCTTGGACACATCGATGGGGATGTACATGATAATGCTCTGCTCAATATAGTCGTACCCGTGCCGAGAGTGGCGTTTTGGCTCCTAGGTGTATATACACCTATTATGAAATACGTATAAAAATACATTTTAAAATGTTAAAAAAATTCAAGAGAAAATCCCACGTGTACATCCAGACATCCTATGATTGCACATAAAATTTTGGTGAAAAAGGAAAAAATTTGTGGCATGTATAAAAAAGATAAAAATATGCCTCGTGAATAGTTGTAATCAAGCATCGAAAATTGTCTTTTTTATTCAAGCCACAAAAAATGTCATTTTTCATTGAAACTTGGTGCATGCACATATAATGTCCGGATTTACACACGGGGTTTTTTCTTGATTTTTTTTAACATTTTAAAATGTGTATTTAGACAATGGGTGCATATACACCTATGAGCCAAAGTGAATTTCCGTACCCGTGCATTACAAGAGATTTCCAGTTTCAGTATACATGCCAGTGATCACGCGATGGCTTGCTTGTTGCGTGTGAGTCATTGAGTGGGCTGAGCGACCCCTGTACACAAGGTCGCGATCACACAATTTTGCACTAAAATCCAACGTACTAGTCTGCACTCTGTGAACTTCCAATCTGGTGTAGTGCGCCATGTGCATTTAGGATGATCAACTATTTTTTTTGAAAGCAACAGATTTTATTCCTCATATAATGGACATATCATTTACAAGTGAATGAGAAATAAAATCAGGGATTATAGATTCCCAAAACAGAGTGGACTTTTCACCAAATGAGTTCTTGGCTAGGCTATGAGCCACTTCAGTAGCTTCACGTGGGCACTATGTGCAAGAAGCACTTACGAAGTCTATTGCCAACTGCTTGCACTCGAGCACCATTGCAACATCAACATATGTATCTGGTTGTTGCACCACTTCCACCACAAAGCTATTATCGGACTCAATGATCACTTTGTTGCAGCCGATCCTCTCTGCTAGATATAGTCCGTTCCGAATTGTTATCATCTCCGCAGAATCAACACCGACCACATGAGGACCAAATCATGTTGCAGCCAAAATAAAATTCCCTCTCCCATCCCGAGCAATAGCGCCAGTTGCACCAGATAAAGTTTCAGCTTGGAACGCCGCGTCGACGTTGATTTTAACCACATCACTAGTTGGTTTCTTCCACAAATGATCATGGATCCTCATCGGCTGCCCAGCAGTATAAGCCCGAGTATAGTTCGTTGCCAAAACCTTAATAGAGATTGCGGCTCTGTCAGGGGTCTGGATTGGTTCACTTTTAACATGCTGACGCCGTTGCCACCATAGGTACCAGGCAGCTACCATCATAAGTTCCGCAGCAGACAGTCCGTCAATGACTGCATTCGTCCGGCACAAGATTTCGACAGTTATAGACCCTAAGCGACCCTGTTGTACTGCTTCCTCTACCCTGTCCTTCACCCCTAGCTCTGACCAAACCTCCATTGCTCTCTTACTGGTAAACAGACAATGCTGGATATCCTCAATACCTATCGTACATAAAGGGCGTTGAGGGATGAGAGGTATGTGTCTATTTGCCAGAATTACGTAGCAAGGAAGTGAACCATTTAGTTCCTCCACGCAAAATGTTTGATCTTCTCTGGAATTTTGAGGTTCCAAATCTCTTTCCAGATTGTATTAGTGTTTATATTCCCCTGTCCGTCTGATCGCACTAGTCGCTGCCCAAACTGATGTTCAAATTCTCTGTGATACGCCGATCGGACTGAGAACGTCCCCGACCGTGTATAGTGCCAAGCAACAAAGTCTTCCACGAGCTGAACATTTAACGGTATTTGGAGAATCCTATTAGCATCCACCAAGGACAATATATCTCTAATCAACACTTCATCCCACCGCCCATCATGCGGATTAATAAGTTCTTCAGCGTAAGTGAGCATCGATGCACCTCTCGGGGTGATTACCTTCCGTGAAGGACTTTCTGGGATCCAAGGGTCTCTCATTAATTTGAGATCCCGACCCAACACACCAAATACACCCCTTTGGAACGTTTGGATGCCCGCGGCAATACTTTGCCAAGTGTATGATGAACCCTTCTTCGGTCCTGCCTTCGGAATGTTGCCGTCTGGATAATACTTTGCACTCAAAACGCGTGCACATAAGGAGTCAGGGTTCTGGATTAGTCACCAACACTGTTTTGCTAACATAGCAAGGTTAAAACTATGAAGGTCTCTAAATCTCAATCCCCCTTTCTTCTTCGGTACACATAATTTTCACCATGCAAACCAATGCATCTTCTTCTTGTCCTCATTGTCACCCCACCAAAATCCAGCCAATTCATCAGTGATTGTTTTGCAAATTCCTTTAGGCAGTTTGAATACGAGCATTGCATAAGATGGTATTGCTTGGGCTACTGATTTCAATAAAAATTCCTTGCCCTGCATAGACAGAACTTTCTCCTTCCAACCTTTGAGGCACTGGCATACCCGGTCAATAAGATGCTGGAAACAATCGCTTCTGTCAACCCCCACCATAGTAGGGAGCCCCAAATATTTATCTGATAGGGCCTCCGTGACAATGTTTCGTTCCCCACATACCTCTTCTCTTGCACCAACTGGAGTATTAGGGCTAAAGAAAATGCTATATTTGGCATTACTCACCATCTGACCTGAACTCCTATAATAGGTATCCAAGATCCTCTTCAACATGTTTGCACATTGCATGTTTTCTTTCATCAGTATTAGGGAATCATCTGCAAAAAGAAGATGTGAAATAGTAGGGGCATTCCTACACACTTTAATACCTTCCAGATTCCCAATTTCTTCCTCGTGAGCAAGCATACTAGATAGTCCTTCCGAGCATAACAAAAAAAAGGTAGGAGGAAAGAGGATCCCCTGCCTAAGGCCCCTGGTGGGTGTAAACTCCTGTGTCGCAGTATCATTGAAACGGACCCTATAGCTGCCAGAAGATACACACTCCATTATTAGCTGGACCCATTGCTCATGAAATCCCAACTTCAACATCATCCTTTCCAAAAAATTCCATTCAACTCTGTCATAAGCTTTATTCATGTCCAACTTTACTGCATAGAAACCAGAAGGCCCATATGTTTTCTTTTTTATGGGTGAAAACACTCATATACCACAAGTATATTATCAGTAATAAGTCTTCCAGGTACGAATGCACTCTGTGTAGAAGAAATAATTTCTGGCAGAATTCTCTTCAGTGTGTTAGCAATCATCTTTGAAATAATTTTTTAAACCACATTACAGAGACTAATAGGCCTGTACTGTGTTATTACCTCAGGATTGTTTATCTTGGGAATCAGAACGATGTTTGTTGAATTCCATGCCGTAGGTATCTTCCTACTATTAATTGCCTCCAGAATCTTCTCGCAAAAAAAAAATTGCCTCCAGAACCTCTTTGGTCAAAACAATAGTCAAATAAGCCACCACATTTAACCACATACGTTAAAAATATA
Source organism: Elymus sibiricus (assembly GCA_039707655.1). Lineage (NCBI taxonomy): Eukaryota > Viridiplantae > Streptophyta > Magnoliopsida > Poales > Poaceae > Elymus > Elymus sibiricus. The sequence continues at coordinate 364,298,979 of CM077663.1, read as the reverse complement.
TTGTCCATTGATTCTAATTATAAGGGTTGAGATTAAAAGATGAAAAGGTTACGTAAAATATAAAGCATGTAGAAACAATCTATCATGACACGTCCATACTGATTCCAATATAGATATTTCTTTTAGAAAAGAGTCCATCATCCCCTCCAAAAAAAAAAGAGTCCAACATGGAAAAAAAGTGTCCAACATGGATGATGACGAGCTCAACTTAGATACGTAAAAGCCATCACGTACACATTAGAAAAGAAAACTTATATGAGAAAGTCTAATCGGAAGAAGAAGAAAACAACAATGTACACACATAAGAGCATCCATAGTCGTAATGGGCTAATTCGACCCCTCAAAGACGCGTCCGCGGACGTTGACCGGGCACGCCACATTTCCTCTCCACATCCGCATATCTCATATCCGGCACCTTATATCCATACAACACATGCAACATGGGCTACTATATGTGATCAAACAACGGACAACAAAATGGAATGCAAACGTACAACAAGATCGGATGCAAACAGACATAAACAAATTTTACATCATCCAAAAAGATCACCTGAGTTCGTCGCCTGACAAGTCCTTAAACTTCATCAACTAAAAACGATATAAGCATATGAGGAGGAGCAGAATCACCACTTCCGCGCCGGGCCTTTACCCTTCCGGTCGTCGGCACGGCTGTAGGCGTCCGCGACTAGTGGAGGGTCTTGGTCGTCGGAGGAGGAAGTGGAGTTGTGGTCGACGCCGTCATCGGAGTCGGAGTTGGAGAGGACGATCAACCCCTTCATTGGGCGGACGGCCCTGTCCTGCTGCCGCTTCAACTTCGTGACCCGAGCCGCCTCCTCCGTTGCCCCCTTCATCTCGCGCTCCGACTGCTCAACAAGAAGCTGGAACACCTTCATGTTCTTCCGTCGCAGGCGGCGAGCATCCGTCTCTGCCGTCGTGAGCGACCGGCGGTAGACCCATGCGAGGAGCCGCTCATCCTCGTCAGGCTCCGCCTACACCCTGCAGTGGTGGCGCACGGATTGCTTCACCGCCTCCCTCTCCCTTGCCTGCTGCCTCTCACGACGGGCGGTGCACGCCTCCTTTTACGGAGTGCACGTGTTGGTCGGCGGCGCGGGCACTAGCACCCACCATTGCCCGCGCGGAGGAGTGGCCGGCGGGGGAAGGGGACGGCGCGGGGGCAGTGCGTACTATGCAGTCCTGGCAGAGCTGCGCACGGGCCGGGAGGGTCCAGCTCCGGGTCCACGCTGCGCCAGCACGGGAGCTACGGCGACACTGCAGATCTGGAGCTGGCCCCAGTGTCCAGCTTGGACCGCTCCAAGGCAATGCGGAGGGCCAGTTCCTCCTCGTAGTCGAGGTCGGACCCAGAGTGGCTGCCGGAGCTCGACATTGCGCCGGAATGGATCGAAATTCTCGAGAGGGGAGAAGAGAGGATGGAGCGAGAGAGGCGAGCGGAGTGAGTTAGGTTTTGGAGCGAAACGTCGGATTAGCGATTTTGTGGGACAGCGATAGGGTCAATGATGGGCCGGACCTGTCAACTACGCTGTGGCGAACGCGACGGGGTGTGCCTGGGCCGCCCCATATCCACCATAGATTTGGGCTAGATATGAGGGGCGCCGGATAGCCCGGGCGTTTAAAGTCGGTTTGAGGCGGTCGTTCGGGTCGATTTTTTGTGACAGGTCCACCCGTCCAGACGTTTGAGACGCGTTTGGTACGCCCGGCTGTAGATGCTCTAACACGTACATGTGAGTCCAACTTGAATACAAACACACTACATCACGTATGCATTACGAAATAACTACTGAAAAGGATATTTGGAAGAAAAAAAGATAGGAAGACCTACAAGGAAATATACTTCTGAAAAGAATATTTGGACGGAAAAACAATATGTCAACCTACAAGGAAATCTTTACCTAATAATAAAGGTGAGCTATTGCTTCTGGCGATACGTCATGAAAATTATCCCTGCAGTTGCCTACAAATTACCGACTATGTCACTCGTAAGTGAAGAAAACGATTTGATTTTATTTCAGGGTCGCCGTGGAGTACGGCTCTTATACCGTGAGGCCTCCATATTTCGCAAGCACGAAGCCTCCCAATGGTTTTTTTTTTGCGGGGTGAAAGGAGATTTTCATTACTCAAGGAGGCTTGTCAGCCTTCGATAAGTTTACAACGAAGTCCATCCCCGAGCGCAACCACACTGCAGTGCGGGGGGTACTACGGCCGTACGCGGCCAACTCATGACTAACTTTATTCTGCGATCGACTACAATGAGTAAAAGAAATCTCCCTATTCTCGGCAGTGACTATCCTCCGGATCTCATCAACTAGAACCCGGTGCTGTGAGCGGTCCATCTCCTGTGCTGCAAGCTTCGCGACCACTTCCACACTATCCAGCTCCACCACGATGGGTAGGTTAGTCTGATGCAAAGCCAATTCCAAACCCTCTCGACATGCTGCAAGTTCCGCATGCAGGCTGTTATCACATGTGCGTATCTCCCTACACGCACTGAAAATGATCTCTCCGCAGTCATCGCGGAGGACCATGCCCCCTCCTGCAGCGCCTGTAGCTGGGACGTAACTTCCGTCAGTATTTAACTTCGTCCAGCCCGACTTGGGTGGTGACCAATGCAGCTCCAGCTTGGGTTCAGTACGCAGTGTTGTGGCCGGCTGGGTAGCATGCAGGACCATCTTCCCTTTCTCCACGTCCCCATTTGGGTATTGATGAAGGCATAGAAGCAAATTAATGTACCCGTTGAGGAAGCGGCGGGATACTTCAGTTGGGGATGGCTTCTTCCCATGAGTAATCTCATTGCGTACGTACCAGGATCTCCACATAATCATGAGGGTAACCAGGCGCGTCGTTCCGTCCAGAGGTTCCAGGAGGGAAAGTAGCCACTCCGGGCCGGTGTTACACATTGCCTCGAGCTTTGGGATTGGCCAGTCCGCCTCCATATTCCGCCACAGCTCTCTAGCAAGTGGGCATCTGCATAGTGCGTGGAAACCGTCCTCTCGTTCCACACCACAAAGAGGACATATATCAGTAAGTTCAAGATGGCGAGAGAATTTGTTGGCCCAGGTAGCCAAGGAGTTGGTCACCACTCTCCATGCAAACACGCGTACCTTAGGGGGAGCAGGGCACCCCCATATGATCTTCCAGATGGCGCGACGACCATCCGGTGCCCTGCTCGTGGCGGTAGCCGATGGACGTTCGCGCTCGTCCATGGCGAAGCGGTAGGCGGATCGAACAGTGAAGATACCGTTCTTCTCCGGCGCCCATGCGATGATGTCGTCGGTGATGCGGGGCGAGGTGCGGATGCTGGTGATCGCGTCGATGTCCGCCGGGAGGAAGTGGCGGCGGAGCAAGTCCAAACGCCACGCCCCGGCGCCATCCAGAAGATCCGCCACACGCCTCAGCCGGCAGGTGCCTTGCTGGGTAATGGGATGGCGTGAGGGCTCCCGGGGCACCCAACGGTCACGCCAGATGCGAATGTTCTGACCATTCCCGACACGCCAGATGATGCCCTTCTTCAGGAGCTCGAGGCCATGCTGGATGGCCTGCCAAGTAGGAGAAGCATTCCCCACGAAAACCGTGTCCCCAAGGCATCCATCTGGATAGTATCGAGCCTTCAGCACCTGCGCACATAAACTATCAGGCTTAGTAAGCAAGCGCCACGCCTGTCTCGCGAGCAGAGCTTGGTTGAACACCCGGAAGTCCTTAAATCCCAATCCGCCCTGAGATTTATGCGCCAGAATTTTTGGCCATGCCAACCAGTGAGTTTTCCTCTTGCCCTCTGAAGAACCCCACCAAAAATTCCGCACCATTCCGTTCAGATCATCACACACTGACATAGGCAATTTAAAGATTCCCATAATATAAGTTGGAATGGCCTGTGCGACAGCTTTAATCATAGTCTCCTTGCCAGCAAGAGAGAGAGTGTCACCCCAAGCAATGATCCTCTTCATGAGCCGTGACTGCAAATTCTGGAATTTACCTCGCGTTATACGGCCGTCAGGCGTTGGAAGTCCTAGGTACTTCTCTTCAAAAGAGCTCATACCAATATGAAGGACAGCCCGAATAGTGTCATGTATGTCCACGGCACATGATGGGCCAAAGAGAGCGCTGCACTTATCTGGATTAATAAACTGCCCAGTTGCTCGTTCATATATATTTAGAACTTCCTGAACCTTTTTTGCTTGTTCCTCTTCCGCTTTAAAGAACAACAAAGTATCATCTGCAAATAGTAAGTGCGACACACCCGGAGCTCTGCGACAGATTTTCAGCGGTGTGTAATCACCTTTCTCCTCTCCATCTTTCAACAAAGCAGAAAGACCATCAACCACCAGTAGGAACAAAAAAGGGGAGAGAGGATCACCTTGCCGCAGCCCTCGCGACGGTGCGAACGAATCCAAGAGGGTTCCATTAAATTTAACAGTGTATCTCACCGAGGTGACACAAGTCATAATCCAGTCAACCCATCGGCGAGCGAAGCCCATCTTTTGCATCATTCGCTCCAAGAAGATCCAGTCCACCCTGTCATATGCTTTGGACATATCCAACTTATAGGCACAAAAGCTTTTGTTAGGGTCTTTTTCATGCTGAATAGAGTGAAAGCACTCAAAAGCTATCAAGGCATTATCGGTGATCATCCGCCCAGGGACAAAGGCACTTTGTTCCGGTGATATGATCTCATCCAAAATAGGCCTCAGGCGATTAACCAAGCACTTGGATACTACCTTGTAAATGACGTTGCACAAACTGATGGGCCTAAACTCCGTGAGCCTCTCGGGGTTGTCAACCTTGGGGATGAGAACAATGGAAGTGTTGTTCACCCCTTCCGGCATTATTCCCGACCGAAAGAATTCCTTGACCCCAGCGGTCACCTGTTCACGCATGCATGACCAGTTTCTTTGGAAGAATCTGGCAGGAAAACCGTCCGGACCCGGCGCCTTCAACGGCCCGATCTGAAAAAGCGCATCCGCAATCTCCTTATCCGAGAACTCTGCACACAGACCATCATTCATCTGATCAGTAACCCGTGTGTTAATTAAATTTATCACCGGATCCACACATAATGTATTGTCCGCCTTGAATAGATTAGAAAAATAGGAAGTGGCCAGGTCGGCCATAGCTGCATGGCTCGATGCGTGGTGCCTGTATCATCCACAAGGAATTTTATGCGGTTTTTACGCGCACGCCAGACTGCTTTCCGGTGGAAAAATTTTGTGTTCCGGTCCCCTTCGCGTAGCCACGCAACTCGAGACCGTTGCATCCAGAGCATCTCCTCCCGATAAAGCAGTTCGTTCATCTTATCAGTAGCCTCACGGATCTCCTTCCTATCTGCATTCATAGACATAAGCTCTTCTAGACGTGAGCGAGACTTATTAATTTCTTTAATGACGTTTCCAAATTTTTTGCGACTCCAGTCTTGCAAGGACTTCATCATATTTCCCAAACCAGCAGCAATATCACCCAAATTTAACATGGAACCCAAATCAGTCCAAGTGTTCATAATTACCTCTGGGAGAGATGGGTCTCTCTCCCACATCACCTCATACTGGCGGCATCTCCTACCGGTCGCCGGTGAAGGATCCTCCAACACACACCGTAATAAGATAGCCAGGTGATCCGAGCTGGGCGCCACAAGGTGATCCACCCTAGCGCTCGCAAAAATGTCACGCCAAGAGTTGTTGGCGACGGCGCGGTCTAGCCGGACTTTAACATTAGCCCGGCCGCCTCGGCGATTATCAAAAGTATAAGGTAGGCCTACAAAACCAAGATCGCCCAAGCCACAAACTTCTAGAACATCACGAAAGTCAATCATCTGACCTACCGATCGAGGCATTTCAGAGAAGTGTTCGAAGCTCCACATAGCCTCGTTGAAGTCTCCCACCACAACCCACGGCATGTCAGCTTGTTGATGAAGATCCCGAAGGAGAGACCACATGTGATGACGGTCCTCCATCCGGGGCTCGCCGTAGACGCAGGTGAGCCTCCAAGGGGGCTCACCCGCCGCACCACTCACGTAAGCATCAATGTGTCTTTCATTCATAGATTTTACATCAAGAATCAATGACTCATGCCAATAGAGAGCAAGACCTCCACTCCGACCAACACTGTCGACTGCATCAAAGCCACTTAAACCTAGGCGAGACCTATATCTTTTCATTCTATCCTTCGACTGCCTAGTTTCACACAAGAAAACAATACTAGGGGAATAAATCTGCACCAAGCTCACAAGATCACGAGCAGTCCGAGAATTCCCTCCTCCTCTGCAGTTCCAACTCAAAAGGTTCACGTTGCTAGTCTGGTTTCCCTGTAAACCTGTTCGAGGCACATGTGCTGCGTGCGTCTCCGGCTCCGGCGCTGCCGCCGCATGGCATATAGCTCCCCCGTCGGCTGGCTTCGGGTGGGTAGCATCCTCACCGGATGCCCCTTTGTCACCCCAACCAACTTTCGGGTTCACCGAATTAGCCATCGGCCTGTGCAATGTTGGTGGTAGCATAGAACTAGGGTTCTTTGTAGAGCCGCCGGGGTCAAACTGTACGCTGACTGGACGGGGAGTGCTACGATCCTCACCCAGGTCTGCTCCTTCTCCATGACCATCCCCGTCTGACTGTGGATGGCCTCTCACACTCGGCGGTGCAACAAACTTGAACAGCGGCAGACAACCAGACCAGGCGCTGGCCTGTTCAGATCCATTAGCAGCGGGGCCGCTACGGCCATGCAGACCCAGCAGCGACGAGGCGGACGAGGCCGCAACGGGTCCGCCATGCGGCCTAGGCACGCAGACGGGCAGATCACCAGCGGCGGCCAGGACGAAGTCCGGCGGCGGCGGCGGCGGCTGGGGCGTCGCCCCTAAATCGCCAGGTACCATACGTCCTGGCAGCGGCCCTCTCTCAATGGTTAAGCACTCAATCTTCCAAGCTCGAGACTCGGGTTCGGTCCCCAGGTCTACGCACCCTTTTCTCTCCTCACCGCACGAGCATATGGTCCGGCCCATGCGTGCCGCGCGACGCCCTGTTTTTTGCCTTTTCTATTTTCACTTCTTTTTATTTTTCCTTCTTTAAATTATTTCAGGATTTTAAAAATTCCAAATTTCAAAATGTTGCGAGTTTTGATTTTTTTTGAAAAATCATAATATGTTGATGAATTAAAAAAAATACTCGGGAAACCATAAAATGTTAAAAAAGCATTATCTCGAAAAAATTATCGTGAAATAAAACTGTTCATTTAAAAATGCTCGTGTATTCCAATCATATCCGGAATTTTAAAAAAATATGCAAGAAATTTGAAAAATAATATCTTTAATGATTTGGAAAAAATGGTCGGGGAATACAATAATGTTCATGATTTAAAAAAGTTGACCGTACATATTCGTGATTCTAAAAAACTGTCCATGAAATTTTAGAAGATGTTCACAAAAAATCAAAAACATATCGTGAATTTAAAATTTGTTCCCCAATTTTTTCTAAAAGCCCATCGGTTCAAAAAAAAATGTTGAGTCAAAAACTGTCCATGAATTTCAAAAAACTGTCCATGAATTTCAAAAAACGTCGTCTCAACATAACAAATGTTTGTAGTAGGCGTTCATGAAGTGTTTATGTCTAGGATTTGATTAGTTTTTGAAAAGCCTTTGTATGTCTAGGCATTGGTAGTAATTCGTGCTCGATGAATTTGTTTTTAAAGTTGTAAACATTCCCTTGCATGACACAATTACAAGTGCGGCGTGCAGTGGGAAGCTCATAGCTTTGGGGTTTACCACATCGAATGCACTTTCATCGTGTGAACATCACGGTCATCATTAGCGAGGGTGGGAAGAAAGATAAATGGCAACATGGTGGGCCATCATGTTAAAATAGAGGAAGCTCATATGTCAGGGTATTGAGCCATGCTTACTTGATCAGGGTATAATATTTTTGTCTCCCGTTACAACGTACGGGCATATTTGCTAGTATACTTCAAAGTATTTTTTTTTTGAACACAGTACAGACGCAAGCGCTCATATACATGCGCATACACTCACCCCTATGAACGCACACACGCACACCCTACCCCTATGAGCACCTCCGAATGACTAAGCCGGCATATCATCTTGAAATTTACGAAGTCACCATAGGCGCCTCGTCGTCGCCGGAAACGTCTCCTCCCACTGAATGCACATCGCCGGAAATCCTGAAATAAATTCAGGAATAAATGCGAGCACCAGGATTTGAACCCTGCTTCAAAGTATATAACCTGCTGGCGATACCAAAAGAAAAGTATAGCATCCTCGCACGTACACATGCATGCGTGTATTGACCCCAACGCACGCATCTAATGGATCGAAACAAATAATCCAAGGATATTGGTCATGGCACCAAACACATCAAAACCAAATGCCAGTCCATTAAGACATCCCATACACGTGAACAATGCTGGACATATTAGTGATGCAAACAGTTGTCCAACCCGGATAAATAGAGGGCCACCAGATTAATCATTTTCTATGCAAAAAGTAAATTAAAATATGTACAGCTAATCATGATTGATCAAGATTTTCAGTACCTCTCGGGGTGGGCGGCAAAACTTCTCTCCAGAGGGGCCATACTGACTCTAATCTCCTCCACTCTCGACGCCCTCGCCACACCCTTCTTATCCGTCTTCAGGCTGCCCAAGAAGATCATAAAAAGACTGGACGCTATCCGTAGATCTTTCTTCTGGGCAACAGAAGAATCTTGCTCAGGTGCAAAATGCCTTATTGCGTGGAAAAATGTGGTCACTCCCAAACAGATGGGCGGGCTAGGTATCAAGAACCTGGCGCTTCAAAATAATTGCCTCCTCATGAAATTCGCCTTCAAACTGCTTCAAAAACCAGACCTGCCTTGGGTGAATTGGTTCTTCCAACACTACTCTCTTGACTTCACGCTTAAACCCGCTCACCCCCACTACCTCTGGCGTATCATCCAGCAGCAGCTATGCAGCCTTCGCAAAATCTCTTTCGTCCTTACGAATAATGGCACATCCACCTTCTTCTGGCTCGACGCTTGGCTGCTACCAACTCCTCTCGCAGAAATTTACCCCCACCTCTTCTCTCACTCAACTTCACCCTCTGTCCTGGTATCTCACGTCATGCATAATGGTTTACTAGCTACTCTTCGAAACCACCTAACCTCTGTGGCTTCTGCCGAGCTTGCATCTGTTTTGTCTTTGTTGCAGGATGTCACCATTAATGATACGCCAGACGACAGGTTCCTCACCCACGGCTCCGCGTTCTCTGCGAGGTGCGCCTACTCCTTGCTCTCATCCGACCATGAGCTCGATCTCAACGTTGGGTACATCTGGGGCTCCAAGGCACCGATTAAGGTTAAGATTTTCGGTTGGCTGCTCTTCCGGGACAGGCTCAGCACGATAGCGAACCTTCATTGCAAGACCATCACATCTGTGATGTCTTGCCCCGCTGCGACTTTTCGTGCGAGGACGCGACACACCTCTCCCTCCTCTGTCCCTGCGCGACTCAGGTCTGGTCCACGTTGGGACTGCAGGCCCCCCACTCCCTCGACAGACTCTGGGATACTCCTACGCCGGTCGGCCTCAACATCAACATTTGGCCGACTGTCGCCCTATCCATCCTCTGGAAGCTGTGGAATTCCAGGAACGCTCAGGTTTTCCACAACGAGACACACTCACCCCTCCACACTATCTGTAATATTGTCTCTGACTTTACGCTTTGGACCTTCAGATTTAAGGACCACGTTAACAGGGAGGCTACCGTGTCTTGGCGCCTATACCCGTCTTCTCGATGTAATCTGTAATGCTACTTGCCTTCAGGCACCTTTGAGTAATATATTCAGGTGGGGATCCTCTCCCCCCCGGTGATTGTTCAAAAAAAATTGATCAAGATTTTCAAAATAATAATACCAGATAATTGTCTTATAAGACCGACAAATAATACAATTCCATTTATAAGTGAAATCAAATTAATAATAAATATATTATTAAAACAAGTTTCCTTATTAATTCAATTGTAATATCAATTTTAAACCCTAAAGTTGAAACTGAAATTAAAATTTATATAAAATATTATCCTAATCAACTTCGATTAGAATATAAGTTGTTGGGAAACAACATGGACACGAGAACAATCTATAACAAGATTCGGCAAGATAAAAGAAATACAAATTTTTGATGATTATACCAATAGTCATGTAGCCTTAGATAGTGAGGTTCTGAAAACAATTAGAGTAAGAAGGTATTGTCACGACCATCTCGAAGTATGCTTGGAAGATTCACATGAATGATAATGTGTTATCTAGAAATACAGTTGCAAGGCATATAGTTGTGACGTAGAAAGACCAAGTGCCCACAAAGTTTGGCCATTTAATTATTTTTTGACAAACTTCCAATCTATTCATATTCATTTATGACAGTACAAAAAACCCAAGACGTAGTAAAAATTACAATCAGGTCCGTGGACCACCTATCAACGACTACAAGCACTGGAGCAGGCCGAAGGCACGCCGCCGTCATTGCCCCTTCCTTGCTGGAGCCGGGCAAACCTTATTGTAGTACACGACCGGGAATTCATCGTGCTAAGGCCCCATATGACCGGCGCACCAAAGAAACAACCATCGCCGACGAAGAAAGTCGTAGATCGGAAGTATCAAACCAGTAAACATCACAAAGACGAGCGAAGACTGGATCCAAACAGATCCACTTAAGACCAGCACTGTCGGGGATATACCCCGCGGTATGACCCGGCGGACAATTATAACCCGGCAGACAATTGTAAGACGGCAAACACTTATAAGCCGGCTAACAGTGGTAACCCGACAGACAGTTGTAACCCGGCAGACAGTTATGACCCGGCAGACGGTTATAACACGGCAGACAGTTATGACCCGGCAGACGGTTATGACCCGTCAGACAGTTAAGTCCCGGAGACGAGTCCCTGAAGATGAGTCCCTGAAGATGAGTCTTGAAGATAAGCCCTGGTTGTAAGCCGCCCGGTTAAGCCGCCCGGTTAAGCCGCCCGGTCGTAAGCTGCCCGGTCGTAAGCTGCCCGGTTGTAAGCCGTCCGGTTAAGCCGCCCGGTTAAGCCGCCCGTCTAAGATAAGAAGCCCGGGACTCAGAAGACCATGAAGAGAAGCCCGCGATGGGAAGTCATAATAAGTTAAGTCTCAATCCGACTTAGACTCTACATGTAAACCGCCCCTTCAACTTATATAAGGAGGGGCGGATCACCCCAAGAGGGTCAAGTTTTTAGACGTCTCCATAGACAGGTCTTAGACAGACAAGTCATTAGAGATAGTCAGATTAGAGGTTCTCGAGATTAGAGGTAGCGACTCCGCACCCTTGTAACCGAGATCATCATCATCATCAATATAGACAAAAAGCAGGACGTAGGTTTTAACTCCATCGGAGGGGCCGAACCTGGGTAAACTCGCGTCTCTCGATTCCGACCAACCCCTCTCAAGCCGCCACATAGTTGCGATGGCCTCACACCTAAGTCCGCTAACCCGGACATCTTGCCGTGACAAAACCACGACAGTTGGCGCCCACCGTGGGGCCTGCACGCGGTGGTGTTGTGTTCTTGGAGGGATCTCCCTCAGGGACCGAGAAGCTCGCGATTGTTCGGATAAAAAAAAAGGAATTAAGCCCCGCTCGTTTGCAAGTTTTCCAACAAAGCAGATAAGTTTCCAAAGCAACCAGGATTGCGTGATCCGGTGGTATGTTCAGAATTTACAAGTTTGTTCCAAAGATCGGATTAAAAAAAAGAGAGGAAGGAGTCACGATCCAAAAACGGGTCAACCGCGGACTCGACACCCGCCGGTCTCGCCCCCGCCTGGCTCTGCCTATCACCCGGCATCCCGCGAGGACTGCTCCTCCCGCGCCGCGTGAACCGCCGGCCGGCTCGCCGCTTCACACCGGCCGTCTCTCCTCGGTCTCCGCTGCTGCGAGCCGCCATGCGCCGCCCTCCGTGACCCGTTCCGCTACTTCAACCTCAAGCCGGCCCTCTTCCGAGCCGCCCGGCCGTCGCGTGCCTGCAACCTGCTCCTGCCGGCTCCCGCCTCTGCGCGCTCCCCTCAGCGCCGGCTCCCAAAGCGCCCGGCCAGCGCCTGCCTCGTCTTGAGCCACCCGCCTCCGAAGTCGCTTCCGCCGGTGCCAGACTCGCCCTCAAGCCGCCATGGCTGCGTTTTGCTAAGAGCCGCCTCGCCTTGCCTCACTTACCGCATCCGCCGTGGCTGGCCTCGCCTCTCCCACTACACCCCTAGCTGCCGCCACGTCCGCCGTTGTGGCTCTGCTCTGCCTCGCCACGCTTGTTGAAACGGACGGCCGGCGCCGCGCCCCGCCGCTGGCTCCACTTCGCCGTTGCTACCCGTCTCCGCCGCGGGCCGGCGCGGTTGAGCCGCCCGGGCCGAGGCGTGTTTGCGGTCTGCCTCCGAGCCGCCGCCGAGGCCAGCTTATTGTCCGACTCCGAGCCGTCGCCGAGCTTGCCTTCTCCGGGTCGACCGCGCATCACCTCCACTGCTACCGCGTCGTCACTGCATCTCCGAGCCGCCCCCGCTGGAGCAGACCTTGCTTTTTCCTCGAGTCGCCCTGCTCCTCGCTTTGAGCCGAGCTCGATTCGCCGGCGCGCGATGAGCCGGCCCCCGCTGCGGCCTCGCCTCCGCCGCATCTGCCTCCGCTTCTATGCCTCGCCTTGACGTCGCGGCATCGCCTCGAGCCGGCTCCCCGCTCCGGCCGCCCGCCAGCACGCTGCACCAGCTCCACCGCCGCGCCTCATTTTTCCTCCGCCATGACGGGCTCGCCCCGCTGCGTCGGCGCTGCCGCCGTGCTTCGCCTTGAGTTGCTGCTGCCGCCACCTCGCCTCGGCGTCGACTTGCCACGCACACCCGCATCAGATTCGAGCTGGCATCGGCGTCGACTTCAAGCCGGCCTCGCCTCTGTCGCTGTGGCTGCTCGCCCTCAAGCCGGCCCCGCCGCGAAAGCCGGCCTCGCCGCGCACTGTCCCGCTCTGTTCCTCGCATCCACCATCTTGAGCCGCCCCTTGGTCGAGGCTCGTCTCGCCGCCGCGAAAGCCGGCCTAGCCGCGCCCCTGCTCACACTCCGTCACTTTTCCTCCTGGCCCATGAGTGCCCCTGCGTTGCACCGCTATGGCCGCTCCCTCACCGAGCCGGCGCTCTGTTTCACCCCACCGCACCGGCCTCGATACGCCGTGCTTCCGCTCTGCCGTGCGTGTGCCTCGCCCGCACCACTCCAGGCGGCTTTGCCTCCGCGCACCTCCGGCTCCGCTGCACCTTGCCGGCCCCGCTGCGCCTCGCTTTGACTCGCCTCGCTCGCCACGCCTTGAGCCGCCTCCACACGCCGCTACTCCGGGCTGCTCCGCACCCTGCTCACCTCAAGTCGGCCCCGCTCCGGCACTGCCTCCCCGAGCCTCGACGCCGGCTACCCTACCTCGCCATGGCTGGTTCAGCTCCTGCCTCGCCCGCTCGATGAGCCGGTTCGCTCCGCCACGCAGGCCTGCGCCCGCCTCGCTTGCTTTCGCCGGCTCGCCAAAGAAAAATAGACAGCAACCGCTGCGTCAAGTGTGTGTAGGTCTGCGGCTGTTATTACGACACCAACAGAGGCATGCGTCATATCTCCTGAGGAAAAGTTACAGTTGCTAGCGCTGCACGTCATGTGTGCCTCAAAAGTGGTCAAAGCAAACATGTATTCAAACGTGAAGGCCCAAACACCACTAACGTTCGTGCCAGAATCAAAGATTAGTACTAGTACTATTTACATGGGAAGGACAAAGACAAGATGTTTACACCAAAGGATTAGTCCAGTTTCTCACCTGAGCCTCTCAACGCCCTGGCTCACGCCCAATTTAAAAAGAAAGAAGAAAAAGGGTATTACATGGAGCAGCAAGCAGCACGGTTTCGCTGGGGACTGACACGCCAGGGTACTACATGGAGTAACAACCAGCAAAGTCAGATGAGCAGCTAAAAAAAAGTGTGTGGTCAGCTCAAAATTCATCAAAGCACACACGCATTTATTACGAGTATCTTCTACTCGCCCGCGGTTTAATTCAACTCCACCGCAGTCATCATCAACCCCGCGCCAGATAAAGTCCGACAAAACATATCAGGTGAAGTTCATCCGGTACATTTTTATATTCTTATTTTGAGAACAATTACTCTGTCCAACAAATTTTTTACGCAGGACAATTATTAAAGTGGCATCATACCGCGCAGATGGAGCGCACGATAGCATCGTTATGTACCGGTGTTCGTCTGTGGCGCGTTGCTCAATAGACACGCGCAAACCGGCGCTGCCACGGCCCAGTTTACGTCAACACGTCGGTACCGCGCACGCTCACCCGCCAGTATGAGCCGCCCAATGAAAGCGGCAAGCCGCCGTATCCGCGGTATGATTTTCAACAAGAGCGCCACGGCTGACTCGCCGTCTGCACTGGCTTACAACGCCACGGCCGTCTCCCATGACCGCACTGGCTTACAACGCCGCGGCCGTCTCTCGCGACCGCACCGGCTTACAACGCCGCGGCCGTATCTCACAACCGCGCCGTCTTTAAACGCGCGGCTGACTTCTACATCTACATCGACATGCTGGTGCTGTGCTTACTCGTTCGAGCAGCCCAACGAACGCTTATGAGCTACCGCCCTGTGGTCTGGTCTACATCAACACGCCGGTACCGCGCCTGCTCACTTGAACCGCCCAACGGACGCGCGCAAGCCGCCGTGCCCGCGGTCCGGTTTACATCGACTCATCGGTGCAGGGCTCGCCTATCTGAGCTGCCCAACAGACGCGCCTTTAGCACATTCAAGTGTTTTCCGGTATCAACTATATGCCGGTTTATGCCACGGTCAAGTATGGAGAATCTCAAGCCAACTCTTCGAAGTCGACTTAAGACTCGTGGGCTACAGACATGGCTCGACGCATTTGGTCGTTTTCAACAAGAACCCCGGGTCATTGCAAGGAAGTTAACCCGATCCCAGGGGCTATTACATTATTGGCGGAACAATTAAAAGTCGCCCAAGAGGACGAACCGCCGTGATGCACCATTCAAACATGTGTGCCCGGATTTATTGGGTCATCATAAAGTCACTTGGAGGCTTCTGTCCTTTCTTCATACAAGATGGCGGCTTACAAGATGGTGCAAAAAGTTGACTCCGTTGACAAGGTCATTTGGGGGCTTCCAACCCGCCGGGTTTAGCTTACACACCCTCTTGATCGGCTCTTCAGCCACCGTAAGGCCGGGTTGTATACCCAAAAAGTTGACTCCGTCAACAAGGTCATTTGGGGGCTTCCAACCCACCGGGTTTAGCTTACACACCCTCTTGATCGGCTCTTCAGCCACCGCAAGTTCGAGTTAAACCTGCCTGTATGCTGCTGCTGCTCCGCTAGGTGACCCGCCGAACTCTTACCAGTTAATCTCGGCTAGAGATCCTCAGCTGTTCAAAGTATTTGACAGTCACTCTCACTAGAGACCCTGTACTGGTCAAGGTTAAACCGGCGGCTCTTATCACGTGAGGGCCGGCTTACGGAAAGCGAGGATAAACTCACCCATCTGCTGCATACTCTCCGCTATGTGGCCCGTTCGTACTCTTAAGCAGTTACTCTTTTAAAGACCCTGCACTGTTTAAAGGTTCAAACGACGGATTTATGTCACGTGAGAAGTAGCTTATGGGCCCGGGAGGTACTCATGCCCTGCTGCGCCTCTCTATGGTTCGTTGTGCTCTTACCAGTTAATCTCGCCTAGAGACCTTGAGCCGCTCAAAGGAGTTGACGGTCACTCTCACTAGAGACCATGTATTGTTAAGAGTTCAAACAACGAGTTCATGCCAGGAGAGCCGGCATATGAGTTTTCGAAAAAGAAAAAGCAAGAACATATACAAGAGTTGATCTCTTCTGGTTGTGCCTTCAAAGCAAGAACATCATACATTGCATCATACATTGCATCTTACATTGCATCATCTTAACATGCATCATATATGCATGGATATCTTGGTCTACATTGCAGGAACCGGTTCTTTCAAACCGGGTTATTCAAATCTCAAATAGCCAACATGGCTGGATTTTTCATTATGGTTGTCATAACCAGCATTGGATGATTGAGGTTTTCAAAGCCCCTTCAGAGTAAGGGCTATTATTCCTTCATCCCAAAAATACCAGCTTACAGCAAGGAGCATGGTTCAACATTGATATGCCAGGTTTTCAGCAAACATCATCTGGACAGTGGATAAATTTTATTCTACAATGGAAGGAATAGTCCCGAATCGTTGCAGGCATACGACCAACACTTGGGGGCTACATTATTCAAGTCCTGTTTATATCAAGTATGCAAGTCCCATGTCACTGCAAGCATGCACCACGGCCCTTGAGGGCTAATGCAAGCTGTTTTTCAAGTCATTATGTTGTCAACAGACCCCGTTATCCCAAGGAGATGAGCCGGCCTTTATATCTTTTTCTAAAGTCCCAGCCCAGTATTGTCTTACTGAGCCGGCCCTTGGGGGCTACACATTGCTCCTCAAGTCTATATGATCAGATCTACAACAAAGTTCCTGCTCATTATTGCATAATGACCCGGCCCTTGGGGGCTACACTGGCTGAAGTATTATGAGTATAATGCAATTACAAGTCCCAGGTTGCTGCAGGCAAGACAACCCGGTACTTGGGGGCTACATATATGGAACATTCAGCTTAGGACTGGTAACTCAGATAAACAATCTGGATGTCTCTAGGGTTGCAATATTTTGAAGCAAGTCTTGGGGGCTACAGGTAATATGGATATAAGGAAGTCTGAAGTATTGAAAGTTGGCGCAACATCAGACAAATTTTTATCAAGACAAGGCTGATGAAGATAATAAGGGTTATTTTTTCTAAGGATCCAGCATCAGTTTATGGATATGACAGAGATTAAGAATTTTCAGGAACTGGTTAACTGGTATTTTGAGTGAACCGGTCCTTTTACATATTCTTATTTCAGGAGGTTACCATGAATAAATTCAAGCTAACCTGGGGGCTAATGTCGGGGATATACCCCGCGGTATGACCCGACGGACAGTTATAACCCAGCAGACAGTTGTAAGCCGGCAGACACTTATAAGCCGGCTGACAGTGGTAACCCGGCAGACAGTTATGACCCGGCAGACAGTTATGACCCGGCAGACAGTTATGAGCCGGTAGACGGTTATGACCCGTCAGACAGTTAAGTCCCGGAGACGAGTCCCTGAAGATGAGTCCCTGAAGATGAGTCTTGAAGATAAGCCCTGGTTGTAAGCCGCCCGGTTAAGCCGCCCGGTCGTAAGATGCCCGGTTGTAAGCCGCCCGGTTAAGCCGTCCGGTTAGGCCGCCCGGTCGTAAGCTGCCCGGTTGTAAGCCGCCCGGTTAAGCCGCCCGTCTAAGATAAGAAGCCCGGGACTCAGAAGCCCATGAAGAGAAGCCCGCGATGGGAAGTCATAATAAGTTAAGTCTCAATCCGACTTAGACTCTACATGTAAACCGCCCCTTCAACTTATATAAGGAGGGGCGGATCACCCCAAGTGGGTCAAGTTTTTAGACGTCTCCATAGACAGGTCTTAGGCAGACAAGTCATTAGAGATAGTCAGATTAGAGGTTCTCGAGATTAGAGGTAGCGACTCCGCACCCTTGTAACCGAGATCATCATCATCATAAATATAGACACAAAGCAGGACGTAGGTTTTACCTCCATCGGAGGGGCCGAACCTGGGTAAACTCGCGTCTCTCGATTCCGACCAACCCCTCTCAAGCCGCCACATAGTTGCGATGGCCTCACACCTAAGTCCGCTAACCCGGACATCTTGCCGTGACAAAACCATGACAAGCACCGACCGAAGCCCGCGAGGTTCGACCTAGACAAAACCTCCACACGCCCTCTGATGACGCTAGACACACCATCTAGACAGGGATATAACGTGGGAGACATTATTCCTACTGAGTGATATCTCCGCCGCCACACAGCCCCAACCAAGACGTTGAACCAAACAAGAACGACAGCGGAGTCCCTCCTGCTGGTAGGGGGTCGAGGTCCTCCGCGCCTCCATGGCCCAAAGGCCATCGAAGATGAGGTGGACTGGTGGCCACGCCGATCGGAGGAGGAGGAAAGCGTGAGATGTTTTCTTGTGGGGGAGGAAAGAAGGGGAATATCGTGGTTAGACTTCACACACGTGGATACACACTATTTGACATGGTAGGGTGCTAACTAACACGCACTTCATCAACAATAATACATTTAACAAAAATATTTCGGCCATTATTTGATCGTGTTTTCTCAAGAGACACGTTTCATCTACAATATTTATTTCAAATGTTAAATTATATATAAATGGTAATATTGTGGCTTGGCAAACATTTACTAGGGGTTGGGGATATAGATAGACAAACAGTAGTAGAAGAGAGAAATCTTAAGATTAGTATGATCGACATGATGTTGCACGTGAATGGTTTTGTAGTGCAGCGTGCTGATCTTTATCACAAACCAATGTGTGTTCAGAAAAAGAATACAATTACATGAAAATTTTCAAGTCTTAACTTTTACCTGGAGATGCACGTTTTTTGCTATACCTTTTTATAGAACCTAACTGTTTGTGGAGAAAATAGTACATAATATATCTATTGTACCTGAGCTAACTATATGGAGTGTTTATAGGAAAATAAGAAGCGCTAATTCATATCAAATATGTAGTGAATCATTTTTTCATAAAAAGTGAAATTGCATGGAAAATAAATGGGCACCAACTGAAGTGAGAAGCTCTGGAGAGACCCAGTAAGAAATTATGTTAGCAATCCCCCTATCATTCACCGATTACATTTGTATAGACTGGAAAGTTGTATATATAATTATGTTATGGTGAGAAGACATGGAAGTATATTTATGGGTGTATCTGTGGATATATGACATTGTACTAATATAAAACAGAAGTGCAATACGACTGGAAATGAGGCAATGAGGTAGATGATGGATAACACTATATTGCTACAAGTCATCAATTTCCTTAGATTTTCTTGATGAAGGGTCCTAAAGGTGTCCTAGGTGTGAAGACTAATGAAATAAATATAAAAGGTCAAACATTGAAAGCTAGAGATTTGCACTAAAGCGTAGGGTTAGGCATGGTGGGAGACATGGCATGGTTCTAATTATCTTCATTGTCACCCAAGCAAAGCTTTACCAATAATTTTATAAAAAATATGGATATGTATGTAGAAAATCTTAGTTATGTTTTTTGGCAGATGCACATTGTAGATATGCTTTTTATACGAATAGTGATATCGTGATGGATCAGAAGAAGATAGGTACAGAAGAACTACTCAAAAAATAAAATATACAAAGTCTAGCCGCGCGGATGACCCCACTGGTTATTCAAATAAAAATCCAGAGGGACATATGAATCAAACCGAGAATTTTATGAATGATGATAACCAAATGGATCGAAACACTAAAGCATTTCAATTTTGATCATTGAGAAGAATGACTCTAGAGCATTACAACTTTACTAGACGGAAAATGCGCTCTTTGCTGCGTTGTTATCGTTGGTATTATTGTTTGCCTGGACAAATATTACAGCAGATATGAAACACATGTACTCCCGAAGTTATGAACATCATGACTATTGTCTTGCATAAGAAAAAGGGAAATATGGATTAGTTATAGGTTCAACAAAAATATGCCAAATAAAAGCTTAAAATCAAATTTCATATAAAATTTCACTAATAACTACAAAAAAACATAATCGATGATAGTGTTTTAAGTACTAATTAAATCATGTTAAAATTGTACTAAGATAATCCAAGTATTTTTTTATTAATTGGTGATCCAAGCCCGAATCTGAATAGTCAATTTGTTACTCGATTAAATTCTGACAACACTTCCAAAAGTGTATTTCTCTCTTTATCGAAGAAAATCTAGATTCAAGAAATCAAACATGTTCCATACTCGCAAAACAATGAGCATGCATTTTTTTGGGCTAGTCAAAGCATACTACTTCATGCATTGATCTAGGCATTTTGGGATTTCAACGGTCCAGAACAATGTGCTTTGTTGCATACTATTGGATACATTTGTATTCGAGAGTATATATATGCAACCATGACCTGGAACTTGAATGTGCTTACATGACACATTCTTGGACAAAGCTGCAATTGTATACGTGGTAGCGGGAACTCCACATCCAAGATTAACAAAACCTTTACTTCAGCAACAATAATCAGAAAGATGGTTTGAGCTGAATGTGAATTACTAAACCATACATTAGCATCAAAGAGGTACATCGACCTGCAGGGCATGTCTGAAAATTGATGTTCTTGCTACTCTGCATTAACTTATTCGAAGAAATAACATGTTTCAATTAAATTCTTCAACCATATGTCTGCTCATGATCTCAGACTGCATGCTTTTCTAAAGGAAAAACAGACAATTGACAGAAATAAAAGTAGAGAACTGAACCAGTTATTGCATGGCACACTAGGTCTCACAACACACATTTGTTCTGTATGATAAAGGAATGGAAAGAAATAATGAGCTTCAAATTGGGCCTGAACCTCAAATCTTGTCACTCTGGTATTATATTTCTACACAAAACGAATTAAGCAAACACCTAAATCCAAATACTAATAGTGCACGTGATAATTAAACCAAGCCTTGTACATGTAGAGAGGGCAATGGAACTGTGCAACATAAGCAAGTTGAGCTCAACTTCAGGTAGTCAGCAACAAACGACATTGCACCAATATAACCATAATTTCCTTCCGCTACATTGTTGCTGATAGAGACACCCAACACTCTCATAATCAGAGGCATTGCTCATTGCTCTAGCGTCTTGACAATTCGTTGAGGTTTCTGTCTGCCCAGTTTCATTAGATGTAGCAGAGCAGCCCGAGGAAGATGGGAAGCAGGGGGGCGGTGGGGGGACATGAAGGGCATCAAAGGAGTGTGAGGGACGTATCGGCCTAGCCTAACCGCTGAATTTGCGCTGCATCTTATCCTTATGCTTCTCTTGCCATGTAACACCTTGACCTCCTTAGTGTAGTGGCCCTGTTCTATGTTCATCGTGCCGCCTGGCCAGCACCGTCGCCGTGCTGAATGTCGCAGTCGCAAGCCCCTTCCTAGCCCATGACGGTAGGTGGCATCAGCATCCGTGTTGTCCCTTATCCCGAATGGAAAGACACCTCCCGATGCTACAAGGCATTCACTTTCCTTGTCCTCTCATTCGAGATGTACAACCATGTGAGTTTGGAGGCTTTTCGACGACCACCCCACACGGTGGTCAACATTTGCATGTCAGGTGTTATGCACACATTCTTAATATCTTGGTTCAGGATGGAATGAAAACAATCCATGAAGCTATTGGCAAGATACGTGAGCTGCCGAAATATATTGACTCTTCTACTTCAAGATTCAATACAATTGCAATTGGGACGGGTCTGCCTTCAAAGAAAGGCATCTCTGTTGATACACCAACCAGATGGAACTCAACTTGGAAAATGCTTGTAGAAGCATTGGGATACAAATCTGTCCTCACCAGTTATGCCAATCGAAAGTGATAGATTCTCTAAGTGAGCAAGAATGGCAGATGGCAGAAGCAATTTGTGAGTTTCTAAAATCTTTTGAAGAGCTTACCTTAATTGTTTCCGCTCACAGGAAGCCAACTGCACATAAGTTTCTGCTGGTTGTGCTTTGTATTCGCCATGCATTGAAAGATCCGGGTTGGCAGACCTCTGATGTGTTGAGGGAACTGGCGGCAACGTTGCAAACAAAGCTCGATAAATATTGCGATCCAGAGGAGAAGGAGAATGCAGAGCCTAACCATCGTAGAAAAGCAAGGACATTGCCATTAACCACACACTTGTCTACATTCCTGGATCCAAGGAGGAAAAAGATTACTTGGATTTCTTCTATTGCAAATTGTCTACTAGCGAGGGGCTGTAGGATCCGAAGTATGTCTAGAGGGGGGGGGGGCGTGATTAGACTACTTGACCAAATACAAATCTAGCCTTTTCCCAATTTTAAGTGTTGGCAAGTTTTAGCAATTGTAGTAAGTCAAGTACAAGAGTATAGTAGCGGAAAGTAAAGACATGCACATGAAAGTAAAGGTAGGGAGAGGAGGATCAAACGCAATTGATGACACGGAGATTTTTCCCGTGGTTCTGATAGGTGGTGCTATCGTATGTCCACGCTGATGGAGACTTCAGCCCATAGAGGGTAGCGGTCGCGGGAGTCCATGGAGGGCTCCACCCGTTAGGTTCCACAAAGTAGCAACCTTGTCTATTCCATCACGGCTTCCGTCCACGAAGGACTAGCCTCATTATGGGTAGATCTTCACGAAGTAGGTGATCTCCTTGCCCATAAAAACTTCTTGGTTCAACTCCACAACACGAAAAAGGAGGCTCCCAAGCGACACCTAACCAATCTAGGAGGCACCACCCTCCAAAAGGTAATATATGTGGTAACAATGATGAACTCCTTGCTCTTATGCTTCAAAAGATAGTCTCCTCAACACACAATCACTCTCTCACATGTTTGGCTTGGTAGAAATGGTTGATTGGGTGGAAAGAAACTTGGGGAGGCTAGAAATCAAGATTCATATGGTTGGAGTGGAAGGTCTTGATCTCAACACATGAGTAGGTGGTTCCCTCTCAGAAAAATGGATGGGGCAAGTGTAGGTATGTTATGAGTGCATCCTCTACTAGTGAGAGGAGGCAGAGGGGTATATATATAGGCATCTCCAAACATCCAACCATTACAACATTATTGCCAAACTCGGTGAAACCGGAGTAAAAACTCGGTTGCACCGACTAGTGCAAAATGTGGCAACTTTCGGCTTTTCGGTGAGACCGATATATAAATCTCGGTGGTACCGATATTTATGACCTAGTTAGATTCCAAATCTCGGTGAGACCAATTTTCAAAACTCAGAAATTCTGATTCTTGAAAATAGGATACCAGTGAATTGGTCACTGATTTCGGTTGCACCGAAGTGGAATGTTGGTGGCACCGAGACATAGGGTTTTGGCTAGGATCTGTCTAGGGTGAAAACTCGGTGGGGTCGATCCTGAGAAGTTGGTGGCACCGATTTTAGTGGTAGGGTTTAGACAGAGATTTTGTGGGAGAATTTCATGTGTATTTTTAGTGGCTAATCTCTAAGCACTTGAGCAACCAGATCATCATAGAAACCTCATCCCCTTTTAATAGTATTAGCTTTCCTATGGACTCAAAAGTGATTTCTCACAAAATGTAAATTGTAGAGTCTTCAAGCTTGTTGCCAATAGATGTTCCTTGCATCTAGGGGATCTCCTCACAATCCTTTTGCTAATCCATTCAATGAACTTTCCTGAAATATACTTGGTGAAAACATTAGTCCAATGAAATATATGTTGTTATTAGTTACCAAAACCACCTAGGGAGAAGTTGTGCTTTCAATCTCCTCATTTTTGGTGGCTGATACTCGTGATCCGCGTTGGGTTTTCCGTGAAGAGGAACGGGTAATCGCAACACAAAGTGGGTAAGTATTTCCCTCAGTTATGAAACCAAGGTTTATCGAACCAATAGGAATATACCAATCCTCAACCGTCTTCAGCGGCTGCACACAAAAGAACAAACAACTTGCACCCAACGCCGGCAAGAGGGTTGTCAATCCACTTGATCTCGTCATTTGCAAGCAAGTGAGTTGTGTAGAGAATTGTAGATAATAGTAAAGTGCAAAATAAAATAAAAGGTAATAAATAACAGCAAGGTAATGATAGCGTTTGTGAATTTATAAGTGAATAGACCCGGGGGCCGTAGAGTTCTCTAGTGGCATCTCTCATAAGCAAAGCATACGGTGGGTAAACAAATTACTGTTGGGCAATTGATAGAAAAGCAAATAATTATGCGATGTTCACGGCAATGATCATGTGTATATAGGCATCACATCCATAAGAAAATAGGCCGACTTCTGCCTGCACCTACTACTATTACTCCACTTCAAGAGCGCTTCTATGCTTGCCTCTCTACGTATTAAGTTCATGACAAACGGAGTAATGCTTGGAGAACGATGACATGATGTAGACAAAGTAAACTCAACTAATATGAATAAACCCCATTATTTTATCCTTAGTAGCAACAACACAAAGACGCAACTTGTCCCCTTCTATCACTGGGATATAGAAACTCGTCAGGTTGAACCTACTACAACACACCACTCCCACAGAAGAAATATCAATCTAGTTGGCCAAACTATCTCAATAGATCGAAAAGCATTACAAAGCTATGATGATCATGCAAATAAGAATCATAGTAATCACGTTTGACTCAAATACTTTTCATGAATAATCTGAACATAAACTCACAATTCATCGAATCCCAACAAACACACCATACAAAAGGATTACATCGGATAGATCAAGGCAAAGATGTGATGAACATTGTATTAAAGATCGAGAGAGAGAGAGATTGCCATCTAGGTACTACCTACGGACCCGTAGGTCTGTGATGAACTACTCACACATCATGGTGAGGGCAGCAAGGTTGATGAAGAGGCCCTCCGTGATCGATCTCCCCTCCGGCAGGGTGCCAGAACGGAGGTGTAGATGGCCTCCCATCGGAACAAAGACTTGCGGCGGCGGAAAAAGTGTTTCGGGAGCGCTTCTGGTGTTTTTAGGGAGGATGTGAATTTTTAGGCCAGAGAATGACGTCGGGAGACGCTCCAAGGGGCCACAATATATCTGGCCGCACCCCTGGGGGCGCGGCCAGATGGCTTGTGGGCCCATGGTGCATCTACTGGCCCTCCTTCGAAACTTCTAGGGCTTCTATTGGTCCAGAAAAAATCACCAAAAAGTTTTGTGGCAATTGGACTCCGTTTGGTATTGTAACTCTGAATAGGCAAAAACACGCAGAAAACAGGAACTGGCACTGGGTCAATAGGTTAGTGCTCAAAAATATTATAAATTGGTAAATAAATACCCAAAAAGTATCCTAGAATGATAATATATCAGCATGGAACAATCAAAAATTATAGATACGTTGAAGACGTATCAACATCCCCAAGCTTAATTCCTGCTCGTCCTCGAGTAGGTAAATGACTAGCAAATATGCCCATGCGTTGCAACGGGAGACAAAAATATTACGCCGTAGCCAAATAAGTATGACTCAATACCCTAACATATGAGCGTCCTCTATTTTTCTATTTTAACACGGTGGCCCATCATCTTGCCACTTATCTTTTTTGCCACCCTCGTTGATGATGGCCGCGGTGTCTATGTGATCAAATTTATCCGATTGATGCCCACTTATTTTTTTTGTGAAGTGCATGGACAGTTTTTTACTCAGTGAACATTTTTTGAATCGATGAACTATTTTGAAAATGGAGTACAAATTTTGAAATTCACATTTTTTGAGTTTCTGTGAACATTTTATAAAATTTCGTACACATTTTCTTTGAATTCACGGATATGTTTTGAATACATGATCATTTTCAAAATCATGAACATTTTATATTTGCTGAGTATGTTTTTCAAAATTGTGAATTCTTTTATAATATCCAAACAGTTTTTTTTAAATCATCAACATTTTTTGAGTCCGTGAACATTTTATGCTTTCCTGAACCTTTTTTTGAATTACCAAACATTTTATGAGTTCATGATTGTTTTTCAAAACTCAAAACTTTTAAATTTTAGAATTTTGAAAAATCCAGAATTAATTTAAAGAAGAAAAACTAATTCAAATAAGAAACGTTTTATATTATTCAGAATATATTTGTGGAAATTGTGAATTCTTTTATAATATGCAAACAGGTTTTTTTGCAAATCATCAACATTTTTGAATCCGCGAACATTTTATTATTTCCTGATCCTTTTTTTAATTCCTAGACATTTTATGATTTCATGAACATTTTTTTCTATGTTTTGAATACATGATCATTTTCAAATCATGAACATTTTATATTTTCTGAATATATTATTGAAAATTATGAATTCTTTTATAATATGCAAACCGTTTTTTAAAATCATCAACATTTTTGAATCCGTGAACATTTTATGATTTCCTGAACATTTTTTTGAATACCCAAACATTTTATGATTTCATGAACATTTTTTTCGAAACTCGAAAGTTTTTTAAAATCCTCAACATTTTTGAATCCGTGAACATTTTATGATTTTCTGAACCTTTTTTGAATTGCCAAACATTTTATGATTTTATGAGCATTTTCTCTCAAAACTCGAAACTTTTTAAATTTGGAATTTTGAAAAATCCGAATTAATTTAAAGAAGGTAAAAAACAAATTGAAATAATAAAACAGAAAATGGGATGAAAAAGGTGTAGGTTCCAGGGATCGAACCTGGGTCTGAACTGTGGAGGAGCAGCGCTCTAGCCACTACGCCACGCACCCCCTTGATATTTTTCAGGGTCTTACCTTATAAGTATCGAACAGGACGACGACTTTGACAGAAAAAAATCGAATCGTTTTCTTCACTTATGTATGGCATAGTGGGTAATTTAGGGCAACATTGAGGGCAATTTTAATGACATACGACCAGAAGCATTATTTGCTTTATTATTAGGTAAGATAAAAACATAATTTTTTATTTGACATGCTACCCATTATGTAATCTTTGGTATGTATGCTCATTGAGAAATGATGAATTAACAAACAACAACATAGTAATATTTATAAGTATAAGAAACAAAATCATTAATTTTTCAAAGTATACGATCCTAAAATAATGGTTTACCCCTATTCATCTTATTATATTAGCAAGGCATGACTCCGTCTTCACCACATAGATACAAATGTTAAGCATCACGGTGTCCAAGTCAGGCAATTGGATCATACTTTTTTCAATATGCATCAACTTTTTATTCTTCACGCAATACATGAGGGTGAACCATTGGACATAGCATATAGGTGGAATAGAATATGGTGGTAGGTATCAAAAGAGTAAAAAGTGGAGAAGATAGTCTCGCATCAACTAGGCGTACCAACGAGCTATGGAGATGCTCATCGATAGATATCAATGCGAGGAGTAGGGATTGCCATGCAAATGATGCACTAGAGCTATAAGTGTATGAAAGCTCAACTGAAGCTAAGTAGGGTGTGCATTAAACTTGCTTGCTCATGAAGGCCTCGGGCATTTGAGGAAGCCCGTTATAGGAATATACAAGCCAAGTTTATTATATGAAAAGGTAATTCCCACTAGCATATGGAAGTGCTAACATAGGAGACTCTCTATATGAAGAACATGGTGCCACTCTGAGGCACAAGTGTGGTAAAGGATAGTAGCAAAGTCCCTTCTCTCTTTTCTCTCATTTTATTTTATTTTTATTTTTATGGTGGACTTTTCTCTTTTTTTTTTGCCTCCCCCATTTTCTCTTTTTTTATATGGTGGGCTCATTTGGCCTCCCCCATTTTTATTTCATTTTTCGTCCGGAGTCTCATCCTGACTTGTGGGGGAATCATAGTCTCCATCATCCTTTCCTCACTGGGACAATGCTTTAATAATGATGATCATAACACTTTTATTTACTTACAACTCAACATGAAGAGCTGATAGGGAGATATGACTCTGCATGAATGCCTCTGACAGTGTACCAGGATGTGCAATGATCTAGTGTGACATGTATCAAAAATATGAAGAACGGTGGCTTTGCCACAAATACTATGTCAGCTCTATACGATCATGCAAAGCATTATGATGATGAACGAACTAGTCATATGAAGTGACGATGGAATTTGCATGGCAATATATCTCGAGATGGCTATGGAAATGACATAATAGGTAGGTATGGTGACTGTTTTGAGGAAGATATAATGAGACTTATGTGTAACAGAGTGTATCATGTCACGGGGTTTGGATGCACCGGCGAATATTTGCACCGATCCTCGAGGTGAAAATGGGCTATGCACGGTACCGAAGAGGCTAGCGAATATGAGAAGGTGAAGATGCGTATGTCCATGGTGTCACATTAGTCATAAAGAACTCACATAATTATTGCAAAGTTTTATTAGTTTTATCACAAATCAAAGTACTCCGCGCATGCCCCGAGGGAGGAGGTTGGTAGGAGTTAACCATCGCGCGCCCCCGACTCAAAACAACACTAGCATTTCAACGAGGAATATAAATGCTCACACGTCATCACCGTGCCTCTCTAGTTTTTAGATGAATAACAAGTTAACACCTCTTAATCTCGACACCTCTACGAATCAACAATTTTTTGACTCACACCTTTTTCATATTACCACATCAATGTCATTAATCCACAACTTCTCTATATGTGCTACACGATGGTTTTGATTATCATTCATTGAATACCTAATATCCTTGGACTAGTCTTATGACCCATGAAAATTACCGTCACTATTACTCAGCTCTCAAACAAATATAAGTGAAGAACGAGAGCATATTATTTCTATAAAATCTACATGCCACCGTGCTCAAAAGGATATAAGTGAAGTACTAGAGCAACTGCCTAGCTCAAAAGATATAAGTGAAGCACATAGAGTATTCTAGCAAATTATCATGAAGGTGTGTATCTCTCAAATAGGTGTGTCTAGCAAATGATGATTGTGACAAACTGAAAGTAAAAGCAAACAAAAGCAAACGACGCTCCAAGCAAAACACATATCATGGGATGAATAAAAATATAGCTCCAAGTGACATACCGATGGATTGAGACGAAAGAGGGGATGCCTTCTGGGGCATCCCCAAGATTAGACGCTTGAGTCTCCTTAGAATTATACTTGGGGTGCCTTGGGCATCCCCAAGCTTGGGCTCTTGCTACTCCTTATTCCATAGTCCATCGTGATCACACCCAAAACTTGAAAACTTCAATCACACAAAACTCAACAAAACGCCGTGAGATCCGTTAGTATAAGAAACATATTGCATACTTGAGGTACTGTGATAAATTGATTCAAATTCATTATTTCATAATAGGTACTGTATTCTAACTTCCCCATGGCTTACACCCCCCGATATAGTCCATGGCATAATCAAAATAAGCAAACTATGCAAGCAAAACAAAATCTGTTTAAAACAGAACAGTCTATAGCAATCTGTAAACATCCCATACTTATATAACTCTAAAAATTCTGAAAAAATAGGACAACGTAAAGAATTTGTATAGAAATACTATGTTAAAATTTCAGATCATTATCACGCTCCAGTAAAAAATGAAAATCCCTGCACTGGAGTCAAAGTTTTTGTTTCAGATTCAGCATCGTTTCTACTCATCTTGTGAGTCATCCCAAAGGCTTTACTTGGCACAAACACTAATTAAAACATAAAAACACAATCATTACAGAGGCAACAATCATGTTATCACACAAAAACATAAAGTAAAAACAAAAATAAAGATACATATTGGGTTGCCTCCCAACAAGCGCTATTGTTTTATGCCCCTAGCTAGGCATAATGCATAGTTTCAAGTGTTGTCATCTTTGGCACTCAACCCGTAGGTAGCTCTCATGATTGATTCATAAGGTGGTTTAATTCTCTTCCTAGGGAAGTATTCCATACCCTCATTGGGAACTGAAATCTTATGTTTCCCTCTTTCATATCAATAATTGCACCTATAGTTCGTAAAAATGGACTTCCAAGTATTATGGGACAAGAAGGATTGCAATCAATATCAAGAACAAGGAAATCTACAGGCACATAATTTTTGTTTGCAATAATAAGCACATCATTCATTCTACCTAAAGGTTTCTTGATGGTAGAATCCGCAAGATGCAAGTTTAGGGAACACTCTTCAATATTAGTGAGACCAAGCACATCACATAAAGTTTTGGGTATAGTTGAAACACTAGCACCAAGGTCACACGAAGCATTGCATTCATATTTATTTATCTTTATTTTGATAGTAGGTTCCCACTCATCATGCAATTTTCTAGGAATAGAAATTTCAAGCTCAAGTTTCTCATCATAAGCTTTTATCATAGCTTCTATTATATGTTCGATAAAAGCTTTGTTTTGTTCATAAGCATTGGGTGAGCTAATAATGGATTGCAGCAAGGAAATACATTCTACTAAAGAGCATTTATCATAATTAAAGTCCTTGTAATCCAAGATAGTAGGCACATCAATAGTTAAAGTTTTGACCTCTCCAAACCCACTTTTTTTCAGTTTTAGCATTAGAATCATCACCCTCCAAGCAAACGGGACGTTCCTTAACTAAAGTTGACTCATCTCTAGTCCCTTTATCATTTATATTCAGAGATGTAAACAAGGATTCAATAGGAGAAACACCAATCATTTTAAGATCTTCATAATGATTCATAACCGAGAAAGATTCTGGTTTAGCGGCCATCCTATTTACTAGAGTGGTTTGCTTACCAGAGATTTTTCCTAACAATTCTTCAGTGTGAGAAAATTGTGATTGAAGGCTAGATACCTCTTTATTGATTTCATCAAGTTGCATACTAATAGAATCAACCAAAATTGAATGTTCCTTTATTTCAGAGGTAAATAATTTATTATGCTCAAACTGTGAAGACATGAAGGTTTTCATAGAACCCTCTATTTCTGACATTCTTTTATAATAAGAGATATTGCGGAATGTATCCTCAGACATGGTGACCGGACAAGCAAAGCAAGCAAGACAAGTAAACTAGCAAGTAAAGCAAACTAGAAGCAAACTAGTAACTAGCAAAGGTAAATAATTTTGTATTTTTGATTTTTATGAGACAAACTAAATATAACAGCAAATAAAAAGATGAACAAGTGAATGAAATTTTGTGAGAAGTTACTTGATAGTTGGTGATGGTATTCCCCGGCAATGGCGCCAGAAATCCTTCCTGATACTCGTGATCTGCGTTAGGTTTTCTGTGAAGAGGAACGGGTAATCGCAACACAAAGTGGATAAGTATTTCCCTCAGTTATAAAACCAAGGTTTATCGAACCAATAGGAATACCAATCCTCAACCGTCTTCAGCGGCTGTACACAAAAGAACATACAACTTGCACCCAACGCCGGCAAGAGGGTTGTCAATCCCCTTGATCTCGTTATTTGCAAGCAAGTGAGTTGTGTAGATAATTGTAGATAATAGTAAAGTGCAAAATAAAATAAAAGGTAATAAATAACAGCAAGGTAATGATAGCGTTTGTGAATTTATAAGTGAATAAACCCGAGGGCCGTAGAGTTCTCTAGTGGCATCTCTCATAAGCAAAGCATACGGTGGGTAAACAAATTACTATTGGGCAATTGATAGAAAAGCGAATAATTATGCGATGTTCACGACAATGATCATGTGTATACAGGCATCACGTCCATAAGCAAATAGGACAACTCCTGCCTGCACCTAGTACTATTACTCCACTTCAAGAGCGCTTCTATGCTTGCCTCTCTACGTATTAAGTTCATGACAAACGGAGTAATGCTTGGTGAACGATGACATGATGTAGACAAAGTAAACTCAACTAATATGAATAAACCCCATCATTTTATTCTTAGTAGCAACAACACAAAGACGCAACTTGTCCCCTTCTGTCACTGGGATATAGAAACTCGTCAGGTTGAACCTACTACAACGCACCACTCCCACCGAAGAAATATCAATCTAGTTGGCCAAACTATCTCAATAGATCTAAGAGCATTACAAAGCTATGATGATCATGCAAATAAGAATCATAGTAATCAGGTTTGACTCAAATACTCTTCATGAATAATCTGAACATAAACTCACAATTCATCGGATCCCAACAAACACACCATACAAAGGGATTACATCGGATAGATCAAGGCAAAGATGCGATGAATATTGTATTGAAGATCGAGAGAGAGAGAGAGATTGACATCTAGGTATTACCTACGGACCCGTAGGTCTGTGGTGAACTACTCACACATCATGGTGAGGGCAGCAAGGTTGATGAAGAGGCCCTCCGTGATCTATCTCCCCTCCGACAAGGTGCCGGAATGGAGGTGTAGATGGCCTCCCATCGGAACAGAGACTTGCGGCGGAGGAAAAAGTGTTTCGGGGGCACTTCTGGTGTTTTTAGGGTAGATGTGAATTTATAGGCGAGAGAACGATGTCGGGAGACGCTCCAGGGGGCCACAACATATCTGGCTGCGCCCCCCTGGGGGCGTGTCCAGATGGCTTGTGGGCACCTGGTGCATCTCCTGGCCCTCCTCCGAAGCTTCTACGTCTTGTATTGGTCCAAAAAAAAATCACCAAAAAGTTTCGTGGCAATTGGACTCCGTTTGGTATTGTAACTCTGAAAAGGCAAAAACACGCAGAAAACAGGAACTGGCACTGGGCACTGGGTCAATAGTTTAGTGCTCAAAAATATTATAAATTGGTAAATAAATACCCAAAAAGTATCCTAGAATGATAATATATCAGCATGGAACAATCAAAAATTATAGATACGTTGGAGACGTATCAGTGGCACCGATTTTAGTGGTAGGGTTTAGACAGAGATTTTGTGGGAGAATTTCATGTGTATTTTTGATGGCTAATCTCTAAGCACTTGAGCAACCAGATCATCATAGAATCCTCATCCCCTTTTAGTAGTATTGGCTTTCCTATGGACTCAAAAGTGATTTCTCACAAAATGTAAAATGTAGAGTCTTCAATCTTGTTGCCAATAGATGTTCCTTGCATCTAGGGGATCTCCTCATAACCCTTTTGCCAATCCATTCATTGAACTTTCCTGAAATATACTTGGTGGAAACATTAGTCCAATGAAATATATGTTGTTATTAATTACCAAAACCACCTAGGGAGAAGTTGTGCTTTCAGGGGCAGGTTTTGTAGGATCGAAAGTATGTCTAGAGGGGGGTGGGGGGTGGGGTGGGTGATTAAACTACTTGACCATATTAAAACTTAACCTTTTCTCAATTTTATCGGTTGACAAGCTTTGGCGATTTTACCAAGTCTAGCAGACCCTACACATGCAAGTCTAGGAGTATAGCGGCGGAAAGTATTGACATTGCAAGTGTAAGTAAGGAGAGGGATAGGAAGATCAAACGCAATGAAGACACAGAGATTTTTGGCATGGTTACGATAGGTGCTGCTATCGTACGTCCATGTTGATGGAGACTTCGACCCATGGAGGGTAACGGTTGCGCTAGTCCACGGAGGGCTCCACCCACGAAGGGTCCACGAAGAAGCAACCTTGTCTATTCCACCACGGGTTATGTCCACGAAGGACTGTCCTCACTCGGGGTAGATCTTCACGAAGTAGGCATCTCCTTGCCGTTATGAACTTCTTGGTTCAACTCCACAAGATTCGGAGGCTCCCAAGCGACACCTAACCAATCTAGGAGACACCACTCTCCAAAACGTAATGGATGGTGTATGGATGATGGACTCCTTGCTCTTGTGCTTCAAAAATAGTCTCCTCAACACTCAATCACTCTCTCATAGAATTTGGCTTGGTAGAAGAGGATGATTGGGTGGAAAGAAACTTGGAAAGGCTAGAAATCAAGAATCATATGGTAGGAATGGAATATCTTGATTTCAACACATGAGTAGGTGGCTCTCTCTTCGAAAATAAAAGGTGGAAGTGTTGGTTCGTTCTGAGTGCTCTCTCCACGAGTGAGAAGGGGTGGAGGGGGTATGTATAGCCATCTCCAAACAAACCAACCGCTACAACATTATTGCCCAACTCGGTGAAACCGAAGTGAAAACTCGGTTGTACCGACTAGTTCAAAATGTCCTAACTTTTGGCTTTTCGGTGACACCCAATGAAACATCTCGGTGAAACCAATTCGGCTTAACCTTGAACAGATCTAGAACTTCGGTGGCTCCGAAATATAAAACTTGGAAGTTTCAAAAAATTTGATTCCAGAAGGTTGGTCACTGTTTTCGGTTCTACTGAGGTGCTAGGGTTTGGCTTAGATTCTGTCTAGGGCTAACTCGGTGAGACCGAAGTGGAGAACTTGGTTCCACCGATTTTGGTAGTTTAGCGTTTTGGACAGAATCTTTTGTGAGAGTTTGATTGAGGCTTTTGGTGACATATCTCTAAGCACTTGAGCAACCAGATCATTATTAATACCTCATCTTCTTTTAATAGTATTGGCTTTCCTATGGAGTCAATTGTGATTGCTTACATAAAACAAAATGTAGAGTCTTGAAGCCCATAGGTGTTCTTTGCATCTAGGGGATCCTTCTCACAATTCCAAGCCAATCCATTCATTGAACTTTCCTGAAATATACTTGGTAGGCTCATTAGTTCAATGAACTATATGTTGTTGTTAATTACCAAAACCACCTAGAGAGAAGTTGTGCGTTCAGATTTCAAAACAAAGTGAATGTTGCTTTATAATGGGTGTGAAAGTATGTCAAGGAATATGAGCTACTCGCAGCGACAAGCACTGCACACTCGACACCTTTTAGTCAAGGCAATACCACTGTTGGATCAACTATTGTAGGGAAAAGAAAGTTGGAAGAAGAGTTTTCTCAGCACAAGTCTCGTCGGAGGTCATGTGTACACAAATCCGAGTTTGACCAGGGCCGGGCCTGTGTTTCGGAAGGCCCTAGGCGAACTCCATGACATAGCCCCCTAAGTCTTAAGACCCCATATATGTATGTATGTGTGTGCGTGATACATAAACCTCATTCATATAATATTAAGAGTAAACTTTCAACCACATATCTTTAATTCGAGATTTGACTATAATAATTGTTAGACAATGCCATATTACAACACTAAAAAGGTAGCAAAAATAAAACAAACATGACAGGATTACCTCAAATAAAAACCAAATTCGACTGACTCCATCGACAACAATAATAGATGAGTGCCCAGAAAGGTTGAATTTTCAGATCACTCTTTTCTTTTTTCTCTTTTTTTCAGCACCCAACAAATGCTTCTTAGGCAACATTTTAAGGTAGACTAATGTCTTAAAATTATGAAGAAAGGGGGCATAAAAAATTAGAAATTTATACATCGGATGATCGAAACCCTAGACATGTACACAAACCGACAAAAAATTAGGATGGTGAATATATACTATGAGAGATTGAATTAAAAAATATTATATATAAGAAAGTTAATACTTCGTCCACACAGAAATTAAGGGATGGATCATAGATGAATATGTACTTAAGAAACTACTGAAATTGGGGGATGAATCAGGATCATAGATGAATACGCACCGTCACTCACATACATACAACGTATTGCCGGATGCCGGATGGCCGGTTTGCCGGCACGGCCGCACGGCGCAATAACAGGCTGCCGGCCTGTTGTGCGCAGCGGCGAGTGGGCGACAACGAACGGCGTCCCGAGCGACGGGCCGACGAAGACGAACCGGCGAAGGCACAATCGAAACCATGAGATCGTCCCAGTGAATTGATTCACACGCGTACGTGTGCGCCGTGCCTTGCATCTGGCGCCACGCTTTGCTACCTAGCTATATCTTGTTTATTTTTTATCATAATTTTTTCCTTATCAATTTTTTTTTGCTCTTTTAAAAGGAAAACCTATTTTTTTGCTGGCCTACACTATATATGTATACTATACATCATGGGCCCCCTCCCGGCCTGGTCCCTGGGCCGTCGCCCCTCTGGCCATACACCAGGGCCGGCCCTGAGCTTGACGCATACTTGGAAGAAGCATGCGAGGAGGACGGTGCTGACTTTGATGTCTTGGGTTGGTGGAAGAGGCACGCCGAAAAGTTCCCTATATTGGCATATATGGCTCGTGACTTTCTCGCAATTCCTTTGAGCACAGTGACATCCGAAGCAGACTTCAGTTGTGGTAAGAGGATACTTGGCGACACGAGATGCTCTTTGACCCCTAATATGCTACAAGCGCTTGTTTGTTCTAAAGATTGGTTGTTCATACCAAAGGAGGTTGAGTTAACTGCTTTACATTTTGGTTCTACTACATGTGTAGAATGTCATATATAAAACGTGTAGTATAAAAGTGTTGATATGACTTTAAATTAATATTTTGTTTCATTTGCAGGAGATGGACAGTAAGGACGCAACTAAAAATTTGGAACCAAGAAAAGATAAAAATATGATCCTGAACATCGATAAAATGCTAGGATTCTAGTGGCAACCATCTTGTCTTGTATCCAGTAAAAGAGATCAATGGTGTTTTCTTTATCTGTGTCAATACTTGTGTTTCCCTGGGATATACACTACTGCAAACTCTAGCTTTATTCCGGCCATAAGATGGCATGATCTTGTTAAATGCTTTAATTTATTCTATTTGCTGCTTACATTGGACCCTGAACCATGTAAATTTTTCCCTTTAACCTGCTACATATACATCACTGCGCTCAAAACTTTTACGCTAAGTCTGATCAATGGCTTGTATATATTTGCTGTTTTCTTCAGTCTACCAGGCCGCTGTGAAGCATTTTGGAAGGAGGTTGATGGTGTGAAACAGGTTTGGAAGAACAAGAAGGAGCTGAAGGTGGAGGATCAATCAGAATTAGTTGTCAATTAGCTGATGCTTGTCAAAATTACCTGTCTTTTTTCACAATTTTGTTTCTGAAAAGTTGTAGTGCTGAATGCCAGCAAGACGAGCACACAATTGCAACGTGAGCTAGCTTGACACCTGAACCTAAACTAATAAACCCACCAGCTGTTGGCCTAGTCGCACGCGGAAGAAACCAGCCGCAGACACACCCCCTTACAACGCGGGCCCACCCACAGTCACTCTCTCAACACGACCCAAGATGTTGACCTGGTCAAAATCCAAGCACACAATCCAAAATTTCCAGCCTCAGTTGAATGAATGTGAGCTCTTAGAGATTAGGAAGGATAGATGATTTTAGAGCATAAAAGAGAAAGGATCTGGAACATGGTAAACAAACAACCAAATGGATCGAAATCCAAGTTCCCATCTCTCATCAGCATACATTAACAAACGGATCCAATGGCATGCATCGAAATTTCGGTTCTAACAGAATGGATCTAGAATATGATCACTTGCTCCAGGTGAAGGCCACAGGGCTCACCACGATGTGTTCGTCGCTTTCCCAGGTGATGCTCCCGAATTCCCATGCCCCGGCCGGCTTCACCACGTCGCTGCGGCAGTCGACTCTGTAGCTCATCTTCCCCTTGTGCTACTTGAACACCAGGGTCGCCGGCGTCACGGTCACCTTGACGCCGTCCGGCGCCCTGACAGACACCTTGTATGTCTCCGACGGCTGCTCAGACACCTTGGTCACCGTCCTCGTCAGCGTGCGGTGGGGTGTGCGGCTGCCGAAGAGCACCACCAGAGAAGGGTAGTTGAGGTTGCTCACGCCGCCGTGCAGAGTCGACGTGCAGTTGGTCGTCCGTTCAGGAACGAACCGACGCATCTGCTCGGTCGTGTAGTTGAGGGTGCAGAGGAACGCGACGTACTCCTGTGTGCCGGCGTCGTACACCAGGCCCGGATGCATTGCGCTCTGCGGACGGACCATCCCTGCCCCTGCCACGAGCGGCGTCGCGGCGCTGCCGTCGTCGACTCCGTCGTCGACGATGGGGTTCCCGGTGTTGTCCACGGTCTTCGCCGTGGTCATCACCGCCGACCTTATCATGGCCGGTGTCCAATCGGGGTGTTTCTTCTTGAGCAGCGCCGCGACGCCTGCGACGTGCGGGCATGCCATGGATGTGCCCGACATTATGAAGAACTCGTCCGCTTTCTCACCTGAACGATCACCTGTCCACGCGGCAAGGATGTTTAGGCCCGGCGCCACCACGTCGGGTTTCAGGAGCTCGACGGCCGCGCGGCTCGGGCCGCGCGAGGAGAGACTGGCGACCCTCGGTGCCCTGGTCTTCCCTATCACCGTCACGCATTCGAAGGCGAGCCGACCGACGGGGTAGGGAGTCGACGACAGGTAGTTGATCAGCTCGTCCCTCGCCGCGCGGCCCAGGACGAGGCCCGGGAATGTGAAGTGCCCCGCGTTGGCGCTGTCCCACGCTCTGCTCCAGGGGTCAATGGTGACGAGCCCAACTGCGCCGCCTCTGAGCACATCGCCGGAGATACCGTCAAGGCAGACCACCACACGACCCATTATCAGGTCCGGGATGAGGGCGTCGGAGTTGCAGGTGCTGTTTACCAGTTTGAAAGTCTCCCCGTCCTCCTTGACGGGCAGGTCGTACAGGGACTGTCCGGTGAGCACCACCCCGCTGCCGAGCCGGAGCTTAGCCGGGAAGACACGGTCGGTGGTGGTGGCGCCGACCGTGGTCATCCACGGCGCCAGGTTGGTGACGGTGGACGGCTCCGGGCCGGAGTTGCCGGCAGAGAGCACGACGAAGACGCCATGGGGCTCCGCCCCGAAGGTGGCGAGCGCCACCACATCCTCATAGAAAGGCGGCGGGGCGTCCGAGTCTCCCAACGACATGGACAGTATGTCCACGCCGTCGCTGACCGCGGCGTCGACGGCGGCGACGATAGCAGAGTCGCCGCAGACGGGGTCACACGCCTTATACATCGCAATCCTTGCCTTGGGCGCCATGCCCATGGCGTTGCCGCGAGCGAAGCTTTTGTAGTTGGCTCCACGTACCGCGGAGCCAGCGGCCGTGGACGACACGTGCGTGCCATGGCCGTAGTTGTCCCGCGCGGTGATGTCGCCGTCGTCGCTCGCAATGAATGCCTTGGCTCCGACGAGCTTGTTGTTGCAGACGCTCGCATTGAACCCCTTGCTCTCCACGCAGCCGCCTTTCCAAGACGAGCGGACAGGAGCTAGCCCGGCGTCGTCGAAGCTGCTGTGCTCCGGCCATACTCCTGTGTCGACGAAGCCGATGATGACGCCGTCGCCCAAGTCGGACTCCGGCCAAGCTCCGTGAAGAGGATCGAGGCCGAGGAAGGCCGACGTCCTCGTCGTGTGGGTGCGGTACACCCTCTCCTTGAAGACGCCGGAGACGCCGGCTAGGCCGGACATGTGCCGGGCCTCCGCATCCGTGAGACCAACTGCGAAGCCCTGCAGCACTGTGCTGTATGTATGGACGATGCTCGCAGTCGTAAGAGGAGATTTGGTGTTGGCGACCAGAGAGGTGTACCACTTGTCCACGGTTGGGAACAACGACGGTTTGGAGATGCGATCAACTAGGACGATGTAGGTTGAGTGAGACGGGGGCTGAGCCTGGTGGTGAATTGGGGAGGGACTGGAGTGTACGGGGTGTAACAGGCACAGAAGCGCGATGAGCATGGAGGGCAAAGCCATTGGGAAGAAGCGTGCTCTGCTCTGCCGAGGGAAGAAGAGAGAGCCGGCTAGAAGAGAGAGAGCCGGCTATATATAGCTGGCCGTGTCCCCATTGACAAAATTCACGGGAAAAGAATCATAACAAGGGGTTTCCATTGATTGGGGTTTTGGGTCTCCGTCTACTGTTCTTTCCATTATCCGTGCTAATGAGATGGCCAGGCGGCCATTGCTAAGGCTAAAGATTTGGTTGCGGTGAATGGGATCGCTGCAACCTCGGCGGGTGTGGATGGTGGTGTTACTGGTAGTGGCCAGTCGCCCCCTCCACCTTCTAAGCGGGCTATCTCTAAGCGTGCCAAATCCTGCGTTTCCCCCTGCAGGTCGAGTCTTCGTATCAAAAACCTGTCTTTCAAATGAGAGCCCTCTTCTGAAATATTAGAGGTTTCGGCGCTAGGGGGCGCCGCGACCAAATTAGGGATGTAGTTAGAGCTGATAATATTGATATTATTGGGCTTGTCGAGACTTTTAAGGAATCCTTCTCCCCCAATGAGCTCTCCGCGGTTGCGGGGATGGATAGATTTGATTGGAACTTCCTTCTTTCTTCGGGGCATTCTGGTGGGATTCTTCTGGGCACCAAGCGCGACATGTTTGATTTTGCGACCTTTGACCATGGAGTTTTTTGGGCTAGCACGGTGGTGCACCATCAGAGTTTGAATCGCTTATGGGAAATCATGGTTGTCTACGGGCATGCAGATCATTCTTTGTCTTCCCTGTTTCTGGATGAGACCGCGTCCAAAATTGATGCTTGTGCGCTTCCTCTGCTGGTTGGGGGGGACTTTAACCTTCTACGCTCCCCTGCGGATAAGAGCTCTAACAATTTTTCTTGGCCCCTGGCTGATGCTTTCAACGCCTTCATCCGTGATTGCGCTCTTCGAGAACTTCCTAGGGTGGGAGCCCGCTTTACATGGACGAATCGCCAGTCTAACCCTATCCGGTCGGTGCTTGACCGCGTTTTTATTTGCTCGAACTGGGATTCTCTTTTTCCCCGCGCTTCCCTGAAAGTCAAGTCCATCGTGGGTTCGGACCATGCGCCTCTTATTCTAGACGCAGGTTTGGATTATCCTGTTATTTCTTCGCGCTTTCAGTTCGACGCTTCGTGGCTTCTTGTAGAGGGTTTCCCTGATTTGTTAGCTAATAAAATCTCTGGGCTGCTTTCTTCCGTCCGGCGTTCCTTTGGGCCCATGGATGATTGGCACAAGTGCTCCTACGCTCTTCGCAAATTTCTGCGTGGTTGGTCGCGCAACAGGGCGGCGGAGGCTCGCCGCGAGAAGGGCTCTCTGGAGGCCCAGATTGCGAGCCTTGACGCGCAGGCTGATGGGCCGGGTCTGTCTGAGGGGGAGTGGGGCTCGCGATACGGTCTCGAAGAGGCCCTTATGCTTTTGCATCGGCAGTCGGAGATATATTGGCGCCAAAGGGGTACTTTGAATTGGACCTTGAAGGGTGACGCCCCCACAGCTTATTTTTTTGCGATTGCTAATGGTAGGAGAAGGAGATGTGCTCTGGATAGTTTACTCATTAATGGGGTAAAGGTCTCTGATCAGGCTCAAATTTTGGAACATGTGGTTGAATTCTTCTCTTCCCTCTATGCTGCTAGGCCGGAGTCTGGTCTGTCTATCTCTCATTCCTTATGGGATGCCCCTTCTAGAATTTCTCCTGCTGAGAATGATGCCTTAATCCTACCTCTTTCTGATGAGGAGATTTGGGAGGTTATTAAGTCTGCTAATCCTAACGCTGCGTCGGGCCCTGATGGTTTTTCCATCCCCTTCTTTAAAAAATTCTGGCCACAGCTTAAGGCCCTCGTTTGTAACATCATCCAAGGGTTCTGTCTTGGGACGGTGGATATCTCCCGCCTAAACTAAGCTGTTATCTCCCTCATCCCCAAGGTCAAGGGCGCGGAGCTGATCTCCCAATTTAGGCCGATTGCCCTTATCAATAATATGGCGAAATTTCCTGCCAAGGGTTTTGCCACGCGTCTGTCTCCTGTTGCGCATCGTACGCTTAGCCCTTTCCAATCTGCCTTTGTTAAAGGTAGATTTATCCTTGATGGGATTCTTTGCCTTCACGAGATTGTCCATGATCTTAAGTCCCGCAATTCGAAAGCGGTGATCCTAAAGTTGGACTTCGAAAAATCTTACGACTCGGTCAGTTGGCCTTTCCTTAGACAGGTTTTGCTCGCCAAAGGCTTTGACGGGGCTTATGTGCATCGGATTATGCAGTTGGTTTCGGGTGGGCACACGACGATTTTTTTGCCAATGGCAGGGACCTGAGGCAAGGGGATCTGGCTTCCCCGATCCTTTTTAATTTTGTTGCCGATGCCTTATCGCGTATTCTGTCTAGGGCTGCTACTTCTGGCCACATTTCTCCGGTAATATCTCATCTCATCCCCCATGGGGTCACCCACCTTCAGTATGTGGACGATACCATTATCATGGTGGAGCTCAATGATTCCTGCCTTGCTCATCTTAAGTTCATCCTGTTATGCTTTGAAGCCTTGTCGGGGCTCAAAATTAACTTTGCGAAGAGTGAGGTCATTGTCACTGGTGTTGATGATGTGGAGGCTTTACGAGTGGCGCACCTCTTAAATTGTAGCCTAGGTTCCTTTCCTTTTAAATACTTGGGCCTCCCGATTGCCCCGGATAAGCTTTGTGCCAAGGAGTTCGCGCCTATTGTTACCAAGGTTGGTAATCGGGTGCTGCCGTGGAGGGGTAGATATAATACGAACGCTGGGAAAGTGGCCTTGACTAATTCTTGTCTCTCCTCCCTGCCCATGTTCATTATGGGCTTCTACCTTCTTTCTGCGGGTACGCATGATGGTTTCGACAAGCATAGATGTGCTTTTTATTGGAATTCAGCGGATAATAAGCGTAAGTATCGGTTGGTCAAATGGAACATCATTTGTAGGCCCAAAAACCTGGGAGGGTTGGGCATCATTAATACCGCGGTGATGAACAAATGTCTTATGATCAAGTGGTGGTGGAAAATCATGTCCTCGGGCCGGAACTCCCTTTGGTTCTCTATTCTCAAGGCGAAATACTTCCCCTCCTCTAATCCTATGTTTGCCTCCCCTAGGGGGGATCGCAGTTCTGGAAGGATTTGGTTAAGATCCGTCCTCTTTTTAAAGACCATGTCAAATTTTTGGTGGGTAATGGCGCCTCGACCCGTTTTTGGCTTGACTGGTGGTGTGGGGATTCTACTCTCTCGATGGCTTTCCCCACGTTGTTTTCCTTTTGTCCTAAGCCTGAGATCTCCATCGCGGAGCTTGCGGGTGATAATTGGGACTTGGCCTTCCGACGCTCGCTGTCTTCTGAAGAGTTGGTTCAATGGCATCGTCTTGCTGCCCTTTTTCCCACGCTCTCGGAGGCGGAGGACTCGGTGGTCTGGCCCCACTCTGCTTCGGGTCGCTTCTCTGTTAAGTCCCTTTATTCCAAGCTTATTGCTGGCACACCTACAAATAAGTTTTGTCAGATTTGGCGTTCGCGTATTCCTCCTAAGATTAAAATCTTCATGTGGCAAGCTTTCAGGGGCCGTCTCCCGGCGGCCGATCAGATTCGGAAACGCAATGGCCCGGGTTCGGACCGTTGTGTCCCGTGTGATGCTTTGGAGGATACCAATCATATCTTTTTCAATTGTGTCTTGGCTAAATTAATCTGGTGCTGCTTTCGATCTTGGTTGCAAGTGTCTTGGGCTCCGACTTCTTTTTCTGAGCTCCGGACCCTCGTCACCCCTCTGGTCGGTGTTACGAAACGGTTGTTCTGGATTGGGCTGGCGGCGGTCTGTTGGGCCTTGTGGACTACCAGGAACAAGTTTACCATTGAACACATTTTTCCTGCTAAACCTGCTGATTGCTTATATAAAGCTTGCCTGTTCCTGCAGCAGTGGAGATTATTGACTAAGCCTGAAGACCGCGACTGCTTCGACTTGCTGCTATCTAAGATTCGGGCCTCGGCATCTTCCCTTTCGCGGCAGGAGCCTGATGTCTAACCTCT
The DNA here is from genome assembly GCA_039707655.1 of Elymus sibiricus. NCBI lineage: Eukaryota > Viridiplantae > Streptophyta > Magnoliopsida > Poales > Poaceae > Elymus > Elymus sibiricus. Next base: position 364,255,875 of record CM077663.1, on the reverse strand, counting down.
TGGTGGTCTGCGGGCATGGTTGCTGATCTTCCTTTTCTCTCGGAGTTTATGCTTGTCCGGCCTGCGTGCCGTGGTTGTGGCCTGCGTGCCCTGTATCTCATACTTTGCTTATCGTTTGGCCTTGGGTGGCTGTTGAACTTGTGGTGTTGTGATGGTTGTTACTCTGTCTGGTGGCTTTATTTATAAAGTCGGGCTCATGCCTTTTCTCTAAAAAAAAATATAATTTCTCCTGATTAAAACAGAGCATGCCCATTTGATCTTAGCCCATTCGGACATCTGTTCAGACTTCAGAAAAATCAAGTTCAAAGTACGTGCCGTATCCGTATCCGACATTCGGAGACTGCTACCCCTCAAACAAACAGAAAAAACAGCCATTAAACCAAAAAAAAAACAGACATTCCTAGATGTGAGATATATCTCACATCAAAGTATGGCATCGACACTCTTTGTGGCCCTTTTTCACTTGTTCTTATTTATTCGTTGCGAAAATCTTTTTTTTTTCACGCGCATGTAGACGTGTGTAAAATACGTACGTTTTTTTCTTTTTCTTCCTTTTTGGCAGGCCACACAGTACAATGGTCGTTGCAAAGCAAGAGTCGATTTGGCCAATTGTGAAAGAAACTGAAAAGAGGAAACTCCGCTCTTCGATCGCCATCCCCTGTGTCACTAATGCTAGACTTACTAATAAGTCTACGAAATCTTACGTACTAACTCCTCCTTTTCCTTAATCTACTACTGATCCTTTCTGTTTTTTAGGATGGATAGGCCTAACCCTCCACCTTAATCCAATTAAACATGACCAAATAAGCCCAGCCCGTAACGTATGTAAGTCTTTACATGGATCTAGCATTACTCCGCTGCATACATGCTACAACGCCTACTAGCTAGGGTCAGGGACGGAGCCATGAATTTAGTATAGGGGGGGCGAGATCCACAGTTAAGCTCTTGTAGACCGGTGAGTACTGGCCGAGCCAAAAAAAAAAAAACATAGCGTGCTAAGAAGCCTAGATTCGAACTCATGTTTTCGTAGGTGTAATTAAAGACTACAAAAATTATTACCGAATTGTTCATCTTTGACATGACAAATCTAATTCCCAAATTAGTTATATGAAAAAATTGATACACAGATGTATAACTAACTGATTCCAATCCTATTTTCATGTTGATCAAGTCATTCATATTAGACAACAAAAATTCAGAAATTTGAACCTGATGTTAATTATGGGAGTGGACGTACCATAGAAAACTTGCCTGTGGTCGCTCATGGCGGTGGTGGTGCGTCCCCTAAACCCCTTTATGATTGCTGGTGGCAGTGATTAATTGGGGATTCATAAGGATAAGGAGTAACCATGCACTGATGCAGTCCATGATGGATCTTAATTAGTCTCCTTCTGATCTTCACTTATAGGCTCAAGCAAATTTTCCCTTGCGGCGGTAGGCGCAGACTCCCACAGGGTAGGGAGATCCCACGATGCGTTTCATTGGCAGCGGCAAAATCGCGTTGATCGCATCAGCTGGAAACGAGTCACTGCATGCGTGGCTGCGTGCTGCCGTGGGCTAATTCTCCCTGGGCTCTCGATGGTGGGCTATTTCTTCTCTTGAGTTTTGGTCTATTATCCAATGGTTGGGCCTTGCGTTCTGGGAGGGCCTCACCTTGTTACATGGGATTCCTCACAACAGGGGGGGCAAAACACGTCAGGAAGACGACTAAACTAGGCATGTACCTAATCGCTACAAGGGAAAACAAAATAGTCAGGGGGGGGGGGGGGGGTCTCGCCCCCCCCCCCCTCGTCCCCCCTTGGATTCGTCCCTGGCTAGGGTGCAGCTTCAAATCAAGGTTGAGTGGTCGCCAGGCTTTACTACGGTAGATCCTATATGACGCCCGTGCTCGTCCGATCGTCACCGTCGTTAAAGAAAGCGAGCGAATGAGTCGACATGGGCCGGCCCACTTCGAGCGAGCACTCGGTTTTGGGAACCTTAGGTTCCCTGACCGGGCCTTCTTTTTGTTTCTTTTAACCGGCTTCTTCATTTCTTTTTTATTTTTCTTTTTTATTTTTCTTTTTTCTTTTTTCTTTAATTTATTTTTTAATTTTGTCATTTTCAAAAAAAATACGGTATGCTACAAAAAGTTCATCATGCATTATAAAAATGTTTATTGCTAATTAAAAATTGTTCAACGAATATACAAATGTCACTGTTTTAAAAAAATCGGCATATATAACAGAAATGTTTAATGTGTATTAAACAATTGTTCAGCGTGTACTACAAAATGTTCACTGTGTATACAAAAATTGTTCGAGTATATATTCATATATTTACAAAAATGCTCATTGTATATTAAAAAAGTTCATCATATAATTCAAAAACAAAATCATCGTGTATTATTAAAATGTTCATCGTATATCAGTAAAATGTTCAACATATATTACAAAATGTTCAACAAATATTTAAAAATGTTCAAAATAAAAACACGCCAAAAAACGGTCCGATATAGTAAACCGGATACTACAATATATGTCGCTACAGTAAAACTCACCGGTCAGAAGGGAAATTTCGGCACGAAGAAGATCTCCAACATTTGGATGAAGTTTGGCAAAGGGAAAAATAGTTTCATCAAAAACGACATCCCTAGAGATATAGACGCGTCCATTTGATATTTTTAGACACTTATATCCTTTGTGAAGGTTGCTATAACCGATAAAAACACATTGAGTAGAACAAAACTCAAGTTTATGTTGATTATATGGACGAAGATTAGGATAACACGCACATCCAAAAACCTTGAGAGAATCATAGTTGGGTTTTTGATGAAACAACCGTCTAATGGAGTAGTATTCCCAATGACCTTACTAGGTAAATGATTAATAAGATAGGTGGCTGCAATGAATGCCTCGTCCCGATATTTGAGAGGCATGGATGCATGAGCAAGGAGAGACAGACCAACTTCAACAATATGATGGTGTTTACGTTCAGCTGAACCATTTTGTTGATGTGCATGAGGACAGGAAACATGATGCTCGATGCCTATACTCCGGAAGAAAGAGTTGAGTTTTTCATACTCTCCTCCCCAGCCACTCTGGAACGTAAGAATTTTCCTGTCAAATTGATGCTCAACAAGAGTTTGGAATTCTTGGAAAATGGAGAAAACTTCATATTTGAATTTAAGCAAATATATCCATCTAAACTTACTATAATCATCAATAAAACTAACGTAGTACTTCTTTCTTCCAAAGGAATCTCTAGCATGACCTCATACATCACTAAATATCAAATCCAAAGGAGCATGAGACACACTAGATGACTTTGGATAGGGAAGTTGGTGACTCTTTGCACATTGACAAGCATCACAAACATACTCTTTGTTCTCACTACGAGACAATTGAAGATTGCCTTGATTCACTACTTGTTCAACTACTTTTAATGAAGGATGACCTAATCTTTGATGCCACCTCTCTAAGGAAGGTTTGACGACGGAGTAGACTTGACGATGATGCTTGCGGCTGAACACTCTTGATGTGATAGGATATAGACCACCAATGCATCTTACCGTGATAGAGGAGCTCCCTCGTTGCCCAATCCTTAATAAAAAAAAAATACTTGGGATGAGTTTCAAAGAACACATTATTATCGGAAGATAAACGAGACATGGAAGCAAGATTTTTATTTGCTTGAGGAACATGAAGGACATCTTTGAGGAGAAGATCACGTTTAGAAATAGGAGAATTAATAGAAGATTGACCAATGTGAAGTATGTCCATACCTCCACCACTTGCAGCGGTGTTTATTTGATCATTGCCATAGTACTTCTCTCGATGTGCAAGCTTCTCCATCTCACTAGTGATGTGATCCGTTGCTCCGGAGTCGGCATACCTGATAGTATCCCCTCCTTCTTCTTGTTCCCTGATCGCAGCAGCAACATGTCACTCCTCGCGAACATAGTCCTCATCATAGCGATGCCAACAATCCTTTACCTCGTGTCCTGGTTTCTTGCATAGTTGGCATCGTGGCTTAGTGTCGGAGTAGGAGCCGCCAAAGGAGCGTGGGCCAGAGTTGTTGACGCGCCCACGCCCGCTGTTGTTGCCGTTGTCGTGACCTCGTCCTTGCTGGTGATCGCGATGAACACGGTCACCATTGTCGCGACTGCGCGCGCGAGAGAGAGAGAGAGAGAGTTGACAGAAGATTGACAAACGTTAGTACCTTGCAGTAGGGTCATGCGAGCTTCAAAGCTCAGCAGCTGATTGTAGAGCTCCTGAACGGACACCGGCTCGACACGTGCAACCAGGGCTGAGACAACCGGGTTGTACTCGATGTCTAGCCCTTTGAGCACGACGGAGGTGACCTCTCCATCTAAAAGAGGAGAGCCGGTACATGCGATCTCATCAGTAAGAGCCTTGATTTTTGCAAGGTAGTCGGGCATGCCCATGTTTCCTTTATGAAGATTGGCGAGGGCGATGCGGGTGTTGACGATCTGGGCTTGCGTCTGGGCAGCAAAGGAGGCGTGGATGGCGCTCCACACCTCGGCCGGCGTCTGAAGGGTAACAACCTGCGCAAGAACTTCACGCGACAGAGATCCCATAAGGTAACCTTGTACGTGTTGCTGCTGGGCATACCAGATTGACCGGGCATAGTTGAAGACCTGCTCCTCCTTCCCGTCCTTGAGGATAGTGATGGTAGCAGGGGGCGCCGGGCTTGCGGCGTCGAGGAAGTGCTCCATCTGTGCTCCCTTGATCTGGGGTAGCACGATGGCCTTCCAGAGGAGAAAGTTCGTCCTCGTAAGCTTCTCTGATGGAGGTGGGCCGAGAGAGATTGAGCTGCTGGAAGTGGAGGAAGATGCGAAAGTGGATCCTATGGTTTGCGTGAATAGGGCGCTCATGGTGGAACCAACGAGGGTGGTAGCGGTGGATGCAGCAGTGTTGGCGGCGGTGCCTGCCATGGCTTCTCTCTACGGCTGAGTATCTCTCGATCTAGTTTTGCTATGCTAGATGCGATGAGGAAGTGGATCTGATTACCATGTAAGGTTTTGTGGAAGCGTATAACCCCTCGTCCGGGCCCCATCTGTATATATAGGAAGTTTGCCGTGGCTTACAAGTTTTGAAATATCGCTAGGATTCTTCAGAATAGAGATAAGAGAGATTACAGAATCGGGAGAAGTGATAGAACACGAATAGAGATTGATACAATTTAAACAGGAATCCTCTACCTCTACGTAGGCTATTCTAACAGGATTGGGGCGCCCCGGTGCGACCCGCTGGAGTGGCACGGGAGCGAGATCCCTTTTTTCTTGCTCATCCGTTCTGTAGGTATATGTTCGTATCTTTCCGTTTTCCACTGTTAAGGGTCCCCACGAAACAGGTACGTGACCCCACAACAACATGTATATCGCATGATATTCGAATGGATTAAGAGAAAAGGGAAATCGAGCTATGTCTATACATCACCCATTGTAACCAATCATGGAGCAGATCGCCGGCACAACATCCGCGCGTCCCGCACACCTGCGTGCCATAAATTCCCTCTCTCCCTCAATATGCTTCTTTTAACAATTTATTCCGGTCGAGCATATGCATTATCATTTTCTTACTACTTGGGATTACATTAGCTCTTTTTGGATTTGGCGTACTCGCGTTCTCTAGCTAATTAGCCGAAAAGTGCAGAGGAGTGCGTGTCCGGTGCTTCTCTAGCTGATTAGCGAAAACATGCAGAAGAGTGCGTGTCCGGTGCATCTCTCTAGCTAATTAACCGAAAATGGCAAAGGTGTGCGTGCCCGGTGCATCTATAGCTGGAGTAACTTGTATAGTATCCCTCTATAAAGAATTATAAAAGCATCTAGATCATTATTTTAGTGATTTAGATGCTCTTATATTTCTTTACGGAGGGAGTACATAATTAATTTGTGTCATTCAAACACAGCAACCGGAAGTTAAGAAATCAATCCAATCTACTATATCTATGACAACAAAATGAAAAAGAAACACCGGAAGCAATTCACACAAGGTTCTACACTGTTCCTTGCACTGAGCACATGCACATGCTGATCCAACCGAGGAACCTGGCAGCGTACATATACACTGGCACGCATGTGGTCATGGATTACTAATCCGGTCTCTCTGTAGAGCTGTTTGGCAGTGCGGCATGGGTTTGCTCTTTGCTGTGTGGTGCGGTGTGTGCATGCTTGGCATGCTGCATGCATGTGAAGCTGTCAACACTTGCCAGTCTACCGATCGAGGAAGCCCGGGAAAGTCATGGGTAGATCGAACTTTACTACGTACAAAGAAAACCGGAAACCCTCCGCAAGTAGTGAACGTGTCATGTTACAGCGCACATGGGAGCTGGCAAGCCGTATTAATGAACTAGGATATGATACTACCACAAGCCATTACAGTACATTTCGCTGAAGAAACACGTTAGGTGCCTCGCGGCCATGCATCGTGGCTCTGGATTCTAGCCAAAATCAGGTGAAGCACCGGAGAAACCTGGTCATATGGATCAACTGAGGAAACGGAAGGGCCAGCAAAGCAAAAGCTAGTTGCGTCCAAGCTCCACGAACTCCTTGCTTGGATGCTTCAACGAGTGCATGGTACCCACATCCCATGGAGCATCTGTGTCTTGCATCTGTGTGTGCACACCACGGACGTGTGCTGGTGCGCATGTGTGTCGTGCAGGCACAAGCTCCCAAACCACGCGCATCCCTCATCAGTTGCTCATGGACTCGCACGCTCCCCGGCCATGCCCACACTGACACCTGATGCACATGCACGCATGCGCCTGATAAATATTCTTTCCCATTTCATGTGCCAGCTGTTTAACATCTTTCAACTCCATCTGTGCTGGGGATGGCCGCCAGCACTGGGTCGTCTGCAGGGTTGGCTACCCTAGTTTTGTTCGTGGACGTTGATGTTTTTGTCTTTCCATTACTTGTTGGTTCTGTATGACATTGCCGTGGAGGGATGTGGGTATCATGTCCCACGTGAACAAAACGCCAGTGATCGGCCAGCTTTCCAGACTACTCTGTAACATGCTCATGCACACAAAAATCTCGCTGCGTCGAACTGATTCTGTATGGCATTACCGCCTATCATGATGTGACATCGTACGGTATGGGCGTTACTAATTGATGTTAACATCATTAGTGACAACAAATTGATGTTAACATTGTATGGGTCGGCTACACAAATTGATTCTCTACTCACAACCTGTGCAGGCAATCGACGTCGGATAACACAAGTCTATGCAGATAAAATTTAGGTGAGCATGGTAATGAACTCCTCGAGTAGTGGCATTGGTCATTTCTTTCCGCGTCCAAGTGTGCAAATATAGATGCTGGTTCATGACCCACAGGTTGCTGCCGCACCGCCAGGCCCTGTGGTTAGCAAAACTAAAAAAGTTTGCGGATTTAAAAAAAGTTCACTAAATGAGGTTAACAAAAACTAAAACCATTTGTGGGTTTGAATTTTTTTTATGAAAACAGGAAAAAGAAAAGTTCACAAAGTTGAAAAAAGCTCATAAATTTGAGAAATAGTTTATGAGTTTGAAGAAAACAAAATGTTAAAAGGTTCACGCTCTTGAAATAGAAGGAATAAAGAAAAACAAACACCATAAAACAAAAACAAAAAAAAGAACAAAATCTGTTAAGAAAAACCTGAAACAAAAAAAAACGACATGAAACTTTCAATAGCTTCCCGAAAACCTGGACGATCTTCCCACTACCTTCGTACAGGTCCGGCCCAATCAGATCGAAGGGCTGTGTGCTCGCTACGGTTAACCGATAACCAGCGTGGGAGCTATATCTATCTCGCACTAAGCAAGACATAAGCTACTCTCGCGTCGAGCATCTACAGTGACGGGCTGTCCCATTAGCTTACTTCAAAGAATGACGGGCCTGCCCATTAGCGTAGCTAAAAGAATAGAGTACAGAAAAAGGGAACGAGCAGGATTCGATCCTAGGACCTCCTGTTGCTAGCCATTGTGTAGTTCACAAATTCGTGTTACATTACTAGGGCGCGATAAACTTGAACAAAACAAATCGGTATCCAAATGCTTGTCGGTTCTTCTCTTGTTTTCCTCCGTTTTTTCATCGTTTCTTTCTCTGTTTTTACTGTCTTTTTTCCTTTTCTTTCTTTTTTCTTTATTTTTGTTCTCATTTTTCAATTTTTCCTATCTTTCCTTTTTCTTCGTTTTTCTTCTATTTTGTTTTTTTGCCTTCTTGTTTTCATTGGTTTTCTACACAGCTTTTGTAGATATCCAATATATTTTTGTAATACATGTTAACATTTTCTAACCACTTGTTCACATTGTCAGCATTTTTTCTATACACATTTAATGTTTTTAATGCTTGATTATCATTTTGTAAATACGTGTTCAATATTTTTATCAATTGCTTGATTCACATATAATGTACATGATTAAAAAAATTAATATTTTTTAATACATCATCAACATATTTCTATACACATTTAATATTTTTTAAATACTTGATTAACATTTTGTCAAATGCTGGATTAATTTTTGTGTGTACATGATCAAGTTTTCTTATCATTTTATAATACATGGTCCGTATTTTCTTATATACATATTTAAAAAGTCAAATGCTTGATTACCATTTTTCATATACTTGCTCAATATTTTCCAAATGCTTGATAAAAAAAATTATATACATGATAGAAAAATATGATTTTTTTAATACATTGTAAATAGTTTTTATATACATATTTGACACTTTTAATTGCTTGATTAACTTTTCTAAAATACTTTTTGGACATTTTTTCAAATGATTCATTAACATCTAATACATGGTCTTCATTAACATTTCTTCAAATATAAGTTTAACATTTTTTGAACACTTGCTCAACATTTTTTCAAGTTCTTGGATTAACATCTAATACATGGTCTACATTTTTTCTATACACATCTCACGTTCTATTTTTTTGTATACATGAGAAACTTTTTTTTATACGAACTAGAAATAAATTTATGCTTGATTAACAATTTTTGAAATGTTGTATGTAAAGTAATTTTTGTAATATAGAATATCTGGAGTACTAACCAAACTCATCGAAATTTAGCACTCGTTGCCTCCCTGAAAAAGCTAGGGTTTCTGTGCGTCCCGTCGACGCTGTTGTCAGTTGGCCTCGTCTCCGTTGGACTTAGAGCCATGGGGACTGAGTGGATCCCGACCTTTGCCGGTGGGAGGGCTTCGTTTTTATATCTTTGTTCGAGTTTTGCTAAGGTTTATGTCCTACTCAGCAAAGCGCGACGACGGCGGCGGCTCCCTGAAGATGGAATAAGTTTCTCCCAGTCTAGCCCCTATTCCGGCGGTGCGTCTAGCATCGTCGCTCGGCGTGTGGAGGGTGTGTCTTCGGCGGATATGTCTTTCGTGGATTTGATCGGATCTAGTCGTTGTTCATTTATGTTTATGTGTCTTTAGGTTCGATCCTTCTGATCTACACTGTTCTTCATCGGCGACGGTTGTTGTTCTCGCATGTTGGTCCTATCGGGCCTTAGCACGACAAATTCCCGACTGGCAATTATTAGTATTAATCCGAGGTACGCGGTCGGTCCACCAAGAAACAAGCAACACGCCACGATGACGACGCCGAGATTCGTTAACGAGGTTCGGCGAAATCGCCTACTCCCCGGGGCAATAACTACGGGCGCTCCTCCCTGACATACTGCAATACCGGGCGCCGGCACAAGCCCCCGACTTTCCCCTTGCGTTCTTGTCGCTATCTAGTCATTGTATCTTACAACGTGGGGTGCCTCCTTGTTGGGAAGCGTAGTAGAAAACAAAAAACTCACCCTACGATCAAACAGGAACACTATAAAGATACAATAACGGTTGAGATTACGATCGTTGCTGTCACCGAGTTGCAGCGAAAGAAGAGCGTGACGATGTAGAACATATTTGGAGTCCCTCAAACCATAGATGAATGATCCCTCGAACTGAAGACCGAAAGCATGGCCTCTCTACTTGGTTGCAAGCGTACGGTCTTCACGATTTGGCAGTGCTTCACCTTCCAGAGCTAATCGTCGCCAGAAAATTAGAGGGAGGAGATTAGAACCACACTGGGCTTGAAATTATGAGGATTCGAGGAACTAGGCCTAGCTCTAATTAGCCAACTAGGAACAACTAGAACTAGAACTAGAAGAACTAGAGGAGGCTCCAAAACTTGTGTATTCAAAAGAGCACCAAACCTCAAGAATTACAGGGAGGAGATTAGAACCACACTGGGCTTCTAATTATGAGGATTAGAGGAACTATATCTAGCTCTAGTTAGTCAACTAGGACCAACTAGAACTAGAAGAACTAGAGGACGCTCCAAAACTTGTGTGTTCAAAAGAGCACCAAGCCTCAAGTATATATAGGTTGGAGGGGAGAGGGAGGGATGCCACCAAAGGGGAAGGACTCCTCTTTGGTGCGTCGGCCAAGGGGAGGAGGAGTGTGACTCCTCCCTTTCCCCAATTCGGCATCCTTCCTTAGGGAAGGGGCGCCTCTCCCACTTGGGCCCTTGTGGCCCGAGTTGCCTTCCACCTCTTGCCCTTTTAAGGCCCGTTGACATTAAATTACATATAAAGTTGTTATAAGTACTTTCAGACCATTTTATATATAATTTAACATCCCTGAAAACATTTTCCACGTATATATTATTTATCGGTAATACCCGGTATTACCTGATACTCTCTGAAACCCTTCCGGTGACCCCGGAACACTTCCGGTTCCTCTCAAAACTATTTTGAATATTAATGAAACAATTCCATGAATAAATCCTCAATACTCTCATCCTACTAACACTCAGCAGATCGTGATTACCTTAAGCTTGTGACCCTGTAGGTTCGGTAACTCATAGACATGAACGAAACCCCTTCGTTCAATGACCGGCAGCGAAACCGTGGACATCCATACCAATCCCTGTGAGTATACGAATGACATTCGAGTGAACCTTTGGTTACCATGTAACATTCCCTTTGCTTAGTGATACTTTACAAATCCCGGGATTCTTTGGTATCCTCCTGAGTCATCACATGCTCACTATACCCTTATCCTTGTTACCGGTTTTGTTCTTCTTTCTCGTTTTGGTGTTCTGGCATCCCCGTGACTAAGCCACCTATGTCTGGACAAATGATGATGGATGCTGTCACACCGAGAGGGCCCTAAGAATATCTCTCCATCGTCGGAGGAGAAAATCTGACTCTCAAGCTATCTAGTCCCTTGTCAAACTTGTTGATGAACCTGTAAGTTGTCATTATGATCACCTAGTTACACTGATGCTTGAGCAACCCCAAAGCTCTTCGTATGGTAAGAAGTTACTACGGCACTCTCATGATATAAGGAACATAAAACACATGTTAACACTCTGTGTTATAACAATTGATTTCAAACAATATTATCTCAAAGTATAACAAAAAAGTTTGGGTCGATTCAGTATGATCATTGTTCTAACATCACACTCCCAATGTTGTTTTAGGATCATTGTTACACTTAACGATATTCTAAGATCCGGAAAATGTGATCACCAACAACACTTAGCTAGCCTTAGAGGCGAGACTAGGAATCTTATTTTACTGTTTATCATTCCACGCGTGCATATAAGTTTTGCACTTAATCGCATATTCCAGTATCATAGAAGTTAAAGCATAGAATATAGACTCTTAATTATGAATATGGAAATATAATAATACAATATTATTGCCTCTAGGGCATATTTCCAATAGTCTCCCACTTGCACTAGAGTCAATAATTGTTGGAAATATGCCCTAGAGGCAATAATAAATTAGTTATTATCATATTTCCCCGTTCATGATAATAGTTTATTATTCATGCTAGAATTGTATTGACCGGAAACTAAATACATGTGTGAATAGATAAACAAATACTATGTCCCTAGTATGCCTCTACTAGACTAGCTCGTTGATCAAAAGATGGTCAAGGTTTCCTGACCATGGACATGAGTTGTCATTTGATAACGGGATCACATCATTAGGAGAATGATGTGATGGACATGACCCAACCGTTAGCATAGCAAATGATCGTTCAGTTTATTGCTATTGCTTTCAATATATCAAATACACGTTCCTCTGACCATGAGATCATGCAACTCCCGGATACCGTAGGAATACTTTGGGTGTATCAAACGTCACAACGTTACTGGGTGATTATAAAGGTGCACTACAGGTATCTCCGAAAGTGTTTGTTGAGTTGGCATGGATCGAGATTGAGATTTGTCACTCCGACTATCGGAGAGGTATCTCTGGGCCCTCTCGGTAATACAGCATCACAGAAGCCTTGCAAGCACCGTGACTAAAGAGTTAGTTGCAAGATGATGTATTACGGAACGAGTAAAGAGACTTGCCGGTAACGAGATTGAACTAGGTATTGGATACCGACGATCGAATCTCGGGAAAGTAACATACCGCCAGACAAAGGGAACAACGTATGTTGACATATGAGGTTCACCGATAAAGATCTTCGTGGAATATGTAGGAACCAATATGAGCATCCAGGTTCCGCTGTTGGTTATTGACCGGAGAGTCATCTCGGTCATGTCTACATCATTCCCGAACCCGTAGGGTCCGCACACTTAAGGTTCGATGACGATTTAGTATTATATGAGTTATGCGATTGGTGGCCGAAGTTTGTTCGGAGTCCCGGATGAGATCACGGACTTGACGAGGAGTCTCGAAATGGTCGATAGGTAAAGATTCATATATTGGAAGGCTATATTCGGACGTCGGAAAGGTTCCGAGTGATTCGGGTATTTTTCGGAGTACCGGGGAGTTACGGGAATTCACCGGGAGAAGTAATGGGCCTTATTGGGCCATACGGGAAAAGGAGAGGCAGGCCACGTGAGGAGGCGCGCGCCCCCCCTTGCCCAAACCGAATTGGACTAGGGAGGGGGCGCAGCCCCCTCTTTCCTTTCCCTCTCCCTTCCCCCTTTCCTACTCCGTATGGGAGGTGGAATCCTACTAGGACTAAGGAGTCCTAGTAGGACTCCCCACACTTGGCGCACCCCTAGGGGGCCGGCCTCCTCCCTCTCATCCTTTATATACGGGGGCAAGGGGGCACCCCAAAGTACACAATTGTCCCATAGCCGTGTGCGGTGCCCCGATCTCCGTTTTCCACCTCGGTCATATTTTCAGAGAGCTTAGGCGAAGCCCTGCCGGAATCACTTCACCGTCACCGTCGCCACGCCATCGTGCTGACGGAACACATCTACTTCCTCGACGTTTTGCTGGATCAAGAAGGCGAGGATCGTCACCGAGCTGAACGTGTGTAGAACTCGGAGGTGCCGTACGTTCGGTACTCGATCGGTGGAGCTCGAAGGATTGTTCGACTACATCAACCGCGTTGTGAGACGCTTCCGCTAACGGTCTACGAGGGTACGTAGACACACTCTCCCCTCTCGTAGCAATGCATCTCCATGGATAGATCTTGCGTGAGCGTAGGATTTTTTTTGAAATTCACGCTCCGTTCCCCAACAGTGGCATCCGAGCCAGGTCTATGCATAGATGTGATTTGCACGAGTAGAACACAAGTGAGTTGTGGGCGTGGGTGTATACATATTGCTTGCCGTTACTAGTTGTTACTTGATTTGGTGGTATTGTGAGATGAAGCGGCCCGGACCGACATTACGCGTACGCTTACGCGAGACAGGTTTCACCGCTACGTGCACTCGTTGCATAAAGGTGACTGGCGGGTGTCTGTCTCTCTCACTTTAGTTGAATCGGTTTCAATGAAGAGGGTTCTTTTAGAAGATCAAAAAGCAATCACTACACCACGTTGTGGTTTTGCGTAGGTAAGAACGGTTCTTGTAAACCCGTAGCAGCCACGTAAAACTTGCAACAACAAAGTAGAGGACGTCTAACTTGTTTTTGCAGGGTATGCTGGTGATGTGATATGGCCAAGACATGATGTGATATAAGTTGTTGTATGAGATGATCATGTTTTGTAAGTTATCAGGCAACCGGCATGAGCCTTATGGTTGTCTCTTTATTGTATGCAATGCCAACACTATGTAATTGCTTTACTTTACTGCTATAAGTTAGCAGTAGTAGTAGTAGCAATAGTCGGCGAGACGACCACGACGCTACGATGGAGATCAAGGTGTCACGACGCTACGATGGAGATCAAGGTGTCAACCCGATGACGATGGAGATCATGACGGTGCTTTGCTGATGGAGATCAAAAGCACAAGACGATGATGGCCATATCATGTCACATATATTGAATTGCATGTGATGTTAATCCTTTTATGCATCTTATTTTGCTTAGGACGACGGTAGCATTATAAGATGATCCCTTCACTAAATTTCAAGATAAGTGTTCTCCCCTAGTATGCACCGTTGCGAAGGTTCGACGCTTCTAAGCACCACGTGATGATCGGGTGTGATGGATTCTTTCGTTCGCATACAACGGGTGTAAGCCAGTTTTACACACGTAGAATACTTGGGTTAAACTTGACGAGCCTAGTATGTACAGACATGGCCTCGGAACACAAGAGACCGAAAGGTCGAACATGAGTCATATAGTAGATATGATCAACATGAAAGATGTTCACCATTGATAACTAATCCACCTCACGTGATGATCGGACGTGGTTTAGTTGATGTGGATCATGTTACACTTAGACAACTTGAGGGATGTTAATCTAAGTGGGAGTTCTTAAGTAATTTGATTAATTGAACTTCAATTGTCATGAACATAGTCTTACTTGTCTTAGCAAATTTATGTTGTAGATCAATAGACCACGCTGTATTTCCCCTGTTTTATTATGTTCCTAGAGAAAACAAAGTTGAAAGTTGATGGAAGCAACTATGCGGACTAGGTCCGTGATCTGAGGATTGTCCTCATTGCTGCACAGAAGGCTTATGTCCTTAATGCACCGCTCAGTGAAATACCCCACGGCTTCGTCTGAGAACGTTATGAACGTCTGGCAGACAAGAAAAGATGACTACTCGATAGTTCAGTGCGCCATACTTTACTGCTTAGAACCGGAGCTCCAAATATGTTTTGAGCAACACGGAGCATATGAGATGTTCCAAGAGCTGAAAATCTGTTTTTCAAGCTCACACCCGGGTCGAGAGGTATGACACCTTCGACAAGTTCTATAGCTACAAGATGGAGGAGAACAGCTCCGTTAGTGAGCATGTACTCAGAATGTCTGAGTACTTCAAACACTTGAATCAAGTGGGAGTTAGACTTCCGAATAAAGTGGTGATTGATAGAGTTCTCTAGTCACTATCACTAAGCTACTGGATCTTCGTGATGAACTATAAACATGCAAGGGATAGAAGATCCTTAAGCTATTCGCGATGCTACAATCTGCGGATGTAGAAATCAAAAAGGGGAGCATCAAGTGTTGATGGTTAATAAGACCACTAGTTTCAAGAAGGGCAAGGGAAAGAAAAGGGAACTTCAAGAAGAACGGTAAAACAGTTGCCGCTCACGCGAAGAAACCCAAGGCTGAACCAAACCCGAGACTTAGTGCTCCCATTGCAAAGGGAAATGTCACAGGGAGCGGAACTTCCCCAAAGTAACTGGCAGATAATAAGACTGGCAATGTCAACAAAGATATTTGATATACATGTTATTGATATGTACCTTACTAGTACTCTTAGGAGCACCTGGGTATTTGATACTTGTTCAGTTGCTTACAACTTGAAACATGGAGCTTCGGAATAAACGAGGGCTAGCTAAGAACGAGGTGACGATGTGCATTGGAAGTGTCTCCAAGGTTGATGTGATCACCATCGCCACGCTCTCTCTACCTTCAGGATTAGTGATGAACCTAAATAATTGTTATTTGGTGCTTGCGTTAAGCATGAACATTATATCTGATAGTGTTTATTGCAAGACGGTTATTCAATTTCAGAGAATAATTGTTATTCTATTTATTTGGATAATATCATTGATGATCATGCACTTAAAATGAAAGGTTTATAGAATCTTGATCGTAGTAATACATATGTTCATAACACGAATGCCAAAAGATAATGATAGTACCACATATTTGTGGCACTGCCGCTTAGGTCATATCAGTGTTAAACACATGAAGAAACTCCATGCAGATGGGTTTTTGGAATCTCTTGATTATGAATCATTTGAGACATGTGAACCGTGCCTTATTGGCAAGATGACTAAAACTCCGTTCTCCGGAACAATGGAGCGAGCAACTAACTTATTGGAAATAATACATATCGATGTATGCGGTCCGATGAGTGTTGAGGCGCGCGGTGGATATCGTTATGTTCTCACGTTCACTGATGATTTGAGTAGATATAGTTATGTCTACTTGATGAAGCATAAATCTGAAAACATTTGAAAAGTTCAAAGAATTTCAGAGTGAAGTAGAGAACCATCGTAACAAGAAAATAAAGTTCTCACGATCTGATCATGGAGGAGAATATTTGAGTTACGAGTTTGGCAATCACTTAAGACAATGTGGAATTGTTTCACAGCTCACGCCACATGGAACACCACAGCGTTATGGTGTGTCCGAATGTCGTAATCGTACTCTATTGGATATGGTGCGTTCTATGATGTCTCTTACCGATTTGCCACTATCATTTTGGGGTTATGCATTAGAGACAGCTGCATTCACTTTAAACAAGGGCACCGTCTAAATCCGTTGAGATGACACCGTATGAACTGTGGTTTGCAAGAAACCTAAGATGTCATTTCTGAAAGTTTGGGGATGCGATGCTTATGTCAAAAGGCTTCAGCCAGATAAGCTCGAACCCAAAGCGGATAAGTGTGTCTTCATAGGATACCCAAAAGAGACCGTTGGGTACACCTTCTACCACAGATCCGAAGGCAAAGTTTTCGTTGCTAAAGAATGGATCCTTTCTAGAGAAGGAGTTTCTCTCGAAAGAAGTGAGTGGGAGGAAAGTAGAACTTGATGAGGTAATTGTACCTCCTCTGGATAGTAGTACGCCACAGAAAGAAATTTCTGTGACACCGACATAGACCATAGAGGAAGTAGATGATGATGATCATGAAGCTTCGGATCAAGTTGCTACAGAACCTCGTAGGTCAACCAGGACACGCTCCGCACCAGATTGGTACGGCAATCCTGTCTTGGAGGTCATGTTGTTAGACAACGGTGAACCTACGAACTATGAAGAAGCGATGGCGAGCCCGGATTCCGACAAATGGCTTGAGGCCATGAAATCCGAGATTGGATCCATGTATGAGAACAAAGTGTGGACTTTGGTAGACTTGCCCGATGAACGGCGAGCTATTAAAAAATAAATGGATCTTTAAGAAGAAGACGGACGCTGATGGTAATGTCACCGTCTATAAAGCACGACTTGTTGCTAAAGGTTATCGACAAGTTCAAGGAGTTGACTACGATGAGACTTTCTCACCCATAGCGATGCTAAAGTCTGTCAGAATTATGTTAGCAATTGCCGCATTTTATGATTATGAAATCTGGCAAATGGACGTCAAAACGGCATTCCTTAATGGATTCCTTAAGGAAGAATTGTATATGATGCAACCGGAAGGTTTTGTCGATCCTAAAGGTGCTAACAAAGTATGCAAGCTCCAGCGATCCATCTATGGACTGGTGCAAGCATCTCGGAGCTGGAATACTCGCTTTGATGAAGTGATCAAAGCGTTTGGGTTTATGCAAGTTTATGGAGAAACTTGTATTTCCAACAAAGTGAGTGGGAGCTCTATAACATTTCTAATAAGTATATGTGATTGGAAATGATGTAGAATTTCTGGAAAGCATAAAGAATTAATTGAAAGGAGTTTTTCAATAAAAACCTGTTTTTGAGTTATCCACGGTTTGGGCATCGAGATCTATAAAGATAGATCAAGACACCTGATAAAAGATTTTCACACACCTTGATGAGATTTTGAAGAAGTTCAAAATGGATCAAGTCAAAAGAAATAAGTTCTTGGCTGGTGTGAAGTGGAGTAAGACTTGAAGATCTAGGTAAAGGTTGTTTACATGTTAGGCATCAAAATCTATAGAGATAGATTGAGACGCCTCATATGACTTTCACAAAACATATACCTTGACAAGATTTTGAAGAAGTTCAAATTGGATCAGTCAAAGAAGGAGTTCTTGACTGTGGTGAAAGGTGTGAAATTGAGTAAGACTCAAATCTCGACCACGGCAAAATAAATAGAATGGATGAAGGTTATACCCTATGCCTCGGCCATAGGTTCTATAAAGTATGCCAAGCTGTGTGCCTTGCCATGTGTCTGGCAAAAGAGGTACCAAAGTGATCCAGGAGCAGATCACTGGACAGCGGTCAAATTATCCTTAAGATGACTAAGGAAGAATTTCTCGGGAATAGAGATGATAAAGAGTTCGTCGTAAGGGGTTACGTCGATGCAAGCTTTAAACACTGATCCGAAAGACTATGAGTCTCAGACCAGAATAAGTATAGTGGGGAAATCTTTTGGAGTAGCTCCAAACAGAGTGTGGTAGCAACATCTACATATAACATAGAGATTTGCCAAGAACACACGGATCTGAATATTGCAGACCCGTTGACTAAAACGTCTCTCACAAGCAAAACATGATCAACTTTAGAACTGATTAAGTGTTAATTACATGGAGATGTAATCTAGATTATTGACTCTAGTGCAAGTGGGAGACTGTTGGAAATATGCCCTAGAGGCAATAATAAATTAGTTATTTTCATATTTCCCCGTTCATGATAATAGTTTATTATTCATGCTAGAATTGTATTGACCGGAAACTAAATACATGTGTGAATAGATAAACAAATACTATGTCCCTAGTATGCCTCTACTAGACTAGCTCGTTGATCAAAAGATGGTCAAGGTTTCCTGACCATGGACATGAGTTGTCATTTGATAACGGGATCACATCATTAGGAGAATGATGTGATGGACATGACCCAACCGTTAGCATAGCAAATGATCGTTCAGTTTATTGCTATTGCTTTCAATATGTCAAATACACGTTCCTCTGACCATGAGATCATGCAACTCCCGGATACCGTAGGAATACTTTGGGTGTATCAAACGTCACAACGTTACTGGGTGATTATAAAGGTGCACTACAGGTATCTCCGAAAGTGTTTGTTGAGTTGGCATGGATCGAGATTGGGATTTGTCACTCCGACTATCGGAGAGGTATCTCTGGGCCCTCTCGGTAATACAGCATCACAGAAGCCTTGCAAGCACCGTGACTAAAGAGTTAGTTGCAAGATGATGTATTACGGAACGAGTAAAGAGACTTGCCGGTAACGAGATTGAACTAGGTATTGGATACCGACGATCGAATCTCGCGCAAGTAACATACCGCCAGACAAAGGGAACAACGTATGTTGACATATGAGGTTCACCGATAAAGATCTTCGTGGAATATGTAGGAACCAATATGAGCATCCAGGTTCCGCTGTTGGTTATTGACCGGAGAGTCGTCTCGGTCATGTCTACATCATTCCCGAACCCGTAGGGTCCGCACACTTAAGGTTCGATGACGATTTAGTATTATATGAGTTATGTGATTGGTGGCTGAAGTTTGTTCAGAGTCCCGGATGAGATCACGGACATGACGAGGAGTCTCGAAATGGTTGAGAGGTAAAGATATATTGGAAGGCTATATTCGGACGTCGGAAAGGTTCCGAGTGATTCGGGTATTTTTCGGAGTACCGGGGAGTTACGGGAATTCACCGGGAGAAGTAATGGGCCTTATTGGGCCATACGGGAAAAGGAGAGGCAGGCCACGTGAGGAGGCGCGCGCCCCCCCTTGCCCAAACCGAATTGGACTAGGGGAGGGGGCGCAGCCCCCTCTTTCCTTTCCCTCTCCCTTCCCCCTTTCCTACTCCGTATGGGAGGTGGAATCCTACTAGGACTAAGGAGTCCTAGTAGGACTCCCCACACTTGGCGCACCCCTAGGGGGCCGGCCTCCTCCCTCTCATCCTTTATATACGGGGGCAAGGGGCCACCCCAAAGTACACAATTGTCCCATAGCCGTGTGCGGTGCCCCGATCTCCGTTTTCCACCTCGGTCATATTTTCGGAGAGCTTAGGCGAAGCCCTGCCGGAATCACTTCACCGTCACCGTCGCCACGCCATCGTGCTGACGGAACTCATCTACTTCCTCGACGTTTTGCTGGATCAAGAAGACGAGGATCGTCACCGAGCTGAACGTGTGTAGAACTCGGAGGTGCCGTACGTTCGGTACTCGATCGGTGGAGCTCGAAGGATTGTTCGACTACATCAACCGCGTTGTGAGACGCTTCCGCTAACGGTCTACGAGGGTACGTAGACACACTCTCCCCTCTCGTAGCAATGCATCTCCATGGATAGATCTTGCGTGAGCGTAGGAATTTTTTTGAAATTCATGCTCCGTTCCCCAACAATAATATAGTTAGCATTACTTTTACACTGCTACTTGTGAGTTGCGTTGGGATTTTCCCCAAAGAGGAGAGGAGATGCAGCATAGTAGAGATAAGTATTTCCCTCAGTGAGAACCAAGGTTATCGAACCAAGAGGAGATCCAGGCAAAAACTCCCTACGACAGCACCTACACACACAAGAGCAAACACTTGCACCCAACGCGGGCAAGAGGGTTCTCAAGCCCCTTGAACTCGTCCCTTGCAAGGATTAAAGCTTGATAGAAATAGATATTGCAAATAGTAAGATATTTTTAGGGTTTTAGTATTTATGGTTAGGTCGACCCCGGGGCCATAGTATTCGCTAGAGGCTTCTCTGTTGAACATAGAATATGGTCGGTAGACAAATTACTGTTGGGAAATTGACAGAATTGCGCATAGTTATGACATGTTATTCACGGCAATGATCATGTATATAGGCATCACGTCCATAAACAAGTAGACCGAAACGATTTTAAATCTACTATTATTACTCCACTTCGAGAGCGCTTCTATGCTTGCCTCTCTAGATATTAAGTTTATGACAAACAGAGTAATGTTTGGAGCAAGGTGACGTGATGTAGACAAAGTGGGACCAGCAATATGTTCAGATCCCGTCATTTTATCCTTAATGGCAATAATAGAAATACGTGTCTTGTCCCCTTCTGTCACTGTGATATAGAGCACCGCAAGATTGAATCCAATACAACACACCCCTCCCACTGAAGATAAACCAATCTAGTTGGCAAAACCAAACAGGTAGATCGGAGAGAATTATGAAGCTATAACAATCATGCATAATAGAATTCAGAGAAGACTCAATTACTTTCAATGAATAATCTGATCATAAACCCACAATTCATCGGATCCCAACAAACACACCGCAAAAGAAGATTACATCAGATAGATCACCACGAGAATCGCAGTGAACATGGTATTCAAGATGAAAGAGAGAGAGAGAGAAAGTTATCTAGGTACTAGCTATGGACCGGTAGGTCTGTGCCGGACTACTCACGCATCATCATGGAGGCAACAAGGTTGATGTAGATGGCCTCTGTGATTCATTCCCCCTCTGACAGAGTACCGGAAAAGGTCTCCAGATGGGATCGTGGTGGAATAGAGACTTGCGGCGACGGAAAAAGTGTTCTCGATGGCTCTTTGTGTTGGGTAACGTTACATGGGAAACAAAAAAATTTCTACGCTTCACCAAGATCAATCTAGGAGATGAGCATCTATGAGAGGAGAGATCGGATCCACATACCCTTGTAGATCGCTAAGAGGGAAGCATTAAGAAACGCGGTTGATGTAGTCGAACGTCTTCGCGATCCAAATCGCAAGCCGTCCCGCGATCCAATCACGATCTAGCGCCGAACGGACGACACCTCTGCATTCAGCACACGTACAACTCGATGACGATCTCCGCCTCCTTGATCTAGCAAGCGAGGGCAGAGAGGTAGATGGGTTCTCCGGCAGCACAACGACGTGGCGGCGGTGGTGGTGGAGCTGATCCGGCAGAGCTTCGCTAAGCTATACCGAATAGATCTAGAGGAGAAGCAATCTAGAGGGAGGGAGAGGCTGCGCCGTGGCTTAAGGTGCTGCAGCCCTTCCTCCCCTCACATATATATAGGAGGAGAGGGGGTAGGTCGAGGCACCCTAGGGTTTCCCCTAGGGCCTTGGCGGCGCAGGAGGGAGGTGGGCGCCTAGGGAGGAGTCCCTCTCCTCTAGGACTCCTCCCATCCTCCACTCCTTGGCGCATAGGCCTTTATGGGCTGGTTGCTAGCCCACCAGAGGATGGTGTGCCACCTCTTGGGGCCATGTGGCCCTCCGGGATGGGTGGGCCCCTCCCGATGGACTCCCGGAACCCTTTCGGCACTCCCGGTACAATACTGATAACGCCTGAAACCTTTCCGGAACCAGAATTCCACTTTCCTACATATAAATATTTACCTCCGGACGATTCCGGAGCTCCTCGTGACGTCCGTTATCTCATCCGGGACTCCGAACAACCTTTGGTCACCAACATTCATAACCCAACTATACCAAATCATCACCGAACGTTAAGTGTGCGGACCCTACGGGATCGAGAACTATGCAGACATGACCGAGACACCTCTATGGCCAATAACCAATAGCGGGACCTGGATGCCCATATTGGTTCCTACATATTCTATGAAGATCTTTATCGGTTGAACCTCTATGTCAAGGATTCAGTTAATCAAGTATGCAGTTCCCTTTGTTCATCGGTATGTTACTTGCCCGAGATTCGATCGTCGGTATCTCCATACCTAGTTCAATCTCGTTACCGGCAAGTCTCTTTACTCGTTCCGTAATACAAGATCCCGTGGCTAACTCTTTAGTCACTTTGCTTGCAAGCTTATTATGATGCTGTATTACCGAGTGGGCCTTGAGATACCTCTCCGTCACACGGAGTAACAAATCCCATCTTGATCCATGCCAACCCAACAGACACCCTCGGAGATACCTGTAGAGCACCTTTATAGTCACCCAGTTACGTTGCGATGTTTGATACACACAAGGTACTCCTCCGATGTCAGTGAGTTGCATGATCTCATGGTCATAGGAACAGATACTTGACATGCAGAAAACAATAGCAATAAACTGACACGATCATATGCTACGTTCATAGTTTTGGGTCTTGTCCATCACATCATTCTCCTAATGATGTGATCCCGTTATCAGATGACAACTCATGTCTATGATCAGGAAAATTTGACCATCTCTAATCAACGAGCTAGTCTATTAGAGGCTCACTAGGGACACAGTGTTGTCTATGTACCCACACATGTATTTGAGTTTCCGATCAATACAATTCTAGCATGGATAATAGACGTTTTCATGAACAAGGAAATATGATACTCCCTCCATTCCATAATGTAGTGCATATAGATATTTTAAAAAGTCAAACTTCACCAACTTTGATCAAGTTTGTGGGAAAAAAACAATTACATCTAAAATGCCTAACATATATCATTAGATTCATCATAAGACGTAGTTTCATATTATATATTTTTGATATTATAGATATAAATAGTTTTGTCTATAAACTTGGTCAAAGTTGGCAAAGTTTGTCTTTTTAAAAAAATCTATATGCACTACATTATGGAACGGAGGGAGTAATAACTAATTTATTATTGCCTCTAGGGCATATTTCCAACAGTCTCCCACTTGCACTAGAGTCAATAATCTAGTTCACATCACCATGTGATTTACACCCAATGAGTTCTTGGGTTTGATCATGTTTTGCTTGTGAGAGAGGTTTAAGTCAACGGGTCTGCAACATTCAGATCCGTATGTACTTTGCAAATCTCTATGAAATACTGTAGATGCTGCTACCACGCTCCACTTGGAGCTATTCAAAATGACTGCTCCACTATACGTATCCGGATTGCTACTTAGAGTCATCCGGATTGGTGTCAAAGCTTGCATCGATGTATCCTTTTACGACAAACTCTTTATTACCTCCATAATCGAGAAACATTTCCTTAATCATCTAGTTACTAAGGATAATTTTGACCTCTATCCAGTGATCCACTCCTGGATCATTCTTGTACCCCTTGACAGACTCATGGCAAGGCACACACCAGGTGCGGTACACAGCATGGCATACTATATAGAGCCTATGACTAAGGCATACGGGACGACCTTCATCCATTATCTTTCTTTTGCCGTGGTCGAGCTTTGAGTCTCACTCAACTTCACACCTTACAAATCAGGCTAGAACTCCTTCTTGGACTGATCCATTTTGAACTCTTTCAAAATCTTGTCAAGGTATGTACTCATTGAAAAAATCTTATCAGGTGTCTTGATCTATCTCTATAGATCTTGATGCCCAATATTCAAGTAGCTTTTTCCAGGTCTTCCTTTGAAAAAACTGCTTTCAAACAACCCTTAATGCTTTCCAGAAATTCTACATTATTTCCGATGAACAATATGTCAACCACATATACTTATCAGAAATTCTATAGTGCTCCCACTCACTTTCTTGTAAATACAAGTTTCTTATAAACTTTGTATAAACCCAAAAACTTTGATCACCTCATCAAAGCGCATATTCCAACTCTGAGATGCTTGCTCCAGCCCATAGAAGGGTCGCTGGAGCTTGCATGCCTTTTAGCATCCTTAGGACTGATAAAACCTTCTGGTTGTATCATATACAACCTTTCCTCACGAAAACCGTTAAGGAAACTATGTTTTGACATCCATCTGCCAAATTTCATAATCGAAAAATGCAGCAACTGCTAACATAATTCCAACGGACTTTAGCATCGCTACGGGTGAGAAAGTCTCATCGTAGTCAACTTCTTAAACTTGTTGGAAACTTCTTTGCGACAAGTCGAGCTTTATAAATGGTGTCATTTACCATCAGCGTCTGTCTTCTTCTTAAAGGTACACTCGTACTTAACGGCCTGCCATTCATCGGGCAAGTCTACCAAAGTCCATACTTAGTTTTCATACATGGATCCTTTCTCGGATTTCATGGCTCCTAGCCATTTATTGGAATCCGGGCCCACCATCGCTTCTTCATAGCTCGCAGGCTCACTGTTGTCCAACAACATGACCTCCAAGACAGGATTGTGAAAGCACATTTGCTCCCTTGGTGGTTTTGGTAATTAATAACAACATATATCTCATTTGACTAATGTTTCCACTAAGTATATTTCAGGAAAAGTACAATGATGGGTTGGCAAAAGTATTGTGGGGAGACCCCTAGATGCAAGGAATAGAATTGGCAAAGCTTCAAGCAAGAAGACTCTACATTTTACTTTGTGAGAAATCACTTTGAGTCTATAGGAAAGCCAATACTATTAAAGGGGGTAAGGTATTGTTGGTGAACAAAATGCTCCACGTGCACAAGTGATAGTCACCAAAAACACCCACAAGCTCTTCCACAAAAGTCTGTCAAAGCCTATCATGCAAATCGGTGCCACCAATTATTCCCACTCGGTCCTACCGATTTCCACCTGAAACAGATCCCAGCCAAACCCTAGGTCTTCGGAACAACCGATTCTGCATCGGTGCCACCGAGTTCAGCTTGCCAACATCCTGTTGCCTCTTTCCTTAAACTCGGAATTTCCGAGATTTTGGATCGGCGTCACCGAGTTTTGGAATCTGACCATTGGTCACCTTATCGGTACTGCCAAGACTTCTATATCAGTCTCACCGAGATTCAAAAGTTGCTACCTTTGGAGCAACTCGGTAGCACCGAGTTTTATACTTTGGTGTCACCGAGTTGGTCACTTAAGGTGTAACGGTTGGATTTTTGGAGATGCCTATATATACCTCTCCACCACCACTCACTCGCAAGAGAAGCACTCAGAACAACTCCCCACTTATCCCATCAGATTTTCTGAGAGAGAGTCACCTACTCATGTGTTGAGATCAATCCATTCCACTCCAACCATATGAATCTTGATCTCTAGCCTCCCCAAGTTGCTTTCCACCCAATCAATCTCTTCCACCTAAGCCAAATCTGTGAGAGAGTGATTGAGTGTTGAGGAGTCTATCATCTTGAAGCACAAGAGCAAGGAGTTCATCGTCATTATCGAGCCTATTACCTTTTGGAGGGTGGTGCCTCCTAGATTGGTTCGGTGTCGCTTGGGAGCCTCCTACTTCGTGTTGTGGAGTTGAACCAAGAAGTTTGTAAGGGCAAGGAGATCGCCTACTTCGTGAAGATCTACCCCGAGTAAGGCTAGTCCTCCGTGGACGTAGGCCATCCTGGTATAGACAAGGTTGCTTCTTCGTGGAACCCTCCGTGGACTCTCACGACCGTTACCCTCCGTGGGTTGAAGTCTCCATAAACATGGACGTACGATAGCACCACCTATTGGAACCACGGGAAAAATCTTCGTGTCTCCAAATTGTGTTTGATCTTCCTCCCTATCCTCTATTACATATGCTTGTCTTTACTTTCCGCTGCTATACTCTTAGACATGCATGTGTAGGGTGTGCTTGACTTTCTATCATTGCTAAAATCTGCCAACACTTAAAATTGGGAAAAGGTAGAATTTTTATTTGGTCAAGTAGTCTAATCACCCCCCTCTAGACATACTTTCTATCCTACAAGTGGTATCAGAGCTTTGGTCTCCATTGCATTGGTTTCACAACCTAGGAGAGTATGGCGTCTAGCGAGGGAAATTATCACCGTAGAGGTCCATACTTTGATGGCACAAATTTTGCTAGTTGGAAGCACAAAATGAAAATGCATATTCTTGGTCATAACCCCGCCGTTTGGGCTGTTGTTCGTGTTGGATTGCAAGGTGAATTGTTTGCTGATGGAAGGGAACCGGATCGTGAAGCGACCGCGGAAGAATTGAAGATGTTGCAATACAACGCTCAAGCATGCGACATTCTTTTCAACTGCCTATGCCCCGAAGAATTCAACAAAATCAGCCGTCTTGAGAATACCAAGGAAATTTGGGACACTTTGGTTGATATGCATGAAGGCACCGAATCCGTGAGAGAATCCAAGTTGGATGTTCTTCAGAGCCAGCTTGACAAGTTCAAGATGAAGGATGGTGAAGGAGTCGCGGAGATGTACTCTAGACTAGCTCTCATCACCAATGAGATTGCTGGCTTAGGAAGCGAAGAAATGACCGACAAATTCATCATCAAGAAGATACTTAGAGCTTTGGATGAGAGGTACAACACCGTGTGCACATTGATCCAAATGATGCCCAATTACAAAGATCTCAAGCCTGCGGAAGTGATTGGAAGGATTGTTGCTCATGAGATGACACTCAAAGACAAGGAAGAGCTTCACAACAAGTCTAGCGGTGCTTACAAAGCCACAAGTGATGCTCCCGCAACTTCAAGCGACAACCTTGTTACCAATGAAGAGATAAGCCTCATGGTCAAGAAATTCAACAAGTTCTACAAGAATAGAGGCAAAGATTGAAGCTCCAACTCAAGATATGAAGAGAAGCATTCGTCAAGTCGTGACCGAAACTGCTACAACTCTGGGAAGCCCGAACACTACTCCAATGAGTGCACGGCTCCCTACAAACAAAAAAGAAGAGTCACCTAGAAGACGAAGCTCAAGAGATGAATCACCTAGAAGAGAGAGAAGGAGTAGAGATGACCGTTATGAACGAAGACTCTCAAGGAGAAGTAGGGACTCGGAGAAGAAGGACAAGTACACCAAGAGCTACTCAAGAAGAAGACATCAAGCTCATGTTGGTGAATGGGTTTCCGGCTCCAAATCCGACAACCACTCCGAGAGAAGCTATCACTCCAACTCCGACTATAGTCAAGATGAAGGTGTTGCCAGACTTGCACTAGTGACTACCAACTCCTACGACATATTTGATTCAGCAAATGAAGGGAGTGGAAGTTGCTTCATGGCTAAAGGCCCCAAGGTATCACACCCCGAGTATGTTGATTTCAATAGTGATGAGGATGATTTGCTAGGAGATGATGACTTGTTATTTGACAAATCTAGTGATATTAGTCAAAATGAACTTGTTAGTAATCACTCTAGTCAAGATAAGTCGTGTGATGATGATAAGTTGGAAATAGAGCGACTAACTCAAGAACTAAACACTCTTAAGTTAGCCCACGAGTCTGCTCTACAAGATCATAGAGAGCTTGTAAGGACACATGAGAAGCTCCGCTTCGAGAAGCTCAATTTGGAGCAAGAGCATGAATTCCTTAAAGCTATCAATGACGATCTTCGAAAGAAGAGTTCTTCTTATCTAGCCAAACGACTTCTCTTGTCTACATTCATTCCACAAGTTAAGGTTAAGCAAACTAGTAACAAAGGCAAGAAAGGTTCTTCAATTAGTAGCAATAAAAATGATAAATCCAATGATATTGCTTCTAGTAGTTCTATTGATCCCACTAACAACTCTCTTAGCCAAGTTACACTTGAGCAAGAAAATGAACTATTGAAAGGGATTATAGAAAAAGGCATCTACAAGAGTCTTGCCGGGTGTAAGCAATTTTAGGAAATTGTATGCAAGCATGGAGGATACTGGAAGAACCATGGCATTGGCTACTTCAACGCAAATGGAGTTGAATGGGAAGAAGGTCAATACCCCAAGCCCAAGTTTGTTCCTCAAAGGGAGAAGTATGAACATACTCTTCCCAAGGGAACAAAAGCTCAAGATGACCTTCCACCACAAGACCACAAGCTCAAGGGCAAGGACAAGCTTCAAGAGGACATTGACTCATATGAAGATGAATCCCAAGCTTTGGTCAAGTGGGTTCCCAAGGCTACTTCAAGCTCAACTTCTACAAGTGCTACTTCAACACCAAGGATCCTCATCAACTTGATGTGGGTCCCCAAGAAGAAGAACTAGAGAAGTTCTTGAGGGGTGACTCCGCCAATGAAATTCACTCACATTCATTATTGGCAAGGACTAGTTGCAATCACCATCAACACCATGCAATAGTTCAAGGAGTCACACATTCCCTCAAAGGTAAGCAAGGGACAAGGTAATTAACAAATCCATGGACATCATCATGTATGCTTTGCACTCTATGTCCATAGATATCCTTGTGTTTGTCTCTTGTGTGTTGGGACCAACCCATGTAGGTGAGAAGAGTAAGAAACAACAAGGATGCTCCCAACTCATGGTGATCTTCATCAACTTTGAGCATCCATCACTACTTCACCTACATGAAGTTTTCATCGACAAAACCCAAGGTTAGTTTATCCCTCTCAAGGGGGGATGTCACATGAAGGGGGAGCTTTACTCTAAGACTTGAGTCAACGCATCTCATAGCATGTGACAACATTAATAAACTTTATGTAAAAGTGGTAACCCCACTCGTGCTTAAACGATGAGTATGACCTATGATCAAGTATTCTTACTTGGCTCCTAAGTCAATATACTCATATATAGATGACTATGTCATCGCCAAAAGTGCTTGATAGATACTAGTATGTATGTGCATGTTTTCCATGATTTCATTTGATATCTTATTTTGTGAGCATGTTGGTCTGCATTTCTTTATCCATTTGAGGACATCCAATTGTTGCTATTTGGACTTTGATTTTCTTTTGCCAATTGGATGGACAAGAATGCCTAGGACCCCTCCCTAGCTATCTATGCTTTCTCGTCTCATATTCTATTCTTGCTGCATCACAAAACTTGAACAAGTACTTCTCGATCTCTCTGTGTGAGGAGCACTCGGAGTTTCGTATCGACAAGGACTGACCACTCAAACCTCCCAAGTGCATCTCGGTGGAACCAACACAAAAATCTCGGTCTCACCGATGCCTAGCGTTGATCTGGTTTTCCAATCTCGGTAACATCGATTCCATCTTCTCGGCTTCACCGAGTTTCCCTGTCAGCTGACAGTTGAGGAACTCGGTGGCACCGATAATTTTGAACCGGTGTCACCGACAGCGATGGGTACTTAATGTGGCGGACCCGACTTTTGAAATCACTTCTTCAAACGTCCGTTCCTCCAAACCCTAGCTGCCGTTCGTGGACCCCTGGTCATCGCCATTGTCTCCCCGAGCGCCTCCGCTGTAGGAACTCGCCGCCGTCGACGGAATCCTCACCGCCGCCGTCGCCGTAGCGGACTCGTCACCAAGTTAGGGTACGAATCCGACCCCTTGTGCGCTCCTCTTTCCAACTCATGCGCATTAGGATCGTTCCATCGATAAGCCACGTTTTGAGATCGTTCTATCCTCAATGACTTTCCATTAGAATAGCGAACGATGAATTTTTAGGGTTTTGCTGTCCGCAATCCAAATCTCGATGACACCGAAGCGCAAGAATCGGTTGTACCGATTCAGTTTTTAGGTTTACTGAGGACAGTCTCGATGAAACCGAGCATCCATTTTCGGTGAAACCGAAGTGGGTGCCAAGTTTCTATAAAGCATACTGTGAGTCTCGGTGGGTCCGTAAATTGTGACTCGGTGGTACCGATATTCCCTTTGCAGAAAGCAAACCTTAAGAGTTCTAAGTTTAAATTTGAGAAAACCTCTGCATTTTGTGATGCTCATCCTATCTGCTCTTCTATGCTCTATTCACAGGGTTAGAGATGTCAGACTCATTGGACAGCCAGAATGACCTCAGAGAGCCCAGTGTTGATGCAGATCCAGGCACTAGTCCTGATAGGAGCTCATCTTCCTATGATGATGTTCCTAGCTCTCCAGACTTACCCAAGGCAGCAACTCGAGCAAGAAGGAAGCTAAACTCAGATCAAGAAGATTCTGACTTTGTCGGCGTTCTGGGACCGGGGGTACCTAGACCTGCCTGCTTGCAGCCCAGGGCATGGCCCACTTCGACGGCCTGGTACGGCCCGACGTGGGATCACTCAAGACAAGGCCCTCGCGAGAGTCCCACCCTCGCGAGGAGGACGACGCCAAGACCCCTGGAGGAGGGAGGCCTTCCCTAGGTTCCCTCCCGAGGGGGGGGCGGAGGTCTCTATGCAGCGCTCTGCCTCCCGAGGAGCGGAGGTTCCTATGCAAGTGCCCGACCTCCCGAGGACGGGATGACGTGGGCTCTGACGACGGAGCCAGGTGGGCGACAGCAGGCACAGGGGGAGGATAGTTTCCTCTTTGGTGCTAAGGAGGCAAGTACATCCACGGGTTCCCAAGGAATCCCCCAAAGGTTTCCTTCCTGGTGCGACGAGACTGAGACCACGAGCTCGGCAGGATGGATGTCATCGTCGAGCCCACCACCGCGTCACCCCCGAAGCTTTGCAGGCGAAGACCACCTTTAGTCAGGATAAGATGTACCTCCTGTCCCCTTTCGAATTTGGCCGTTGTGGGATCCCTTCCCGCCAGTGCGATAAGGGAAGAGGACCCGAGCCACCATAAATAGAGGCGAGGGTGCGCCGCAGAAGAGGACAGATCCGAAACCCCTCGAGCACCCACGCGAGGTTACTCACCACTATACCCGTTCATCCACAACCCTCCTCGAGAGGCAATCCACCCAAAGCAGGAGTAGGGTTTTACGCTTCGCAGCGGCCCGAACCTGGGTAAATCCGTGTGGTAGTCTTCTTTGCCACGATCGAGCGAGTCCCCATCGACGATGCTGTGGAGCTGTGAGCTTGAGGCCAAAGCTGGTGGGGATCTTCGCACAAGCCCCTGAGTTCGAACCTCTTTGGGTTTTGCGGAGACCGAAATCTGACAGACTTTGTGCCTGATGAGATTCCTGCCAAGGCAAAGCAGGACAAAGCTGAGAAAACTGGCAAGAAGCCTACCAATGAGCCTACCTCATCTAGGAAGGTAGTCAGGAAGGAATATGCCAACTGAGGGGCTGTGAAAGCACATGAGAGTGCTAGGGCTTCCATATCTGTTGAGCCCTCAAGGAAGTCCATGCCCAAGAAGGCTGGAGAGAAGAAAATCAGGAAGAAAATCATACATGTTGTGGGTAGACCAACCTCAATGTATGAAGACCCAGCTGAGGCTGAGGTTGAGGAAGAGGAAGAGCCAGCTCCCAAGGCTCCTCCTAAGAAGAAGATGAAGCTGCTTGCTGATGCTATGCCAAGCCAAGCTCCATCCAAGAGCAAGCCAGCTGCTCCCAAGAAACCCACTGCTCCAAAACCCAAGAGGTTTTCCAGAGAGATTCCAGCTGTTGACAAGAACAAGGGTTCTACCTCTAGAGATGCTGAGGAGGAAGCAATGTCAGTGTTGATGAAGATGAGGCCACACCTTCCAGAGCACAATACCAGCCATTTGCTTGCTGAGGACATAAAGAAGAGGAAGGACTCTGGATTGAGAGAGTGGAGAGCCATTGATCCATATTCTCAGAGGAGAAAGACAGCTGTAGACTATAGGTTCTACACCAAGGAACAATAAGACTTCTATGAAACTGTTCTGCTTGATAAGAGCCCTGCAGTGAGTGATATGAGGTATGTTGACTGGAAGTACATCAAGGAGAACCAAGATTACTTTCCAAGTGTGCAAGATAATTTCCACTGCATTGGCATTGATGAGTTTGTTGGTAGAGAGTTCACTGCCTGGAACGACGAGATGATCATGCAATTCTACTCCACTGCACATTTATATGGATATGGTAGGATTGTTTGGAAGACAGAAGGCACCAGATATGAATCCACAGTTGAAGAGTGGGCTGCCATCTTAGGAGCCCCACAGGTGCAAGAAGGTGACATAGATGTGTACTCTGATCCCAAGGCAAGTCACAATGCCATGGCCAACATGTACAAGGAGATCCCTGCTGCAAACTTGCAATCACATAAGCTTGGATCCATCTACTTCCTCCAGGCTGGTCTACGCACCACCAACACCATCTTGAGGCACACCTTGTTGCCTAAGTATGGAGATGAGAAAATGGTCAGCGGCTATTCTATCAACATACTGCTCCATCTTGATCAACACACTAGATTCAGAGTGATGGACTTGATAGTTGAGACCGTGAAGAGGATTGCTGCAGATCAGAAGAGATCATGTGGATACGCACCGTATATTCAGATGCTTATCAACTCCCAGCTGGAGAAGCATGTGTATGCACTTGATCGACCACATTTGCCACTCCTGCTAGAGCTAGAAGACAATGTTGTGGTGATGGATCCAGATCATCCCACCTCAGCTACAGCATAGGCACAGACAAAAGCAGCCAGAGACACTAGTGCTCAGGTGCCAAAGACCCGGAGTGAGCAGATGGATCTTCTTCTTAGCTCTATGCTTAGTATGCAGAAGGACATCGGGAACATCTTGAAGAACTAGGAGAGCCTTGCGAGGATTGTTGATAACAAGTTCCACATTCTCAACAACAAGGTGGATGAGCTCAAGAAAGAAGTTGATGGCGTACCCAGTCCCCACACCACAGATTATGATGAGGATAGTCCACCCCTCAGGACAGCCACTCAGTTCAGGACTCAAGCCAGGACTTCTACAGTGCCAGTTCCAGAGATGAGGCCTTCTTCATCAGCACCTGCTGCAGCTCCATCAGCTCCTTCAGTTCCATCAGCTCCACCAGCACCTCCAGTTGCTACTCCAACTCCATTCATGACGTCTGCTGAAGTCTTCGATGAAGCCGTTCTCTTGACTCCTTCATCAGCTACCGGAGGAGATCAGCCCCAGAGGAGCGTTTAGTTCTATACCTTTGAACTTTTTGGTAACTTGTTTCCAAAGGGGGAGAAGTTGTATAGATCATTAGGGCTTCAAGAGAGAGAGAGAGAGTGTTGCTTTTTATCGCGTTTCAAAAACATTGATATCTTTTGGCTTGTTTGTGTTAAAACTTGATGTGTGTTGCTACTATTTCCTATCCTTGTGATGCCTATGAGATGACCATTCACTTTGCTTGATTGTGTTGTGCTATGATGTTCATTCATATTATTCTCGCACACCACCAAGTTGTATGTGACATGGAAGAGTGCCCCATGTACCTAATCGATTGTGCATTTGCATTCAAACGCAAATTCAAAATAATGCACAAATTTAGGGGGAGCTTTTGCTTATCACATACTTCTCAAAGCGACGATTATATTCATTGATTATATCATATGTCGAAGCTTTGATCTATATGTTGTCATCAATTACCAAAAAAGGGGGAGATTGAAAGCACATTTGCTCCCTTGGTGGTTTTGGTAATTAATAACAACATATATCTCATTGGACTAATGTTTCCACTAAGTATATTTCAGGAAAAGTTCAATGATGGGTTGGCAAAAGGATTGTGGAGAGACCCCTAGTTGCAAGGAATAGAATTGTCAAAGCTTCAAGCAAGAAGACTCTACATTTTACTTTGTCAGAAATCACTTTGAGTCTATAGAAAAGCCAATACTATTAAAAGGGGGTAAGGTACTGTTGGTGAAAAAAATGCTCCATGTGCACAAGTGATAGTCACCAAAAACACCCACAAGCTCTTCCAAAAAATTCTGTCAAAGCCTATCATGCAAATCGGTGCCACCAATTATTCCCACTCGGTCCTACCGATTTCCACCCCAGACAGATCCCAGCCAAACCCTAGGTCTTCGGTACAACCGATTCTGCATCGGTGCCACCGAGTTCAGCTTGCCAACATTCTATTGCCTCTTTCCTTAAACTCAGAATTTCTGAGATTTTGGATTGGCGTCACCGAGTTTTGGAATCTGGCCGTTGGTCACCTTATCGGTACTGCCGAGACTTCTATATCGGTTTCATCGAGATTCAAAAGTTGCTACCTTCGGAGCAACTCGATACCATCGAGTTTTATACTTCGGTGTCAACGAGTTGGTCACTTAAGGTGTAACGGTTGGATTTTTGGAGATGCCTATATATACCTCTCCACCACCACTCACTCGCAAGAGAAGCACTCAGAACAGATCCCCACTTATCCCATCAGATTTTCTGAGAGAGAGCCACCTACTCATGTGTTGAGATCAAGCCATTCCACTCCAACCATATGAATCTTGATCTCTAGCCTCCCCAAGTTGCTTTCCACCCAATCAATCTCTTCCACCAAAGCCAAATCTATGATATAGTGATTGAGTGTTGAGGAGTCTATCATCTTGAAGCACAAGAGCAAGGAGTTCATCGTCATTATCGAGCCTATTACCTTTTGGAGGGTGGTGCCTCCTAGATTGGTTAGGTGTCGCTTGGGAGCCTCCTACTTCGTGTTGTGGAGTTGAACCAAGAAGTTTGTAAGGGCAAGGAGATCGCCTACTTCGTGAAGATCTACCCCAAGTAAGGCTAGTCCTCCGTGGACGTAGGCCATCATGGTATAGACAAGGTTGCTTCTTCGTGGAACCCTCCGTGTGTAGAGCCCTGCGTGGACTCTCGCGACCGTTACCCTCCGTGGGTTGAAGTCTTCATAAATGTGGACGTACGATAGCACCACCTATCGGAACCACGGGAAAAATCTTCGTGTCTCCAAATTGCGTTTGATTGTCCTCTCTATCCTCTATTACATATGCTTGTCTTTACTTTCCATTGCTATACTCTTAGACATGCATGTGTAGGGTGTGCTTGACTTGCTATCATTGCTAAAATCTGCCAACACTTAAAATTGGGATAATGTAGAATTTTTATTTGGTCAAGTAGTCTAATCACCCCCCTCTAGACATACTTTCGATCCTACAGATTGCCGTGCCACTTAGGGGCGGCACGAGTCCTTGTCGACCTATGAGGCTTGGTAGTAACTTGATCCGAAGCTTCATGCTCATCATCATTTGCTTCCCCTTAACTTGGTGTAGGCGCCACAGAAACATCTTTCTGCGTCGTGCTACTCTCCAACTGAAGTTACAGTTCAACAACCTCATCAAGTTCTACTTTCCTCCCACTCAATTCTTTCGAGAGAAATTCTTTCTCGAGAAAGGACCCGTTTTTAGCAACAAACACTGCCCTCGGATCTGAGATAGAAGGCATACCCAACTGTTTCCTTAGGGTATCCTATGAAGATGCACTTTTCCGCTTTGGGTTTGAGCTTATCAGACATAAGTGTCGCATTCCCAAACTCTAAGAAATGACAGCTTAGGTTTCTGCCAAACCATAATTCATACGGTGTCATCTTAACGGATTTAAATGGTGCCCTATTTAAAGTGAATGTAGTTGTCTCTAATGCATAACCCCAAAACGATAGTGGCAAAACGATAAGAGACATCATAGTACACACCGTATCCAATAGAACACGACTATGACGTTCGGACACACCATCACACTATGGTGTTCCAGGTGGCATGAGTTGTGAAACAATTTCCACATTGTCTTCAGTTGCATACCAAACTCGTAACTCAGATATTCACCTCCACGATCATATCGTAGACATTTTATCTTCTTATCACGATGATCTTAAACTTCACTCTGAAATTTCTTGAACTTTTCAAACGTTTCAGACTTGTGTTTCATTAAGTAAATATACACATATCTACTCAAATCATCAGTGAACGTAAGAAAATAATGATATGCACCGCACGCTTCAACACTCATTGGACCGCATACATCAACATGTATTATTTCCAATAAGTCACTTGCCCGCTCCATCTTATCGAAAACGGGGTCTAAGTCATCTTGCCCATGAGGCATGGTACGCATGTCTCAACCGATTCGAAATCGAGTGAGTCCAAAGATCCATCAGCATGGAGTTTCTCATGCACTTAATACTAATATGACCTTAGCGGCAGTGCCACAAGTATGTGATACTATCATTATTAACTTTGCATCTTTTGGCATCAATATTATGAACATGTGTATCACTATGATCGAGATTCAATAAACCATTCACATTGGGTGCATGACCATTGAAAGTATTATTCATGTAAATAGAATAACCATTATTCTCTGACTTAAATGAATAACCGTATTGCGATAAACACGATCTAATCATGTTCATGCTCTACGCAAACACCAAATAACATTTATTCAGGTTTAACACTAATCCCGAAGGTAGAGGGAGCGTGCGATGGTGATCTCATCAACCTTGGAAACACTTCCAACACACATCATCACCTCGGCCTTAGCTAGTCTCCGTTTATTTCGTAGCTTTTATTTTGAGTTACTAACATTAGCAACTGAACCGGTATCTAATAACCAGGTGCTACTAGGAGTACTAGTAAGGCACACATCAATAACACGTATATCAAATATACTTATGTTGACGTTCCTGGCCTTCTTATCTACCAAGTCTCTAGGGTTGTTCCGCTTCAGCGACCGTTCTCCTCATAATAGAAGCACTTAGTCTCGGGTTTGGGTTCAACCTTGGGTTTCTTCACTGGAGCGGCAACTGGCTTGCCATTCATGAAGTTTCCCTTCTTGCCCTTGCTCTTCTCGAAACTAGTGATTTTACTAACCATCAACACTTGATGCTCCTTGTTGATTTCTACCTTCGCGGTGTCAAACATTGCAAATAGCTCAGGGACCATCTTTTCCATCCCTGGCATGTTTATAGTTCATGATGAAGCTCTAGTAGCTTGGTGGCAGTGACTTGGAGAACTATATCAATCACTATCTTATCTGGAAGATCAACTCCCACTCGATTCAAGCGATTGTAGCACCCAGACAATCTGAGCACATGCTCACCGATTGAGCTATTCTCCTTCATCTTGTAGGCAAAGAATGTTTGTTGGAGGTCTCATACCTCTCAACACAGGCACGAACCTGAAATCCAATTTAAGCTCTTGGAACATCATATATGCTCCGTGACGTTCAAAACGTATTTGGAGCCTGAATTCTAAGCCGTAATGCATGACGCACTGAACTATCAAGTAGTCATCAAAACATGCCTGTCAGATGTTCACAACATCCGCAGTCGCTG
Organism: Elymus sibiricus; assembly: GCA_039707655.1. Taxonomy (NCBI): domain Eukaryota; kingdom Viridiplantae; phylum Streptophyta; class Magnoliopsida; order Poales; family Poaceae; genus Elymus; species Elymus sibiricus. The sequence goes on along the minus strand of CM077663.1, from coordinate 364,218,344 downwards.
CTTGAGGGGGTGGCGCACCGAGAGGTGCATTAAGGACACAAGCCTTCTGTGCAGCAACTGAGGACAATCCTCTGATCACGGACCTAGTCCGCATAATTGCTACCATCATCTTTCAACTCTATTTTCTCTAGGAACGTATCAAAAACACAGGGGAGCTACAGCGCGAGCTATTGATCTACAACATAATTTTGCAAAGACAACTTAGACTATGTTCATGATAATGAGTTCAATTAATCATATTACTAAAGAACTCCCACTCAAATCAACATCCCTCAGGTTGTCTAAGTGTGACATGACCCAAATCCACCAACCCAAGTCCGATCATCACGTGAGATGAGGTGGTTTCAATGGTGAACATCTCCATGTAGATCATATCTACTATATGACTCGTGTTCGACCTTTCGGTCTCTTGTGTTCCGAGGCCATGTCTGTACATGCTAGGCTCATCAAGTTTAACCCGAGTGTTCCACATGTGCAACACTGGCTTGCACCCGTTTTATGTGAACGTAGAGTCTATCACACCTGATCATCACGTGGTGCTTCGAAACGATGAACTTTCGCAACGGTGCACACTCGGGGAGAACACAATTTTATCTTGAGATTTTAGTGAGGGATCACCTTATAATGCTACCGTCACCCTAAGCAAAATAAGATGCATAAAAGGATTAACATCACATGCAAATCATAAGTGACATGATATGGCCACGAACTTGTGCCTTTGGTCTTCATCTCCAAACCACCGGCATGATCTCCATCGTCATCGGCATAACACCATGATCTCCATCATCATGATCTCCATCATTGTGTTGCTCTGAATTTGTTTGAACTTTTCAAACGTTTTAGACTTGTGTTTCATTAAGTAAATATCCCCATATCTACTCAAATCATCAGTGAAGGTAAGAAAATAGCGATATCCACCGCACGCTTCAACACTCATTGGATCGCTTACATCAACATGTATCATTTCCAATAAGTCACTTGCCCGCTCCATCATATCGGAAAAAGGGGTCTTTAGTCATCTTGCCCAAGAGGCATGGTCTGCATGTCTCAACCGATTCGAAATCGAGTGAGTCAAAAGATCCATCAGCATGGACTTTCTTCATGTGCTTTACACCAATATGACCTTGGCGGCAGTGCCACAAGTAAGTGGTACTATCATTATTAACTTTGCATCTTTTGGCATCAATATTATGAACATGTGTATTACTACGATCGAGATTCAATAAACCATTCACATTGGATGCATGACCATTGAAGGTTTTATTCATGTAAACAGAATAACCATTATTCTCTGACTTAAATGAATAACCGTATTGCAATAAACATGATCTAATCACGTTCATTCTCAACGCAAATACCAAATAACATTTATTTAGGTTCATCACTAATCCTGAAGGTAGAGAGAACGTGCGATGGTGATCACATCAACCTTGGAAACACTTCCAACACACATCGTCACTTCACCCTCAGCTAGTCTCCGTTTATTCCGTAGCTTTTATTTCGAGTTACCAACACTTAGCAACTGAACCGATATCTAATACCCAGGTGCTACTAGGAGTACTAGTAAGGTTCACATGAATAAAACGTATATCTAATATACTTCTGTTGACGTTGCCAGCCTTCTTATCTACCAAGTATCTAGGGTTGTTCCGCTTCAGCGACCGCTCTCCTCATAATAGAAGCACTTAGTCTCGGGTTTGGGTTCAACCTTGGGTTTCTTCACTGGAGCAGCAACTGGCTTGCCATCCATGTAGTTTCCCTCCTTGCCCTTGCCCTTCTCGAAACTAGTGGTTTTACTAACCATCAACACTTTGATGCTCCTTCTTGATTTCTACCTTCGTGGTGTCAAGCATCGCGAATAGCTCAGGGATCATCGCTATCCCTGGCATTTTATAGTTCATCACGAAGCTCTAGTTGCTTCGTGGCAGTGACTTGGAGAACTATATCAATCACTATCTTATTTGGAAGATCAACTCCCACTCGATTCAAGCAATTGTAGCACCCAGACAATCTGAGCACATGCTCACCAATTGAGCTATTCTCCTTCATCTTGCAGGCAAAGAATCTTGTTGGAGGTCTCATACCTCTCAACACGGGCACGAGCCTGAGATCCCAATTTCAGCTCTTAGAACATCTCATATGTTCCGTGACGTTCAAAACGTTTTGGAGCCTCAATTCTAAGCCGTAATGCATGACACACTGAACTATCAAGTAGTCATCAGAACGTGCCTGTCAGATGTTCACAACATCTACAGATGATGCTTGAGAGGGTGGCGCACCGAGCGGTGCATTAAGGACATAAGCCTTCTGTGCAGCAATGAGGACAATCCTCACATCACGGACCCAGTCCGCATTATTGCTACCATCATCTTTCAACTCTATTTTCTCTAGGAACATATAAAAATTCAAGGGAGCTACAGCGCGAACATTTTCAAAGGCATTTTGACTATGTTCATGATAATGAGTTTAGTTAATCATATTACTAAAAAAACTCCCACTCAAATTGACATCCCTCTGTTCATTCGAGTGTCACATGATCCAAATTCACCAACTCAAGTCCGATCATCACGTGAGATGAGGTGGTTTCAATGGTGAACATCTTCATGTTGATCATATCTACTATATGACTCATGTTCGACCTTTCGGTCTCTTGTGTTCCGAGGCCATGTCTGTACATGCTAGGCTCGTCAAGTTTAACCCGAGTGTTCCGCACGTGCAACACTGGCTTGCACCTGTTGTATGCGAACGTAGAGTCTATCACACCCGATCATCACGTGGTGTCTCGAAACGATGAACTTTCGCAACGGTGCACACTCGGGGAGAACACAGATTTATCTTGAAATTTCAGTGAGGGATCACCTTATAATGCTACCATCGTCCTAAGCAAAATAAGATGCATAAAAGGATTAACATCACTTGCAAATCATAAGTGACATGATATGGCCATGAACTTGTGCTTTTGATCTCCATCTCCAAAGCACCGGCATGATCTCCATCGTCACCGGCATGACACTATGATCTCCATCAACGTGTCGCCATGAGGTTGTCACGCCAACCATGCTTCTACTACTATTGCTACTTCTTAGCGATAAAGTAAAGCATTACAAAGCGCTTAATGATTGACACGCATGTCATACAATAATTAAAGACAACCCTATGGCTCCTGCCAGTTGCCGTATGCATCGACATGCAAGTCGATATAAACTATTACAAAACATGATCATCTCAAGAATCAAATATATTTCATCATGTCTTTGGCCATATCATATCACAACATACCCTGCAAAAACAAGTTAGATGTCCTCTAATTGTTGTTGCATGTTTTACGTGGCTGCTATGGGTATCTAGCAAGAATGATTCTTACCTACACAAAATCACAACGGTGATATACAAATTGCTATTCAACCTTATACAAGGACCGCCTTTGTTGAATCCAATTCAACTAGGGTGGGACAGACACCCGCCAGCCATCTTATGCAACAAAGTCACATGTCAGTCGATGCAACCGGTCTCTCGTACGTGGACGAGTATGGTTGGTCCGGGCCGCTTCATCCCACAATACTGCTGAATCAAGAAAAGACCAAGGGAGGAAGCAATCTGAATATCAACGCCCACAAACTCCTTTGTATTCTACTCATGATCTCATCTACGCATAGACCTAGCTCATGATGCCACTCTTGGGTAACGTTACATGGGAAACAAAAAATTTCCTGCGCTTCACCAAGATCAATCTAGGAGATGAGCATCTACGAGATTAGAGATTGGATCCACATACCCTTGTAGATCGCTAAGCGGGAAGCGTTAAGAAACGCGGTTGATGTAGTCGAACGTCTTCGCGATCCAAATCGCAAGCCGTCCCGCGATCCAATCACCATCTAGCGCCGAATGGACAGCACCTCCGCGTTCAGCACACGTACAACTCGATGACGTTCTCCACCTCGTTGATCCAGCAAGCGAGGGCGGGGAGGTAGATGGGTTCTCCGGCAGCACGACGGCGTGGCGGCGGTGTTGGTGGAGCTGATCCGGCAGAGCTTCGCTAAGCTATACCAAATAGATCTAGAGGAGAAGCAATCTAGAGGGAGGGAGAGGCTGCGCCTTGGCTTAAGGTGCTGCAGCCCTCCCTCCCCTCACATATATATAGGAGGAGAGGGGGTAGGTGGAGGCGCCCTAGGGTTTCCCCTAGGGCCTTGGCGGAGCAAGAGGGAGGTGTCCACCTCCCACAAGGGAGGTGGGGCGCTTAGGGAGGAGTCCCTCTCCTCTAGGACTCCTCCCACCCTCCACTCCTTGGAGCATAGGCCTTTAGGGGCTGGCTGCCCAGCCCACCAGGGGCTGGTGCGCCACCTCTTGGGCCCATGTGGCCCTCCGGGATGGGTGGCCCCCTCCCGGTGGACCCCCGGAGCCCTTTCGGCGCTCCCGGTACAATACCGATAACGCCCGAAACCTTTCCGGAACCAGAATTCCACTTTCCTATATATAAATCTTTACCTTCGGACAATTCTGGAGCTCCTCGTGACGTCCATGATCTCATCCGAGACTCCGAACAACCTTTGGTCACCAACATTCATAACCCAACTATACCAAATCGTCACCGAACGTTAAGTGTGCAGACCCTGCGGGTTCGAGAACTATGCAGACATGACAGAGACACCTCTACGGCCAATAACCAATAGCGGGACCTGGATGCCCATATTGGTTCCTACATATTCTATGAAGATCTTTATCGGTTGAACCTCTATGTCAAGGATTCAGTTAATCAAGTATGCAGTTCCCTTTGTTCATCTGTATGTTACTTGCCCGAGATTCGATCGTCGGTATCTCCATACCTAGTTCAATCTTGTTACCGGCAAGTCTCTTTACTCGTTCCGTAATACAAGATCCCATGGCTAACTCTTTAGTAACTTTGCTTGCAAGCTTATTATGATGATGTATTACCGAGTGGGCCCTCAGATACCTCTCCATCACACGGAGTAACAAATCCTAGTCATGATCCATGCCAACCCAACAGACACCCTCGGAGATACCTGTAGAGCACCTTTATAGTCACCCAATTACGTTGCGACATTTGATACACACAAGGTACTCCTCCAGTGTCAGTGAGTTTCATGATCTCATGGTCATAGGAACAGATACTTGACATGCAGAAAACAATAGAAATAAACTGACACGATCATATGCTACGTTCATAGTTTGGGGTCTTGTCCATCACATCATTCTCCTAATGATGTGATCCCATTATCAGATGACAACTCATGTCTATGATCAGGAAACCTTGACCATCTCTGATCAACGAGCTAGTCTATTAGAGGCTCACTAGGGACACAGTGTTGTCTATGTACCCACACATGTATTTGAGTTTCCGATCAATACAATTCTAGCATGGATAATAGACGTTTATCATGAACAAGGAAATATGATAATAACTAATTTATTATTGCCTCTAGGGCATATTTCCAACACTTTGTTGGTTTCCCAATTTTAGAGAATTTATGGAGGTGGAATTAGGCCAGACGGAGCCCCGAGGGGCCCACAAGGTAATGGGGAGCGCCTACCCCCTGGGCGCGCCCTGTTGCCTTGTCGTCTCCTAGATTTGCGTATGATCTCCTCCCAAAGCTTCCAGATTCTATTTTTCCAAAAAGTCGTCAAAAAGTTTAATAGCGTTTGGACTTCGTTTGATACCGATTTCCTGGAAAACCATAAACAAGCAAAAACAGCAACTGGCACTAGCACTGGGTTAATAGGTTAGTTCCCAAAAATGATATAGAATAACATATAGTTGCATATATAGTATCCAAGATTGATAATATAATATCATGGAACAATAAAAAATTATAGATACATTGGAGACGTATCATACACCAATGGGAATTCTGTGTTAGTCCATGCTTTGCTTGTGTTATAGACTTCGTCCTATCGACTCTGACAACTTTTGATCCATTTGTATCATTTGTATTTCAATGCATCTACCATTTCACAAGAATTCGTAATTTTGTGAAACTAGGCTGGTATATATTGAATCACTGGCAAAACCTTTGATTCCTTAGACTTAGCTATGGAACCACTATTAAGAATAGTGTTCCATTGGCACAATCACCTAGAAATCATACCAAGTTCATAAATGAAGTGTTGATTCAATATCCACCATTGTTACTTCTAAAGTGACAATATACTCAGCTTCTATTATAGAATTCACCACAATAACTCTCTTGGACCAAATCCAACTTACTGTGCCACCATAAATCATTTAATTGATTACATTTTACTGTTGTCCTATGATCAATAATTTGACCATTCGGTAACTTTTACTCAGAACTTACTTGGAGTACTATACATATCTGGTCATTGACATACCATGGAATATAATAATAATAAGTGTGACTGAAATAATGTATTTCACTCATTGGTATTTCTGGATACCAATTCTTGCTTAAATCTCCTTCCATGTGACTTTGACAAGAAACTCTGCTTTGGTGTTTTCATACTAAACATCTTTAGTATCTTGTCAATACGTATTTTGACTAAGCCCTATTAGGCACTCTCATCTCCATCGATTATTATGTCTAATACTAAGGCAATATTGCCTAAGTACTTTACTGAAAAACTAGTTTCAATAAAATCTTAATTCATGTCAATAAATTTATATAATTTGCAATCATCAATGTGTCATGCACACACAGTGTTTAGAAATACTATCATGCTCCACTTACTTTGTTGTAAATACAAGTATCTTTGCTTTCCTTGATGAAATCAATTTATTTGACCATTTCATCAGAACAAATATCCCAAGTCCATTATGCTTGCTTCAGTCCATTATAGGATTTCTTGAAGTTTGCACATTTACTAGCATCCTTTGGATTGACAAAATTACTTTGGACTATATCAAATATACAACCTTAGTTCTATTTCCATCTCATGGGAATCCTTTTGAAATCCATGTATTATATATCATAATAGAAATACTTTAGTAATTGCTAGTTTAACCAGAACTGACTTTAAGTACTGCTATGATGAGACAATCTCGTTATAATCAATTCCTTGATCTTGTCATAAACTATTTGCCACAAGCCAAGCTTTTTGAAGAGACCTTTTATCTTTGTCAGTTTATATATAGATCCAATATTATACGTTAGACTGTACGTCTTCCAGAGGGTTCATCAGGTTCTAAACTTGATCCGGGTATATGTATACTACCTCAGATTACTTGGGCATATAGCCATTTCTGGAGTCATGGCCCATCAACACTTCTCTGTGTATCATACATTCATTGTTTATTTCAACAATATTCCATCTGTGCAGCACGAAGTTTTGCACGAATTTTCCTTAACCCATATAGCTCAGCCGCAAGTTTGACCTAAGTGTCTATATCTCATGTAGAGGCTTTCGTATCTATCGTTGTAGGAAAAATCTAGAACCACTTCTAGTGTTTCTTTTCTTTGACCTGATTACGCAGATTATGCAATCTCATCGAGTTGCACTGTCCTCTCACTCTTCTTTTGCAGAAAACATTTTCTTCAAAAAATTCCGCACTATTTGGCAAAACACTTTTGCCTCGGCGTAGTGGTAGAGGAATACCTGATACGTCTCCAACGTATCTATAATTTTTGATTGTTTATTTTTATTATATTATCAATCTTGGATACTTTATATGAAATTATAAGCTATTTTATATCGTTTTTTACGACTGACCTATTAATCCAATGCCCAGTGTCAGTTCCTGTTTTTTTGCTGCTTTTGGTCTTTTCAGAAAATCAATACCAAACGGAGTCCAAATTGGATGAAAATTTATGGGAGTTATTTTTGGACATAAAGAGACCCTAGAAGCTTCGAAGGGAGGCCAGAAGACCCACGAGGGCCCCACGAGCCTACAGGGCGCGCCCTGGGGGGTAGGGCGTGCCCCTGAGCTCGTGGGCCCCTCATAGCACCTCCTGACCTAATTCAACTTCTATATATTCCCAAATACCCCCAAAACCATCAGAGAGGAACCCAAAATAGTTTTTCTACCACCGCAAGTCTCTGTTCTTCCGCGACTCCATCTGGAGGCCTTTTCCGGTACTCTGCCGGAGGGGGAATCGATCACGGAGGCCGTCTACATCAACCTTGTTGCCTTCATTATGATGTGTGAGTAGTCTAGCACAGACCTACGGGTCCATAGCTAGTAGCTAGATGGCTTCTTCTCTCTCTCTTTGATCTTCAATACCATGTTTTCCGCGATTCTCGTGGAGATCTGTCCGATGTAATCTTCTTTTGCGGTGTGTTTGTTGGGATCCGATGAATTGTGGGTTTATGATCAGACTATCCATTAAAAGTAATTGAGTATTCTCTGAATTCAAGTATGCATGTTTGTTATAGCGTTGTAATTCTCTCCAATCTATCAGTTTGGTTTGGCCAACTAGATTGATTTATCTTCAGTGGGAGGGGTGCATTGTAACGGGTTCAATCTTGCGGTGATCTATATTTTAGTGACATAAAGGGACAAGACACGTATTGTATTTTTTCCATTAAGGATAAAACGACGAGGTCTGAACATATTGCTTGTCTTACTTTGTCTACATCATGTCATCTTGGTTAATGCGTTGCTCTGTTTGTTATAAACTTAATACCATAGATGCAGAATCCTTTCCGTCGATTGGTCGAGTAATAGTAGTAGATGCATGATCGTTTCGGTCTGCTTATCACGGACGTGATGCCTATATACATGATCATTTCCATCAATAACATCATAACTATGCGCTTTTCTATTAATTGCCTAATGGTAATTTGTCTACCCACTGTATGCTATGCGTTTGAGAGAGAAGCCTCTAGTGAAAACTATGGCCCCTGGGTCTCACTACTACAGGAATGCCTAGCAGTGAAGGGCGCAAAAGGGCCAGCAGTGGCGAGCCAGCCCCTTTGTGTCGCCCGCCACTGACCTCCTGCCACTACTAACGGAGCATCAGTGGCGGGCGCCCGCCCGCCACTGGTAGGTCCCTAGCTGTGGTGAGCGACACGTCGTGCCTGCCAGTGTTGTCCATCTCATGGCAATGGCGGGCAGCCATTGCTATGGCGTGTAGTTCCCATCGCCCGCCAGTAACGTGTGAAGTAGGAGCGGGGGGCATTTGTTATTGCCTGCCAGTGACTGCTGCACTAGGCTAGAACAAAAATGTTGCCATGGCAGCATATGTTATGCTGCCACAACAGCGTTAGCTGATGCAAATATGGGACAGTTATCAATCAAATGCGTGCACACAGGAATAAAACTAGTGGTAATCACTGAAAATAAAGAACGAGAAGTACATTAAGAAGAAATTAACTAGTGACACAAAATATATGTTCATCAACTACATAGTGCATGACGCCAAATATGTTTACTCACGGTTTCAGTTTTGCCCGTTGCAATGCGCTAGGTAAGGATTTTTTTATTGGTTGGACGCATCTTCTTCGGAGTTATTATAGAATAGGCCGGACGACAAGCGGACCTCGTTGTTTTTTTTTTTGCGGGGACCTCCTTGTTTATGATAGCCGCTAACTTGACTTGTCTTTTTCAGAGCTCTTCGCGGAATCCAGCAAGTATCAATTGCACCTTTGCGGTCTTAGCACTAGGAGAACCCAGTGGTTGCTGTGCAAAACAGAATAAACATACAGCGCAATCATGACAAAGTTACAAATTTTGCGATGTGAAAACATATATATATATATATATATATATATATATATATATATATATATATATATATATATATATATATATATGAAGGAAAGGTACAAAAGTGAAAGCGTAAAGCTAAAGAAGGACGCACTTTGGTAGGTACAACACGAGGTGGAAGTTTTTAAGATTGTTCTATTGCATGAAATCCATAAGGTAACTCTTCATGCACCGCCTCCCTTCCTCATTTTGTAGGTTTTCCTCATTCATGAGATAAGGGTCGGCTATGGCGACATCAGAAACTTTCTTGCTTCTTACCTCAGTTGCTTGAAAAAATGCCCATAGCCTCATTAGACAAGTTTCAACACTATAGAATTTGTACATATAGAAGATCTCTTTCAAATCAACATAAATTTTGTCCTTCTGAATTTTTCAAAGAAAGTATATCCCTTTGGCACCTTCGCAGTGTAATGTGTTGGGTTAACGATGGATCCTTGATTATTATTGTCTAGCTCTGATTCCATAATTTTGTCATGTAGAATCATCTCAAGCCTCAGTTGCGCGTATGATTTCTCTGGTAGCATTCTCTGACCCGGGATATAGACATGTGCTCCAGGGTTGTGAGTACATTCTTCATATGCCAAGGACTTCTTCGGTGCCTTCTTTATCAGTGGTCTACCATTTGCACGTGTGGTGGCAGAAGTTTTTCCCTTAGTATTCATTTTCGCAGCCTTTAGATTGTGAAACTGTGAGCCATATTCTAATGGTGGAACTGTGAGCCATATTCTACAACTATAATGCAAACTACACAGGGACATTGTTCATAATTAATTCCACTAGTGATTAAACTTAATTAATACAAAATTGCGGTCCCACTCAAATAAATATCCCTCATAATTGTTTTTAAGTGATTAAAGACCCTGATCTTAGTCACAATCATTGATGTGGACATCACTGATGAAGTGAATTCAAACGGTAGGCAATCTTTTGCCAATCATATCTCCATATGACTCTTGTTCATCTTCCAATGCTTTGTGCTCCGAGCTCACAATGATTTTGCCAAAACTTAAAGAGAACCAAGTGCTATTTGCTTGCTCAGTCTGACCTCATCCGCCTTATACCTCACGATCCGTTTGTACTCATGTGGACATGACGCACTCCGGAAAGCTATGTGTTATAGATAGTTGCAACACTAGGAAGAGCACCTTTTAACTTGATATTTTAGTGAGAGATCACCCTAATAATTGAATATTGCGATATCAAAGGGTGCAAACAACAAAGGGATAAACATCTTAGGAAATTCATAATAGCATGATATGGCATAGCCCTAGGCGCTGGAAATCCTTCACCATCTTCAATCTTTAATTGAAGCATGATGACGGCTAATATTTCATTGCCGTGGCAACTGTTTCAAAAACACTGTCGTGGCGGCAATTTCAGAAAATGTTGTCGTGGCGACCATTTCAGAAAACGTAGTCGTGGCACCAAATTCAGGAATTTCGTAGTGGCACGAAAGTATAGCTCCATGTCTCGCGCCTAGTACACCTTGTCCATGTCGGGGTCTTTCGTGTACGCTTGCCATCGTCACCTGTAACCTGTAGGCTATCTCTACAATATTTACATTAACATGGCAATCTCGTTGCTCCAGCCATCATGTCGTGATGCACATACCACTTAACATTACAACATATAACCATCTCATGCATAAACACATTATCATGACGAAGGCTATACCATAACACATGCAACCTGCAAAGTGGGATGAAGCGGCCCGGACCAACCTTACTCGTACGCTTACGAGAGACCGGTTCCATCAACTGACATGTAACTTCGTTGCATAAAGATGGCTGGCGGGTGTCTGTCTCTCCTACTTTAGTTGGATCGGATTCGACAAAGGCGGTCCTTGAGAAGGTTGAATAGCAATTTGTGAATCACCGTTGTGGTTTTTGCGTAGGTAAGAATTGTTCTTGCTAGATACTCGTAGCAGCCACGCAAAACATGCAACTACAATTAGAGGACGTCTAACTTGTTTTTGTAGGGTATGTTGTGATGTGATATGGCCAATTACATGATGAGATATATGTGATGTATGAGATGATCATGTTTTGTATAGAATATCATGACTTGCATGTCGATGAGTACGGCAACCGGAAGGAGCCATAGGGTTGTCTTTAAATATATTTTTGCCGTTTTGCTTTACTTTATCGCTATGAGTTAGCAATAGTTGTAGAAGCAACGTTGGCGCGACAACCTCATGGCGACACGTTGATGGAGATCATAGTGTCATGCCGGTGACGATGGAGATCATGCCGGTGCTTTGGAGATGGAGATCAAAAGCACAAGTTCATGGCCATATCATGTCACTTATGATTTGCAAGTGATGTTAATCCTTTTATGCATCTTATTTTGCTTAGGACGACGGTAGCATTACAAGGTGATCCCTCACTGAAATTTCAAGATAAATCTGTGTTCTCCCCGAGTGTGCACCGTTGCGAAAGTTCATCGTTTCGAGACACCACGTGATGATCGGGTGTGATAGACTCTACGTTCGCATACAACAGGTGCAAGCCAGTGTTGCACGTGCGGAACACTCGGGTTAAACTTGACGAGCCTAGCATGTACAGACATGGCCTCGGAACACAAGAGACCAAAAGGTCGAACATGAGTCATATAGTAGATATGATCAACATGAAGATGTTCACCATTGAAACCACCTCATCTCACGTGATGATCGGACTTGAGTTGGTGAATTTGGATCATGTGACACTCGAATGAACAGAGGGATGTCAATTTGAGTGGGAGTTTTTTTAGTAATATGATTAACTAAACTCATTATCATGAACATAGTCAAAATGCCTTTGAAAATGTTCGCGCTGTAGCTCCCTTGAATTTTTATATGTTCCTAGAGAAAATAGAGTTGAAAGATGATGGTAGCAATAATGCGGACTGGGTCCGTGATGTGAGGATTGTCCTCATTGCTGCACAGAAGGCTTATGTCCTTAATGCACCGCTCGGTGCGCCACCCTCTCAAGCATCGTCTGTAGATGTTGTGAACATCTGACAGGCACGTTCTGATGACTACTTGATAGTTCAGTGTGTCATGCATTACGGCTTAGAATTGAGGCTCCAAAACGTTTTGAACGTCACGGAACATATGAGATGTTCTAAGAGCTGAAATTGGGATCTCAGGCTCGTGCCCGTGTTGAGAGGTATGAGACCTCCAACAAGATTCTTTGCCTGGAAGATGAAGGAGAATAGCTCAATTGGTGAGCATGTGCTCAGATTGTCTGGGTGCTACAATTGCTTGAATCGAGTGGGAGTTGATCTTCCAGATAAGATAGTGATTGATATAGTTCTCCAAGTCACTGCCACGAAGCAACTAGAGCTTCGTGATGAACTATAAAATGCCAGGGATAGCGATGATCCCTGAGCTATTCGCGATGCTTGACACCACGAAGGTAGAAATCAAGAAGGAGCATCAAAGTGTTGATGGTTAGTAAAACCACTAGTTTCGAGAAGGGCAAGGGCAAGGAGGGAAACTACATGGATGGCAAGCCAGTTGCTGCTCCAGTGAAGAAACCCAAGGTTGAACCCAAACCCGAGACTAAGTGCTTCTATTATGAGGAGAGCGGTCGCTGAAGCGGAACAACCCTAGATACTTGGTAGATAAGAAGGCTGGCAACGTCAACAGAAGTATATTAGATATACGTTTTATTCATGTGAACCTTACTAGTACTCCTAGTAGCACCTGGGTATTAGATATCGGTTCAATTGCTAAGTGTTGGTAACTCGAAATAAAAGCTACGGAATAAACGGAGACTAGCTGAGGGTGAAGTGACGATGTGTGTTGGAAGTGTTTCCAAGGTTGATGTGATCACCATCGCACGTTTTCTCTACCTTCAGGATTAGTGATGAACCTAAATAAATGTTATTTGGTATTTGCGTTGAGAATGAACATGATTAGATCATGTTTATTGCAATACGGTTATTCATTTAAGTCAGAGAATAATGGTTATTCTGTTTACATGAATAAAACCTTCAATGGTCATGCATCCAATGTGAATGGTTTATTGAATCTCGATCGTAGTAATACACATGTTCATAATATTGATGCCAAAAGATGCAAAGTTAATAATGATAGTACCACTTACTTGTGGCACTGCCGCCAAGGTCATATTGGTGTAAAGCGCATGAAGAAAGTCCATGCTGATGGATCTTTTGACTCACTCGATTTCGAATCGGTTGAGACATGCAGACCATGCCTCTTGGGCAAGATGACTAAAGACCCCTTTTTCCGATATGATGGAGCGGGCAAGTGACTTATTGGAAATGATACATGTTGATGTAAGCGATCCAATGAGTGTTGAAGCGTGCGGTGGATATCGCTATTTTCTTACCTTCACTGATGATTTGAGTAGATATGGGGATATTTACTTAATGAAACACAAGTCTAAAACGTTTGAAAAGTTCAAACAAATTCAGAGTGAAGTTTGAGATAATCGTGACAAGAAGATAAAAAGTCTACGATATGATCGTGGAGGTAAATATCTGAGTTACGAGTTTGGTATACAACTTAAGACAATGTGGAAGTTGTTTCACAACTCACGCCACCTGGAACACCATAGTGTGATGGTGTGTCCGAATGTCGTAATCGTGCTCTATTGGATATGGTGCGTACTATGATGTCTCTTATCGATTTGCCACTATCGTTTTGGGGTTATGCATTAGAGACAACTACATTCGCTTTAAAATAGGGCACCATCTAAGTCCGTTGAGATGACACCGTATGAATTTTGGTTTGGCAGAAACCTAAGCTGTCATTTCTTAATGTTTGGGGCTGCGACGCTTATGTGAAAAAGGTTTTCAACCTGATGAGCTCGAATCCAAAGCAGACAAATGCATCTTCATAGAATACCCTAATGTAACAGTTGGGTATACCTTCTATCTCAGATCCAAGCGCAAAGTGTTTGTTGCTAAAAATGGGTCCTTTCTCGAGAAAGAGTTTCTCTCGAAAGAATTGAGTGAGAGGAAAAGTAGAACTTGATGAGGTTATTGAACCGTAACTTCAGTTGGATGGTAGCACGGCACGGAAAGATGTTTCTGCGACGCCTACATCAAATTGAAGAGGAAGCTAATCATGAGGATCATGAAACTTCGGATCAAGTTACTACCAAATCTCGTAGGTCGACAAGGACACGTACTGCCCTGAGTGGTACGGCAATCCTGTCTTGGAAATCATGTTGTTAGACAACGATGAGCCTACAGACTATGAAGAAGCGATGGTGGGCCCGGATTCCAACAAATGGCTAGGAGCCATGAAATCCGAGAAAGGATCCATGTATGAAAACCAAGTATGGACTTTGGTAGACTTGCCCGTTAAACGGCGGGCCGTTGAGTACAAATGGACATTTAAGAAGAAGACAGACGCTGATGGTAAATGTCACCATTTATAAAGCTCGACTTGTCTCAAAGAAGTTCCTGACAAAGTTCAAGGAGTTGACTATGATGAGACTTTCTCACACGTAGCGATGTAAATGTCTGTTGGAATTATGTTAGCAGTTGCTGCATTTTTTGATAATGAAATCTGGCAGATGGATGTCAAAACATCGTTTCCTTAACGGTTTCCTTGAGGAAAGGTTGTATGTGATACAACCGGAAGGTTTTGTCAGTCCTAAGGATGCTAAAATGTATGCAAGCTCCAGCGATCCTTCTATGGACTAGACCAAGCATCTCGGAGTTGGAATGTACGCTTTGATGAGGTGATCAAAGTTTTTTGGTCTATACATAGTTTATGAGAAAACTTGTATTTACAATAAAGTGAGAGGGAGCACTATAGAATTTCTGATAAGTATATGTGGATGACATATTGTTGATCGGAAATGATGTAGAATTTCTGGAAAGCATAAAGGATTGTTCTAAAAGGAGTTTTTCAAAGGAAAACCTGGAAAGAAGCTACTTAAATATTGGGCATCAGCATCTATATAGATAGATCAAGACGTCTGATAAAACTTTCAATGAGTACATACCTTGACAAGATTTAGAAAGAGTTCAAAATGGATCAGTCAAATAAAGAGTTCTTGCCTGATTTGTAAGGTGTGGAGTTGAGTGAGACTCAAAGCTCGACCACGGCAGAAGAAAGAGAAAGGACGAAGGTCGTCCCCTATGCCTTATCCATAGGCTCTGTATAGTATGCCATCCTGTGTACCGCACCTGGTGTGTGCCTTGCCATGATTCTGTCAAGGGGTACAAGAGTGATCCAGGAGTGGACCACTGGACAGCGGTCAAAATTATCCTTAGTAACTAGAGGACTAAGGAAATGTTTCTCGATTATGGAGGTGATAAAGAGTTCGTCGTAAAGGGTTACGTCGATGCAAGTTTTGACACCAATCCGGATGACACTGAGGAGCAATCCGGATACGTATGGTGGAGCAGCCATTTGGAATAGCTCCAAGTGGAGCGTGGTAGCATCTGCAGCATGACATATAGATTGGCAAAGAACACATGGATCTGAATGTTGCAGACCGTTGACTAAAGACCTCTCTCACATGCAAAGCATGATCGAACCCCAGAACTCATTGGGTGTTACATTCATAACAATGTAAATCACATGGTGATGTGAACTAGATTATTGACTCTAGTGCAAGTGGGAGACTGTTGGAAATATGCCCTAGAGGCAATAATAAATTGGTTATTATTATATTTCCTTGTTCATGATAATCATTTATTATCCATGCTATAATTGTATTGATTGGAAACTCAAATACATTTGTGGGTACATAAACAACACTGTGTCCCTAGTATGCCTCTAGTAGACTAGCTCGTTGATCAAAGATGGTCAAGGTTTCCTGGCCATAGACATGAGATGTCATTTGATAACGGGATCACGTCATTAGGAGAATGATGTGATGGACAAGACCCAAAGTATGAACGTAGCATATGATCGTGTCAGTTTATTGCTATAGTTTTCTGCATGTCAAGTATCTGTTCCTATGACCATGAGATCATGCAACTCACTGACACCGGAGGAATACCTTGTGTGTATCAAACGTCGCAACGTAAATGGGTGACTATAAAGATGCTCTACAGGTATATCCGAGGGTGTCTGTTGAGTTGGCATGGATCAAGACTGGGATTTGTTACTCCATGTGACGGAGAGGTATCTCAGGGCCCACTCGGTAATACAACATCACAATAAGCCTTGCAAGCAAAGTGACTAAAGAGTTAGCCACGGGATCTTGTATTATGGAACGAGTAAAGAGACTTGCCGATAACGAGATTGAACTAGGTATAGAGATACCGACGATCGAATCTCGGGCAAGTAACATACCGAAGAACAAAGGGAACATCATACGGGATTAAAAGAATCCTTGACATAGAGGTTCAACCGATAAAGATCTTCATAGAATATGTAGGAGCCAATATGGACATCCAGGTCCCGCTATTGGTTATTGACCGTAGAGGATTCTCGGTCATGTCTGCATAGTTCTCGAACCCGCAGGGTCTGCATACTTAAGGTTCGGTGACGTTTCGGTATAGTTGAGTTATGTATGTTGGTGACCAAAGGTTGTTCGGAGTCACGGATGAGATCCCGGACGTCACGAGGAGCTCCGGAATGGTCCGGAGGTAAAGATTGATATATAGGAAGTCCCGTTTTGGCCACCGGTGCCGGAGGGCCATCGGGAGGGGCCACCCACGCCGGGAGGCCACATGGGCCTGAGGGGTGGTGCACCAGCCCTTAGTGGGCTGGGCAAACCAGCCCCACAAGGCCCATGCGGCTAAGAAGGTGGGAAAGGGAAAAACCCAAAGGAGAGGGAAGGATTCCAAGTAGGATTGGAATCCTACTTGGAGTAGGATTGGAGGTGGACTCCTCCGCCTCCTCCTAGTTCGGCCGAATCCTCCTTGTGGAGGGTTTGAGGCTGCCTCCTCCCCTCCCTTCCTCCTATATATACTAGAGGATTTGAGGGCAGCCCCAACCCTAATTGCCACGTGCTGCCCACTTCTTCCTCTAGATCGTTTCTCGTCTAGATTAGTTCGGCGGAGCTCGGCGAAGCCCTGCCGGATTAGTTCACCACCACCGCCACCACACCGTTGTGCTGCCGAAGAACTCATCTACCTCTCCGCCCCCTCTTGCTGGATCAAGAAGGCGTAGATCATCATCGAGCTGTACATGTGCTGAACGCGGAGGTGCCGTTCGTTCGGCGCTAGATCAGAAGGATCGTGATTGGATCGCGGGACGGATCGTGATTGGATCACGGGACGGATCGTGATGGGATCGCGGGACGGCTTGCGATTTGGATCGCGAAGACGTTCGACTACATCAACCGCATTTCTTAACGGTTCCCGCTTAGCGATCTACAAGGGTATGTAGATCCACTCTCCCCCTCGTAGATGCTCATCACCATGGATAGATCTTGCGTGTGCGTAGAATTTTTTTTGTTTCCCATGCAACGTTCCCCAACAGTCTCCATGAGTTAATTATACGATACGCATCAAACAATTTCAGATTCATAATACTCAATCCACACAAAGAACCTCAAAGAGTGCCCCAAGATTTCTATCGGAGAACATAGGACAAGAACGTGTATCAACCCCTATGCATAGATTACCCCAATGTCACCGCGGGAATCCGCAAGTTGAGTACCAAAACATATATCAAGTGAATCAATAGAATACCCCATTGTCACCACGGGTATCCACATGTAAGACATATATCAAGTGTTCTCAAATCCAATATTCAATCCAACATAACGATATCTCAAAGGGAAAGATTCAATTCATCACAACATGATAGCAAGGGAATAACATCATGTGATCCGACTATATTAACAAAGCCCGTGATACACCACGATCATGACATCTCAAGAACACGAGAGAGAGAGAGATTGAACACATAGCTACTGGTACATATCCTCATCCCTGAGGGTGGACTACTCCCTCCTTGTCAGGGCCTCCGCCGGGATGATGAAGATGGCCACCGGAGATGATCTACCCCCTCCGGCAGGGTACTGGAACGCCTCCAGATTGGTATTTCGTCGATACGGAGTGTTGTGGCGGCGGAGCGGAGAGTCTAGGGTTATTTCTGAAGGTTTCTATATTTATTTCTAGGGCCACGAGAAGGGCACGATACACCAGGGCGCGCCTGGGCCCTCTGGCGCGCCCTGGTAGGTTGTGCCC
Organism: Elymus sibiricus; assembly: GCA_039707655.1. Taxonomy (NCBI): domain Eukaryota; kingdom Viridiplantae; phylum Streptophyta; class Magnoliopsida; order Poales; family Poaceae; genus Elymus; species Elymus sibiricus. Next base: position 364,199,551 of record CM077663.1, on the reverse strand, counting down.
ACCTCGTGGCTCTTCTTCGGTGGTTCTTTGCTCCAATATTGCCTATTTGGTCCAGAAAAAATCACCAAAAAGTTTCGGGCGATTCCGAGAACTTTCATTTTCTGCACAAAAACAATCACCATGGTAATTCTGGTTAGTTCTAAATAAATCATATAAAGTGCATCAAAACCATATAAAAGTATTGTAAACATAGACGAATATGGCATGAATACTTCATAAATTATCGATATGTTGGAGACGTATCAGCATCCCCAAGCTTAATTCCTACCCGTCCTCGAGTAGGTAAATGATAAAAGAACTAATTTATGAAGTGTGAATGCTAGCATAATATATAAGTTTCATCAATGATAATTTTAACCACTTTTCCTAGCATCATAACAACAACTTTTTCTCATAAAAATCATCATTATAAAGTAGCAACCAATTCACATGTTATGGTTCAAACAATTAATTCTCTTAAAACTTAACAACCTATGTTCTTAGTCACCAAGCAATTGCAATTCAACTTATTCTCAACAAAGTCTAAGTAAGAGCTCCACATACTCAATCATCATATAGTCTTCTATGATTGCTAGTACTCAAAGCATATTTTTAGAACAAATGGCATCCATCGAACACAGAGAAAGATAGGGGCTTAATGTTTTGCCTCCCAACTCATTTATCATAGAGATAATTGTCAACAATAATAAATCATGATCAAATATATTTGACTGGATATATATGTTTGGATCTTTCCCCACCAGATGATGCTTGCCAACTAATAGACTGAGGTTGGAATAAGAAGTTGACTCAACATGAATAGTAAATAACATGAAAGTAAAAAGATTGTCCCTTCATAGTGGGAAGCAGGGATTTGCAAAGGTGCCAGAGCTCATTGTTTAAAAACAGAGATAGATATAATTTTGGGAGGTGCACCCTTCCTATCAACGTTACGACCAAGAGTTATCAATATCTTCCATGTTAAACACATTAGCGGCGGTTCCCAAGCAGTAAAAGTAAAGGTTTACTCCCCCTCCACCAACAAACACACTCCACGGCTAGCCGAATCCACGGGTGCCGTCCATACCAACAACATTCCTGGGGGAGTTTTGTTTAATTATTTGCATTTTTTTATTTCGGGACTGGGAATCCCTATTACCGCCCTTCTCGTGCAAGTACAAGTGAATAAACACTCATCATGAGAATAACCCGCTTAACATGGAAGATACTGACCGCCCCCTGTCGCTCCATGAGCGGTCCAGGCACACAAAACATGTGTTTATTTGAATGTTTAGAGGTGGCACATACAAATTTACTTGGATTGGCAGTGAAATACCATATATAGGTAGGTATGGTGGACTCTTATGGAAAAAACTTGGCTCAAGGATTTGGATGCACAAGTAGTATCTCTACTTGGTACGAAGTGTTGGCTAGCAAAAGGTTCTAAACAAGCACCACATGTTGGAGGATCCATAACAATATAACTTCTATGCAAATATACACAACCATAACTCATTACGTTGTCTTCCTTGTCCAACTTCAACTAATTTGCTCAAGTTTGAAAATAATTAATGGGTATTCACAATCATAGAAGATGTCCAAGATAATATATTTGTATGTGAAAGTTCTCTTCCTTATACTAATCATTCCCGAATTGCCTGTATGACCAATATTGTGATTGTCAAACTTCAATAGATTTTACTTTATAAACCAGATGTGAAACTACTACTAAGCATAAAGCACATTGATAATTTCATATTTATGATATTTCATTGATTCACAATTTACTCATTGGATAAAAGTGAAGCTCAAGAGTAAACATCAAACTACTCTTCAAAAGATATAAGTGAAGATCAATGAGTAGGTAAACAATCAAGTAGCTATGTGAGGACTCTCTCTCTCTCTCTCAATAAAGATTTTCAGATCTGAGTATTTTATTCAAACAGCAAACTAAATAAAAATAGCACTCCAAGAATAACACATATCATGTGGACAAATAAAAATTTAGGCTCAACATAGGCTAACCGATAATTGTTGATGAAGAGAGGTGGGATGCGTAGCATCCCCAAGCTTAGATGCTTGAGACTTCTTGAAATATTTAATTGGGGTGCCTTGGGCATCCCCAATCTTGATCTTTTGTATCTCGTTCAATCTTCTCATATCATGGTTTCACCTATTCTCAAAAACTTCATCCACACAAAACTCGAAAAGAACTCGTGAGATAGGTTAGTACACATAAGAATAAATAAACACTTCATGTACTACCAAGACAAGTTGCATAATAATTTCCAAACATTATCTACAGTATACTATCATTTCCACAATTTATATCTACCAATATAGGCTATGGAAACTATAGGATAAGTAGATAACAAAACTATGGCAGCAATCTGTCCAAGCAGAACAATCTGTAGCAATATATTAAACCAGTGTACTTCTGTAACTCAAAAAATTATGAAAATTTAGGACAGGCTAACTAATTTATATGACAATACTGTGTAAAAGTTTCAGAAACTTTCCACGTTCTAGTAAAATATGGAAATTCAAACACTACAGAGAAAGTTTCTGTTTTTACACAGCACACATAAATCATGCAATGCAAGCATCCTAAGTCAATTCTTGGAAATTTTTATTTAAAAACAAGATTATAAATAACACCTAATAGAAAATAACAAAATATAATGACGATCCAAGCAAAGCACATATTATGTGATGAATAAAAATATAGCTCTAAGTAAGATATACCGATAATGTTGAAGATGAAAGAGGGGATGCCTTCCAGGGCATCCCCAAGCTTAGGCACTTGAGTCTTCCTTGTATATTACCATGGGGGTGCCTTGGGCATCCCCAAGCTTAGGTTCTTGTCACTCCTTATTCTCCTCATATCGGTGTCTCACCCAAAAGTTGAAAATTTCAATCACACAAAACTTAACGGAACTTCGTGAGATGGGTTAGTATAATAAATAAAGATCATTCACTTAGGTACTGTTAAGACAAGATTCATAATTATTCTCACATAATTTATATCACTGAATATAAGCTATGGGAACACTAAAACAAGCAAACTATGCATGCAAAACAGAATCTGTCAAAAACAGAACAGTCTGTGAAGATCTGTAGTGTAACCATACTTCCATGTCTCTAAAAATTCTGAACAATTAGGACAACATGAAGAATTTGTATATAAACACTGTGTAAATATTTCAGATCATTATCAGTTTATCACGCTCCAGTAAAAAATGAAAATTCCTGTACTGGAGTCAAAAGTTTATGTTTTGGTTCAGCATCAATTCCACTCATCTTGTGAGTCATCCCAAAGGCTTTACTTGGCACTTTATTGAAATAAAAGACACAAAACATGATTACTACAGTAGCTTAATAATGTGAACACACAAAAACAGAAAGGAAAAGTGTTGGATTTTCTCCCAACAAGCGTTTTTCTTTAATGCCTTTTAGCTAGGCATGATGATTTCAATGATGCTCACATAAGAATAGTATTTGAAACATGCAAGGGAGCATCATGAATCTCATGACAAGCACATTTAAGTCTAACCCACTTCCTATGCATAGGGATTTTGTGAGAAAACAGTTTATGGGAGCAAGAATCAACTAGCATAGGAAGGCAAAACAAGCATAACTTCAAAACTTTGAACACATAGGGAGGAAACTTGATATTATTGCAATTCCTACAAGCATATGATCCTCCCTCATAATAATTTTCAGTAGGATCATGAAGGAATTTCACAATATAACTATCACATAAAGCACTCTTTTCATGATCTACAAGCATAGAAAATGTATTACTCTCCACATAAGCATATTCCTTTTCATCCATGGTAGTGGGAGCAAACTCAACAAAATAACTATCATGAGAAACTTGATTGACATAACGACATTCAATATTAAAATCGTGATGACAAGTTTCAAAGTTGCTATCACTTTTTATATCATACATGTCATCACCATAATCATCATAGATAGGAGGCATGCCATCATCATAATAAATTTGCTCATCAAAACTTGGGGGACTAAAAATATCATCTTCATCAAACATAGCATCCCCAAGCTTGTGGCTTTGCATATCATTAGCATCATGGATATTCAGAGAATTCATACTAGAAATATTTCTATCATGCTCATCATTCAAGGAATTCTCATCAAATATTTTCATAATTTCTTCCTCTACCAATTGAGCACAATTTTCTGAATCCTTACTTTCACGAAAGACATTATAAAGACGATACAAATGATGCAACCTAAACTGCATTTTTTTGTTTTCTTTTATAAAACCAAACTAGTGAAAAACAAGAAACTAAAATATTTAATTGCAAGATCTAAAGATATACCTTCAAGCACTCACCTCCCCGGCAACGGCGCCAGAAAAAGCTTGATGTCTACTACGCAACTTTATTCTTGTAGACTTTATTGGGCCTCCAAGCACAGAGTTTTGTAGGACAGTAGCAATTTTCCCTCAAGTGGATGACCTAAGGTTTATCAATCCGTGGGAGGTGTAGGATGAATATGGTCTCTCTCAAACAACCCTGCAATCAAATACAAGAAATCTCTTGTGTCCCCAACACACCCAATACAATGGCAAATTGTATAGGTGCACTAGTTCGGCGAAGAGATGGTGATACAAGTGCAATATGGATGGTAGATATAGGTTTTTGTAATCTGAAAATATAAAAACAGCAAGGTAGCAAGTAACAAAAGTGAGCACAAATGGTATTGCAATGCTTGAAAACAAGGTCTAGGGTCCGTACTTTCGCTAGTGCAATCTCTCAACAATGCTAATATAATTGGATCACATAACCATCCCTCAACGTGCAATGAAGAATCACTCTAAAGTTCTTATCTAGCGGAGAACATAAGAAGAAATTGTTTGTAGGGTACGAAACCACCTTAAAGTTATCCTTTCCGATCGATCTATCCAAGAGTTCGTACTAAGATAACACCAAGCTATCCTTTCCGATCAATCTATCTAAGAGTTTGGACTAGAATAACACCATATGATACGCATCAACCAACTCTAATGTCACCTAGATACTCCAATGTCACCACAAGTATCCATGAGTTAATTATACGATACGCATCAAACAATTTCAGATTCATAATACTCAATCCAACGCAAAGAACCTCAAAGAGTGCCCCAAGATTTATATCGGAGAACATAGGACAAGAACGTGTATCAACCCCTATGCATAGATTACCCCAATGTCACCGCGGGAATCCGCAAGTTGAGTACCAAAACATATATCAAGTGAATCAATTGAACACCCCATTGTCACCACGTGTATCCACATGCAAGACATATATCAAGTGTTCTCAAATCCAATATTCAATCCAACATAACGATATCTCAAAGGGAAAGATTCAATTCATCACAACATGATAGCAAGGGAATAACTTCATGTGATCCGACTATATTAACAAAGCCCGTGATACATCAAGATCATGACATCTCAAGAACACGAGAGAGAGAGAGAGAGAGATTGAACATATAGCTATTGGTACATACCCTCAGCCCCGAGGGTGGACTACTCCCTCCTCGTCATGGCCTCTGCCGGGTTTTTATAGAAGCATAGGCGCAAGCTCTTCTCAAAAGAATTTCGTTTATAGGATGATGAAGATGGCCACCGGAGATGATCTACCCCCTCCAGCAGGGTACTGGAATGCCTCCAGATTGGTATTTCGTCGATACAGAGAGTTGCGGCGGCGGAGCGGAGAGTCTAGGGTTATTTCTGATGGTTTCTATATTTATAGGATTTTTGGACGTCGGTTTCATGCCAAGATGGGCCACGAGGAGGGCACGATACACCAGGGCGCGCCTGGGCCCTCTGGCGCGCCCTGGTGGATTGTGCCCACCTCGTGGCTCTTCTCCAGTGGTTCTTCGCTCCAATATTGCCTATTTGGTCCAGAAAAAATCACCAAAAAGTTTCGGGCGATTCCGAGAACTTTCATTTTCTGCACAAAAACAATCACCACGGTAATTTTGCTGAAAACAGTGTCAGTCCGGGTTAGTTCTAAATAAATCATATAAAGTGCATCAAAACCATATAAAAGTATTATAAACATAGATGAATATGGCATGAATACTTCATAAATTATCGATACGTTGGAGACGTATCACAAACTACAAGCCAAGTTGCGAGTCGAGCATGAACTTGCCACTGTGATGAAAAGAAAAACACTAACCCATTTGTGAGTCGAGGGTATAGTTGCAACTGGGACAATTACAAGCCCATTTGCAAGTTGAGGATGGACTTACAACTGGGAAAACTATGAAACTACGAGTCCAGTTGCGAGTCGAGGTTCAACTTGAAGCTGGGACGAAAAATTATGGGCCCAGTTACAAGTCAAGGGCTAACTTGCAACTGTGATGAAAAACAAAAACACACGTTCCAGTTGCGAGTCGAGGATGGACTTGCAACTCGGACAACTACGAGCCTAGTTGCGAGTCGAGGGTGAACTTGCAACTGAGACAAATATGAAACTACGAGCCCATTTACGAGTGAGGGGTTGACTTGCAACTGGGATGAAACAAACTACAAGCTCAGTTGCGAGTCAAGGGTTGACCTGCATGCGATCTGGGATGAAAAACAAAACACAGACCAACTTGCGAGTCAAGGCTGAGCTTGCAACTGGGATGAAACAAACTATGGGACTAGTAGCAAGTCGAGGGTGAACCTGTAACTGGGACAACTACTCAAAAATAGGATATCAGTTGCGAGCCGAGGGTGGACTTGAAATTAGGGCAACTACACAAAACTACACTAGGAGTTGCGAGTCGAGGGTCACGTGCAACGGGGACAACAACAAAACTATTGACCCAATTGTAAGTCGATGGTGAACTTGCAACTGGGAAAACAACGAAAGTACGAGCCCAACTGCGAGTCAAGGAGGCACTTGCAACTGGGGTGACACAACCTTCGGGCTTACTTGCGAAGGCGAACTAGCAACTGGGAACGATACCATTTTTGAGTCGAGGGTAGACTTACAATTGGGACATTAACAAACTACGAGCTATGTTGCGAGTCAAGTATGGATTTGCAACTGGGATGAAAAATAAAACATATACCCATTGCGAGTTGAGGGTGTATTTGCCTACGGGCCTATTTGCGAGTTAAGTGTGGACTTTACAAACTCTTCATCACACCACAAAAACGTACATCTAAAATGAACAAGAAAGAAAGGGCGCATCACCAAACGACGACATATATGGGACCATGTGAAAAGAAACACGAGAACAAGCTAACATGAAACAAAACGGGACAATAGGACGCGCGGCAAAAAAATAACGAGGTGGCACGTGTGCGCATGATCGAGTTTGTGCGAATATTAAAACAAATAAGCCAGATGATTATAGACTTAGATGAGGCATCACTACATCTCGTCTAGATGAGGTTTAACAAATCCTAAAAAAATATCAAATTACGCTGTCCATTGTCTACACGGTTGAATCGAAATAAATAAAAACAGGGAATAAAAAGACACAAGGCCCGCCAAAAAAATGCTGCAACCCGTAAAATAAACCCAGAACACAAAACATAGAAATGGCTCACTAAAAAAGTCATATCGGACCTCACTGCTTGACGAGGGATGAACAAAAAACAGGACACAATGACAGCAGGCATGACTCAGACGCGCATATATCCAACGACTTATGAGTTAAACGAAACATTATTAACTCGCCTCTATATGAGAATTAGGAAAACCAATCCGAAACGGAACCCCCATATCGCATTGCGAAAACGACCCAACTAAAGAGACACGCGCGAGCATGCTAACAAGTAGACATCAGACACACAACACGACATAAGACACGTGCGAGAAAACAACACGCGATTGAGATTTGCATGACATTTAAATCAAACAGATGATAGAGCGAAAAAAGTTCAAGAATTTGAAACAAATAATTAAAGAAGAAAAAGAAAAATAAAAAGATGAAAATAAAAAAGAAAATTAAATGGAAATGGAAATGGAGAAAATAAAAATATAAATAAAGTACTAAAAGATCATGAGTTTAAAATAGTTCATTATTTAAAACAAATAATGAAACAGAAAAAAGAAAAACAACCAAAAAAGGAACGAAGGATACCATATGAAAATAGTAAAAGACAAACAGCCCATACGAGCCTAGCACAAGTGGGCAACTGCCTAGGGTAGCTTCTTGACGAGAGCTGCCTGGCGTAGTTCTTTTTACGGGAGCTGAACACGAATCCTAATGTTTTTCATCGAACGGCTTAAAAGTTAGATGTGAAATGACTAATTTGCATCTAGATGCGAAATAGTAAATTTGTTTTTTAATGGTCATGTTTAACATATTTCTTGAACTGTCAATTCTAATTATTATATTTTCATTTGCGGAGGACACAAATCTACCATCCTCTATTCCTAAATAGCTATCTCCCACTACTGAATTTTCCTGCCATATGGTGAAGCCACATCATCTGCTTACATCATCCTTTTGTATTATTTTTCCTGAGAACTCCATCCCATGCGCAGGTGTCCTTCTCCCTCCCCGGCAGTGCCTCCTATCTTCTCCAATAACCATGATACTGTTCTCATTTACTTTCCCACTTATTTATTTTCCTCCCCCTCTTCACCTTCTCAATTAAATTCCATTCCCCTACTACTACTGGATTGTTTTCCAGTCCCTCATGAAGGGAGTAACCGATGCACTTGATTCCTCTTTAAGTACTGAAGCTGCTCCGTTCTGTAGTCTCAACAGCTACTTGATGGCGTCTCTGATCGATAAAGGCCAGGTTTTTCCTGATTAGGTCCGTCCAAATCTCCCATCCGTACCAGATTCTTCCTGATTAGTTCCTCTATTTCCAGTTTTCCTCAGCTTTGCTTCTCCACTGTAACTTGGCATGTTGATTATTTTGCCCTTCCATGTTTGAGTATGTTCAAAGACTAGCCTATGTTCGTATTATGAGTCGGACATGTGTGCTTAACATTTTTTTCCTAGCTTAATGCATTAGCACGTCATTAGCTAGACTATATAAGCCGACAATTTTATTTTATCTATGTTGGTCTCTCACTATCTCTCTCTCTCGCTCTCATAAGGAATGACTGTGTACATCTTACTGTATAATTTTGTTGGTTTGGTTTGCAGAAACTGGGGTATTTAGTTGAAGATGTGAGTTTGATTGATTACTTTCTCGATTGGAAACCATTGCATTTCCTTGATGATGATCTATCACTCCCTTTTAAGATGTACATGTATGCTTTTCAATATCTATTTTTTGCCTTCTTTTATCAGTTCAAGCAACAACTTCTCTTCCTTTCCGATCTTAAACTCATCATACGATGGAGAATCAAACAGTTTTGCTGCCTATGTTTTACAACTTTAGTGTTTGTTTGATTCTCTCTTTTCCAGGTTATGCAATATTCTGAAGAGGGTTCTTTTCATACCCTTCCCCGGGAATATGACAGTTCATATTTAGTGATGCAGTTGGGTAAGTTCTGCATATTTTACCTTGATATGACGGGTGCATACCTACCATTATTATTATGCACATAAATATGAGAAATCGTAAGTGCCGGCTGAACTGATTATATTCTAATCTCCAACATCAAATTAGTGCCCCCAGCCGTAGCTACATTATCTTATCCTTTAGAAAAGTATTCGAGAAAATGCTTCAGAAAAATATACAGTATTTTTTGTTACACTTGATAAAATACATGTCCAGAGGGAGTGCTCAGGTACGATTTGTCATTATCCATCAGATATTGTTATAATTCACAAAGTAGTAACCTCATGTTTTTTCATTAATATGGGCCCTTATACATCCATCTTTTTTTATGTTCGCACATTTGAGAACTAAATTTGAGCTTCCGATTACTATGCTTTTCCTCCCATGTTCGTACAGATTCAAAGTGTTTATTTTTGGTTGTATTATAAAATTTGATTATGTTTTTCTTCCTTTCTCTTTGTTCACATGAGTACAATGAAACTGAAGAGGGAACACTTCAGATTTTTACTGAAAAGTTGTCTAAATAATTAAGATAATGGAATCTTGCGATGTACATTTCAATGTGGCATGCCGAGTGGATGCTCTGCCCTCTACTACAATTCATCATGAATCCTCTTATAACATTTATATCACTTTATTTCATTTTCACATTTCGGTGTGCTCATAACTGAATGGACTATTTGAAATTCATTGGTTTTGTTTGATGATATTGCACTGAAGCAAACAAGAGTTACTTTGTGTTAGGTCTTTTTGTCCTTTACGTCAAGCCATCAATATCAATAGACACAAGTATCTGAAATTCTTCTAATATCCCGCAACAACGTGCGGGGCATCAACTAGTTCTTAAAAAGTTTCTCCCCACTGCTCCTTATTCTCTCATCAAGCATATTGTCCACATCATCACGGTGCTACATCAGCGTTCAACTTCTGCACTTCAGAAACACCCAGCATGCATAATGCTTTATTTTTAGCATCATTAGGCGCATGCACCACTGTTCATCTCCTATCCCCATATTGTCCAGGCAATAAACCACTACTCTGCCATCAAAGACCGCTTGAGCCGTGCCCTCGTGCGAACTCATCTAGGGTTTCATGCCTCGCCAGCACCGCCACCGGTCCACCTCGTCTCCTATGAAGGCGCGATGGATCCCGGCCCTTGCCGGTGGGAGGGCTCCGTTTTCAGATGTGTTTTTGAGTTTTGTTAGGGTTTGTGCCATGCTCAAGAAAACGAGGCGGCGGCGACTTCTTAGAGATGGAATAAGGTCCTCTCCCCATCTAGCCCTCGTCCCGGTGATGTTTCGAGCGTCGTCGGAAGGCGTGTGGAGGTTTGTCTCCGACAGATCTCGTGGGATCCAGTCGGCGTTTGTCTTCGGTGGATCCAACTGGATCCGGTGTTCGTTCATCTACGTCTTTGTGTGTGCATGTTGGATACTTCCCATCTACGCTTCTCTTCATCGGCGGCGGTTGCTGTTCTGGTGCGTTGGTCCTATGTGGCCTTAGCACGACGACTTCCCGAATGTCTACTGCAACAATGCTTGCCCGACTCCGACTAGGGAGGGGCGATGACGGCGGCACGCCTTCGACTCGCTCCAGTACTTATAGCCGTCGCTAGATGGCCTACGGACCTGGATGTAAATTTTACTTCTAGTGTTTTTTGTACTAACTTGACGATTGATGAATAGATCGAAAGTTTTCTCGAAAAAAAAAACACTACTCTGCCATGTTCCCTTCCTTCCGCTTCCTCTCCCATCCGAGGAGTAATAAAACCTCCACCACGATTTATTCCGTCCTTTGAGCAACCCATCAACATTCAAAAGTATAGGATATATATGTTCCTTGGCCTTTCGCTCCTGTTCATCTTACATCACCTCTCCCCTGCTGCTGCAGTTTGATGAATCCATAGTGCCTCCTGCTGTAAGCAGGCATGGAAGAACCTTTCCATGATTATAGCTAGGAGCTCACATGTAGCCGCGCCATTCTTTCTAGGTATTAATTCAACTTTTCACCCCTCCAGCTGGGTAGTTTAATCGGGCGGAGGAACAGACGATTCCCTCTCCCTCCGTCCTCTTTATCTTCTCCATAATTGCCTCTTCAGATCATTACTTATTCCCTTGTTGTTTGAATTCATCTTCTGCACCATCCTCCAGTAAAGCAAGATTGAGTTGCTGAATCCACCCGCACAAATCAGTAGTAGTGGAGATCGAGAAAACCACAGGGCAGTCGCTTACTCGCGTGGTCACCAAGGGATATCCGGTCGATCTCCCACCAGGCGATCTGCGCTGCTGTTAGATCCGGTGAAGCCAACACAGTCCGTCGCATGAGGCTCAGCATCTAAGGCCAACTCCAGGGCACGACCCCATCTTGTCTGTCTTTGTCCGTTTGGATCAAAACTCCACCCAACGGGAATACCCAAATGGACATAGTTGTCCACAGATGTCCGTTTTTGTCGGTCCAACCCCAAACCTGGCCCATATTTGAGCCACAAATGCGTCTGGACGGACACAAACGGACGCACTCGCTACTTCCTCTCGTCCGCTTTGTCCGTAGGCTGGCTCAAAAATCAGTGAATGTCTCTGCCTCCTCGCTCGACGTGCACGCCCACCCCCCTCGCACCGCCGCAGCCGGCCTGCCCCGCCCCATGCTCGTGCCTCGCCACCGGCCGGCTGTGCCTCGCGCCCGCCACCCGCCGCATGCGCCCACCGGCCCCGCGCCTCGCCGCGCCGGAGCCGGTGCCGGAGACACTCGTCACAAGTTCATCTGCCGCCGGTGCCTCCCCTTCCTGCCGCCGGCCAACTCCAACGCCCTTCCCCTCTGGCCAACTCCGCGGGCGAGCTGCAGAGCGCGACGCGGGCAGGGTTTCGAGAGCTGGCAGCGACAGATCCGCGCCAATGGCCACGCCGCGCGAGGAGCTTCCTGTTCCGCGGGCACTTCGTGAGCAGGGTGGCGCGAGGCGAGCGGGCAGGGTAGCGCGCGTCGGGCGAGCAGAGGCGGCGGCGTGCGAGTAGCACGGCGGCCGGGCGAGCAGGGTAGTGCGCACGGCGGCGGGACGAGCAGAGGCGCACGGTGGGCGAGGCGAGGACGGGGCAAGCAGGCGCGCGGGGCAGGGCAGGACGGCTGCGGCGACGAGCTGCGCGGATGGGCCGGCTCTGCCGCGGAGGAGCTCGGCGCGGGCCCGGGCGTGTCCGTTTGGGGTTGGGGCGCCTCTTGCAAACGTTTGCCCCCCCCCCCCCCCCCCCGCGGACGTCTGCCCCAATCGGACGTCCGTTTGGGGTCCTGCTCTGGATTTGGCCTAACCCAGCGCGTCGCTCGCCACCGTCCAACCCGGGGACGCCGTCCCATCCTGGCCGATGTCGAGGCTTCCGACTCCAACGCGCGTCGCTCGCTACCATGTTTGAATGATTGATGAACACTGGTGAGTCTGCTTTGTACGTCATAACGGAGGCGAGCACGTACCGGCCGTCCGCCTTCTGTCATGTTCTCACCATCCTCCACTGACACCTCGATCCTGACGCCTTCATCGTTGCCGCCAAGAAACACAGTGAATCGCATCATGTTCGTCGATGAGGCGTCCGACCCCATCACATCGCTCGTCACCGTCCGATCCATGGACGTCGTCCCATCCTAATGCAGTGCATCGCTCGCTGTAGTGTTGATGGGCACCAGGAAGTTCGCATTGTATGTCGCAGCAGAGGACGGTGCGCGTCAGGTCGTCCTCCTTCTCCTACTCACCATGCTCCACTGCTGCCTCCACAAAACAGGCTTTCGTCCTGCTTTATAAATAAAACAACAACAGAACAAAGTATATGGCCGGACGATACAAGATGATGAGAGCATCTACAGGCGGACTTGGCAAATCCGGCCCCTCAAACGCCCGCGGACGTGCCCGGACGCGCCCGCGGGCACTGACCGGACACCCCTCAAATGTTGCGCCGCACATCCACATGTAGCAAAAACGGAACCTCAAATCCATGCAATCCATGCACGTCGATCATACGAAACAAACTGTCCGAATGCCAAAGTTCAAAAGAAAGCAAAGCTAAGCAAATCATAGTTCAACAAACCGGACATGGCAAAATCAAATCAATGTCCGAGCGTGACCGATGGCCTCCGATCACTCGCTGTGCGGCTACTGCGAGAAGAGGAGTGCGTCCTGCTCCTCCTGAATCCGGCCTGCCAGCTCCGCCTGCATTCGGGCATGCTGCTCCGTCTGAATCCTTGCTGCCTTCTCCGCCTGCATCCGGGCTGCCTCCTCCGCCGCAGCCGCCCTCCGGGCGTTGATCTCCTTCTTCTTGTCCGCAAGCCACTTCTTTGCATGGTCATCCAAGCCGGTCTCGTCCGCCAGCATGATCTTCGCATCTTCCGCGTCCCGTGCGAGTTGCAACTTCTCCTTCTTGAAATCCATGTCGGCAAATGTCTTGGCCTTCTCGAGCTCCCATTTGATCACCGCTTCGCGCTTCTCCAACTCGATCTTCTTCCTCTCAATTGCAAGCTTCTTCTCCACCCTAGTTCTATCCCACTCCATCCTTTCCTTTTGCGCTTCCATGAGGAGCTTGTACCTCTCCTCCTTCTTGCTCTCCCTAGCCGAAAAAATGCCCGTCCATGTTGATGACATTTTGGTAGCCGCGGCATCATGGGCGAGACGTGCCTTCTCCCACTTGTTTCCCATGACTTGGCGGTTGTCCTTTGGCACGGTGGCTTTTCCGTTCTCGTCCACGACAACATCGTCCTCTTCATCGTCCAACCCAATTGATTGGTTGGAGCTTGAGCCATCATTCCTTCTCTTGCCGGACTTGGGGTCGGCCACAATTTGGGTCCACTTCGGCTTGCCATTCAACATGAGCCAACAATGGCTAAAAGCAAATGGCTTCTTCTCCACCTCGTGATACAAAGTGGCCGTCACCGCCGTCTAGCGAACAACATTTGTATGAGCACGAGAATGCAAACACAAGAAGCATATGCAATGGACGAGAAGATGAGGCAATCGAGCTTACGTGAGTTGCGATTCCGAACCCACTTTGAGGGCGTTTGGTCACTTGTGCGTAGTAGCCGACGTACTTGTTCACTTCCCCTTGAATGATCCCCCAACGATGTTGGAGAGATGCCACATTGCGAGTGCTCACGATAGGATGCGGCTCCACATACTCCTTTAGCTCGTGATACTCCTTCCAAATCTTCGTCCAATAGGTGCTCCCCTTTTGCTCCGTGCCGCATATTGGATCCATCATTGTGGCCAACCAAGCTCTGACCAACAAGATGTCCTCGTGTCTTGAGAATGCCGGACCTCTTGCCTTCGCCGTCTTGGCCTTCTTCTTCTTTCTCGGATTGGGATCGGATGTGTTCCCAACTTCAAAAGCGGTGGTGGCCTCCAATTCATACTCCAATTGGTCGGATCTTCATTCTCATTGATCATCGTCGACATGAACGCCGCCTATACGATTAAGATTTGCAAGTATTCATCGTGAGCGAAAGAAACTAGAGAGCTATGCTTAAATATGATCGGACAAGAGCAAAGAAAATGCACCGAGTCTTGTTCGGTCATTCCGTCGAGCAGGTTGAGGTCAGCCCGGGCAGTGCCGGAGCCCGTGCTCGTCCGCGCCCGAACGAGCTTCGGCGAGTCACACGCGTCCACCACCAGCATCTGCGTGGGCGGAAAGCTGTCCAGAATGGCCCAGACGGCGCTCGGATCGCCGTTTGTCCAAATGGGGTCGGTGACCATAATCCTCGCTGGCGCTCGGAGAGAAGGGGTGCGGGCATCCGGCCGCGGCGGAGGAGACATCTGCTCCTGCGCGTCCGGACCTCCCTGCGATGCCGAAGCCGCCGCCTCCCTCTCTCGCTACCGGCGTCGCCGCAACTTGCGGGCGATGTTCTCCGCCTTGCAAGTCGTCGCGGACGAATTCACGCCACCGACGGACGAGGCGGACTGCGTCTCCGTCGCGGCGGTCTGGGTCGGGCTAGACGACATCTCCGGCGGTGGATTGGGACCGGAGTGAGGATTGGGAGCAAGGGTGGAGGCGGGCGAGGGTCCGGGCACGGGAATTGTTCTAGAGCGGCGGGAGGAGGAGGAAGGGTTTGGGGGGATTTGGTGCAATTTGGGGTGGGGACGGGCTGTCGGGTCCGACGTGGCGGGCGTGCCCGGGCGCGTCCGGGCGCCCCCATACCCGCCTCATATTTGGGCTGGATATGGGGGGTGCCGGTCAGCCCGGGAGTTTGAGGGCCATTTGAGAGGCCCGTCTGGGTCAAAATTTTGTGACCGGACACTGACCGGGCGGCCTGCCCGGGCGTTTGAGGCGGGTTTGAGAGGTCCGGTTGTAGATGCTCTGAGGTAGCCCTCATACAATGTCGATTCTAGGATAACCGGATCACGCAGAACGCACGCGACTACGCTACCGACAAAGAACATAGGAAGAAGAGTACAACGCCACGCTACGCCCTATAACACCTAAGTCCCACAACAACGCCCTCAGGAGGGACAATGGCGCCAAGCGTCACCGCTGCCGAGTCTAGAGCAGATAAGAGTTTTCATCCGGAACCCTGACACCGAGAGGAGCACCACAACGACGTATTCAGGAAGAAAGCGGCGCCCGCGAGCGTCGCCGTCGTCACCGTCAAAGAGCATAGCTTTCGCTCAGCAGCTCCTCCGTGCCACCACGAGGTCACCAGGACAAGCGCGACGTGTCCAGATCCCCAGGTCCGGATCAAGGCGTAGCCACTGGAGGGCACGCCCGAGCCACCCGCCGCTACACCTCTCGCCGTCCACACGACCAAGAGGGAAAGCCACCACCAGGACATGCGGACCGCCATCCGGAGCCGCCGCCCCGGCATCCATGTCTGAGACACCACTACCCGTCCACATCATGATGCATCAACCATGGAAGGAAGAGTAAAAGGGGCCTCCTTTCACTCCTTGCCCGGCATCAGACAAAGGATCCGGGTCGACGCCTCCACAGTAGGAGTCGTCAACACCCACATCCCCAGCCAGTCCCGGTGGACCGGAGGAGACACAATCCCGTGTCTGACGATGGCCGTCGGCGAGCAAGCTCACACGACGCCATGCCCATGGTCATCACGCCGATCTACCCCGACAGATAAGCAATGTCCCCGACCACCACCAACGACCACCGCGCCCGCAAGGAACTGCGGGCACATCCCAGGCCGAGCCCCACCTCACCTACCCGGAGCACAACTCCGATCCGCCTCGGGCCCAAATCAGGCCTGCCCAAGCACGAACCCCAGATCCTCACCTTCCCCGTCGCACGTGCGTCCGGCACCACCGTCACCCGCCCAGCCCCGCACACCGTCGACTTGGATCTAGAAGAAGGAGATGGCCACCACCACCCCTGCACCGCCTGCTGGACCACGGTCGCCGCACCGCCGCAG
Source organism: Elymus sibiricus (assembly GCA_039707655.1). NCBI lineage: Eukaryota > Viridiplantae > Streptophyta > Magnoliopsida > Poales > Poaceae > Elymus > Elymus sibiricus. Next base: position 364,182,716 of record CM077663.1, on the reverse strand, counting down.
CCACCACAAGCTTGCCCCGCCGCCCCGCCTCGTCGTGGCCAAGAGCAGCCGCACTAGGAGCAGGGAACCACCGTCGCCGTTGGCCACCACCGTCGGAACGCGGAACAGTAGCCACCAGCCCGCGCCGCCTGTCGGCCAGATCCGGCCACTACAGCCCAGGTGCGCTCCACTTGCCAGGCAGCCCGTCGCGCCGCCGAACCCACCGGACGTCGCCGCCAGGAGGTGAGCCTCCGCGCCGCCACACCCCACCCGCGCGCGACGCCCTGGCCCAACGCATCTGGCCCGCACCAGATGTCGTGCGCGAGGGGACGAGAAATCCCGCCGCCGCCGGTGCCGGCCGGGCTTTGCCCGGTCGCACCCTGTTGCGGTGGCGGGGAAGGAGGGGGGTGGAGAAGGGAGTGCCCGACGACGGCGGCTGTTAGTGTCGCCCTCCCCGTCGCCTGCGGGGACGACGCGGGAGGGGTCGGGATGCCTTAATGGGTGTTTGTTTTCCACCCCACTGCTGCCTCTACCCCAACGACTTCGGCGTGACCGCCAAGCAATGGCACACATGTGAGCTCCCTATTTCAATCCATTATTTTACACTGTGTTACCGATTCTAGCTGAGCCGAGCCACCTTATTTGATTTGTCTGGTATTTTGGACTTTGCAATTTGATTGATTGGACTATATATACATAGATATGTGGATTCAAAGACATGTTTTTTTTTTTGCGGAAACACAGGAGATGTAATTGTACGAGTGTCCGGTGATAATAGTTGTGGATCTTGGTACTGATAATCACAAGGAAAATTAAAACCATGTCGTATATATATGATGTGATTCTGTAGATTTTTTTTTGTAGTTTGCACAACAATGTAATAGGGTCGCAATTCTGATTTTTTTTTTATTTTTGTACCAAGTGTTACTATATGGACTATGATCTTGACATTATTCATTTTTTATGGCCATGTGACAATGATTGGAAGCAGACTATGAAGGACAATGCAGGAAGCCAGGAGCCACCTCTTGGGATTTCTAATATCCTTTTCTTTTCAATTGTTTAAATCATTGTGCGAGTGTTGTGTGTTACTATAAAACAAATACAAAATTTATTGCATGTAGATAAAATTTATCATATAACTGATTCCAATTGTTATCATCTTGGCTGCAACAAAATCCCGCAGCAACGCGTGGGGTGTCATCTAGTTCTAACTAGAAGACCAGAATATAACAAGACCGAAGCAATCTCCGGTTTCCATGTAAACGGACTCCCCAACTGATCCAAACAAGCAAACCATATGGAAACAATTTTTTAGTTGCCATGGAAATAATTTGATCGTAAAAAAACAAAGATCATTTTAAGGTCTAAAACAAAAAGATTAGGTGTAGGAAGCAATCCTCGCGATTGGTAGGCAGTACACTAACGTTTACTTTAGGAAAAAGATATTTTTTTTCGAGAGTACAGGAAAAAGATATTTTAGCGAGAAACAAAATAAGGATTCTCGCAAAACAAAAACATTTACTTTAGGAACAAAATACTATTATTTTAGATAAAATACGGGAGTATATTTAATTGGTCATACCTTAATTTGAGGGAGAGCTTAAGAAACAATTGATCAACAATTAATGCAAAATCGTGCATGCAATCGTATGGCGTGGATGTGGTCAGATGGGAAGCGTCCGATAGCGGCTCCCTTACCATATTTACAAGGCAATAGGTATTAATAGTTGTCCAAAATTAACTCCATTTAAATGTTTCCTACAAAAAGGCTGCATGAAAGGTATAATTTAAATGGCTGAAATTACGGGAATCATCCGAATCAACATGGCCCATACTAAATGATGGATGCATACTGCTGTCTATATAAACCCAAAGCCAACTCAGATCCTCAAGAAATAACATAGACTGAAAAACAATTGTTCTCAACGTTTAGATCGACAACCATGAAAACCATCTTCTTCCTCCTCCTCCTCCCGATCAACACCCTCCCTTGCTCTGCCAACAACGCCACCCAACTAGTCTATGACACAGAAGGCAATGTGCTAAATAGCAAGTCAAATTACTACATCCTCCCAACCAAATCTGCGAGCGGTGGCGGCCTCAAAGCCGTCCCAACCGGTCTACGGTGCCTACATTTTGTGGTCGAGGAGCGCAGCGAGACTCTCCTCGGCACACCCCTGCAATTCACGCCGTTACCAGAACATGCTTCTGTTAGTGAGCCGATCCGCTTGTCGAGTGACATATGGATCGAGTTCCACGACTTGAGAAGCTTTTGATCCGATGTGCTAGATTGGCACCTTACCGAACAGGTGCCGGAGTCGTCATCAGGAGAGCCTAAACATGTGGCCGCCGGCAGTGAAGAGGGCCTAAGATCGTTTGGGGTGTTCCGGGTTGAGAGGCATGGCACAGATCTCTCGGGATATAAGATAGTTTCATGTGTTGACAAGGGGGCATGCAGAGACCTAGGTTTGCATGTTTACAAGGACAACACATGGCTGACTGTGAGCAATGACCCTTTTATGGTTATCTTTAGGAAAAGGACTTTATAGGTCTTTTTTTGTTTGCTTGTTTCTCGAGTTGATCCGTGTAGGCGAGTTCATTGTATTGCCACTGCGGTGTTCATGTTTTGTAATGTGTTCCGCCACTTTGCAATAAAGCGATACTAAATATATCGGATGATACTGATTTATTTCCATTAAATTCTTGTTTCCTTTTTATATTGACAATAAAGTCAGTAGGCTCGTCCAACCAAATAAGAGTAGACTTGTTACAAAAACTAAACCGTAGTTAGCTAGCACCACATCGCCCTTCCCTCCCGCATGAGAAATAACCCAAAAAAAAAAAGGTATCGCTGCATCGGGAGGAAACCGGCTGGGCCCGACCAGAACTCTTACCTTCATTCGTGCTCACTCTTCCATATGACCACATCCCTCCGTAAGGGGATCAAGGTGTTCCGCTTGTCCACAGCAACCGGCTCTACGAAGCTTTTGCCCGATGATTGGTTTGATGATGCAAGCGTCGGCTTACTTAAACAAGGGGTTAAGCACGATGCATGCTGTCGGCATAACTATGGAAGATGTATTGGAGCACCTGGGTGCCACACACCCCAATAAGAAAATAGCATTAAAACAATATCAGGAAATTTAAAAAAAAAACTGAAATTTTGGGATATTAAACCTGGGTGGGCATTGTACACCCGTGTTCATTTTAGCATGAAATGCGTGTACGTGGTATCCGCGGTGCAGGAATTACGGTCCGACATACGACGCATCTGATTTTTTCTATACATTTTTTTCTTTTATACTGACATTACCACGGGTGTTCATTCTCCACGAAACTGAACACATGTATACAACGGGCATCCAGGTTTCATTTCCCAAAACTTCAGAATTTTATAAAATTTCCTAATACATTTTTTAATGATATATTTATCATGATGTATGGCATCCAAGAGCCACAAATCATCTACCGCATAACTATAGCCTATTTTATAGATCTGCAAGTATGTATAATATCACTTTGACCCAGTCCACTAGAAGATACTCTCTTTGTTCCATAATATAAAATCGTTTTTTACCCTATACTAGTGTCATTATTTATTGCGCAATCAGATTATCCAGATAAAACGGTATCAATTGCAACATAGTTATACTAGCCTAGAAGTTAAACAGTATCTTCAGCATGGTTGAACTTGGTTCTAGGATGCGTTGTCTGCTCAAATAAACATAGGAGAAAAAACATACTTCACAACTGATGGTTGTGAAAATGTCAAACAGGCTTTTAGAAGGCTCTGACCTGTTCAAACTCAGAGGCCCATCCATTGGGACCATATTGCTTGCCAAAATCAGTGATCCAACCCTCAGGGTTATTATTTTGCTTGCCGAACTCAGTAGTCCAATTATTTGCAGCATTGTGCATTGGACCAGATCTCAAAGCACTTTGGGATTGATTCCGGTACTCCTCCATCTCTGGGTACGGCCCATCTAGGAGACTCTTCATTCGATGACTATTGTCAATATCAAGAGAATGCAGCAATGTATTTACCTGATGTACGGATAAAAGTGTTACATTCATGGATGTTCTTCTAATAAATATTCATCAACGAAACATAGGCAACACATGGAACTTAGAACGTCAAGCAAGTCAACAGGAAACTACTGAGCTAAGCTAATGGACAAAGGACATAATTAGGTTTTGTGAGCAAATTTGTATGGTCCATGGCAATTCCAGTCACAAATGTAAGAAAAGTTAACCTGTGCTTGTATATACTCTTCAGGTTGATCAGCCGAAATATGGTGTGTCATTATGCACCCGCGATCACTTGCTTCATTGCTTGTCGGCTTCGAACAAACTAAGAGCTGGTACTGGGACAGGTTGAACTGGCACACCAGCTCGGCCACTTGAAAGAAAAGAATGCAGAACACCAGACCCTTTGTGGTGGACCTGGAACAAAAGTTAGGAGTCATTGCAATGTGTGGTTACTAGACAACCATTCACAGTACACAGAAATGCTAAGACACAGAAATCTACTCCCTCCGATTTCTAAATATAAGTTTTTTTAGAGATTCCACTAAGGACTACATACGGATGTATATAGACATACTTTAGAGTGTAGATTCACTCATTTTTCTCTGTATGTAGTCTCTAGTGAAATATCTAAAAAGACTTATATTTAGGAACGGAGGGAGTACCATCCAAAGTCGGTCCCATTGTAGGGCCTGCATTGTTACAAATTTGCTCAAACTGGGCAAAGTTTCCTTCTGGCCCTCCAAATGCAGAATGCCCCGGAGGGAAAAGATTCAACCCAATGCATTCGGATCGAGGGGAGAAGAAGAGTTGGAACCGGACCTTGATGGCGTCCCGAGCAGGCGGGAAGGGCAGTTCGTGGGGTCCCAAGCAGGCGATGGCGGATACGAACAAGGCGCGGGGCAGACCAGGGGGTGGGGCGTCCGCCGGCGGTGGTGACAAAGGGGAGGGGCATCCGCCGGCAGTGGTGACGAAGGGGAGAGGCGGCCACCAGAGCGTCGGTGTCGAGGAGGGAGGGCACTGCCGTCGTCGGAGAGCATGGCGATCTCGAGCACCCCTGCGTTCAAAGGGGGAGGGAGGGCCCGGCGTCGCCGGCGAGCATGCCGGGCTCGGGCGCCCCACGTCGCAAGGAGGAGGAAGGGCCCCGATGTCGGTGGATACGAAGATGGGGCGGGGCGGGGCAGAGCAGGGGCGGGCGTCCGCCCGCGGTGATGACGAAGGGGAGGGTTGGTCGCCGGCGATGGAGACGAAGGGGAGGGGAGGCCACCAGAGAGCGCTGTTGGGTAGCCGGGGATTTAGTGGATGGAGATCGGGTGGGGGGACGGGGGTGGGTGAGATTGTGATTTTTTTTGAGGCAAGGGTGAGATTGTGAGTGAGTGCGGCTGTCCAAACCAATACGAGTAGCATTTATCTTCTATAAAAAAGTCATTTTTTTAGCAACTCGATTATTTTTTGCAGGGCATGTCCGATTCACTTGTGTGGTGAGGTTTTTGTTATCATCGCGGCTATCAAATATCTATAAAATCATTTCTGCAATTCATTTTTATAAAAACTTTTTATATAAAATATCTATAAAATTGATTAAAAAAATATTGGGTATATTTAAGTTTTGTAATCATGTAGGTCATCTTGTGGCCTGTGGATGGTTAATTTTATGGAGTACTTCACTGGAGATATTTTGTCTGGCACTCCTACACAGGTATTATTCGCTATGTATCATTATGCTTATCCTATCTTGTTCGCTATTCAACTCTTATTACTACTTTAATAGGATCGTATGATAGATTTTAGAACAAAACTAGCTGTCATTTTAGTGGAATCGAAATTGAATGATGATAATATAAGAAATCGAGACATGGAAGAGGACGAAAACAACATATAGATCCCACGGATTGTATGATTCTAGATGGACCCCCTCAGAATCTCAAAACATTGAATACATCATCAGATGTGAGCTCATCTCGCAGTCATACATCCTTTCACCGTCTGTCAACCCAACAAACGATGACTTAATAGACGAACTTTGCTTGTTCATCAGTATGGTTGATGATGACGCTTTACTAGAGTAAGCCATATTTTTTTAGTTCCTTTTGTATTCTAATAAATTACTACTATGTCATTATAATTGACAGAATTCCGATTTTACAGGAGCGAATGGGTGAAAAGCTCTGATCCTTACCCTATTAGCTTAAAGTTGAGACAAATCAAAAACATATTAAACAATGATGAATATATGAATATTGATTGCTTTAATCAGGCTGTGCGGATGCTAGCGTGTCACGAAGTCCAGCTTCTTAGAGACATTCCATCTCACTACATGGATCTAAACTTTTGTGTAAGTTACTATAATCACGTATTACATTTTTTCTCATAGCACTAATGTTTTCTTATTTTTATTGTAGTCCATGTTCCACTATGCACGAGACCTAAGTCATCATGAAAATATGGACATTGCTACGTTCAAACGATTGTTTCATAGCTGGCCTAACAGCAATGAGTATCATATCTCACAATGTGATATGGTAATTTTAATTTTTCATTCATAACAGTGGTTTATTTGGTCTTAATTAATATTTCATGTATTTCTAAACGTATGCATCATTGCAGATTTTATTGCCTTGGGATATTTTTGGGCTATTTCTATTGTTTGTCTTGGATCATGATAAAAAAGTTGTCCCAATTTTTGATCCGATACCAATACCTACTTTGGGGAAGAATATACTTAAAACCATGGTCAATAACCTAAACCTCGCGCTCCAAGTTGCAAACCATGCATTCAAGGACGATATCTCCAAATGGTAATGCATAGTTCCTGTTGTTCCAACAAACTCACACTGGTATGAATATTTTTAATACATTATAATATTAATTAATTAATTAATTAATTCAACGCACATTATGTGTTTACTTCATACATGCAATGCCTTGTCGGGGTATTTGGTTTTTAATTACATGCGCTCATTGTGCGATGGAAAGCTATATTTCCCTATACCCCAGGTGATTATTTACACCATGCTTATTTGTACACACATTGCACATACAAACTTGTTATAATAACAATGTTGTCTAATCATATGTAGGATTGTTTTGAACTGAGGAAGAAATTGTTGGTGCATATTTTAAAGTATGAAGAGAATGAAGCTCAAAACAATATCCCATCCATCGAAGGAAGCATCATAGATCGCATCTATAGATGGACCTTCATTGCTTCAAAAGATGGACCTTCAAGACGTGCTTAGTTCTTGTTTTTAAAATATATTTTTGTAACCATTATAATACAATTATTATGTGATTGTGAATTTTATGCGGAGACATGTGTTTTTGATCGTGTGTTACACGCGTTCTCATATCGTTGGGCATAAGACACATTTAAATGGCTCGGTAAAAACTCATTAAAATAAAATTCGATTCAGAATATATGTTTTTACTATAGATTATGATACGTGTGTTGGATCACAAATATGTCACAATTTTGAAAATACAGTTTGAGTGACATCATAACATTTTGTACCCATACAAAAAATAATTTAAATTTTTTTTTACTATGATACCATGTGAACTCATTTATTTGAGACGTGCGTTGCACATGCATGCTTACTAGTCCCTCCGTAAGGGGATCGTCAAGGTGTTCCGCTTGTCCACAGCAACCGGCTCTATGAAGCTTTTGCCCGATGATTGGTTTGATGATGCAAGCGTCGGCTTACTTAAACAAGGGGTTAGGCACGATGCATGCTGCCGGCATAACTATGAAAAATGTATTGGAGCGCCTGGGTGCCACACACACCCCAATAAAAAAATAGCATTAAAACAATATTAGGAAATTTAAGAAAAATATGAAATTTTGGGATATTAAACCTGGGTGGGCATTGTACACCCGTGTTCATTTTAGCGGGAAATGTGTGTACGTGGTATCCGCGGCGCAGGAATTACGTTCTGACATATGACGCATCTAATTTTTTCTATACATTTTTTCTTTTATACTGACATTACCACGGGCGTTCCTTCTCCACGAAACTGAACACATGTGTACAACGGGCATCCAGGTTTCATTTCTCAAAACTTCAGATTTTTTTAAAATTTCCTAATATTTTTTTTTAATGATATATTTATGATGATGTATGACACCCAGGAGCCACAAATCATCTCCCGCATAAGTATAGCCTATTTTATAGATCTGCAAGTATGTATAATACCACTTTGACCCAGTCCACTAGAAGATACTCTCTTTGTCACATAATATAAAATCATTTTTTATCCTACACTAATGTCAAAAACATTTCTATATTATGAAACGGAGGACGTACATCGCACAGCTTTGCACCAGGCGATCAAATCAATCATTTTCTCATGTACGTTTGCATCCAGTCTCCAACCCAAACCTTAAGAGCATCTCCAACAGGCGCGCGATATCAGCGCCGCGCTGAAAATTTTCCTTTTTTTTGCGCGCGCGCAGCGGTTCCGGACGTATAGGGGGTCGCAACAGTTTTCGAGGATAGAGTATTCAACCCAAATTTATGATTCGACACAAGGGGAGCCAAAGAATACTTGAGAGTATTAGCAGATGAGTTTTCAATTCAACCACACCTGGAGATTAAATATCTGCAGCAGAGTGATCAGTAGCATAGTAATATGATAGTTTGATAGCAGTAGTGACAGTAACAGTAGCAGTAACAATAGTAGCAATAGTTTTGTAGCGGTTGGAACAGCAGCAACAGCAGTAGTAACTTAGCAAAAACAATAAGTGGAAAGCTCGTAGGAACTGGATCGGTAACTCATTGGATGATATTCGTCATGTAACAGTCATAACCTAGGGCGATACAGAACTAGCTCCAGTTCATCAATGTAATGTAGGCATGTATTCTGTAAATAGTCATACGTGCTTATGGAAAAGAACTTGTATGACATCTTTTGTCCTACCCTCCCGTGGCAGCGGGGTCCATAAGGAAACTAAGGGATATTAAGGCCTCCTTTTAATAGAGAACCGGAACAAAGCATTAACACATGGTGAATACATGAACTTCTCAAACTACGGTCATCACCGCGAAGTATCCCAAATATTGTCACTATGGGGTTGACGGATCATAACACGTAATAGGTGCATATGACTAGGCAAGATCGGATCAAGAACATAGATATAGAGGTGATAACATAAACGGTTCAGATCTGAAATCATGGCACTCGGGCCCTAGTGACAAGCATTAGGAATAGCAAAGTCATAGCAACATCAATCTCAGAACATAGTGGATACTAGAGATCAAGCCCTAACAAAACTAACTCGATTACATGATGAATGTCATCCAACTCCTCACCGACCAGCAAGCCTACGAAGGAATTACTCACTCCCGGTGGGGAGCATCATGGAATTAGCGATGGAGAAAGGTTGGTGATGATGAAGACCGAAGATTCCCCTCTTTACGGAGCACCAAACGGGCTCCAGATCTGGCCTCCCGATGAAGAACAGGAGGTGGCGGCGGCTCCGTATCGTAAAACGCGATGAAACTTTTTCTCTGATTTTTTTCTCCGAAAAATAAGAATTTATAGTGGCGAAGATAGGGCAAGTGGGGCCACGAGGTGGGCACAACCCACCATGGTGCGCCCAGGGGGCCTGGCGCGCCCTGGTGGGTGATGCTCACCCTGGCCCCCCTCTTCGATGGATTTTGGCTCCAATAATTCTCATTTATTCTGAAATAATTCTCCAAAAAATTTCGTTCCATTCCGAGAACTTTTATTTCTGCACAAAAACAACACCATGGTAGTTCTGGTGAAAACAGCGTCAGTCCGTGTTAGTTCCATTCAAATCATGCAAATTAGAGTCCAAAACAAGGGCAAAAGAGTGAGGAAAAGTAGATACGTTGGAGACGCATCAACTCCCCCAAGCTTAAACATTTGCTTGTCCTTAAGCAATTCAGTTGATAAACTGAAAGTGATAAAGAAAAACTTTTATGAACTCTTTTGTTCTTGTTTACATATACATGCTTAAGTAGCACCCAGGTTTTCAGCAAAGATTATGACTAACCATGTCAACAATAACTCTTAGAAATTATATTTACTCATATCAATAACATAAACAACTAGAGAGCAATAATAATATATCTCAAGCGCCAACACTTCGTCAAAACAATCATGATACAGTATGACAATAGTGGTATCTCGCTAGCCCTTTCTGAGACCGCAAAACATAAATGCAGAGTGATAACACACAAGTGTAGGGGATCGTTTGTAGCCTTTTTCGATAAGTAAGAGTGTCGAACCCAACAAGGAGCTAAAGGTAGAACAAATATTTTCCCTCAAGTTCTATCGACCACCGATACAACTCTACGCACGCTAATGCTTGCTTTACCTAGAACAAGTATGAAACTACTTTGCGGGAATAAAACTAGAAGTACTTTGCAAGATAATAAAGAACGTGGAAATAAAAGTTAGGTGTTGTTTAAATAAAAGAACAATAAAAGTAAATAACTTAGTAGAAAGCTTTTTGTGTAACGCAAGAGAAAGATTGTCCCTAGGCAATTGAATATAATATGATAGATACTTGTCATATGCAATGAGGGAGAGACATACACTAACACACTTTCCGTACTTGGATCATATGCACTTATGATTGGCACTCTAGCAAGCATCCGCAACTACCAAAGATCATTAAGGTAAAACCCAACCATAGCATTAAGTATCAAGTCCTCTTTACTCCCATACGCAACAACCCACCTACTCGGGTTTATGCTTCTGTCACTCAAGCAACCCACCATAGGCAAATCATGAACATATTGCAACACCCTACAGCGGGGATCCCTCACGCTTGCGCGACACGGAGGGCACCATAGGACAGCACCATATCAACATACAACTCACATCCATAACATCTTACCACAATTAACCCATAGGACAAAACGGATCTACTCAAACATCATAGGATAGCCACATATCATTGGGAAATAGTATATGGAGTTTAGCACCATGTTTAAGTAGATATTACAGTGGGGAAAAGGGGAGTTACACCGCTGCATAGAAGGGGAGAAAGTTGGTGTTGACGGCGGCGAAGTTGTTGGTGTAGATCGCTGTCACGATGATTGCCCCACCGGTGTTCCGGCGCCACCGGGAGAGAGAGGGAGAGAGCCCCCCCTCCTTATTATTCTTCATTGGCATCCCCCTAGATGGGAGGAGAGTTCCTCCTCTGGTCCATGGCCGCCATGGCGGCGGAGGGGCAGGAGCCCCTCCTAGATTGGATCTCCCTCTCTGTTCTCTTCTGTTTTCGCGTTCCTGTTTTCTGGCCGAAAACCGTTTCTTATATTCCCGGAGATCCGTAACTCCGATCGGGCTGAAATTTTAGGGGATTTTTATCCAAAAATTAGCTTCCTTGCGCCCGAAGGAGAGCTCCAACCGACGTACGAGGTGAGCACAACCCACCAGGGCGCGCCTGGGCCCCCTGGTCGCGCCCTGGTGTCTTGTGGGGGCTGTGGGCCTCCGTTTGCGTTGATTCCACTTCTCAAAATTCACAAATATTCCAAAAAAATCTCCATAAATTTTTATCGCATTTAGACTTCGTTTGATATGGATATTCTGCGAAACAAAAACATGCAACAAACAGGAACTGGCACTGGGCACTGCATCAATATGTTAGTCCAATAAATCATATAAAATGTTGCCAAAAATATGTGAAAGTTGTATAATATTGGCATGAAACAATCAAAAATTATAGATACGACGGAGACGTATCAGCATCCCCAAGCTTAATTCCTGCTCGTCCTCGAGTAGGTAAATGATAAAAAAGATAATTTTTGATGTGGAATGCTACCTAGCATAATCTTGATCATATATCTAATCATGGCATGAATATTAAGACACAAGTGATTCAAAGCAATAGTCTAGTTTTGACATAAAGACATTAATACTCACGCATCCCAACAAACAATCATGTCTTTCAAAATATCAAGGCTAAAGAACGCTATCCCTACAAAATCATATAGCCTTGTCATGCTCTGTCTTCTTAACACAAAGTATAAATCATGTACTACCCCGGTGTCAGCGAAGCAATTGGTTCATACTTTTTAACGCGCTTCAGCATTTTCAACTCTCACGCAATACATGAGCGCAAGCCATGGATATAGCACTATGGGTGGAATAGAATATGGTGGTAGGTTTCAAAGGGGTAAAAGTGGAGAAGAAAGTCTCGCATCAACTCAGCGTATCAACGGGCTATGGAGATGCCCATCAATAGATATCAATGCGAGGAGTAGGGATTGCCATGCAACGGATGCACTAAGAGCTATAAGTGTATGAAAGATCAATATGAAAACTAAGTGGGTATGCATCTAACTATAATGAAAAATTCCCACTAGTATATGAAAGTGACAACACAGGAGACTCTCTATATGAAAAATATGGTGCTACTTTGAAGCACAAGTGTGGAATTAGCATGCACCTATTCCTTCTTCTTTTATTTTCTTTATTTTCTTTTTTTTCTTTTTCTTTTTTTCTATTTTTTTTTCTTTTTCCTTTTTTTTCTTTGTCTGGAGCCTCATCCCGACTTGTGGGGGAATCATAGTTTCCATCATCCTTTCATCATTGGGGCATGCTCTAATAACGAATAATGATGATCATCACACTTCTATTTACTTACAACTCAATACTACAACGATAGCATAACAAAGTATGACTCTATATGAATGCAATGATCTAGCGTAGCAAAGATATCAAAAAACGGACAAGCCATGGAAACATCATGCTAGCTATCTTACGATCATGTAATGCAATATGACAATGAATGCTCAACTCATTAAAACGGAAGTGGTGGAAGTTGCATGGCAATATATCTCGGAATAGCTATGGAAATGCCATAATAGGTAGGTATGGTGGCTGTTTTGAGGAAGATATAATAAGGCTTATGTGTGATAGAGTGTATCATATCACGGGGTTTGGATGCACCGGCAAAGTTTGCACCGACTCTCGAGGAGAGAAAGGGCAATGCACGGTACCGTAGAGGCTAGCAAATTGCGGAAAGGTAAGAGTGCGTATAATCCATGGACTCACATTAGTCATAAAGAACTCACATACTCATTGCAAAAGTTTTATTAGCTCTCTCAAAGCAAAGTATTACTATGCATGCTCATAGGGGGGAGGTTGGTAGGAGTTAACCATCGCGCGCCCCCGACCTTCACGCAAATATAGACAATCAAGAATAAATTGTGCTCCAACTTCCTAGCATAACGGGAGACTATACGTGCATGCTTCGGGAATCACAAACCTTAACACTAATATCTTACTAAACACGATCATCCACTAGTACCTCCCACATATTGTCATCTCTATATCCCAAAACTATTGCAAGGAATCAAACATATCATATTCAGTGATCCCTAAGTTTTATGTAGGATTTTATGACTAACCATGTGAATGACCAATTCCTGTTGACTCTCTAAATAGATATAAGTGAAGCAAGAGAGTTTAATTCTTTCTTCAAAAGACCATGCTCTAATAAATATAAGTGAAGCAAAAGAGCATTCTACGAATAACGGTTTTCTATGTGAAGAGAAACAGGCAATCCAAACTTCAAATGATATAAGTGAAGCACATGAAGCATTCTATAAAGCCATACTCAAAAGATATAAGTGAAGTGCAATGAGCATTCTATAAATCAACCATGGACTATCTGATACCAGCGTGGTGCATAAAAGAAAAGTGAAAACTAAACACAAAAGACGCTCCAAGATTTACGCATATCATGTGATGAATAAAAATATAGCTCCAAGTGATATACCGATGATTTGGAATAAAAGAGGGGATGCCTTCCCCGGGCATCCCCAAGATTAGACACTTGAGTCTTCCTAGAATATTACCTTGGGGTGCCTTGGGCATCCCCAAGCTTAGGCTCTTGCTGCTCCTTATTCCTTCTCATCGTGATAACACCCAAAACTTGAAAACTTCAATCACACAAAACTTAACAGAAAATTTGTGAGATCCGTTAGTACACATAACACCAAATCCCATCATGTTTTGCCATAACATTATTGCATAATTATAATATAACAGTACCCACTGTATGATATCACAATACTATGGCTCCCAAGTCAATGGGGCTCAACAAGAATTCAAACATAACCACGCAAAGCAGCTATAACAACAATCTATGAAAAACAGGACAGTCTGTAAATATTTGTAGACACGTATACTTCTGTACCTCAATAACTTCTGAAAAATTAGGACGTGATAAATGATTTGCATAACAGTACTGTGTAAAAATTTCAGAATTTTTGCATGCTCCAGTAAAATAAGAAAATTCAAACACTACGACAAAAGTTTTTGTTTTTGCACAGCACACATCAAACAAGAAATTCAAACATCCTAAAGGCAAATATTGGCACATTATTTTTATAATACAATGGATTTGTACAAGGGGATAATTATTTTTTTTTGGAAAAGTTTCCGTGATTCAAGATTCACAAAGTTTCCATTGGCATGAACAAAAGTTCAAGGCTAGCCCCCACTTCAACGATGCTCATCATCTCTTCTCACTTTCACCTTTCCTTTTGTGAAGTTTTAGGTTCCCCTCTATATATTTTTTGTGTTTAAACTTTATAAAAGAACACAACAGAAATAAATGACTCTCTAAAACTTCCGAGTTGTCTCCCTGGCAACGCTTTCTTTAAAGCCATTAAGCTAGGCATAAAGTGCTCAAGTAATGGATCCACCCGGATCCCAAGGTATATCAAAGCCAATTTTAATTAACAATGATTTGTAATTTAGTAGTGAGCACAAAGTGATATATATCATGTGACAACGAAGTCTAACTCTCTTCCTATGCATCGGCATGTCATACAAGAACAATTCATGCACATTAAGTAAAGGCCAATATATAGCATAAGTAGTTTCTTGCAATTTTATAGTATTGGAAACATAGAGAGGTGAAGATTTGGTTCCTCTCTCATAATAATTGCAAGTAGGAGCAGCAAGCACATGCATATTATATTCATCAAAATTATCTTGTGTATTAGCAAAACGCGACCCATCAATGTAATCCTTAATAAGAGCAAACTTCTCCGATATAGTGTAGTTAGGAGAATTCAAAAAGATAATAGGACTATCATGTGTGGGTGCAATAGCAACAATTTCATGCTTAACATAAGGAACTATAGCAAGTTCATCTTTATAAGCATAATTCATATTGGCATCATGGCCACAAGCATAGCAAGCATCAAGTTCATCAAAAAGGGATATTTCAAATGAATCCACGGGATCATAGCAATTATCATAGCATTCATCCTTCGGTATGTGCGAAGGGAAATTAAACAATGTATGAGTTGAAGAGTTACTCTCATTAGAAGGTGGGCACGGGTAGCTAATCCGCTCTTCCTCCTTTTGTTCTTCGCTCTCCTCCTCATCTTCTTCATTTAATGAGCTCACAGTTTCAGCAATTTCTTCTTCCATAGATTCCTGCAAAATATTAGTCTCTTCCAAGGCAGCAGACATTATTTCAATAAATTCAATAATATCAGCATTGCAATCATAATTCTCATAGCAATATTTAAGTATGGCAAGATTTTCAGATTCGTAAGAAACATCATCATACTTTTCCATCAAAGAAGCAACTTCATAAGCACCTTTAAAAGCAACAAATTCTTCTATTCGTTCCACATCATAGTAATCATAAATACCTTTAGCATAAGAAGCCAAGGTTTCATTATCATTAAATTTGCATGAAAAGGGAAGGTGTGGAGCGTTCATCCTAGAGCAACAAGTAATATCATATCTCAAGCATAGCTCCCGAGCATACCAATGCAACATATGAATTTGATCCCATAACAATTTCCCTTTTTGAGTCAACCTATAATCTCTAAAGTATTCATGTTGATCCAACATTACTCCCACTATCAAGTTGAATGGGGTCTTCTCAGGATTATCAAAGTAGTATTTAATACTTTGCACATAACTAGCATCGAGGGTTTTAGGAGGTTCCCCATCTCCATGAATAGCAAGTACCACTAATTTTTTTGGTGTTTCGTGTTCCATATCCATAACTAAAGATATAAAACAACTAATAACAGAAAATAAAAATTACTTAGTGATAAAGCAAACAAGCACACACGAGAATATTCACCCTACGCTATTGCTCCCCGGCAACGGCGCCAGAAAAAGGTCTTGATAACCCACAAGTGTAGGGGATCGTTTGTCGCCTTTTTCGATAAGTAAGAGTGTCGAACCCAACGAGTAGCTAAAGGTAGAACAAATATTCCCTCAAGTTCTATCGACCACCGATACAACTCTACGCACGCTAATGCTTGCTTTACCTAGAACAAGTATGAAACTACTTTGCGGGGATAAAACTAGAAGTACTTTGCAAGATAATAAAGAACGTCGAAATAAAAGTTAGGTGTTGTTTAAATAAAAGAACAATAAAAGTAAATAACTTAGTAGAAAGCTTTTTGTGTAACGCAAGAGAAAGATTGTCCCTAGGCAATTGAATATAATATGATAGATGCTTGTCATATGCAATGAGGGAGAGGCATACGCTAACACAATTTCTGTACTTGGATCATATGCACTTATGATTGGAACTCTAGCAAGCATCCGCAACTACCAAAGATCATTAAGGTAAAACCCAACCATAGCATTAAGTATCAAGTCCTCTTTACTCCCATACGCAACAACCCACCTACTCGGGTTTATGCTTCTGTCACTCAAGCAACCCACCATAGGGAAATCATAAACATATTGCAACACCCTACAGCGGGGATCCCTCACGCTTGCACGACACGGAGGGCACCATAGGACAGCACCATATCAACATACAACTCACATCCATAACATCATACCACAATTAACCCATAGGACAAAACGGATCTACTCAAACATCATAGGATAGCCACATATCATTGGGAAATAATATACGGAGTTTAGCACCATGTTTAAGTAGATATTACAGCGGGGAAAAGGGGGTTACACCACTGCATAGAGGGGGAGAAAGTTGGTGTTGACGGCGGCGAAGTTGTTGGTGTAGATCGCCGTCACGATGATTGCCCCGGCGGTGTTCCGGCGGCATCGGGAGAGAGGGGGGAGAGCCCCTCTCCTTATTCTTCTTCCTTGGCATCCCCCTAGATGGGAGGAGAGTTCCCCCTCTGGTCCATAGCCGCCATGGCGGTGGGGGGGCAGGAGCCCCTCCTAGATTGGATCTCCCTCTTTGTTCTCTTCTGTTTCGTGTTCCTGTTTTCTGGCCGAAAACCGTTTGTTATATTCCCGGAGATCCGTAACTCCGATCGAGCTGAAATTTTGAGGGGATTTTTATCCAAAAATTATCTTCCTTGCGCCCGAAGGAGAGCTCCAACTAACGTACGAGGTGAGCACAACCCACCAGGGCGCGCCTGGGCCCCCTGGTCGCGCCCTGGTGTCTTGTGGGGGCTGTGGGCCTCCGTTAGCGTTGATTCCACTTCTCAAAATTCACAAATATTCCAAAAAAAATCTCCATAAATTTTTATCGCGTTTGGACTTCATTTGATATGGATATTCTGCGAAACAAAAAACATGCAACAAACAGGAATTGTCACTGGGCACTGGATCAATATGTTAGTCCAATAAATCATATAAAATGTTGCCAAAAATATGTGAAAGTTGTATAATATTGGCATGAAACAATCAAAAATTATAGATACGATAGAGACGTATCATTGAGCACCTCCAAAGTTCAAGCAGCGACTAGACATTGTAATTCATGGTAGAAAAGATCCAGTCATGCTGCACCCAACATCAACAATACACAATGCATGAGGATGACAATAGTGCTCTCAGGTCTGGTGCTTATTTGAGAAGGTGATGACTCATCATAAAAGTAAATAGATAGTCCCTTCACAGAGGGAAGCATGGATTTGCAGCGGTGCCAGAGCTCAAAGTTTAAAACAGGGATAGATATAATTTTGGGAGGTACACCCTTCCTGTCAACGTCACGACCAAGAGTTATCAATATCTTGCATGCTAAACAAATTAGCGGCGGTTCCCAAGCGATAAAAGTAAAGGTTTACTCCCCCTCCACCAACAATCACACTCCATGGCGGGCCGCATCCACGGGCACCGTCCAAACCAACAACATTGCTGGGGGAGTTTTGTTTAATTATTTTTGATTTTTGATTTCGGGACTGGGAATCCCTATTACCGCCCCTCTCGTGTAAGGACAAGTGAATAAACACTCATCATGAGAATAACCCGCTTAGCATGGAAGATACTGACCGCCCCCTGTCGCTCCATGAGCGGTCCATGCACACAAAATAGATGTTCATTTGAATTTTTAGAGGTGGCACATGCAAATTTACTTGGAACGGCAGGGTAATACCGCATATAGGTAGGTATGGTGGACTCATCTGGCATAACTTGGTTTAAGAGTTTTGATGCACAAGCAGTATTCTCGCTTAGTACAGGTGAAGGCTAGCAATTATATTGAGAAGTGGCCAGCTAGAGAGTGAAGACGGTCATGAACATGCATTACATATAATCAACATTCAATACTAGCATGAGTAGGATATGGACACCATGAACATAAATATCATGAAGGCTATGTTGGTTTTGATTCAACTACATGTGTGAACATGTGCCAAGTCAAGCCACTTGAAACATTCAGAGGAGGATACCATATCATCATACCTCATCACAACCATTTTAATGCATGTTGACCCAAGATAAATCATTATCCACTCCTAGCTACTTAAGCATGGCATGAACAACTATAATCTCTAATGGTCTTTGCAAACATGTTTGATCATAATGAGCTGAATCAAGGGATACTAGGTTAAACATATTTACAAAAACAAAAACAAGTTGAGTTCATACCCGCCTTCCTCTGCCACAGTCAAATCATCAAATGTCGTCATTATTGCCTTTCACTTGCATGACCGAATGATAAAAATAATAATAGTGCAAGAATGTCGTGGACTAAGCTGGAATCTGCAAACATTTTATTCAAGAGAAGAAGACAAAGTAACATGGGTTATTTGTTAGATAAACGATAATGCAGATGAGAACCACTCAACAATTTCATCGTGGTCTTCTCCTAGGTATGACTCGAGTAAAAAGAAAAGAATTTCAGAGAAACACACTGAAATATTTTTGGAGTTTTTGTTTTTTCTTGAAGAAAGCAAGTTAAAGAAGGAAAACAAAAACGAGAAAAACTATTTACACGGGAAAGCTCCCAACAAATAAAAGAAGAAGCGAGAAATCTTTTGGGGTTTTCTTTTGATGCAACAATTAAACTAAGCTAGAAAGAAAAACTAAAAAGAAGTAGGAAATATATTTTTTTTGGGTGTTCTCAAAGTTTTTCAAACACACAAGAAGAAAGCGAGAAAACAAATCTAGCATGGATATTACAATGAAAAAGTGTGAACACCGACAACTGTAATGAAATGTGTGAACATGAATGTAATGTCGGTGGAAATATGTACTCCCCCAAGCTTAGGCTTTTGGCCTAGCTTGGTAATCACCATCCGTAGTAGCCGTCCGGTCCCAAGTCATAGTGAGGCAGAGGCGGCACCTGAGCATCCCATCCCTGGGGCTCCTCCTCAGCAGCTGCTAAGCTGTTCCGGTAAGCTATAATGTCATCTAGCATAATCATGTATCCGTTCCTGGCAATAGGGTCAAACAAAGTAGGTGCAGGCAACGGAATAATATCACGTGTTTCCTTGCTAAATACTAGGTTATAATGAATATCACGTGGAGATTCAGTTACATCAAGGAATTGGTGAGCCTGCAGTGACTTATGATCAAGGTAAACTCAGGATAAGAGATAATCATGTGGGCGAAATGGAATTCTAAAGTGGTTTGCTAAATGAGTAGCATAAATACCACCATGTATCTTTCCCTTAGTTTTGTTAAGATGTAGGCGTCGAGCAATAATAGCCCCCATACTAAAGGTGTGATCATCATAAAGTGCACGACGTAAAATAGCAAGGTCAGGGGCACTGAGTGCGCCAACCTTCTCCCTAGCGGTTAAACACTTAGTGATGACTAAAGCGAAATAATGTACTGAGGGAAACTGCAAGCTAGTAGCAGTGGCGCTCAACACGCCTCTATCCTCACCCACAGTTAACACGAGGAGAAAATCCTCAAACTCAGATAGCCTAGGTTCTCTCAAGTCCCCATCAGAAGGGATCAAACATATATTGCAGAAGTCAGTTAGCGGTAATTTGTAAGTTCCAGCATAAAGATTAAACTGCACTTCAGGAGGGTTGCTTCTCCCTAGATAAGTAAAACTTTGCATGAAGGAATTTGTAAGGATGTGATATTGTTCACACTTAGCTGCGAGGAACTCGGTTAATCCAGCGTTTGAAAGAAACTGAGCAAACTCTTGACGGATCCCGGCCTCCTCCATGAAGGCATCATGCGGCCATTCACACGGCCGCACCTCTACCTTTCTTGGAGTGTGAAGATCATTGTTCGATGATTCTCCTATGACTCCCTTGGCATTTTTCTTGGAGGATAACTTCCTAAAGATTTGCATTTTTATTCCTATAAAATTCTGAAGAAAAAAAATTAGTCCACAAAAATTTGTCAACAAAACTTTGTAAGATTGCTAGCAACTACTCCTAAGCATGCATAGAGGCCATATTTAGCATTCAAACTACTTAGAACTCTAAGAATTCAACATGCAAGCTCATCTACAGCAGCACCAAGAGTAGCTAATTACTCTAAAAATAACCCACTAAAACAAAAACTAATTGGAGCAATGGAGGAGTCACATACTGCTACTTCTTGACCTTGCGTTGGTTTTCCCTTGAAGAGGAAAGGGTGATGCAGCAAAGTAGATAAGTATTTCCCTCAGTTGTTGAGAACCAAGGTATCAATCCAGTAGGAGGTACAAGTAAGGCCCCAATCTTTGCACCTGCACAAACAATCAAACACTTGCACCCAACGCTATAAAGGGGTTGTCAATCCCTTCACGGTTACTTGCAAGGATGAGATCTGATAGAGATAGATATAAAAGATTGCTAAAAGTAAAACTAAAATAAAAGTAAATAGATTGCAACAAAGTATTTTTGGTTTATAGATCTGAAAATATAATATGGAAAATAGACCCGGGGGCCATAGGTTTCACTTGAGGCTTCTCTCTTGAAGGAAAATAATACGGTGGGTGAACAAATTACTGTCGAGCAATTGATAGAAAAGCGCATAGTTATGACGATATCCAAGGCAATGATTATGCATATAGGCATCACGTCCGTATCAAGTAGACCGAAACGATTCTGCATCTACTACTATTACTCCACACATCGACCGACTCCTGCCTGCATCTAGAGTATTAAGTTCATGAAGAACAGAGTAACGCATTAAGTAAGATGACATGATGTAGAGGGATAAACTCAAGCAATATGATGAAAACCCCATCTTTTTACCCTTGATGGCAACAATACAAATGCGTGCCTCGCTACCCCTACTTTGTCACTGGGTGATGACACCGCAAGATTGAACCCAAAACTAAGCACTTCTCCCATTGCAAGAATTACCAATCTAGTTGGCCAAACCAAACCAATAACTCGAAGAGACTTGCAAAGATATGAAATCATGCATATAAGAATTCAGAGAAGATTCAAATAATATTCATAGATAATCTGATCATAAACCCACAATTCATCGGATCTCGACAAACACACCGCAAAAGAGTATTACATCGGATAGATCTCCGTGAATATCATGAAGAACATGGCATTGAAGAACATAGAGAGAGAAGAAGCCATCTAGCTACTAGCTATGGACCCGAAGGTCTGAGGTGAACTACTCACGCATCATCGGAGGGGCAATGGAGTTGATGTAGATGCCCTCCGTGATCGAATCCCCCTCCGGCAGATTACCGGAAAAGGCCCCAAGATGGGATCTCACGGGAACAGAGGCTTCCGGCGGCGGAAAAGTATTATCATGGCTCTTTTTGGTATTGGGGGAATATTTGGGAATTTATAGGCCGAAGATTAGGGTTGGAGGCCCTGCAGGGGGGCCACAAGCCAGGGGGGCGCCCCCCCCTAGGGCGCGCCCTGCAGGCTTGTCGCCTCCCGGCAGGTCTCCTGCCTTCCTCTCCAAGTCTGGTAGGTTTCTTATGGTCCAAGAAAAATCATCGCGAAGATTTTATTCCGTTTGGACTCCGTTTGATATTCCTTATCTGCAATACTCAAAAACAAGGAAAAAACAAAAACTGGCACTGGGCTCTAGGTTAATAGGTTGGTCCCAAAAATAATATAAAATAGCATATTAATGCATATAAAACATCCAAAACAGATAATATCATAGCATGGAACAATCAAAAATTATAGATACGTTGGAGACGTATCAAACATCCCCAAGCTTAATTCCTGCTCATCCTCGAGTAGGTAAATGATAAAAACAAATTTTTTGATGTGGAATGCTACCTAACATATTTATCCATGTAATATTCTTTATTTTGGCATGAATGTTCAGATCCATAAGATTCAAAACAAAAGCTTAATATTGACATAAAAACAATAATACTTCAAGCATACTAACAAGGCAATTGTGTCCTTTCAAAATAACATGGCCAAAGAAAGTTATCCCTACAAAATCATATCGTCTGGCTATGCTCCATCTTCCCCACACAAAGTATTTAAATCATGCACAACCCTGATGACAAGTCAAGCAATTGTTTCACACCTTTTATGTTCTCAAACCTTTTCAACTTTCACGCAATACATGAGCGTGAGCCATGGATATAGCACTATAGGTGGAATAGAATATGGTGGAGGTTGTGAGGAAAAAGGAGAAGATAGTATCACATCAACTAGGCGTATCAACGGGCTATGGAGATGCCCATCAATAGATATCAATGTGAGTGAGTAGGGATTGCCATGCAACGGATGCACTAGAGCTATAAGTGTATGAAAGCTCAAAAAGAAACTAAGTGGGTGTGCATCCAACTCGCTTGCTCACGAAGACCTAGGGCAATTTGAGGAAGCCCATCATTGGAATATACAAGCCAAATAATATAATGAAAAATTCCCACTAGTACATGAAAGTGACAAAATAGGAGACTCTCTATCATGAAGATCATGGTGCTACTTTGAAGCACAAGTGTGGAAAAAAAAGATAGTAGCATTGTCCCTCTCTTTTCTCTCATTTTTTTAATGGGCATCTTTGGCCTCTTTTATTATTTGTAAAGTCCGGAGACTCATCCCAACTTGTGAGGGAATCATAGCTTCCATCATCCTTTTCTCTCATGGGACAATCCTCTAATAATGATGATCATCACACTTTTATTTACTTACAACTCATGAATTACAACTCGATACCTAGAACAAAATATGACTCTATATAAATGCTTCTGGCGGTGTACCGGGATGTGCAACGATCTAGCGTAGCAAATGACATCAAAAAATAGACAAGCCATGAAAACATCATGCTAGCTATCTTACGATCATGCAAAGTAATATGAAAATGATGGTGCGTGTCATAATAAACGGAATGGTGGAAGTTGCATGGCAATATATCTCGAAATGGCTATGGAAATGCCATAATAGGTAGGTATGGTGGCTGTTTTGAGGAAGGGTATATGGTGTGTTTAATACACCTGCGAAAGTTGCGCGGTACTAGAGAGGCTAGCAAAGGTGGAAGGGTGAGAGTGTGTATAATCCATGGACTCACATTAGTCATAAAGAACTCATATACTTATTGCAAAAGTCTATTAGTTATCGAAGCAAAGTATTAGACGCATGCTCCTAGGGGAGAGGTTGGTAGGAGTTAACCATCGCGCGCTTCCGACCCTCACACAAAGGATGACAATCAATAAACAAATCATGCTCCGACTTCGTTACATAACGGTTCACCATACGTGCATGCTACGGGAATCACAAACTTTTAACACGAGTATTTTTACCAATCCACAATTACTCACTAGCATGACTCTAATATCACCATCTTTATATCTCAAAGTATGTGTGCAGCAAGGATGATTGTGGCAAACTAAAAAGCAAAGACTCATATCATACAAGACGCACCAAGCAAAACGCATATCATGTGGTGAATAAAAATATAGCCTCAAGTAAATTTACCGATGGATTGAAGACGAAAGAGGGGATGCCTTCCGGGGCATCCCCAAGCTTAGGCCCTTTGGTATCCTTGAATATGGCTTGGGGTGCCTTGGGCATCCCCAAGCTTAGGCTCTTGCCACTCCTTATTCCATAGTCCATCAAATCTTTACCCAAAACTTGAAAACTTCCCAACACAAAACTCAACAGAAAACTCGTGAGATCCGTTAGTATAAGAAAAATAAATCACCACTTTAGGTACTGTTGTGAACTCATTCTTTATTTATATTGGTGTAATATCTACTGTATTCCAACTTCTCCATGGTTCATACCCCCCGATACTGTTGGAAATATGCCCTAGAGGCAATAATAAATTGGTTATTATTATATTTCCTTGTTCATGATAATCGTTTATTATCCTTGCTATAATTGTATTGATTGGAAACTCAAATACATGTGTGGGTACATAGACAACACTGTATCCCTAGTAAGCCTCTAGTTAACTAGCTCGTTGATCAAAAGATGGTGAAGGTTTCCTAGCCATGGACATGAGATGTCATTTGATAACGGGATCACATCATTAGGAGAATGATGTGATGGACAAGACCCAAACTACGAACGTAGCATATGATCGTGTCAGTTTATTGCTATTGTTTTCTGCATGTCAAGTATCTGTTCCTATGACCATGAGATCATGCAACTCCCTGACGTCGGAGGAGTACCTTGTGTGTATCAAACATCGCAACGTAACTGGGTGACTAGAAAGGTGCTCTACAGGTATCTCCGAGGGTGTCTGTTGGGTTGGCATGGATCAAGACTGGGATTTGTTACTCCGTGTGACGGAGAGGTATCTCAGGGCCCACTCGGTAATACAACATCACAATGAGCCTTGCAAGCAATGTGACTAAAGTGTTAGCCACGAGATCTTGTATTACGGAACGAGTAAAGAGACTTGCCGGTAACGAGATTTAACTAGGTATAGAGATACCGACGATCGAATCTCGGGCAAGTAACATACCGAAGAACAAAGGGAACAGCATACGGGATTAACTGAATCCTTGACATAGAGGTTCGACCGATAAAGATCTTCGTAGAATATCTAGGAGCCAATATGGGCATCCAGGTCCCGCTATTGGTTATTGATCGTAGAGGTGTCACGGTCATGTCTACATAGTTCTCGAACCCGCAGGGTCTACACACTTAACGTTTGGTGACGATTAGTATAGTTGAGTTATTTTGTTGGTGACCGAAGGTTGTTCGGAATCCCGGATAAGATCCCAGACATGACGAGGATCTCCGGAATAGTCCGGAGGTAAAGATTGATATATGTGATAATAGTGTTTTGATCTCCGGAAGGGTTCCGGAATTCACCAGAAGGGGTTCCGGATGTTTACCGAAGTGTTCGGGTGCAGCAACACTTTATATGAGCCAAAGGGATAAAGCCCACGAGGTATTGGAAAGTGCAAAAGGAAGTTTTGCTGCTGCCTTAAGCAGTACTACCGCTGGTAAGGCAGTACTACCGCATAAGCGGTACTACCGCTTGTGTGAAGCGGTACTACCGCTCATGAGCGGTACTACCGCTTGTGCGCGGTACTGCAGGGATCCGAGTTGGACTCTTTCCCTGCGGGCCAAACCGACCTTGTGCGGGCAAAACCGACCTGGAGGAGGCTTTTACTCCAAGTTTAGACCCCAAGGCTCAACATATAAATAGAGGGGCAGGGCTAGCAAACGGGATACATTAAGATTTCCCAAGCCGTGTGTCGGCAACCCTAACCCTCTAGTTCTCCCGTCATAATCTCCGTAGTGCTTGGCGAAGCCCTGCAGAGATTGTTCCTCACCACCATCACCACGCCGTCGTGCTGCCGGAACTCATCTACTACTTCATCATCGCTCGCTGGATCGAGGAGGTGAAGGCGTCATCAAGCCGTACGTGTGTAGAACGCGGAGGTGCCGTCCGTTCGGCTCTAGTTCATGATCGGATCGAGGGACGACTTGCGATTTGGATCGCGGAGACGTTCGACTACATCAACCGCGTTTCTTAACGCTTCCGCTTAGCGATCTACAAGGGTATGTAGATTCACTCTCCCTCTCGTAGATGCTCATTACCATGGATAGATCTTGTGTGTGCGTAGGAAAATTTTTGTTTCCCATGCAACGTTCCCCAACAGTGGTATCAGAGCTAGGTCTATGCATAGATGAGATCTCGAGTAGAACACAAACGAGTTGTGGGCGTGGGTGTATACATATTGCTTGCCGTTACTAGTTGATACTTGATTCGGCGGTATTGTGAGATGAAGCGGCCCGGACCGACATTACGCGTACGCTTACGCGAGACAGGTTCCTTCAACTGACATGTAACTTCGTTGCATAAACATGGCTAGCGGGTGTCTGTCTCTCTCACTTTAGTTGAATCGATTTCAATGAAGTGGGTTCTTTTAGAAGATCAAAAAGCAATCACTACACCACGTTGTGGTTTTGCGTAGGTAAGAACGGTTCTTGCAAACCCGTAGCAGCCACGTAAAATATGCAACAACAATTAGAGGACGTCTAACTTGTTTTTGCAGGGTATGTTGTGATGTGATATGGCCAATTACATGATGAGATATATGTGATGTATGAGATGATCATGTGTTGTATAGAATATCACGACTTGCATGTCGATGAGTACGGCAACTGGCAGGAGCCATAGAGTTGTCTTTAATTATTGTATGACCTGCGTGTCAATCATTAAGCGCTATGTAATGCTTTACTTTATCGCTAAACGTTAGCAATAGTCGTGGAAGCAACAGTCGGCGCGACAACCTCATGGCAACACGTTGATGGAGATCAAGATGATGGAGATCATGGTGTCATGCCGGTGACGATGGAGATCATGCCGGTGCTTTGGAGATGGAGATCAAAAGCACAAGTTCATGGCCATATCATGTCACTTATGAATTGCATGTGATGTTAATCCTTTTATGCATCTTATTTTGCTTAGGACGACGGTAGCATTATAAGGTGATCCCTCACTTAAATTTCAAGATAAAGTGTGTTCTCCCCGAGTGTGCACCGTTGCGAAAGTTCGTCATTTCGAGACACGCCGTGATGATCGGGTGTGATAGACTCTACGTTCACATACAACGGGTGTAAGCCATGTTGCACGTGCGGAACACTCGGGTTAAACTTGACAAGCCTAGCATGTACAGACATGGCCTCGGAACACAAGAGACTGAAAGGTCGAACATGAGTCATATAGTAGATATGATCAACATGAAGATGTTCACCATTGAAACCACCTCAACTCACGTGATGATCGGACTTGAGTTGGTGGATTTGGATCATGTTACACTCGAATGACCGGAGGGATGTCAATTTGAGTGGGAGTTTTTAAGTAATATGATTAACTAAACTCATTATCTAGAACAATAGTCTAAGTTGTCTTTGCTATATTTATGTTGTAGATCATGGCTCGCGCAGTAGCACCCCTGAATTTTAATGCGTTCCTAGAGAAAGCTAAGTTGAAATATGATGGAAGTAACTTTGTGGACTGGGACCGTAATCTAAGGATTATCCTTACGGCTTCCCAGACGGCTTATGTCCTTGATGCACCGCTTGGTGATCCACCCGCTCCAGTTGAGTCTCTAGACGTTGTGAACGCCTAGCAGGCTCGTTCTGAAGATTACTCAATAGTTCAATGTGCAATATTGTATGGCTTAGAACCGGGACTTCAAAGACGTTTTGAACGTCATGGAGCATATGAGATGTTCCAGGAGTTGAAGTTTATCTTTCAGAAGAATGCCCAAATCGAGAGATATGAGATCTCCGATAAGTTCTATGCTTGCAAGATGGAGGAGAACGGGTCTATCAGTGATCACGTACTCAGAATGTCTGGGTACTCCACCCGTCTGGCTGAATTGGGGATGCCCCTTCCGCCAGAGGCTATCACTGACAGAGTTCTTCAATCATTGCCACCTAGCTACAAGAGCTTCGTGTTGAACTATAGCATGCACGGGATGAACAAGTCAGTCGCCGAGCTGTTTGCGATGCTGAAAGCCGCTGAGTCTGAAATTCAGAAGGAGCATCAAGTGTTGATGGTCAATAAAACCACTAGTTTCAAGAAAAATGGCAAGGGTAAGAAGGGTAACTCCAAGAAGAGTGGCAAAGCAGTTGCTCCTATCGTGAAGAAACCCAAGGCTGGACCCAAACCAGAAACTGTGTGCTTTCATTGCAAGGGAACTGGACACTGGAAGCGGAACTGCCCCAAGTATTTGGCTGACAAGAAGGCGGCCAACAACAAACAAGGTATATATGATATACATGTTATTGATGTGTACCTTACCAACTCTTGTTGTAGTGCCTGGGTATTTGATACCGGTGCGGTTGCTCATATTTGCAACTCAAAACAGGAACTGCGGAATAGACGGAGGCTGGCAAAGGACGAAGTGACGATGCGCGTGGGAAATGGTTCCAAGGTTGATGTGATCGCCGTCGGCACGCTCGCTCTTCGATTACCATCGGGATTAGTGATGAACCTGAATAATTGTTATTTAGTGCCTGCGTTAAGCATGAACATTATATCTGGATCTTGTTTATTGCGAGACGGTTACTCATTTAAATCAGAGAATAATGGTTGTTCTATTTATATGAGTAATATCTTTTATGGTCATGCACCCGATGTGAGGGGTTTATTCTTATTGAATCTCGATAGTAATGATACACATGTTCATAACATTGATGCCAAAAGATGTAGAATTGATAATGATAATACCACTTTCTTGTGGCACTGCCGTTTAGGTCATATTGGCGTAAAACGCATGAGGAAGCTCCATGCTGATGGACTTTTGGAGTCACTTGATTTTGAATCACTTGACACATGTGAGCCATGCCTCATGGGCAAGATGACTAAAACGCCGTTCTCTAGAACAATGGAACGGGCAAGTGACTTGTTGGAAATCATACATACTGATGTGTGCGGTCCGATGAGCATTGAGGCGCGCGGTGGTTATCGTTACTTTCTCACCTTCACTAATGACTTAAGTAGATATGGGTATATTTACTTAATGAAACACAAGTCTGAAACATTTGAAAAGTTCAAACAATTTCAGAGTGAAGTTGAGAATCATCGTAACAAGAAGATTAAATTCCTACGATCTGATCAAGGAGGAGAATATCTGAGTTATGAGTTTGGCAGTCACTTAAGACAATGTGGAATTGTTTCACAACTAACACCGCCTGGAACACCACAGCGTAATGGTGTGTCCGAACGTCGTAATCGAACCTTATTGGATATGGTGCGATCTATGATGTCTCTTGCCGATTTGCCACTATCGTTTTGGGGTTATGCATTAGAGACAGCTGCATTCACTTTAAATAGGGCACCATCAAAATCCGTTGAGATGACGCCTTATGAACGTTGGTTTGGCAAGAAGCCAAAGCTGTCGTTTCTTAAAGTTTGGGGATGTGATGCTTATGTCAAAAAGCTTCAGCCTGAAAAGCTGGAACCCAAAGCGGAGAAATGCGTCTTCATAGGATACCCAAAAGAGACAGTTGGGTATACCTTCTTCCTCAGATCCGAAGGCAAAGTGTTTGTCGCTAAAAACGGAACATTTCTTGAGAAAGAGTTTCTCTCGAAAGAATTGAGTGGGAGGAAGATAGAACTTGATGAGGTTGTTGAACCTTTACTTCAACCTGAGAGTAGCGCAGCGCAGAAAGATGTTTCTGTAGAGCCTACATCAGCTGAAGAGGAAGTTAATGATGATGATCATTAAGCTTTGGATCAAGTTGCTATCGAACCTCGTAGGTCGACAAGGACGCGTACTGCTCCTGAGTTGTACGGCAACCCTGTCTTCGAGGTCATGTTGTTGGACAACGATGAACCTACGAGCTATGGAGAAGCGATGATGGGCCCGGATTCCGAGAAATGGTTAGAGGCCATGAAATCCGAGATGGGATCCATGTATGAAAACAAAGTGTGGACTTTGGAAGTATTACCTGAAGGGCGTAAGGCCATTCAGAACAAATGGATCTTTAAGAGGAAGACGGACGCGGACGGTAATGTCACCGTCTATAAAGCTCGACTTGTGGCAAAGGGTTTTTCACAAGTTCAAGGAGTTGACTACGATGAGACCTTCTCACCCGTAGTGATGCTTAAGTCCGTCAGAATCATGTTAGCAATAGCTGCCTTTTTCGATTATGAAATTTGGCAGATGGATGTCAAAACAGCGTTCCTTAACGGTTTCCTTAAGGAAGAGTTGTATATGATGCAACCAGAAGGTTTTGTCGATCCAGAGAATGCTGACAAAGTTTGCAAACTCCAGCGATCCATTTATGGACTGGTGCAAGCATCTCGGAGTTGGAATCTTCGCTTTGATGAGGTGATCAAAGCGTTCGAGTTTATACAAGTTTACGGAGAAGCTTGTATTTACAAGAAAGTGAGTGGGAGCTCTATAGCGTTTCTAATATTATATGTGGATGACATATTACTGATTGGAAACAATATAGAAATGTTGGAAGGCGTGAAGGAATATTTGAACAAGAGTTTTTCAATGAAGGACCTAGGAGAAGCTGCTTTCATATTAGGCATCAAGATCTATAGAGATAGATCGAGACGCTTAATAGGACTTTCACAAAGCACATACCTTGACAAAGTTTTGAAGAAGTTCAAAATGGATCAGTCCAAGAAGGGGTTCTTGCCTGTACTGCAAGGTGTGAAGTTGAGTAAGACTCAATGCCCAGTGACTGCAGAAGATAGAGAAAAGATGAGTGTCATCCCCTATGCTTCAGCCATAGGCTCTATCATGTATGCAATGCTGTGCACAAGACCCGATGTCAGCCTTGCCATAAGTATGGTCGGAAGGTTTCAATGTGATCCAGGAATGGAACACTGGACGGCGGTCAAGAATATCCCGAAGTACCTGAAAAGGACTAAGGACATGTTTCTCGTTTATGGAGGTGATCAAGAGCTCGTCGTAAAGGGTTACATCGATACAAGCTTTGACACTGATCCGGATGACTCTAAGTCACAAACCGGATACGTATTTATTCTTAACGGAGGTGCGGTTAGCTGGTGCAGTTCCAAGCAAAGCGTGGTAGCTGATTCTACATGCGAAGCGGAGTACATCGCTGCCTCGGAGGCGGCGAAGGAAGGTGTCTGGATGAAGGAGTTCATGACAGATCTTGGAGTAGTGCCTAGTGCGCTTAACCCAATGACTCTATTTTGTGATAATACTAGTGCCATTGCTCTAGCCAAGGAACCAAGATTTCACAAGAGGATCAGACACATAAAGCGACGTTTCAATTCCATCCGCGATTACATCAAGGAGGACGACATAAATATTTGCAAAGTACACACGGATCTGAATGTTGCAGATCCGATGACTAAACCTCTTCCAAGGGCTAAACATGAACAACACCAGAACTGCATGGGTGTTCGATTCATTACAATGTAAATCACATAGTGATGTGAACTAGATTATTGACTCTAGTGCAAGTGGGAGACTGTTGGAAATATGCCCTAGAGGCAATAATAAATTGGTTATTATTATATTTCCTTGTTCATGATAATCGTTTATTATCCATGCTATAATTGTATTGATTGGAAACTCAAATACATGTGTGGGTACATAGACAACACTGTGTCCCTAGTAAGCCTCTAGTTAACTAGCTCGTTGATCAAAAGATGGTGAAGGTTTCCTAGCCATGGACATGAGATGTCATTTGATAACGGGATCACATCATTAGGAGAATGATGTGATGGACAAGACCCAAACTACGAACGTCGCATATGATCGTGTCAGTTTATTGCTATTGTTTTCTGCATGTCAAGTATCTGTTCCTATGACCATGAGATCATGCAACTCCCTGACATCGGAGGAGTACCTTGTGTGTATCAAACGTCGCAACGTAACTGGGTGACTATAAAGGTGCTCTACAGGTATCTCCGAGGGTGTCTGTTGGGTTGGCATGGATCAAGACTGGGATTTGTTACTCCGTGTGACGGAGAGGTATCTCAGGGCCCACTCGGTAATACAACATCACAATGAGCCTTGCAAGCAATGTGACTAAAGTGTTAGCCACGAGATCTTGTATTACAGAACGAGTAAAGAGACTTGCCGGTAACGAGATTGAACTAGGTATAGAGATACCGACGATCGAATCTCAGGCAAGTAACATACTGAAGAACAAAGGGAACAGCATACGGGATTAACTGAATCCTTGACATAGAGGTTCGACCGATAAAGATCTTCGTAGAATATGTAGGAGCCAATATGGGCATCCAGGTCCCGCTATTGGTTATTGATCGTAGAGGTGTCTCAGTCATGTCTACATAGTTCTCGAACCCGCAGGGTCTACACACTTAACGTTTGGTGACGATTAGTATAGTTGAGTTATTTTGTTGGTGACCGAAGGTTGTTCGGAATCCCGGATAAGATCCCGGACATGACGAGGATCTCCGGAATAGTCCGGAGGTAAAGATTGATATATGTGATAATAGTGTTTTGATCTCCGGAAGGGTTCCGGAATTCACCGGAAGGGGTTCCGGATGTTTACCGAAGTGTTCGGGTGCAACAACACTTTATATGAGCCAAAGGGATAAAGCCCACGAGGTATTGGAAAGTGCAAAAGGAAGTTTTGCTGCTGCCTTAAGCGGTACTACCGCTGGTAAGGCAATACTACCGCGTAAGCGGTACTACCGCTTGTGTGAAGCGGTACTACCGCATAAGCGGTACTACCGCTTGTGTGAAGCGGTACTACCGCTTGTGCGCGGTACTGCAGGGATCCGAGTTGGACTCTTTCCCTGCGGGCCAAACCGACCTTGTGCGGGCAAAACCGACCTGGAGGAGGCTTTTACTCCAAGTTTAGACCCCAAGGCTCAACATATAAATAGAGGGGCAGGGCTAGCACACGGGATACATTAAGATTTCCCAAGCCGTGTGTCGGCAACCCTAACCCTCTAGTTCTCCCGTCATAATCTCCGTAGTGCTTGGCGAAGCCCTGCAGAGATTGTTCCTCACCACCATCACCACGCCGTCGTGCTGCCGGAACTCATCTACTACTTCATCATCGCTCGCTGGATCGAGGAGGTGAAGGCGTCATCAAGCCGTATGTGTGTTGAACGCGGAGGTGCCGTCCGTTCGGCACTTGTTCGTGATCGGATCGAGGGACGACTTGCGATTTGGATCGTGGAGACGTTCGACTACATCAACCGCGTTTCTTAACGCTTCCGCTTAGCGATCTACAAGGGTATGTAGATTCACTCTCCCTCTCGTAGATGCTCATTACCATGGATAGATCTTGTGTGTCCGTAGGAAATTTTTTGTTTCCCATGCAACGTTCCCCAACAGATACAACCCATAGATACATCAAAATAAGCAGACAACATAAAGAAAACAGAATCTGTCAAAAACAGAACAGTCTGTAGCAATCTGTAAACTTCGAATACTTCTGTAACTCCAAAAATTCTAAAAAATTAGGAAAATCTGGGAAATTTGTATATCAATCTTGTGTAAAACCTTCAGACTCATTCGACGCTCTGGTGAATTTATAAAATTCCTGGACTGAGCGCAAATTTTTCTGTTTTTCAGCAGAATCAGATCAACAATCACCGTAGACCATCCCAAAGGTCTTACTTGGCTCAAACACTAATTAGAACACTAAAACACAATTACTACAGAGGTAATAATGTGTAAAGCACTCAAAAATAGAAACAAAAACAGAAATAAAATTGGGTTGCCTCCCAACAAGCGCTATTGTTTAACGCCCCTAGCTAGGCATAAGGCAATAGATCTAGGTATTGTCATATTTGGTATGCAATCCATAAGTAGCTCTCATAATAGATTCATAAGGTAATTTAATTTTCTTTCTAGGAAAGTGTTCCATGCCTTTACTTAACGGAAATTGGAATCTAATGTTTCCTTCCTTCATATCAATAATTGCACCAGTCGTTCTAAGGAAAGGTCTACCAAGAATAATAGGACATGTAGGATTGCAATCTATATCAAGAACAATGAAATCTACGGGCACATAATTCCTATTTGCAACAATAAGAACATCATTAATCCTTCCCATAGGTTTCTTTATAGTGGAATCCGCTAGATGCAAATTTAAAGAGCAATCATCAAGATCATGGAAACCTAGCACATTACATAAAGTTTTCGGAATCGTGGAAACGCTAGGACCCAAATCACACAAAGCATGGCACTCATAATCTTTAATTTTAATCTTAATAGTAGGTTCCCACTCATCATAAAGTTTTCTAGGTATAGAAACTTCCAACAAAAGTTTTTCTTCAAAAGATTTCATCATAGCATCAACGATATGTTTAGTAAAAGCTTTGTTTTGATTATAAGCATGAGGAGAATTCAACATGGATTGCAACAAGGAAATACAATCAATCAAAGAACAACTATCATAATTAAAGTCCTTGAAATCCAAAAGAGTGGGTTCATTGCTAATTAAAGTTTTGACCTCTTCAATCCCACTTTTATCAATCTTAGCATTAGGATCTATAAACTCCGAATCATTGGGACGCCTTTTAACTAAAGTTGACTTATCTCCAGTCCCATCTTTATCAAGATTTGTTTTATAAAACAAAGATTCAATAGGAGTCACATCAATCACTTTAAGATCTTCATCAATATTATCACGAGAACACACCTTTTCAAGCCATTCACGCTTAGCACGTATTCTAGCGGTTCTTTCCTTACACTCAACAATAGAGATTCTCATAGCTTTTAAAGACTCATTAATATCATGCTTGGGTGGAATAGATCTAATTTTCAAAGAATCAATCTCAAGAGAAATTCTATCAACGTTCCTAGCCAAATCATCAATCTTGAGCAATTTTTCTTCAATCATAGCATTGAAACCCTTTTGCGAACTAATAAATTCTTTAATATTGTTCTCAAGATCAGAGGGCATCCTATTATAATTTCCATAAGAATTTTTGTAGGAATTACCATAATTATTAGAGGAATTACTAGGAAACGGCCTAGGATTGAAATTACCTCTATACGCGTTATTACCAAAATTGTTCCTACCAACAAAATTCACATCCATAGATTCATTATTATTTAGAATCAAAGAAGACAAAGGCATATCATTAGGATCAATAGGAGCACTCTTACTAGCAAACAATTTCATCAATTCATCCATCTTTTCACTCAAAGTATTTATTTCTTCAATATCATGCACCTTTTTACTAGTAGGAGATCTTTCGGTATGCCATTGAGAGTAATTTGCCATAATATTATCTAGGAGTTTAGTAACTTCTCCTAATGTGATTTCCATAAAAGTACCACCCGCGGCGGAATCTAAAAGATTCCTAGATGCAAAATTCAATCCCGCATAGAAAATTTGTATAATCATCCATAAACTCAAACCATGCGCGGGGTAATTTCTAATCATTAGTTTCATCCTCTCCCAAGATTGGGCAACATGCTCATTTTCAAGTTGCTTAAAATTCATTATATCGTTCCTAAGGGAGATGATCTTAGGGGGCGGAAAGTACTTGGAAATAAAAGCATCTTTACACTTATTCCATGAATCAATACTATTTTTAGGTAAAGATGAAAACCAAGTTTTAGCACGATCTCGTAGTGAGAACGGAAATAGCTTCAATTTACCAATATCATTATCCACATCTTTCTTCTTTTGCATATCACACAACTCAACGAAAGTATTTAGATGGGATGCGGCATCTTCATTGGAAAGGCCGGAAAATTGTTCTTTCATAACAAGATTAAGCAAAGCGGCATTAATTTCATAAGATTCCGCACTAGTGGCGGGAGCAATCGGAGTACTAATAAAATCATTATTATTAGTATTGGAAAAGTCACACAACTTGGTATTCTCTTGAGTCATCGTGACAAAGCAAGCAATCTAGCACACAAGCAAACAAAAAGCAAACGAAAAAACGAACGGAAGAAGGGCGAATAAAAAGGCAAATCTTTTTGGTAAATAATTTTAGAAGTGGGGGAGAGGAAAACGAGAGGCAAATGGCAAATAATGTAAATGCAAGAGATGAGTTTGTGATGGGTACTTGGTAGGCTTGATGTAGATCTCCCCGGCAACGGCGCCAGAAATCCTTCTTGCTACTTCTTGAGCATGTGTTGGTTTCCCTTGAAGAGGAAAGGGTGATGCGGCAAAGTAGATAAGTATTTCCCTCAGTTGTTGAGAACCAAGGTATCAATCCAGTAGGAGATACAAGCAAGTCCCCAATAGATGTACCTACACAAATAATCAAACACTTGCACCCAACGCTATAAAGGGGTTGTCAATCCCTTCACGGTTACTTGCAAGGATGAGATATGATGGAGATAGATAGATAGGATTGCTAAAAAGAAAAGTAAACTAAAAGTAAAAAGAAGGCAGCGAAGTATTTTTGGTATTTTTGGTTTATAGATCTGAAAATATATTATGGAAAATAGACCCGGGGGCCATAGGTTTCACTAGAGGCTTCTCTCATGAAGGAAAATAATACGGTGGGTGAACAAATTACTGTCGAGCAATTGATAGAAAAGCGAATAATTATGAAGATATCAAAGGCAATGATTATGCATATAGGCATCACGTCCGTGTCAAGTAGACCGAAACGATTCTGCATCTACTACTATTACTCCACACATCGACCGACTCCTGCCTGCGTCTAGAGAATTAAGTTCATGAAGAACAGAGTAACGCATTAGGTAAGATGACATGATGTAGAGGGATAAACTCAAGCAATATGATGAAAACCCCATCTTTTTATCCTCGATGGCAACAATACAAATACGTGCCACTCTACCCCTACTTTGTCACTGGGTGAGGACACCGCAAGATTGAACCCAAAACTAAGCACTTCTCCCATTGCAAGAATTACCAATCTAGTTGGCCAAACCAAACCAATAACTCGAAGAGACTTGCAAAGATATGAAATCATGCATATAAGAATTCAGAGAAGATTCAAATAATATGCATAGATAATCTGATCATAAACCTACAATTCATCGGATCTCGACAAACACACCGGAAAAGAGTATTACATCGGATAGATCTCCATGAAGATCATGAAGAACATGGTATTGAAGAACAAATAGGGAGAAGAAGCCATCTAGCTACTAGCTATGGACCCGAAGGTCTGTGGTAAACTACTCACGCATCATCGAAGGGGCAATGGAGTTGATGTAGATGCCCTCCGTGATCGAATCCCCCTCCGGCAGATTATCGGAAAAGGCTCCAAGATTGGATCTCACGGGAACAGAGGCTTCCGGCGGCGGAAAAGTATTTTCTTGGCTCTTTTTGGTATCCAAGGAATATTTGGGAATTTATAGGCCGGAGAATAGGGTTAGGAGGGCTGCCGTGGGGGCACAAGCTAGGGGGGCGCCCCCCCCTAGGGCGCGCCCCTGTGGCTTGTCGCCAAACGGCGGCTCTCCTGCCTTCATCTCCAAGTCTTCTAGGTTGCTTCTGGTCCAAGAAAAATCATTCCGAAGATTTTATTCTGTTTGGACTCCGTTTAATATTCCTTATCTGCAATACTCAAAAACAAGGAAAAAAACAGAAACTGGCACTAGGCTCTAGATTAATAGGTTAGTTCCAAAAATAATATAAAATAGCATATTAATGCATAGAAAACATCCAAAACAGATAATATAATAGCATGGAACAATCAAAAATTATAGATACGTTGGAGACGTATCAGTATGCCATTGAGAGTAATTTGCCATAATATTATCTAGGAGTTTAGTAGCTTCTCCTAATGTGATTTCCATAAAAGTACCACCCGTGGCGGAATCTAAAAGATTTCTAGAAGCAAAATTCAATCCCGCATAAAAAAATTCTATAATCATCCATAAACTCAAACCATGTGCGGGGAAATTTCTAATCATTAATTTCATCCTCTCCCAAGATTGTGCAACATGCTCATGATCAAGTTGCTGAAAATTCATTATATCGTTCCTAAGGGAGATGATCTTAGCGGGTGGAAAGTACTTGGAAATAAAAGCATCTTTACACTTATTCCATGAATCAATACTATTTTTAGGCAAAGATGAAAACCAAGTTTTAGCACGATCTCGTAGTGAGAATGGAAATACCTTAAATTTAACAATATCATTATCCACATCTTTCTTCTTTTGCGTATCACACAACTCAACGAAAGTATTTAGATGGGATGCGGCATCTTCACTAGGAAGGCCAGAAAATTGTTCTTTCATAACAAGATTAAGCAAAGCGGCATTAATTTCATAAGATTCCGCACTAGTGGCGGGAGCAATCGGAGTACTAATAAAGTCATTATTATTAGTATTGGAGAAGTCACACAACTTAGTATTCTCTTGAGTCATCTTGACAAAGCAAGCAATCTAGCACACAGGCAAACAAAAAGCAAACGGAAAGACGAACGGAAGAAAGGCGAATAAAAAGGCAAATCTTTTTGGTTTTTTCTGAAAATCATTTTAGAGTTGGGGGAGAGGAAAACGAGAGGCGAATGGCAAATAATGTAAATGCAAGAGATGAGTTTGTGATAGGTACTTGGTAGGCTTGATGCAGATCTCCCCGGCAACGGCGCCAGAAATCCTTCTTGCTACTTCTTGAGCTTGTGTTGGTTTTCCCTTGAAGAGGAAAGGGTGATGCAGCAAAGTAGATAAGTATTTCCCTCAGTTGTTGAGAACCAAGGTATCAATCCAGTAGGAGGTACAAGCAAGGCCCCAATCTTTGCACCTGCACAAACAATCAAACACTTGCACCCAACGCTATAAAGGGGTTGTCAATCCCTTCACGGTTACATGCAAGGATGAGATCTGATAGAGATAGATATAAAAGATTGCTAAAAGTAAAACTAAAATAAAAGTAAATAGATTGCAGCAAAGTATTTTTGGTATTTTTGGTTTATAGATCTGAAAATATAATATGGAAAATAGACCCGGGGGCCATAGGTTTCACTTGAGGCTTCTCTCTTGAAGGAAAATAATATGGTGGGTGAACAAATTACTGTCGAGCAATTGATAGAAAAGCGCATAGTTATGACGATATCCAAGGCAATGATTATGCATATAGGCATCACGTCCGTATCAAGTAGACCGAAACAATTCTGCATCTACTACTATTACTCCACACATGGACCGACTCCTGCCTGCATCTAGAGTATTAAGTTCATGAAGAACAGAGTAACGCATTAAGTAAGATGACATGATGTAGAGGGATAAACTCAAGCAATATGATGAAAACCCCATCTTTTTACCCTTGATGGCAACAATACAAATACGTGCCTCGCTACCCCTACTTTGTCACTGGGTGAGGACACCGCAAGATTGAACCCAAAACTAAGCACTTCTCCCATTGCAAGAATTACCAATCTAGTTGGCCAAACCAAACCAATAACTCGAAGAGACTTGCAAAGATATGAAATCATGCATATAAGAATTCAGAGAAGATTCAAATAATATTCATAGATAATCTGATCATAAACCCACAATTCATCGGATCTCGACAAACACACCGGAAAAGAGTATTACATCGGATAGATCTCCATGAAGATCATGAAGAACATGGTATTGAAGAACAAAGAGAGAGAAGAAGCCATCTAGCTACTAGCTATGGACCCGAAGGTCTGAGGTGAACTACTCACGCATCATCGGAGGGGCAATGGAGTTGATGTAGATGCCCTCCATGATCGAATCCCCCTCCGGCAGATTACCGGAAAAGGCCCCAAGATGGGATCTCACGGGAACAGAGGCTTCCGGCGGCGAAAAAGTATTATCGTGGCTCTTTTTGGTATTGGGGGAATATTAGGGAATTTATAGGCCGAAGATTAGGGTTGGAGGCCCTGCAGGGGGCCACAAGCCAGGGGGCGCCCCCCCCCTAGGGCGCGCCCTGCAGGCTTGTCGCCTCCCGGCAGGTCTCCTGCCTTCCTCTCCAAGTCTGGTAGGTTTCTTCTGGTCCAAGAAAAATCATCGCGAAGATTTTATTCCGTTTGGACTCCGTTTGATATTCCTTATCTGCAATACTCAAAAACAAGGAAAAAACAGAAACTGGCATTGGGCTCTAGGTTAATAGGTTGGTCCCAAAAATAATATAAAATAGCATATTAATGCATATAAAACATCCAAAACAGATAATATCATAGCATGGAACAATCAAAAATTATAGATACGTTGGAGACGTATCACATACCAAGTAGCAATCCCTCCAAACAGTATCAGAAACGAAGCTTCGAGCAAAGAGATCGAAATCCGCGGGTTTGAGAGCAAGAACACGGAAATGGTGGCTGTGGTGAATTTTTGCTGGAGGTAGGTGATGATGTGGGCTAAGGAGATAAGTGAGGGGGGCCACAACCCACCAGGGCGCGCTTGGGGGTGCTGGCGCGCTCTGGTGTCTTATGGGCACCAGGTGCACCCCCTCTGGTTTTATTTGTACCAAAAATTCATAAATATTCGGAAAAATCGTGTTAAATTTTCAGGGCATTCTGAGAAATTTTTTGGGTCATTTTTTATTGCACGGAGAAAACAGAAAATAGGATAAACATGGCGTTTTATTTTATTTGACTAACTAAAACATAAAATAAAAGGTGGGAGTAGAGAGTTGTGCTTACAAGATTCATCGACGCCATACCTCTCAAAAATGATTCATTAATAAGGTTGATCAAGTCTTATTAACAACCACTTCCGATTAGCATGAAACCGAAGAACTTTCGTAAAACACTAAGTTACCTCAATGGGGATGCGCATATCCCCAACAATAAGTATATCATATTTCTTTTTAGCAGTAGGTAGAGGTAATTGAAAACTTCCAATAGTGATGGTCGGAGATTCTTCAATAACATTTATACCGTTCACCTGGAATTGTTTCTTCGGAAAGTGCACCGTGTGATCATTACCATTAATATGAAAAGTGACTTTGCTTTTGTTGCAATCAATAACAGCCCCTGCAGTATTCAAAAAGGGTCTACCAAGGATAATCGACATGTTGTCATCCTCGGGCATCTCAAGAATAACAAAGTCCGTTAAGATAGTAACATTTGCAACAACAACGGGCACATCCTCACAAATACCAATAGGTATGGTTGTTGACTTGTCAGCCATTTGCAATGATATCTTAGTAGGTGTAAGTTTATTCAAATCAAGTCTTTTATATAAGGAGAAAGGCATAACACTAACACCGGCTACCAAATCACAGAAAGCAGTTTTGACATAGTTTCTTTTGATTGAGCAAGGTATAGTTGGTATTCCAGGATCTCCAAGTTTTTTAGGTACTCCATCTTTAAAAGAATAATTAGCAAGCATGGTGGAGATTTCAGCTTCAGGTATTTTTCTTTTATTTGTGATGATGTCTTTCATATACTTTGCATAGGGGGCCATCTTCAGAATATCAGTTAAGCGGGTACGCAAAAAGACTGGCCTAATCATCTCAGTAAAGCGCTCAAATTCTTCATCATCCTTTTTCTTAGATGGCTTAGGTGGAAATGGCATGGGTTTCTGAACCAATGGCTCTCTTTCTTTACCATGTTTCCTAGCCACAAAATCTCTTTTATCATACCGTTTATTTTTAGGTTGTGGGTTATCAAGATCAGGAGCAAGCTCTATTTCAACATCATTATCTGGTTCTTTATCATTACTAGGTTGAGCATCATCGTGAACATCATCATTATCATTTTCATTATCACTAGGTGAATGTTCACTACCAGATTGAGTTTCAGCATCGGAAATAGAGACATCATTATTATCAGGAGGTTTTTGTGTCTCAGGTTCACTAGAGGTATGCAAAGTCCTATCATTTTTATTTTTCTTTTTCTTCTTAGAAGGACTAGGTGCATCAGGATTAATTCTCTGAGAGTCTTGTTCAATTCTTTTAGGATGACCCTCAGGATAAAGTGGTTCTTGGGTCATTCTACCTCCTCTGGTTACTACTCTAACAGCAAAGTCATGCATATTATTATTCATTTCATCAAGCAATTCTTTTTGAGACTTAGCAACTTGTCCTAATTGAGTTCGAACCATAGAGGCATGCTTTCCTACACCTCTAACATCATTACTAATTCTAAATAGCAAGTCACTCAAGCGAGCAATCATATCAAAATTGTATTTCAATTGTTTCAGAACATGAGCATTGAAATGATCTTGCTTCATAATATAGTTGTCAAACTCATATAAGCATTGACTAGGATGTTTATTGTGAGGGATGTCACTTTCATTAAACTTTAATAAAGAATTTACCTCTACCACCTGTGGAGGTGGTGGTGTGTCAAGGCCATGTATTTCTTTGATAGTTGGCAAATTCTTAACATCCTCGGCTTTAATACCTTTTTCCTTCATAGATTTCTTTGCCTCTCGAAAATCTTCAGGACTGAGAAATAAGATACCCCTCTTCTTCGGAGTGGGTTTAGGCGGTGGTTTAGGAAGAGGCCAATAATCATAATTCTTCAATATGTTATTCAATAATTCCTCAGCTTGTTCAACAGTTCGTTCCTTGAAAACACAACCAGCACAACTATCTAGGAAGTCCCTAGAAGCATCGCTTAGTCCAATATAAAAGATATCAAGTATTTCATTCTTCTTAAGAGGATAATCAGGCAAAGCATTAAGCAACTGGAGAAGCCTCCCCCAAGCTTGTGGGAGACTCTCTTCTTCAATTTGCACAAAATTAAATATTTCCTGTAAGGCAACTTGTTTCTTATGAGCAGGAAAATATTTTTCAGAGAAGTAGTAAATCATATC
This sequence comes from Elymus sibiricus, assembly GCA_039707655.1. Lineage (NCBI taxonomy): Eukaryota > Viridiplantae > Streptophyta > Magnoliopsida > Poales > Poaceae > Elymus > Elymus sibiricus. The sequence continues at coordinate 364,140,040 of CM077663.1, read as the reverse complement.
CTGAGGACTACGCACACAACCAGGAGCAAGAGTATTGTACCATGTCTTAGCATCACCCTTTAATGAGAACGGAAACAAGTTAAGGATGTAATAGTAGTGAATCTTCTCATCATGAGCAAAGAGGGTGGCTATATCATTCAGCTTAGTAAGGTGTGCCACTATAGTTTCAGTTTCATAGCCATGGAAAGGATCAGATTCAACCAAAGTAATTAACTCTGGATCGATAGAGAATTCATAATCCTTATCGGTAACAAAGATAGGTGAAGTAGCAAACTTAGGATCACATTTCATTCTAGCATTCAAAGTCTTTTCCTTATACTTGCATAGCAATTTCTTAAGATCGTCTCTATCCTTGCAACAAAGAATTTCTCTAGTTATCTCCTCGTCCATAACATAACCTTCAGGTATCTTAGGCATCTCAAACTTAGGAGACCTAGGACTAATAGGTGTTTCATAATCATCATCAGTTTCATAAGCTTTATCAGTTTCAGCAATCTCATCAGTTTCAGTGGTTTCATTTTCTTTAGCTCTAGCAATTTGTTCATCAAGAAATTCTCCTAGTGGCACATTATCATCAAGCATGGTACTGGCGTCATCAATAGCATAATTCATAGTAGAGGTAGCATCATCAATAACTTGCGACATATCAGGATTACTAGCATGTGGTGGTGTTGCAAGCTTACTCATAACAGAAGGTGAATCAAGTGCAGAGTGTGATGGCAGTTCCTTACCTCCCCTCGTAGTAGAGGGAAAAATCTTAGTCTTTGGATCCATCAGATTCTTCATAGTGATCAATTGATATAAATCCCAAGTGACTCAACAAATATTGCTATGCTCCCCGGCAACGGCGCCAGAAAAAGGTCTTGATAACCCACAAGTATAGGGGATCGCAACAGTTTTTGAGGGTAGATTATTCAACCCAAATTTATAGATTCGACACAAGGGGAGCCAAAGAATACTTGAGAGTATTAGAAGTTGAGCTGTCAATTCAACCACACCTGGAGATTAAATATCTGTAGCAGAGTGATCAGTAGCACAGTAATATGATAGTTTGATAGCAGTAGTGACAGTAACAGTAGCAGTAACAATAGTAGCAATAGTTTTGTAGCAGTTGGAACAGCAACAACAGCAGTAGTAACTTAGCAAGAACAATAAGTGGAAAGCTCGTAGGCACTGGATCGGTAACTCGTTGGATGATATTCGTCATGTAACAGTCATAACCTAGGGCGATATAGAACTAGCTCCAGTTCATCAATGTAATGTAGGCATGTATTCCGTACATAGTAAGGCCTCCTTTTAATAGAGAACCGGAACAAAGCATTAACACATGGTGAATACATGAACTCCTCAAACTACGGTCATCACCGTGAAGTATCCCAAATATTGTCACTATGGGGTTGACGGATCATAACATGTAATAGGTGCATATGACTAGACAAGATCGGATCAAGAACATAGATATAGAGGTGATAACATAAACGGTTCAGATCTGAAATCATGGCACTCGGGCCCTAGTGACAAGCATCGGGCATAGCAAAGTCATAGCAACATCAATCTCAGAACATAGTGGATACTAGGGATCAAGCCCTAACAAAATTAACTCGATTACATTATGAATCTCATCCAACTCCTCACCGACCAGCAAGCCTACGAAGGAATTACTCACTCCCGATGGGGAGCATCATGGAATTGGCGATGGACAAAGGTTAGCGATGACGAAGACCGAAGATTCCCCTCTCCGGAGCCCCAAACGGGCTCTAGATCTGGCCTCCCGATGAAGAACGGGAGGTGGCAGCGGCTCCGTATCGTAAAATGCGATGAAACTTTTTCTCTGATTTTTTTCTCCGAAAATAAGAATTTATAGTGGCGGAGATAGGGCAAGTGGGGCCACGAGGTGGGCACAACCCACCAGGGCGCGCCCAGGGGGCCTGGCGCGCCCTGGTGGGTGATGCTCACCCTGACCCCCCTCTTCGGTGGATTTTGGCTCCAATAATTCTCATTTATTCTGAAATAATTCTCCAAAAAGTTTCGTTCCATTCCGAGAACTTTCATTTCTGCACAAAAACAACACCATGGTAGTTCTGCTGAAAACAGCGTCAGTCCGGGTTAGTTCCATTCAAATCATGCAAATTAGAGTCCAAAACAAGGGCAAAAGAGTGAGGAAAAGTAGATATGTTGGAGATGTATCACCGCGCGCGGAGCGAAACGGCATCGCGCGCCGCTTATTACGTGTTGCCGCTCCCGCGCGCTGCACACTCGAGTGCTCGCGCCGCGACTTCCACCTCCCTCTCCAACCGCGCCGCTTTCGCCCCGCCCCGGGCCGCCGCCGGCGAATTCGCCCGATGGACGACCGCGCCGACATCCCCCTCACCCCTTCCTACGCCCGCGGCCCCTCCACCGCCGCCGCGAACCCTAGCGCGGGGAGTTTTGGCTTCACCTCCGCCGGTGCTCCTCCAAGCACCGGGCTCGCGCGCGGGCTTTTCATGGCGCCACGGACGACCTCGGCGGGTGGCGTCGCGCCGGCGCTCGCCGTGAAGCTACGTGACCCCCTCTCGAAGTTTTCAAATGCGGCGGTGGCAAAGGCGGGGAAGGTGACCGGGAAGAAGAACAAGGCGGCGGACGGCTCCTCTAGGCGGCCGAAGAAGAAGCTTGCAGGACGCGTGACCGAAGCGCCGGCGAGCGTAGTGTTGGCGAGCTTGCTTGTTGCGCCGGCGGCCGATGCGCACAAGGTGTACGATGAAATGCCAACAAGTTATGACTTCGCCAAAAAAAAATCGTTGTTGTTTTTTCAATGAATGGATATATATGGATAGCTTATTTGTTTTGTTGTATATATTTTGTAGTTTCAATGATGAGACCTATATGTCAACTATGGGTGTTGGCTCCAACAATTCTCATTGGTCTCAAACCAATGATGTGCATTTAGATGATCATGAGTTTGAGGGGGACGAGGATGGTGAGGGTATCTTCGATGCACCGAAAGGAAGAGCGGGCAACTACACCACGGACGAAGACAAATTGCTATGCAATACATGGTTGAAAGTGTCTAGGGATGCCATCGTTGGAGGGGGCCAAAGTAGAGATGCGTATTGGAACCGTATAAAGAAGAACTTTGTTTACACAACAAGAGTGGAATTGACCGCACGGAAAGATCTCTTCGCTCCCAGTGGTCGACAATCAACAAAGATTGTCAAAGATGGGCGGCCGCACTTAAGGCGGTTGACACTCTAAACCCAAGTGGAACTAATGATAGCGATAGGGTAAGTGCCATTTCTTTCATGCTTCTTCCATGTTCATGTTTCAAGTGCTAACTTGTTTTTTTGTGTGTAGCTCACTATTGCACAAAACTTATTTCAAGGAGAGGACAAGAAGACCAAGAAAGGGAAGATCAAGAAAGGAATACCATTTACCTTGCCCCATTGCTATGATGAGTTGAAGGATGATGAGAAATGGAAGCCCCATGAAGGTGTCGATGAGGAGACCAACAAACGCAAGCGAACTATTGATTTGGATGATGAGGAGGAGGAGGCATCAAGTGATGACGGCAAGAGAAGCCCTACACCAAACTCGGTTGCCTACTCGAAGCCAAAAAGACCAATTAGAGGCAAGAAAGAAGGACAAGAAAAGAAGAAGAGGAAAGGAGATGATAACCTAAAAAATATTATGGAAGCTATTGTGAACGCAAGAAAGGAAGCGAACAAGGTGAGGAAGATGGCAAGGAATCAAGATGCGGCGGCCGAGGAGAGGAGGGTGGCGGCCGAGGAGAGGAAATTGACCATGGAGGAGCGAACTAGATTGTTGGAATGGGAGAAGTCATTGTTCTTCATGGACACGTCTACCCTCGATGAGAAGCAAAAGGAGTACGTCAATCTTGCCCGTGAAGAAGCCTTGGTCCAAAAAAGATCCATGGCCATGGGAGGCACGGGAGGCATGGGAGCTACCATGGGAGGCATGGGTGGCATGGGAGCTACCATGGGAGGTATGGGTGGCATGAGAGCTACCATGGGAGGGATGGGTGGCATGGGAGCTACCATGGGAGGCATGGGTGCCATGGGAGGCATGAGTGGCTTCGGAGCTACCATGGGCGGAATGGGAGGCATGAGTGACTTCGGAGGTACCATGGGGGGCATGGGAGGCATGAGTTTTGCGTCACTCATGGGAGGCATGTGAGCACATCCGGGTGACATGGGTGGACGCATGTCTTTCGGTGTGCCTCACATACCTTCGGCACCTCCGGGAGACAATGAAGAGGAGGACGAAGATGAGACTTCGGATGAGGATGAAGAATAGGGGGAAGAGGAGGACGAAGATGAGGATGCGGCATGATTGTTGATGTGCTATTTGTTTGTGTGAACTTGTTATATGTCATGAACTTCGTTTGTGATTTTGAACTTGGTTGGATGAGGAGATGATGTGACATGATTGTTGATGTGCCGTGCAATTGAACTATGCTATGTCCTTTTGTTTTTCATTTTTGATGAAATATCACCATATTGTCTTCATAAAAAATGCATGTTGCAAGCACCGGCTGCTCGCGCGCGCAAAAAATTTCGGCGGCCGCTGGAGCCAGCGCCCTCCGGCGCGCTAAAAATTGCTATTTCCGAGCTGTAAAACCGTTTTTTTGCGCGCCGCGCGTTGCGCGCCTGTTGGAGATGCTCTAACTACTGCAACCGACGACTGCCGACGCCAGCACGTCCTGCCGGACTCCCTGAACATCAACTCCTCAATGCCCTTCTTCACAGATCACAACCTCTCTCGATCGGAGCCGCACGTTGACGCCCCCAACATCGGCGTGCCTCTGATCCCTGGACCTCAATCTCCAAGTGTACCCTGATTATTGCATGCGCAATTAATTCAATTGGTCTGAAGTGTGTTAGAGCATCTACAGTCGGACTTAGCAAATATGACCCCCTAAACACCCGAGGACGCGTCTGGTCAGCGACTGTGCGTGTCCCCTATTTGTCCGTCTGTGGTGGTACAATGGAGTCACCGAGTGAAAGCTCCGCGCTTTGGCACCGACGACAACGATGTTCTCGGGTGCCGTTCTATCCCTGAAAACGTCGTCGAGGTGCTCCTATTCCGTGTCAGGGTTGCGGATGAAGACCCTTGTTCGTTTTGGACTCGGCGGCGGTGACGCTTTGCACCGTTTTCCCTTCTGAGGGCTTTGTCGTGGAGCCTAGGTGTGTTAGGGCGTAGTGCGGCGTTGTACTCAGATATTTTAATGTTTTTGTTCGGTTGAGTTGCATGCTCAGGTTATCCTGCGATCGGCGTTGTACGGGGTCGTCTCATCATTTTGTATCGCTTGACCATGTATTTTATTGGATATATAAAATGGGATGAAAGCCTGTTTTGAGATAGCAAGTGTAAAAAAAGAAAGTTCTCTCACAAAACAAGAGAGGCCCTTTTCTGTCCAGACACGTCTAGCTGGCGGTCGTTGGCTCACTAGCCTCCCACGCACACCTCGCCCATCCTCTCTTCCCCGCTGGTCCACCAGCTTCTTCCCCACGAAATCAGGCCATGAACCAGCCCGAGCAGATCCTGTAGAGTTGCCATGGCAAAGCAGTCAAGGTGAAGAAATCTAGTGAAAAAACCAGAAAGAAGAGAAGAGAGGCTTACCAGGCAACACAATCAGCCAGGTAAGAAATCCTTTTGCTCCCAGATCAATCCTTCTTCACTTCCCCTTACCCTTTCCATCTGGATCTCAAAAATCTCTCCATGATTTGATCACAAGATCTCTGTGCCTAACTGATACACTTTGTATGTGCAACTATACAATGTTTTCAAGCCAACTAACTCCTGGATCTGTCCAACAAACTAACCTTAGGGGAATTTTAGCAGAAAAAAACTTGTTGTGGTCCCTGTGCAACTAAACATGGTTTGAAAGCCAACTTCCACTGGTTGTGTGCAACAAGCACACACATGGATAAGTTGCACAAGGAATGGATTCTAGCAAAGTGAACATGCATTCTAGGCCAACTGAACATGTATTCTAGCCAACTAAACATACATTCTAGCCAACTTTGTACCTGGTTGTTTGCAAATAAACACAAAAAAAATCTGTAGTACCAGCTCAACAAAAAAGCATAATCTTTTGTGCAACTGAACATGCATTCTAACCAACTTGTGCCTGGATGGATGCAAGTAAGCACAAATAAAAACTTTAGAACCTCTGCAACCACACAAATGATCCAAAGCCAATTCTCTAGCATTGTGTGCAACAGGAAAACAACCCAAACTAATGAAACCAGAAACAATAGTAATCTATACGCATATAATCTTGTCCCACACAAATTGCAGTCCTAAAGTGCAAAATATGTTCAATATACTAAAAGTAAAAACAGAAAAGGCGATGAAAACTATAACTATATTCTGTCATGCAAATCTTGTTTCTTCTTTGATCTGGATCTGTCCTTCCCAATTGTAGCATCAACATATGTGCAGAAAAATCTACATCAGCTCCTTGTCAAAACAAACCTGCACATCATCACAGCAACAACAAAAAAATGTGAGAAAACACTGAAGTAAAAAGTCCTATTTTCTATTTGTGCAACCTATTTACTGCAAAATGTGCAACAAACATAATAACTCTGTGCAAACAAAAACAGAGTTTGTGCAACAAACATAATAACTCTGTGCAAACAAAAACAGAGTTTGTGCAACAAACATAATAACTCTGTGCAAACAAAAATAGAGTTTGTGCAACTAAACAGTGGCATAATGGTGTGCAACTACTTATGATTGTGTCGTTGCATGAAAACAGAATGTTTCTAGGTTGTTTGAAACTGATCATTTCCATTCCACCTCTTTTATGTGCAGGGCGTGAGTAGCGGCAGCAAAAGAAAGATGATTGATCTTAATGAGTTGCCTCCTAATCTCAATGAACTTCCTCATGATGTGGATCATCATCAACCCAGCATAACACCAGGAGGTAATGCTGATTATGGGACAGAAAATGTGCGCTCTACACAGCCAAGTATTGGGCAAAATCCTATGGGCCATGAACATGTGGCAGGGCAGTCATCAGCCCATGGTGCCCCTGTAGTGGTGTCTTTGCAGTCAGAGAGCCATACTCTAAATGACACGGGCACCGCGGCAAATGTTGCTGGTCCAACCAGGACTGAACTAGGAGCTGGGGCTGTTGACGGTGATGTACAAGGAGAAGAAGGAGAGGATGAGGCTGGGTCTCAGCCCATGGAACCCTATGTTGGCATGAGGTTTGACAGCCTTCAAGTTGCGTATGAACATTACAACAGCTATGCAGTACGGTTGGGTTTCGCTATCAAGATGAACACCTCGAGGCGGGCACCTTACACAAATGAATTGGTAAAACAGCAGTTTTGTTGCAACAAGTATAAGAAACCCAAAGTTGATGATGGAGGAGCGGAGGCCGCTCCTGTCCTGGACCCTATACCAGATCCAAAAGCTGTAGTCGGTGATGAGGAAATGGAAGAAGAACCGCCAATCTTCATTGAAGAGGAGACTGATCCCAAAAAGAGAAAGAAGAAATGGAAACGAGAGACAATAAGGCAGACTGGATGCAAGGCAAAAATGTTGGTGAAGCTGAAAGATGGGCGATGGGAGGTGACACACTTTGTTCATGACCACAACCATCCCTTGGTGAACAAACCTTCATTGTCCAAATACTTGACATCTCACCAAGGCATTACTGCGGATGAAAAGGAATTTCTGCGTATCTTGTATAACTGCAACTTAACTACAGGTGTGTTCCTATATCCCTTACAGAATTAAGTTTACCTCTAGGCAGTCTAGTGTGCAACTGATATGCTACTCATGTGCAATTAAAATGCCTTCAGTGTGCAACTCAAAATGGTCCTGTGTCCAACTACACGTGTTGGATGACAAGTTGCTGTGGTATGGCACTTGTGTGCATCTACAAATCCTTCATTGTGCAACTACAAAAATTCCTGAGTGCAACCTCATTACTTGCGCACCAGGTTGCTGCGCAGGTAGATTATTGTGCAACTAATATGGTACATGTGTGCAACTAGAATGACTTCAATGTGCAACTAAACAATATCCTGGGTCCAACTGCATGTGTTTTTAAGGTGCAGCTTGATGACCCACAAGTATAGGGGATCTATCGTAGTCCTTTCGATAAGTAAGAGTGTCGAACCCAACAAGGAGCAGAAGGAAATGGCAAGCGGTTTTCAGCAAGGTATTCTCTGCAAGCACTGAAATTGTCGGTAACAGATAGTTGTGTGATAAGATAATTCGTAACGGAAAGCAAGTAACAAGTGTAGCAAAGGTGCAGCAAGGTGGCCCAATCCTTTTTGTAGCAAAGGACAAGCAGGAACAAACTCTTATATAAAGCAAAGCGCTCCCGAGGACACATGGGAATTCCCGTCAAGCTAGTTTTCATCATGCTCATATGATTCGCGTTCGTTACTTTGATAATTTGATATGTGGGTGGACCGGTGCTTGGGTGCTGCCCTTACTTGGACAAGAATCCCACTTATGATTAACCTCTCTCGCAAGCATCCGCAACTACGAAAAAGGAATTAAGATAAATCTAACCATAGCATGAAACATATGGATCCAAATCAGCCCCTTACGAAGCAACGCATAAACTAGGGTTTAAGCTTCTATCACTCTAGCAACCCATCATCTACTTATTACTTCCCAATGCCTTCCCCTAGGCCCAAATAATGGTGAAGTGTTATGTAGTTGACGTTCACATAACACCACTAGAGGAGAGACAACATACATCTCATCAAAATATCGAACGAATACCAAATTCACATGATTACTTATAACAAGACTTATCTCATGTCCTCAGGAACAAACGTAACTACTCACAAAGCATATTCATGTTCATAATCAGAGGAGTATTAATTGTCATTAAGGATCTGAACATATGATCTTCCACCAAGTAAACCAACTAGCATCAACTACAAGGAGTAATCAACACTACTAGCAACCCACAGGTACCAATCTGAGGTTTTGAGACAGAGATCGGATACAAGAGATGAACTAGGGTTTGGAGAGGAGATAGTGCTGGTGAAGATGTTGATGGAGATTGACCCCCTCTCGATGAGAGGATCGTTGGTGATGACGATGGCTTCGATTTCCCCCTCCGGGAGGGAAGTTTCCCCGGCAGAACAGCTCCGCCGGAGCCCTAGATTGCTTCTGCCCAGGTTCCGCCTCGAGACGGCGGCGCTTCATCCCGAAAGCTCTCTTATGATTTTTTTCAGGTCAAAACCCTCCATATAGCAGAAGATGGGCACCGGAGGCCTGCCAGGGGGCCCACAAGCCACAGGGGCGCGCCCAGGGGGGTAGGGCGCGCCCCCCTGGCTTGTGACCTCCTGGTGGGTCCCCTCTGGTATTTCTTTCGCCCAATATTTTTTATATATTCCAAAATAATTCTCCGTAACTTTTCAGTACTTTGGGAGTTGTGCAGAACAGGTCTCTCATATTTGCTACTTTTCCAGCCCAGAATTCTAGCTGCCGGCATTCTCCCTCTTCATGTAAACCTTATAAAATAAGAGAGAAAAGGCATAAGTAATTTACCATAATGTGTAATAACAGCCCATAATGCAATAAATATCAATATAAAAGCATGATGCAAAATGGATGTATCAACTCCCCCAAGCTCAGACCTCGCTTGTCCTCAAGCGAAAGCCGAAATCGATAAATACGTCCACTTGTTTAGAGATAGAGGTGTCGATAAAACAAAATACGGACAAGAGGGCATCATGATCATCTTTAGTACAACAACACTTATTGATATATAATTTCTTATACTAGAGTGACAATTCATTCACAAGGTAAACTATGAATCAAGAACTCTATTGAGAACCAACAAACTATGATCTCAGTCATTGAAGCAATTGCAATTTATCATAACATCGGAAAGAGCCAATATAAGAGCTTGTAAAGCAAATCCACATACTCAATCATCTTTTAGTCTTTCATAATTGCTAACACTCACGCGGTACTTATGAGGTCAAAGCTTCAATTGGACACAGAGAAAGATAGGGGCTTATATTTTTGCGTCCTAATTTTTTACCTCAAGGGTATTGTCAATAGAAATAACTCATGATCACCCACATCCGAGTGGATATATGTGTCAAGATCATTCTCCAACACATGACGCTTGCCAAGAGAAAAAGGCGAAATAAAGGAAGCGGTGAGGATCACCACGACTCTTGCAAAAAGGTAAGTACTAGAAAGTAAAAGTAACAGATATGCCCTTCGCAGAGGGAAGCAGAGGTTGTCATGCGCTTTCACAGTTGGATGTGCAATCTCTTAATGCAAAAGAATGTCACTTTATATTGCCTCTTGTGATAAAGAACTTTATTATGCAGTCTGTCGCTTTTATTTCTTCCATATCACAAGGTCGTATAAAGTTTATTTTCCTCACACTAATAGATCATACATATTTAGAGAGCAATTTGTATTGCTTGCACCGATGACAACTTACTTGAAGGATCTTACTCAATCCATAGGTAGGTATGGTGGACTCTCATGGCAAAACTGGGTTAAGGGTGTTTGGATGCACAAGTAGTATCTCTACTTGGTGCGGAAGTTTTGGCTGATATGGGGTGGAAGCAAGCGTCATATGTTAAAGGATCCATGACAATATAACTTCTATTCGGAAATAAGCAAACATAACCCATTATGTTGTCTTCCTTGTCCAACATCAACTTCTTAGCATATAATATTTTAATGAGTGCTCACAATCATAAAAGATGTCCAAGATAATATATTTATATGTGAACCTCTCTTTCTTTATTACTTCCTTTTAATTGCAGCAATGACCAATCACTATGTTTGTCAACTCACAACAAATTTCAATCGACATACTTCTTATATGTGAAGTCATCACTCCCCATAAGATCATTATATATACTCTTTGCTTTTGTTCTATACTTCTTTCTATTTCTTTTTCCCAAGATCATAGCAAGCAAACAAAGCCCTCAACTCAAAACTACTTTTTATTATATAACTCTCGGACTCGCTTACATAGGGGGAACATAAAGCAAAACTCAAAACTAGATAACACTAAAAAACTTTATTCTACTAGATCAAGATGTAACCAAAAAGATTGAACTAAAAATGATAAAAATAAAAGATGTGATGGTGATACGATGCGATACCGGGGCACTTCCCCCAATCTTGGCACAAGCCAAGGGGAGTGCCCATACCCATGTGTTTAGTTGTCTTTCTTCGGAGGTGGTGATGTTATATTCTTGGCGATGATGCCCCTCAGGATGCGATTCTCCTCCTCAAGCTTGTTATTTTGTTGTCTAAGATCCATTATCTCCTTGCGAAGTTTTCCAGTGATGGTTAGAGCTCCCATCACCCATGGATGTTTCATTGCTGCGGGGGAAGAAGCAACACTCTTTTTCATATTTTCATAAGTAAGAAATTTAGCATTGGGAGGGATGACCGAATTCGGAATTGCTGAGCTCTGAAGTTCCTCCAACATGGCTCCAGGTTGTAGACGAGAGGTAACTTCTTGGTCTTCCTCCATGGCATCCATCCTTTTCAAGTCGGCCTCCATCTCTTCCTCCGTGGCCTGCTCGAAGTATTTGGCTTCGCTGTGTGCTACGGGCCCCGGTGTCAGGCAAGAGACACGGCTCTCCCCGACCGACTCTTGCGAAGACATCTTGCTCTAAATCTGCTGCAGAAACAGCTCAAAACGAAAACAGGAGGTATTGTCGTGAAACGAAGGTCAAAACCTTCAGGAGATTATATAATGAATTTTTACCGACCTAAAGGAGTATACCACAAGAAAACGGAGTCCGGAGGGTACACGAGGTGGCCACAAGCCAGAGGGGCGCGCCCAGGGGGGTAGGACGCGCCCCCCTGGCTTGTCGCCTCCACGTGCACTTTTCGGACTACTTTAAATTTTCCTAATTTTTTAAATATTCCAAAACAGAGAAAAATTTCTATTGAAAAAGTTTTGGAGTCGGTTTGCTTACCGTATCAAATACCTATTCCTTTTCGGAGTTTGAAACGTTCTGGTAGGTCTCCCTAATGTACTCCTCCGGAGTTATGGTATTGATAATATTGGTTTCAACATTTATGGGAGTACCTGAGATATAATGTTTGATTCTTTGCCCGTTTACCACCTTTGGATTTGTGCCTTCGACGTTGTTGATCTTGATGGCACTGGAATGGTACACTTCCTCGATAATGTAAGGCCCTTCCCATTTAGAGAGAAGTTTTCCTGCAAAAAATCTTAAACGAGAATTGTATAGCAAGACATGCTCACCTACATTGAATTCACGCTTTTGTATCCTTTTATCATGCCATCTCTTAACCTTTTCTTTAAACAACTTGGCATTCTCATAGGCCTGTGTTCTCCATTCATCAAGTGAGCTAATGTCAAATAACCTCTTCTCACCAGCAAGTTTGAAATCATAGTTGAACTCTTTGATTTCCCAATAAGCTTTATGTTCTAGTTCTAGAGGTAAGTGACACGCTTTACCATAAACCATTTTATACGGAGACATACCCATAGGGTTTTTGTAAGCAGGTCTATAAGCCCATAATGCATCATCAAGTTTCTTAGACCAATTCTTTCTAGATCTATTAACAGTCTTTTGAAAGATCAATTTAATTTCTCTATTGCTTAATTCTACTTGACCACTGGACTGAGGATGATAAGGAGATGCAATTCTATGATTAACATCATACTTAGCAAGCAATTTACGGAAAGCACCATGAATAAAGTGTGAACCACCATCAGTCATTAAATATCTAGGGACTCCAAATCTAGGGAAAATAACTTCTTTAAGCATTTTAATAGAAGTGTTATGATCAGCACTACTAGTTGGAATAGCTTCTACCCACTTAGTAACATAATCAACAGCAACTAGAATATGAGTATACCCGTTGGACTTTGGAAAAGGTCCCATATAATCAAAACCCCAAACATCAAATGGTTCAATAACAAGAGAGTAATTCATAGGCATTTCCTGACGTCTACTAATATTACCAATTCTTCGACATTCATCACAAGACAAGACAAACTTACAAGCATCCTTGAAGAGAGTAGGCCAATAAAAACCAGATTGTAATACCTTGTGTGCAGTTCTATCTCCAGCGTGGTGTCCTCCGTAGGCCTCGGAATGACACTTGTGTAGGATCTGTTCCTGTTCATGCTCAGGTACACAATGTCTAATAACACCATCTACTCCTTCTTTATAGAGGTGTGGATCATCCCAAAAGTAATGTCTTAAATCATAGAAGAACTTTTTCTTTTGTTGGTATGTGAAACTAGGCGGTATAAATTTAGCAACAATGTAATTAGCATAATCAGCATACCATGGAGCATTACGTGAAGCATTTATGATAGCCAATTGTTCATCAGGAAAGATATCATCAATAGGTAGTGGGTCATCAAGAACATTTTCTAACCTAGACAAGTTGTCTGCTACGCGGTTCTCAGCACCCTTTCAATCTATAATATGCAGATCAAATTCTTGTAGCAGAAGAACCCATCTAATAAGTCTAGGTTTAGCATCTTTCTTTTCCATAAGATATTTAATAGCAGCATGATCAGTGTGAACAGTTACTTTGGAATCAACAATATAAGGTCTGAACTTATCACAAGCAAACACAACTGCTAAAAATTCCTTTTCAGTGGTAGCATAGTTTCTTTGAGCACTGTCTAGAGTTTTACTAGCATAATGGATAACATTTAATTTCTTATCAACTCTTTGTCCTAGAACAGCACCAACATCATAATCACTAGCATCACACATAATTTCAAAGGGTAGGTTCCAATCAGGTGGTTGAACAACAGGTGCAGTAATCAAGGCTCTTTTAAGAATTTCAAATGCTTCTACACAATCATCATCAAAAACGAATGGAACATCTTTTTGCAAAAGATTAGTGAGAGGCCTAGAAATCTTAGAGAAGTCTTTAATAAACCTCCTATAGAAACCAGCATGACCAAGGAAACTTCTTATACCTTTGATATCCGTAGGGCACGGCATTTTTTTCAATAGCATCAACTTTAGCTTTATCAACTTCAATACCTCTTTCGGAGATTTTATGTCCTAAGACAATGCCCTCATTAACCATAAAGTGGCACTTCTCCCAATTTAAGACAAGATTAGTTTCTTCACATCTCTGCAAAACTCGATCAAGGTTGCTCAAGCAATCATCAAAAGAAGTTCCATAAACGGAGAAATCATCCATGAAAACCTCAACAATCTTTTCACAAAAGTCAGAGAATATAGCCATCATACATCTTTGAAAGGTAGCAGGTGCATTGCATAAACCAAAAGGCATACGTCTATAAGCAAAGGTACTGAAAGGACAAGTAAAAGTGGTCTTTTCTTGATCCTCTTTTGACACAGGTATTTGAGAGAAACTAGAATAACCATCTAGAAAGCAGAAGTGTGTGTGTTTGGATAGTCTTTCTAGCATTTGATCAATAAAAGGTAGAGGGTAATGATCTTTCCAAGTAGCTTTATTTAATTTCCTGAAATCAATTACCATTCTATATCCTGTAACAATTCTTTGCGGGATCAATTCATTTTTATCATTAGGAACAACAGTAATACCTCCCTTCTTAGGGACACAATGAACGGGACTAACCCATCTACTATCAACAATAGGATAAATTATACCTGCCTCCAGAAGCTTTAATATTTCATTTCTTACCACTTCTTTCATTTTAGGATTTAACCGTCATTGGTGCTCAACAACTGGTTTAGCATCAGGCTCCATATTAATTTTATGCTGGCATAGAGTGGGACTAATGCCCTTAAGATCATCAAGAGTATATCCAATAGCAGCACGGTGCTTCCTCAGAGTTTTCAATAATCTCTTTTCTTCATGCTCTGAAAGGTTAGCACTAATAATAACAGGATATATATCCTTTTCATCAAGATAAGCGTATTTCAAAGTATCCGGTAATTGTTTAAGCTCAAACACGGGATCACCCTTGGGTGGAGGAGGATCCCCAGGTATTTCAATAGGCAAATTGTGTTTCAAAATAGGGTGCTGATCAAAGAAAATCTTATCTATTTCATTCCTTTCATTCATATGCATATCGTTTTCATGATCTAGCAAATATTGTTCTAAAGGATCAGTAGGAGGCACGGCAATAGAAGAAAGACCAATAATTTCATCCTTACTAGGCAATTCTTTATCATGGGGTTGTCTACGAAATTTAGAGAAATTAAACTCATGAGACACATCCTCAAAACTTACAGTAACAGTTTCTTTCTCACAATCTATCTTAGCATTAACAGTATTCAAGAAAGGTCTACCAAATATAATGGGACAAAAATCATCTTGCGGGGAACCAAGAACAAGAAAATCAGTAGGATATTTTATTTTCCCACACAAGACTTCAACATCTCTAACAATCCCAATAGGTGCTATAGTATCTCTATTAGCAAGCTTAATGGTAACATCAATTTCCTCTAATTCAGCGGGTGCAATAACATTCATAATTTCTTGATATAGGGTAAAGGGAATTGCACTCACGCTAGCACCCACATCACATAAGCCATGATAACAATGATCTCCTATTTTAACAGAAACAACAGGCATGCCAACAATAGGTCTATGTTTATCTTTAGTATCTGGTCTAGCAATTCTAGCAGCTTCATCACAGAAAT
Organism: Elymus sibiricus; assembly: GCA_039707655.1. Lineage (NCBI taxonomy): Eukaryota > Viridiplantae > Streptophyta > Magnoliopsida > Poales > Poaceae > Elymus > Elymus sibiricus. The sequence goes on along the minus strand of CM077663.1, from coordinate 364,124,435 downwards.
GAATAACATGCCCATCAATATTATCAACCAAGAGATCTTTAACCATAGCAATACTAGGTTTAACTTTAATTTGTTCAGGGGGTGTAGGTGTTCTAACATAGCTCTTACGAACCACGGTTGAAGCTTTAGCATGTTCCTTTATTCTAACAGGAAAAGGTGGTTTCTCAATATAAGCAGCAGGAATAACATGATCGACGTTATAAATAATAGTTTCCTCTTCAACTTTAATAGGTTCAACTACTTTCACTTCAACGGGAGGATGATATTTAAACCACTTCTCCTTAGGGAGATCAACATGAGCAGCAAAAGATTCAAAGAAAGAAGCTACTATCTCAGAGTCAAGTCCATATTTAGTGCTAAATTCACGAAAAGCATCGGTGTCTATAAAGGATTTAACACAATCAAGCTTAAGGTTTATACCTGACTCCTTACCTTCGTCGAGTTCCCAATCTTCAGAGTTGCGTTTAATTCTTTCCAATAAGTCCCATTTGAATTCAATATCTTTCTTCATAAAGGAACCAGTACAAGAAGTATCGAGCATGGATTCATCATTACGAGAAAGCCGAGCATAAAAATTCTGAATAATAATTTCTCTTGGGAGCTCATGATTGGGGCATGAATATAACATTGACTTAAGCCTCCCCCCAAGCTTGAGTGATACTTTATCCTTCACGAGGCCAAAAATTATAAATATAATTCCGATCACGATGAACCAGATGCATAGGATAAAACTTCTGATGAAATTCCAATTTCAATCGGTTGTAGTTCCATGATCCAATATCATCACATAGCCTATAAGATGTCAATGCCTTCTCCTTCAAAGATAAAGGAAAGACCTTCTTCTTGACATCATCCTCGGGCAAACCTGCAAGCTTAAATAATCCACAAACTTCATCCACATAGATTAGATGCAAATCAGGATGTAGTGTTCCATCTCCTGCATAAGGATTAGCTAGCAGTTTCTCTATCATACCCGAAGGAATTTCATAATAAATATTTTCAGTAGGTTCAGTAGGTTGAGGAGCAACTCTTTGTGCTTCCGGTCGAGGTGAATATACCCCGAACAAAGCCCTAAAAGGATTATTTTCCATAGTAACAAATGACAGTAAATTTCAGCACACTATATAAATTTTTCCTTACCAAATTCCACTCACCAAAGGCGCTTCACTCCCTGGCAATGGCGCCAGAAAAGAGTCTTGATGACCCACAAGTATAGGGGATCTATCGTAGTCCTTTCGATAAGTAAGAGTGTCAAACCCAACGAGGAGCAGAAGGAAATGACAAGCGGTTTTCAGCAAGGTATTCTCTGCAAGCACTGAAATTGTCGGTAACAGATAGTTGTGTGATAAGATAATTCGTAACAGAAAGCAAGTAACAAGTGTAGCAAAGGTGCAGCAAGGTGGCCCAATCCTTTTTGTAGCAAAGGACAAGCCGGAACAAACTCTTATATAAAGCAAAGCGCTCCCGAGGACACATGGGAATTCCCGTCAAGCTAGTTTTCATCATGCTCATATGATTCGCGTTCGTTACTTTGATAATTTGATATGTGGGTGGACCGGTGCTTGGGTGCTGCCCTTACTTGGACAAGCCTCCCACTTATGATTAACCTCTCTCACAAGAATCCGCAACTACGAAAAAGGAATTAAGATAAATCTAACCATAGCATGAAACATATGGATCCAAATCAGCCCCTTACGAAGCAACGCATAAACTAGGGTTTAAGCTTCTGTCACTCTAGCAACCCATCATCTACTTATTACTTCCCAATGCCTTCCCCTAGGCCCAAATAATGGTGAAGTGTTATGTAGTCGACGTTCACATAACACCACTAGAGGAGAGACAACATACATCTCATCAAAATATCAAACGAATACCAAATTCACATGATTACTTATAACAAGACTTATCTCATGTCCTCAGGAACAAACGTAACTACTCACAAAGCATATTCATGTTCATAATCAGAGGAGTATTAATTGTCATTAAGGATCTGAACATATGATCTTCCACCAAGTAAACCAACTAGCATCAAATACAAGGAGTAATCAACACTACTAGCAACCCACAGGTACCAATCTAAGGTTTTGAGACAGAGATCGGATACAAGAGATGAACTAGGGTTTGGAGAGGAGATGGTGCTGGAGAAGATGTTGATGGAGATTGACCCCCTCTCGATGAGAGGATCGTTGGTGATGACGATGGCTTCGATTTCCCCCTCCGGGAGGGAAGTTTCCCCGGCAGAACAGCTCCGCCGGAGCCCTAGATTGCTTCTGCCCAGGTTCCGCCTCGAGACGGCGGCGCTTCGTCCCGAAAGCTCTCTTATGATTTTTTCTAGGTCAAAACCCTCCAGATAGCAGAAGATGGGCACCGGAGGCCTGCCAGGGGGCCCACAAGCCACAGGGGCGCGCCCAGGGGGGTAGGGCGCGCTCCCTGGCTTGTGACCTCCTCGTGGGTCCCCTCTGGTATTTCTTTCGCCCAATATTTTTTATATATTCCGAAATAATTCTCCATAACTTTTCAGGACTTTGGGAGTTGTGCAGAACAGGTCTCTCATATTTGCTCCTTTTCCAGCCCAGAATTCCAGCTGCCGGCATTCTCCCTCTTCATGTAAACCTTATAAAATAAGAGAGAAAAGGCATAAGTATTGTACCATAATGTGTAATAACAGCCCATAATGCAATAAATATCAATATAAAAGCATGATGCAAAATGGACGTATCACAGCTAGCTGTCCATTTTCTGCAGTTATCCTGTGTGCCAACACATGTCCGTTTGCTGTGCAAGTGGGTGTGTGCATTCATGCAACTAAAAAAAGACATTGTTTTCTTTTTGTATTTTGTAGGACGTATGATGCATATAATGGCAGAATTCTATGGATCTGAGTTGATGGTGCCGTTCGGACCAAAGGCAATAACAAATCTGTGTACAAGTTTCCGTAGAGATGACACAAAGGAGGGTGACATGATTGAGACTATTGCGCACTTCAAGGAGATACAGAAAACCGATCCAGACTTCTTCTATAAGGTAAAATATGATAAAGAGGACAGAGTTGTCAACATCTTTTGGGTGGATGGCTTAGCTCGAAAAGCTTATGCAGAGGCGTACCATGATTGTATATCATTTGACACCACCTACATGACCAACATGTACAATATGCCATTCGCGTCGTTCATTGGAATCAACCGACATGGCCAATCTTTTATGTTGGGTTGCGCGTTCATGAGGCAGGAGTTGGCATCAAGCTTTGATTGGGTATTCCAAACATTCCTAGAGGCTATGGATGGCAAACCTCCTGATAACTTCATAACTGGTCAGGATGGTGCGATGAAGCAGTCAATAGAGAGCATCTTCCCCACGACCGTGCATCGCTGTTGCCGATGGCACATCATGAAAAAGGCTCAAGAAAAGGTTGGTTGGCTGCTGTGCAGTAATCCAGGGCTGTCTGATGATTTCAACTACTGTGTTGATTTCAGATTCACTCCAGAAGAGTTTGAGCAGAATTGGGCTGGGTTAATGATGAAGTACGAGGCAATAACACACACACACTTTGAGAAGTTGTATGAATACAGGTCAACTTGGGTGCCGTGCTACTTCAAGCACAGGTTCTTCCCATTCCTGCAGCCTACACAACGTAGTGAGGGGTTCAACGCCGTCCTAAAAAGATATGTGAACCCACACAACTCAATCCTGAACTTTGTCAAGCAATATGAAAAAATTCAGACCCACGTCCTTGCCAAGGAAGGCTGCAATGATTACAGGATAGAACACCTTGACATTGAGCTATGGACCAGATTCCCAATAGAGAGGCAAGCTTATGAAACCTACACTAGAGACCTTTATCGCAGGTTCCGAGAAGAGTTCGAGCTTATTGGATGTTATAATGCATTCCAAGTTGGTGCTGATGTTTTTGAGCTCAGACCAAACCAGGAGTTTGTTGCCAAATATGGTTCTCGAAACTACTTGGTGCAGGCGAAGGTGGATGAGGGTTCATATTTGTGTGAGTGCTGCAAAATGGATAAAGATGGCATGCTCTGTTGCCACATCCTCAAGGTGTTCAACCATCTTGGAGTTGACGTCATACCGGAAAGGTACATGCTCCGACGGTGGACACCTACTGCTGTCCCTAGTGCGCCAGGGATTGGCTATGAGTCACCGCATGAAATGCCTCCCCAATCAAAGAAGCAGATAAGGCAAAGAAACATGACAGTGGATTTTCAAAAATTGGCCAAATTTGCAAGTGGCTTTGATGCAGCACAGGCCATTGTATACAAGCATATGCGTGGAGCACGTACTGAAATTAGTCACCTCAACAAGTCCAAGAAAAAGAAAAAACCAGCTACTGCTATGGGGCCATCAGATGATGCTAACCCTCAAGGACCTCCTCCACCACCTGGGCCTACACAGCATGCTCCGCCACCTCCTCCCCCGCCTGTCCCAACAAGCAGTGCCCCACCTCCTCCTCCCAATGGCCCTACAGGCAGTGCTCAAGGACATCATCATGCAGGTAATTACCTGCCCCGACTCCCCAACTAACTACATGCATAATTTCAGTTGCACACATAATGGTGCCCAGTTGCACAGAGCAGGCTATTCAATTGCGCACGTGTGAGAACTATTTTGGCCTACACACACCACCACAAAAAACAGTTGTGTGCGCTATGTTTCTTCGAGGATGAACGTGAACCACTAACTTCTTTTTACTGTTACAGGTATAAGTCATTACCAACCAACTGCCTCCACGGACCATGCTCCTGCAGGTTTTCTTTTCAACTTAACTTGCACACTGCACCCACTTAGTTGCGCAACATGAGATGTGTGGTTTGCACATAACAGCACTCCTGGTTGCGCAAACACTGACCTTTTTATCATTATTACCTACAGGTCGTTATACACAACCTCATCGTGGCCAAGCAACCGCGCACACTGGTCCTACTGCCCCAATGGAAGCTACATCCCCTGCACAAGCCTCTGTTGATTTTGTGCCCAGAGATCCCCCAAGGTCAACTACAAAAGGTAGGGCGAAGAGTAGATGGTACAAATCGGCGCTAGAGCTACACCCGAAGAAGAAAAACAAATGCAGCCACTGCCAATCTACAGAGCACACTGCTGGTGGATGCCCAGAGATGCTGCTGTGATTGTCTTGCATTGTTTGCATGGAAAAATGATGATGTTTTTTTACCAATGTTGGCTCCAAGGGGACATATTCAGCAACTATGCTTTCTTTTCTCTAAGTTGTTTTCCGTAAAATAGATTAGGATGGAGTGTGTAATGGCTACTATTTGTGCCTTTGTTGGCAAAATAGTTTAAATTTCTGTTGTTGAACAGTTGTATGCCCAGTGATCCTAATGTGTGCCAACAAAGTGATGACAGAATGTGCAACATAATTAGTTCAACAAAAATCTATGCAGAATTGTGCAAACCAACAAAGCATTGAAAAGTCCTAACCTAGTCCTTCTCATATCTCAGCACCTTCTTCCACTGGGCGGAGTTGTGCACACTAGTTACCCAATCATATGCCAGCTTCTTCCTGATGTTGAAGACTTCCTTGGGATCGTAGTTGGGCAGTAGGCTACCATCCCAATCAGTAGCTTCAACACTGCGAACATCCCACACTCATTGCTGCAGGAAAAACACAAGTGGCATAGAAATTAAAATTCCAAAAAATGATGCATTTGTTTCCACTGTGCAACTAATTATGTACCACTGTCCAACTAATGATGTCCATTGTGCAACTGCCTAGATTATCCCGTGCAAACTAATTATGTGTCTTAATACAGATAATCATTTGAAAAACAAAAATTGTACGTCTAGAAAATTTAAAAAACTGTAGATTGTTGCAAAAATTTGAAAAAGAATAACAAGCTTCTTGTCTTACTTCCCGTGCTACTTCGGTACATCGATGTCGATGATCTGGAAGTGCTCAATGCTGGACTTTGGGTAATGCTTCCTCCATAGCATTCGTACTGCCCTCGCGATGGTAGAAGCGGTGTTCATCAACTCAATGTCCTCCAGCTTCCTATTAGAATCGAGAACTTCGAATCGTTCATCCCTCAAGTTGACGTTGAAGACCCAATAGTGCCTGCCTCCTTCAGGGTAGTTTGGATCAGAGCACTCAAGCACCGGCAGCATGACCTGCACACATGAACAAAAAATAAAACATTCAGATGCAAGAACGTTGTAGGTAACAGTAAAAAAATGGTGAGGTTAACAGGTTACCAAAAACTATTTCTGTTTATGCCAACTAATAGATGTATCATGTGCAAATGAACTTGCTGTGAGTGACAACTAAGAGAGTGATCATGTGCAGACAGCACTGACCATGTCTTGTTTGTCAAGTCGGTTCTTGTATTCGAATCTTTTGTTTATGTCTGACACATTGAAGATCCCTTGCTGTAACTTCACCTGCAGAAATGATAAACATCTGGCAACTCCTTATTAGATAAAAAAGAACACAAAATCGATCAATAAAAGATCAAGCAAAAAATGATACAAAAAGAAGAGGGTAAAAAAGCTTTGAAAAATCTTACAGATAGCCTCAGTGGCATAATGACTTTCTTTGACCCTTCTGGTAAGTTTTTGATGATGTGTATGATTGCAATCTCAATAACCATGCTTGACAGCCATTGAAGAGGCTTGATGGAATCAACCAACTCCTTGAGAGAAATGTAGAAACCATCATAGTTTACTATCTCAGGGCTGAAAAAATAAAAGGAACGTTAAGTCCAAGGGTCAGTGCTTTAGAATGTTGTGTATTAAACAAAAAGTCGAGAGTCTGCAACTACAAGCCCTGTTCTGTGCAACCTGCTCTGCTTTGGTGTGCAACTAAGTGGGTGGTATTGTGTAACTATGTGGGTGGTATTGTGCAACTATGTGGGTGGTATTGTGCAACTAAGTGGGTGCTATTGGTTTACCTGGTGGCAGCAGCATTTGCTCCTGGGAGGTTTCTAACCCAATACGCGAGGGCGGCGAAGAGCTTGTTGATTGCTTCATTGCTGTTGAACATCTTCTTTCTGTTCTAATCAATGAATGGGGACCGTTGACATGCTCCGGACCTTATTACCCTCATTTGTCTTCGTGCGACAACTGGTCCTGAAGAACTGCTCGTGCCAACTTCTGCTTCTCCGCAAATCGGAGTGTGGTAGCTGTCTGGTGATGCAGCATCTAGAGGGTGAACTAATCCCTTGCCAGCATCAGCAGCAGCACATGCCTCATTCACTCTTACTGAATCCAAGTCGTCATTTTCTATGACAACCAGATTGGCTTCTCCTGTTTGTGCTGCTGCAACAGGCTCGGTGGTATCATCTATACCAAGGTCAAAAGTTGGTGCATCGCAATACCCGTCGCCATGAAAGGTGTATGAGCTTGACCTGCATATGGGTTGATGGCCTAGGGTCCCTGCTTCCGGTTGCGGCACACTCACTGGTGCATCATTAGCTGACTTGGTTCGCAATAGTGTTGTAGTTGGCGGCCTAGGAGACTTGCACCTGCTTACAATATTGAACACCTCCTCCTGTGTCAATGTGCACTGAAAATCAGCTCTTGGTGGTGCAGGCTTGCTTGGCTGCTGTGTGTTAGCTCTTGGAGATGGCAGTTGGGCAGATTGATCACGTCCATCGACATTTGACATTGAACCAGCTTTAGGAGTTGGCACCTTGGGCCCAGCAGTTGCAGTGGTGGCTTCCTGAGCAACAATGGTAGTTTTGACTGTGACCCCGCTGCTAATTGACAATTCAGTTGGTGCAGTAGTAGCTGCAGTTGGCATCTTTTCAACCTCAGTTGGCAGAAAGCTGGCTGAACTTGGCACTCCTGCAACAATTGATGTGACGCGCTGTTCTGGCTCCTGCCTGAGCCCCACAACTTTTCTGGCCTCTTCCCCCTTTGTGCCCTTGGCAAACTTAACAGTCTTCTTTTGCTTAACTGGGAGCACTGACAGAGGGGTCTTCCCCTAGAATTGTTGAACTTCTGGAATAGTTGTAGGCTCAACATGCACGGTTGTCCCCTGTTCAGTAGTGTTTGGCTCCCTCCTCACTGCAGTTGGCGCCAAGTCAGCAGCGGAGGTAGCTTCCTTATCCAAATTTATTTCAGCATCTTCCTTCAACAACGGTTGCTTGGTTTCAGGCAACTTCAAAATTTTCTTCGTTGAAAGTGTCTTGCGCTTCTGGATCATAGGAGGGTTTGCCGCGGATGTTGCCTTTCTCTTGCTACATCTTGGTTCAGGGATGCTGCTCAAATATTCCTTGTATTTTGACTTTGAATGACACCAGTCAAGACCCTTTCCTGCTTCCTCCATATCAACTTGGTTCTTTTCAGCCTGACTTAAGAAAAATAGCTGTTGCTCAACGGCAAAATCGGTCTTCTCAAACATCTCTTGAAGATGAAAATCTAGAACATGAAAAGTGGTTGGCAAAACGGTCTTCAAGTTGCAAACCTTAAATATGTCAATGCTCTCCTGAGACAACGCTTCATCATTTTTCTTTGACTTTGGAAAATCATCATCCTTCCAGCAAGTTTTGTCCATCCACATCTGTAGTGTGCTCTTGCTGTTCATTGAGTTGCTGCTGCTGCCAGGATTGTCACTGCTGCTAGCCCCCCTAGTTGTGTTGCCGCCTATACCCCCAGAACCAGGGCCCCTATCATCATCGTCATCGCCTCTGTCATTGTCTCCCCCCTCTTTCCCTTGATCATCACGATCAACATCCTCGTCTTCTTCTTCATCATCATCTCCTTCGCTATCGTTGCCATCAAGTCCTATATCAACGTCTCCGTCAACCTCTCTATCCTCCTCCTCTTCTTTCTCCTCCTCTTCTTTCTCCTCTTCTTCTTCCTCCTCCTCTTCTTTCTCCTCTTCTTCATCCTCCTCTTCTTTGTCCTCTTCTTCTTCCTCCTCCTCTTCTTTCTCCTCTTCTTCTTCCTCCTCCTCTGATCCATCATCTTCTTCTTCCTCCTCCTCTGATTCATCCTCATATGTGTCATTACCATCTTCAAAATCTTGTGTTGTTTCCATTTCATCATCCTCTTCTACAAACTCTTCTTCTTCTTGTCTAGATGCAACCCGTCTCTTTCTTTGTGGAGCACGGCGTGACCTGCCGGTTTGCAATGATGACTGTTGTACATAGGGATTGATATCTGGTTCCTCCTCATCGATCTTGACAACTGCTTCAATGAAGTTGCCCACCTGTTCAGTTACTGACTTGCACAGATCATGAACCACTTCTGCAATCTTTGCCTTTTTCTGCATCAATGCCAAAAAAATGGGGGGGAACACAAAAAGATCATAACTGCATCAACAAGAAACAACTTAAAAATGTTGCAACTAAATGCACTCCTTTATGCAAAAACTTACCTGCGGATTGTAGGTTAGTGATAACTTGGATGCCACAAATGCTTGAGCTTGCAAAAGACCACCAAACAGTGGTGTCTGCTCTGTGCCTCTATACTCCTCTTTAAGCTGATGTGAAAAAAAGAGCAATCAATAAGGTTATCAAACTGAATTTGCATTGTAAGAAAAAAAATGATTATAATCTGTGCAACTACAAGCATTGTTGTGGCAACTGGAATCAACATTTGTGCAACTGTGCAAAGCAAAAAAAACTGGGCAAACAACATCACACAAAAAGTTTGTGCCAACTTATGTCAACATCTGTGCAAAAACCAGACCGGTGAAAACTGTGGAACTCAAACAGATGATGTGCCCCAAAAGTGATACGGACATGTTTGCAGCTGCCAAACAAAACCTGAAAACTGTGCAACTACAGTCATTGTTGTGCCAACTGATCAAACCATTTGTGCAACTATCAAAAAAAGAAAAACTGTAGACCTACCAAGCATAAAGTGCCAAAACTGTTATCAAAACCTACCAAGCATAGAATGCAAAAGCAGAAGGCGTTGTTGAAAAAAAGCAAGAGAACTCACTTGTAATTTGCCGAACACACCAGGAGATACCAAGTCTTTCTTGATCACCTTCGCAATTAAATTGCTATCCCAAGCATTCGCTCGTATGGCGTAATTGCTTACTGGCACATCGTGAACAAGTGCGTCAAGGTATAGGATCTGCCGCACAAACAAAAAAAAGAAAAAAACTTCAGTTATTAAGACGACAATCAAAAACTACAACAGCAAAAAGAAGAAAAGCACATGGAAGTACTGATTTTCACTCACCACCAAGTGGTATAAGCAGCAGCAAACGGTTTGCTTGTCCTGGTCCATGTTCCGGAAAGCTTCATTAATGTGTTCTGCTACAAAGAGGCGGATGTTTGTGTTCTTGAGCATTTGATGATCTAACACAAGTACGTAGCACTTTGGGCTGAGCTTCAGGGCAGTTGTTGGAGCTAGAAAGGTGCTGAATGCAACTGCAAGCCAGGCAATAAAGAATGTGTCATCAGTTTTTCCAATCATATCCTGAATCATCTTGCACCACGTACTGATATTGGGATGAGAATTCCCAATGATGTTGAAAGTCTCTGTGAATCTCCTAGTTGCATCCTTATCGACTACATATCTGACTTTTTGACCTCTGTTTGGCAGATCGAGAACCCTGTGCACGCTGTCAGCATCGACACGGATCCTTCCCCTGCCTGGGAACACCATTTCAGAGCTTTCCGGCTTGTAGCACTGCACCAGGTATTTCGTGAGATCCGCTGTAAGTGTCTCTGCTAGGTTCAATATACCCCCAAACAATCTTGAACATAACTCAGACTTCTGCAATGGGGATAGCTTGTTGTTGAACTTAGCAAACCACCCTGGTGATGCCCTTATCCTGCCCGCTTGTGAGGGTCGGTCTACATCTTCGCCTGCATCCTCCTCAACTCCTTCACCACTGCCCTGTTGATGAGAAAAAAACATTGAAAAAGGAGGGACAACTGCTTGGTTGGAATTATATAAACAGGAAATGGATGATGCCAACTGATGTGATGTTCTTGTGCAACTATGAAAGCTCATGATGACAACTACATACTTCCAGTGTGCAAACTGGAAATAACCTAAAATAGACTTGACCTGTAAACTACAAAAGCTAGGGATTGTGCAACTACAAGCACAATATTACAAGGAAAACAGCAACATGAAAAAAGTTTGCAAAACAGTACAAAAGCTCGTAAACCCAAATGATACCCTCATACCTCAGCATCTGTTGGGGCAGAAGAAGAGGCAGCTCCCCCAGCAACTACTGCCTGCACACATGGTGGTAAAAATAACATGTAAAACATGGAGCATACCAACTGATACAAACATAGTCTGCAATATAAAAACAGAGCATGCCAACACATGTCAAATTTTTCTGGAAAAACTCTTTTTAGAAAAAGATGACTAATGATGTCAACTACAAAATGGTTATTGTGCAACTACAACAGATGGTGGTGCCAACAGCTGCACAAATCATGTGAAACTAAGTGAGAAAAACTAATATTACAGGGTTTATTTACCTCAGAAGATGATGCAGCTCCCCCTGGAACTGCTGCGTGTCTACTCCGCTTTACAACCCGAAACTGATCAACACCCTAAGAAATAAAAAATGTGCATGTTGAAAACAAGATTAATTACATGACCAAGAAACAAAAAAAAGATGGTTATGACTTGAGCATGACACTAACCTCAACTCCCTCGCCCTGCTGAACACTACGGGCAGAGCGTGTCTGACGACAAGCAGGACGCTTCAAGTTACGGCGAGAGGGCTGATTTGCAGAACCCTAATTAAGCAAGCATATAAGCATACATGGAGAAGTTGAAAAAAACTCAAAGAGACATAAAAAAATGAAAAAATACATCTGCTTCTCTACCATCCGCATCTCCTCGTATTATAACCATTTTAAGCCTGTGGAAAATAGAAGGAAAAAAACATAGAAGTTAGAAGATACGCAAGCAGACTAAATAAAGGGTAAACAGTTGCTTTGATCTTTAAACCTCTACACATAAGCAGGACATCTAGTATGAAACTGTAGAACAGATGGACAACCAGCAACTATACTGATGCAGCCAACTGGGCATGCAACTTGTGCAACTGAACAACATATAACAAAACAAGGGAACTAGTCCAAGCTGAGCAACATATGGACAACCACCTAGTATATCAATGCAGCCAACTGAATATAATTTTATGCAACTAATAAAAAATCTCTACACAAACAAGTTCAAATCAGCCATAAGCACTGCGCACAACATTGCGCACATGTAACAAACAAGGACAAAACAATTCCATGCAATCATGCCAACTGAACATGACAACTTGTGCAACCGGACAGTATATGCACAACCAACTATAACAACCAGGAAATCAACCTTGCACACAAGTTGGCATATAGACATCCAAAGCAGGGCATAGTGCAACTGCGCGGCATATAGACAGCCAACTGATATAGTGAGGCAGCCAACTGAGAACATATTCGTGCAACTAATCAACAATCTTCTAAAAAACAAGTTCAAACTCAGCCATGCAGCATTGGACACAGCATTGCACACATCTAACAACAAGTTCATGGAATCATGAACAGATCTCAAACCCTTGTGCCCTACCCAAGTTGTGCCACAGCAAAAATTACGCTAACCTCAACAACAACCTGTCGGGTGCTATGGTCCTGCATCCCGAACTACACCGTACCCCGCCGCAAAACCAAGTACCCGAGCCCTGCCCAAGTTCACCGTACTCCGCCGATGTCGTACAACAACGAGGCGAACAACAACCGGTACATCGCGGCGAACAACAACGACGACCTCGTACTCCGCCGAGACAGGGAGAAGGAAGGGAAGCAAGGTGGTACCTGCGACGGCGACGAGGGACAACGAATCCCGGCGGAGAACCACCCCCAAACCGCCGGCGATTCGAGAAAACCGCCGCGACTCCCCTCTATTCCGCCGCGGTCGCTGGAGAGGAACTGACGAAGGAGGGGGAGAAATGGGGAGAGCACAGACGAGGCGGAGCGATTTGGGGGGCTCGGATTTCGAAACTGCCGCCCACGACCCCTCCTGTGTGGCTTACAAGTGGGCCTCACCACGCGCGGATACAGACAAACACCCATGACCCCGCGGCGAAAACAATCCCGACCAGGTGGCACCTGGCCCACGCGGAAGATGATTGTTGCGCGATCATGCGGCGAGGATGCGGCCGCCCATTCTCTCCAATAAGTGCGCGTGCACTTTTTAGATTTTAGGTTTCTTTCCTCCTAACAAAAAACAAAACCTCCTACTCGTCTCGCGTTCACGCCATCCGCACGTGCCTCTCTAGACTAGTCTCTTCCCGTCCTTGGCCGCGTCAGATCACGCGCCGCTCCTCCCGGTCACCCTGGCGCCGCCACCGAACGACCCCCCGGCCCCAAATCGTGAGACCACCCGCGGCGGCTGGCCGGCGCAGGGATGGGCGACGAGGCCAAGTACCTGGAGACGGCGCGGGCGGACCGCTCCGTGTGGCTCATGAAGTGCCCCCCCGTCGTCTCCCAGGCCTGGCAGGGCGCCTCCGCCTCCTCCGGCGATGCTAGCCCTAACCCGGTCGTCGCCAAGGTCGTGCTGTCCCTCGACCCCCTCAGCTCCGCCGAGCCCTCCCTCCAGGCAAGAGCCAGCCCCGCCCCGCCCCGCGATGTTCCCCTCCTCTCCCGTGCCTCTGGTTGGTGTACGGATTTGTTCGGTAGAGTCGCCTCGATTGAACCGCAGAACCAATGGGCTGGTAGGGGAGCCGTGTAGTTAACTGATGATCCAACTGGTGGCGTAGCGCGATATGGTCGAACACTTTTAGGTGTCTGTTTGAAACAGGTACCTAAGCATTAGGTGCTTGATGGGAATATAAGCTATGGTTGGAGACAATTGTGCTCATGAACAACAACGCGCCTTCTATATATAATTCAGGGGATTTGTTCGAGTCCGCAAGCTAGGCTAGAAGCAAGTTTGGTGAACACTGGTTGAACTGCAGCATAATCTGTTAATAGATGAAGAAGTGGATGGGTAAATCGTAATCGCTGATGCTAGGATTGATTAGGCAGGTCAAGAGAAAATTACATAATCGCTGTATTCTGCATACACCCTGAAGAGCATAAAAACATTATGCAGATTGAACTTAGTGTACTGAAGAACCGCATGGCATACTGCTATGTCCCAACTGTTAATTATTGCTCATTCTATGTCTGTATCATACTCATTATTTCTTGCCTTTTGTGCTTATCGTTCTTACAACATTTTATTTGGACTGGCAGTTCAAGATGGAGATGTCTCAAACTAGTGTAGCTAGCACGTGCAATCTACCAAAGAGCTACTCCTTGAACATGTTCAAGGATTTTGTACCCATGTGTGTTTTCTCTGAGACTAATCAAGGTATGAAACAAATTCCCTGCTCGTTATCATTGTAGTGCATGCATGAATGTTTTTCTTATTTGTGTATTTTACTGGCCTGGATATTCTATTGCCCTGACTGACGTGCCTGGTTTGGGTTTGCACTTTAGTTCTTCCTATGTACTTTTTGGTTTAACACATATATTGATTTTATATGCCATAGTAATCTTGTGGAAATTGTCAAATATGCTGAACTATAATTCTGTGATGCGTTATGTCTCTAATATTCCGCACATACTGCATATTTTCTACTAGAGAGCTAGACACACGCACATAAAATGTTTTATTTATACATTCATAGTTGTCAATATGAATTTGTTAACATCTGCAAATGGTTTCAGTCCCAAAAACCTTTTGCACCGTACTCATGAGAAATGAATCCACACAGCTACTTATACATCAATTATCTGACTTAAATGATTTCTTGTGGCATTGCATGGATTTTCCCGATTTTGATTGCATGACTTGGTCTATCTGTTGAATTTTAATGACCGTGATTGTGCCATCTTCATAATTTTGATACCCTGTTCTTTGAAAAAGTCACTGTGCGAGCATAGAACATGCCACCTTTTTCTTCATTTATCCACTATGTTGGCCTATTGTGTCTGCCCGAATATTCTAAGCAATGTTCTAAACCCACAAGTTTCAGTATTTAGAATTTAGTAGTAGTGTCTGACTTAAATGATTAGTTTTGCATTGTATGGATTTTCTGATTTTGATTGCACGACTTGGTCTATCTGTTGAATTTTAATGACTGCGATTGTGCCATCTTCCTAATTTTGATACCCTGTTCTTCGAAAAAGTCGCTGTGCGAGCATAGAACATGCCACCTTTTTCTTCATATATCCGTCTATGTTGGCCTATCGTGTATGCCTGAATATTCTAAGCAATGTTCTAAACCCACAAGTTTGAGTATTTAGAATCTAGTGGTAGTGTCTGACTTAAATGATTTAGTTTGGCATTGTATGGATTTTCTGATTTTGATTGCACAACTTGGGCTATCTGTTGATTTAATGACTGGGATTGTGCCATCTTCATATTTTATATACCCTGTTCTTCAAAAAAGTCGCTATGTGAGCATAGAACATGCCACCTTTTTCTTCATATATCCATCTATGTTGGCCTATTGTGTCTGCCTGAATATTCTAAGTAATGTTCTAAACCCACAAGTCACCGAGTGTATGTATTTTCCAGTGTTTTGTTAGGTGATCGGATGCTTTAGTCTGTGGTGATGTTTTACTTAATTGATGTGTGATCACTGATTGCATAGTGCCTTCGATTCCCCAAACCTCAATAAACATTGCCATCAAACGTGGTGTAGTTTTGAGCTGTTTTTCCATGCAATCTTCTCTCTGCGGTGATATTCTGTTTTCAGTCCATGTAAAATTTGAAATGTATGAGATGTTAATGTTCACCGTGCTCCCTGAGTGATTTTGCAAAATTTATGCACATTGATACATCCTTCCCGAAGACTTCTGTTTGTTGCGTACATCCTTCCAGTTATCAGAAAGATAGGGAGACTACTGTCATATGTGGTGCTGTTCTAAAGCCTAACTTGGTGAGCTGCTTCTAGATTCATATAGATCACTAATCAATATTGAAACCCTAACCTACTAACTTCAGTTGGCCTACCACCGGTAACAGGTCACCACTGGCAGTTTACTGCCTGTAACAAGATTGAAAAGTTTGCACTTACTAGCAGCTCTCTTGTTCTTGGTTCCTGAAGACTTCTGGGATTCTTGCAGTGGCACAATGGCACTTATTAGTTTCGAATAGAGTATGACTGAAGCATAACCTCTGTTTGTTGCAGGAAAACTCTCATGCGAAGGAAAAGTCGAGCATAAATTCGACATGGAACCTCACAAGGATAACTTATTGAACTACGCGAAGTTATGCCGTGAAAGAACACAAAAGTCGATGGTTAAAACTAGAAAAGTGCAGGTGGAGTGCTTCAATGGCCTTTTCACCTTATTGCATCTTTAGTGTATTATAATTAACCATTGTCTTCACTGCTTGTAGGTACTTGATAATGACCACGGAATGAGCATGAGACCCATGCCTGGCATGGTTGGTCTTATATCTTCTAGTTCCAAGGTAGTTGCTTCTTCTGCCATTTGAGGATTATCCATTGTGCTTTTGTCCATAGTGATATATGCCAACATTTGTTAGTACATCAAGGTGGTTTTAATATGTCATGCAATGTTTCCCCAATTTAGGTCCAAAGTTATGTAGAGCGTACATCCATTTTCGTGTTATCTATGTGACTGTTGCTTGTAAAATGATTTGCAATTTGAAGTTTCTCTTCCATTTTAGATCCACACATCCATTTTTGTTGTCCATCGTCAGTAGTTGCCAATTATAATTTGTCATGACATATTTAAATTTGTGCTGGGCAGGAGAAGAGGAAGCCAACGCCAACCAAGCCATCTGATGTCAAAAGGACACGTAGGGATCGTCGGGAACTGGAAAACATTATCTTCAAGCTTTTCGAAAAGCAGCCTAACTGGGCACTGAAGTCTCTAGTGCAAGAAACGGACCAGCCAGAGGTACTTTCTAAATGTATCCCTGGCATTCTTAGTAGGAAAAGGTTTCTCCCGCTGATATGAAATTAGTTTCACCTACATATCTGCAATTTGGTTGCTTCGCAGTGATCACTTAACAATTTCTCTGTGCTTGGCTCCATGCAGCAATTCCTGAAGGAGATATTGAACGACCTCTGTATGTACAACAAACGAGGGCCGAACCAGGGCACGCACGAGCTCAAGCCCGAGTACAAGAAGTCGTCGGAGGACGCCGCCGGTGCTCCGTGAAGACGAACAGTCTGTTTGCCGGCTGTTGTATAACTGTGATACTGCGAACCTCTTGGCCTGATGTGTGCGGAACGATGTATCTGAAGCCTCCGGTCATGCCTGGGCTGCATCTGCTTGCTTTTTATTAAGAAGGCATTGTTGTAACTGTATGGGTATAAGATGATACATATACAACACGTGTCACAGAAGGGAAGTGGATCTACTGATAAACCACATGAAATATCGGGTTTGATTTACAAGGTAGCTATAAGAGTCATCCCGAGGATTTGACGTGTGTGATCCGTAATCCTTTTGAGAGCTCACGTGCTTCAATATAATCCAACATATTTGGGCGAATCTAGCCTGATCTTAAACCTGATTTGTCCAAACATTTTTGAGAGAACGAGAGAGATCGTGAGATGCGACGCACTATTCATTGAGCCATTTGTTTTTTGATGAAAGGTCCATTCAGCCGTTTGTCTGTGCTTAATTTGCTTAGAGCATCTCCAGCCGCGCCCCCAAAGGACCCCCAGGCCTGTTTTTTATCGCCGGCGGGCGAAAAATTTCCCGGTCGGCCCCCCAGGACGCCGATTTTCGTCGGTTGGGCACTTTTTTTGGGCCGGCGATCCCAGGACGAGCCCAGCGCGCTCGGGGTCGCTGGCTGAAGCTAAAAGTCCCGTGGGGCCGAGCTGTCGGCGACACCGGCTGCTACTTCCCGCCGTTCCCTCCTTTTACCTCCCCCTTCCCGTCGTTTCCCCCGCCATTCTCTCCATTTCCCCCCATCTTTCTCGGCCGCCATGCCGTCCAAGAAGTACGCCGCCCCTCGCCAAGCCGCCCCCGCCACCGCCAAGCCTCGCAAGGCGCGTGTGCCGATGCCAAGGCCGCCGGGCTTCACAAACGCGCAGTGGAAGGCCGACGTCGACCGCAGGGAGGCGGTGACCGCCGATCGTGGGAACAGGCTTCTCATGAAAAAAGCCAGGGATGCGGCAGCGGCAGCGGTGGCAGCGGCTGCGGCGGAGCAGGAGGCGTCGTCTCAGCGGCCGATCTTCCAGGGGCAGGCGAGCGCGTGGGGCAACCAGCAGAGCGTCTCGTCGCCGACCAACCCCAACTTCCCGTCGCTGGCCAACCCCAACTTCCCGTCGCCAGCGTGGGGCGGCGGTTACGCGCCCTCGTCGGAGTACGTCGACGGCGACGCCCTCGGCGGCTTCAACCCCAACACCACCTTCCCGCGTACGCCTTCCGCCTTCTCCGCCGGCCACCCCAACGCCCACGCCCAGTACGGCTACGCGCCCTCACCGACGTACTCCGGCTCGTCCGCGACGGCTCTGCGGCACGGCCACCTGCCTTTCGCGCCTGGTTCGGCCCCATCGTTCAGCATCGTCGAGGCTGAGATGGAAGAGATGATCAACACCGGCTCCGCCGCGGCCGCGGCGTGCCCCGGGTTTGGCACGCAAGAGGTGGAGGACCTCGGCGACATGAACGACGTCAACCACGACGAGGCCGAGGAGGAGGAGGAGGAGGAGGAGGAGGAGGAGGAGGAGATGTGGGAGCAAGAGCCGGTGGAGCCTGAACCGGCGCCGGCTAGGGGCAGGGGGAGAAAGAAGAAGCCAAGGTCTGCCAATGGGAAGACAGGCGAGCCCCGCATCAAGTGGACGGCGAAGGAAGACGAGTGCCTCGCCGAAGCGTGGAAGCTGGTCAGCATGGACCCGATCACCGGCGCGAACCAGAACACCGAGACGTACTGGAACAGGATCAAGGCGGCGTTCGACGAGCGCAAGTTGGTCGATCCCGAGTTCATCGGCATACACATGGAGAGCGGCAGCAAAGCCATGTCCAACCACTGGGCAAGCATCCAAACGGCTTGCAACAAGTGGCATGGGATCTAAGAACAGGTCCAGGCTCGCCCTGAGAGCGGCGCGAGCGTCGAATAGCAGGTACGTCCATAAACGCCCGACTTCGCCGTCCATTTGGCCGTGTACGCCGACACCCGTTCTTGCTTGCAGATGGTTCGGATGTTCGAGTTGTTTCGCCGGGACAGCGAAACCGATTCTGGCTTCAAGTTCCTCCATGTGTTCACCCAGATCGAGTTGTGCGAGAAATGGGCTGAGGTCCGGCTTGCACTCGCCAACAAGGACGCCGCGTACTGCCCGGACGCTGAAAGCACATTTGCTCCCTTGGTGGTTTTGGTAATTAATAACAACATATATGTCATTGAACTAATGTTTCCACTAAGCATATTTCAGGAAAAGTTCAATGATAGGGATGGCAAAAGGATTGTGGAGATACCTCAAGATGCAAGGAAATGGATTGGCAAAGCTTCAAGCAAGAGGACTCTACATTTTACTTTGTGAGAAATCACTTTGAGTCCATAGGAAAGCCAATACTATTAAAAGGGGGTAAGGTACTGTTCGTGAACAAGATGTTCCACGTGCACAAGAGATAGTCACCAAAAACACCCACAAGCTCTTCCACAAAAGTCTGTCCAAAGTCAAATATCCAAAATCGGTGCAACCAACACTTCCCACTCGGTGCCACCGATTCCCAAATTCAGACAGACCCATGCCAAACCCTAGCACATCGGTGCAACCGATTCCACTTTGGTGCCACCAAGTTTGGGTTGCCAACTTTCTGTTACCTCGATTCACAAAATCGGTACCACCGAGTTTTCTGGATCGGCGTCACCGAGTTGCGCAATCTGACCGTTGGTCACCTAATCGGTACCACCGAGATTTATATATCGGTCTCACCGAGATTCAAAAGTTACTGTCTTTTGGTCACTTCGGTACCACCGAGTTGGTCACTTTAGGTGTAACGGTTGGATTTTTGGGGATGCCTATATATACCCCTTCACCACCACCCACTCGAAAGAGAAGCACTCAGAACTATTCCATACTTGCCCTATCCTATTTTCTGAGAGAGAGCCACCTACTCATGTGTTGAGATCAAGCTATTCCATTCCTACCATATGAATCTTGATCTCTAGCCTCCCCAAGTTGCTTTCCACCAATCCAATCTCTTCTACCAAGCCAAATCTGTGAGAGAGTGATTGTGTGTTGAGGAGTCTATCATCTTGAAGCACAAGAGCAAGGAGTTCATCGACATTACCGAGCCTATTACCTTTTGGAGGGTGGTGCCTCCTAGATTGGTTAGGTGTCGCTTGGGAGCCTCCTACTTCGTGTTGTGGAGTTAAACCAAGAAGTTTGTACGGGCAAGGAGATCGCCTACTTCGTGAAGATCTACCCATAGTGAGGCTAGTCCTTCGTGGACGGAAGCCGTTATGGAATAGTCAAGGTTGCTACTTCGTGGACCCTTATGGGTGGAGCCCTCCGTGGACTCTCGCGACCGTTACCCTCCGTGGGTTGAAGACTCCATAAACGTGGACGTACGATAACACCACCTATCGGAACCACGGGAAAAATCTTCGTGTCTACAAATTGCGTTTGATCTTCCTTCGTACCCTTTACTATATATGCTTGTTGTTACTTTCTGCTGCTATACTCTTAGACATGCATGTGTAGGGTGTACTTGACTTGCTATCATTGCTAAAATCTGCCAACACTTAAAATTAGGAAAAGGTAGAATTTTTATTTGGTCAAGTAGTCTAATCACCCCCCTCTAGACATACTTTCGGTCCTACAGACGCGCCTGTCGTTGGGGCGGCAGAAGGGCGGCCAGACGGGAACAAGAAGGCGAAGAAGGTCAGGAACGACGCGCCGGCTGCCGAACGTCTTCAGGCGTCGATCGAGCAATGCATCGCCGACGCAAAGACCCACTCTGTCCTGAGGGAGGAGAAGTCGGAGGCAAGGTGGTCGGCGCTGATGACGAAGCAGGACGCCAAGCTCGACCTTCTCAGGACCAACGTCGTCGCGAAGAAGCGCAACACCGACCTGACGTTCCTCATGGGAGGCGTCACGGCGGACATGGACCCGCAGGTGAAGGCGTGGTACTTGGCGGTGCGCAACCTCATCCTGAACCTCATGCCGGCGCCGACCGCATCGCCCACGACGTCGTTGAGTGCCCCTTCGTCTCCGACGCCGCCGAACGCGCCCGAGCCGACGCCGCCGAACCCGCCGTCTCCGACAACGCCGAACGCGCCCGAGCCGACGCCGCCGAACGCGCCCGAGCCGACGCCGATCTCTCCCACCGTTCCGAGAGATGACGAGCTGGCCGTTTGAGCTCTACGTGCAAGTCTCCCGCCTTTTTGTACGCCGGACTATTGGCATATTTGATCGCCGGCCTGTGGCATGATGGACGCCGGCCTGTGGCATGATCGCCGACGCGCGACGTTTTTTGGTAGCGGGAAATGAATCGTTTGAATTTGCATGTGCTTGCGGCCGAAACGCGGGGGTGCGACTGGAAAGTTGACCCCCAGAGCAAAAATAGCGCCGGCTGAAACGTTTTTCCGCCGCGCCAGGTGCCCAGGGGCAAACGGCTGGAGATGCTCTTAGTAATCAGAGGAGACACCCCGGCCTCTCCACTGCTGGATTATTAATCAAACGGTGGACGGGAAAGAGAAACCTCCTCCCCACTTCCCCAGCCTCGCTAAACCATCCGCCGCTTCCTCCTCTGGCCGCTCGGTTCGGCTCTGCTTTCCTCTGGGCTCCGGCCGCTTTCTTCGTCGTGGCCACCGCCGCTGCCGCTCCGGCCGCTTCTCTTCCCCCCGCCACCGCCCCCTCCGTCTCCGGGTAAACTAATCTCCTATTCCTCTCTGCCGCTATCTCTACTCCTCCTGGGAACAGCACGCCATGTACGCGAGCTGTTTGTTGAAATGTCTCAGCGCTCGCCGGTGCATTTCTGTCATCTGCGTGCTTCGTCCCTCCCAGCGATCTGCGGTTTGTCTATGGTGGGAATAGGGCAGCAGTAGCAGTAGTATGATCCCAGCATAAGGCCGCTCCTTTTGGATGAACGTGCGGGAGGCGGCCCTTGGATTTAGTAGTAGAGAAAATTAAAATCAAATGATGCCCCGTGCTGTGCATTCTGGATTTCCGATTGATATGGCTATGAAGTTCATACCTGCCAGTGCATTGGCTACTTAGCTTAGCATGTCGTCATTGTTTGTCTAGAGAGTGAACGACCTCATCAGGGCTGAGATTCCTGGGCATTTGTGTTTAGGCTTATGTCAGACACCGTCCCCGAGTGTGTACCCGAGAGAGACAATTCAACCCGTTGCACTAGTTCTCTAGGCTTTCGGAAACTTGACTCGTATAGACACTGCCAGTCGACATAACTGAATAATAAACAAGCTCGTACGCCGCAGCATGTCATTGGAAAGAAAATAACAACGCTATGATATACTATTATTACTATTCATATTGTCGACCCCGTTGCTCATGCCATCCCTTGTTAGTTCCCATTTCAGCTGGTAAAGAACAAGCCTCTCGGAAAAAAAGATGCAAAACCTTGTTTAGAATGTGTCTTTTGGCCATTGTACTTTGTGTTTTCGCTCTGTCTCTTATATTTATGTATGCATTTAGTTACTCACAAGACCATTAAATATGTGTTCGTTACAATTGTCTCATGTTAGCTTTGAATATACTCATCTGTGTTCCTAATGCATATTCTCAGTCATATTGTATTTTGCTAGAAATATATTACAGTGGACACATAAAAGGCTCAAGATCAAGAGAATTGATCTGCTAGAGCAAAGTGTTGAAGGGGAACGATTGCTCTGGTGTTTTCTTTGCTTTAAGTTCAAGGGGGAAATAAGGGTATTTTCCAGTGATTTTGTTTGTGGTTATATCATTTAAATGTTCTTTTGTCTCTGCATGTAGATTACCATGGGTTCTGTTGGCACTGGATTGCTGAAGGGCTTGAGGAGAGTCTTAGAGCAGCAAAGGAAATCAGTTGGTGGGTTATTTTCCATTCTTATTCATTATGATTGATGATAAGCACAGTCATACTGAGGAGTTAGGGGAAAGCTTCATTATTGGCTCTTTGTAGATTTATGCAGAACATCACGAGCTTGGAGTTCTACGGTTTCTTTCTCCGATATTGATGAGAAGGATGACATGGGTGATGATGGCGATTTGAAAGATTCAAGGAGAGAGTTAGAACCCCAAAGCGTGGACCCCAAGAAGGGCTGGGGATTCCGTGGCGTTCATAGGGTATTTAAATATCACGTGATACAGTGATTTACTGCTTGGTTCCATGGATTCCAGGAGCGTAATCTGACACTTATCGGCATGCTTTGTTCTTGCTAGGCTATAATATGTGGTAAAGTTGGACAAGCGCCTGTGCAGAAAATTTTACGTAATGGGCGGACGGTAACTATATTCACTATTGGAACTGGTGGCATGTTTGACCAGAGGGTCATTGGGTCTGCGGATACACCAAAGCTGGCTCAGTGGCATCGCATAGCTGTTCATAGCGAGCATCTAGGTGCTTATGCTGTTCAGAAGTTGGTGAAAAAGTATGTGATTCAAATACAAACATTTCATCTTTTCTCTCTCCATATAAATATAACATGTTCTGGTGCTGACTTGGATTTTTATCTTCATCTGGTACATATTATCTTAATTCTTGCCTTATTTCAGCTCTGCAGTATATATTGAGGGTGATATTGAAACCAGGATCTACAATGATGGCATTGATGGTCAAGTCAGGAATATACCGGAGATCTGTATTCGGGGTGATGGTATGCTGATGAACAATTGACTTAACAAATTAATGCGAACTCAATTTTTTTATCATAATATTTGAGGAGTAATTCTGTCATTATATATTTCATAGGTAATTCAGTGATTCTTGTATTTTTTGCTAACATTCTTTTTTACTCTATACCCAACAGAACACAGCCATGCTCTCTGCTTTCTTGATTATACTTTTGTTTTGTGCTTGGTTACTATATGCATCCTTGTCGTGCAAAAGCTAATCTTCTGAGTAACTGTTTTGTGTACAGGTAAGATTCGGCTGGTTAAATCTGGGGAGAGTGCGGCTAGCATATCACTAGATGAGCTGAGTAAGTTTGATGACTATCTTAAGGTTCTGATTTACAAGAATGTTGCTTTTATTTATGTTTGTCGAGAATTATCTGTTAGTCCATGGTCTTCACAATGTTAGGCATACTGATGCTTCTATATTACTATACAAACCATGATAACAATAACCTTTGGACGCAGGAGACGGATTGTTCTAGTTAAAGCTATTGATGTCAGCACAAGCAGGTCAGGACTAGATATCTTGCTTGAGGCCTGTTTCAATGTTTTTTTGTTAGTTCTAGTAGTATTTGGTTTTGACTGTTGAGTTGTATCTACATGTTGTCCTAAGGCATTTTCCCTTTTATTCATGTTTTAATCTGTTTGTACATGTTCGTGGTAGTAGACAGTTTTCTCTGGAATGCTCTAGGTATATATGAGGAGTAGCACAGTGAGACCCAGCTAGGTCAAGTCTTATTCCAAATTTTCTGGCTGATATGGTAACAAAGGAACACATCGAACAGAAATTGAACGGCAAAGTAACTGTTCACTCACTCTACATTATCATTATGAGAGTTAGTTTTTCACTATATACCAACTGCATCAATTGAGAATGATAACCAAGCCATATTTTAAAATCGAAGACAAACAAGTGCAGATGGAGTTATATTCTCCTCATGAAAAATAATATGAAGGCAGGAAACCAGTTTCACATATCTCCAGTTAATGAAGCTTTTGCATACATTCAGAAGCATAATGATATTGAAACTTCGTATCATAAGATTGAATCATATTTACAATTGACATGTTGCCTAGGAATATCAAACTTAAATTACTACAAATATAACTCTTCAGTAGATTGGCAGACTCACATCAGTAATGTCCAAAGATGACTCAGAGCATGATTGGGATGTTCCTTACTTCGAAAAGCTTCTCGCCTAGTTAGAGTGAGCATGACTTTGCTGATGTTGAAGACCTCCCCTTATCTCTTGAGCTCCTTCTGAGCATCTCCCTCATGCCATCGGCGACTCGTACAGCTGGGCTTGACAGTACCATCCTGCAGAATGCCATGTGCGCTTTGATAGCCTCTTGGACGCCATCCTGGCTTCTTCCCTCTCTACCGAGTTCATCCCCTACGGCTTCCGAGCATAGGCCGCAGAGCCATTCCCCTCCAAAGTTGGCCTTCACGCTCTGTATGTATTCCTGGGTGCACTCCTCTTTGAAGTCGCAGCATGCACACCTCATTGGCTCAGTGTCCATCTTCAGTGTTGATGGAGACGATATGCGAGAAATAGGAGGAGCGTACCAGCAGAGCTGGAGAAAGAGGGTGGGAGCGGACGAACAGGAAGGAGCGATGAGGACCTCGGGACAATGTTGCTAGCCTACTTGTATGGAAAAATTGAAGGGCTTGTTTTTTCCTTTGGCTTGTCTGGGTTAGCTTGATCGATTATTGAAATTTCGGGATTTGCCCTGGCCCATAGCATCTTCAGCAGTGCGCTAGGTTGTGAGAGCATATGTGATTTGCATTGATTGCTGACACTTTATACTAGGTAAAAATGACAATGTGGGGAAACCTTGTTCACATGGCCGCAACTGTATTGAAGGTACAGACGGGAGAAGATGTTGGTCTTATTAGCTATGATCCTATGGCAGTATCCCTTTTTTGTTAAAAATCTCGACGACGGTTGCAGTATGCTGTTCAGCTGGTGCACTCCATGGCTGCTCCTTGTACTTGTGTGGTTTTCGCGCTACAAGTTTTTTGTATAACACATCTTACTGGTGGCTGTGTGTTTGTTTGGCCAGAGTCTTACTTTCGTATGCTAATGTGGATCCCAGTAGCGTTACTTATAACCATCGTCGAGATTTTTACTCTCGTCAACTCCATTGTAACCTTATACTTTTGCTGTGCAGGCCATAACCCGTAACCAGCGGGCGAGTTAAGTTGAGAATAAGGGGATGCATGCAAGCTCTACCAAGGTGCTGCTTTGTTGAAGCCTGGGAGGCTGAGATGGATATTGCAACATCTCATCCTTGCCAGAAGCAGTTAGATTTACCAGTGGATGCACGGTAAAACCTTCCCAGAACCCGTGGTCGCGTGTTTTACCACGCCGCAGATGGTGATCGACGAACTGTTTTTTTACGAAGGTTGGACGATGATTATGATGTATTGAATGGTTGTTGAAGATAGACATGGTGGAACGGCATGTAGCACGGCACAGAAGGTCCGAGAGTCATGCACTATTGTTCTTTGTGAGTTTATCTTGTGGAAGAGCGGGGAGGTAATTTCGAATGAATGACCGTCTTGCGACCGATCGATCGTACCCAAACGCCAGTAAAAAGTGAATCCAGTGCCTGTTTGGTTTGCAGCAGCAGCGCTTGTCATGCAGCAACAGAACTTGGCACGCCCGTGAGATTTGGCTGTATGGTTTGGATTTGGATAGTGCACAGATGTGGCCAGGCCGTTTAGATAGATCTCCGGGGGCTCACAAGTGGGTAGGGTCTGAGCGGAGCGGAGCTGGTGGCACGAACGAACGAACGAACAGCGCTCGCCTGCGTGGCTGCGACGACAAATGTCCGGCTCGGTCAGCTGCTGAGCAAGCACTTGGTGCAGGTGGATCATGGAGCTGTGAAGAGCCAACACGCGCGCCGTTGGCCGTCGCCGATCTTTCCTCAGCCGCCCGCGGGTCGACGGCAGGAGCCCAGCCCCGTTGGGCGTCGCGTACGTGAAAGCAGGCACGGGGCACCTGAGACAGAGACAGCGAGCCGCGCGTCGCGGGGGGTTGGACGGACGCGCGCGGGACGGGTACGACGAGGCTGGCGAGCGCACGGGGCCGTGCCGGTGCCGGGGGTCACGGGCGGGGGCGGGGGCGGGGGCAAGGCACGTGGACGCGCCGTGGAGTTTCTCGCCGCGGCTCCGACAGTCCCCGCTGCGCAGCCCGTAGCTAGCCTAGCCCTAGCTACGGGTACTGCACCTGCACGTGAAACCCAGCCCCCCTGCCTGCCTGCCTGCCCGCCCCAGTGCCACGGCACTGCTTCCAGTTCCAGGCCACCTCCGACTCCGACTCCGACTCCGGCCAGGCCCCTACCCGTCCCTACGGCTCCTTGGCCTGGCCTGGACCAGACATCGCGGATCCATCCTGCAAGTGGAACCATGCATGTCCTCCGGCCGTCGATCCAGTCGCGCCTACATGGCCATGGATATCTATCTGTTGGTAGTACGTAGTGCGGTTCTTTCCTGGCTGGCAAACCAAGCGGCTGGAGGATCGACCCGGCCGGCCGCCGTCGAGCGTCGATCACCGACGAGAGGCGCCGGCACGACTAGCGCACAATCACAAGCGTTGCTGAACTCCTTCATTCATGACTGTAAATCACGGGATAGCGCGCAGTACTTTACTGAGCACTGAACCTCCACTTCGGACAGGGCCCTAGTACCATCGACCTGCTACTGCTAGGAAGTGATCTGGAGTTCTCGAAACCGTACCCATGACACGTCGGAGGAATGGCGGGCTGAGCAAGGAGACATGGAATACCGGATAGTTGCATTCGCAACAAAAAACAAAGAACGAACGATTTGCTAATTCTCATCTACTCCTAGATGAGAATTAGTTATGTCACACTTCCCTAAAACAAAAAGAATTAGTTATGTCACATCTAGTCCTCCGCTCCACCACACGATCAAACGCTATAATTTACTAGTAGAACGCCCGTGCGTTGCTACGGGCTACGAGGCATATAAATCATTTCACTTCTTCATCCAACCTGCTTATATACACCCCCCCCCCCTTCTTCCCTTCCACTCTTTGATTTTTTTTCCTTCCGGATCTGATTTTTCTCTCATCGATTTTCCTAAAATGGGATCAACTGTCCCACGTTTCATTCACTTACCAAAATAAAATAAAAATAAATTCTTACCAAATAAGCGTTTAACAATAAGATGGCAGGTAAATAACGGTGATTACATACAAAAACTTGCTAAGATTTTAGTGCATCTCTATATACTACTTACAAAATAAGTAGCATTCATTTTCACTGCCAAGCGGAACTCTTCGTCAACCGATCTCCTCATCACACCATGTCCATACACCGATTTTTTCCATCCAGTCGGTATTTTCCACCATGCAAATTTACCGTACCTTCCAAGTACGGCCCCTCAATGACATTAATTTACTTACCTTTTACAACACTACACCAACTCCACCTTAATTAACTTACCTTTTGAAATAATGTGGAATTATGTAGCTCAATTCCATTTCATATTTCACCGCACCTTCCCGCATGCCGCTTAATCACATTAATTTACTTACCATGCATGACCCAGGTTACCTAATTTATTCCAGTACATAGTTAATCATCCAGATGGTTCAGAGACATAGTACAAATTACAATACAACAATCAATAGTGGTGCTGTAAAAACATTGATCAGTTGACCCAACAAATAGTGCAGCGGTGAATCTTTCTCAACGCATCAAACAAATCTCTCCTCTTTGAATAAGTTATTTTTTGCGAATCTTTCAGAATAAGATTACCCCAAAAGAGTGCCCCAATAGTAGCTCATACAAGAAGCACATATCATTCAATCTTTTCTTCTCCACAGCTTTTCTTCTCCCCATGAGCCTGCACAGGCTTTTCTTCTCCACATAGTATATTTTAAGTATGTGTCGAGTCCATATCAACCTTTCCCACTGGCTTACTTTCTCTCTGTCTCTGTTCGCTGATAAGTTGGTAATACTTTTAGTTCCTTATCGAAAACATAATTTTAGTTCCGTTTGAATGGATCGGTAGATTCTTTGCTTTGTAGAAATAAATAAATAAATTTGTATACAATTTATTTCCTATCAAATGAATTGCAATATCATATGCGTTATTATTAATTACAGATGGCTATCTTTTGAGTCTCATGTTTTGTTGTTCTCCTTACCAGCACTTGTGGCAGTGTTGAGGGTAGAAAAGAGACAATGTTACCAACTTAATTTCATAAAAAAGAACATTCTACCATGCATGAGAAACATAGACTACATCCAGTTAAAGAACATGCATACTGGCAAAGTAGTACTCCCTCTGTAAAGAAATATAAGAGCTTTTAGTGATCTAAACGCTCTTATATTTCTTTACGGAGGGAGTACAATATAGTACACTTGCTTCTTACTTTTCACTCATCCTACATGTCGGAAATAATGATCAATGAGATGTTAGCTGCAGGTAAATTTGTCACAACATGAAACTTACATTAATATCGTAATAAACTATAAGTGGCATGAAACTCTGGGTGATCCACACAGCTAGAGTAAGTTAGCTAGTAACCAATATATTCTAGTTGCATAAAACTCAGGACACGTCTTGGTGAATATACTTGCTAAAAGATGCAGGTGTGTATATATATATTACACACTGCCCTCACCCTGCCCCCCCCCCCCCCTATATTACACATTGCCAGTGCAGCAATGTCTAAAGCTAACAACATAAAACCATCATTATAAAAAATGTAGTTAGGACTGAGGGAAACAATTAAGTTCAGCTGTCTTTTTTGGCTAACAATGTTCTTATTTGTGCAATAGACCTATCCAGAAAACAACGAGATCCTTTGCTAGTGTTATGGTATTAACAGTTGCTTGAGAAAAATAGTAGTACAATAGTCTTGAAAAATTCCTGCTGTTAATAGAAGCCTTGGAAAGTCAGCAGTGAGCGAGCCAGACGAAGGGGAAATTAAAGGATTTTACTTGGGAAACATTACGTAGTTGGGGTACGGGCTCAATGTGCATTTCTAGCTTTGGATACTTGGGAAACATTATGATTTGATGTACAAAAGATAATTACCTAAATTGAATGGTTAAAAAAATCAAGGAAGCAGAGTCTGACGGCATTTATTGTATCTGCTGGTTGGCTATTACTTGACTCAATATTCAGTATTTTTTTTGTTTGACATTCAGACCTTCATTTCTCATTCATTATAATCTGAATGATAGTCATATGATAGTCCGTTACGCTCATATGATAGTCTGAATGAATTTTACCATTCCCACGAGTCTCCAAAGGCATCCTAAGCCACAACTGCTTATTGGTCAGGCTTGCAACGTATTAGGTATGTACAACTCTTTGGCACATGATGATCTCATGAGAGGAGAAAAGAACACATACCAGCAAGGACAGTTGAGACGCCCAGGCCCAGGCGATCTCGTGCTTGACCGTGAGCCCCTAGGAGATGCTTTCCACGTCGTTCGGCCCCACTTCCTAGGAGATGCTTGCACGCGCACCTGGTCGCCATCGTCCTGCTTGCTGCCGCTGTGTTCGAGTGTATGCACGTGGTCGTCACCGTCCTGCCGGTTGCCGCTCTCATGCCGCTGGCCTTAAGCATGCTGTCGTCCGCGAGGATGCTGCCGCTATCGTCGGGGAGTGGCTGGTGGCCGTCGTCGTTCGCCACATTATCTGCCGTCGTTTGGCCGGACGCCGCACTCCGCCAGCACACCGTCATCCAGGTGGATGCTGCCCTCTGCAAGGTGGCCAGCACGCCGACGCCACCCTCTGCAAGCAATTCGTCCTCTGTGTGGACGCCGGCGTCTTGTTGAAGCCGATGTGGACGACCTCGTGCGCGCCACCACCCGGGAGCACGTCGTGGTCCGTGTGGCCGCCGCCGTCCTGGTGGTTGTTGTTGTGGTCGAGCACGTGGACCACACCGTCCGGAGCAAGCTGACGTCATCCACATATGCATCTCGACCATGGCAGCAAGCACATCGAACAGACACACATCAGCAAGCAAGCACACATACCTCCATCTTAGGATCCGGCCGCCGACCGCCTTGCCCATCGGGACAATCTGGCCGCCGCCAGGCTCACTATAGCCGGATCCACTGTCCCCGGCCACAACCTTCTCGGCTGCGGAGAAGTCATTGAGTGGACCGAGCCCCAGCCGCATCGTCCCTAGTCTGCAAGGCCACCATGTCCACATGCTAGTCCTAGCAGCCGTGGGGTGAGGAAGAGATCGGGAGAGAGGGTCACGATCTACTCCCTCCATTCCTTTATGTAAGGTGTATAATTTTCGACACGGTGATCAAGGCACATAATTATAGAGGTGTTAGGACAAAATTACCCTTGACAAATTTATTGGTTAGTGGCAAGTAAATCAATGAGTCTAGCAAAGTAAGAGATACACGCAATCGAGAGAGAGAGATAGTTTCCTTTTTTTGATACAATTAGAGATACATGCAATCATGAGAGAGATACTTTCCTTTTTTTGGAGGGCTAATAAGGGAATTACAAGGATTTACAAGAAATGCACCTTACATTGTGGAATTTTATCAAAAAACAAATACACCTTATATAAAGGAATGGAGGGAGTAGATGAGAACAAAGGAAAGATTTAGACTGATTTGTGATTTGGGAAGTGTGGGCCTAAGCAAGGAAAGTTAAGATATGATTGTTTAAAAATCAGGAAGAGGGAGATCTTTACCCCAAGAAGGAAAGAATCATACGTGATGGGAAAATACCAGGATAGACAAACAAGAGGAAGTATTGTGGGAATTGATTTGGTTTTTAATGGGAGGGGGGTGGGGGGAGGTGAGGCGAAAATAAACCAATGTGAAGGGTGGTGGGAGGTGAGGCGGAAAAAAAACAGACGAAAATAAACCGGTGAGGAGAAGCTATCAAGTGAGACTTTAGGAGTAGAGATTTTCGTGCATAATTACGAATTTACGATCGCCGGCTGATGCTGCCTTCCTTCTGCTGTTCCGGCGTGCGCGTGTGGCCTGTTTGTCTGTTTTCTCTCTGCTTCTGGGCTGACCTTTTATTTTTCTGTGTCTGGGCGTAGTATGTGCGCTCAGATGGGCCTTATTTGTGCTTTGTTTTTCAGCGGGCTGGGGAGAACCGGATCAGCGGAAGCGGACAATTTCTTTCTGTTTCCAGCGCCACTCTCTCTCACTTATATTTCCAGGGCCACTTACCTTTCAAAAAAAAAAAAAACTGATTGGCTAGTTGAGTTATACTATAGAGAAGAAATCTTGCAACGTCAACGATCTTGCGTGGACTGGCTCACTCATGGGGATAAAAACACTAAGTATTTTCAGCAGAGGGCTTCGATGAGAAGAAGGAAGAACAAGATCACAGCTCTAGCTAGACCGGATGGCCAAATAACGGAGGACCGTGCAGAACTTGAAGAGATGACCACATAGTTCTATAAGAGTTTATACACGTCGGAAGGATGTTCCAACATGCAAGAGGTTCTTGATTCGGTCCCTCGGAAGGTAACAAATGACATGCGCGCCCTCCTCGACGCGACGTACACCGAGAAGGAGGTCAAAACGGCTCTATACCAAATGTTCCCCACTAAAGCGCCGGGACCGGATGGCTTCCCCGCACATTTCTTCCAAAAACATTGGGAAATTTGTGGCGAAGAGGTGACTTCAGCTGTGCTAAAAATCGTTGAAGGTAGGGAGAGTGCTGAAGGCATCAACCAAACTTATTTGGTTTTGATCCCAAATGTTAAGAAGCCATCTCAGCTTTCGCAATTCCGACCTATCAGCTTGTGCAATGTTTTATACAAGCTAGCTTCAAAGGTGATCGCAAACCGTCTTAAGTTGGTGCTACCGGATATCATTTCAGCAGAACAATCAGCGTTTGTGCCTGGGAGGTTGATTACAGATAATATTATTGTGGCCTATGAGTGTTTGCATTTCATGAAGCGTAACAAAGCAGTGAAGCATCGACACTGTGCACTAAAACTGGATATGATGAAAGCTTACGACAGATTGGAGTGGGAGTATCTAAAAGAAATCATGCTAAAGTTGGGCTTCTCTCAGAGGTGGGTTGAGATAGTTATGAGCCTGGTCAGCTCGGTTTCTTATTCAGTTCTGTTTAATGGAAATAAATTAGAGGAATTCAAGCCTAGTAGAGGTATCCGTCAAGGAGACCCAATTTCTCCTTACCTGTTTTTTTTGGCAGCGGAGGGCCTTTCTGGCCTCTTAAAAAATTTAAGTCAGTCATCTCAGCTTGGTGGGATCCAGGTGGCGCCTTCGGCACCATTGGTTAACCACTTACTTTTTGCGGATGATAGCCTGCTATTCTTCAAAGCTAATGGTGGAGGGGCGAACGAGGTGTCAAACCTGTTGGAAAGATATTGTCAAGCATCAGGTCAGCGCATCAACACGAAGAAATCTTCGATCTTCTTTAGCAAGGGGTGCCTTGCCGATACTAAAGAGGAGATTAAGAATATTCTGAATGTGCCCAATGAGACCCTGAATGATAAGTACCTAGGTATGCCCTCGGACATTGGGACATCGAAAAATGGGGCATTCAAGTTCTTGAAAGACAGGCTATGGAGCAAGGTAAAGGTGTGGATTGAGAAGTGCTTATCTTCGGCAGGTAAAGAGGTTTTGGTGAAGTCAATAGCACAAGCAGTCCCGGTTTATTCGATGTCTTGCTTCAAAGTACCAAGGGGATTGTGTGAGCATCTCAATAAGCTGATCAGACAATTCTGGTGGGGATGTAAAGAAGGAAAGCATAAGCCAGCATGGGTTTCATGGAGAGATATGACACAACCGAAACACATGGGAGGTCTGGGATTCCGAGACTTCGAGCTTTTCAACCTAGCTCTGTTGGCTAGACAGTCATGGCGATTGTTGCAGCAACCAGACTCTCTTTGTGCGCGCTTATTGAAGGCAATATATTACCCGAATGGTTCAATACTCTCAGCTGAATTGGGAAACAAGCCGTCGCAGATTTGGCGGGCTATCGTGGAGGGGAAAGAAGTGTTGAACCAAGGCCTGATAAGGAGGATTGGTGATGGAACAACGACACATATATGGACGGAAAATTGGATTCCAAAACCAGCTTCTTTAAGGCCGATAGTATGCTTGTCAGCTAACCCGCCATGGATGGTTAGTGAGCTGATTGACAGTCACAATGCAACATGGAACAGGGAAGTTTTGAACCAAACTTTCGTGGCTGCAGACGTGGCAGCTATTCTGAGCATTCCTATCTGCACTAGACAGATAGATGACCATTGGGCATGGAACTATGAGAAGAACAGGCTCTTCACTGTTAAATCGACATATCATATGTTGATGGATACAAGAAGGCGACGCGAGGATTGGCTAGAGGGAAATGCAGGGGCATCCACTTCGGACGAGTCCAAGTCGTGGACCTCTTTATGGGCAGTTCAAATACCTGGCAAAATCCGTAATTTCGTGTGGAGGCTGGCTAGGCACTCGATTCCAACTGAAGACGTCCGGTACAACAGGAACATGGCGGACGATGATAAGTGTCAGTTGTGAGGGAGGCAAGATTCGTGGCGACATTCGCTAATAGAATGCTCGGTAGCTCGGTGTGTATGGGCTCTAGAGGATGAAGAAATTGCCGACTACCTACAATCAGCTGCGGATCCGAGAGCCAAACAATGGTTGTTTGCAGCTTTTGAGGATTTGCCTCATGCCAGTCTAGTCAGAATGCTGGTTACCCTTTGGGCTATATGGTCCATGCGACGCAAGGCGGTCCACGAAGGTATCCTGCAAAGCTCGCATGCAACAAAATCTTTTGTAACTAGCTACATAGCTGAACTAGCTAGTATAAGGGAGAAGGAACCAACAGCTAATCACCCGACTACAGGCAACTGAAGGATCCGGCAGGTAGGGTGGGCCGCCCCGCCCCTCGGAGTGGCCAAAATTCAGGTTGATGGTGGACTATCCAAGAATGATAGAAAGGGAGCTGTGACAACGATTTGCCAGGACCATACAGGCAAGTTCTTGGGCTCTTCAGCAATTGTTCTTTCTGGAGTGAGGGACCCACCAACACTTGAGGCTATCTCATGCCGAGAAGCTATAGCTCTAGCACAAGATCTAGCTTTAGACCAAATTGTCATTGCATGTGACTGCGAAGGGGTTGTCAAAGAAATCATATCAGGCACTGAGGGGAGTTATAGTGCAATCGTCAAGGAAATAAGACTAGCTGCTCATAATTTTACCAAGTGTGAGTTCGTCTTCGAAGGTCGTGAGAGGAATGTTGATGCTCACAATATAGTTAAGTTTGCTTCTAGTCTAGATGATGGGCGCCACCTGTGGCTGGGTTCACCCCATGACCCCTTTGTTATTTCTGTAAACCGTTCACATAATCAATAAAGGTTGGTTTACCACTAAAAAAAACTTATATTTTCTTAATTCTCAAAAAAAACTTATATTTTCTTTTTTCTTCTAGATCGATATTTGTCTACTTGAGAAAAGCTTGTGAGAGGATGCTAATGTAGTGCATTGTTGCCCCGAATCTGGTAGCATGTCTATTTTCAACACACAAATCGTTCCATCCAGTTGCATGTTTATCTTTGATATGTCATTTGCGTTCAACCTAGTTACATGTCCACTCTCAATATGTAATTTGCATGCCTGCACCTCCGTCACACAACTTCCTTCTGACCTCGATCTAGTTACATGTCCAACCGTAGTACTCAACTCATCCGATTCAGTTGCATGTCCACCCTCGATATGCAATTCTCGCGCGACTCGGTTGCATTTCCAGCCTTTACATTCAACTCATGTCCAACTTAGTTGCATGTCCGTCCTGGACATGCAACTTGTCTTCAACCCCAATTTAGTTGCATGTCCACTGTCGACATGTAACTTGTCTCCGACCCCGATATAACTGCATGTCCAACCACAAAATGCAACACAACCAACTTGATTGCATGCCCACCCTCCACATGCAACTCGTGTTTGATCCAGTTACATGTCCATCCTCGCCAGATGAATCATTAGAACTCATGCGACATGCAACTACGACCTCACCTTTTTGTTTGACCCAGCTGAAAGTCCACCCACGACACGCAACTAGGTCTCAATCTTATTTTTTGTCCTAGTTGCAACTTCACCCCTGACATCCAACTGGGGGACACCCTTTTTATCCGAGTTGTAAGTTCATCATCGATGCACAACTAGGCCATATAATTTATTTGTCTGAGTTTCAAGTCCACCCCTTGACAAGCAACTAGGGGGAACCATTTTTGTCCCTAGTTGCAAATCCACCCCGACATGCAATTTGGGAGCGAGGGGCTTTCTTTGTCCTAGTTGCCATTTCACCCTCGATATGCAACTGGAACATTCAATTTTTGTCTCATGCAAGTCCACTCTCGACACACAACTGGGAAGAGGAGGGGCGCCCAATTTTGACCCAGTTGAAACTCCACCCCGACATTCAATTGGGGTCCTGCTTTTTTTTTCTTGTCCCAGTTGCAAGTCCACTATCGATACGCAACTCGGGCCCAACCCATTTTTGTTCTAGTTGCAAGTCCAACTACACTCCTGACATGCAATTAGGGTCCCCATCTTTTTATGTCCTAGTTGCAAGTTCACCCTCGACATGAAAATGGGCTCATCTCCTTTTTTGTCCTAGATGCAAATCCAAACTTGATACGCAAATGTTTTTTTCCTAGTTTCAAGTTCTCCCTCAAAGCGCAGATGGGGGGAGGGTGACTCATATTTTCTTGCCTCAGTTGCAAGTCTACCCTCGTCTCAACTGAGGCCGACCCTTTTTTTTTTCTCAGTTGCAATTCCATCCTCGACTAGAAACCAGTCCAACAGTTTTTTTGTCCTAATTACAAGTCCACCGTCGACTCGTAATTAGGATCCGACCAGGCCCAGACCTATTTTTGCATTAGTTGCAAAGTCACCCTCAACTTGCAACTGGGCACAATATTTTTTTCGTCTCGGTTGCAAGTCCACCCTCGACTCACAATTGGAACCGACTTTTTGTTTCACCTCAGTTGCAAGTCCATCCTGGACTCGCAACTAGGTCCGAGTGTTTTTGTCCCAGTTGCGAGTTCACAATCAACTCACAACTAGTCTCGAGCCCAACCCTTTTTATTCCCGTAGTTGCAAGTCCACCCTCGACTCGCTATCGAGCCCAGCCCTATTTTCTACCTCAGTTGCAAGTCCACCCTCCACTCGCAACTGGTCTCGAAGTTATTTTGTTCCTACTGCAAGTTCACCATTAACTCACAACTGGGCTTGATGAGGGCCCAATCCTTTTTTTCCTTACTTGCAAGCCTACCTTCGAGTCGAAACCGTGCCCAATCCTTTTTTCTGTCTCCGTTGCAAGTCCACTCTAACTTGCAACTAGGCCCAAAGTTTTGCCCAGTTGCAAGTACATTGTCGACTTGTAACTAGGCTCCAAGTGGGCCCGTCCATTTTTGTCTTAGTTGTAAAGTCACCATAAACTTGCAACTGGTCCCACCCTTTTCTTTCCGCCTTAGTTGCAAGTCCACCCTTGACTCACAACTGGGCCTGAAGTTTTTTTCCCGACAGTCAAGCTGAAATATCTACCTTCCCACTTCAAAGAATAACTTGCTAGTAGTTTTTTTGTTCTTTTGTGGTTCTCTCCAAGAAGAAAACAAAAACCTTAAAATTTATATTTGGCTAGAAAATTATATATGCAATTTTTGTTTCTCCTTTGCTCTCTGTCACTATTTTTTGGTTTTTAAATCCATGGACATTTTAAATATGTGAATATTTATCTAGTTTTTTGACCAGTTTTTTTTCTTCTCTTCTATCATTTTTATTTATATTTAAGAAATGTTCAACGTGCATTTTAAAACTGTTCAATGTGTTTTGGTAAAAGGTTCAGCGTATATATTAAAATAAGGAAAACGTTCAATTTATATTTAAAAAGGTTCATCATATCTTAAATATTTGTTCAATACATATTTGAAAAATATGCACTGTATGCTAAGAAATTATTCAGTTTGTGCTTGAAAAAAATGTTCATAGTATATAAAAATGTTCAGTGTGAATTTAAAAAATGTTCAACATATATTACAACAATGTTTATAAACATAAAGGTATACAAAAGAACAAAAAACAATAAAATGAACCAGAAGAAAAGCTAAAACTGAAAGAGAAAACGATAAAATCAGAAGAAAAAAAGGAAAAAAAGAACACACCCTTACTACTTATGCTACAGTGGATATGAGCCACCCTGAGCGAGCGTGCAGGAGCAACCCTCCTTTTAGCGCTCGCAATAAGCAATGTACAGTCGGAACAAAAAAAAGGCAAGGCCTAGACAATGGTAAGGCAAAAAAAAAACCTAAAAGGTGATGATGTCAACTTAGATGTGACATAGTTATGTCACATCTAGGTAAGCCTTAGACACACCCAAGAAAGAATACATAGATTTATTTTTTTAGGGGAAAGATTGCCGGTATATGGACGATGTTTCGGACTTGTAAGAGATTGCCCCCACATTGCTCACCATTGTGAAGTTTTGACGATAAATGGAATTATCTAGGCCTGACCAATCAACACCCTGTATCAAAGGACCGCATATAGGGCAGCACATCATTATCTTTTTAATTTGATTTATATGAAGTATAGTGCCCAAATCACACGGGCGACGTGCAAATGAGCCAGGCCATTCGGTCATTTCTCAATGGTAGGAGCGGTTTTCTTCAGTTTTTTTGGTCCACTTTTTCTAAAAGAGCACGTGTTTTTGGCTCATATTATAACTTATTCTCTATGTGCTTGAAAAGAAGGTGTATAAGTTTTGTTTAAAGTCAAACATTATAAATTTTAACCAAGTTGGTAGAAAAAAACTACCAACAACCACAACGCTAGATTTGTATAATATATGAAAATATATTTTATTGTGTATTTAATGATTAATTTGGTATTGTAGTTGTTGAGAGTTTTAGTATGAACTTGGTCAAATATCACATTATTTCACTTCAATCAAAATTTATATGCCTTGTTTTCAAGAATGGAGTGAGTACGTCTTTACCTGCCGGTTTGTATTGGTACATTCTTGTGCAACTTTATCTATACATATATGTTAGCATAGTGGTTGGTTGCTCCTTGATCAAGAGAGCTTATGAATATGTTCTTTGTTGTAGATATTATTATATGATGTTGCCTTGATTCAAATACAAAAATTATAGGTATTACTAATTATTTGTGAACTAACCAACTCATAGTTCCGTTTAAGTTTCGTTTTGGATGAAAGTATTTTTAATTATAGGATCCATAGCTAAGGAAAGCCAAGGAGAGCAAGAGATTCAATCTTAGAGATGCCCAAGGCACCCCCAATTTGCTAGGGGATACCTAAGGCATCCACATTCTTCATCAAACTTCTAGTATAACTTCGTTAAACTTTTTTTATTCATCCTTGCATTATGTGTAGTTTGGTGGAGTGTCAATTTTTTTTACCTTTTTGAATAAATATAATCATCATATCTGAGAGGGTCACCTATGAGAAAGGGAGAGTTTTGCATGGCTTGATCATTTGCATGTGTACTTCACTTATCTCTATAATAGTAAAAGTGACAGAATAAACAAATAAAACTTCCTGTGTTTCACTTACTTACCGGAAAGTTGAAATCATGGTTTGCACTAGAGTTTAATATTATATCTCGGGCATATTTTTATTGACTTGGTACTGAATAATTAAACTTGCATACTTGAGAAGAACAAGACCTGATAAAAACATCAACTGGAGTTGGATATATAGGATTGAACGCTTGTCAATAGTTTTGAGACATTCTGAAAGCCACTAAATTTGCATTAGTATAAAGCTCTAGTTATTTAGAGATATAATAGCGCATTAATGTCCAATTGCACCATTGCCATTCTTTCATGTAAGTACGTCAAAAATTTGAAACTCTAGTAATTGACTAAATTGGCACAACCTTATTTTGTTTGCAAGCATTGATAAACTAGCGTCTTTGATGCGGCTGGGGCGAGGTGGTGGTTAATTCATACCAACTATCCTCCTCGGGATACTTGTCTTGTTGTTCTATGCAATTGACGGTATCCTGGACTAGAGGGTACTCACCACGTCATCTCCCGACCAGTGGGTCGGGC
Organism: Elymus sibiricus; assembly: GCA_039707655.1. Lineage (NCBI taxonomy): Eukaryota > Viridiplantae > Streptophyta > Magnoliopsida > Poales > Poaceae > Elymus > Elymus sibiricus. Next base: position 364,084,597 of record CM077663.1, on the reverse strand, counting down.
CGAGGACCCCCATGATGATTCACTAATGGGCCACTTCGGGCAGCCCATGATGCATACAAGGGAGATTCCACAAAACTTGGCGCACAAGACAAGGACTCCTCTAACCCCTAGGCCTACGGTGCATTATATAAACGGAGGCCAGGCTAGTCGATAGACAATCTCATATTCATTACAACAATCTCGTGGTAGATACCTGTACTATGTACTATCCCCATATCAATACAATCAAAAGCAGGACGTAGGGTATTATCTCCTCGAGAGAGCCCGAACCTGGGTAAAATCCTGTGTCCATGTTACCATCGCTCCAAGACGCCTAGCTTAGGACCCCTACTACGAGATATGCAGGATATAGAACCGACATTGGTGCTTTCATTGAGAGTCTGCTGGGTTGTCGCCGTGGTGCGATGGGAATTCAGATCGGCTCCATCGCGATCTACGCGTCGGAACCGAGCTACATCGTCAACGTCGGCATCTTCGTCGCCGGCTTGACTGGTCACCTCGGCTAGGCCGAGGACTGCGCGCCATGTCGGATCATCTAGATCGGACGGGTGTCTTCATCAACATCAACTCCAATCTCAATCAAGATCATGGAAGAATCCTCCATGGTGCTCGGGGGCTCAACGTCAACATTGCCCTCGCGCGATCATGCAGTTTTTCTGGACAGCGGATTCGTGTTCGTCGTCCCCGCCTCCTCGAGTGTCGTTTTGACGATTGCTTCGATGGAATTGTGCGGAATTGAGTCTAGAACAAACCCTGCAAAATTTCGTCGCGTTCCGGTGGAGGAATCTCCGGCGATCTACGATATACCGGAGCCCTGTCAAATCTGGATGGAATCTTGATGAGTTTAGGGCGAGGAGAGCAGCATCTGGCTCGGACATCGTTTGTAAGATCCCACCGTTCATCGGTTGCGGAATTCTCATACCGATCACCCCTCAAAATTTGAGCTCGATCCGACTGTCCAACTCCGGGAAACTTCCGATGAGTACAACGAATTTTAGATCTGTTTTCTGCGCGAAAACGAATCCGACCCGAGTTCATCTTTTTCATGAACGGGTTGTCATACGTCCTTTTGAAGGAAATTTTCTCATCATCTCGGTCAGTTGACCAAGAGTTCGGCATCGCGAGGGTCGAATAATCATCAAGAGAACCTCGTCATCCGCGGGTTGTACGGGTCGGACGATCCATTGCTTCATCAAGCCAACATTGACCGCGTCACAAATTCCGATCTGCGTCGGCATCGCCACGCCGTCGCTTTTTCAGGCTGACGTCCACCACGCCGACCAGCTTTGACACGTCGGCTGGCATGAGACTTCGGCGTCACCAGCCGACCTGCTTCGACACCTCGGCTGGCATGAGACTTCGGCGTCACCAGCCGACCTGCTCCGTCACCTCGGCTAGACCGGGGGCTTTGCCATCTCTTCACCAACTTGCTCCAGGGAGTTCGGCGTCACCAGACGACCAGCTTCGCCATGTTAGCTGGACCGAGGACTTCGCCTCGCCACATCGACCGTGCAGCGTCACCACTTCGTCAAGCCGAACTCTTCGCTCAGGCACCTCGGTGCCCAGGCCATATTCCTTTGATTATTTGCTTCACTTACATTAACTAAGTAGAAGAATTTTTTAAATATATTATTACCTTTATTTGTTATTACTCTTGGCTTGCACTATATTGTGTGCACAGGTAATCGACTTCGGCTGTGTCACGTGGTCACCTTGGCGTGCCTACATTGTCGTCCTGCCTCCATCAACCAAATTGTGTCGTCGACATGGTCGACTAACATGGGGGCTTCATCGTCACGGTGCCGAACTACTCCGTCTGATCGACTGGACCGGTGGTTTCTCCTCGGCCCTTCGGAAGTGTTGTGTTGTCACCTCATCAAGCCGAGATCTTCTTCGGCTACCTCGTGACCGGCTTGGGGGCTGGGACCTTGACCCACTACAAGCTCGACACACGTCACAAGCACATTAACCAGCTAAGTCGCTTGCATGCTCAAATTTTTTAAAAAATTGTTCGGTTCGACCAAGCATTATATTTGTGTTAAATAAAAAAGTTTGTTTGCTAAAAACACTTCCTTTTCCCATGATAACTGGGGGCTTCACCGTCATGCTACCGAATACTCTGTCTCCTCGGCTGGACCGGGGGCTTCGCCTCGCTGCAGCAACCATGTTGTGTTGCCACTTCTCGACCCGAGCTCTTCGCTCGATTACCTCGGGCTTGGGGACTGGGATCTCGCCCAGGCCGAGGACTACATCTTCGTCCCGTCACAACCCCAGACCGTACCGAGCACACTAACCAGCTAAGTCGCTGTCGTGCTCAGCTTTCTTTGAAATTTTGCTTTGTGTTCGGTTCAACCAAACATTATATTTTTCGTTAAACAAAAAAAATCGTTTGTTAAAAACAATTTCCGTTCCCCAAAGTTATTTGGGGGCTCTTAAATTTATATGATCCGTTTTATAATAAATGTGTTTTCATCTTGGTAGTTGCAAAGTCTTTTTCTACTACTCCTTTTTCCGACACGAGTGTGCAGTCAATAGCCGGGTAGCCTGGTTTCTTTCTAAAGCCGCCCGAGTTTAGTTCGCTAAACTGGCCTCGGGGAAACACTCCGCCTTTGGGATATGGAGGTTGAAGCTGAAGGCTGACCCGCTTGAAGTCCGGAGATTGGATGTATCATGTTAAAGCACGACCGAAGCACAAATTAAATTTTAGACCAATTTCGGATTGGCACAATTTTCTTTTATCTAAACATAAAGATTTTTACGTAAGTTTTTTGTTTTTCCGAGCATAACTCTCGCAGTACAATGCTAGATGCATTTCACACATCGACAGTATTAAAGGGGGTCTGCGGTTAGCACCAAACCCACCAAACACCGAGGTACTCCATGCAGTCCTCGGCAAAATGTCCTCGGTATTTCGCATTTATATGCATCGATTTTGAGTTGTGTCTTTGGTCTATAGATGGATTGCCCGGCTCCTGTGCTTACCTCTTACGTTCCCGCTTTGTTCGGCTAAGGGGTAAAGGGAGAACCACTGCGATTGTCACTTCCGATTTAACTGGTTAAGTGCCTCAGTTGGAGAAAGCCGAAAGCTGACTGTCACAACAAGCGTAAATCGGTCAGCGAACCGCAGGCGGTGTTCAACCAAATATAGCCGATTGAGGTTATCCGAGTAAAACGAAGGGCCTTTCTTTCTTGAAAAGGCCAAGTTGTGGGTGGTTCGACTTCGAATAATCCGAGGAGTCGACGTATACCGGGGGCTATTAAGTTGCCCCCAAACATATGTTCCTATTACTAAGTGAAAGTTATAAAGCCCGAATATCTGATTGCCTTGTTTCCACTAACACAACCGCCTCCGGGCACCGAGACGTCGGCTAAGGGTTGTCTTGTTACTGCGGAAACACCCTGCGGATTGTATATATCATACATGCATTTGTATTCAATATGCGACTGCTGCCTTCCGTAATCATCGTTATAAAGCCATAAATATGCATCAATTTGATTTAAGATTTTGGCCAAGCTGGGTTGCCTAGCTCCTGTGCTTACCCCCTACGTTCCCGATTGTTCGGCTAGGGGGTAAAGGGAGCACCTCTGTGATTGTTACTTCCGGGTCATCCGGGATAGTACCTCAGACTGGGTGAAGCCAAAAGCTAACCATCTTAAGAATATAATTGGTCGGCAACGACCGAAGTGAAAATTTTGGTTCATCAAAGAACATAGAGTTTGGGAACATTCCTCAAACTAAATCCTCAATATTTTCCTCCCACATTGATCGGAGTTGAGGTTTCACGATCATGGTTAACATGATATCCTGGGAAAAGGAACTTATAAATGAACTATTTTTTCCAGAAGATGTTTCTTACGGTAAATCGTAATATAACATAGCTCTCCGCGTACCTTTATTTATAAAACTGTATGGCCGGATTGCCTTGTTTGCCGTAAATCTTTGCCCTTATAAAGGCTTTATAAAGTAGGGAAAACACTCCTCGGCTACTAGCCAAGGAGGTTGAAGCCGATGGTCGGTCAACAAAGTCTTGTACAATGCGGATCAGAGCATTAATGATGTAAAGTACTTGGATACATAGAATCATTACACATAAATTGTGTCAAACGTAACAAAGTTTGTGTCAAACAAATATCGATCCTTAATTCGACCACCCGTGCCCAAATTAAGGCTCGGGGGCTACTGCATTGCCTATTCAATGCAGCAAATTCAAAGTGCAATACGGTTTCTGAGGAGATTCGATTCTTAGGTTGGTCGGCCGCAACCAACCCGAGTCTCGGAAACTACTGCGTACCGCGTTTACATCCCTAACGAATGCCGCCGAGCAAGAACTTGATCCTCAGGCCGATTTTGCAAATCGACCTAAGTCTCAGGGGCTACTGGGATTAGTGGTTTTATTTTGATTATTATTTTTTCCTTCAGGTGCATTGTGACGCCCCCAATTTCGACCGTATGCTAAACATACACGCAATGCGTACGGCCAAGATTAGGGACTCACTGATTGATATCACAACACAACACTAGACACAAATTAAAGTCATACAGCTTCATATTACAAGCCAGGGTCCTCGAGGGCTCGAATACAAAGCTCGACAAGCACTAGTCAGAGGAAGCAAATAATATCTGAGTACAGACATAAGTTAAACAAGTTTTGCCTTAAGAAGGCTAGCACAAACATAAGCAGCGGATCGAAAGAGGCGAGGCCTCCTGCCTGGGAACCTCCTAACTACTCCTGAGCGTCGGCAGTCTCCACATAGTAGTAGGCTCCAGTGGTGGTGTAGTAGTCGTCTCCGGCGTACTCCATCTCCTGGGCTCCGTCATCTGAACGCGGTAATCTTATCGAGGGGGAAAGAGAATGCAAAGCAGCGGTGAGTACTCATCCAAAGTACTCGCAAGACTGACATCAGAACTATGCTAAGTATGCATCAGTATCAAGGAATGGGGTTATATCTGGGCAGACTACAGAAAGCAAGAATAGGGGGAAGGCCTAGTCCTATCGAAGACTAACATCTTCAACATCTTGCAGCATTAGAAGAGAGTAGACTGGTATCTCATATATAGTCATATTATTGTAGCAATTTTATTAAGCAACCACGCCCAGAGATTCTTCCTCGACTCCCTGCGAGGAAGCAATCTCGGAGCCAACATTCATCTCAATTTAAAGTCACAATTATAGTTGTAGTAGGTCAAGGTACAACTCCTAGTCGTCACGTTACCATGGACATGGCTATTCGAATAGATGAATTCATCCCTGCAGGGGTGCACCGCATTTCCAACACGCTTGATCACCTCCGGCCGGACACACTTTCCTGGGTCATGCCCGGCCTCGGGATATCAACACGTCGTCGCCCCACCTAGGCTCAACAGAGAGGCCAGCCCGCCGGTCTAAATCCTAAGCACAAAGGGGTCGTGGGCCCACTTGCCCTCTGCGCTCCTGCACGATGCGTGGGCGGCCGAGGTCAGCCCTAGCACACTCTAGTCCAAGAGCTGTACCGTCCAGGCCACTCGGGCGCGCGCCGCTCCATTGCTGACGTCCGAAGAGCTTCGGCTGATACAACGACGCTGAGTACCCATAACTTCTCCCACGTGAAGGTTTGGTGCGTAAAAGGTCAATCGACCAACTCAGATCAAATACCCAACCCATTAGCATTTTATTAATGCGGGGCAAGCGCGGCCCATGAAGTGCGGTCTCGTCGTCCTGCCTCGAGGATGTGTGGCAAGGGCCTCTCCTGTCCGTCCACGCCTCATCATCATCAAACCGTGGGTACCCCTCAGGGCCGACCCATCACCAACATGTTTCTGTAACCAGGTCAGAGTAATTGTGTGTATAAAACATCAAGACGGAACCTGAGGAATCACCCTCAAAGGGCCCCGCTCGATGAAACGGTCAAGGTGGACTTAGAGGAATCACCCTCGAAGGTCCCACACTTGAGGGGTTGCACGACAGAGACATCGTCGGGAGTGGTGAAGGAGGAATCACCCTCGATAACCACGACCGACTAGCTGCACTACAGAGTTAGCATCATGAGTACTTCACGAGGTGTCACCCTCGGTACTCGATAGTAGCTCTGCAGAGTCGTACAACTAAGGGGTGTGCGATGAATGTGAGGGGCCTGGCTCGTCGGTCGGTTGACCGAGTCTTCGAGTCTTTGGGTCGTCGAGTCATCGATGAAGAAGCAGGGACAACTGGGACTAAGGGGTCACTGGAGGTTCATTGATCAACCTATACTAAGCAGTTGATATGATTGCATGTATAGTAGGAGTTTATCAAAAACAGGCTATGCATCAGAATTAGGAACTAGCTAATACAGTAGCAAAATCTAATGCAAGCATGAGAGGGAAAGAAATGGGCGATATCGGAATGCTCAAGGGGGGTTGCTTGCCTTGCTGCTCTGCGGCAAAGGCCTGATCGTCGGCGGTGTAGTCATACCCGGCAGCACCGTCAGTTTCGGGGTCTACCGGAGAGAAGAGGGGGGAAGAAACAATAAATATAAAGCAGACAAATGCATCACGATGCATGACATGGCAATATGCAGAGCTAGGCATGCACTAACGCAACATCACACGTCGCAGACGGGTCGGAAGAATATCTGACGATATTTTCCGGGTCTCGGGCTACTACCGGACAGATGATCCTAATGCTAAATGTCCATGTTCATCATGCTAGGAGCATGTGACAGATGAACGGACAGCGTATTCGGATTCGTGGGATTTTTCTGATCAACTTTCATGTATAAATTATTTTCATCCGAGTTACGGATTATTTTATATTAATTTTTAAAGTTTTATTAATATTCTCTGGAATTATTTATTTATTTAAATTCGAATTTATCCAGAATAGTAAATGATGACATCACCATGACGTCAGCTGGTCAACTCCCGCTGGGTCAGGTCAAACCTGACCTGTGGGTCCAGTGGGACCCACATGTCAGTCTCACAGCAAGTTGATTAGGGTTTATTTAAATTAACTAGGATTAATTAAGGATGGGCCCCACTAGTCAGTGTCAGATTAACTAATTAATTAACTTAATTAGGTTAATTTAGGTTTAACAGATAATTAACATTTTATTTATTTAATAAAATCAACGAAATTTCGGTGGGACCCACATGTCATAGACACGGGGCCGCCCAGTCAGCGTTGACCCAAGTCAACAAGTCAGCCGGGCCCCTGGGGCCCACGGGTCAGTGACCCAGGGGGTGGCCCCAGGTCGGCCACGTCGGCGCGGCCGGCGTTCAGCCGCCGGCGACGCAGAGAGGCGGCAGAGGCACTCGGGAGGGGCCGGATTTCGCGCTCCGGCGACCATTTGGACGGCGGAGTGGCGCGTTAGAACCAGTGCGGCGAGCCGCATCGCGTGGTGGTGGTGGTTGGCTTGGGGATCGCCGGAAACGGCGCCAGCGACTAGCGGAAGCGGCGGCGGTGTCGGGTGAGGTTGGTCTCGTCGCTACGGGGCACGGCGAGGCTCGCGGATGGGCGCAATGGCCTCCTAGGGATCTCAGGAGCACGGCGGTGTCACCGGTTCGAGCGGAGGAGCTCGGACGCGAGCGCTCGGATGGCAATGGCGGACGGCGGAGCACGGCACCGCGGCGGCACGGCTACGACATGGAAAATGAAGGGGGAGGTGGTCGAGGGGGAAGCGCGAGCTCACGGGGATCCAGTAGAGGAGGGCAGCGGGCTCGGGGAAGCACCGGAGTCGACGAGGCAACCGCGGCGATCTCGGCTGCCCGAGGTAGAAGACGAAGGCGTAGGCGTCGCTGGGCGGCCTCACTGGTCAGCCTCGGGCGCGTGGAGGACGAAGACGACGTCGGGGAAGCCGTAGGGCAGCTCGACGCGGCTCGGGGAGGCCGTTGGTCATGGCTATGGCGGGGCGGCCGCGGCAGATGCGCTCGGGTGCGAGAGAGAGAGAGAGAGAGGCAGAGGGAGGGGAGTGGCGAGGAGAGCTCAGTGGGGTGCGGGGCACTGCCCTTATCCTCCACGGAGGGCGCGGCGTGCTGTCGACCGCAAGGAGGGGGGGCCTGGCTGCGCACGGACATGCACGCACTGTGCTCAACAGCGAGCGCGGGTGAGCAGTGGGAGGAAGAAGGGGACAGGTGGGGTGGGCTGGGCTCCGGCCTAACATAGGCCCAGCCACAGTGGGCCTTTTTCCTTTTTCTTTATTCTTTTCTGTTTTTCGTTTTTAGTTTCTGTTTTGCAAAATGTTTAGTCGCAATTTGATTTTTGTAAAATATGTGACTTGGCTCAATATTAATAGTGCAACATTTACTACTACCATAAAAAGGTTTGGAGTCCATATAATTTCATTTGGATTTTATTTAATTATAAATGGATTAAATACTTCTGTTTTGTTGCTGTTTCTTGCTATTAGAGTCACTTAACTAATTTAGTAAATGTTGATTACAATTTTAGAATTGTCTCTGGATTATGTACAATATTATGAACATTTTAGTTTTCATATTTGAACAACTTTTAAATTCACTTTAAATTCGAATTTCAATTTGAATTGGAATTTGAAATGAGATATGATCCCAATGATGAGTAAGCATTGTTAATCATGGTGACTTGGCATTATCATGTGGGATTACTGTAGCTATCCACTGGGGGTGTTACAAGTCTCCTCCACTACAAGAAATCTCGTCCCGAGATAGAGGTGGAGTAAGGGGAAGGTTTGGTTATGAATCTTACGAATCTTCTCAGAGAAATCGATCCACTACGTTGTTGTCTTCATTTCTCTGCATCAATGCACCATGATGGAGTTGTCCTCCTTCCTTCGGTATCATCACCGTACTCACGAAGGGACAAGGGTAACTCAACAATGATAGAATGCTTAAAGGGGTAATCATATGGAGGTTATCCCATGATTGAACACATGGGTATCTCTCTAGTTGAACTTAAGAAAACATCGAGAGCCAGGTAAGAAGTTACAATAAGGAGTTTCAAATGGATAGACAATCATTCGTTGCCTAAAACAGAGTGTGAAAGGGTTTCAGAGCAACGGGAATAAGTATTGTGTCTGATACCAGAATTGATGATATCTATGCAGGTGGCTCGTGAATTACAAACGAAGCCACGCATGAGGAATAACTTTTAGAAACAGGGGTGTACAGGAGAGTCAGGTTTCGATCCTATGGAACTGTGGGTTATGGGTCAGGTTTCAAGAATAAGTCTTACAATTTCCTCATGGAAGAATGGTTAACCTTGCTAAAAAGGAAACTATAACAATAGGTCCTCCGACCAGGTGTGCTAAGCATGACATCACCTTACTGGGTTATATAAGGACCAATGTTATGACTCATGGAAATCCGTTCCAACCATCATATCTGACCGAGATTCAGATCTGATTGGTGTCAGGATACCTCAGACTCAGGGTGCCTGAGAAGAAAAGGCGCAACACAAATTGACGAGATGTCATAGTAAGATTCTTGGGAAATGAACTATGGAAGCGAGTTTCAAAACAAGAGTTCATCATTAACCCAAGGAGAGGATGAGGAGGTGGCTGATGGACTCAGCGACAATTCATCGAAGTTTCCAAAAAGATGGATTTCCACAAATATGTGAACATGGAGATGACATTTGTCAGATCAAATGATATAATGATGTATGCTCGAGGAAAACATACACAATTAAACATCGGATGAAAAGTGCACCTGAAACATGCGCTTAGGTAGCATGATCAATGTTAGAATGACGATTCCATAACAAAAAGACTTGGAATGAAATTATCGACCACTCACTTCAAAGCAATAGGGTTGCTAGAAGTTTTGAATTCACACATCATAGTTCAACGGTTGGAATTCCGGTTAGAAACAACACGGGGACCAAGAAGGAATGGTGATTGTGAGAAGTAGCACTATACCCAAAAGTTTCAAGAGGTGGAGCAATCCTCACTACACCCTTGACATTAAAGACAGTAATACTTCAAGGTAGAACATAATACAAGCTGGATAGCAAGGTGCATCCATAACATGAACAAGTTGCGATGAAAGGAAGGTAAGGATGTTGTCGATGGTAACTCAAATTACCAAGGGACGAGGATGATACATATCATCATGAATTCGATTGATATTCTGGAAGGAGTCCAAATGTTGATGATGATCACGACAACTTTTGTCGAGGGGCTCCACGAAGAAGTAATCGAACAACGACTGCATCAAGCAAAAAGGACTGATGCAGCGAAAGATTATTGGATCCACGGATACGACACCAACTCGAAATCAAGCTTGTCATTCGAGGTGGAACGGTAAGACGAGGAAATCGACGTAAGCTTAGCTCATCGTCGAAAGTTACACTCCAGGAATCAGGAGCAGGTAGCACAGTTAAAATCAGCACGATAATGATAAAGCCGTTCAGGCTAGGAATGACATGAAGGATTAATTAAACTCGTAAGCAACGAAAATTACTTAGAGTTATAGAATCAGAGTGTGGAATCGATTCACTTATCGGTGTTCTTGAGTGACTCACAACTCAGAACCCGGGGAAAAACTGAAATTGGTGAGAACCGATACTTGGAGAAGACTCATAAGGAGCAACACAGTTCTTTGATATTCTCGAGATACCGGGGGTAAGACTCGAAGGTAGGTCGGAATAGAGGTTGGACAGGTGAATGATCTGCAGAAGACAAGTCCTATAACTTGTCTGAGAAATGGGAACAAAGAAGAACAATCATGGTCGGAACCACGATTGCAAAAGACCAAATCCCAGATATAAGGTGAACTCATACCAAGGGGGTAATTAATTTTAAGATAAGTTTCTATGATAAGATCTGCATTGTGTCCATGGGCATGAACACAAAGTTCAGGGTCGACTCCCACTTCTCCAATGCACGACCATTCATTCACTGCTCTTATTAATAATGATTTGAGTGTGAAAACCTACCTGGTGAATTACCAAAGGAGTATGACCCGTGAAAACTTTTCGGGTTCACACAGGTTAAGGAAGGCATAGGTTTAACCCATCGGGGCATCTTAGAAACATATACCACAAGCTTCAAGAGTAACTATCACCAGCTCGAAGGCAGAGTATGGTTGGGAAAAGGAGAGGATACAATTTACCAAGGCATTATGTAACAGGGAAGAACTCACAAGGTGGTTAAATATGAAGGACACTGTCGAATATTAACCCGAGAAAGGATCTGACGGTCCATAGCAGAGCTGATGTGAGCATCGGCACACAACCAGATGAAGAAGGAATGCAAAGGCATCAGATTATAGAACACCTGAATAATTTGATGCTTAGATAACAAAGGAATTAGGAATTCCAAAACGAAGGATCAGAAGCAGACGCTCTGATCAAGGATGGGTAACTTGAGTAGGCTTAAGGGTACGATCGACGGCAATTAGATTGGTCGAGAACCAGCTCATGTTCGAAATGACGTCTGAGCCGGAAAGATAATTTTAAAAGGAGTAACTAATGTTTGCGTGCATTCGCACTCATGTTGAATCAATAGGACCAAAATGATGGTGTCAAAGGATACTAATGAATATTGCCGGACATATGGGAAGCATCCATAATGCAAGCAGACCAGTATTTGCAGAGCAATAAGATGCTAAGGATTTTCGAAAGATCGAATAGTATTTCAATGTATCTTGTGAATCATATGAACAAAGGGGGAAGAACGGATACTCGGTAAGTGCGAGGAATTATCCGTAGGGGGTATTCATGAGGCAAGAACTGCAAGGCAGTAAGCTCAAAGGATTGTCGGAACAACGAAGAGCAGTTCGGGGCATCTTGTAGTAACAAGATCAATGGGATTGAATGTAAGAGTGGCAAGTGTATGTAGTTATTCATAAGGATATAGCAGCGGTAGGGAATTTGCAAAGGCGGTGGACACAAGTGTCTCGGGAAGACATCGAATAGCATCTTCAGAACCTTCTGGTGAAGTAGTCGATCATCTGGAATGAAGGGGCTCTCCCGCGGGAAGTGGTATCGAGAACCTAGAGTTATAATTAGTAAAATCATTTAACCCGAAAGAGAAGAGAGATCAGAACCCAAAGTATAGACGAGGAATAAAAGATCCTAATACCACCCGATTGAGATGTGGGCCCGTAACCCACACAACTATGTTAGCAAAAGTTTTTCAATGACTAGACTCAACTTCGGCCAAGGAGTTGGAAAGGGGCTACCTACAGGCAGTCGGCTTTGATACCAACTTTTGACGCACCCAATTTCGACCGTACGCTAAACATACACGCAATGCGTACGACCAAGATTAGGGACTCACTGATTGATATCACAACACAACACTAGACACAAATTAAAGTCATACAGCTTCATATTACAAGCCAGGGGCCTCGAGGGCTCGAATACAAAGCTCGACAAGCACGAGTCAGCGGAAGCAAATAATATCTGAGTACAGACATAAGTTAAACAAGTTTTGCCTTAAGAAGCCTATCACAAACATAAGCAGCGGATCGAAAGAGGCGAGGCATCCTGCCTGGGAACCTCCTAACTACTCCTGAGCGTCGGCAGTCTCCACGTAGTAGTAGGCTCCAGCGGTGGTGTAGTAGTCGTCCCCGGCGTACTTCATCTCCTGGGCTCCGTCATCTGAACGCGGTAATCTTATCGAGGGGGAAAGAGAATGCAAAGCAGCAGTGAGTACTCATCCAAAGTACTCGCAAAACTGACATTAGAACTATGCTAAGTATGCATCAGTATCAAGGAATGGGGTTATATCTGGGCTGACTGCAGAAAGCAAGAATAGGGGGAAGGCCTAGTCCTATCGAAGACTAACATCTTCAACATCTTGCAGCATTAGAAGAGAGTAGACTGGTATCTCATATATAGTCATATTATTGTAGCAATTTTATTAAGCAACCACGCCCAGAGATTCTTCCTCGACTCCCTACGAGGAAGCAATCTCGGAGCCAACATTCATCTCAATTTAAAGTCACAATTATAGTTGTAGTAGGTTAAGGTACAACTCCAAGTCGTCCTGTTACCGTGGACACGGCTATTCGAATAGATGAATTCATCCCTGCAGGGGTGCACCGCATTTCCAACACGCTTGATCACCTCCGGCCGGACACACTTTCCTGGGTCATGCCCGGCCTCGGGATATCAACACGTCGTCACCCCACCTAGGCTCAACAGAGAGGCCAGCCCGCCGGTCTAAATCCTAAGCACAAAGGGGTCATGGGCCCACTTGCCCTCTGCGCTCCTGCACGATGCGTGGGCGGCCGAGGTCAGCCCAAGCACACTCTAGTCCAAGAGCTGTACCGTCCAGGCCACTGGGGCGCACGCCGCTCCATTGCTGACGTTCGAAGAGCTTCGGCTGATACAACGACGCTGAGGACCCATAACTTCTCCCACGTGAAGGTTTGGTGCGTAAAAGGTCAATCGACCAACTCAGATCAAATACCCAACCCATTAGCATTTTATTAATGCGGGGCAAGCGCGACCCATGAAGTGCGGTCCCGTCGTCCCGCCTCGAGGATGTGTGGCAAGGGCCTCTCTTGCCCGTCCACGCCTCATCATCATCAAACCGTGGGTACCCCTCAGGGCCGACCCATCACCAACATGTTTCTGTAACCAGGTCAGAGTAACTGTGTGTATAAAACATCAAGACGGAACCTGAGGAATCACCCTCAAAGGGCCCCGCTCGATGAAACCGTCAAGGTGGACTTAGAGGAATCACCCTCGAAGGTCCCACACTTGAGGGGTTGCACGACAGAGACATCGTCGGGAGTGGTGAAGGAGGAATCACCCTCGATAACCACGACCGACTAGCTGCACTACAGAGTTAGCATCATGAGTACTTCACGAGGTGTCACCCTCGGTACTCGATAGTAGCTCTGCAGAGTCGTACAACTAAGGGGTGTGCGGTGAATGTGAGGGGCCTGGCTCGTCGGTCGGTTGACCGAGTCTTCGAGTCTTATGGTCATCGAGTCGTCGATGAAGAAGCAGGGGCAACTGGGACTAAGGGGTCACTGGGGGTTCATTGATCAACATATACTAAGCAGTTGATATGATTGCATGTATAGTAGCAGTTTATCAAAAACAGGTTATGCATCAGAATTAGGAGCTAGCTAATACAGTAGCAAAATCTAATGCAAGCATGAGAGGGAAAGAAATGGGCTATATCGGAATGCTCAAGGGGGGTTGCTTGCCTTGATGCTCTGCGGCAAAGGCCTGATCTGTAGGAGATATGCCCTAGAGGCAATAATAAATGTTATTGATTATCTCCCTGTTCATAATTAGGTTTATGTTCCATGCTATAACTGCTATGGTTCTCGAGTCTACAATAACCACGAGGCTAGGAGGAAGACTCATATGCACGTGTGGGATAATAAACGGTAAAATGTATTCCTAGTCAAGCCTCTATGACTGGCTCAAGTATTGCATGATGATCCTGTTTTCCTGATCATGGGCATGGCTATGCCGGCAATTTTGAGGGCACAATTGTTGGTAGAACACTTGTGTTGAATCGACCCGAATTGATGTTATGCTATGAGATACATTCGTCATAAGTTTATGGTTAATAACACAGAGAAGTTAATGTTTGTATAATTCCTTAGACCATGAGAGTATCGAGTTTCTTCATGCTTGCTTCATGAACTTTGGGTTTTGTTAAACGTCATCCGTAAATGGGTGGCTATTACGGCGGCTTACGGGTTCATGGAAAAGTATGCCAAGTGACTTGATAGCTCAAGATTGGGATTTGCTCCTCCGACGATGGAGAGATATCTCTGGGCCCTCTCGGTGTTACGGTATCCATCATCGTCTGGCCAGACACAGGGTGATTTGATCACAGGGATGCCGGAACACGGGAACGAGAAAAGAGAACAATACCGGTAACGAGGTAACAGGCATAGTGGACAAGTTGTTGATCCACGGGGATGCCAACATGTCTCACCTCGGGTATTTGTAACATATCGCGACGCAACAGGAATAGCACACGGCAACTGGAGGTTCTCTCGAATATTCATTCGTGTGGGTATAGGGGTCAATATGGGTGTCCACGGCTCCGATGTTGATCATTGATTGGAAGGGGTTCCGGGTCATGTCTATACTTCACCGAACCTATAGGGTCACACGCTTAAGGGTCATCTATCTGCTGAATACTAGACAAGGAGTCCGAGAGAAAGTCACTGAAAGAGTTTCGGAGACGACGGAAAAGTTCCGGAGAGAACACCGGAAAAGTTTCGGTAAAACCAAAAAGTTGTTTCGGATAAAACCATTGATCCTAAAAGGTTTCGGCAAGCACCGAAAATGTTTTGGAGGTTGCCAGATTGGTCTGGTAATTTCTGGAATTTTTTCAGAGAAAAAACCGAAAAAGATTTTCGGAGCTGCCGGAATTGTTTACCGGGTAAACGAAGATGGTTTTAAATTAAACCACCATACCGGAAATGTTCCGGAGCGAGTCCAGATAATTTTAGAGGGTGCCAGAAATGTTCTGGGACCTTCCGGAATTTTTCAGAAGAAATAGTTTCGGAAAACATCTTGTCCCAGCGAGAGGGGACAAGATCCCACGGATCGTGGGGGCTGTTTTTGGGGGCGCCCCCTTTAGGGGACAGCCCCCTTGTGGCTGGACAAAGTGATGGGGGGGCCCCCCATGGTGGGGGGCAGCCCCCACAAATGGTGGAGAGTGTTGGGAGGAAGGTGGGGCCCCATGGGGGAACACCATGGACAAGGGAACATGTTTTCTCCATGTTTGGTGGGAACATGTTTTCCTTGTTTGGTGGGTGCATGTTTAGTGGGCTGAATTTCAGCCCCCCCCTCACCCCTTCCACCACTATATAAGGAGGTGGAGAGGAGCTCTCCATCCTCACTCCAACTCTCATACACAAGCCATGCATGATCTGGCATTCTCTCTCCCTCCCAGCGAAATAGTTTCATAGAGCCGAAAGGCTGTCTGGGTTCCGGTGGGAACTAGTTCTGGACGGCGAAGCCCTGCCGGATAGATGACACCGTATGTGTGCAACTCTGTAGAGAGATCGTAGTTTCGGTCTTAGTTCGAGAGTGCCTCCCGAAGGGCTGTCCGTGTGACCGTCCGAGTTTTGGAGGTCCTCCCGAAGGGCTGTCCGAGTGACAGTCCGAGTTTCGGAGGTCCTCCCGAAGGGCTGTCCGCAACACCGTCCGGGGGACTGTCCGACTGCCTCCCGGAGGGCTGTCCGCGGGGCAGATGAGGGTATTCATCCTCGCGGTTGGGAGGTTGTAAATCCTAGCTGCGGGATCTGCACCGCCGTTCGTCATCGACTCTACTTCCGCTGCGCTACGAGTCGGTAACGAAAAGATCAAACCTTGTATGCAGTCTCCATAGTGGTCCTGGGCTGGTGCGTAGGTCGGAAAATTTTATTTTTCTGCTGCGTTACCCTACAGTGGCATCAAGAGCCGTGCTATGCGTAGATGCAGGTTGCGATCTAGAATACATAGAGATGTATGGGTGTTGCACAATATAATTAGGTAGTAGATGAGATCTATTGCTGAAAATTATTTGTGCGGGTAGCAGATGAAATCTGTTACCCGATGCTCCTGTTGCTTCCCCTGAATTTGCGTAGTCCTGATCTTGACGGCATGGTGGAATCTCACAAAGTTCTGGCAATCCGCGATCCTTTCATGCTGCTCCTGAGTATGCTGATTGACAGATCAACGAAGTGCTAACAGTTCTTTGGGTTCCACCATAGTTGAGAAAGATGGATGTTTCGCAGACGAAAGGGCAATGCAGATGTGATCTGCACGGGGGTCACGCGTATGACGAAGTTTAGTATGGGGCTCGAGATTTTATTATCTCGTATTTCATACACCCTGGAAGGTTAATCTAGCAACTTGGATTATCATGCTTGATGATGGACGTTGGTAGCTTCGGTTTGTTTCGAAACCTTAGAAGCCACGTAAAATAAAATTTCGCATGAACCGATTAGAGGCGTCTAACTTGGTTTTGCAGGATGGTTTGCATGTGCATGTGATGTGGTATAGCAGTGTTCATAATAATTTGATTATGTATGAGATGACTATATGATGTAAATTGATTAACATGACCTGCATGTCATGATTCGGCATCATGGCTGGAGCCATATGATTGCACTTTAATGACCTGCGTGTCAACCTTATGTAATGCACTTATTTTATTAGCTATAGAGATAGCAATATTATTTGGTGCATCGACAAGGTGGTGGCAATCTTCGCGAAGGTGAACACCGACGCGAATGCCGAAGACGAAGAAATGAAAGACTTCTCCGTCAGAAAGGGCTATACCATATCTTGCTATTATGAATTGCCTGAGATGTTTATCCCTTATGATGCACCCTTCTTGATTGCGCGGTAGTCGCTTTTTATTAGGGTGATCTCTCACAAAAATATCAAGTAGTTAGTGTTCTCCCAAGTGTAGCACCGTCACGGCACCTAACTTTTCGGGGTGCGCCATGCTGACATGGGTACAAACGATTAGGGATGTGTGAGGCGGGTGAGTTAAGACCTCGCAGCGAGATCACATGGTTGTCTTGACGTTCAGGCATGAAAGTCATGAGCTCGGAACACACGCATCGAAAGATGAACAAGAGTCACATAGAGATGTGATCGGCAAGTTTGCCTAACGATTGAAGTTCTCGTCATTAGTGATGCTAACCATCAATGGCGTTGAATTGAAATTCGTGTCTTGAATCATTCATAATCAATTATGAGAGATATTGATTTGAGTGGGAGCGCACTATAGAATTAACTTGTTTAGTTCTCAGTGCAATTAATTTTGAACACTTTCTAAGTGTGGTTTGCATTATAGTTGTAGAATAATGGCTCGCGTTTACACCTTCCCTATTAAAATTGAATAGCTGTTAAATATCTGATTAAAACTTTACGGTTGGTAACGTAATGTGAGGATTGTCCTCAAGAGTGCCGAGAAGGACTTGTCCTATCGCATGCTTTCGGTATTCTCCCGCTAATGCTATGGATCATGTGACTCTCGTCCTTCGATCCAAAAGCTAGAATTCCGTTTCAGTCAAGTGCAATATGTTTGCTTCCATAAGACCCGAACTTCGAAAGTTTGGATAGTTATGTGATATTCATGGAATCTGAAAATCATTTCCAGAGACAGACAAAGGCTAAAAGATATGAGATATCCAAAGCAATGTTTGTTTGCAAACTATTAGTAAAGGTGTTTACTATGCATTTGAATGATGAGAGAGGGATCCAGAAGAACGCCTGTCATATGATGATGGTGAATAAAACAACAACTTAAAGAGAAAGGTAGTGTCGGAAGGGTGTTAGTGAAACTTTCACGCCTAGGAAGTCCGGGGCTAATGCCACTCTTAAGTTGGGTGCTTCTTCTGAGAGTAAGAGAAATACTGAAAGTTAAACTGTTAGAAGTATAAAGGCAAAAGGAAAGAAGACTGGAATATCCAGCTCATGTATGAATGTCATACAAGTTTTTGATGTATAGAAGGCTGGTACGGATTATTTTATATTACTTTTTAAAGTTTTATTAATATTCTCTGGAATTATTTATTTATTTAAATTCGAATTTATCCAGAATAGTAAATGATGACATCATCATGACATCACCATGACGTCAGCGGGTCAACTCCCGCTGGGTCAGGTCAAACCTGACCTGTGGGTCCAGTGGGACCCACATGTCAGTCTCACAGCAGGTTGATTAGGGTTTATTTAAATTAACTAGGATTAATTAAGGATGGGCTCTACCAGTCAGTGTCAGATTAACTAATTAATTAACTTAATTAGGTTAATTCAGGTTTAACAGATAATTTACATTTTATTTATTTAATAAAATCAATTAAATTTCGGCGGTACCCACATGTCATAGACACGGGGCCGCCCAGTCAGCGTTGACCGAAGTCAACAAGTCAGCCGGGCCCCTGGGGCCCACGGGTCAGTGACCCAGGGGGTGGCCCCAGGTCGGCCACGTCGGCGCGGCCGGCGTTCAGCCGCCGGCGACGCAGAGAGGCGGCGGAGGCGCTCGGGAGAGGCCGGATTTCGCGCTCCGGCGACCATTTGGACGGCGGAGTGGCGCGTTCGAACCAGTGCGATGAGCCGCATCGCGTGGTGGTGGTGGTGGGCTCGGGGATCGCCGGAAACGGCGCCAGCGACTAGCGGAGGCGGCGGCGGTCTCGGGTGAGGTTGGTCTCGTCGCTACGGGACACGGCGAGGCTCGCGGACGAGCGCAATGGCCTCCTGGGGATCTCAGGAGCACGGCGGTGTCACCGGTTCGAGCGGAGGAGCTCGGATGCGAGCGCTCGGATGGCAATGGCGGACGGCGAAGCACGGCACCATGGCGGCACGACTACGGCATGGAAAATGAAGGGGGAGGGGGTCGAGGGGGAAGCGCGAGCTCACGGGGATCCAGTAGAGGAGGGCAGCGGACTCGGGGAAGCACCGGAGTCGACGAGGCAACCGCGGCGATCTCGGCTGCCCGAGGTAGAAGACGAAGGCGTAGGCGTCGCTGGGCGGCCTCACCGGTCGGCCTCGGGCGTGTGGAGGACGAAGACGACGTCGGGGAAGCCGTAGGGCAGCTCGACGCGGCTCGGGGAGGCCATTGGTCACGGCTATGGCGGGGCGGCCGCGGCAGATGCGCTCGGGTGCGAGAGAGAGAGAGAGAGCGAGGCAGAGGGAGGGGAGTGGCGAGGAGAGCTCAGTGGGGTGCGGGGCACTGCCCTTATCCTCCACGGAGGGCGCGGCGTGCTGTCGACCGCAAGGAGGGGGGGCCTGGCTGCGCACGCACGTGCACGCGCTATGCTCAACAGCGAGCGCGGGTGAGCAGTGGGAGGAAGAAGGGGACAGGCGGGGTGGGCTGAGCTGCGGCCTAACATAGGCCCAGCCACAGTGGGCCTTTTTCCTTTTTCTTTATTCTTTTCTGTTTTTCGTTTTTAGTTTCTGTTTTGCAAAATGTTTAGTCCCAATTTGATTTTTGTAAAATATGTGACTTGGCTCAATATTTATAGTGCAACATTTACTACTACCATAAAAAGGTTTGGAGTCCATATAATTTCATTTGGATTTTATTTAATTATAAATGGATTAAATACTTCTGTTTTGTTGCTGTTTCTTGCTATTAGAGTCACTTAACTAATTTAGTAAATGTTGATTACAATTTTAGAATTGTCTCTGGATTATTTACAACATTATGAACATTTTATTTTTCATATTTGAACAACTTTAAAATTCACTTTAAATTTGAATTTCAATTTGAATTGGAATTTGAAATGAGATATGATCCCAATGATGAGTAAGCATTGTTAATCATGGTGACTTGGCATTATCATGTGGGATTACTATAGCTAACCACTGGGGGTGTTATGTGCATCTCAGGTTATAGACCGACACACACCTTGAGGGCTATTATGTATAAATTTTGGTAGTAAATAAATTGCACGATCGGAAATAATTTCCACAAAAAATCAGCCCACTGTCGGGGTGGTGCACCACCTTGGAAGCAGTCCGGCATAAAGCTCGGGCGCAAGTGGCTGGCTCCATAGAGGGCATTTCCGGCATTAAGCTCGGCTGAATTAATTCAGTTTTTTAAAGGCCGAGGTAGTCTATGACACCTCGAAAGTTGATCATCGTTGGAGCTCGGATGCAGTCCGGCGTTGGAGCTCGGAAGCATTTCGGTATAAACCTCAAGATTGGAAACTTCTCGGAAGCAGTCCGGCATAAAGCTCGGATGCGAATGGCTGGCTCCATAAAAGACTATTCATGCATTTAAGCTCGGATGAAGTCCTTCAAATTTCCAGAGACCGATGTAATTTATGACGCCTTAGATACAGTTCGGTGTTGGAGCTCGGACGCAAGAGGACACCTCGAATGCAATTCGGCGTTGGAGCTCGGACGCAAGAGGACACCGCCGGACGGGAAGCACTTAAACCCGAGGTGTGGCGTAAAAAATAACAAGGCATTGATAATGGCCGAGAACTTAAAGGGGCTCCTCGGATGCCCGATGTGTGAACTCTTCAGATACACCTCAGCGATCCTCATGATCGGAGATGGGAAGATTTGTTAAACCAGTTTTCAAGACCGACGGCTGAAGATGAAGAACAGTTCGGAAGAACCGAGTAGCGTCCCCAACTTGAAGACCGGTTCAGGGGGCTACTGATGGTGTCCTGGACTAGGGGGTACTCACCACGTCGTCTCCCGACCAGTGGGTCGGGCCGAGGACCCCCATGATGATTCACTAATGGGCCACTTCGGGCAGCCCATGATGCATACAAGGGAGATTCCACAAGACTTGGCGCACAAGACAAGGACTCCTCTAAACCCTAGGCCTACGGTGCTTTATATAAACCGAGGTCAGGCTAGTCGATAGACAATCTCATATTCATTACAACAATCTCGTGGTAGATACCTGTACTATGTACTATCCCCATATCAATACAATCAAAAGCAGGACGTAGGGTATTATCTCCTCGAGAGAGCCCGAACCTGGGTAAAATCCTGTGTCCATGTTACCATCGCTCCAAGACGCCTAGCTTAGGACCCCTACTACGAGATATGCAGGATATAGAACCGACATTGGTGCTTTCATTGAGAGTCTGCTGGGTTGTCGCCGCGGTGCGATGGGAATTCAGATCGGCTCCATCGCGATCTACGCGTAGGAACCGAGCTACATCGTCAACGTCGGCATCTTCGTCGCCGGCTTGACTGGTCACCTCGGCTAGACCGAGGACTGCGCGCCACGTCGGATCATCTAGATCGGACGGGTGTCTTCATCAACATCAACTCCATCTCAATCAAGATCATGGAAGAATCCTCCATGGTGCTCGGGGGCTCAACGTCAACATTGCCCTCGCGCGATAATGCAGTTTTTCTGGACAGCGGATTCGTGTTCTTCGTCCCTGCCTCCTCGAGTGTCGTTTTGACGATTGCTTCGGAGGAATTGTGCGGAATTGAGTCTAGTACAACCGTGCAAAATTTCGTCGCGTTCCGGTGGAGGAATCTCCGGCGATCTACAATATACCAGAGCCCTGTCAAATTTGGATGGGAATCTGGATGAGTTTAGGGCGAGGAGAGCAGCATCTGGCTCGGACATTGTTTGTAAGATCCCACCGTTCATCGGTTGAGGAATTCTCATACCGATCACCCCTCAAAATTTGAGCTCGATCCGACCGTCCAACTCCGGGAAACTTCCGATGAGTACAACAAATTTTAGATCTGTTTTCTGCGCGAAAACGAATCCGACCCGAGTTCATCTTTTTCATGAACGGGTTGTCATACGTCCTTTTTGAAGGAAATGTTCTCATCATCTCGGTCCGCTGACCAAGAGTTCGGCATCGCGAGGGTCGAATAATCATCAAGAGAACCTCGTCATCTGCGGGTTGTATGGGTCGGACGATCCGTTGCTTCATCAAGCCAGCATTGACCGCGTCACAAATTCCGATCTGCGTCGGCATCGCCGCGCCGTCGCTTTTTCAAGCTGACGTCCACCACGCCGACCTACTTTGACACGTCGGCTGGCATGAGACTTCGGCGTCACCAGCCGACCTGCTTCGACACCTCGGCTAGCATGAGACTTCGGCGTCACCAGCCGACCTGCTCCGTCACCTCGGCTAGACCGGGGGCTTTGCCATCTCTTCACCAACCTGCTCCAGGGAGTTCGGCGTCACTAGACGACCAGCTTCGCCATGTTAGCTGGACCGAGGACTTCGCCTCGCCACATCGACCGTGCAGCATCACCACTTCGTCAAGCCGAACTCTTCGCTCAGGCACCTCGGCGCCCAGGCCATATGCCTTTGATTATTTGCTTCACTTACATTAACTAAGTAGAAGAATTTTTTTAAATATATTATTACCTTTATTTGTTATTACTCTTGGCTTGCACTATATTGTTTGGGAACATTCCTCAAACTAAATCCTCAATATTTTCTTCCCACATTGATCGGAGTTGAGGTTTCACGATCATGGTTAACATGATATCCTGGGAAAAGGAACATATAAATGAACTATTTTTTCCAGAAGATGTTTCTTACGGTAAATCGTAATATAACATAGCTCTCCGCGTACCTTTGTTTATAAAACCGTATGGCTGGATTGCCTTGTTTGCCATAAATCTTCGCCCTTATAAAGGCTTTATAAAGTACGGAAAACACTCCTCGGCTACTAGCCAAGGAGGTTGAAGCCGATGGTCGGTCAACAAAGTCTTGTACAATGCGGATCCGAGCATTAATGATATAAAGTACTTGGATACATATAATCATTACACATAAATTGTGTCAAACATAACAAAGTTTGTGTCAAACAAATATCGATTCTTAATTCGACGACCCGTGCCCAAATTAAGGCTCGGGGGCTACTACATTGCCTATTCAATGCAGCAAATTCAAAGTGCAATACGATTTCTGAGGAGATTCGATCCTTAGGTTGGTCGGCCGCACCCAACCCGAGCCTCGGAAACTACTATGTACCGCGTTTACATCCCTAACGAATGCCGTCGAGCAAGAACTTGATCCTCAGGCCGATTTTGCAAATCGACCTAAGTCTCAGGGGCTACTGGGATTAGTGGTTTTATTTTGATTATTATTTTTTCCTTCAGGTGCACTGTGACGCCCCCAATTTCGACCGTACGCTAAACATACACGCAATGCATACGACCAAGATTAGGGACTCACTGATTGATATCACAACACAACACTAGACACAAATTAAAGTCATACAGCTTCATATTACAAGCCAGGGGCCTCGAGGGCTCGAATACAAAGCTCGACAAGCACGAGTCAGCGGAAGCAAATAATATCTGAGTACAGACATAAGATAAATAAGTTTTGCCTTAAGAAGGCTAGCACAAACATAAGCAGCGGATCGAAAGAGGCGAGGCCTCCTGCCTAGGAACCTCCTAACTACTCCTGAGCGTCGGCAGTCTCCACGTAGTAGTAGGCTCCAGCAGTGGTGTAGTAGTCGTCTCCGGCGTACTCCATCTCCTGGGCTCCGTCATCTGAACATGGTAATCTTATCGAGGGGGAAAGAGAATGCAAAGCAGCGGTGAGTACTCATCCAAAGTACTCGCAAGACTGACATCAGAACTATGCTAAGTATGCATCAGTATCAAGGAATGGGGTTATATCTGGGCTGACTGCAGAAAGCAAGAATAGGGGGAAGGCCTAGTCCTATCGAAGACTAACATCTTCAACATCTTGCAGCATTAGAAGAGAGTAGACTAGTATCTCATATATAGTCATATTATTGTAGCATTTTATTAAGCAACCACGCCCAGAGATTCTTCCTCGACTCCCTGTCAGGAAGCAATCTCGGAGCCAACATTCATCCCAATTTAAAGTCACAATTATAGTTGTAGTAGGTCAAGGTACAACTCCAAGTCGTCCTGTTACCGTGGAAACGGCTATTCGAATAGATGAATTCATCCCTGCAGGGGTGCACCGCATTTCCAACACGCTTGATCACCTCCGGCTGGACACACTTTCCTCAAAGGGCCCCGCTCGATGAAACGGTCAAGGTGGACTTAGAGGAATCACCCTCGAAGGTCCCACACTTGAGGGGTTGCACGACAGAGACATCGTCGGGAGTGGTGAAGGAGGAATCACCCTCGATAACCACGACCGACTAGCTGCACTACAGAGTTAGCATCATGAGTACTTCACGAGGTGTCACCCTCGGTACTCGATAGTAGCTCTGCAGAGTCGTACAACTAAGGGGTGTGCGGTGAATGTGAGGGGCCTGGCTCGTCGGTCGGTTGACCGAGTCTTCGAGTCTTTGGGTCGTCGAGTCGTCGATGAAGAAGCAGGGGCAACTGGGACTAAGGGGTCACTGGAGGTTCATTGATCAACCTATACTAAGCAGTTGATATGATTGCATGTATAGTAGGAGTTTATCAAAAATAGGCTATGCATCAGAATTAGGAGCTAGCTAATACAGTAGCAAAATCTAATGCAAGCATGAGAGGGAAAGAAATGGGCAATATCGGAATGCTCAAGGGGGGGTGCTTGCCTTGCTGCTCCGCGGCAAAGGCCTGATCGTCGGCGCTGTAGTCGTACCCGGCAGCACCGTCAGTCTCGGGGTCTACCGGAGAGAAGAGGGGGGAAGAAACAATAAATATAAAGCAGACAAATGCATCACGATGCATGACATGGCAATATGCAGAGCTAGGCATGCACTAACACAACATCACACGTCGCAGACGGGTCGGAAGAATATCTGACGATATTTTCCGGGTCTCGGGCTACTACCGGACAGATGATCCTAATGCTAAATGTCCATGTTCATCATGCTAGGAGCATGTGACAGATGAACGGACAGCGTATTCGGATTCGTGGGATTTTTCTGATCAACTTTCATGTATAAATTATTTTCATCCGAGTTACGGATTATTTTATATTAATTTTTAAAGTTTTATTAATATTCTCTGGAATTATTTATTTATTTAAATTCGAATTTATCCAGAATAGTAAATGATGACATCATCATGACGTCAGCTGGTCAACTCCCGCTGGGTCAGGTCAAACCTGACCTGTGGGTCCAGTGGGACCCACATGTCAGTCTCACAGCAGGTTGATTAGGGTTTATTTAAATTAACTAGGATTAATTAAGGATGGGCTCTACCAGTCAGTGTCAGATTAACTAATTAATTAACTTAATTAGGTTAATTTAGGTTTAACAGATAATTTACATTTTATTTATTTAATAAAATCAATTAAATTTCGGCGGTACCCACATGCCATAGACACGGGGCCGCCCAGTCAGCGTTGACCGAAGTCAACAAGTCAGCCGGGCCCCTGGGGCCCACGGGTCAGTGACCCAGGGGGTGGCCCCAGGTCGGCCACGTCGGCGCGGCCGGCGTTCAGCCGCCGGCGACGCAGAGAGGCGGCGGAGGCGCTCGGGAGAGGCCGGTTTTCGCGCTCCGGCGACCATTTGGACGGCGGAGTGGCGCGTTCGAACCAGTGCGATGAGCCGCATCGCGTGGTGGTGGTGGTGGGCTCGGGGATCGCCGGAAACGGCGCCAGCGACTAGCGGAGGCGGCGGCGGTCTCGGGTGAGGTTGGTCTCGTCGCTACGGGACACGGCGAGGCTCGCGGACGAGCGCAATGGCCTCCTGGGGATCTCAGGAGCACGGCGGTGTCACCGGTTCGAGCGGAGGAGCTCGGATGCGAGCGCTCGGATGGCAATGGCGGATGGCAACCGCGGCGATCTCGGCTGCCCGAGGTAGAAGACGAAGGTGTAGGCGTCGCTGGGCGGCCTCACCGGTCGGCCTCGGGCGCGTGGAGGACGAAGACGACGTCGGGGAAGCCGTAGGGCAGCTCGACGCGGCTCGGGGAGGCCGTTGGTCACGGCTATGGCAGGGCGGCCGCGGCGAATGCGCTCGGGTGCGAGAGAGAGAGAGCGAGGCAGAGGGAGGGGAGTGGCGAGGAGAGCTCAGTGGGGTGCGGGGTGCTGTCGACCGCAAGGAGGGGGGGCTGGCTGCGCACGCACGTGCACGCGCTGTGCTCAACAGCGAGCGCGGGTGAGCAGTGGGAGGAAGAAGGGGACAGGCGGGGTGGGCTGGGCTGCGGCCTAACATAGGCCCAGCCACAGTGGGCCTTTTTCCTTTTTCTTTATTCTTTTCTGTTTTTCGTTTTTAGTTTCTGTTTTGCAAAATGTTTAGTCCCAATTTGATTTTTGTAAAATATGTGACTTGGCTCAATATTTATAGTGCAACATTTACTACTACCATAAAAAGGTTTGGAGTCCATATAATTTCATTTGGATTTTATTTAATTATAAATGGATTAAATACTTCTGTTTTTTTGTTGTTTCTTGCTATTAGAGTCACTTAACTAATTTAGTAAATGTTGATTACAATTTTAGAATTGTCTCTGGATTATTTACAATATTATGAACATTTTAGTTTTCATATTTGAACAACTTTTAAATTCACTTTAAATTTGAATTTCAATTTGAAATTGGAATTTGAAATGAGATATGATCCCAATGATGAGTAAGCATTGTTAATCATGGTGACTTGGCATTATCATGTGGGATTACTGTAGCTAACCACTGGGGGTGTTACAAGTCTCTTCCACTACAAGAAATCTCGTCCCGAGATTTA
Source organism: Elymus sibiricus (assembly GCA_039707655.1). Taxonomy (NCBI): domain Eukaryota; kingdom Viridiplantae; phylum Streptophyta; class Magnoliopsida; order Poales; family Poaceae; genus Elymus; species Elymus sibiricus. Next base: position 364,057,631 of record CM077663.1, on the reverse strand, counting down.
AGAGGTGGAGTAAGGGGAAAGGTTTGGTTATGAATCTTACGAATCTTCTCGGAGAAATCGATCCACTACGTTGGTGTCTTCATTTCTCTGCATCAATGCACCATGATGGAGTTGTCGTCCTTCCTTCGGTATCATCACCGTACTCACAAAGGGACAAGGGTAACTCAACAATGATAGAATGCTTAAAGGGGTAATCATATGGAGGTTATCCCATGATTGAACACATGGGTATCTCTCGAGTTGAACTTAAGAAAACATCGAGAGCCAGGTAAGAAGTTACAATAAGGAGTTTCAAACGGATAGACAATCGTTCGTTGCCTAAAACAGAGTGTGAAAGGGTTTCAGAGCAACGGGAATAAGTATTGTGTCTGATACCAGAATTGATGATCTCTATGCAGGTGGCTCGTGAATTACAAATGAAGCCACGTGTGAGGAATAACTTTTAGAAACAGGGGTGTACAGGAGAGTCAGGTTTCGATCCTGTGGAACTGTGGGTTATGGGCCCACCATGTGGGTTAAAGGTAGAAAAGGGCGCTGACATACTGCATGGTCATGATAGCAAGGCACGACAGAGGATAGCCCGTCAGTTTTGTTCGCAACAATGTTGGTACCAAGGGCGAGGGACGAAGAGAACCATTTTCCTGCTCGTTGAAATGAGGCGGACCAGTAGGCAAAGTTCTCGTCCATCGGTGGTTACCGGAATGTTATCAACAATAGTAACAAGGTCTTACCGACGGAGTTGTACAATGAGGTGTTTTACATAAGCAGGGATATAGTATTGCTTATATCACAAAAAATTATAAGAAAGGTTAAAAAAACCAATGGAAAGAAAAATGTGATTATCAGTTTAAACAAATCAATGGAAAGAAAAATGTGTACACACGAGTATTAGGTGTATAACCTTCCCAAGAGCAAGCAGAGCAGGATAATCATGACAGGACTACAAGTATGTTACCATTTAGACAAAGGGGCAAGGAATTTATGGGGCTTACCGATACAACGGTGTGAGGGTAATTGAACCAGAAGCATTTAGCATTTTGCTTCCAATGTAATTGTTGATGTTTGAGTACCACGGTCATGATTCGGGGTAGCATTGACATGGTCATCAGGTAAAGGTCAGACTTTGGATACACAAAGGATCCATCAGGAACAACTCAAGAATAAGTCTTACAATTTCCTCATGGAAGAATGGTTAACCTTGCTAAAAAGGAAACTATAACAATAGGTCCTCCGGACAGGTGTGCTAAGCATGACATCACCTTACTGGGTTATATAAGGACCAATGTTATGACTCTTGGAAATCCGTTCCAACCATCATATCACCGAGATTCAGATCTGATTGGTGTCAGGATACCTCAGACTCAGGGTGCCTGAGAAGAAAAGGCGCAACACAAATTGACAAGATGTCATCGTAAGATTCTCGGGAAATGAACTATGGAAGCGAGTTCCAAAACAAGAGTTCATCATTAACCCAAGGAGAGGATGAGGAGGTGGCTGATGGACTCAGCGACAATTCATCGAAGTTTACAAAAAGATGGATTTCCACAAATATGTGAACATGGAGATGACATTTGTCAGATCAAATGATATAATGATGTATGCTCGAGGAAAACATACACAATTAAACATCGGATGAAAAGTGCACCTGAAACATGGGCTTAGGTAGCATGATCAATGTTAGAATGACGATTCCATAACAAAAAGACTTGGAATGAAATTATCGACCACTCACTTCAAAGCAATAGGGTTGCTAGAAGTTTTGAATTCACACATCATAGTTCAACAGTCGGAATTCCGGTTAGAAACAACACGGGGACCAAGAAGGAATGGTGATTGTGAGAAGTAGCACTATACCCAGAATTTTCAAGAGGTGGAGCAATCCTCACTACACCCTTGACATTAAAGACAGTAATACTTCAAGGTAGAACATAATACAAACTGGATAGCAAGGTGCATCCATAACATGAACAAGTTGTGATGAAAGGAAGGTAAGGATGTTGTCGATGGTAACTCAAATTACCAAGGGACGAGGATGATACATATCATCATGAATTCGATTGATATTCTGGAAGGAGTCCAAATGTTGATGACGATCACGACAACTTTTGTCGAGGGGCTCCACGAAGAAGTAATCGAACAACGACTGCATCAAGCAAAAAGGACTGATGCAGCGAAAGATTATTGGATCCACGGATACGACACCAACTCGAAATCAAGCTTCTCGTTCGAGGTGGAACGGTAAGACGAGGAAATCGACGTAAGCTTAGCTCATCGTCGAAAGTTACGCTCCAGGAATCAGGAGCAGGTAGCACAGTTAAAATCAGCACGATAATGATAAAGCCGTTCAGGCTAGGAATGACATGAAGGATTAATTAAACTCGTAAGCAATGAAAATTACTTAGAGTTATAGAATCGGAGTGTGGAATCGATTCACTTATCGGTGTTCTTGAGTGACTCACAACTCAGAACCCGGGGAAAAACTGAAATCGGTGAGAACCGATACTTGGAGAAGACTCATAAGGAGCAACACAGTTCTTTGATATTCTCGAGATACCGGGGGTAAGACTCGAAGGTAGGTCGGAACAGAGGTTGGACAGGTGAAATGATCTGCAGAAGACAAGTACTATAACTTGTCCGAGAAATGGGAACAAAGAAGAACAATCATGGTCAGAACCACGATTGCAAAAGACCAAATCCCAGATATAAGGTGAACTCATACCGAGGGGGTAATTAATTTTAAGAGAAGTTTCTATGATAAGATCTGCATCGTGTCCATGGGCATGAACACAAAGTTCAGGGTCGACTCCCACTTCTCCAATGCATGACCATTCATTCACTGCTCTTATTAATAATGATTTGAGTGTGAAAACCTACCTGGTGAATTACCAGAGGAGTATGACCCGTGAAAACTTTTCGGGTTCACACAGGTTAAGGAAGGCATAGGTTTAACCCATCGGGGCATCTTAGAAACATATACCACATGCTTCAAGAGTAACTATCACCAGCTCGAAGGCAGAGTATGGTTGGGAAAAGGAGAGGATACAATTTACCAAGGTATTATGTAACAGGGAAGAACTCACAAGGTGGTTAAATATGAAGGACACTGTCAAATATTAACCCGACAAAGGATCTGACGGTCCATAGTGGAGCTGATGTGAGCATCGGCACACAACCAGATGAAGAAGGAATGCAAAGGCATTAGATTATAGAACACCTGAATAATTTGATGCTTAGATAACAAAGGAATTAGGAATTCCAAAACGAAGGATCAGAAGCAGACGCTCTGATCAAGGATGGGTAACTTGAGTAGGCTTAAGGGTATGATCGACGGCAATTAGATTGGTCGAGAACCAGCTCATGTTCAAAATGACGTCTGAGCCGGAAAGATAATTTTAAAAGGAGTAACTGATGATTGCGTGCATTCACACTCATGTTGAATCAATAAGACCAAAATGACGGTGTCAAAGGATACTAATGAATATTGCCGGACATATGGGAAGCATCCATAATGCAAGCAGACCAGTATTTGCAGAGCAATAAGATGCTAAGGATTTTCGGAAGATCGAATAGTATTTCAATGTATCTTGTGAATCATATGAACAAAGGGGGAAGAACGGATACTCGGTAAGTGCAAGGAATTATCCGTAGGGGGTATTCTTGAGGCAAGAACTGCAAGGCAATAAGCTCAAAGGATTGTCGGAACAACGAAGAGCAGTTCGGGGCATCTTGTAATAACAAGATCAATGGGATTGGATGTAAGAGTGGCAAGTGTATGTAGTTATTCATAAGGATATAGCAGCGGTAGGGAATTTGCAAAGGCGGCGGACACAGGTGTCTCGGGAAGACATCGAATAGCATCTTCAGAACCTTCTGGTGAAGTAGTCGATCATCTGGAATGAAGGGGCTCTCTGGCAGGAAGTGGTATCGAGAACCTAGAGTTATAATTAGTAAAATCATTTAACCCGAAAGAGAAGAGAGATCAGAAACCAGAGTATAGACGAGGAATAAAAGATCATAATACCACCCGATTGAGATGTGGGCCCGTAACCCACACAACTATGTTAGCAAAAGTTTTTCAATGACTAGACTCAACTTCGGCCAAGGAGTTGGAAAGGGGCTACCTACAGGCACTCGGCTCTGATACCAACTTTTGACGCACCCAATTTCGACCGTACGCTAAACATACACGCAATGCGTACGACCAAGATTAGGGACTCACTGATTGATATCACAACACAACACTAGACACAAATTAAAGTCATACAGCTTCATATTACAAGCCAGGGGCCTCGAGGGCTCGAATACAAAGCTCGACAAGCACGAGTCAGCGGAAGCAAATAATATCTGAGTACAGACATAAGTTAAACAAGTTTTGCCTTAAGAAGGCTATCACAAACATAAGAAGCGGATCGAAATAGGCGAGGCATCCTGCCTGGGAACCTCCTAACTACTCCTGAGCGTCGGCAGTCTCCACGTAGTAGTAGGCTCCAGCGGTGGTGTAGTAGTCGTCTCCGGCGTACTCCATCTCCTGGGCTCCATCATCTGAACGCGGTAATCTTATCGAGGGGGAAAGAGAATGCAAAGCAGCGGTGAGTACTCATCCAAAGTACTCGCAAAACTGACATTAGAACTATGCTAAGTATGCATCAGTATCAAGGAATGGGGTTATATCTGGGCTGACTGCAGAAAGCAAGAATAGGGGGAAGGCCTAGTCCTATCGAAGACTAACATCTTCAACATCTTGCAGCATTAGAAGAGAGTAGACTGGTATCTCATATATAGTCATATTATTGTAGCAATTTTATTAAGCAACCACGCCCAGAGATTCTTCCTCGACTCCCTACGAGGAAGCAATCTCGGAGCCAACATTCATCTCAATTTAAAGTCACAATTATAGTTGTAGTAGGTTAAGGTACAACTCCAAGTCGTCCTGTTACCGTGGACACGGCTATTCGAATAGATGAATTCATCCCTGCAGGGGTGCACCGCATTTCCAACACGCTTGATCACCTCCGGCCGGACACACTTTCCTGGGTCATGCCCGGCCTCGGGATATCAACACGTCGTCGCCCCACCTAGGCTCAACAGAGAGGTCAGCCCGCCGGTCTAAATCCTAAGCACAAAGGGGTCATGGGCCCACTTGCCCTCTGCGCTCCTGCACGATGCGTGGGCGACCGAGGTCAGCCCTAGCACACTCTAGTCCAAGAGTTGTACCGTCCAGGCCACTCGGGCACGCGCCGCTCCATTGCTGATGTCCGAAGAGCTTCGGCTGATACAACGACGCTGAGTACCCATAACTTCTCCCACGTGAAGGTTTGGTGCGTAAAAGGTCAATCGACCAACTCAGATCAAATACCCAACCCATTAGCATTTTATTAATGCAGGGCAAGCGCGACCCATGAAGTGCGGTCCCGTCGTCCCGCCTCGAGGATGTGTGGCAAGGGCCTCTCCTGCCCGTCCACGCCTCATCATCATCAAACCGTGGGTACCCCTCAGGGCCGACCCATCACCAACATGTTTCTGTAACCAGGTCAGAATAACTGTGTGTATAAAACATCAAGACGGAACCTGAGGAATCACCCTCAAAGGGCCCCGCTCGATGAAACCGTCAAGGTGGACTTAGAGGAATCACCCTCGAAGGTCCCACACTTGAGGGGTTGCACGACAGAGACATCGTCGGGAGTGGTGAAGGAGGAATCACCCTCGATAACCACGACCGACTAGCTGCATTACAGAGTTAGCATCATGAGTACTTCACGAGGTGTCACCCTCGGTACTCTATAGTAGCTCTGCAGAGTCGTACAACTAAGGGGTGTGCGGTGAATGTGAGGGGCCTGGCTCGTCGGTCGGTTGACCGAGTCTTCGAGTCTTCGGGTCGTCGAGTCGTCGATGAAGAAGCAGGGGCAACTGGGACTAAGGGGTCACTGGGGGTTCATTGATCAACCTATACTAAGCAGTTGATATGATTGCATGTATAGTAGCAGTTTATCAAAAACAGGCTATGCATCAGAATTAGGAGCTAGCTAATACAGTAGCAAAATCTAATGCAAGCATGAGAGGGAAAGAAATGGGCAATATCGGAATGCTCAAGGGGGGTTGCTTGCCTTGTTGCTCTGCGGCAAAGGCCTGATCGTCGGCGGTGTAGTCGTACCCGGCAGCACCGTCAGTCTCGGGGTCTACCGGAGAGAAGAGGGGGGAAGAAACAATAAATATAAAGCAGACAAATGCATCACGATGCATGACATGGCAATATGCAGAGCTAGGCATGCACTAACGCAATATCACACGTCGCAGACGGGTCGAAAGAATATCTGACGATATTTTCCGGGTCTCGGGCTACTACCGGACAGATGATCCTAATGCTAAATGTCCATGTTCACCATGCTAGGAGCATGTGACACATGAACGGACAGCGTATTCGGATTCGTGGGATTTTTCTGATCAACTTTCATGTATAAATTATTTTCATCCGAGTTACGGATTATTTTATATTAATTTTTAAAGTTTTATTAATATTCTCTGGAATTATTTATTTATTTAAATTCGAATTTATCGAGAATAGTAAATGATGACATCATCATGACATCACCATGACGTCAGCGGGTCAACTCCCGCTGGGTCAGGTCAAACCTGGCCTGTGGGTCCAGTGGTACCCACATGTCAGTCTCACAGCAGGTTGACTAGGGTTTATTTAAATTAACTAGGATTAACTAATTAATTAACTTAATTAGGTTAATTTAGGTTTAACAGATAATTAACATTTTATTTATTTAATAAAATCAATTAAATTTCGGCGGGACCCACATGTCATAGACACGGGGCCGCCCAGTCAGCGTTGACCGAAGTCAACAAGTCAGCCGGGCCCCTGGGGCCCACGGGTCAGTGACCCAGGGGGTGGCCCCAGGTCCGCCACGTCGGCGCGCCCGGCGTTCAGCCGCCGGCGACGCAGAGAGGCGGCGGAGGCGCTCGGGAGGGGCCGGATTTCGCGCTCCGGCGACCATTTGGACGGCGGAGTGGCGCATTCGAACCAGTGCGGCGAGCCGCATCGCGTGGTGGTGGTGGTTGGCTCGGGGATCACCGGAAACGGCGCCAGCGACTAGCGGAGGCGGCGGTCTTCTCGGGTGAGGTTGGTCTCGTCGCTACGGGGCACGGCGAGGTTCGCGGACGGGCGCAATGGCCTCCTGGGGATCTCAGGAGCACGACGGTGTCACCGGTTCGAGCGGAGGAGCTCGGACGCGAGCGCTCGGATGGCAATGGCGGACGGCGGAGAAAACCGACGGTGTGTGTTACTTCGTGGGCCAGGCCCAATATTGTGTCCTGTAAGCGAGGCAGGCGTCCAGGTCGCTATAAGCAAGATATAGACATACCCTGAACACAGCTCCCATCCATGCACTTCAATTATATCCTAAACTAGTAAGGTGTCCGTGCTACGCTATGGAACCACATGAAATGAGGTGGTATAATAATGGTGAAAGATCATGGATATCGCCTAGAGGGGGGTGAATAGGCGCTTTAAAATAATTACGGTTTAGGCTTGAACAAATGCGGAATAAAACTAGTGATTAATTTGTCAAGCACAAAACCTAAATCGACTAGGCTCACCTATGTGCACCAACAACTTATGCTAAGCAAGATAAGCAACTAAGTGATAGCAAGATATATAACAAGAAACAACATGGCTATCACAAAGTAAAGTGCATAAGTAAAGGGCTCGGGTAAGAGATAACCGAGGCACGCGGAGACGACGATGTATCCCGAAGTTCACACCCTTGCGGATGCTAATCTCCGTTTGGAGCGGTGTGGAGGCACAATGCTCCCCAAGAAGCCACTAGGGCCACCGTAATCTCCTCACGCCCTCGCACAATGCAAGATGCCGTGATTCCACTAAGGGACCCTTGAGGGCGGTCACCGAACCCGTACAAACAAGGTTGGGGCAAACTCCACAACTTAATTGGAGGCTCCCAACAACACCACGAAGCTTCACCACAATGGATTGTGGCTCCGAGGTGACCTCAAAAGCTCGGGGCAATCTCCACAACCTAATTGGAGACCCCGAAGCTTGCCCGGAGCTTTGCACCACAATGATTGAGCTCCGAGGCACCACCAACCGTCTAGGGCGCCAAAGCACCCAAGAGGAACAAGCTCAAGGGTGCTCAAACACCCAAGAGTAATAAGCTTCTCAACTTCTCACTTCCACGTATCACCGTGGAGAACTCAAACCTATGCACCAAATGCAATGGCAAGGGCACACGGAGTGCCCAAGTCCTTCTCTCCCAAATCCCACCAAAGCAACTAATGCTAGGGAGGAAGATGAGAGGAAGAACGAAGAAGAACACGAAGAACTCCAAGATCTAGATCCAAGGGGTTCCCCTCACTTAGAGGAGAAAGTGATTGGTGGAAACGTAGATCTAGATCTCCTCTCTCTTTTCCCTCGAGAACTAGCAAGAATCATTGGAGGGATTGAGATATAGCAAGCTCGAAGAAGGTCAACAATGGGGGGCAAACACGAGCTAGAAGGATATGGTCCAATGGGGAAGAAGGCCCCCTTTTATAGGTGGGGAAAAATCCAACCGTTATCTGCCCGCAGACCGCACTCAGCGGTACTACCGCTCCAAGGAGCGGTACTACCGCTTGGGCGGTAGTTCCGGAATCAATACACAGCAGTTCACATAACAGAGGCCGGTAGTGCCGCCAGAGCGGTACTACCGCTCCCTCTCACGGTACTACCGTGACGAGTGCTGGTACCAGAGGGAACTACGGAGGTGGAGTGAAGTAGGGCCGGAAGTACCGCAGGAGCGGTACTACCGCCCTACATCCGCTCTACTACCGCTTAGGCAAATTGGGCAACCGATTCGAGCACGGAGCAAAAACTCCAAGCGGTACTAGCGCGGTAGTAGTCAGCGGAAGTACCGCCCTACTACCGCCCTACATCCGCTATTTACACCTGAGCAACAGAGACAAGCACAGATGCAAACTTCCAAGCGGTACTGGCCGCGGAAGTAAGAGCGGCAGTACCGCCGTAGCGGTACTACCGTACTACTACCGGGCTACTACCGAGAAATGGAAACGAGCAACAGAAACGAGCACAACACGGATTTCTCAGGCGGTAGTAGCAACGTTAGTCCATAGCGGAAGTACCGCCTAAGCGGTACTACCGTGGTACCGAGCAGTACTACCGCCTGAGCACTGAAAAAACTGTCCAGAGACTGAAACTGCCATAACTTCTGCAAATGAACTCCGAATAGAGCAAACTCAAGCTTGTTGGGTAGATGATGACAAATACTATCAGGGAGATATGCCTAAGTTATAGAGATGAGAAACCTCTATGAATGAAGAACCGGCATAAACTCCAACATCGAAAACATCATAGAAGATGCATATATGAACTCTGTTTTCGATGAACTCGAGCTTGTCATGAAGATGACCACAAGCTCAAAAACTCACAAAGAGAAACACCAAACAAGAACCAAGAAAGATGATGCAAGGATGCAATGGTTTGAGCTCTCTACGAACGAAACGATCAAGCTACTCACTTGAGAGCCCCCCTTGATAGTACGGCTATCGATCCTATAACCCGATCTCCCAACTACCACCATGAGACCGGTTAAATAGAAAACCTATCAAGGGCAAACCTTTGCCTTGCGCATAGTCCACTTGAGCTAGATGATGACGATCTTGACCTCCTCAAGTTGGACCACCTTTCTTGATTGCGCCGGCTCGATGAAGACTAGTTGATTGCTCCCCCATACTTCACTATGGGTGAGCCACTCTTTGGCACATCTTCACAAGTCCATTGTCACCACAATGGACGGCAAGCTTCAAGCATGTGATCTCTTCGTGATGCTCCACTTGAACTTGCACACCGCAATCTTGATGACGATCACCACTTGATGTCATCCTCCATGGGTTGAATGAGATCTTCCTCTTGACGCAACCCCATGGACACATACCTAACCCCACATAGAACTCTCACGTAGACCATGGGTTAGTACACAAAGCGTAATGGACAATGCTTACCATACCGTGAGATCACTTGATCCCACTCGGTACATCTTCTACGCTTTGTGTGTTGATCAACTTGAATCACTCTTCATATTTAGTCTTGATCAACCTTGAATCTTTCCAATTCTCTTCATTAAGATGATGTCTTGAAGGTAGACATGAATGTCCACACAATCTTCTTTTTCAAGACATGCTTGCAATAGGCTCATCTCTCACATGACCAATCTTTGGATAAATCCTTGAATAGCACCTTGGTCAACTCATATTCTTCTTCAAATCACCTTGAGACCAACATATGGTCTACAAGCAAAGCCTATGGACAAATCCTTCAAATATAACTCAAGGCAACCATTAGTCCATAGGGATTGTCATCAATTATCAAAACCAAACATGGGGGCAGCGCATGTTCTTTCAAATGGTATATAGTAAAAAAAATAGTATTGTGCTCTTTTTAGAAAAAAGGTTGGGCTGTTTACAAAAGACAAAAGTGTGTTTTGTCACCTAAGTTCACCAAAAATATACACTTGGTCTCTAAAAAATAATTGGTCGACATTTGGTCCCTCATTGATAGCCAGAGGCATTTTGTCCAAAACCAGAAATGTGAGGAAAATTGCTGACATGTCAGTGGTTTTCTCTCTCCTTTCTTCACTCTCTCTCTCTCTCTCTCTCTCTCATACGGCAGCAACATTTTCTCAAGCACCTTCCGTGGGTTCAAGGAGCACACCAACGACAAGTCGACAACACAGGACTTCGCCAGGCATTTTGGTCATCCCGTGTCGCTGTCCCGTCCAGCAGCGCCATCGCCTTCTTCCTCACATTCTCGTCTAGCCACCGTTTGTAAGAAATCATCATTTGTCATTTTGGATAACTCCATGGCGGTCGGTGATGGTGCGCTCACTTCATTATGAACAATGACCAAAATTTCCGCATGACCAAACTTGAAATCAACAATCAAACTACGGTTGGCACGACCGCATGTAATTTAGCTACTATGGTCACTTATGTTCTAGACTTCCAGTCGATACTAATGACAGGACGCTCCCAGTGGGTCGTCTCCTGGTGTTGTTTCTTAGTCGATATTAAGTTCTTATATATGAAATATTTCAGTCCGTTGTAAGTTAAGTGTGGTAGTATCTAGGGTTTTCCTTTAATTAGTTACCTGATCAATTCTTCCGTATCAACGCTATGGATTTTGGCCCATTTGTAGCTGCGTCTGAGCTACTTTGTCGTCTCCGCTCGGAGATGGGCTTGGCCTGGTCGACATTGAGGTCCAAAACACATGTCTCCCATTGAAGATGGTCCATAAAATCTTTAGTGGCATCCGTACCCCTGAACTGTTTGGGTGCGTCGTTGGTACTTGGGTGATCGTTCCCGCTGCTTTGACCCCCTCATGGAAGGTGTTTGCCTCCCTGATCCCTCTCTATCTTTCCCTGACATCGATAAGGGTTGGCGACGGCGTGGGCACATCCATCTGGCACGATAACTGGACCTCACTCGGGGCCCTGGCGGCCGCTCTTCCCGCCGCATACTCGCATTGTCTCCACCCCATCGCGACCCTTGGGGGACTTCGGTCGGCTTGGTCCTGATGAGCTGGAGCTCCGCCTACTTTGGTCTGCACTTGACCGCGTGCAGTTCTCTGCGATAGGTGATGAGGGACCCTCACTTGGGGGGAGGGGGGGAGGTTGTCTTCAGTTCAAGGCATGTGCGGTGTACCATATGATCAAAAGCTCCGGTTGCGGGCTCCCCCAGCATGGCTTCAATAGGGACGGACTCATGCCCCTCAAGGTCAAGGTGTCCGTTTGGATCCTACGACATGGCAACACCCATACGAGGGCCATCCTTTGTCGAATCAGGTTCCTCGACTATGATGATTGCCCCTTTCTGCCCAGGGCTGTCGGAAATAATCATGCACCTCTTCTTGGAGTGCCCCCATTTGCTTCTGATGTGGGCGCGTATCCTCGGCCGTGGCCGCTTGCTTGTTGGTTGCACGGTGGAAAAAGTTTGGTGCGTATTCTATGTCTGTCACCCCTCATGGAGCCGTCCTCTCCTCAGCACGGCAATGTGCTCTGTCATCTGGGTGGTCTGGAAGTCCAGCAACCAGATGGTATTCGATAATATCCGTACATCGGATATTGACTTGCGACATTCCATCCAAGAGCATCTTCTCTTGTGGATAGTTCGAGCCCCCTCCCACGTACGTCGTTGTGTCAATGGTGCACGGATATTTGTAGTTGATGCACCCCTCCCTCCCCTCCCCCCTCCCATTAGCATTAGCACTCTGCGGAGTGTTTATGTGATGTACGAATGCTTCATTATTATTAATACAAATTTTCAGGTGAGCGATCACCCACGTTGATTGTTCTAAAAAAACTTGGATAAAATAGCTCGGTTAAACCATAGATGAACGTGGCCAAAGCTCCAGCAGCATCCGTCACCAGAGGCTCCCCATGGACACGAACACCACCACCATCACGTCCCTGAGCAAGCTCAAGCTGTGGGAAACCTGGCCACAGCATACCACTACGCTTCTTCCAGAATGCCATCGAGAAGGAAGGGGCGCAACCGATCGCAAGCTGTCCTCATTAATCCCTTGTAGTTGACGAGCACGTACACGTACTCACAGCCGCAGCTCGCTCAGTTCCTCTACAATGTGGAGCGGTTCATTTTGCGGACGCCGCCATGATCGCGTGGCTCATTCGGTTGTTCCTCGCCATCTAGCTCCACGCCGCGCGTATATTCTGGCGCATCCTCACGTCGCTGGACGAGTTCAGGGTCTCCAGCCTCGACCCCACCCACTTCCTCGCCGCTGCCATACACCGTAAAATCCATCCGGTCCTGCTCAAGTTAATGCCACTCGATGCAGTCAGCTGGTTGTGATCTCGCCGTGGCGGCCGCAGTTGTGCGCCCAGGTGTCGCGTTAGCGCTAGAACCTGGGGACGCCAAGCTGCACAGGACGTGGAGGCGAAGTTGAGCGAAGGGGATAGACTGGACGGATAATATCGATTGAGGACTGACCGGGGAGGACGGGGGATTGGGGATAAGCCACGGCAGATGGGAAGTCGTGATGATGAGCTGAGTTTTTCTTCTCTATATAAAAAAACCAGGTGCATTTTTTTTTTTGAAACGATGGCAAAAGATTTGCCTCATTGATTAATTAAGAAGAAAAGAGTTGCCCAGTTAATTGATGGAAAACCGGACGAAAACCGATACAAACAATCCGTATGTGATCTACCCATGCTACATGTACCCATGCACCTACACTGCTACAGAACCTTAAAAAAATATCTACAGGGCTCGAATCTGATTGGATGCATTTTTTAGTTCGGTGGTACCTGTTGGAGCAGGCCCATGTGTAAGATTAGGAGGAAGAGGAGGGTGTGAACTCACCGCCAACTCAAATCTTTAATCTTTAGAAGTAGTATAGAAAACAAAAAATCCATGCGCTTCGATCTAGCCCTCGCACTCCAGCGTGGAGCATGCATACATGTGCCAAGCGCGCCCACACACGTGTACATACCAGGCAGTACGAGCTGATCGACGATGACCTCGCGCTCACACTCTCCCGTTTCTCCTATCACTATTCACTCGCGTGCACTACTCAGTTTGCGTTTGCGTACGTAGCACCACTACACTACATTCCCACTACCACCGTCCTTGCATGCATGACGCGCCATCGACGCCGACCGACCGATCCATCGAGGTCATGATGAGAGGAGCCATGCCCCTCGTCATGACCCTCAAATTTCTAGCTTTTCCCCGGTTTCTCCTATCGAACAAAACGGTTGGCGGGAGTGAAATTTTCAGACAAACCGCCGCGCCGTCACCTCCCGTGCACCAACCACCACTATCGCCGCCGCCTCCCGAACACTAACCGGCCGGTCGTGTCCGCGCCGCCTCCACAGCAGCTCGGCCACGTCCGCGGCAGCTTCGAAAAAATGTGCCAATGAGAGAAAATAATATTTGTTTTGCATTATGAACTTCTTTTATGCACGTTGAACCGTTCTTTTAATACCCGTTGAACATTTTCTTAATACTACTCCATGAACATTTTCTTAAACCAGTGCACACTCTTTCTTAATTAAATGAACATTTCAAATGATTTTTACATGAATATGTTTTAAATACATGATGATGTTTTTTCATACACGATAAACATTTATAATTACACCATGAATATTTTTTAAATAGACTGTGGATTTTTTAAATACACAATGAACAATTTTTAAGATCTGTTGAATATTTTATTAATACTAGATGGACATTTTTTAAACTGAACACTCTTTTAATTGCATGGCCCTTTTGTAATACAAGTGAATTACATCAATAATTGCGCTGTAATTTTTGAAATACGCCATGAACACTTTTGTAAATACACAATGAAAAATTTGTTAATATGCAATGACCATTTTTAGGTAATATCCGAGAAAAAATGTTAAATATTAATTGATTTTTTTTTCCATGCACTACGAGCATTTTTCTTCAGTAGAAGCGATCCCATACGGAACGTGTCTGTCCTAAGAGAGAAACCGGTGATGTGCGTTACTTCGTGGGCCAGGCCTAACACCGTGTCCTGTAGGCGAGGCAAGCATCCAGCTCGCCATAAGCGAGATATACACGCACCCTGCACTTCGATCAACCTACAAGGCTACAACGCGCACCGCACTGCACCACCCCAGCGTGGAGCATGCACGCGTCCACGTGGCAAGCATGCCGAGAACACGTGTACGTACCAGCAGGCAGTACGAGCCGGCCGACGACCTCATGCTCACACGCACTCTCCGATCCCTGTTTCTCCCATCATATCACTCGCGCGCGTGCACTGCTAGCTCGATCGGTCTGCGTAGGAAGTACGGCGACACCACCACCGCTTAACCGAACCGACCGACGTGTCCTCATCCTTGCTACCCACATACGCGTGCCAACACACACGCCGATCCACCTATAATCCATCGAGATCACGATGAGAGGGGCCGCGCTCCTCGTCGTGCTCCTCCTGGTCACCGCGGCGTGCGCGGGGAGGAGGGAGGAGGAGGACCCGGAGGTGACGGCGTGCAGGCAGCAGTGCGCGGGGCAGCGGCAGCTCGGCGCGGAGGAGCGGCGGTACTGCGTGGCGGCGTGCGGCGAGTACGGCCGGATGAAGAGGCGCCGGGAGGAGCAGGAGGAGGAAGAGGGCCGACGCAGCCCGGAGAAGGAGCGCGACCGGTGCCTGCACGAGTGCCGTGCCGGCCCGCGCAAGCCGGGCTGCGAGCAGAGGTGCGTCGACGAGTACGAGCGGGCCACCCACCCGGCCGGACGACGCGTGACGAGGAGGAGGACGTCGACGTTGTTGACGGTTCCTGCGGAGTACTAGCGAGCCGAGCGAGTTGAAGCTTGTTTCGGGGTACAAAAAAGCAGTGCAAGTTCAAGTCAATAAATTTATCAATGCTTCCAAGTCTAGAGCCAATTAATCTTTGAGCATGCCTCGATAGTCAGCAGCAGAGAGAACCAACATTCATAGAAAAGGCGGTCCACGGATTGTTGTTCCTCTTTGCATAAAGGGCAAAGGTCATAATTTGGCCAATCTCTCTTCTTTAATTCATTCATCGTCCAAATTCTATTTTAAGTGACCAACCAAGCAAATAAGTTGATTTTGAACGGCGTTCAAGCATTCCACACCGTGTGCTTCATAGGTGGTTAAATGGTATCGAAGAATTGTGCTATGTATGTCGATTAGGCCCTATATTGTTCACTAACCGTGTGGTTCCAAACAATCTCATCTTTGTCATTATTGTTGAGATGGAAACCATGAAAAATTGTGCAAAGGGCCCACCACCTGGATGGCGACGATGTCCAAGCCGTCAACATGGCCTTGATCGCGCTGCTGCTGAAGAAAGAAGGTGCCTCTGAGTTGAGCTACTATAGCCTCGTTAGTCTCATCCACTCCATTGGCAAGATGGTCGCCAAGGTGTTGTCAATCCGGCTAGCCATTGTAATCCAAGATTTGCTCTCTCCGACGTAAAGTGCATTTTAAAGGGCCTAAAGCTTTCACAACAGTGTTCTACATGTGTACAATTGTGTCAGGTAGGGCGTTTGATTCGATATCCTAGGGATATATTATAGATTTTCTTCAACAGCTAGGCTTCAGCGCTCGTTAGTGCGACTGGATCACACTGATCATGTCATCGGCGTCTTTCGAATGCTTACCTAACAAGACGGACCAGATTATGTACCCGTCGCGGGTTGCGGCGGGGCAACCAGCTCTCTCCGCTCCTCTTCATCCTGGCCATCGACCCATTCAGTGGCGGAGCCAGAAAAGAAATGGCGGGTGTGCACACCTAAAAAAAATTCTATCTATTTCAAATGGCATATAATAGTTGGCAAAAATATAAAACAGATGGCCCAATCAAGTCAGACAACAGTATAGTTCCCAAATATTCCAAATTTGCAACATCGCAAATACAAATAGTCTTACATGAAAGATACACAAATGTAGGCATGTAGAAACTACGCCACGAAAGCTTCAACTATGTCTTCCTTGCTTACTTTTTAACTCTACGACGTTCCTTTGCCATGAAAGCTTCAACTATGTCGTTCTCGCTTACTTTCAAGAACACATCTCGCTCAATGAATGTGACTAAACAATTGTTTAATAGATCATCACTCATACTATTTCTCAACTTATTTTTCACTAGATTCATTGTCGAAAACACTCTTTCAACACTCGCCGTGGCCACCGGTAAGATCAATACTAATTTGATAAGCATGTAGACCAAATCATAGAGAACATGTTTGTTTGTACCAACAAGCATAACAGAGAGTTCACCAATATTATGCACAGATCTGAACCTATCATCTTGTCTCATATCATCAATAAAAGTAGCAAGTTGGAATTCAAGCCTTAGCAAATCCATGCTTGATATGTCCTGGGGGTAGAATTCAGCAAGTTTCATTACCTTGAGTGCATCATAAGAAGCAAATGAATTGGCGGGGTTCAAAGCAAACATGCAAATAAGCAACTCCATATTAACCTCGTCAAACCTATTGTCAAGCTCTTGAATGATTTGATCAAGGATACCAAGATATACTTCTCTTCTATAACGATCATCATTTGTTTGCACTTCATAATACCGAGGTGATCTTCCATGAGGCACATAATTATCCTCTGGTGTAGGAACTTCAATGCCATGTTTGTTGCAAAACACTCTCATCATGTCCACGAAATGCCAATCCTTGGTTCAAAAGAAACCTCAAGCATCTAAGTGAATAGGTTAGCCTAGCCTTGTAAAGACGCATATCCTCTTTAGACACCCTCACAATGATATTATCAATTGCCATTTGAGGTGTCACAAATGAATTATACTTCTCTTGAGCTTGGTTGTGAATGCTACCAATACCACCTACATGCTTGTCCAATGCATCAGGTTTGTTCCAATTTTTCCAACCATTTTTAACAAAGGCATCACCCCTAGGCCCCCATTAGTTTTCTCTTTGAACAAATAACACACAAAGCAATACGCCGCTTCTTTTGAGACACTATATTCTAGCCAACTGTACTTTTCAAACCAAACAAAGCTAAAGTGTCGGTTTTTACCATAGATTTTCCTGACTTCAAAAGCATGTGCATATGGACGACATGTTGTTTTTGCAATATACCTTCTTCGAACACTATCTTGATCATTAAAATCATACTCTGAAATAGGAGTTCTTTTCGCTGGATCACCTGAAAAGACATGTGCACTTGGCTGTTGGGGTGATGGAAGACTTAGCGTTGCCTCTTCGATTTCAATATCGATCTCAGTATCGGAATGGATAGGAGATGGGGAATTAGGACACCCCGCATTTCCAATATCTTCAGTGTGATGTTCAGTAGCAATCTTCCTCGCTTTCTCTTTATGTTTTTGGAAAAGGTCCAGAATGGCACTATTCCTCTTCATGTTCTGCCCTGCAATTATATCAAAATTAAAACATCATTGCCACCTGCAGCATAGCAAATCAGTTCTACACAAATAGTTCTACTGATTTGTTCACCTTCGGTTTCATAATTTCTACACAAATAGTTCTACCAAATGTCCAAATAAGCATACCAATTTCAGTTCTACTGCTACTGCTGCTACTCACCAAATCAGTTCTACTGCTACTGCTACTCTCCACTTTCCAGGAGCAATTCATAATTTCAGTTCTACTGCTACTCTATTCACCAAATCAGTTACAAATAAGCATACCTAAAGGCTAAATCTGTGTGGTCAGCTCGTACTCGAGGCCGTCCAGCGATGAGGGACAGCGCCAGAGCCCAGAGGGAGGCGCAGGCGCGCAGCTGGGGAGCCGCCGGCCGCCGCAATCCAGCCGCAGGCCCGCAGCCCGCAGCCGTAGCGCACAGCCGCACTGGAGAAGTGGAGAGTTGTGGTGTGGGCGGGCCGGCGGGGCGAGGGGCGAGCAGCGAGAGGAGGGGAGGGCGAGCAGCGGCCGGCGCGAAGAAGGGAGGGGCGAGTGGCGGCCGGCGAGAGGAGGGGAGGGGAGGGGCGAGTGGCGGGCAGCGAAGAGGAGGGCGAGAGGAGAGCGTTGTCTGCCCACGAGCCACGACCAGTACGAGACCTAATGCTGTGGGCTACTGGGCTGGGCCTTGGACACACTAATACATAGTAAAAAAAATCTTCAACTTCTGGGTGGGCCACGGCCCACCGTGCCTATACGCTGCATCCGCCAGTGGACCCATTGCTGGCCGCAGCCGCGGACCAGGGGATTCTGAAGCCGCTGCCTGACAGATGCGTTAAGATGCACACAAGCCTGTATGCAGACGACGCGGTCATCTACGCCAATCCTGTCAGGGCAGAAATTGACAACCTAATGCTGCTGCGCTTCGGCTACGCCGTGGCCCTTAGGATTAATCTGGCAAAATCTTATGTAGCAGCAATTACGTGCGACGACATAGATCTCGGCGAGGTCCTGCGTAATTTTGATGGACCCAGAGTGAACTTCCCCATCATATAGGAGTATTTAGGTTTGCCTATCACTCTGTCTCGGTTGCGCGTAGTTCATCTTCAATTCATCCTTGATGGAATTGGGCACGACTCGCCCGGTGGAAGGGCAGGCTTATGAACGCGGCCAGGCGTAGGGTTTTGGTTAGATGCGTGCTCACTGCGCTGCCCATTTTTGCACTAACGACTCCGCGAACACCCAAAAAGCTACTTAGGGAGACCGACAAGGCTCGATGCCGTTTTCTCTGGGCCGGGGACAAGGAGCTAACCGGCGGGCACTACAAGGTAAACTCGCAGCAGGTCTGCTCGCCAGTGCAGCACGGCGGCCTCGGCATTCATAACCTCCCCAAGTTCAGTCGGGCGCTTCGTCTGCGCTGGTTATGGTTGGCATGGCGGCCGCCCGACCGACCATGGGTTGGCTCCACACCGCCTTGCGACGACGAAGACCGGGTCCTTTTCTCAAAGGCCACGACAGTGACAATTGGCAACGGGAACACGGCCACCTTCTGGCATTGCTCGTGGATCGGCGGTGGAGCTCTTAGATTCTTGTGTCCCTACCTTGTACATCCACTCGAGGCGGAAGAACATGACGGCCGCCGCCGTGCTACATGACTTCGCCCGGACCAACGACCTCAGCCATGGCAACTATGCTGATTTGGCCAACGAGTTCCTGGCGTTCTAAAGATTGTTGCGGACGGCGGGCACTACCCTGCTGCCCGACGTGTCCCAGATGCCATCACTTGGAACACCGCTGCCTCGGGTGAGTACTCAACAAGCTCCGCCTACAACATGCAATTCCAGACCGCCTCCCATGCCATCCTCAAGTCCCTCTTCTGGAAAACATGGGCGCTGGGGAAGACGAGGATTTTCTCCTAGCTTCTTCACCAAGACAGGCTCTGGTGCAATGACAGATTTCGACGTCGTGGCTGGCCAAATGGATATTTTTGTGGACTTTGCATCAGGAGCCTTGAGTCCTCGTTCCACCTATTCTGGCGTTGCCCGATCGCACTCCAGATTTGGTCCACTCCTGCAACATGGAACGGCTGCAATGGCCTGACGCCGGCGACTTGGGCCTCTGCATGCAACACCACCCAGGCTGTGAAGTCCATCATTCAGAATACATCCCCGGGAGCGACACAAAGGACAGTCAAATCCATCATCGCCGTGATCACCTGGGAGATGTGTCAAGAACAAAACTGCTGCACATGCAGAGGAAAGCACGCTTCTGCAGACAAGGTCATCGCAAAAGTGCGCATGAATTTTGAGCTTTGCCGCCTGGCTGGGCCAAAGGCCCAAAACCACTAGAGCCTCCTTTTGGAGACCCAACGTGAGATATTGCGTCTAGTTTAGAACCTTCTTTTTTATTTTTCTCTTTCATCCATATGATCGCTTGATCAACCCTGTTTTTGCTCCTTTCTGGTAAATCAATGAAGCCGGCAACATGCTGGATCTTTCAAAAAAAAAAAAAGAGAAATATTATGATTTTATAGCATGCCTAGCCTTGCCATGATACTTGACATCATAATTCAGACACTTTTTGGGACGTGGGAACCGTAACAGAAAATGCAGCACATTTTTAATTTCTCCCCCCAACAGTCGTCCACACGCATGCATAATTGTCCGTGCATGGAGTCTCCATTATAAGCCTAGTTTTCGTGATGGAATTGTGCATGTTCATGTCCATCCCTTCCAATGATTATTGCTCAGCGAAATGCAATGGAAAGCCTGAGCTTCTGTGCAACTCCCTTAATCATGTTTCACTTTCCTTTCCTTGGACGCAAAGAAGGAAAGCAAAGCCAGGTCGGTTGAGCAAAACGAAAAGGGGCCCCAGAATGATCGAGGCCCGCAAAGGAGTAGAAGGTTATGATGATTGCTTCGCTGGGAGTTATTCGTGTGTGTGTATATATATATAGTTTAAGTTTCAGGATTTTTTGATAAAAAAAATACACATATAGATACGGATGTTTACTACTCCCTCCGTCTCAAAATAAGTGTCGCAAAATTAGTACAAATTTTATACTAGATCAACGGTACTTATTTTGTGACGGAGGGAATACTTGTCTGAAAAGTTTCATGGTGGAATACATTTTTACACGAGCTACACAAAAATGACAAAATTCAATTATTTCTAGCACATGTATTAACCCTAAAATTGCATGGATTTTTAGAGATCACATCAAAACATATTTCGTGATGTAATTTCACACACGTCTAGTATATATCCATACTTGTATATTTATTTTCAGATTTTTTGAAACTTATAAAATTTGATTTTTTATTCTTTCTAATTTCAGGCTCCCTAGAGCCCGAGAGCAAAAAATCCACTCTAATCCCTATTTAAGTTTGCTGCTAGTCGTAACGTTCGAACACAAATCAAAGACGATTGGGAGTCCATGGCTACTGGGTGCACCGAACGGTCACACATAATTTATTCCACTGGTTTGGATAACGGTCCAGTAATAAAATGTGTGTATAAGTTATGTGTTCTTTTATTGACCGATTGAATTTTTATTTGGTTAGGCATTCATGTATGCAACTACTTGAATAGTTGACTTGATACTTTATAATTATGGATGCAGCATCATCCAAATGTCGGGGGTTTAACCTAACCTCCTTTTTTGGAAAAATGAAAAAAGAGTTGTCACAAGGATGAAATTTAAGTACGCGAATCCATATATGGATAACAAACCTACTTCTTGGAATTTATGTATTTTTGTACAAAATATTTCCAGCCATCCACAATTATACAACATGATTTCGCCAATTTTTAAACTTATCAAAAAGAGGAAATTACATATGTGCTTCATCTATCTTGTCCTCATGGGTAGTAGCCGTCTATTGAAGACTAGTGCGACATTTTGTTCCTTTAAAAATTCGGTGTGGTTCCTTCCCGATCCCCATCCCCTACACCGAGCAGCACAACTTCGTCGGAGTTGTCGTCAATTCCGTGGTGGCCATGCATATTCAACAATGGCAATGTGGTGGTTGCCGAGACACAGAAAGACCTCGCGGACCCAACGACCGCCCGATCTTGCTGGCCGACCTCCCTGCAGACACGATCCAGAATGGCGACGAAGTCCCTCGCCACCATGAATAACCTCAGAGGGTGCGCCTCCTCTTTTGCTGCGTTGCCGTGGAAGTAACAAGTGATCTCGTTCACTCTTTCCATGGCCTTCCTCTCCTCATTCCTGACCTGTTTGATCCCCTGCTCAGCTTCCTTGAGAAAATTACGCATCGCGGCGAAAAAGCCCTCCCCCTTCCTACACTGCTTCTCGAGCATGATGACCGACGTTATCTTTCCAACGCCGGTCTCAAGCCTGGACACATAACCATGCAGCACGTCAAAATCCATTGTTGCTGCTTTCTTGACGTTTCCCAGCTCGCTGCTCAGCCCAGAGACGACCTTCAGGCCATGCTTACGGAACCGCATATCTTTCGCGGTTTTCGCGGTGTGATTTCCTGCGGCTTCATTGGATTTTTCATCTTCTGACTGGGCAATTTCTTGCACAACTAAGTGTAGCAGGGTGGTTTTACCATCGGCACCTTTGACGTCTGCTAGTTTAAGGAGCATGTCGAGCTTGGAAGCTTTGGCCTCGCCCCGATTTGTGTCGACATTCATTTGGTTCCCGACTCTCAGCACTGCTTCTACTAGTTTTAGGAACAATCTGCTTCCTTTTAAATCATCACAAGCTGCCTGAAAAATAAATGAATAGTCAGCCACAAAAAAGTGACATTGCGGGCCTCGGTAGTCTCCAAATTTACAAATAATCTTGTCATTCATGCAGCATTGGAAAATTTTCAAGATGGGTGGAAAAGTAAAGGGTAATGTCAACCATATTTTTGTTTATTCTATCTGCAAAATTCAAACCTGTTGTGCTTTACCAAAGAAAATGGATTAAAACGGGCAAGGATGCAAGTCATGTACATTGCGCAAACATAATTGATGCATTTAGTCTCATATTGGAACCATAAGAGACATATTTGTTTTAGGCGGAAAGGCACATATATGACACCTGAGTGCAGTGTTTCACAATTGAAAAACTAATACAAAATGAACTGGAATACCTCAATTGTTTGAAAACATTTTCTGATGTAAATTATTTCATTCTCAAAATTTGCTCGGTATAGCATAGCGTCAATTCGTTTGAAGGCGAAAGGTATATCAAGAACTGCTTTAAGAAAGCATTCCACCGAACCAAGTTTAGATGATTCCCTGGTATCTCTCAGTTTAAGTTCTTCCTCTTTGGTAGGAGCCATCTTTACTAAAGTCTCCAAAAGTTCTGCCCCCAAACATTCACCATTACCTACTTAAAATGATGGTAGGAACAAAATATTATTAGTAGAATTTTAAAACTGCAAACTTTACATGGCTGTGTCAGCTCTCATAGTAATGTGCCAATTAAAAGAATTCTTATTGAAAGGGAGTGGTATGCCATTATAAATTTGGTTACTTTTTTTTAAGAATTCCTAAATGGTCTGCCTCCTAAACAAAAGTGAAGTTCGAATCAACGCCGTGTCTATCAAGATTGCGCACCAATCTATTAGCTTACCTAGGACAACGAGTGAAAGAAACCACACCTATTCGGAAAGCTTTTTGAAAACGGTCCGCCAAAATAGCAGTGTACGGGCTTCATACTTCAATAACGCCATTGCAAGCTATTCATTTTGAACCCTCGCCGTTGATTTTAGGCTATTTGTTTTGACATCAAAAAAATATAACCGACACTTCCCGTTAATACATCATAACGAAAAAAGGGAGGTGCTTATAGAGATCTATTATCCTGCAAACCGGGATCATGCATACCATCTTGGACACCGCCGTGAGCATGATTGAAGACCAATTTACAGCCACAGTGGGCCTGCGTACATATAAAAGAAAGAAGTCCCACCCTTGTTGATTATTACTACTTGAAATTAGATAGTGAAATGTAGATGGCTTTTACATTGTTGATTATTACTACGTGAAATCGGAGTAATGCTTATGTTTTATCATGTCGAGTTTGTATTGTGAACGAGAATATATGAGAGTGTAAAACATCAAATTCTTAAATGTGATATAGCAGCATAGAAAAAAAAATCTAACGTGTGCGAGAAATTTTTCACTAAAATGTTACAGTTTACAAATCGCATCCAGTATTTTCTCAAGGTATTATTTCTAGGATGAAATTGTATATATTCATGCGACGAAATTATGTTCTTTTCGTATAAGTTCCACTTGTACATACGGAAGTGGGCACAAATATTACCTTATATAAATATAAATGATCTAGGCGACCTATTACCCGGCCCCTCGGAGGTAACAGTGTCATGACACAAGATCCTGGCAACGAGATCACCACAAACCAGCTAGCGGTCTATAATTAAGTGGACCACCTTAAATTTCTCAAGACATATGCAAAAGTAAAGCATTTCTGCAACTTTAATAAGAGACTTAAAAACCGTGCAACTTCTCCACCGAATTGCACAAATTTCTTTCTGCAACTTTAATCCGAGCCGCGCGCGTGCAACTAGGTCGAAAACAAAAATAGGATTGAAATCCATAGCCAGACATAAACCAAAATTTCCATGCACAAATCACAGACCTCTTTTCAAGATATTTGCTGACGACCAAATTCAAGCAACAGAAGAAGCAAATGGTTGCTCACCATGTAAAAGTGCATCCGAGACCTCATCAGGCGTGACATTCAGCGCACGCATCAGGATGGCAATGCTCTGTTCCTTCTCCGGGTCAAGGACCCTCTCCTCCCGCCTAAGCTGCGTCGACATGCCAGCTTTCCTCGGCGCCGCATTGTTCATGGCGAGCACCTCGATCATGTCCTCCTCCGACGACCTGCAAGAAAAACTGCTGTGAGATTCAGGGATCCAACAAACCGACACAAACATCCTGCATCTGGTCTGCAGTTATGTATGCATCCTTAACTGGAAGGAGTTGGACTTGAGCCGGTCCCAGGCCATGTCGCCGTCATCGGAGCTCGCGCCGCGGACCTTTTCCCGGTGCAGCGGCTTCAGCTTCGGTCGGCCTCCATCATTGCCATGCATCCGCATGCTGCCCCCGTCGTCAGTTTCCTTCATCATCGCCATGGCAGGCGCCGTGCGCACGGCAATGCTGGGATCCTCTGCTCGGACCGGGTTGAGTGACCGGCGCATGGATATTGTGTTGTTGAATGTTTGGGGTTGCGGTGGTGGAGGGTTGGCAGACCCCGCCCAGAAGCGGGTGCCCGGCGGCGTGCGGCGAGAGCGTTGCGCGGGGTGAGGGGGAGGGGGCGCAGCGGTGGAAGCAGAGGCGGCGGCGGCGGCCGGGGTAGCGGGGAAGAAGTCGCTGGTGAGACTCGGGAGGCTGAGGCGCGAGGCCGTGGTGGTGCGTGCGCTGGAGCTGGACGCGCTTGCCTCGGTCCATGTCCCGCGTGCCTCGGCGCCGCCGGAGCCGGACCCCGCAGATTGCTGACCCGGCGTGTAATACGCCGCGTCCTCCTCGGACGAACCGACCACCGCGGCAGACTCTCGCCGCAGCGGCGGGAGCGGGCGGAGCTCCGGGCTCTGGACGGTGTCGACGTCGTGACAAATGCCCCGCCGCGCGCGTTCGTGCCGGGCCTTGCGGTAGTGGGAGGCCGTGGAGGAGCCGGCTACGGCGGCGTTGGGCTCCAATGAATCCGAGACATGGGCATGGCCGCCAGGGTGCTCGGGGACGCGCGGCTGGACCGGGTGGCGCGGGACGCGGCCGGTGAGGAGGAACGCGGCGGCGAAGGCGAAGAGGGCGAGAAAGGCCGCGGCGGCGGCGGATGCGACGACTATGGCGGCCTTGGGGGTGCCTCCGCCGCCGCGGACGCGCGGGGCGGGGCCTCCAGGGGACGAGACCACGGCGGGGACGGTGCTGGGCTGCGGCGGCGCCGGGGCGACCGTGTCGGGCGGGGCTGGAGTGGAGGGGTCGGAGCCGAAGCCCGGCGAGGGCGGAGCTGAAGCAGGCGGTGACGGGGGCGGGGTCCACTCGATGGGGAAGAGCGGCTCGTGGAGCAGCCGCCGGACGTTGCCGTCGGCGACTACTGCGGGCGGGAGGAGGAGTGGGGTGAGAGTGAGGAGCAGTGCCAGGGAGAGAGGCATTGGCGAGCAGGGGAGACGAGAGAGTTGTGCGCCGCGCCGGCCAGCGATCGAGGAGCTTCGTTTTCGGAGACCGGGGGGGGGGAGGGGGGGGGGGGGGGGGGGGGATTGATGATGAAGAGGGGGAGTGAAGCTTGGAGGAGCGAGGAAGGAAGGAACAAAAGGAAGAGCGTTCGAGAGAAACGTCCCTCTCACGTCACGTGTAGCAGCATATAGTTCTTTCCTGCGTATGCAAGAAGAACGTAGGAGTACATACTTGGTGATACAATAGCTGGACGTAAAAAAAAAAAAAAAAACTTTTCTCCTTGTAGATGTCGCCGAAACTGCCTACCGTCAGCAATCCTTCGGTTTTGTTGATCCTGCTCATACCACACACGAATCCTTGTATGGTGTTAAGTATACTCTCTGGACATGTTTCTTTGCTTCACGAGGTTTCTCCATGCACTCGATTTTGTATCCTTCAAGTGTGATACCTCACTTTTCATTCTTTCGTTGCGAGGCAACCATTGCGTACTTCTCTTGTACGTACGTTGACAACATCATTTTGATCGTCAGCACTACGTCACTTCTCATCTTCGCTGCTTGTTGCGTCTCTCACCCAGGAATTATCTATGCCTGATCTGGGGATATCCACCACTTCTTTGGCATCAATATACACCGCAACACCGCTGACCTCTTTTTTTTCTCAAGAGCAATATGCTCTAGAGGTTTTAGACCGTGCAAACGTGTTAAACTGGCTGACACTCGTGCCAAACATTTCACAACCGACAACAAACCCTTCTCTATCTACCCAAATATCGCAGCCTCGTCGGAGCTCTTCGATATCTCACACTTACTCGACCGGACCTCACGTATGCTATCCAACAAATTTGTTTATTCATGCAACTCCCTCTTGACACACATTTCCAGTTGATTAATCGTGTCTTGCGCTACCTACGCGGCACGGTCCACTATGGCCCGCAGCTCTATCGCTCCTCTTAGCGTGTGTTTGGTTGTTGAGCTATCCCTCCTTGAGAGAGGGATACCAATTTTTTTGAATGAATGCCATCTCTTTGGTTCTTGGACGAGATGGGATTAGGAGGGATATGGTCAGCCAGATGCTTGGAATATTCCTTCAAAATCGGGCTCCGCAGCGACGCGAAAAATTCCCACAGTCGCGGCACGAAAAGTTTTCCGCGGCCTCCTCTTTCCTCCATCCACTTCCTTAAAAAGCCCAACACAACCTATTTCCTCCCTTACCATCTCTCCCTTGGCGACGGTTGCGCATCTCGAGCGACGACGGAGGTGAGTGAGTGGTTGTATGCCTTTCTCCTTCTTCATCTTCCTCCTTGTCGCGTCCCCTCCTTCCTTTCTTCTCTCTCGCGCTCAAGCTGCAAGCCATCAGAGTCATGGTGACGGCGGCGACGACGACAGACAAGTCATTGTCGTGTGCGGTGGCCGGTGCCTTGTGAATGGAGACGGCTCTCTCTGGCCGGTACAACCGTGACTTTCATAGCGTGAGCGTCGACTACGCACGCGTGGATACGTGTGTGTCGAGCATGGTGTGTCCACATCGTTCTTGAGTGGCGCATTTGCCGCGGGTCCGTGAGTGTTGTATTGAGGTTGGGTCTTGTACTGTCATACGTGGCTGATTTGTTTGATTTTGTAATGCAGCAGCCCAAACTAAACACTCCAATGGACATCCCTAACCATGATTTATCCTTCAAATCAAACAGAAACATGGGGTAACATCATCCACACCAACCGAACAAAAAAAAAATGGCTATCCCTAACCGGGTGGTTGGGGATACTCACATCCAGTAAAGTTATCCCGTGAACCATACACACCCTTAGTATGATCTCATCTCCTACAACAATGTTGACTAGGCTGGGTGTCCCGACGCTCACAAATCCACTTCTGGTTTATGTGTGTTCTTGGGCTCTAATTTGATATCATGTCCAAACGATAGCATACGGTCTTACGGTCCAGTGCGGAGGCCGAGTATCATGTCGTGGACAACCATGTCACTGACTTTTGTTGCCTACATTAATCCCTCACTGAGCTCCGCCGCCCTCCATCTTGAGCTACTGTTGTTTACTATAATAATGTTAGTGTGGTGTATCTCTCTCCTAAACCCATGTAGCATCAGCGGTCACACATGTAAAATTCCTTGCTCCTTCAGTGGTCACTCGTGCATGCACTGCATTTAAAGCAAACTAGATCGTAGTTGGCGCGCGTTGCCGCGCCCATCCTGTTTTGCAATAGAATAAAAATATTTTTCATACATATTATACATAAATAAAGTGCGAAAAGGTGGGTATGATTTTTTATTAAAATTTGAATTGTACAAATAAGTTATAAATTATTGCACAACTCGGCCATACTAAGTAATGTATAGAACCGGTGAAACAACACTGCGATTTAATGAAGTGATATCGGACATATCATAGATAAATTTTGGATAGTACATTACATAGAAGCACTAAGTAGTACTCGTAATACCCTAGTATGACATGCCATATATCAACAACAGCATAAAGTACATGGACCGAGCCTAGGTAACCAAGGAAAACAGCATTATCATCCCTACTATGGTGCTCTTTTTGCATTCGTGTGTAATGTAAATTTATACAAACAAGCCTAATCCAAAAGGCAGCTCGTAAGCATAATTGCCTAACTTCGAATATACATATTTATTCTTTGTAGGTAGAAGTAGTGTTGATATAATCTAATATATGGCATTAATATTTGTCCGCATGTGATGGAATGGTAAATTCAGTTTCTCAAACTCATGCAAGGAAGTTATTAACATCATACTGAATTCAGATCAGCAGCAAGTTATCCGAATTTGTAAAGGACCCACAATCAAGCATACTCCAGATGCAGCAGATGGTCAATAATTCTTTCTCGTTACCAAGGACTTCACGATTGTACCTGCAACAAATTAATTGTGGAAAACATCATAAGCATGAGCCAAAACTGATTACAAATACTAAGTTACGAACAAAGCAAAAACCAATAGCTGCTCACCACAAGACAATGGGATTGTAGCGAAGGAAAATCTATGCAAATTTGAAGATGAAAAGGCAACCTCGTCGATAAGAATAGCTCATAGATTGTTATTTCCGGATGAAGAAGGCACATGTACCACAAAGGGTAACAAAAACATTGTGTGAAATGATATAACTCATTTCAGAAAGGTAGAAGGTTAAAAATACTACTTGTGATTGAGGATGCACCTCATAGATGGTGGACTTTGAAATAATCGAACTACTACACAATAGAAGGAATGCTTGCTAGAACACAACAGAGAAGAGACCATTCAAAAAATGGACACAACAGAAATTTACAACCTTCTAATGCAAGCAACTTCTGTTATGCACAGAATTCCAGGAATGGAAATGTCATTTTCTTGATGTATTCTGCTAGTGGAATATGGAATATCATTATGGAATTCTTTGCACTCCACACAAGTGATAAGTGCATACATCCAAGTCAGCCCAGTTGATTGAGTGTAGCAACAAAATAAGCTTGCTTCTTGGACCAAAATTTGCTGCCAGTTTATAAGAGATAGACCATTTGTGCGACAATAAAGTGAAAAATTCAGTCCTTTGAACCATGAAACTGGAATACCTCCTCTCTGCTCACCTGGAAGTAGCAAACAATAAATCAATGAAAAATCTTAGTATTATAGAAAGGTATAATTCCAGATAGAAACACAGATAAACTAACAATCCATAGAATCATTTTGTTTCCTCGACGAAAAATGATAGCCTCGATATATGAGCATCATGCAACTGCTTTATTGGAACTAAAGTAACACACACATACCCGGAGCACCATAATCCTCGGATGAGGTGAAGCCCCCCTAAACATAGGAGATGCAGGGACGGCAACACTGCATACAAATGTGTTTTTATTGTATTTTTTGAAACAGTACTTCGTATAGTGAACTTGTAAAAATGAATTACCATGTGCATGGCTTTAGTTAATGAAGCTTTAACATGTAAAAAACAAATTTAGCAAGGGACCAACACTTGATTCTTTTTGAATTCAGTGTTATGTGTGGAAAGACATTAAGAACTGATACAAGGAAAATATACCATCAACCTATGAACGTGATATTGCTACCATTACAGTGAAGAAGATGTACGTGATAGAAAACTGCTATTCGTTGTCCTCCTGCTTGCTTCTCCTCAAAGACGTAGGGGAAGGCAGAGCGGCATGGATGTGGTGCAGAAGCGTGGTGGCCAAGCCGCGGAGCGAGCTGACAAGTTTTGGTAGGCGCCGTTGCCATTAGCTCGCTTGTGTGCTTTCCCTTTTTCTTCCACAAAAGCTGTTTGAGCATGCAAACATGTCCACTTAGATTCTTTTCCGTGTCAGAAATAAGCCACTTCGGCGCTACTCCGCCATAGAAATTTCAGATATCTCATAAGAACCAAAATTTTTCGCAATTATTGTGTTTAGAATGTTCATCACGTCTCACCAAACACCTACAGTAAAAAAAACATACCGAAAAAGGCTTTCGCCCCGCTTTATATATAAAGCAACGACCATCAACAACCCGGTACAAACGCATGCCACCACAACACACACACACACAAGGCAGGATACAAAGGCGCTGAGCGCAGCAACACCACCCTAGCACTACGAGAGTAACCGGGGACTTCAATTGTGAACACGCCACCGTGAAGAGATGAAGCCGCCTACGGCGAACCGTGGGCTCCAAGGCGGCGCCTTCAGGAAGGATACGACACCGGAGCGCCGCCACCGCCCGATCCGAGGATCAGAGTTTCCCCTGTAGCCGCACGACGGGCAGTGAGAGCCGCGACGACGCCTTCAAGAAGGGAACGAGCTACGCCACCGCCGGTCCATCCATGGATAGAATAGGTTTTCACCCCGACCAATACTCACCGCCACCGAACGCCACACCCCGGCTACCACGCCGCCCACACGGCCGTGGCCACCGGGCAGCACCAAGCCACGGCCTCAGCCCACGAGCACCGCGCTACCGCCACCAGAGCCGCCGCCCCGGCATCCAAGACCTTGACACCACCTCACCCGAGACCCGCTGCTACATCAACCAAAGAGACGGGCGAAAAGGTCCCACCTTTCGCACCCCTGGGAGACCCCCATCGTCGAGACCCGATAGGCCGGCCAGCACTGGTATCCATCGACCCGTCATGCAGCCCCTAGCGCGAGATGAGCTCAGTCCAGCAGCACCGTGAGGGGGACGAGGTCAGTCCTGCTGCCCGTGCGTGAGACGAGCTCGGTCCTGCAGCACTGTGCGCGAGACGAGCTCAATCCTGCTGCACGGGGCGTGAGACAAGCGATGGACCGCGGCTGGGAGAGGACCAGCCCTTTGATGGAAGTAGCGGACGGGCAACGCGGAGATAGGACGAAGGTTGCCACGGTCCGAACGCAGAAAAACCGATGCCGGAGAAGCCGGCCGCCGCTGCAGGCAGATCCGCCAAGCCACCGTGAAGCTGCCACGACACTGGGAGGCACCACCAAGCCTCCCCACGCCGCCGCTCACGGCCGGAGCAATGACCACGTCCGGCCGCTGCCTTACCCGCGTCGCCCGGCGAGCTCCAAGCGCCGCAGCCGCCGGGCACGCACCACCGATGCCACACCGCCACCACCACACACGCGCCTCCGCGCCCTGGCCAGAGCCGTCCAGCACACCGCCACCCCCACATCGGAGCAGCCGAGCTACCGGCCACCACGCCACCACCCAAGCCGGCCGCCGGCCACCCCAAAGGCGTCCGCCGCCGACACCCCCCGGATCTGGGCAGGGGCACCCAGATCCGCCGCCAGAACGCCCCCCGCACCCCACCCCGGAGCCCCACGAGCAGGGAGGGGGGGAGGGGCACCGCCGGCACGCAGGACGCCGGAGGGGAAAGAGCCAAGTCCGAGGAAGGCCGACGACCGCCGCCGCCAACGCGGAGGGCCGCGCCCCGCGACGCACGCCTCCGGTGGGCGGGAAGAAGGCTCCCCGCCGCCGCCTACGCCGCGCGGCCTTTGGCCGGCGACGCGCCGGCGGCGGCGAGGGGAGGGAGGCCCGGCGAGGAGGGAAGGGGGCGGCGCTAGGGTTGGCCCCCCGGAGTCGCCCGCAGGAGCGAGTGAGGAAGCAGGAAAAAAACATATCACTTACAACTTACAAATATTCTTGATATTGAGGTCCGTAGTATTGTTCAGGATCGTTTCCCAACATGACTTGGAAGTTGGAACACAAAGAATTAAGATCATTTTTACATATAACCACTTCTCAGATTAAAGCAACCATTAAACTATGCGACCATCTTAGAATTTTTTAAAACTCTGAAGGTTTGAGAAAAGCTTCGTTGTAGCTGATCTGCCTCCATTAAGAATCCAACCTCACATTCCAGTTGTGATGTGGCATCTATGATCATCTGTACGAGATTGGCATCAACTGTCCGAGCAGTGAAATATTGATGACCACCTCCAAGAGTAACCATATATTTTAATAGGTTGAGAACTCTACAGCAAAGCTTGGGCCCGGGTAAATATCAGATTGCTTACACTTCAAATAAAATCTAACACTACAAGTTGGACTGAAAATAAGTGTGACAGCTCCCACCCAAAATCCCCCATAGTTCCGCACCAACTGCTCAGCGTCCGACCACTTCAAACTTGCAGCGCGATCGCCCATAACCACTGCTGCCGTGGGAATCCACACACACACGCACCCACGCAGTTGCCGCTCGATCAGGCAGGGTGCTTAACCTCGTGCTAATGGAAGATGGAAAGAGAAACGGGGAAGCGGGAGATGGAGAGAGATCGAGATCATACCTGGCCCTCAAACATCGCCGAAGTCCAGGGGCGGCCGACGGCCGGGTGCGGGTGCCTTGTTCCCGCTCGACTCGCCATCCCTCCATCCTTCGGTTCTCATCTCTTATCTTCCCCTCCCCATTGATTCCACAAGCACAGAGTATCGAAACACAGAGGTGAGGTGGTAGCGGCGTGGAGGCAAGGCCAGTGGGAAGGATCGAGGAGGAGATGGTTGTGCGCTCTCTCTCGACGGCGACGCACCTAGGTTGGGAGTGCTGGAGCTCTCGTGCAGCCCTACAGTTGGATCGTGTTTTCGTAAACGCTACATGGGCTGCAATCCAGGTGCCAGGCCCGATTAACCAGAAAGCTCAGATTTTTCTACGGGAATAGCTTCCCTTAAGGACAGCCGATCAGTTAGCATTCGGACGGCCAAGAGCAATCATCTCATGCGATCCAACGGACGAAAAGGCACATGGTCTGAGATGACTCGAAAGTGGTTCAGTTTTACTGTCCTTAATTGGTCAGCACAAATGGTTTGTAAAAAATACAACTTAATGTAAATTTTATATGTTCAATTTATATGTATCCTAAGGTCAGAACGAATAACACGTGTTCTCTATTATCTTTGTCTAATTGTTTTTCAAATGTACATTTGATAAGGTTTATCTTTAACTTGATAACATTATCGATGGCTTGAACAAAGATAATATGTTCGAAATCAAGAAAAATCATGTCAAGTTTTCCGGTTAAGCTTGTTGAAATAAAACAAAATATATTCTATCTTTACGAGTGGTTGTACTTCTTCTCACACTAGTGATGTTCTTGATTTTGGTTTGAATAGTGCAAGTTTGTTCTTCTGTTATGCACATATGTTGAAATTTGTATAGATAATGGTTGTTAAATATTTGTTTAGTTGTATTTATTGAGCGAGATTTTTTTAAGAGATGACGATGTGCTCGAGATTTTTATAGACAAGAAACATGTACTGTAAGTAAGCATGAGTGTTACGCCATATATGAAGCTTGAGTTTAATATCACATTTGAACTATTTGTAAGATTAACATTAACATGCATTTTTTTAATGTTCCATCTATGAAACATGTCTCCCACTCTCCCATGTTAGTACAATTCTAGATCCGCCACTGTTGCCCATGGCTTTTATACCAGGCTTTGAAGACCACAATAGCCATCCGCAGCTAGAAACGAGATTTGATAATTTTTGAAGGAATATTGGTTGGTGCATCACCTCACGCAACAATGCAAATGGATATTAACACTAGATGTCATAGAAGTAGGTAACCTATTGTCAACCAACAAAGGGATATCCTCAGTTATCCCCGCAAGCTTATGTGAGATGTCCTTGCTCTTTCCTACTTTCTTACCATGGACACAACTGTCATCTATTTCTATGCCTACTTTATTGGCTATGGCAATAAATACAGGATCAGTAATTTTATCAGAAGAATTTCTAATAATAGTACCTTTAATTGTTTCTTTATCAACTTCAAGGTTCTGGACATTCTTCTTGTCCATGGCTATCTCCAACATTGGCATGTCTCCTATATCGACTTTGTTGTTTCTCATCTGTACTTGTGTAGGGCCCCACCTTCCTTGCTGAGCAACACAACAGGCTTTGATAAAGCAAAACATGGACTAAAAACCACATCCTCGGTACCATCAACTGGGAGGTCTGGATTCATATCTGCCAGTGTACTGATGTCATCATCTTCTCTTCATCCCCCAGTTCCAGATCTTGGAGAAAGTTGTATCTTTGGACCTCTGCCCTAGGATCTTGAAGTTACCGCAAAATAGCCAGAGGTGTTTGCCTAGTGTGGTGTGATGATCCACCAGCGGACCCACTACTTCCATTTTGTGGGGTTGGGGCCTTGTTTTGTCCACCCTGAGAAGTAGCTTGAGTGTCAGATCCATGATCAAGCCTCTCAGTTTTAGTTTCTTTGCCAGTGTATTCATCAATCATATCATCCATTTGGTTATTTTCACTAAGGGGTTCTACCTGTATTTTGATTCTGAAGAGCTTGGAGCCAATGCCAAAAAATTCTTTTAGTTGGGATCTTGGTGTGGTCTTTGCACCTGGTTTGGATCCTGACTACCTCAAAGAAGGACTTGAAGTTTCCTTGCTAGTCTACATCTACCAGAGTCCACACGAATGAAGCAAAATTGTTAAAGAAAATAGTTCATTCTACCCAAGCAGGAGCAACCCCAGTTAGTTTGATCCAAACTGTCTGCGGCTCTGCATAATGGTCCATGTCACCCTTCCAAACTTCTACATTGACAATAACTCCCTCTAGTTCTGCAAACCAAAGTTGGGGTAACCAGCAACCTACTCCACATGGATGTGTGTGTGGGGGGGGGGGCTTCACAAGATATGTCCACTCATCAAGCATCCTAATGTGCTAGGGCTAGTTTGTCTTGTAAATCGGAGACAAATTGTGAGCTAGCCCTTCTTTGGTGACTTGCCCTGCCTCTACATAAATATCCCACATTTGTTTTCTAGCCCTCAGGTGTTGATCATTCACATCAAGCATCTCAACCTGCAAACTGGCGGTTGTGAACGCTGAGATGTGTGGTGACTAGGTTCTCCACAGCTATGATAAGTAACATCACGGTATCTAACAACATCTGTTTCTTTCTACTTGTGATTGCTTTTGTTCTTGACATCAGGCTTAGTTTTCCTCTGTTGCTGAGCTTGTTGATTACCAGACTTGCTACTCTCACCTTGACCCTGACCAGGAGCTTGCTAAGCTTGTTGTGTCTGATTCTGGGTGTTCTGCTGAACACTTGTTGGGCAAGCTTGAATCCCGTGAGAGTTCCCTTGGTGTTGACCAGTCACAAGGCCTTGAACTTGTCCAGCAGCTTACGCCCCACCCCCAAAGACCCAGGATTCCTCCATTTGATTCATTAGAGGTGACTGAAAGTTTGGCCCCTGGTACCAGGGGCGGTGGTGCACATGGGAACTCAAAACCAAATAGAAATTGTTGCGGTGGCGGACCAAACTGAGGGTCGAAAGGAGGTATGCCCTTGATTTGAGCCCTCATGCTCAAACTGGTTGTTGCTTGGCCCTCCTCCTCCCATCATGTGGTTCCTCGAGATCGAGAGAAACTTGACAAGGGGGAAATCAGTAGTGTGCCGATTGACGAGCAGAGCTGGGTGACAATTGGTGGCAGCACAATTGCGGTTGAGGAAGAGCTTCTTCTTGACCCAGACTAGGATGGGTGGGGCTTTTGTGGTGGGGTTAGGGTTTGCGGGATCCTCCCCTGCCCACAGATGGCCAAAGTACTCTCGGGGTGCCTCGTCATCATGTTCTCGCTCTTTCAGGGTCACCTCGGGTTCGCCAACGTGCCTGCCACGAGTGCGCCTGCCTGACCACTCACAAACAACTAGGCCCCGCCCCATGCTCTTTTTGCTAGCAAAACACGGGATCTCCGCCATGACGGTGACCGGCGCATCTCCATGACGAAAATGTGGCGGCACAGACGCAGATCCTATGAACGTTGATGGGTTGAGATCTCACCGACAAGTCGAACTGCTCTGCGGCACGGCGGAGCGGCGAATCCAGCATAAGAGCATCTCCAACAGGCGCCCCAAAAACGCCCCACGCTGCAAAATTTCGCGAAACCGGGCGCTCCAGCGGCCGCCCAAAAACCGCGCGCGAGGCATAAGTGCTTCCGCTCCCGCGCGCGGAACCACTCGAGCGCTCGCGCATCGTCTCCCACCTCCCTCCACCCCAGCGCCCGCGCCGCCGCCGCGCCACCCCTTTGCTCCGGCGACCCGACGGCGTTTCCCGGACCTATCCCCGCGCCTCTGCAGCTTCCTCCCCTCCCTCTAGTCGCCGCCGGCCCTTGCGCGCGCTATTGCTCGGCGAAAAGCGCTCGGTCGCCCACCGCCGCTCGGTGCCCACAAGGTGTTCGACAGAACGCCCACAAGGTATATATTGCTCAAAGTACACAATTTTTACATTAATTTGATGCTTGTTGTTCATAGTTTTTTATAGACTAGTTTAAATTCAATATTGTAGATGAGTTCATCATATAATTCTTCCGAAGAAGAATTTGATATGGAAGAGGAAGAGGACCTTGCAATCATCGTAGCTATGCACATCAATAAAAAACCGAAGCACGGTGGTTCGGTTATGGGTCGGCAGAAAATTTGGAGGGACAAGATCGATGCCGACAACAGATTGATGAGGCACTATTTTGTGGAGAATCCCACATACCCCGAGTCGTATTTCCGGTGCCGTTTTAGGATGAGCACCGGGTTGTTCAGGCGCATTGCAGAGAAACTAGCGAGCCATGATCATTTTTTCAGCAAAGGAGGAACGCCGCCGGAGAACTCGGGCATAGCACCTTTCAAAAGGTGACAGCCGCTTTGCGTATGTTAGCATACGGTATTCCGGCTGATCTAGTTGATGACCACTTGGCCATGGGTGAGAGTCAAGCCATCATGTGTGTCAAGCGCTTTGCAGTTGGAATTGTGCAAGTGTTTGGCCCAGAGTATTTGAGATCTCCCAATGCTGAAGACGCCGCAAGGCTTTTGGAGATGAACAAAGCTCGCGGGTTCCAGGTATGCTTGGCTCAATAGATTGCATGCATTGGAGTTGGAAAAACTGTCCTAAGGCATAGCATGGACAATTCCACGGCGCGAAAAAGGGTTCCACTATAATCCTTGAAGTGGTGGCCGATCAAGAGACTTGGATTTGGCATGTTTTTTTTGGAATGCCTGGATCTTTGAATGACATCAACGTTGTTAATTGGTCACCACTGATGAATAAGATTGCAAATGGCGATCTGCCACTGATACAGTTCGTAGCAAATGGCCATACATACAACTATGGCTACTATCTTGCGGATGGCATCTATCCAAAGTGGCAAACATTTGTGAAGCCGTTGAAAAAACCGCAAGGTAAGAAAAATCTAGATTTTCACAATGCTCAGGTGGCGGCTAGGAAAGATGTGGAGAGAGCATTTGGGATTTTGCAAGCCCAATTTGCTATTGTGAGAGGACCGGCTAGATTTTGGGATCAAAAGATTTTTTGGTACATCATGGACGCTTGTGTGATCATGCATAACATGATCATCGAGAATGAACGTGGCCAAGATTTAGACTACTCTCAGTACGAGCTCTTGGGACATCCCGTGCGAGTGCGGCGGAGTGCTGCGAGGGTGGCCTGATTTGTTGCTTCGTATCATGCGGCGTGCCGAAACGCATGACGATCTTCAGAACGATCTCATCGAGGAGTGGTGGGAATGGAATGGCCGACAGAACGCATGATGATTTGGTTATTTGATGTTGTATTGTTGAACTATTTGTTGTATTGGATGATAAACTATTTGTTTGAGTTGTAATAATAAAATTAAACTATTTATTGTTGATTGTTTGATCTTTTGGTTTTATTTTTAGAGTGCATATGTTGTTTGTATAGGGCGCGCGCCGTGTATTTGCAGCGCCTGCTGAAACGCCGCGCGCACGCTAAATTTTGCGGCGGTCACTGGAGCCAGCGCTGTGCTGCGCGCTAAAAACCGTTAGTTGCGCCGCGCGTTGCGTGCCTGTTGGAGATGCTCTAAGGATTCACTTTCGGACCCGTTGTAAGTCCAGGAATAACCCTTCGTCATGGGTAGAAGCACGAGCCGTCGCCGGACTCGTGCAGAAGCGAACTGTGTTGGGATCGGATTAGAACTGCATCGATCGACCCATGATAAATAGCAGCGCACGCGCCCGGTTTCTATCGTAATCCCGTTTCGACGACACACGACACGACGGCACGACGCGAGCCGCCTTCCCATCGATCCATCCTCGCAGGAACCCCAATCCTCCCTTCGCCGAGAGCCAGGGCACGGCCGGCCGCCCGACATGGTGCTCGCGGAGCTGGGCGGGAGCATCTCCCGCGCGCTGGCGCGGATGAGCAGCGCGACGGTGGTCGACGAGAGCGTGCTCCGGGAGTGCCTCAACGAGATCGCGCGCGCGCTCATGCAGTCGGACGTCCGCTTCAAGATGGTCTGCGACCTGCAGGCCAACATCAGGAAGACCGTCAACCTCGAGGCCCTCGCCGCCGGCACCAACAAGCGCCGCATCATAGAGAACGCCGTCGGGACGGAGCTCTGCAAGATGCTGGATCCCGGGAAGCCCGCCTTCGTCCCCAAGAAGGGCAAGCCCAACGTCGTCATGTTCGTCGGACTGCAAGGTCGGAATTTCTGATTCACCAACCTCGCTTGCCCGTCCTCTTCTGCTTCCACACCTGTTTCTGAATTTCAGTCTCCATATATGATTGATTGCTGTTTACAATATAACGTTGATGATCGACGATCAATGAATATATATAACGATACATATGTATATGTCTGCAGGCTCTGGAAAAACCACTACGTGTACCAAATACGCGTATTATCATCAGCTCAAGGGATTTAAGCCGTCACTGGTTTGCGCCGACACGTTCAGAGCCGGTGCTTTTGATCAGTTGAAGCAGAACGCAACCAAGGCCAAGATACCCTTTTACGGAAGGTACATTACATTGACAGATTTTTATTACTTATATGGGTTAAAACCTTGTCTCTCCAAAATATTCACTTAATAGAATTGTTGTATTTCTTTGCAGCTACATGGAATCAGACCCTGTTAAGATTGCTGTTGAGGGCCTGGAAAAGTTCAGGGAAGAGAAATCTGATCTCATCATCATCGACACGAGTGGCCGCCATATGCAGGAGGCTGCGCTCTTCGAGGAAATGCGTCAAGTTGCTGAAGCAACGGTACCTACACTGTCATAGTCTTACACTGTTATTGTTATCCTCTAGTATTGTGATTTTCACTGACCTTTTTATGGCTCTTCTGCAGAAACCAGACCTGGTCATATTTGTGATGGATGGCAGCATTGGTCAGGCTGCGTTTGAACAGGCACAGGCGTTCAAACAGAGTGCTTCCGTTGGTGCTGTGATTATCACGAAATTGGATGGTCATGCGAAAGGAGGCGGTGCACTGAGCGCGTAAGTATAGCTCTTTATTTTCTCGCTCCTCCTTGCGCTATTCGCGTTACTACTTACTAGTTTACCTCTGTAGAGTTGTATTTCATTCATAAATTTACATCCATATTATTTTCGTTCGACAGGAAAATGCCACTCGATTTAGGTTTATTTCTTTCTGCACAACTGAATGTATATGTTTAGTGTCTGTGGTTAAGACTGTTATTGCTACGTTGTATTCTCAAATCCTGATTTAGTTTCATTATTGTGTGTTTTATAGAGTAAGCAGGTTAAGAATACAAGGAACCTTTTTTTTTAACACCCTTGCTTCTGTTTCCAGGGTTGCAGCTACGAAAAGCCCGGTGATATTTATTGGAACTGGAGAACACATTAATGAATTTGACGTTTTTGATGTGAAACCATTTGTCGGTCGTCTGCTAGGTTCGCAACTTAAATTCAATATTGTTTATAACTTGGTGATTGTTGTTTCTAGTTTAGCTAACGAGGGTTTTGGCAGGTAGAGGAGACTTGCCTGGCTTACTCGACAAGATGGAAAGTATTGTGCCTGCTGATCAACAATCTGAGCTTCTTGCAAAGCTGGCTGAAGGAGCTTTCACTCTCAGACTTCTGTATGAGCAATTCCAGAATCTCCTGAAAATGGGACCAATGAGCCAGGTATATTTATCATGTTAACATCTGATTAACTTTCATACGTTACTTCTGTGATAGCATTGCTTAAGCGTGCATTTTCTTATTTATTATCTTGCAGATCTTCTCCATGCTGCCTGGGTTTAGCTCGGAGTTGATGCCAAAAGGACAGGAGAAACAAAGCAAAGAAAAGATCAAGCGGTACATGACGATAATGGATTCCATGACAGCTGCAGGTGAGTTGATCTAAGAGTTGAATCTCTTTTGTGTGTAGCAAAAATGTTGCAAGAGTGATCTTCTGAAACTTATCCCATCGCTGATCAACTTTGCAGAGCTCGACAGCACGAACCCGAAGCTGATGACCGAGTCGCGGATCATGCGGGTGGCTCGAGGGTCTGGCAGGCAAGTGAAGGACGTGATGGACATGCTGGAAGAGTACAAGCGACTGGCCAAGATGTGGAGCAAGCTGAATGTGTCGAAATTAATACCGCCCAATGGAAAGATGAGTGATCAGGCCATCCAGAAGATGATCAAAGCACTGCCGCCACAAGTGGTGCAGCAGATGGGGGGCAAAAGTGCCTTCGAGGCTCTCGTGAAACAAACGGGCGGCGGCAAGGACATGAGCAAAATGCTTGCTGGCATGAGGGGTGGTGCTTAGTCTTGCAAATGTTGGTGGTGTGCTTGCTGCATTGTAGAATATCTCTCCTGACAAGATATATATAGTACTCCAGTTCCCAACACC
This sequence comes from Elymus sibiricus, assembly GCA_039707655.1. Taxonomy (NCBI): domain Eukaryota; kingdom Viridiplantae; phylum Streptophyta; class Magnoliopsida; order Poales; family Poaceae; genus Elymus; species Elymus sibiricus. The sequence goes on along the minus strand of CM077663.1, from coordinate 364,016,447 downwards.
CCATTGTATTTAAAATTCTCTGGAACTAACATGTGGACCATCAAATTCACTGAGTGTGGCTTTTGTGACTTTACTATTTGGATTACATGGGCTTCTGCAGAGTTTGAAACCCCAAAGTTAAAAAAAATAAGTCCAAACTCTGTGGCTTCTTGCTGTATAAATTATACTACATTTTAGCGCATAGCTGTACTTTTCGAGAATTTTAGGGGTAAAGATGAGACTAATTAGTTGTCTGCTGAGCCAAATTGTTGTACTAGGTCTCTAGGTCTAAGATTTTACAACTTTTTTGACAACAGTCAAGATTTTACAACTTTACTATGCAAAGTTGATATGTTTTACCAAACAAATGGAATATACATCATGAACATCTAAATGCCCCAAATGGAATATACGCTACTCCAAATGTGAATTTCAAAAAAAGTTCATGAATTGAAGAAAGTACACTAATTTGAAAAATAATGATATGTGAACATCTAAATAGTATACGGATTTGAAACAAGTACGCGAATTTGAGTTAGCACCGGTCAAAACCGGGGTAAGTCAGCACCAAAACCGGTCAAAACTGAGACCAGGGACAAACCTTGTCTGGTTTTAGTAGTTGGGGGTGTAAGTTGTTCGGTTTGAGAGTTAAGGGACCAAATCTAGACTCTGCTAAGAGTTGAGGGACGGAAAATATACTTTTCTCTTTTCGCAAGGAAGGGAAAAAAAGTCCCCACCTAACAAAGAATGTACTTCACTAGTAGAGAACAGGGTACTAGTCCCGGTTCCAGAGGGCTTTTAGTCCCGGTTCTGGAACCGGGACAAAACAAACGGGACTAATACCCAAAACCTTTAGTCCCGGTTTGCTTACGAACCGGGATCAAAGGGGCTCCACGTGGCCGCTGCGGGGCGCCCAGGCAGGAGGACCTTTAGTCCCAGTTGGTAACACCAATCGGGACCAAAAGGCAGCCACGCGTCAGCAGCTCGCAGGCGCTGGGGTTTTTTTCTTCAAGTAATTGTTTTCTTTTTCAACTAAATTTAACCTCTCGACAAGAGGGTCGGTTCGAATTTCTGGTTCACATACCTCCTAGATAAAAACATCTATGTCACGTTGGTCGGCATAATTGTCATAAACACTAAATGAAACAAATAGTTATAAAAGATAATATACCACATCCGAATCACAGACAGGACGAGGGCCGACGGGGGCGGATACCAAAACCATGGCACTATATAATAACAAACAATAATAAAAGTAAGAAAAGTGTACAAGTATCTATCTAAATCATACAAGTAAGAATTTTTTTTCTTTTAGAAAGAAGATAAGAACAAGAGGCTCACCACGGTGGTGCCGGCGACGAGATCGGCGCGGGCGATCGACGGCGGTGAGGACGGGGACGGGACAGGACGGACCGCCAAACCTAGACAAATCTTGAGGAAAATGGAGCTTGGAGGTCGAGCTTAGAGAGGAGAAAGCTTAAGTGTGGCTCGGGCATTTCATCGAACACCTCATGTGCATAGGAGGTGAGAGCTAGAGCAACACACACCTGCACACGCCGGCCGGCCAAAAAACAGAGTGAGCGGGCAGGGGCGGGGGTATATATAGGCTTATCTTTAGTCCCGGTTGGTGGCCAGAACCGGGACTAAAGGTGCTGGGCCAGGAGCGAGGCCCATTGGTCCCGGTTCGTGTCTGGAACCGGGACCAAAAGTGTCAGATGAACCGGCACTAAAGGTGCTGGGCCAGGAGCGAGGCCCATTGGTCCCGGTTCGTGTCTGGAACCGGGACCAAAAGTGTCAGACGAACCGGGACCAATGGCCCCCGAGGCCCGGCCGACGCCCTGGCCTCACGAACCGGGACTGGTGCACCCTTTGGTCCCGGTTCGTAAGTGAACCGGGATTAATGCCCTTATCCTGGCCTCAACCAAAGCCATGTTTTCTACTAGTGCTTTACACTTGAAGAAATGGAACCTTTAGGACGATTCACTTAATTGTCATGGCAGGTCAAAATCGAGCTTCACATCCCAAATCAATTGACCGAGAGCCCTCTAAGCTTAGGGAGCATAGTGTTATAGAGGACTTATCTCTAGCGCACACAAAAGAACTTGACCGACCATGCATGTCTAGCCGCTCAGAAAAGAAGCTACCAAGTCCCCCTTTAGGAGTAGAGATGTATATTCTCCGAGTAGTATGCCCCAATTTTTAGTTCTTCATATACATCTTCTCTTGCATAGTATAGTGGAATGTGATGAGAATTCAACATCCTGCTACGGTTGATCCATTATGCAACCATGAAAAATATAATTCGGAGGACCTTGTATGTATAATAGATTTGAATCTCAATTGCTCATGTGAAAAAAAGAATGTGTGAAGTACCGAACCCCTTGTAGGATTTGGGGAGATTTTTGGTGAGCCACTGGCTGAAGTTCTTTTGCAATGATGGCAAGGATTTGGAAAATCTCAGCTGGCGTGGACCAACCGGTGTACTCCTGGACGGGGTGTCGTTTGCTGCCAGCGCGGTGCGGCAACATACAAGAAAAGGAAAAGTGGGAGGGTGAAAAAACCCTGAAAGGGAGTATCATACAAGAAAAGGAAAAGTGAGAGGGTGAAAACCCCCAGAAGGGAGTATCCAAAAAACGGAGTACCGTGCAGAAAAGTAAAGTGAGAGGATGAAAACCCCCGAAAGGGAGTATGCAAAAAAGATTCGGTACAGGTACGAGAGGAGGCAGGCCGAAGGAAAAGTAGGATGGGAGGACAAATGGAATGGGATCCTTGACCAGTGTTAATTGTTATTTGATTGCAACACAATTTATGTTATAGCTCTTGTCATACATCCTTTTGTATTCATCATAGTGTCTATTTGACTTGTTTTTTGAATAAATTATGGACCCCCTTAGTTGGCGAATGGTCGCCAGGAGGGTGTGGCATTTGCGAACGATTTCATTGGCATTTTCAGTTAGAGGGGATGAAAGTTTCTTCGGAGCGACATGACAATTTCTGCCAGAGAAGGAAATTTTTGTTTTTCAAACTGTCATCGTTTGATCTCGTCTGAAAACTAAATCTGCTATCAAAAAGGGTTCGATTGCCACCCCTTTTCCAGCGACTGGAGTTAACTTTTCCTTAAATCATAATATAGGCAAGATGGTGCCCATGTCAAGTCTAGCAATGAATTAAAAAGTTTAACATGTGAAGTCATTTTTATTTGTTGTGCACTGTATTACCATTAATTTGTGTGCTTCATAGCGATGGAGTAAATGAGCCAGGATTAAGTTCAAAAAGTTGTCTTAGCCCGTGTAATCAAAAAATAAATTAAAAGCCCGTGGCAACGCACGGGCGTTCTACTAGTCAAGATATGTAGTGCGTGTTTACTTTTGTCCCGGAAGGAGTTCGATTAAGTTTTTGGTGTAAAGCAAAATTCATGGAAACTTTAGGAGAAAGCATACATAACATTGAATTAGAGGACAAGGGCTTTGAGCTAGACACATTGTTGATTGTACTATGTAGTTCTAGCTCCATCAATACTAATACGATTTCATATCTTTATAAGTAAATTTTCTGTTAGTAATGTAATTTGGTAAGTAAATTAAAGTATTACCTGTATCCCAAAACATATGACATGCCACTGTTACCTCAAATATGACGCAATTATTCAATATACATTGTTTGATTAAAAATATAATCAGTTAGAGGCATCAAATCAAGTCTTCCTTTTTGTGGGGAAAATTGAATCTTCCATCAACGATTTAAACTGCACACCACAAGTACTGTTGGCCTCTAATCGCCATCACTTTGGCAAGAAACAAGGCTTGTTGGCTTCAAATTGCTTGCAAAATTGGATTAAAGCAATCACCTGCCAAAATACATCACGCTAGCTTCAAATCGTTTGCCAAAACACGACAATGTACTTGAGGACAGTACATATCATTGCAGACTAACAATAGGAGGGCAAATAAGCTACTTTGTGCTGAATTGAAGTACTCAAATCAAAGCTAGTGCAGTATGCCACACAGAAAATATTGTTTGTTGAGCCAAACCACATTAAAAAAAAGAGGAAGCATTAGAAGATCAGAGTTAATAGTTTGTACCTTCTTCAGCCGTAGTGCTCTCCACTTCAGCGCTCGCGAGCTTACGAACTGCGAGTTTAAAGCAATCGAGATGAATTTGTCCAAAGAGCCAAATTGATTCTTTGATTAGCCGTAGGCTGATCTTGATCTCGTATGGTCGTGCGCTTCTTATCCATATTGTGCTGGCCAAAAAATGCAGAACAACCTTTAATAAAAAAACATCCACATATCTATGTATCACCTATAGGATATTGTAACAAGATTATTTTGAAATTCTAACTTTTTCCAAACAATATGATAGTTGTGAACAAATAAAGACAATTGATTGATAAAAAAGAAAAAGAAAAAAGGTTACTTCCATTGAAAATCTGCTAAATAATGTGTGATAAACTCGTAGCTGTTTTTTTTCTGTAAATAATGTGTGACAAAAAAGGTTACTTCCATTGAAAAGGTTGCACTTATTACACCATCCAAATACACATCTCCAACATATTAAATCATGCAATATCTAGACTCATATGTTCAAAATATATGTTCTAAGCAAAACCAAGCCTGAAGCCATCAACATTAAGAATAGTCATGGGTACTCCTGTGTAGCACTTGCATACAAGCAAGGGAGTCACTGAGAAGAAGAAAACATGATTTCAATCAACACTGAGTAGAAGTGAATATGATTGAGTGGAAGAAGAATTAAGATATCATTTTTTTCCATGAGGTATAAGGAGAATAATAATAGATTCGCTTAGGAGAAACAAAATGCCGTTCAAGGGAGTAGATGAGATATATGATCGGGTAGAATAGTTGGGAGCTCATGTTTGTTTTTGAAGGCATGTAAGAAATAGTAAACGCACTGGTCCAAACTCCAGAAAGTAAAGAGGGTTGCGCCATGGTGCATATGATGCCACTAATTAAAAGTGACATCACCAAAAAATGATGAACAAAAGCACATAAACAATAATTGCTACTAAAATTACCGACAAGCTTGCCTTAGAATAGGACAGAGTCTCTTAAGACCTTGTAGCTGTGCTATTCTGTTTTGGTGAAGTTCCACTCATTCATAACAGTCAGAAACAACAATTATGCGCTGGTAGAAAATGAAAACCAAGCATCAGGGACAACTAAACCTGGACCAGAGATAAGTGGAGACGCACGCACGCACGCACGCACATCACAAGGTAGACTAATTTCAGTTCCTGCTCCGGTACTTTCATAAGAAGTATTTTGGTCCCCCATTCTACGGTCCCAGTTTAATGCTTCACTAAAAAAGGAGGTAACTTGAAGCGATCCTTGTATATAAAAACGCAATGTAGGATATTCTTACATACAACTTTATTTTGCTTCACAATAATTTTTAAAGCAGATAAAAAAACATGTACAAGGACTGCCAATGGGATAACTGATGGTCATATTTTTGTTTGAAATGTAACTGATGGTTATATGAAACATCTAAAACTTTAGGAACCAGATATGATCTAAGGAAGTGACACACATCTGCATGTATGTAATAACAAAAGCCATAGGAAAGATAACCTTTATTAATTCAAATATTGCCAGATCCACTCCTTTGTTTGAATAGCAACGGGCACTGGCACCAGCACATCCCCTTCGTCATAGATCGATAGACAGCAAAAGTGGAGCGACATCAATGTGGGTTTACTCCTATGACAGTTTGCATAGTAAGAAACTGAGATTACATATGGCTAGATAATGAGATTCCTTTGCATCATCATATTCTTACTTCTTACTTTGAAATGTGGTAGCAACAATTAGAAAAATTCTAATACGTTAGTTTTGGCACAACGGAAAATTCAGTGCATGTACCTGTAATAAACACCGGCTATGATGGTCAGTTCATCTTGATTGAGTCTAATGTGGCTGAGCACCGTCAACATCAACACCTCCACCAGGAACTCCTTCCTCCCCTGCATGCTCTCCCGGGCCTGCTGCTTCACCGCCACCATCTGCACATCCAAAGCGCACTGTGAGAAGAAGAAAAATAATCATACTGTGCTGATGATATAATACATATATCATATATAGTCCAGACCAAAGAATGATCAAAAAATCAACATGGTAGTTGGATGTGTCGAACATCTGCGACAAAAGAGATTCACAATAGACTCCAGAACCACATCATTCCAGAGGAATTAAAATCCATCCTGAAATTTTAATGGAATGGACAAACTGAGAATAACATTGTAGGATGTCTGAATTTTTATATCTGCCATCTCAACTTAAACTGTGTTCTTGAGTATCTTTCACTCATACTTATCTCAATCAAGGTAGCCTGCACCATAAGGTAAAAAAAGAGGGTTGGCCTATAGAGTCCAGAAAAGGTTTGAAGAAAACAAGCATGTGTCATGTTTTGCATAATATCAGACAACCGGCTACTTAAACCACAAAATTGGCTACAAATCAACACCGTCAATTTATCTGACCAATATAACATGTCATGATAGTCTATATCTCTAATATAACCCGTCCAGATAGTCTATATGACTATATCTCTAATATAACCCGTCCTGATAGTACTCAAACTACTATGTTGTAATATTTACATCGAACCATCTGCACACCTTCTTTTTTTCTCTTACACATCTAACCTCAAAAGATTAACCATCTGCACATCGAACCATCTGCACACCTTCGTATTCATATGCATCATCCTCTCGCCCTGATCCAATACTGGTCATACATGTAGTTTACTTCTGCTTTGATAATGACCAAAACTACTACACCGGACACTGTAAAAGCAAGTACGTTCATATAAAGAAGAGGGCATAGCATTTCACTAATTTAATTTTGTGCTGGAGCAGCCACCATGGCAACTTCTCGCCATGGCGGCGAGCGCAAGGGAGGTCGGGAATAGGCTGGTGCGGCAGCTGGGCGACGTTGGTGAGCGAACGGCTGGCGGCGGAGCTCCCGAGCGCACGCGGGAGCTGCCATGGCTGAGCCCGTCGTGGCTCAGGCGAGCGCGAGATGTACGCGGCAGGGGCGCGGGTGTCGGCGGTGGTGGAGAGGTAGGGAGGGGGAGCGAGCACGACGGGGCCTGCGTCGACCCTGCCGGTGGCGGCTCGTCGGCAGTGAACTGAACGTGGGAGGTCGGGGCCACTTCCTAGCCGTGTCACGCGCGAGGCCCTCTCCTGGTGGCAGCGATCTCGATCACCTCGATGGAAAAGGAGGAAAGGGGAGGTGAGATAGAAGACGGAGCAGGAGTGGCGGCGGCGGCCCTCGATGGGAAAGGAGGAAAGGGGAGGCGGGGATTGCGTACGGGAGGAGACCCCTCCTCTAGATCTAAATCGAACTGGTGTATGGGAGAGGTGAGCGTGAACCGTGAAAAAACCCAGTTAAAACGTGGGGGTTTCGTGGGAGGGGTGGGGGAGGTGGGGTGGAAAAAACGGACGAAAATAAACCCCACGTGGTGAGACGAAAAAAAAACAAGAAAAGAAGCTACCAAGTCCCCCTTTAGGAGTAGAGAAAACGTGGGGGTTTCGTGAGAGGGGTGGGGGAGGTGGGGTGGAAAAAACGGACGAAAATAAACCCCACATGGTGAGACGAAAAAAATAAGAAAAGAAGCTACCAAGTCCCCCTTTAGGAGTAGAGAAAACGTGGGTGTTTCGTGGGAGGGGTGGGGGAGGTGGGGGTGGAAAAAACGGACGAAAATAAACCCCACATGGTGAGACGAAAAAAACAAGAAAAGAAACTACCAAGTCCCCCTTTAGGAGTAGAGATTACTCCCTCCGAGCCCATTTAATTGACGCGACATGCAAGCTATAAGTGGCGAAACACACAAGTATAGGTCGCGAAAGTTAGGGAGTAGCTTGTTAATAGTCGAGCTACTGATGTATTATAGAATAGGTTATTTTGCCATACTGAGTAAACAATATTGGGTTGCCTTGCTGAAACATTGAGGGAAACACCAGCTTCTTTGGTGCAATGAAGGCTCCTCAAAACTCAGCATGGTTCATTTTACTTGACCTCCTCAAGACCTATTACACACCATTTTATTTGACCATTGGAGAGAAAGATGAGAGATGAACAAGGTCCATATTGGCATCATGTGGCGATCTTTCAACAGGAACGGAATTTGGAGGCTGCTGGTTTGCATGTCAAAATATTATTGTTGACCATTGGTGTATATTGTTGAAAAGGTGATAAACAACTAGATATTTAATTTGCATATGAATTACCTTTTATTTTCTTCAAAATTAAATGTACTTAAAACTTGGTTCATTTTCATACAGATTGTTTGATGGTGTGTCAGCGTATAATTCTATAAAACATTAATCTTGTTCTTAATATAACCATTTGTCATATGCATACTGCTTAGCTGCAAAGAAAAGATATTCCTCGACAGTGAGAGAGATCACCGGCACATCAAAGCACGCCTTACCCTTCTAGTAACACACTAGTTGCTACCAATGTATTGTGTTGAGAGAAATAACATGTTAATTGCTAACAATGTATTATTATAATATTATGTGTGCTAATATTTCACCTTCTATATAAGGATTACAACACAACCCGCTCTTTAGACATTTCAACTCACATTTTAGAAGTTCAGCATTTGAAGATGTCAAATAGGTTAGCTCCAAGGTGCATTAAAAATGATGCCAAGCGTGACATCACCTTTAAGGAGCTACATGAAGAGCTTATCAAGGACACATCTGAACTCTCCGCTCTCTTCGAAGCAAGAACCACAATTGTCCTAGAGGGGTCAAACGAGAAGGTGCACATGTTTGGTCTCCATTTTTCCGACCTTCTTTTTTTTGTCGTTTCCAAAAGGAATATGAACTGAGGATGATGCACTTGCCACAAGATCACGGAATGTCCTGGATACCCCCCCCCCCCGGCCCAACACACACAGTTTCACGGCAAACAAACCATTGCTTCTGGCGTTACAGTCCTATGCACTACTGGTGGTAGAGTAGTGCTAGGGTTTCTGTCGGGGTCGCCAGGGTCAAACTGTGTGCCTGTTGGATCAAGAGTGCTACTTTGTTGCGCTCCTGAAACTGCCGCTCCTGCATAGCCACTCCCATCTGATTGGGAGTCTAGTCTTCCGCTTACAACAGGTCCCCGCTTAAAGATTCTCGAGCTCCTAGACATGGTGGACGAGGCCGCAAAAAGCAAATATCAAGGATGATTTGCGGTCTCTCCGGCCACAAAGCTCGCAACTGCACCTCCGCCGCTCGCCCACCTGTCCACCAGCGCCTCGTGTTCCCTCCGGATCACCCAAACTCCTCCCGCCTCCCTGCTTCCTCTCGCCTCACCTTCCCCCCGCACCTCTGGCCACCCCGGGGCCTTCTTCGTCCACCTCGCCACGGCAGACACTGATACGTCTCCAACGTATCGATAATTTATGAAGTATTCATGTCATATTTGCCTATGTTTTTACTATGGTTCTATGATTTATTGGGACTAACCTATTAATGGTTGCAAAAGTGCACAAGTTCTTGTTTCACACTTTGATGTGCAGGAATTAATTGGAAATTGTCGAAAAAAAACGCAAAAGGAGTCTTGTTGGAGGAGGACTCTGACTTTCCTAAAATCTGTCCACGAACAGGTTTTAGAGATCGTCAGTTTGACCCCCAAAGACGGCGTCAAATGGAAAAAGCTAAAACTAGGAAAGTGTGGGGAAATTTTATTGCATTGATTCTGGACTCCAAATTGGTTCAAAACGGAGTTCGGGTGCGATCTGTAGACCCGTTTTACTGGAGGAAAATATCTGATTACGGGATTACGAGAATTGATGACGTGATTGAGTCCAACTCTTACCATATCTGATGTATTCAGCCTAGCCACGACTTTGAGGACTCATGAGGGCTGTGAGGAGTCCCTAGGAAGGTTCTAGAGGTGCCCAAGAGCCATTGGATCAAGGGTCCATCCATCGGAGGGCCATAGAGCACCACAGAGGCACATATAAGGAGAGAAAACCCCTAATTTCGGGAGAGCCACCAAAAGCCACGAATTTGCGTCTCCCTTGGCAGCCGCCAAGAAGGGGAGAGGCTCCTCCATTGCAGCACCAAGACCAAGGAAGAAGGGGGGGCAAGGGGCCGCCGCCCGTCGCCGGCGCCGTGGCCGCCATCGCCTCCATCTCTTTGGGGCCGCACCTCTCCATTAACAACTCTCTCTTTCTCACCATGATAATGTGTGAGTAATCCACCTTGGGGCTGAGGGTTTGTACTGGTATCTACGTGTTTAATATCTCTCTCTCGTGTTCTTGAGATGACACGATCTTGATGTATCACGGGTTTTGTTAATATAGTTGGATCATATGGTGTTTTCCCCTCTCTATCTTGTTGTGATGAATTGAGTTTTCCCTTTGACATTTTGTTATTATCGGATTGAATATTGGATTTGAGAACACTTGATATATGTCTTGCATGCGGATACCCGTAGTGACAATGGGGTATTCTATTGATCCACGTAATATATGTTTTGGTACTCAACTTGTGGATTCCCGAGGTGACATTGGGGTAATCTATGCATAGGGGTTGATACACGTTCTTGTCCTACTTTCTCCGATAGAAATCTTGGGGTACTCTTTGAGGTTCTTTGTGTTGGATTGAGTATTATGAATCTGAAATTGTTTGATGCGTATCGTATAATTAACTCATGGATACTTGTGGTGACATTGGAGTATCTAGGTGACATTAGAGTTGGTTGATGCATATCATATGGTGTTATTCTAGTACGAACTCTTAGATAGATCGATCGGAAAGGATAACTTGATGTTATCTTAGTACGAACTCTTGGATAGATCGATCGGAAAGAATAACTTTAAGGTGGTTTCGTACCTTACAAACAATTTCTTCTTATGTTCTCCGCTAGATAAGAACTTTGGAGTGATTCTTCGTTGCACGTTGAGGGATGGTTATGTGATCCAATTATATTAGCATTGTTGAGAGATTGCACTAGCGAAAGTACGGACCCTAGGCCTTGTTTTCAAGCATTGCAATACCGTTTGTGCTCACTTTTGTTACTTGCTACCTTGCTGTTTTTATATTTTCAGATTACAAAAACCTATATCTACCATCCATATTGCACTTGTATCACCATCTCTTCGCCGAACTAGTGCACCTATACAATTTGCCATTGTATTGGGTGTGTTGGGGACACAAGAGATTTCTTGTATTTGATTGCACAGTTGTTTGAGAGAGACCATCTTCATCCTACACCTCCCATAGATTGATAAACGTTAGGTCATCCACTTGAGGGAAAATTGCTACTGTCCTACAAAACTCTGCGCTTGGAGGCCCAACAAAGTCTACAAGAATAAAGTTGCTTAGTAGACATCAAGCTCTTTTCTGGCGCCGTTGCCGGGGAGGTGAGTGCTTGAAGGTATATCTTTAGATCTTGCAATTGAATCATTTAGTTTCTTGTTTTATCACTAGTTTGGGTTATAAAAGAAAACTACAAAAAAATGGAGTTTAGGTTGCATCAATTGTTTCGTCTTTTTAATGTATTTTGTGAAAATGATGGTTCAAAAAATTGTGCTCAATTGGTAGAGGAAGAGTTTATGAAAATACTTAATGAGAATTCTTTGAATAATGAGCATGATTGCAATGTTGCTAGTATGAATTCCCTGAATATCCATGATCCTAGTGATATGCAAAGCAACAAGCTTGGGGATGCTATGTTTGATGAAGATTATATTTTTAGTCCCCCAAGTTTTGGTGAGCAAATTTATTATGATGATGGCATGCCTCCTATCTATGATGATTATGATGATGACATGTATGCTATAAAGAGTGATAGTAACCATGAAACTTGTCATCATGATTTTAATATTGAATGTGGTTAAGTCAATCATGTATCTCATGATAGTTATTTTGTTGAGTTTGCTCCCACTACAATGAATGAGAAGAAAATTGCTTATGTGGAGAGTAATAAATTTTCTATGATTGTAGATCATGAAAAGAATGCTTTATGTGATAGTTATATTGTGAAATTCCTTCATGATGCTACTGAAAATTATTATGAGGGAGGAACATATGCTTGTAGGAATTGCAATAATATCAAGTTTCCTCCCTATGTGTTGAAAATCTTGAAGATATGCTTGTTTTGCCTTCCTATGCTAGTTGATTCTTGCTCCCCTAAATTGTTTGCCCACAAAATCCCTATGCATAGGAAGTGGGTTAGACTTAAATGTGCTTGCCATGTGATTCATGATGCTCTCTTGCATGTTTCAATTAGTATTCCTATATGAGCATCATTGAAATCATCATGCCTAGCTAAAAGGCTTTAAAGAAAAGCGCTTGTTGGGACACAACCCAACTCTTTTCCTTTCTGTTTTTGTGTGTTCACATGATTAATCTACTGTAGTAATCATGTTTTGTGCCTTTTATTTCAATAAAGTGCCAAGTAAAGCCTTTGGGATGACTCAGTAGATGAGTAGAATTGATGCTGAACCAAAACAGAAACTTTTGACTCCAGTACAGTAATTTGCATGTTTTACTGGAGCGTGATAATGATCTGAAATTTTTACACAGTCTTAATATACAAATTATTCAGGTTTTCCTAATTTTTCAGAAATTTTAGAGACAGGTAAGTATGGTTACACTACAGATCTTCACATACTGTTCTGTTTTTGACAGATTCTGTTTTGCATGCATAGTTTGCTTATTTTAGTGTTTCCATAGCTTATATTTAGTGGTATGAATTATGGGAATGGTAGAATAAAGTAGGTATCATGTGGGAACAATTTTGAATCTTGCCTTGACAGTAAGTGAATGATCTTTATTTATTATACTAACCCATCTCACGAAGTTCTGTTAAGTTTTGTGTGATTGAAGTTTTCAAGTTTTGAGTGAGACACCGATATGAGGAGAATAAGGAGTGACAAGAACCTAAGCTTGGGGATGCCCAAGTCACCCCAAGGTAATATCCAAGGAAGACTCAAGTGCCTAAGCTTAGGGATGCCCCGGAAGGCATCCCCTCTTTCGTCTTCAACACTATCGGTATATCTTACTTAGAGCTATATTTTTATTCGTCACATATTATGTGCTTTGCTTGGATCGTCATTATATTTTGTTATTTTCTGTTAGGTGTTATTTATAATCTTGTTTTTCAATAAAAAGTTCCAAGAATTGCCTTAGGATGCTTGCATTGCATGTTTGATGTGTGTTGTGTAAAAACAGAAACTTTTGCTGTAGTGTTTGAATTTTCATATTTTACTGGAACGTGGAAAGTTTATGAAATTTTTACACAGTGTTTTCATATAAATTCTTTATCACGTCCTAAAGTTTATGAAATTTTTACACACTGTTCTACAGACTGTTCTGTTTGGACAGATTGCTATCATAGTTTTGTTATCTACTTATCCTATAGTTTCCATAGCCTATATTGGTAGATATAAATTATGGAAACTATAGTAAACAGTAGATGATGTTTGAAAATTATTGTGCAACTTGTCTTGGCAGTACATGAAGTGTTGATTTGTTTTTATGTGTACTAACCTATCTCACGAGTTCTTTTCGAGTTTTGTGTGGATGAAGTTTTTGAGAATAGGTGAAACCATGATATGAGAGGATTGAACGATATACAAAAGCTCAAGCTTGGGGATGCCCAAGGCACCCCAAGTAAATATTCAAGAAGTCTCAAGCATCTAAGCTTGGGGATGCTACGCATCCCACCTCTCTTGATCAAACAAATATCGGTTAGCCTATGTTGAGCCTAAATTCTTATTTGTCCACATGATATGTGCTATTCTTGAAATGAATTTTTATTTAGTTTGCTATTTGAATAAAATACTCAGATCTGAGAATCTTTATTGAGAGAGAGTCCTCGCATAGCTACTTTATTGTTTGACTACTCATTGATCTTTACTTATATCTTTTCAAGAGTAGTTTGATGTTTACTCTTGTGCTTCACTTATATCCTATGAGTAAATTGTGAATGAATTGAATATCATAAATCTGAAATTATTAATGTGCTTTATTCTTAGTAGTAGTTTCAAATCTGATTTATAAAGTAAAATCTATTAAAGTTTAACAATCTTCAAATTGGTCATACAAGCAATTCGTGAATGATTAGTATAAGGAAGAGAACTTTCACATACACATTTATTATCTTGGACATCTTCTATGATTGTGAATACCCATTAATTATTTTCAAACTTAAGCAAATTAGTTGAAGTTGGACAAGGAAGACAACGTAATGAGTTATGGTTGTGTATATTTGCATAGAAGTTATATTGTTGTGGATCCTCCAACATGCGGTGCTTGTTTAGAACCTTTTGCTAGCCAACACTTCGTACTAAGTAGAGATACTACTTGTGCATCCAAATCCTTTAGCCAAGTTTCTTCCATAAGAGTCCACCGTACCTACCTATATATGGTATTTCACTGCCATTCCAAGTAAATTTGCATGTGCCACCTTTAAACATTCAAATAAACATCTGTTTTGTGTGCCTGGACCGCTCATGGAGCGACGGGGGGCGGTCAGTATCTTCCATGTTAAGCGGGTTATTCTCATGATGAGTGTTTATTCACTCGTCCTTGCACGAGAGGGGCGGTAATAGGGATTCCCAGTCCCGAAAAAATATGCAAATAATTAAACAAAACTCCCCCAGGAATGTTGTTGGTATGGACGGTACCCGTGGATTCGGCTAGCCGTGGAGTGTGTTTGTTGGTGGAGGGGGAGTAAACCTTTACTTTTACCGCTTGGGAACTGCCGTTAATGTGTTTAACATGGAAGATATTGATAACTCTTGGTCGTAACATTGACAGGAAGGGTGCACCTCCCAAAACTATATTCATCTCTGTTTTTAAACAAAGAGCTCTGGCACCTTTGCAAATCCCTGCTTCCCTCTGCGAAGGAACAATCTATTTACTTTCATGTTACTTACTTTCATGTTGAGTCAACTTCTTATTCCAACCTCAATCTATTAGTTGGCAAGCATCATGTGGTGGGGGAAGATCTAGGCACATATGGCCAGTCAAATATATTTGATCATGACTTATTATTGTTGACAATTATCTCTATGATAAATGAGTTGGGAGGCGAAACATTAAGCCCCTATCTTTTTATGTGTTCGATTGATGCCATTTGTTCTAAAAATATGCTTTGAGTACTAGCAATCATAGAAGACTAAATGATGATTGAGTATGTGGAGCTCTTACTTAGACTTTGTTGAGAATAAGTTGAATTGCGATTGTTTGGTGACTAAGAACATAGGTTGTTAAGCTTCAAGAGAATTCATTGTTTGAACCATAACATGTGAATTGGTTGCTACTTTATTATGATGATTTTTATGGGAAAAAGTTGTTGTTATGATGCTAGGAAAAGTGGTTGAAATTATCATTGATCAAACTTATGCACTATGCTAGCATTCACACTTCATAAATTATTTCTTTTATCATTTACCTACTCGAGGACGAGTAGGAATTAAGCTTGGGGATGCTGATACGTCTCCAACGTATCGATAATTTATGAAGTATTCATGTCATATTTGCCTATGTTTTTACTATGGTTTTATGATTTATTGGGACTAACCTATTAATGGTTGCAAAAGTGCACAAGTTCTTGTTTAACACTTTGATGTGCAGGTATTAATTGGAAATTGTCGAAAAAAACGCAAAAGGAGTCTTGTTGGAGGAGGATTCTGACTTTCCTGAAATCTGACCACGAACAGGTTTTAGAGATCGTCAGTTTGACCCCCCAAAGACGGCGTCAAATGGAAAAAGCTAAAACTAGGAAAGTGTGGGGAAATTTTATTGCATTGATTCTGGACTCCAAATTCGTCCAAAACGGAGTTCGGGTGCGATCTGTAGACCCGTTTTACTAGAGGAAAATATCTGATTATGGGATTACGAGAATTGATGACGTGATTGAGTCCAACTCTTACCATATCTGATGTATTCGGCCAAGCCACGACTTTGAGGACTCATGAGGGCTGTGAGGAGTCCCTACGAAGGTTCTAGAGGTGCCCAAGAGCCATTGGATCAAGGGTCCATCCATCAGAGGGCTGATAATCCCCAAGTGCAAGGAATCATCATAGCAATTTCCAAAGGTGGAAGTGATAATTATGGAGTGTCGAACCCACAAGGAGCTAAAGGTAAGATCAATATTCTCTCAAGTCCTATCTGCCACTGATACGACTCTACGCACGCCGAACGTTTGCTTCCAACTAGGAACGAGAAATAAAACTACGTTGTGGGTATGAAGAGAATAGCTTTGCATGAAATCGGAGAACTAAAATATAAAAATAGGTGTTGTTATCATAAAGTTAGAATATATTACAATATATTACAAATAGCGAGTGTGGAATAATGATGGGTCGGTGTGCGGAATTGTCCTAGGCAATTGTTAACAAGATCGGTAATCATTATTGCAATTTTATATGAGGGAGAGGCATAAGCTAACATACTTTCTCTACTTGGATCATATGCACTTATGATTGGAACTCTAGCAAGCATCCGCAACTACTAAAGATCATTAAGGTAAAACCCAACCATAGCATTAAAGCATCAAGTCCCCTTTATCCCATACGCAACAACCCACCTACTCGGGTTTATGCTACTGTCACTCAAGCAACCCACTATAAGCGAATCATGAACGTATTGCAACACCCTACAGCGGGAATCCTTCACGTGTGCGCGGCACGAAAGGCACAATAGGACGGCACCAAAATAAACATACAACTCAAACCAATCTAGATCATCAATCAACCCATAAGACAAAAGAAATCTACTCAAAACATCATAGGATGGCAACACATCATTGGATCATAATATGTGGCGTAAAGCACCATGTTCAAGTAGGGGATTACAGCAGGATGCGGGAGAGTGGACCGCTGAAAAGACATGAGGACGGTGATGAAGAAGGTGATGTTGATGAAGACGATCACCGCGGCGATGGTTCCCCTGATGGCACTCCGGTGCCACCGAGAGAGAGGGGGAGAGGGTCTCCCCCTTGTGCTTCCTCCTCCATGGCCTCCCCCCTGGGTGGGGAGAGGTTCTCCCTCTGGTCCTTGGCCTCCATGGCGATGATGGCCCCTCCGTCTTCCTCCTTCATGGTCTCCGATGATGGCGACCCCCTCCGGCAGGGTGCCGGAGAGGGCCAAGATTGATCTTTCGTGGCTACAGAGACTTGCGGCGGCGGAACTTCCGATCTAGGTTTGTTTCTGGGGGTTTTGGTATTTATAGGAATTTTTGGCGTCGGTCTCATGTCAAGGGGGGCCACGAGGCGGCGACAAGCTAGGAGGGCGCGCCCTGTAGGCTTGTGGCGGCCTCGTGGCTCTTTTGGCCCAACTCCAATGCTTCGGGGGTCTCTTTTGGTCCATAAAAAATCACCGTAAATTTTCAGCCCATTCCGAGAACTTTTATTTCTGCACAAAAAACGACACCATGGTAGTTCTGCTGAAAACAGCGTCAGTCCGGGTTAGTTCTAATAAAATCATACCAAAATCATATAGAATTATTGTAAACATGGCATGAATACTTCATAAATTATAGATACGTTGGAGACGTATCAAGGGCCATAGAGCACCACAGAGGCACATATAAGGAGAGAAAAACCCTAATTTCGGGAGAGCCACCAAAAGCCAGGAATTTGCCTCTCCCTTGGCAGCCACCAAGAAGGGGAGAGGCTCCTCCATTGCAGCACCAAGACCAAGGAATAAGGGGGGCAAGGGGCCGCCGCCCGTCGCCGGCGCCATGGCCGCCATCGCCTCCATCTCTTTGGGGCTGCACCTCTCCATCAACAACTCTCTCTTTCTCACCATGATAATGTGTGAGTAATCCACTTTGGAGCTGAGGGTTTGTACCGGTAGCTATGTTTTTAATATCTCTCTCTCGTGTTCTTGAGATGACACGATCTTGATGTATCACGGGCTTTGTTAATATAGTTGGATCATATGGTGTTTTCCCCTCTCTATCTTGTTGTGATGAATTGAGTTTTCCCTTTGACATTTTGTTATTATCGGATTGAATATTGGATTTGAGAATACTTGATATATGTCTTGCATGCGGATAGCCGTAGTGACAATGGGGTATTATATTGATCCACTTGATATATGTTTTGGTACTCAACTTGCGGATTCCCGAGCTGACATTGGGGTAATCTATGCATAGGGGTTGATACATGATACGTCTCCAACGTATCTATAATTTTTGATTGTTCCATGATATTATATTATCTGTTTTGGATGTTTTATATGCATTAATATGCTATTTTATATTATTTTTGGGACTAACTTATTAATCTAGAGCCTAGTGCCAGTTTCTGTTTTTTCCTTGTTTTTGAGTATTGCAGATAAGGAATATTAAACGGAGTCCAAACGGAATAAAATCTTCGCGATGATTTTTCTTGGACTAGAAGAAACATAGCAGACTTGGAGATCAAGGCAGGAGACCTGCCGGGGAGTCACAAGCCTGCAGGGCGCGCCCTAGGGGGGCGCGCGCCCTCCTTGCTTGTGGCCCCCCAGCAGCTCTCCTAACCCTATTCTTCGGCCTATAAATTCCCAAATATTCCCTGAACATCAAAAAGAGCCACGCAAATACTTTTCCGCCGCCGGAAGCCTCTGTTCCCATGAGATCCAATCTTGGAGCCTTTTCCGGTAATCTGCCGGAGGGGGATTCGATCACGGAGGGCATCTACATCAACTCCATTGCCCCACCGATGATGCGTGAGTAGTTCACCACAGACCTTTGGGTCCATAGCTAGTAGCTAGATGGCTTCTTCTCTCTCTTTGTTCTTCAATACCATGTTCTTCATGATCTTCATGGAGATCTATCCGATGTAATACTCTTTTGCGGTGTGTTTGTCGAGATCCGATGAATTGTGGGTTTATGATCAGCTTATCTATGAATATTATTTGAATCTTCTCTGAATTCTTATATGCATGATTTCATATCTTTGCAAGTCTCTTCGAGTTATTGGTTTGGTTTGGCCAACTAGATTGGTAATTCTTGCAATGGGAGAAGTGCTTAGTTTTGGGTTCAATCTTGCGGTGTCCTCACCCAGTGACAAAGTAGGGGTAGCGAGGCACGTATTTGTATTGTTGCCATCGAGGATAAAAAGATGGGGTTTTCATCATATTGCTTGAGTTTATCCCTCTACATCATGTCATCTTACCTAATGCGTTACTCTGTTCTTCATGAACTTAATACTCTAGATGCAGGCAGGAGTCGGTCGATGTGTGGAGTAATAGTAGTAGATGCAGAATCGTTTCGGTCTACTTGACACGGACGTGATGCATATATGCATAATCATTGCCTTGGATATTGTCATAACTATGCACTTGTCTATCAATTGCTCGACAGTAATTTGTTCACCCACCGTATTATTTTCCTTTATGAGAGAAGCCTCTAGTGAAACCTATGGTCCCCGGGTCTATTTTCCATATTATACTTTCAGATCTATAAACCAAAAATACTTTGTTGCAATCTTTTTACTTTTGTTTTACTTTTCGTTTTAGCAATCTTTTATATCTATCTCTATCAGATCTCATCCTTGCAAATAACCGTGAAGGGATTGACAACCCCTTTTAGCGTTGGGTGCAAGAGTTTGATTGTTTGTGTAGGTGCGAAGATTGGGGACTTGCTTGTATCTCCTACTGGATTGATTACCTTGGTTCTCAACAACTAAGGGAAATACTTATCTACTTTGCTGCATCACCCTTTCCTCTTCAAGGGAAAACCAACGCAAGCTCAAGAAGTAGCAAGAAGGATTTCTGGCGCCGTTGCCGGGGAGATCTACATCAAGCCTACCAAGTACCCATCACAAACTCATCTCTTGCATTTACTTTATTTGCCATTTGCCTCTCGTTTTCCTCTCCCCCACTTCTAAAATGATTTTCAGAAAAAACCAAAAAGATTTGCCTTTTATTCGCCCTTCTTCCGTTCGTCCTTTCGTTTGCTTTTTGTTTGCTTGTGTGCTAGATTGCTTGCTTTGTCACAATGACTCAAGAGAATACTAAGTTGTGTGAATTCTCTAATACTAATAATAATGATTTTATTAGTACTCCGATTGCTCCCGCCACTAGTGCGGAATCTTATGAAATTAATGCCGCTTTGCTTAATCTTGTTATGAAAGAACAATTTTCCGGCCTTCCTAGTGAAGATGCCACATCCCATCTAAATACTTTTGTTGAGTTGTGTGATATGCAAAAGAAGAAAGATGTGGATAATGATATTGTTAAATTGAAGCTATTTCCGTTCTCACTACGAGATCGTGCTAAAACTTGGTTTTCATCTTTGCCTAAAAATAGTATTGATTCATGGAATAAGTGTAAAGATGCTTTTATTTCCAAGTACTTTCCGCCCGCTAAGATCATCTCCCTTAGGAACGATATAATGAATTTTAAGCAACTTGATCATGAGCATGTTGCACAATCTTGGGAGAGGATGAAATTAATGATTAGAAATTGTCCCGCGCATGGTTTGAGTTTATGGATGATTATACAATTTTTTTATGCGGGATTGAATTTTGCTTCTAGGAATCTTTTAGATTCTGCAGCGGGTGGTACTTTTATGGAAATCACATTAGGAGAGGCTACTAAACTCCTAGATAATATTATGGCAAATTACTCTCAATGGCATACCGAAAGATCTCCTACTAGTAAAAAAGTGCATGCTATTGAAGAGATAAATACTTTGAGTGAAAAGATGGATGAATTGATGAAATTGTTTGCTAGTAAGAGTGCTCCTATTGATCCTAATGATATGCCTTTGTCTTCTTTGATTGGAAATAATAATGAATCTATGGATGTGAATTTTGTTGGTAGGAACAATTTTGGTAATAACGCGTATAGAGGTAATTTCAATCCTAGGCCGTTTCCTAGTAATTCCTCTAATAATTATGGTAATTCCTACAACAATTCTTATGGAAATTATAATAATATGCCCTCTGATCTTGAGAATAATATTAAAGAATTTATTAGTTCGCAAAAGGGTTTCAATGCTATGATTGAAGAAAAATTGCTCAAGATTGATGATTTGGCTAGGAACGTTGATAGAATTTCTCTTGAGATTGATTCTTTGAAAATTAGATCTACTCCACCCAAGCGTGATATTAATGAGTCTTTAAAAGCTATGAGAATTTCTATTGATGAGTGTAAGGAAAGAACCGCTAGAATGCGTGCTAAGCGTGAATGGCTTGAAAAAGTGTGTTCTCGTGATAAAATTGATGAAGATCTTAAAGTGATTGATGTGACTCCTATTGAATCTTTGTTTTCTAATATAAATCTTGATAAAGATGGGACTGGAGATAAGTAAACTTTAGTTAAAAAGCGTCCCAATGATTCGGAATTTATAGATCTTAATGCTAAGATTGATAAAAGTGGGATTGAAGAGGTCAAAACTTTAAATAGCAATGAACCCACTCTTTTGGATTTCAAGGACTTTAATTATGATAGTTGTTCTTTGATTGATTGTATTTCGTTGTTGCAATCCATGTTGAATTCTCCGCATGATTATAATCAAAATAAAGCTTTTACTAAACATATCGTGGATGCTATGATGAAATATTTTGAAGAAAAACTTGAGTTGGAAGTTTCTATACCTAGGAAGCTTTATGATGAGTGGGAACCTACTATTAATATTAAAATTAAAGATTATGAGTGCCATGCTTTGTGTGATTTGGGTGCTAGCGTTTCCACGATTCTAAAAACTTTATGTGATGTGCTAGGTTTCCATGAATATGATGATTGCTCTTTAAATTTGCATCTAGGGGATTCCACCATTAAGAAACCTATGGGAAGGATTAATGATGTTCTTATTGTTGCAAATAGGAATTATGTGCCCATAGATTTCATTGTTCTTGATATAGATTGCAATCCTACATGTCCTAATATTCTTGGTAGACCTTTCCTTAGAACGATTGGTGCAATTATTGATATGAAGGAAGGAAATATTAGATTCCAATTTCCATTGAGGAAGGGCATGGAAAACTTTCCTAGAAAGAAAATAAAATTACCTTATGAATCTATTATGAGAGCTACTTATGGATTGCATACCAAAGATGACAATACCTAGATCTATTGCGTTATGCCTAGCTAAGGGCGTTAAACAATAGCGCTTGTTGGGAGGCAACCCAATTTTATTTTTATGCTTTTGTTTTTGCTTCTGTTTTTGAGTGCTGCACACATTATTACCTCTGTAATAGTTGTGTTTTCTTGTTTTAATTAGTGTTTGAGCCAAGTAAGACCTTTGGGATGGTCTACGGTGTTTGTGATTTCATTTTGCTGAAAAACAGAAACTTTTGCTCTCAGTACAGGAATTTTGTAAATTCACTGGAACGTGATTTTGATCTGAAATTTTTACAAAAGATTTATATACAAATTTCCCTGATTTTCCTAATTTTTCAGAATTTTTTGAGTTACATAAGTATTCGAAGTTTACAGATTGCTACAGACTGTTCTGTTTTAGACAGATTCTGTTTTCTTTGTGTTGTTTGCTTATTTTGATGTATCTATGGGTTGTATCGGGGGGTATGAACCATGGAGAAGTTGGAATAAAGTAAATATTACACCAATATAAATAAAGAATGAGTTCACAACAGTACCTAAAGTGGTGATTTATTTTTCTTATACTAACGGATCTCACGAGTTTTCTGTTGAGTTTTGTGTTGTGAAGTTTTCAAGTTTTGGGTAAAGATTTGATGGACTATGGAATAAGGAGTGGCAAGAGCCTAAGCTTGGGGATGCCCAAGGCACCCCAAGCCATATTCAAGGATACCAAAGAGCCTAAGCTTGGGGATGCCCCGGAAGGCATCCCCTCTTTCGTCTTCAATCCATCGGTAAATTTACTTGAGGCTATATTTTTATTCACCACATGATATGTGTTTTGCTTGGAGCGTCTTGTATGATATGAGTATTTGCTTTTTAGTTTGCCACAATCATCCTTGCTGCACACATCTTTTGAGGGGGACACGCATTTAATCGTGAATTTATTAGAATACTCTATGTGCTTCACTTATATCTTTTGAGCTAGGCAATGTTGCTCTAGTGCTTCACTTATATCTTTTTAGAGCACGGTGGTGTTTTATTTTATATAAATTATTGAACTCTCGTACCTCACTTATATTATTTTGAGAGTATTTAAACAGCATGGTAATTGGTTTAGGTTGTGAATTTAGTCCTAATATAATGGGCATCCAAGAGGGATATAATAAAAACTTTCATATTAGGTGCATTGAATACCATGAGAAGTTTGATTCCTTGCATATAGTTTTGAGATATGAAGATGGTAATATGAGAGTCATGCTAGTGAGTAATTGTGAATTGGTAGAAATACTTGTGTTAAAGTTTGTGATTCCCGTAGCATGCACGTATGGTGAACCGTTATGTAACGAAGTCGGAGCATGATTTGTTTAATGATTGTCAACCTTTGTGTGAGGGTCGGGAGCGCGCGATGGTTAACTCCTACCAACCTCTCCCCTAGGAGCATGTGTCTAATACTTTGCTTCGATAACTAATAGACTTGTGCAATAAGTATGTGAGTTCTTTATGACTAATGTTGAGTCCATGGATTATACGCACTCTCACCCTTCCACCTTTGCTAGCCTCTCTAGTACCGCGCAACTTTCGCCGGTGCATTAAACCCACCTTCCTCAAAACAGCCACCATATACTTTCCTCAAAACAGCCACCATACCTACCTATTATGGCATTTCCATAGCCATTCCGAGATATATTGCCATGCAACTCCCACCGTTCCGTTTTTCATGACACGCACCATCACTTTCATATTGCATATAGAGTCATATTTTGTTCTAGGTATCGAGTTGTAATTCTTGAGTTGTAAGTAAATAAAAGTGTGATGATCTTCATTATTAGAGCATTGTCCCATGAGAGAAAAGGATGATGGAAGCTATGAGTCCCTCACAAGTTGGGAGGAGTCTCCGGACTTTACAAATAATAAAAGAGGCCAACGAAGCCCAAATAAAAAAAAAGAGGCCAAAGATGCCCACCAAAATAAATAAAAAAAGAGAAAAAAAAGAGACAAAGAGAGAAGGGACAATTGCTACTATCTTTTTCCACACTTGTGCTTCAAAGTAGCACCATGATCTTCATGATAGAGAGTCTCCTATTTTGTCACTTTCATATAACTAGTGGAATTTTTCATCATTATGCACGACCACTTAGTTTCTTTTTGAGCTTTCATACACTTATAGCTCTAGTGCATCCGTTGCATGGCAATCCCTACTCACTCACATTGATATCTATTGATGGGCATCTCCATAGCCCGTTGATACGCCTAGTTGATGTGAGACCTTCTTCTCCCTTTTTCCTTGCAACCTCCACCATATTCTAGTCCACCTATAGTGCTATATCCATGGCTCACGCTCATGTATTGCGTGAGAGTTGAAAAGGTTTGAGAACATAAAAGGTGTGAAACAATTGCTTGACTTGTCATCGGGGTTGTGCATGATTTAGATACTTTGTGTGGGGAAGATGGAGCATAGCCAGACCATATGATTTTGTAGGGATAACTTTCCCAGGCCATGTTATTTCAAAAGGACGCAATTGCCTTGTTAGTATGCTTGAAGTATTATTGTTTTTATGTCAATATTAGAATTTTGTTTTGAATCTTACAGATCTGAATATTCATGCCACAATAAAGAATATTACATGGATAAATATGTTAGGTAGCATTCCACATCAAAAATTCTGTTTTTATCATTTACCTACTCGAGGACGAGCAGGAATTAAGCTTGGGGATGCTTGATATGTCTCCAACGTATCTATAATTTTTTATTGTTCCATGCTATTATATTATCTATTTTGGATGTTTTATATGCATTAATATGCTATTTTATATTATTTTTGGGACTAACCTATTAATCTAGAGCCTAGTGTCAGTTTCTGTTTTTTCCTTGTTTTTGAGTATTGCAGATAAGGAATATTAAACGGAGTCCAAACGGAATAAAATCTTCGCGGTGATTTTTCTTGGACCAGAAGAAACCTAGCAGACTTGGAGATGAAGGCAGGAGACCTGCCGGGGAGTCACAAGCCTGCAGGGCGCGCCCTAGGGGGGGCGCGCTCTCCTGGCTTGTGGCCCCCCAGCAGCTCTCCTAACCCTATTCTTCGGCCTATAAATTCCCAAATATTCCCTGAACATCAAAAAGAGCCACGCAAATACTTTTCCGCCGCCGGAAGCCTCTGTTCCCGTGAGATCCAATCTTGGAGCCTTTTCCGGTAATCTGCCGGAGGGGGATTCGATCACGGAGGGCATCTACATCAACTCCATTGCCCCTCCGATGATGCGTGAGTAGTTCACCACAGACCTTTGGGTCCATAGCTAGTAGCTAGATGGCTTCTTCTCTCTCTTTGCTCTTCAATACCATGTTCTTCATGATCTTCATGGAGATCTATCCGATGTAATACTCTTTTGCGGTGTGTTTGTCGAGATCCGATGAATTGTGGGTTTATGATCAGCTTATCTATGAATATTATTTGAATCTTCTCTAAATTCTTATATGCATGATTTCATATCTTTGCAAGTCTCTTCGAGTTATTGGTTTGGTTTGGCCAACTAGATTGGTAATTCTTGCAATGGGAGAAGTGCTTAGTTTTGGGTTCAATCTTGCGGTGTCCTCACCCAGTGACAAAGTAGGGGTAGCGAGGCACGTATTTGTATTGTTGCCATCGAGGATAAAAAGATGGGGTTTTCATCATATTGCTTGAGTTTATCCCTCTACATCATGTCATCTTACCTAATGCGTTACTCTGTTCTTCATGAACTTAATACTCTAGATGCAGGCTGGAATCGGTCGATGTGTGGAGTAATAGTAGATGCAGAATCGTTTCGGTCTACTTGACACGGACGTGATGCCTATATGCATAATCATTGCCTTGGATATCGTCATAACTATGCACTTTTCTATCAATTGCTCGACAGTAATTTGTTCACCCACCGTATTATTTTCCTTTATGAGAGAAGCCTCTAGTGAAACCTATGGCCCCCGGGTCTATTTTCCATATTATACTTTCAGATCTATAAACCAAAAATACCAAAAAATACTTTGCTGCAATCTTTTTACTTTTGTTTTACTTTTCGTTTTAGCAATCTTTTATATCTATCTCTATCAGATCCTTGCAAATAACCGTGAAGGGATTGACAACCCCTTTTAGCGTTGGGTGCAAGAGTTTGATTGTTTGTGTAGGTGCAAAGATTGGGGACTTGCTTGTATCTCCTACTGGATTGAATACCTTGGTTCTCAACAACTGAGGGAAATACTTATCTACTTTGCTGCATCACCCTTTCCTCTTCAAGGGAAAACCAACGCAAGCTCAAGAAGTAGCAATACACGTTCTTGTCCTACTTTCTCTGATAGAAATCTTGGGGTACTCTTTGAGGTTCTTTGTGTTGGATTGAGTATTATGAATCTGAAATTGTTTGATGTGTATCGTATAATTAACTCATGGATACTTGTGGTGACATTGGAGTATCTAGGTGACATTAGAGTTGGTTGATGCGTATCATATGGCGTTATTCTAGTACGAACTCTTAGATAGATCGATCGGAAAGGATAACTTGATGTTATCTTAGTACGAACTCTTGGATAGATCGATCGGAAAGAATAACTTTAAGGTGGTTTCGTACCCTACAAACAATTTCTTCTTATGTTCTCCGCTAGATAAGAACTTTGGAGTGATTCTTCGTTGCACGTTGAGGGATGGTTATGTGATTCAATTATATTAGCATTGTTGAGAGATTGCACTAGCGAAAGTACGGACCCTAGGCCTTGTTTTCAAGCATTGCAATACCGTTTGTGCTCACTTTTGTTACTTGCTACCTTGCTGTTTTTATATTTTCAGATTACAAAAACCTATATCTATCATCGATATTGCACTTGTATCACCATCTCTTCGCCGAACTTGTGCACCTATACAATTTGCCATTGTATTGGGTGTGTTGGGGACACAAGAGATTTCTTGTATTTGATTGGAGGGTTGTTTGAGAGATACCATCTTCATCCTACACCTCCCACAATCGATAAACCTTAGGTCATCCACTTGAGGGAAAATTGCTACTGTCCTACAAAACTCTCCTCTTGGAGGCCCAACAAAGTCTACAAGAATAAAGTTGCGTAGTAGACATCAGACACATTCTCCTCTTCTGCACGCTGTCGCCTGCCCCCTTACATCCCTTCTCGGCCCGGTCCCCTCCTTCCCTGGGTCGACGCCGCCCTTCCCTCGGGTTTCCGCGCCTCCGGCCGTCGTTGTGGCCATGGACTCCCCGCGCATCCCCGATGACTCAGAGAAGCGCCCTGAGTTCGCCTCCGGCATGGCCCCCTTCTCCTCCGCGACGTACTCCGCCGAGAGCTTCTGTGAGCGCCATGGTGCTATCCTGGTCACCATGGGTAACAAGCCACGCCTCCGCGTCAGCCAGGTCTGCGGGGCAATCGCCAGCCGCTTCGCCCTTGCCCCTGGGACCTTCTCGGTCATCATGCTCACGCACGTCGGCGACTTCTTCATCCTCTTCAATGACCAGCTCGTGCGCAACATCGCCGTCGGCATGCCCGACACCCTCCGTATGGGCTATGCATCGCTTGCGTTTCGCCCCTGGACGTTGTTCATCGGGGCGCACCTCGTGCCGCTGCCCTACCGTGTTCGCGTCTGCCTTGAGGGCATGCCGGAGCACGGCCGCCATCTGGAGACGGTGGCTGTCCTCTTCAAGAGCTCTTGCTTGATGGACTGCGTCGACGACATCCACCCCACTGACCAAGATGCCGCATGTTTCTGCATTTGGATCTGGACCGCCAATCCAAAGTCCATCACGCGCAGGGGAGCACTTGGGCTGGAGGAGCGGCCGCGCGTCGCATCGCCGCTGCTCAGCTTCCCGGAGCTCGGCATCCATGAGCTGCCACCGACACACGACGGCCCGGCCAAGGTGCTCTCCTACCCCATTCTTCTGCATATGGACCAGGTGTGGGATTACTCCCCGCGATCTCCGAGCCACGACTCCGGCGCCAGCAGCCACTCTGCCCAGAGTGGGATTCCGTCAAGCGGCTCCGACGATGAGCTCCCACGCAGGCGGTCACTCAACTGGCGTTTCGCCTATGAAGATAACCGCAACCATCCGGCGGCGCGCCGGAGCGCCCACCAGCGGCTCGGCCCACGGCCGTGCGATCGTTCCCCCGACGATGGCGGTCTGGGCGGCAACTCACGTCGGCAGTTCCACCGTACTTTGTATGGTGCTCAAGAGGCCGGCTCCTCCAGCGGGGCGGGGATGTAGGCGGCCCCTCCCTCCCTCGCCGGCAACAATGGTTGGCGCCGTCGCTGTCAGGACGCTGTCGCCGTCGCAGACTACCCTAACGGCGCGGCACCTACAGATAACACGCAGGTGACGGAGATAGCCGTGACGCCGTCATGCGGGACTGGCGGGCACGTAACGGCGGCTGGCGGGCATGTGACTGCCCTGTCGCCCGCTGCCACGCATGCCCTGCCATGCAGCCCCATGTAGAGTCCTGCGTCGGCTCCTCTCCCCATCGCTCCTCCTTTCCTGGAGTCCGACAACTTGCCTTTCACGGAACAGGATGAGCCAGAGTTGCCTTCTCTGGCTTGCTCGCGTACTTCCATGTCTGCTGGTCTGCCGCTTGCGGACACGGATGCCCCTGGCATGGTGGCTGCTGCCTCTGCCTCCATCCCCCTCCTCGTCACGGATGATGCCCAAGCCATGCCTTTCTTTGCTTTGGGTGCCCTGCATGCTCCCACTGGACCATACCCCGCCCCGGTACAGGTGGGACCCGAGGACGGTCAGCTGGTTGACCCAGCTCCGCGCAACTCCACTATCGTGCTCTCCACGCACGACGAGCCGCTTGCCCCTGCTGGGCCTGCACCTGCCGGGCCGGCCCAGCCTGGGACTGGTTCGCCTGGGATGGCTACGAGGCCCGCCACCAATGTGCAGCCCAGCGACCCCGACCATGCTTCCTCCGCCGCCCCAGGGTCTACCGCTTTTCTGGCGGCGGTTCGTGCAGATGTCCTGCCCCAATCCTTGAGCTGCCCACAGCGGCGCCACTCCACCTACCGGCTCCGACACCACAACGGCGATCCAGCCGACACCTGGCTGGAAGCCCACGGCGGCGCTCAACTCCATCGAGCGGGCTCGCCGGGTCCTGAAGATGAAGTGGGGAATCGCTGACGACCCGGAGGGTCCAGACTCAAAGGAGGCGGCCACAAAACGCTTCCTTGATCTCTTCAAGGAGCTGCTCGAGGCAGAGGAGATTGAGGCAGTCCGGGCCATCTTCGGCGCCTTCCAGCTTTCCAAGGCGGGACAAGCGCCCCGCAAGCGCCCGGCGGCGGTCCGACCGTCGCCCCGCCGCCTGATGTCGTTGATGCTGCGATCTCACCAAGCTCCTTCGCCGGCCGCCATCATGCTGCCTCCACCTTCATGCTCACAGGGCGTTCTCCCCCTGCAGTTGTATCCCTCTCTGTATTTTTTCTTCAGTTCTCTATTCCCGTTCCTTTGTCTGCTCCAGTTCTTCTCTGCTTACCTGTAACTTTGTTTCCCCTGTTAGGGAACGTTGCATGGGAAACAAAAAATTTCCTACGCTTCACCAAGATCAATCTAGGAGATGAACATCTCCGAGAGGAAAGACCGGATCCACATACCCTTGTAGATCGCTAAGCGGAAGCGTTAAGAAACACGGTTGATGTAGTCGAACGTCTTCATGATCCAAATCGCAAGCCGTCCCACGATCCAATCACGATCTAGTGCCGAACGAACGGCACCTCCGCGTTCAACACATGTGCATCTTGATGACTCCTTCACCTCCTCGATGCAGCGAGCGATGGTGAAGTAGTAGCTTGAGTACTCCGGCGGCACAACGGCGTGGTGACGGTGGTGGTGAAGAACAATCTCCGCAGGGCTTCGCCAAGCACAACGGAAACTATGACAGAGGATAAACTAGAGGGGGCGGGGTTGCCGGCACACAGCTTGGGGAAATCTTGATGTGTTCCGGGTGCTAGCATTGCCCCTCTATTTATATGTTGAGCCCTGGGGTCGTTTCTTGGAGAAAGAGCCTCCTCAAAGTCGGTTTCGCCCGCAAGGCTAGAGTCCTCCTCGGACTCCAGGACCAGACGCCAGGGTCCTTGGCGTCTGGCCCCAGACGCCAGGGTCCCTGGCATCTAGCCCCTGGCCTCTGCAAAACTCCTTTTGCACCTTCCTAAAGCCTCGTGGGCTTTACCCCTTGGCCCAAATAAAGTGTTCTCGTACCCGAACATTTCGGGAAACATCCGACACCCCTTCCGGTGAATTTCGGAACCCTTCCAAAGACCAAACACTATTATCCCATATATCAATCTTTACGTCCGGACTATTCTGGATCTCCTCGTCATGTCCGGGATCTCATTCGGGACTCCGAACAACCTTCGGTCACCAACATAACAACTCAACTATACTTATATCGTCACCAAACGTTAAGTGTGTAGACCCTGCGGGTTCGAGAACTATGTAGACATGACCGAGACACCTCTACGGTCAATAACCAATAGCAAGACCTGGATGCCCATATTGGCTCCTACATATTCTACGAAGATCTTTATCGGTTGAACCTCTATGTCAAGGATTCAGTTAATCCTGTATGTTGTTCCCTTTGTTCATCGGTATGTTACTTGCCCGAGATTCGATAGTTGGTATCTCCATACCTAGTTCAATCTCGTTACCGGCAAGTCTCTTTACTCATTCCGTAATACAAGATCTCGTGGCTAACTCTTTAGTCACTTTGCTTGCAAGCTCATTGTGATGTTGTATTACCGAGTGGGCCCTGAGATACCTCTCCGTCACACGGAGTAACAAATCCCAGTCTTGATCCATGCCAACTCAACAGACACCCTCGGAGATACCTGCAGAGCATCTTTATAGTCACCTAGTTAAGTTGCGACATTTGATACACACAAGGTACTCATACTGTGTCAGTGATTTACATGATCTCATGGTCATAGGAACAGATACTTGACATGTAGAAAACAATAGCAATAAACTTGACACGATCATATGCTACATTCATAGTTTGGGTCTTGTCCATCACATCATTCTCCTAATGATGTGATCTCGTTATCAAATGATAACTCATGTCTATGACTAGGAAACCTTGGTCATCTTTTATCAACGAGCTAGTCTCTTAGAGGCTCACTAGGGACACAGTGTCATCTATATACCCACACATGTATTTGAGTTTCCAATCAATACAATTATAGCATGGATAATAAACAATTATCATGAACAAGGAAATATAATAATAACCCTTTTATTATTGCCTCTGGGGCATATTTCCAACAGTCTCCCACTTGCACTAGAGTCAATAATCTAGCTCACATCACTATGTGATTTACATTGTAAGAAATCTAACACCCATACAGTTCTGGTGTTGATCATGTTTTGCCCGTGGAAGAGGTTTAGTCAACGGATCTGCAACATTCAGATCCGTGTGTACTTTGCAAATATTTATGTCTCCCTCCTCGATGTAACCGCGGATGGAATTGAAGCGTCGCTTTATGTGTCCGGTCCTCTTGTGAAACCTTGGTTCCTTGGCTAGAGCAATTGCACCAGTGTTGTCACAGAACAGAGTCATTGGGTCTAGTGCACTGGGCACAACTCCAAGATCCGTCATGAACTGTTTCGTCCAGACACCTTCCTTCCCTGCCTCCGAGGCAGCTATGTACTCCTCTTCGCATGTAGAATTAGCTACCACACTTTGCTTGGAACTGCACCAGCTTACCGCTCCCCCATTGAGAATATATACGTATCCGGTTTGAGACTTAGAGTCATCCGGATCAGTGTCAAAGCTTGCATCGACGTAACCCTTTACGACGAGCTCTTGATCACCTCCATAAATGAGAAACATTTCTTTAGTCCTTTTCAGGTACTTAAGGATATTCTTGACCGCCGTCCAGTGTTCCACTCCTGGATCACTTTGAAACCTTTCGGCCATACTTATGGCAAGGCTGACATCTGGTCTTGTGCACAGCATTGTATACATGATAGAGCCCATGGTAGAAGCATAGGGGATGACACTCATCTTTTCTCTATCCTCTGCAGTCACTGGGCATTGAGTCTTACTCAACTTCACACCTTGCAACACATGCAAGAACCCTTTCTTGGACTGATCTATTTTGAACTTCTTCAAAACTTTATCAAGGTATGTGCTCTATGAAAGTCCTATTAAGCGTCTCGATCTATCTCTATAGATCTTGATGCCTAATATGAAAGCAACTTCTCCTGGGTCCTTATTGAAAAACTCTTGTTCAAATATTCCTTCACCCTTAGCAAAAATTATATATTGTTTCCAATCAGCAATATGTCATCCACATATAATACTAGAAACACTATAGAGCTCCCACTCACTTTCTTGTAAATACAAGCTTCTCCATAAACTTGTATAAACCCAAACGCTTTGATCACCTCATCAAAGCGCTTATTCCAACTCTGAGATGCTTGCACCAGTCCATAAATGGATCGCTAAAGCTTGCAAACTTTGTCAGCATTCTCTGGATCGAAAAAACCTTCTGGTTGCATCATATACAACTCTTCCTCAAGGAAACTCTTGAGGAACGCTGTTTTGACATCCATCTGCCAAATTTCATAATCGAAAAATGCAGCTATTGCTAACATGATTCTGATGGACTTAAGCATCACTACGGGAGAAAAAGTCTCATCGTAGTGAATTCCTTGAACTTGTGAAAAACCCTTTGCCACAAGTCGAGCTTTATAGACGGTGACATTAGCGTCCGTGTCCGTCTTCTTCTTAAAGATCCATTTATTCTGAATGGCCTTTCGCCCTTCAGGTAATACTTCCAAAGTCCACACTTTGTTTTCATACATGGATCCTATCTCGGATTTCATGGCCTCTGACCATTTATCGGAATCCGGGCCCACCATTGCTTCTCCATAGCTCGTAGGTTCATCGTTGTCCAACAACATGACCTCTAAGACAGGGTTACCGTACCACTCAGGAGCAGTACGTGTCCTTGTCGACCTACGAGGTTCGATAGTAACTTGATCCGAAGCTTCATGATCACCATCATCAGCTTCCTCTTCAACCGATGTAGGCTCCACAGAAACATCTTTCTGCGCTGCGCTACTCTCTAGTTGAAGTAAAGGTTCAACAACCTCATCAAGTTCTATCTTCCTCCCACTCAATTCTTTCGAGAGAAACTCTTTCTCGAGAAATGACCCGTTCTTAGCGACAAACACTTTGCCTTCGGATCTGAGATAGAAGGTATACCCAACCGTCTCTTTTGGGTATCCTATGAAGATGCATTTCTCCGCTTTGGGTTCCAGCTTTTCAGGCTGAAGCTTTTTGACATAAGCATCGCATCCCCAAACTTTAAGAAACGACAACTTTGGTTTCTTGCCAAACCACAGTTCATACGGCATCGTCTCAACGGATTTAGATGGTGCCCTATTTAAAGTGAATGCAGTTGTCTCTAACGCATAACCCCAAAACGATAGTGGCAAATTGGCAAGAGACATCATAGACCGCACCATGTCCAACAAGGTACGATTACGACGTTCGGACACACCATTATGCTGTGGTGTTCCAGGTGGCGTCAACTGTGAAACAATTCCACATTGTCTTAAGTGATTGCCAAACTCATAACTCAGATATTCTCCTCCTCGATCAGATCGTAGGAATTTAACCTTCTTGTTACGATGATTCTCAACTTCACTCTGAAATTGCTTGAACTTTTCAAATGTTTCAGACTTGTGTTTCATTAAGTAAATATACCCATATCTACTTAAGTCATCGGTGAAGGTAAGAAAATAATGATATCCACCGCGCGCCTCAATGCTCATCGGACCGCACACATCAGTATGTATGATTTCCAACAAGTCACTTGACCGTTCCATTGTTCCGGAGAACGGGGTCTTAGTCAACTTGCCCATGAGGCATGGTTCACATGTGTCAAGTGATTCAAAATCAAGTGACTCCAAAAGTCCATCAGCATGGAGCTTCTTCATGCGTTTTACATCAATATGACCTAAGCGGCAGTGCCACAAGAAAGTGGTACTATAATTATCAACTCTACATCTTTTGGCATCAATGTTATGAACATGTGTATCATCATTATCGAGATTCAATAAGAATAAACCCCTCACATTGGGTGCATGACCATAAAAGATATTACTCATATAAATAGAACAACCATTATTCTCTGATTTAAATGAGTAACCGTCTCGCATTAAACAAGATCCATATATACTGTTCATGCTCAACGCAGGCACTAAATAACAATTATTCGGGTTCATCACTAATCCCGATGGTAATCGAAGAGCGAGCTGCCGACGGCGATCACATCAACCTTGGAACCATTTCCCACGCACATCGTCACTTCGTCCTTTGCCAGCCTCCGTCTATTCCGTAGTTCCTGCTTTGAGTTGCAAATATGAGCAACCGAACCGGTATCAAATACCAAGACACTACAACGAGAGTTGGTAAGGTACACATGAATAACATGTATATCATATATACCTTGTTTGGTGTTGGCCGCCTTCTTGTCGGCCAGATACTTGGGGCAATTCTGCTTCTAGTGGACAGTTCCCTTGCAATGAAAACACTCAGTTTCTGGCTTGGGTCCAGCCTTGGGTTTCTTCACGGGAGGGGCAACTGTTTTGCCACTCTTCTTGGAGTTACCCGTCTTGCCCTTGCCATTCTTCTTGAAACTAGTGGTTTTATTGACCATCAACACTTGATGCTCCTTTTGGATTTCAGACTCAGCGACTTTCAGCATCGCAAACAGCTCGGCGACTGACTTGTTCATCCCTTGCATGTTATAGTTCAACACGAAGCTTTTGTAGCTAGGTGGCAGTGATTGAAGAACTCTGTCAGTGATCGCCTCTAGCGGGAGGGGCATCCCCAATTCAGCTAGACGGTTGGAATACCCAGACATTCTCAGTATGTGTTCACTGACAGACCCGTTCTCCTCCATCTTGCAAGCATAGAACTTATCGGAGGTCTCATACCTCTTGATCCGGGCATTCTTTTCAAAAATAAACTTCAACTCCTGGAACATCTCAGATGCTCCATGACGTTCAAAACGCCTTTGAAGTCCCGATTCTAAGCCATACAACATAGCACACCGAACTATTGAGTAATCATCCGAACGCGACTGCCAGGCATTCACAACGTCTGCAGACGACACTGGAGCGGGTGGCTCACCGAGCGGTGCATCAAGGACATAAGCCTTTTGGGAAGCCATGAGGATAATCCTCAGATTACGGGCCCAGTCTACAAAGTTACTTCCATCATCTTTCAGCTTGGCTTTCTCTAGGAACGCATTGAAATTCAAGGGAACTACTGCACAAGCCATTGATCTACAACATAAATTTGCAAAGACAACTTAGACTATTGTTCAAGATGATGAGTTTAGTTAATCATATTACTTAATAAACTCCCACTCAAATTGACATCCCTCCGGTCATCCGAGTGCTACATGATCCAAATTCACCAACCCATGTCCGATCATCACGTGAGATGAGGTGGTTTCAATGGCGAACATCTCCATGTTGATCATATCTACTATATGACTCATGTTTGACCTTTCGGTCTCTTGTGTTCCGAGGCCATGTCTGTACATGCTAGGCTCGTCAAGTTTAACCTGAGTGTTCTATATGTGCAAAACTGGCTTGCACCCGTTGTATGCGAACGTAGAGTCTATCACACCCGATCATCACGTGGTGTCTCGAAATGATGAACTTTCGCAACGGTGCACACTCGGGGAGAACACAATTTTATCTTGAAATTTTAGTGAGGGATCACCTTATAATGCTACCGTCGTCCTAAGCAAAATAAGATGCATAAAAGGATTAACATCACATGCAAATCATAAGTGACATGATATGGCCATGAACTTGTGCTTTTGATCTCCATCTCCAAAGCACCGGCATGATCTCCATCGTCACCGGCATGACACCATGATCTCCATCAACGTGTCGCCATGAGGTTGTCGCGCCAACTATTGCTTCTACAACTATTGCTAACTCATAGCGATAAAGTAAACCAAATGACACAAATTAATTAAAAACAACTGATGACCCACAAGTATAGGGGATCAATCATAGTCCTTTCGATAAGTAAGAGTGTTGAACCCAACGAGGAGCAGAAGGAAATGACAAGCGGTTTTCAGCAAGGTAATCTCTGCAAGCACTGAAATTGTAGGTAACAGATAGTTTGATAGCAAGGTAATTTGTAACGAGCAAGTAACGGTAACGGTAAACAAGGTGCAGCACGGTAGCCCAATCCTTTTGAGGCAAAGGACAGGCCATAACAATCACTAGTATTAGGCAAAGTGTTCTTGAGGGTACACGGGAATTTCGTCTAGTCACTTTTATCATGTTGGTTTGATTCGTGTTCGCTACTTTGATAATTTGATATGTGGGTGGACCGGTGCTAAGGTGTTGTTCTTACTTGAACTAACAACCTACTTATGATTAACCCCCTCGCAAGCATCCGCAACTACGAGAAAAGTATTAAGACAAAGTCTAACCATAGCATTAAACATGTGGATCCAAATCAGCCCCTTACGAAGTAGCGCATAAACTAGGGTTTAAGCTTCTGTCACTCTAGCAACCCATCATCTAATAACTACTCCACAATGCATTCCCTTAGGCCCATGAATGGTGAAGTGTCATGTAGTCGACGTTCACATGACACCACTAAGGGAATCACAACATACATATCATCAAAATATCGAACACATATCAAATTCACATGATTACTCGCAACATGACTTCTCCCGTGACCTCAAGAACAAAGGTAACTACTCACAAATAATAATCATGCTCAAGATCAGAGGAGTAATGAATAGCATAATGGATCTGAACATATGATCTTCCACCAAATAAACCATATAGTAATCAACTACGCAAGGTAATCAACACTACTAGTCACCCACAGGTACCAATCCGAGGTTCCGGTACAAAGATTGAACACAAGAGATGAACTACGGTTTGATAGGAGATGGTGTTGTTGAAGATGTTGATGAAGATTGGCCTCCCAAAGATGAGAGGGGTGTTGGTGATGACGATAGCTTCGATTTCCGCCTCCGGGAGGGAAGTTCCCCCGGCGGAATCGCTCCGCAGGGGGGCAAAAGTGCTCCTGCCCAAGTTCCGCCTCGAGGCGGCGGCGCTTCATCCCGAAAGTCCTCTCCTTAAATTTTTTAGGTTTTTTGGGAATTTAAACCAGAAGATGGGCACCAGAAGCGGGCCAGGCTGGGCACAACCCATCAGGGCGCGCCTAGGGGGGCTGGCGCGCCCTGGTGGGTTGTGCCCACCTAGGGGCCCTCCTCCGGTAGTTTTCAGCTCCAGTAATTTTTATTAAATACAAAAATAAACTCCATAAATTTTCAGCTTCATTGGAGTTGTGCAGAATAGGTATCTCTGACGTGCTTTTCTTGGGTCCAGAATTCCAACTGCCGGTATTCTCCCTCTTTGTGTAAACCTTGCATATTATGAGAGAAAAGGCATTAGAATCACTCCCCAAAGCATTATTATTCAACAAAACAAAGTAAATAATAGTAGGAAATCATGATGCAAAATGGACGTATCAACTCCCCCAAGCTTAGACCTCGCTTGTCCTCAAGCGAAAGCCGATATTGAAAAGCATGTCCACATGGTTTGAGAGAGAGGTGTCGATAAAAACAAAATACGGACATAGAAGCATCATGCTTATTAACATAACAGCAATAAACTCTAACATAAGAACTTATTTCAATACATTTTTATCATAAGGCTTCTCATGAACAAGTAACAATTCATCACAACATAGAAGTATGAAGCATAAACCCTATTGGAAACCAACAAACTATGTTCTCAGTCAACTTTGCAACTACAATTCATCATGTTTTCAGGAAGGGTCTCGTGTCGGAGCCTTTTGGCAAGTCCACATACTCAACTATCATTTAGTCTTCTATGATTGCTAATGCTCACGGCATACCCATGAACAAAAAGTTTCAACCGGACACGTAGGAAGATAGGGGCTTATAGTTTTGCCTCCCAACTCACTCACCTCAAGGGTGATGTCAACAATAATAACTCATGCCCACCCATATCCAACTGGATATATGTGCCTAGATCTTTCCTCACCACATGATTCTTGCAAAAGAAAAAGTAAAAAGGAATAGGGAAGAATACTTTGACTCTTGCATAAAAGTAAGTGCACAAAAGTAAAAGATAGGCCCTTCGCAGAGGGAAGCAGAGGTTGTCATGCGCTTATTGATTTGTATGCCCAATCCCTTAATGTAAAAGAACGTCACGCTATATTGCCCCCTATGATAGCAACCTTTATTATGCAGTATGTCGCTTTTATTACTTTGCCATCATAAGTTCGTATAGCGCTCAATTTTCTCTTACACTACTTGATCAAAACACTTTTAGAAGCAATTTTTATTGCCTTGTTGCACCGATGACAACTTACTTGAAGGATCTTTCTCGATCCATAGGTAGGTATGGTGGACACTCAAGGAAAGAGTTTGGGTTTGGGTTTTTGGATGCACAAGTAGTATCTCTACTTAGTGCGGAATTTTTGTCTAGCAAAGATATTGGGCAAGCACCACATGTTAAAGGATCTATGACAATATAACTTCCTTGTGGATATGAACAAACATAAATCATTACGTTGTCTTCCTTGTCCAACGTCAACAATTTTGACATATAATATTTGATGGGGGCTCACAATCATAAAAGATGTCCAAGATAGTGTATTTGCATGTGAATCTTCTCTTCCCTAATTAGTTTTTTCATGAATTGCATCATTAACCAATGCTATGTTTGTCAATCTCCAATAAATTTTACTACTTATACTTTTCCTTATGTGATGTCATTACTCACCATAAGATTAGCATATGATTCTTTTCATTTATTTGTCTTTCTTTTATTTGATTGCAACCAGAAAGTAGAGAAGTAAAAACTCAAACTAAACTTTATTATATAACTTTCACTCGATTACATAGATAGGTAGGCCACGAAACTAACACACGAAAATAGATCACGCTAAACTTTTATTCGACTAAGGCAAAGGGGAACTAAAGAAAGAACCAAAATAGGTAAAGGTGAATAAAAGTGATGGTGATACGATACCGGGGCACCTCCCCCAAGCTTGGCTCAAGCCAAGGGGAGTGCCCATACCCATGTGCTCAGGTCTCCTTTGGTGGTGATGATGAAGAAGGTGGGGTGTTGATGCAGGTGGTGGTGATGTGAGGTCACACTTTAGCTTCAGAAGATGCTCCAATTTGCGGATGACTCTCCTAAGGTTGTCGATGTGTTCTTGCAACAAGATATTTTCACGGATGAGAAATTTATTCTGAACACGAACCGCTTCGAAGGTTCTAAAGGCTTCGATTTCAATAGGGGTGAGATGACTGTAGTAAGGTTGAAGGATATCTTCTTCCTCTCCCTCCTTTGCTAGCTTGAATTGATCTCCTCCAGGGAGATAATCCACCTTAGCTTCATTGTCCTTCTCCTCCTTGTAGGCTTCTTCTGGCTCCTCCGTCTTCAACTCTATCTTCATTAGACAGGCATCTTCTTCCACATTGTTAGGAGAGGGAGAAGACATGATGCCTGACTTGACAGATCTGATAGGAAAACAGCAAGAAACAAGAATAGAGGATTTTTTTGCGATGCGGTCGTCAAAACAGTCGGGGGTATATATAGAGAATTTTTATTCTTGGGAAACAAGTATTTGGAAGGAAAACGGAGTCGGGAAGGCATCCGAGGTGGGCACAACCCACCAGGGTGCGCCCAGGGGTGCCTGGCACGCCCTGGTGTATCGTGCTCACCTCGATCACCTTCCGGTTTATTTTTTTATTTCTAGAACTCTAAAATATTCCAAAACTGACAAAAAATATTTTTGCGGATTTTTCGGAGTCCGTTTACTTACCGTATCACGTACCTCCTAATTTTAAGTATTCTGGAGTGTTCCGGAAGATTTCTTTTATGTGTTCCCTGGTGTCATGGTTTGGATAACATTGCTTTCAACGTTAATTGGCGTACCTAAGATATAATTCTTAATTATTTGTCCATTGACTACCTTCGGCGTTATTAATCTTGATAGCTCCAGAACGATAGACCTCTTCAATAATATATGGTCCTTCCCATTTTGAGAGAAGTTTTCCTGCAAAAAAACTTAAACGGGAGTTGAACAAAAGAACATAATCTCCTACATTGAATTCCCGCTTTTGGATTCTTTTGTCATGCCATCTCTTTACTTTTTCTTTGAATAGCTTGGCATTTTCATACGCTTGGGTTCTCCATTCATCTAGTGAGCTAATATCAAATAGCCTCTTCTCACCGGCAAGTTTGAAATCATAGTTGAGATCTTTAATTGCCCAAAATGCTTTGTGTTCTAATTCTAGAGGCAAATGACAAGCTTTTCCATACACCATTTTATATGGAGACATAACCATAGGGTTTTTATAAGTTGTTCTATAGGCCCAAAGTGCATCATCTAATTTCTTAGACCAATTCTTACGAGACCTATTGACAGTTTTTTGTAATATTAATTTTATTTCCCTATTGCTAAGTTCTACTTGACCACTAGATTGAGGATGATAGGATGATGCAATTCTATGGTTAACATCATATTTAGCAAGCATCTTACGGAAAGCACCATGAATAAAGTGTGAACCACCATCGGTCATTAAATATCTAGGGACTCCAAACCTCGGAAAGATAACCTCTTTAAGCATTTTAATGGAGGTGTGGTGATCAGCACTATTAGTTGGAATAGCTTCTACCCACTTAGTGACATAATCAACCGCAACTAAAATATGAGTGTACCCGTTAGAGGAAGGAAAAGGCCCGATATAATCAAAACCCCACACGTCAAATGGTTCAACAACAAGTGAATAATTCATAGGCATTTCTTGACGCTTACCGATATTACCAATTCTTTGACATTCATCACAAGACAATACAAACTTACGGGCATCCTTGAAGAGAGTAGGCCAATAAAAACCAGATTGCAATACCTTGTGAGCAGTTCTATCTCCCGCATGATGTCCTCCATAAGCTTCGGAATGACATTTCCGTAGAATTTGTTCCTTTTCATGCTCAGGTACACAACGTCTAATAATACCATCTACTCCATCCTTATAAATATGTGGGTCATCCCAAAAGTAATGTCTCAAGTCATAGAAGAATTTTTTCTTTTGTTGATATGTAAAGCTAGGTGGTATATATTTAGCGACAATGTAATTAGCATAATCAGCATACCAAGGTGTGTTGTGTGAGACACTTATTGCAGCTAGCTGTTCGTCAGGGAAACTATCATCAATAGGTAGTGGGTCATCAAGAATATTTTCTAACCTAGACAAGTTATCAGCTACGGGGTTCTCAGCTCTTTTCCTATCAACGATATGTACGTCAAATTCTTGAAGTAAAAGAACCCACCTAATAAGTCTAGGTTTAGCGTCTTTCTTTTCCATAAGATATTTTATAGCAGCATGATCGGTGTGAACAATAACTTTGGAGTCAACAATATAGGATCTAAATTTATCACAAGCAAACACAACCGCTAAAAATTCTTTTTCAGTAGTAGCATAATTTCGTTGGGCATTGTCTAGAGTTTTACTAGCATAATGGATAACATTCAATTTCTTATCAACTCTTTGTCCTAGGACGGCACCAACAACATAATCACTAGCATCACACATAATTTCAAAAGGCAAGTTCCAATCAGGTGGTTGAACGATAGGTGCAGAGGTTAAGGCTTTCTTGAGTGTTTCAAAGGCTTCCACACAATCGTCATCAAAAACAAAAGGGATATCCTTTTGCAAAAGATTAGTAAGAGGCCTAGAAATTTTAGAGAAGTCTTTAATGAACCTCCTATAAAAACTAGCATGACCAAGGAAACTTCGAATACCTTTAATATCTTTAGGACATGGCATTTTCTCAATTGCATCAACTTTAGCTTTATCCACCTCAATACCTCGTTCAGATATTTTATGCCCCAAGACAATACCTTCATTAAACATAAAGTGGCACTTCTCCCAATTCAAGACGAGATTAGTTTGTTCACATCTCTGCAAAACTCGATCAAGGTTGCTTAAGCAATCATCAAAAGAGGTTCCGTAAACGGAAAAATCATCCATGAAAACCTCCACAATCTTTTCACAAAAATCAGAGAATATAGCAGTCATACATCTTTGAAAGGTAGCAGGTGCATTGCATAAACCAAAAGGCATACGTCTATAAGCATAGGTTCCAAATGGGCAAGTAAAGGTGGTTTTCTCTTGATCGGATTGTGACACAGGTATTTGAGAGAAACCAGAATATCCATCTAAGAAACAAAAGTGTGTGTGCTTAGATAGTCTCTCTAGCATTTGATCAATGAAAGGCAAAGGGTAATGATCTTTCCTAGTAGCTTTATTTAATTTTCTAAAATCAATTACCATTCTATAGCCAGTGACAATTCTTTGTGGAATGAGTTCATTCTTATCATTAGGAACAACGGTAATACCTCCTTTCTTAGGGACATAGTGAACGGGACTTACCCATCTACTATCAGCTATGCGATAGATTATACCTGCTTCCAAAAGCTTTAATATTTCAGTTCTTACCACTTCTTTCATCTTGGGATTCAATCGCCGTGGGTGATCAACAACGGGTTTAGCATCAGGTTCCATATTGATCTTGTGTTGACATAGAGTGGGACTAATGCCCTTAAGATCATCAAGAGTATATCCAATAGCAGCCTGGTGCTTCCTTAGAACTTTCAATAATCTCTCTTCTTCATGTTCTGAAAGGTTAGCACTAATAATAACAAGATATATCTTTTTCTCATCAAGATAAGCATACTTCAAAGTGTCAGGCAATTGTTTCAATTCAAACACGGGATCACCTTTAGGTGGAGGAGGACCTCCAAGGGTTTCAATAGGCAAATTGTGTTTCAGGAGAGGTTGTTGTTCGAAGAAAATTTGATCTATTTCATTTCTTTCACGCAAGTGCATATCATTTTCATGGTCAAGCAAATATTGTTCTAATGGATCAGTGGGAGGCACGGCAATAGAAGCAAGACCAATTATTTCATCCTTACTAGATAGCTCTTTATCACGGGGTTGTCTACTAAACTTGGAAAAATTAAACTCATGAGACACATTACCAAAACTGACACTGACAGTTTGTTTTTCACAATCTATCTTAGCATTGACGGTGCTCAAGAAAGGTCTACCAAAGATAATGGGACAAAAGTCATCTTGTGGGGAACCAAGGACTAGAAAACCAGTAGGGTATTTTACTTTCCCACACAAGACTTCAACATCTCTAACAATCCCAAGTGGTGTGATAGTGTCTCTATTAGCAAGTTTAATAGTAACATCAATATCTTCCATTTCAGCAGGTGCTATTTCATTCATAATTTCTTGGTATAAGGTAAAAGGGATAGCACTCACACTAGCACCTAAATCACATAAACCATGGTAGAAATGATCTCCTATTTTAACTGAGACAACGGGCAAGCCTTCTATAGGTCTATGTTTATCTTTCTTATCAGGTTTAGCAATTCTAGCAGCTTCATCACAAAGGTAGATGACATGCCCATCAACGTTTTCTACCAAGAGATCTTTAACCATAGCAACACTAGGTTCTACTTTAATTTGCTCAGGGGGTTTAGGTGCTCTTATATTACTCTTACAAACCACAGTTGATACCTTAGCATGTTCCTTTATCCTAACAGGGAAAGGTGGTTTTTTAATATAAGCGGTAGGCATAACTGGATCAACATTGTAAAAGATGGTTTCTTCTTTAACTATGACCGGTTCTTTAATTTCTTCTTTAATAGGGGTATGATATTTAAACCACTTCTCCTTAGGGAGGTCAACATGAGTAGCAAATGCTTCACAGAAAGAGGCTACTATCTCAGAGTCAAGTCCATATTTAGTGCTAAACTTGTGAAAAGTATCGGTATTCATCAAATATTTAACACAATCAAATTCAAGCTTTATACCTGACTCATTACC
Organism: Elymus sibiricus; assembly: GCA_039707655.1. Classification (NCBI taxonomy): domain Eukaryota; kingdom Viridiplantae; phylum Streptophyta; class Magnoliopsida; order Poales; family Poaceae; genus Elymus; species Elymus sibiricus. Next base: position 363,972,504 of record CM077663.1, on the reverse strand, counting down.
TTCGTCGAGTTCCCAATCTTCAGAGTTGCGTTTACTTCTTTCTAAGAGATCCCAGTTGAAATCAATAGTCTTCTTCACATAAGAACCAGCACAAGAAGTATCGAGCATGGATTGATCATTATGAGAAAGCCGAGCATAAAAATTCTGTATGATAACTTCCCTCGGAATGTCATGATTGGGGCATGAATATAACATTGACTTAAGCCTCCCCAAAGCTAGAGCGATACTTTCTCCTTCACGAGGCCAAAAATTATATATATAATTCCGATCACGATGAACTAGATGCATAGGATAAAACTTTTGATGGAATTCCAATTGCAAACGATTCCAGTTCCACGATCCAAGATCATCACATAGCCTATACCATGTAAATGCTTTTCCCTCCAAAGATAAAGGGAAAACCTTCTTCTTAACTTCATCTCCGGGTAAATCTGCAAGCTTAAATAATCCACATATTTCGTTCACATATAAAAGATGCATATCAGGATGTTCAGTTCCATCTCCTGCATAAGGTTTAGCAAGCAGTTTTTCTAGCATACCCGAAGGAATTTCATAAGTAACATTTTCAGTAGGTGTTGTAGGTTGAGGGGTAACTAATTGTGGTTTCGGTCGAGGTGAAGATACCCCAAACAAACCCCTCAAAGGATTGTTCTCCATAGTAGCAAGTAGCAATAAATTTCAGCACGTAGTATAAGTTTTTCCTTACGAATTTCCACTTACCAAGAGCGCTTCACTCCCCGGCAACGATGCCAGAAAAAAGTCTTGATGACCCACAAGTATAGGGGATCAATCGTAGTCCTTTCGATAAGTAAGAGTGTCGAACCCAACGAGGAGCAGAAGGAAATGACAAGCGGTTTTCAGCAAGGTAATCTCTGCAAGCACTGAAATTGTAGGTAACAGATAGTTTGATAGCAAGGTAATTTGTAACGAGCAAGTAACGGTAATGGTAAACAAGGTGCAGCACGGTAGCCCAATCCTTTTGAGGCAAAGGACAGGCCAGAACAATCACTAGTATTAGGCAAAGTGTTCTTGAGGGTACACGGGAATTTCGTCTAGTCACTTTTATCATGTTGGTTTGATTCGAGTTCGCTACTTTGATAATTTGATATGTCGGTGGACCGGTGCTAAGGTGATGTTCTTACTTGAACTAACAACCTACTTATGATTAACCCCATCGCAAGCATCCTCAACTACGAGAAAAGTATTAAAACAAAGTCTAACCATAGCATTAAACATGTGGATCCAAATCAGCCTCTTACGAAGTAGCGCATAAACTAGGGTTTAAGCTTCTGTCACTCTAGCAACCCATCATCTAATAACTACTCTACAATGCATTCCCTTAGTCCCATGAATGGTGAAGTGTCATGTAGTCGACGTTCACATGACACCACTAAGGGAATCACAACATACATATCATCAAAATATCAAACACATATCAAATTCACATGATTACTCGCAACATGACTTCTCCCGTGACCTCAAGAACAAAGGTAAATACTCACAAATAATAATCATGCTCAAGATCAGAGGAGTATTGAATAGCATAATGGATCTGAACATATGATCTTCCACCAAATAAACCATATAGTAATCAACTACGTATCAACACTACTAGTCACCCACAGGTACCAATCTGAGGGTCCGGTACAAAGATTGAACACAAGAGATGAACTAGGGTTTGAGAGGAGATGGTGCTATTGAAGATGTTGATCAAGATTGGCCTCCCAAAGATGAGAGGGGTGTTGGTGATGACGATAGCTTCGATTTCCCCCTCCGGGAGGGAAGTTCCCCCGGCGGAATCGCGCCGCCAGAGGGCAAAAGTGCTCCTGCCCAAGTTCCGCCTCGAGGCGGCGGTGCTTCATCCCGAAAGTCCTCTCCTTAATTTTTTTAGGTTTTTGGGGAATTTATACCAGAAGATGGGCACCGGAAGCGGGCCAGGCTGGGCACAACCCATCAGGGCGCGCCCTGGTGGGTTGTGCCCACCTGGGGGCCCTCCTCTGGTAGTTTTCAGCTCCAGTAATTTTTATTAAATACAAAAATAATCTCCGTAAATTTTCAGCTTCATTGGAGTTGTGCGGAATAGGTATCTCTGACGTGCTTTTCTTGGGTCCTGAATTCCAACTGCCGGTATTCTCCCTCTTTGTGTAAACCTTGCATATTATGAGAGAAATTGCATTACAATCACTCCCCAAAGCATTATTATTCAACAAAACAAAGTAAATAACAGTAGGAAATCATGATGCAAAATGGACGTATCAACAACCCTATGGCTCCTGCCGGTTGTCGTACTCATGGACATGCAAGTCGATATAAACTATTACAAAACATGATTATCTCATACATCACATATATCACATCATGTTTCTGGCCATATCATATCACAACATACCCTGCAAAAACAAGTTAGACGTCCTCTAATTTGTTGTTGCATGTTTTACGTGGCTGCTATGGGTATCTAGCAAGAACGATTCTTACCTACGCAAAACCACAACGGTGATATACAAGTTGCTATTTCACCTTCTACAAGGACTGCCTTTGTCAAATCCGATTCAACTAAGGTGGGAGAGACAGACACCCGCCAGCCATCTTATGCAACAAAGTTAAATGTCAGTTGATGGAACCGGTCTCTCGTACGTGGACGAGTAAGGTTGGTCCGAGCCGCTTCATCCCACAGTACCGCTGAATCTAGAAAAGACTAAGGAGGGAAGCAATCTGAATATCAACGCCCACAAACTCCTTTGTGTTCTACTCATGATGTCATCTACGCATAGACCTAGCTCATGATGCCACTGTTGGGGAACGTTGCATGGGAAACAAAAAAATTCCTACGCTTCACCAAGATCAATCTAGGAGATGAACATCTACGAGAGGAGAGATCGGATCCACATACCCTTGTAGATCGCTAAGCGGAAGTGTTAAGAAATGCGGTTGATGTAGTCGAACATCTTCGTGATCCAAATCGCAAGCCGTCCCGCGATCCAATCACGATCTAGTGCCGAACGAATGGCACCTCCGCGTTCAACACACGTGCAGCTTGATAACGCCTTCACCTCCTCGATCCAGCGAGCGATGGTGAAGTAGCAGCTCGAGTACTCCGGCAGCATGACGGCGTGGTGACGGTGGTGGTGAAGAACAATCTCCGCAGGGCTTCACCAAGAACAACGGAAACTATGACGGAGGATAAACTAGAGGGGGCGGGGTTGCCGGCACACAGCTTGGGGAAATCTTGATGTGTTCCGGGTGCTAGCCCTACCCCTCTATTTATATGTTGAGCCTTGGGGTCGTTTATTGGAGAAAGAGCCTTCTCAAAGTCGGTTTGGCCCGCAAGGCAAGAGTCCTCCTCGGACTCCAGGACCAGACGCCAGGGTCCTTGGCGTCTGGCCCCAGACGCCAGGTGAGGGAGTCTTGGACTAAGGGGTCCTCGGGCCGCTGGCCTATCTCTCATAGGCCGGCTTGGTGGGCCGCTCTCTGGTTATCGCAGGAAGGGCCAGGATATACGGCAACCCCGTATTCTAGAAGGAAACCTCCAAAGACGCGGCGTGCACTCCAAGTCAAGATGAGAGGATCGGCGTCTTTACTTCCGGCTGGAGACTTATCATGTGTAAACCCTAGGTACCCCCGGTGTCTATATAAACCGGAGGGTTTAGATGGTAGAGGGCGGACAAGCTCATCTAGGGTTTTGGCTACTTGATCTCGAGGTAGATCGACTCTGTAATCTTCATACAGATCAATACAACCAAGCAGGACGTAGGGTTTTACCTCCATAGGAGGGCCTGAACCTGGGTAAAACATCGTCTCCTTCGTCCCTTGTTACCCATCGATCCTAGTCTCACAGCTCGGGACCCCCTACCCGAGATCCGTTGGTTTTGACACCGACATTGGTGCTTTCATTGAGAGCTCCGCCGTGGGATCGCGAGAGGAATTAATGGCTCGCTTAATCATTAGCGATGAAGTCCGTAACGGGGGCTCCTTCGCCCCTGGGCAGATTTTTGCTTTCGGCAGCATCGTGCTGCACACCGACCCGACCGGCCACCCTGGTCGGACCGGGAGTCTCGCCCCCGATCAAGAGATCAGATTCGGGAACCTAGAGTTCTCCGTAGACTCCCGGGGCGATCTTTCATTCGCCGGGCTCGCGATCTCATCCGACGAGCCCGAAGTCCCCGAAGCCTTAACTTCGGATCTCCTTCTCGACTCCACCCTCGGGTCTATCTCTGTCGATGGTCTGGCTACTAGTCCGGATCCGGTCACAGTACCTGAGGGCTAGAGGTCGGCCTCTACCGAACACGCCCCTCGCACGAACACTTTGGAGGTTAACTCCGAAAGTCCTAGGCAGATCGATCCGGTCTAACTCTTGACGCTCAACGAGGCGCTGGATCGGATCTTATCAATAAAAATCACAGACGAGCCGACCTCGACCATGCTCAGATCAGTTTGGAGGCGGGTCATGGGGAATTTTTTGACCCACCCACCACCCACTTGGTAGCCACTATCGAAGACTTAACCGATATGCTGGACTACGCCTCTGAGGAGGCAGAAGACATGGATGAAGAGGACGGCGCCCCCGCCCCTGTCAACACTGGGCGATGGTCTGCCACCTCCACCTACAACGTCTACATTGTTGACACCCCCGACGATAAGGGCGATCGCACCCCTAAGAAGAACGTCGATAAATCCGGTGAGGCGTCGTCAAGGCGCCGGAAACAGCGCAAACGATCTAAGGCAAACAAGGGAACTGCAACCATTGCACGCACCAGGGAAAACGACACCCCGGAAGACCTCGGCGACCCTGAAGCCCCCTAACAGCCACTGGAGGACCAGGAAAGGCCCGAAGATCGGCGCGACACCGATGATCCTAATGATTCCGAGGATGACAACTACCTTCCCCCTGTCGAGGAGGAAGACATCCTGGAAGCCGAAGACTTCACCGTCCCCGAAAACCCCGCGGATCAGGAACGGTTTAGGCGGCAGCTTCTAGCCACCGCCCGAAGCCTGAAGGCAAAACAACAGCAGCTCAAAGCCGAACAAGATACCCTCAATGATAGATGGACGAGGGTCTTGGCTGCCGAAGAAGGGTATGATACCAATCTACCGGACCAACCCAGGAGCTACCCTCGCCGGCGGCTGCTGCCGCGGTTCGATGATGAGGCCCTTGAAATATCGCCTCCGGAGTACGACCAGCCGGACCGCCCTCCCCGAGGACGGGATAGGACGGCCGGCGATGCCGAGTACAGGCCGACGATACCCCGCAGGAGAGGAAAAGAGCCAGCAGGGCCTGAGGACAGGTACGACTTACGACAGGACCTGGATTATAGAGCAGGCCACACAAGATCCATCTACGGATCCAGAGGGTACTCCCCCGCTAGACGAGACGGGTACCAATCCGGGCTCGACCGTAACAATAGAGGTCGGGAACAAAACCGGGCCCGATCTACCGCCGATCGCAGGCATGACATAGCTCGGGTCAGAGGCGCTGCCCACCCACTATGCTTCACGGACGAGGTGATGCAGCATCAGTTCCCTGTAGGGTTTAAACCCGTTAACATAGAGCAATACGACGTGACAATAGACCCGGCCGTGTGGATTGAGGACTTCCTCCTCCACATTCATATGGCACGAGGAGATGATCTCCACGCCATCAAGTATTTGCCCCTAAAACTTAAAGGGCCAGCTCGACACTGGTTAAACAGTCTCCCCGAGAATTCTATCGGGAGCTGGGAAGAGCTCGAGGATGCCTTCCGATCTAACTTCCAGGGTACTTATGTCCAGCCACCGGACTCCTCCGACCTGAGCAATGTTGTCCGGAAAACAGGTGAATCGGTTCGGCAATTCTGGAATCGGTTCCTGACAAAGAAAAACCAGATCGTTGACTGCCCGGATGCCGAAGCAATAGCCTCCTTCAGACATAATATCCGTGACGAGTGGCTAGCTGGACAGCTCGGCCAGGATAAGCCGAGGACAATGTCCGCCCTCACCTCACTTATGACCCGCTTTTGCGCGGGTGAGGATAATTGGCTAGCTCGACGAAGCCATAACCCAGAAGACCCCGGTACTGCTACTTCTTGAGCATGCGTTGGTTTTCCCTTGAAGAGGAAAGGGTGATGCGGCAAAGTAGGTAAGTATTTCCCTCAGTTGTTGAGAACCAAGGTATCAATCCAGTAGGAGATACAAGCAAGTCACCAATGGATGTACCTGCACAAATAATCAAACACTTGCACCCAACGCTATAAAGGGGTTGTCAATCCCTTCACGGTTACTTGCAAGGATGAGATCTAATAGAGATAGATAGAATAGATTGCTTGAACGGAAAGTAAACTAAAAGTAAAAAGATTGTAGCAAGATATTTTTGATATTTTTGGTTTTAGATCTGAAAGTATAATATGGAAAATAGACCCGGGGGCCATAGGTTTCACTAGAGGCTTCTCTCATGATGGCAAATAATACGGTGGGTGAACAAATTATTGTCGAGCAATTGATAAAAAAGCGAATAATTATGAAGATATCCAAGGCAATGATTATGCATATAGGCATCACGTCCGTGTCAAGTAGACCGAAACGATTCTGCATCTACTACTATTACTCCACACATCGACCGACTCCTGCCTGCATCTAGAGTATTAAGTTCATGAAGAACAGAGTAACGCATTAGGTAAGATGACATGATGTAGAGGGATAAACTCAAGCAATTTGATGAAAACCCCATCTTTTTATCCTCGATGGCAACAATACAATACGTGCCTCGCTACCCCTACTTTGTCACTGGGTGAGGACACCGCAAGATTGAACCCAAAACTAAGCACTTCTCCCATTGCAAGAATTACCAATCTAGTTGGCCAAACCAAACCAATAACTCGAAGAGACTTGCAAAGATATGAAATCATGCATATAAGAATTCAGAAAAGACTCAAATAATATTCATAGATAATCTGAACATAAACCCACAATTCATCGGATCTCGACAAACACACCGCAAAAGAGTATTACATCGGATAGATCTCCATGAAGATCATGAAGAACATGGTATTGAAGAACAAAGAGAGAGAAGAAGCCATCTAGCTACTAGCTATGGACCCGAAGGTCTGTGGTAAACTACTCACGCATCATCGGAGGAGCAATGGAGTTGATGTAGATGCCCTCCGTGATCGAATCCCCCTCCGGCAGATTACCGGAAAAGGCTCCAAGATTGGATATCACGGGAACAGAGGCTTCCGGCGGCGGAAAAGTATTTTCGTGGCTCCCTTTAGTATCCAGGGAATATTTGGGAGTTTATAGGCCGAAGAATAGGGTTAGGAGAGCTGCCGTGGGGCCACAAGCCCTTAGGGCGCCCCCCTCCTAGGGCGCGCCCTGGTGGCTTGTGACGCCACGGCAGGTCTTCTGCCTTCATCTCCAAGTCTGGCAGGTTTCTTCTGGTCCAAGAAAAATCATTCCGAAGATTTTATTCCGTTTGGACTCCGTTTAATATTCCTTATCTGCAATACTCAAAAACATGGAAAAAACAGAAACTGGCACTAGGCTCTAGATTAATAGGTTAGTCCCAAAAATAATATAAAATAGCATATTAATGCATATAGAACATCCAAAACAGATAATATAATAGCATGGAACAATCAAAAATTATAGATACGTTGGAGACGTATCAAGCATCCCCAAGCTTAATTCCTGCTCGTCCTCGAGTAGGTAAATGATAAAAACAGAATTTTTGATGTGGAATGCTACCTAACATATTTATCCATGTAATATTCTTTATTGTGGCATGAATATTCAGATCCATAAGATTCAAAACAAAAGTCTAATATTGACATAAAAACAGTAATACTTCGAGCACACCAACAAGGCAATTGTGTCCTTTTGAAATAACATGGCCTTAGAAAGTTATCCCTACAAAATCATATGGTCTGGCTATGCTCCATCTTCCCCACACAAAGTATCTAAATCATGCACAACCCCGATGACAAGTCAAGCAATTGTTTCACACTTTTTATGTTCTCAAACCATTTCAACTCTCACGCAATACATGAGCGCGAGCCATGGATATAGCACTATAGGTGGAATAGAATATGGTGGAGGTGATGAGGAAAAAGGAGAAGATAGTCTCACATCAACTAGGCGTATCAATGGGCTATGGAGATGCCCATCAATAGATATCAATGTGAGTGAGTAGGGATTGCCATGCAACGGGTGCACTAGAGCTATAAGTGTATGAAAGACTCAAAAAGAAACTAAGTGGTTGTGCATATGATGAAAAATTCCACTAGCTATATGAAAGTGACAAAATAGGAGACTCTCTATCATGAAGATCATGGTGCTACTTTGAAGCACAAGTGTGGAAAAAGATAGTAGCATTGTCCCTTCTCTCTTTCTCTCATTTTTTTTCTTTTTTCTTTCTCTTTTTTTTCTTTCTTTTCTTTTTTGGTGGGCATCTTTGGCCTCTTTTATTTTTTTATTTGGGCTTCGCTGGCCTCTTTTATTTTTTTGTAAAGTCCGGAGACTCATCCCAACTTATGAGGGATTCATAGCTTCCATCATCCTTTTCTCACATGGGACAAATGCTCTAATAATGGAAATCATCACACTTTTATTTACTTACAACTCGATACCTATAACAAAACATGACTCTGTATGCAATATGAAAGTGATGGTGCATGTCATGAAAAACGGAACGGTGGAAGTTGCATGGCAATATATCTCGGAATGGCTATGGAAATGCCATAATAGGTAGGTATGGTGGCTGTTTTGAGGAAAATATATGGTGGCTGTTTTGAGGAAGGTGGGTTTGATGCACCGGCGAAAGTTGCGCGGTACTAGAGAGGCTAGCAAAGGTGGAAGGGTGAGAGTGCGTATAATCCATGGACTCAACATTAGTCATAAAGAACTCACATACTTATTGCAAAAGTCTATTAGTTATCAAACAAAGCATTAGACGCATGCTCCTAGGGGAGAGGTTGGTAGGAGTTAACCATCGCGCGCTCCCGGCCCTCACACAAAGGTTGACAATCATTAAACAAATCATGCTCCGACTTCGTTACATAACGGTTCACCATACGTGCATGCTACGGGAATCACAAACTTCAACACAAGTATTTCTCCAATTCACAACTACTCACTAGCATGACTCTCATATTACCATCTTCATATCTCAAAACTATATGCAAGGAATCAAACTTCTCATAGTATTCAATGCACTTTATATGAAAGTTTTTATTATATCCCTCTTGGATGCCCATTATATTAGGACTAAATTCATAACCTAAACAAATTACCATGCTGTTTTAAGAAACTCTCAAAATAATATAAGTGAGGTACGAGAGTTCAATAATTTCTATAAAATATAACACCACCGTGCTCTAAAAAGATATAAGTGAAGTACTAGAGCAACATTGCCTAGCTCAAAAGATATAAGTGAAGCACATAGAGTATTCTAACAAATTCACAATTCAGCGTGTCTCTCTCAAAAGATGTGTGCAGCAAGGATGATTGTGGCAAACTAAAAAGCAAAGACTCATATCATACAAGACGCTCCAAGCAAAACACATATCATGTGGTGAATAAAAATATAGACTCAAGTAAATTTACCGATGGATTGAAGACGAAAGAGGGGATGCCTTCCGGGGCATCCCCAAGCTTAGGCTTTTTGGTATCCTTGAAAATGGATTGGGGTGCCTTGGTCATCCCCAAGCTTAGGCTCTTGCCACTCCTTATTCCATAGTCCATCAAATCTTTACCCAAAACTTGAAAACTTCACAACACAACACTCAACAGAAAACTCATGAGATCGGTTAGTATAAGAAAAATAAATCACCACTTTAGGTACTGTTGTGAACTCATTCTTTATTTATATTGGTGTAATATCTACTGTATTCCAACTTCTCCATGGTTCATACCCCCCGATACAACCCATAGATACATCAAAATAAGCAAACAACACAAAGAAAACAGAATCTGTCTAAAACAGAACAGTCTGTAGCAATCTATAGACTTCGAATACTTATATAACTCCAAAAATTCTGAAAAATAAGGACAATCAGGGAAATTTGTATATCAATCTTTTGTAAAAATTTCAGATCAAAAGCACGTTCCAGTGAATTTACAAAATTCCTGGACTGAGAGCAAAAGTTTCTGTTTTTCAGCAAAATCAAATTGCAAACACCGTAGACCATCCCAAAGGTCTTACTTGGCTCAAACACTAATTTAAACAAGAAAACACAATTATTACAGAAGTAATAATGTGCAAAACACACAAAAACAGAAACAAAATTAAAAGAAAATAAAATAAAATTGGGTTGCCTCCCAACAAGCGCTATTGTTTAACGCCCCTAGCTAGGCATAACGCAATAGATCTAGGTATTGTCATCTTTGGTATGCAACTCCTCAATTGCACACTTATAAACCCTAGGAGATTCTTTGGTTTTATCAATAATCATACTCCTAGGAAAGAAATCAAGAAACTCACTTGTAGCAATTGGTTCCCGGACAATATTAATAAAACTAGGGTGAACACTTATCATCTTAAGATCCTCCCCTCTACTAGAGGATTCACCCTTATTCTTGGGAACATAAATAAACTTGGCAGTCTTAGGAGGAGGAGATTTTGGGGTGGTTTGAACAGATGCAAAAGCGGAACCCAAGTTGGTAATAATGTTCTCTAGCTTTCCAATTCTAGAGGAATCTTGATCCAATTTTTCATTAACTATGGGTTCTTTTTCCCTTAAGTTTTTTAGAGTAACTCCTACCTTAGATCCATATTGAGTGATATGATTATGGATCTTTTTATCCAAGTTTTCAATGAGATCTATAGTAGCAATTTTATTTTCAATGATATCAAGCCTTCGCATCACATGTTCCAAAGTTAAGATTGTTTCATTAACCATGAGCGGGGGTGAACCTACCAAATTTGTCATAGCGTTATAAGAATCAAAGGTATTGCTTCCCAAGAAATTCCCTCCCGTAATGGTATCCAAAACATATCTATTCCAAGGAGAAACACCCACATAAAAATTGCGAAGGAGAATGGTAGTAGATTGCTTACGAGTAGATCTATTTTGAGCATTGCAAATCCTATACCAAGCATCTTTTAAATTCTCTCCCTCTCTTTGCTTAAAATTAAGAACTTCATTCTCGGGAGTAATAGCGATAGTGGAAAGGCTAGCCATGAGTTTAAGCGATCTAACACTCAAGCAAACGGAAAGCAAACGAAAAGACGAACGGAAGAAGGGCGAATAAAAAGGCAAATCTTTTTGGAAAATCGTTTTAGAAGTGGGGGAGAGGAAAACGAGAGGCAAATGGCAACTAAAGTAAATGCAAGAGATGAGTTTGTGATGGGTACTTGGTAGGCTTGATGTAGATCTCCCCGGCAACGGCGCCAGAAATCCTTCTTGCTACTTCTTGAGCATGCGTTGGTTTTCCCTTGAAGAGGAAAGGGTGATGCGGCAAAGTAGGTAAGTATTTCCCTCAGTTGTTGAGAACCAAGGTATCAATCCAGTAGGAGATACAAGCAAGTCACCAATGGATGTACCTGCACAAATAATCAAACACTTGCACCCAACGCTATAAAGGGGTTGTCAATCCCTTCACGGTTACTTGCAAGGATGAGATCTAATAGAGATAGATAGAATAGATTGCTTGAACGGAAAGTAAACTAAAAGTAAAAAGATTGCAGCAAGATATTTTTGATATTTTTGGTTTTAGATCTGAAAGTATAATATGGAAAATAGACCCGGGGGCCATAGGTTTCACTAGAGGCTTCTCTCATGATGGCAAATAATACGGTGGGTGAACAAATTACAGTCGAGCAATTGATAAAAAAGCGAATAATTATGAAGATATCCAAGGCAATGATTATGCATATAGGCATCACGTCCGTGTCAAGTAGACCGAAACGATTCTGCATCTACTACTATTACTCCACACATCGACCGACTCCTGCCTGCATCTAGAGTATTAAGTTCATGAAGAACAGAGTAACGCATTAGGTAAGATGACATGATGTAGAGGGATAAACTCAAGCAATATGATGAAAACCCCATCTTTTTATCCTCGATGGCAACAATACAATACGTGCCTCGCTACCCCTACTTTGTCACTGGGTGAGGACACCGCAAGATTGAACCCAAAACTAAGCACTTCTCCCATTGCAAGAATTACCAATCTAGTTGGCCAAACCAAACCAATAACTCGAAGAGACTTGCAAAGATATGAAATCATGCATATAAGAATTCAGAAAAGACTCAAATAATATTCATAGATAATCTGAACATAAACCCACAATTCATCGGATCTCGACAAACACACCGCAAAAGAGTATTACATCGGATAGATCTCCATGAAGATCATGAAGAACATGGTATTGAAGAACAAAGAGAGAGAAGAAGCCATCTAGCTACTAGCTATGGACCCGAAGGTCTGTGGTAAACTACTCACGCATCATCGGAGGGGCAATGGAGTTGATGTAGATGCCCTCCATGATCGAATCCCCCTCCGGCAGATTACCAGAAAAGGCTCCAAGATTGGATCTCACGGGAACAGAGGCTTCCGGCGGCGGAAAAGTATTTTCGTGGCTCCCTTTAGTATCCAGGGAATATTTGGGAATTTATAGGCCGAAGAATAGGGTTAGGAGAGCTGTCGTGGGGCCACAAGCCCTTAGGGCGCCCCCTCCTAGGGCGCGCCCTGGTGGCTTGTGACGCCACGGCAGGTCTTCTGCCTTCATCTCCAAGTCTGGCAGGTTTCTTCTGGTCCAAGAAAAATCATTCCGAAGATTTTATTCCGTTTGGACTCCGTTTAATATTCCTTATCTGCAATACTCAAAAACATGGAAAAAACAGAAACTGGCACTAGGCTCTAGATTAATAGGTTAGTCCCAAAAATAATATAAAATAGCATATTAATGCATATAAAACATCCAAAACAGATAATATAATAGCATGGAACAATCAAAAATTATAGATACGTTGGAGACGTATCAGGTACCTCCGAAGTCCGGGATGGAAATGGGAAACCGCGACGTAACAAAAACAAACGCCGGCACAACAACGGCGACGCGGAGGAAATGGCCGTTAATGCCGGTTTCCGCAACCTAAAATCCGGACAGCGGAAGAAACCCTCTAAAGGAAATCGAGACGGACCTACCACGCTGGACAAAATCATGGACAGGCCCTGCCAGATCCACAGCACCCAAGACAAGCCCGCTAACCACACCAACCGTAATTGTTGGGTATTTAAACAAGCTGGCAAACTCGCAGCCGAGGAGCAAGGCAAGAGCCCACGCAACGAGGACGATGACGATCCCCGTGGTCCAAGCAATGGAGGACAAAAGCAGTTCCCTCCAGAGGTAAAAACCGTGAACATGATATATGCCACTCACATACCAAAGAAGGAGAGGAAGCACGCCCTTCAGGAGGTCTACGTCGTAGAGCCCGTAGCCCCGAAGTATAACCCATGGTCGGCTTGCCCGATCACCTTCGATCGACGGGATCATCCGACCAGTATCCGTCACGGAGGTTTGGCAGCCCTCGTCCTAGACCCCATTATCGATGGGTATCACCTCACTAGAGTCCTAATGGACGGAGGAAGTAGCCTTAATCTGATTTACTCAGACACGGTGAAAAAGATGGGTATAGATCCGTCAAGGATCAAACCCAGCAACACTACCTTTAAAGGAGTAATCCCAGGCGTCGAAGCCCGCTGCTCGGGTACCGTGAATCTGGAAGTAGTGTTCGGCTCGCCCGACAACTTCCGCAGCGAAGACTTGATCTTCGACATTGTCCCTTTTCACAGCGGTTACCACGCCCTACTCGGTCGCACATCATTCGCTCGCTTTAACGCCGTCCCCCACTACGCGTACCTGAAGCTCAAGATGCCCGGGCCCAGGGGGGTCATTATTGTCAACGGCAACACAGAGCGCTCTCTCTGAACTGAGGAACACACACCGGCCTTGGCAGCTGAATTCCAGCACGGTGATAATAGGCCGGCGCCCAAATCAGCCATAAAGGCACGCCATGATAGCAAACGAGTTCGGTTTCAATCCGAACTCCCGGAGTCATCTTCCGCCCAACAAAAATAGGGATACGCCTCCCACAGCACAGCCCTAGTTCCCGTAAGGTACGTGCCAAGAAGGCACAACTTCGCGCTTAAAATACCATGGGTAGCTGTGGGGACCCACTATCAAAGGGAAAGTGTTCGGCTCGACCGAACTACTACCAACACATGTCTTCGGACAAACCACAGGTACAATCTAGGACCTTCCAAGCGTAAAGCTCATCCACGCTGCGGCGACTTCTCAAGATCTTCTTCCTAAGGTCCGCTCACCGATAGCAATCACCTTTAAAGGAACGCAACCCCCTTGGGAGCAAAGGAGCAGACAGGCGACAGGGCACATTGAGGACGTCAAGCCACCCATCGAAGACCCTGGGTAAAACCTCTCCTTTGTAAAAAAAAATTATTTCAAAATACCTGTAACAGTTGCTTCGGCAGTTTGAGTCATCAGAAATAAAGACCATCCTTTACGGCCTCCTCGCTGTGTTTTAGGCCATATACTCTGTTCTCTGCTCACCGATGCCGACAGCAAAGCTGTTCGGTACATATTACGATGCGACCGGCTAATAGACCGGGGGCTTGACTATACAAATCGCCCCAAGCATCACCCCGGCACTATTGTTTACGTGTTCGGCATCTCGGACGTTGCTTTATATGAATTGGTTCCGAATTATGTCTTGGGTCAATGGTTGGGTTGCCCGGCTCCTGTGTTTGCCCTCTTACGTTCCGCTCGTTCGGCTAACGGGGCAAAGGGAGAACCACTGCGATTGTGCTTCCAGCTCGCCTGGTCAAGTGCCTCAGTGGAGAAAGCCGAAAACTGAATGTCATAATGAGCGAGAACCGATCTGCAATCCTAGTATAAGTGTCAAACTAAAAATCGATAAAGGTTATTCCATGTTATACGAGGGGTTTGTACTATTACAAACCATGTGATGCTGGTTTCAACCTCTGTTTATCCGAATATCACAAAACACTGGGGGCTCGTCATCAGCCCCCGCAGTCAAGCTCCTACGGCTAAGTGAAAGCACTAAATCATCATAGTCCGATTGCCTTATTCCCCCCGCACTACCGCCTTCGGGCACCGATGCATCGGCTAAGGGTCACAGTGCAGCGGCAGAAACACCTCGTGTAGTATCTACACGGGGGCTGAAGCCGACGACTTGCAACTTTCAGATAAAACGGCCACACAGGAGTCAAAATAATACAAAGCTTAAAGACATGATAAACCATGCAACCGCATTATAAAGCGGAACAGTCATCGGATACATGACAAAACATTCATTCATACATTACATCTTTAGGGCATTGAGCTTCTCTCGCCCGAGCACCATCTATCACGATGGCAAAGTATCTCTCGGGGCGCCTATGCTCCTTCCCAGGGGGTGGAGGCGCGGTGGCCATGTCGGTCGGCTTGAGCCCCGGCAGGTGCACCATGGTCCTCGCAAAGGCCATCCGAGCTCCCTCGATGCACGTAGAACGCTTTAGAGCGTCAATCCGAGGCGCAGCATCGCACAGTTTCTGCACCAAGCCGAAGTAACTGCTTGGCAACGGCTCAACAGGCCACAGCCGGATGCAGAGGTCCCTCATGGCCGGCTCCGCCATCCTGTGCAGCTCCATTAACTGTTTCATCTCCTTGCTCAGGAGGGGAGGATGCTCGGGGGCTTGAAATTGCGCCCAGAACAACCGAGGCTCGACATCCCCATCCGGAGAGGCGAAGTAGCTGTTCGCGTCCACTGCACTCCTCGGGAGGTCCGTAAACGCGCCTGAGGAACGCCACACCCGGGTGAGCAATGCAAACCTGTTACCACCAAAGGCACACTGCAGTAAGTACGGCCTACCATCTGCGATCGCCTTGACTTGGCGGAGTTCTTCTTCAAAGAACCGCCTATCAACTCGCTCCGATTTGAGTTCGGATTTCAGCGAGGATAGTTCGGTGGCCTGGTCCTCGTTCTTTTGCTCAAGGGCCTCGCACTTCGTGCTGGCATCCTTGAGCTCCAACTGCACCTCTACCACCCGGGCTTCATGCTTGTCGCTCACGGCCTTTAACGCCGACTGGTCGGCTGCCGCTCGTCCGGCCGCCGCCTTCTCATCCGCGGCCTCCTGCTTCGCCTTCGCCAACTCGGCCTTGAGGTTCTCGACCTCCGCGGCCACAACTGTGGCAACAATGAGTAATTAACACTTAGGGATAACAATCCGGATATCTCAATCAATGAGGATGGACAAATAGACCCGAATGATACAATTCAGACTCACCTTGCGTCTCGTCGAACCTCTTGTTCAGGCAATCGAGCTCCTCATCGGAGCTCTTGAGCTTCCGGTTTAGCCCGGCAAGCTACCCTGCGTTGGCGTCCGCCGCCGATGACGAGGCCTGCAAAAACAACTTATGCGCATTAAAACTCCCGAGCTGTCGGATTCAGACCCTCTGCTAAGTACTCTTCGGTGCCGTAAGCATCGTTACTAGTATTCGGACATTTGACCCCCGGGTGGGTTTTTCAAACTCACCCAGGGCTCGGGGGCTACTACACTTATAAGGATTGCATAAACTAGGAAAATTAACTTTTTCTAGAAATAAGAGTATTACGTGGCTCACCTTGAAGCCCGTCAAGAGACCGTTGAAGGCCTCTTTCAGTCCTCTATCAACGGACTGAATGCCTTGCAAAACCGCACCCATAAGGGCGCGGTGATCTTCGGCGATGGAGGAGTCGGATAAAGCTTCCTCCATCATGGCCGGCCACCCAGTCATGGGCGGCACCGGTGGTGACCTGCCAGCCCCCCTCCGGTAGGGGATTGGGCGGGCAGCTCCGGAGGCACAGAACCCTCCGGGAATGTCTTCGGAGGGGATTGGATCTGACCTCGTCCCCCCTCTTTGGTTGCCAGGAGATGTTCCTCCTCCTGGTCTTCGGCGGCTGAGGTATTAACCTCGGCCATAACGTCGTCACCCCCACCGCCGGTGTTCGGCTCGTGAGGAGCCTGGTGCGATAACACCTCCCCGGCCTCCTTCGAGACCTCAGGAGGCGTAGGATGTGACGCGGTCCCACTTTCCGCCAGGTCGTCGGGCAGAGACTCCCCGTCCGAGATTTGGTCGGTGGGGAGATCACGTGGTGGGCTGCAAATCGAAAGACGTTCACCCGTTTAGCATTAAAAACTCTCTATAAATTACCCAGGGGGTCTTCGGTTTCATACCTCTGGGCTGGGGGCTTAACCCTGGGGTTCCTTCGGGGAACCCTTTCAAGAGCCTCAGACTCCTTATCGGAGTCCGAGCTATCGTCGGCTAGGACTGCCTTTGTCCGGCACGTCCTCTTCGGGGCAGGAGGAGGTAAATCCTCCGCAGCGTCCGCTGACGCCGCCCTTTTCCTTGCGAGGGGGGAGCCGCACTCCCCTTCGTCCTCGTGCTCTTCCTCGTGAGTGGAAGAAGCGTGGGTCTCCTCGGACTTAGAGTCCGGAAGACCCCTTTGGCGAAGACCCTCTCGGGCCTCCTTCTTCTCTCCTTTCTTCTTCTTTTCCTACTTCTCTGGCACCGAATACGGCGCCACGACGAGCTCCGTCAATAGATCCGATCGAGGGTCTTCGGGCTGCGGGGCCGGACAGTCGATTTGCACGGCCTTGCTGAGCCATTTCTGCGAAGATGAGGGAGAAGGGGTTTTAGCTCTTTGTCAAGAAATAGAACCGGAGAATTAAGTTTATTCATACCTTGGTAGGAGGGGTTTCGGCATTTAGATCGGTGTCCTCCTCCTCGGCTGGCCAGCTCTTCTGGGGCTTGAATAGCACTTTCCACAATTTCTCGTGGGTAGTGCGGAAGAATTGACTCACGGTGGCCGGATTCTCGAGCTGGTAAGCCCACATTGGGGAGGCCTGATGCTGGCAGGGGAGGAGACGGTGGAGGAGCATGACCTGGATCACGTTGACCAGCTCGATCTTGGCCTCAATCATCGAGGAGATGCGCTTCTGCAGCGATTTCACCTCTGTGGCCGACCCCCGGTCAAGGCCCTTCTTGAGCCACGAGGTTAGCCTCGCGGGGGGTCCGGATCTGAACTCGGCAGGTGCCGCCCAATCCGCGCTCCTTGGCTCGGTGATATAGAACCACTCATTTTGCCAGATCTTGACCGTGTCGATGAAAGTGCCGTCCGGCCACTCGACACGGGGGAGCTTGCTGATTACTGCCCCTCCACAATCCGCATGCGCGCCCGCGACTGTCTTCGGCTTGACATTGAATACCTTGAGCCACAGGCCAAAGTGCGGCTGAACCCGCAGGAAGGCTTCGCAGACGATGATGAACGCTGATATGTGCAGGAAGGAGTTCGGGGGGAGGTCATGAAAATCCAACCCGTAAAAGAACATGAGGCCCCTGGCGAAGGGGTGGAGCGGGAAGCCCAGTCCCCGGATGAAATGGGGGACGAACACCACCCTCTCGCCCGGCTTCGGCGTAGGAACCACCTGATTCGCCTCTGGGGCGCGGTGGGCGATGTTGGCGGAGAGGTAGCCGGCACGCTTTAACTCCCGAATGTCGTTGTCGGTGACGGAGGAAACTTCCCATTTGCCCATGGAGCCTGAACCCGCCATGGCCAAACTCGGAGGGAAGATTGAGGAAGAACTGGATCTGGGCTCTCGGAGCTTGGGAAGGTCGAGGAGGCAAAGGCTGCGAATTGGGAGCGTGAATAGGCCTTGGGGGTTTTCTCCCTTTTATGGGATGCCGTAATACCAAGAGCCTCCCTTTTACTGCGCCGCAGGCCTCGCCACTTCCCGAAACAATCATGCCATTATGCGCGCGTGGGATAACCCAGGGCATTGAGTGTATCCCGTGATAAACGGGACACGATCTACACGTTGATAAGACGTACCAATGGAGAAACGGCCTCGAATCGCGAATCGAGTTTTTGTAACCGGCTCAGCGGTCGTGACGGGCCACGACCCTTCGTCAGAAAGGTTGTCAGGAAATATTGTTCACACTTTGACGCTTGGCCTTCGAGGTTAAGCGACTTATGGCACCCGGATAACTATGTGTTCGGATAACTACATACGGCCGGACTAGAACCAGCCGATCATAAAGGGGGAAAAGAACTCACCCCGCAAGCCGAAGACTCCGATCACTCAAAGCTGCTAGTGTCATGACCCCTGGAGTTGGGGGCTAGTTCGGGGGCTACTAAGGGAGTCTTGGACTAAGGGGTCCTCGGGCCGCCGGCCTATCTCTCATAGGCCGGCTTGGTGGGCCGCTCTCTGGTTATCGCAGGAAGGGCTAGGATATACAGCAACCCCGTATTCTAGAAGGAAACCTCCAAAGACGCGGCGTGCACTCCAAGTCAAGATGAGAGGATCGGCGTCTTTACTTCCGGCTGGAGACTTATCATGTGTAAACCCTAGGTACCCCCGGTGTCTATATAAACCGGAGGGTTTAGATGGTAGAGGGCAGACAAGCTCATCTAGGGTTTTGGCTACTTGATCTCGAGGTAGATCGACTCTGTAATCTTCATACACATCAATACAACCAAGCAGGACGTAGGGTTTTACCTCCATAGGAGGGCCTGAACCTGGGTAAAACATCGTCTCCTTCGTCCCCTGTTACCCATCGATCCTAGTCTCACAGCTCGGGACCCCCTACCCGAGATCCGCCGGTTTTGACACCGACACCAGGGTCCCTGGCGTCTGGCCCCTGGCCTCCGCAAAACTCCTTTTGCACCTTCCTAAAGCCTTGTGGGCTTTACCCCTTGGCCCAAATAAAGTGTTATCGTACCCGAACATTTCGGGAAACATCCGAAACCCCTTCCGGTGAATTCCGAAACCCTTCCGGAGACCAAACACTATTATCCCATATATCAATCTTTACCTCCAGACTATTCCGGAGCTCCTTGTCATCTCCGGGATCTCATCCCGGACTCCAAACAACCTTCGGTCACCAACATAACAACTCAACTATACTTATATCGTCACCAAACGTTAAGTGTGTAGACCCTGCGGGTTCGAGAACTATGTAGACATGACCGAGACACCTCTACGGTCAATAACCAATAGCGGGACCTGGATGCCCATATTGGCTCCTTCATATTCTACGAAGATCTTTATCGGTTGAACCTCTTTGTCAAGGATTCAGTTAATCCCGTATGTTGTTCCCTTTGTTCATCGGTATGTTACTTGCCCGAGATTCGATCGTCGGTATCTCCATACCTAGTTTAATCTCGTTACCGGCAAGTCTCTTTACTCGTTTCGTAATACAAGATCCCGTGGCTAACTCTTTAGTCACTTTGCTTGCAAGCTCATTGTGATGTTGTATTACCGAGTGGGCCCTGAGATACCTCTCCGTCACACGGAGTAACAAATCCCAGTCTTGATCCATGCCAACTCAACAGACACCCTCGGAGATACCTGCAGAGCATCTTTATAGTCACCCAGTTACGTTGCGGCGTTTGATACACACAAGGTACTCATCCGGTGTCAGTGAGTTACATGATCTCATGGTCATAGGAACAGATACTTGACATGCAGAAAACAATACCAATAAACTTGACACGATCATATGCTACATTCATAATTTGGGTCTTGTCCATCACATCAGTCTCCTAATGATGTGATCCCCTTATCAAATGACAACTCATGTCTATGACTAGGAAACCTTAGTCATCTTTGATCAACGAGCTAGTCTCTTAGAGGCTCACTAGGGACACAGTGTCGTCTATATACCCACACATGTATTTGAGTTTCCAATCAATACAATTATAGCATGGATAATAAACAATTATCATGAACAAGGAAATATAATAATAACCCTTTTATTATTGCCTCTAGAGCATATTTCCAACATCCCCCGGCGCCCAAACTTGTTCCCCATGATTGATCACAATTGTACCATCCTGAATTCGAACGTCCGTGGTCTCAATAACCCGGCTCGTCGCCAAGTTGTCCGTAACATGTGTTCTCAAAACCATGCCTCGGTGATCTGTCTCCAGGAAACCAAACTCTCATCTGTTGAACGCCCTCTGATCCTGGATCTCCTCGGCGCGGTCGCGGATTCTTTCTGCTTCTTGCCTGCTGTAGGCACGAGAGGCGGCATCATCCTTGCTTTCTCTACGGATTTCTTTTCCATCAACAGTACTAGTGCTACCACCAACACTATCTCCGCTTATGTGTCAATGAGAGCATCCTCTGCCTCCTGGAGCATCTCGGTGGTCTATGGACCTCAAGCTGACTCCGACAAATTCGAGTTCATCTCCGAACTGAGGAGCCTGAAGCCGGGTATGCTGGCCCCTTGGATTCTCCTGGGCGATTTCAACCTCCTTTGCCGCGCTGACGACAAGAGCAGCGGCGTCATCAACCGCCGACCGATCAACTGCTTTCGTGCTGCTATCAACTTCCTGGAGGTGGACGAGCTTCGCCTTCATGGCCACAAGTTCACGTGGGCAAGCACTTTCCAGCAGCAGACTAAAACCAAGATTGATCATGTGTTCTGCACGACTGAGTGGAACTTGCTTTTCCCTCTCTGTCACCTACGAGCTGCTTCAACCTCTATTTCCGACCACTGTGCTATGGTCCTCACCGGACAGGTCTCTCAAAAGAGGTTCAAGGGTTTCCGTTTTGAAAGCTACAGGCTCAAGATCAGGGGTTTTAGCGAAGTCGTCCGCGAGTCCTGGCAGCTTCCTATCAACCATGGTGATGCAATGTGGCGTCTGAGCGCAAGCTATCCTGGCTGGCCAGGGCCTTGCGGCTTTGGAGCCACAGCAGGGTTGGAAACATTGCTCTGCTGACCGCGATCGCCGACCAAGTGATTTTGGCCCTCGATGCTGCACAGGATGCTCGGGATCTGACAATTGCTGAACTGGGTCTGCGCCTGTTCCTTTGACAGAAGCTTCTTGGTCTGGCTGCAGTGCAACGCATCCGCATCAGACAGCAGTCTCGTGTCCTTTGGCTGCGCCCAAATCATGCCAACTCAAAGTTGTTCCATATCAAAGCCAACGGCCGCAGAAGACACAATTTCATCACGTTGCTGGAATCCGATTCTGGGCAGCTCACCCTTCAATCTGACAAGCAGGCTGAGCTCCTCAGACACTTCAAAAACTCCATCGGCACGTCTCCAACAAGGTCCTGTTCCATCAAGTGGGATTTCTTGGGAATCCCGCGGCACGATCTGTCGGCTCTGGAATTGGAATTCTCTGAACATGAAATATGAGCTGTTGTCTTCTCTCTGCCTTCAGGGAAGGCATCGGGACCGGACGGGTTCACGGCTGACTTCTTCAAGTTCTGCTGGGACATCGTTAAAGGGGATCTGATTGCTGCTTTGAATCAAGCATTCTCCCTCGAAGCTAAGCGCTGGAACATGCTCAACAATGCCTTCATCACCCTATTGCCAAAGTCCCCTGCTGCGGTTAAAGTTAAAGATTTTAGGCCCATCAGCCTCATGCACTCTATTGCTAAAATATTATGCAAGTTGTTGGCCAACCGCCTAGCGCCTTTCCTTCATCAACTCGTGCCTTCCTCTCAAAGTGCATTCATCAAGACCCGGAGCATTCATGACAATTTTCTGTATGTCCGAAACTCTGTGAGATCTCTTCACAAATCAAAGTCCGCCGCCCTGCTTCTGAAATTGGATATTGTCGGAGCCTTCGACTCTGTTTCTTGGGGGTACATGTTCGAGCTTATGTCTGCTATGGGCTTCGGCCCTAAATGGTGCGATCTGATGGCTGTTCTCTGGGGTTCCGCCTCGTCAAGGATCATGGTCAATGGAGAGCTGGGCTTGCCATTCTCCCACAAGCAGGGGCTGCGCCAGGGAGACCCTCTTTCTCCAATGCTCTTCGCCATTGCAATTGCCCCGCTGCACTGGCTTTTTGCAAAGGCATGCTCAGTTGGTGCTCTGTCCCCCCTTCGCTTGTCGGCCTCTCGTCTTCGGGTCAGTTTATATGCCGACGATGCAGCCCTCTTCATTGCCCCAACTACCGAGGACATTCTTTCTACTAGAGGGATTCTGAACCTGTTTGGCATGGCCTCCAGTCTGAAGGCTAATGTGCAGAAGAGCATGTTCTTGCCGATTGCATGCGAACACATTGATCTCAACGCTCTGCTTCTCAACTTTCCAGTGCCTCTTAGCCAGTTTCCCTGCAAGTACCTCGGGCTGCCCTTACACTATAAGAAGATCACCCGTGCAGATGTACAACCTACTATTGACAAGATGGCTGCAAGGTTACAAATTTGTAGGGGCAAGCTCATGTCCCCGGATGCCCGCCTGAGTTTGGTCAACTCCGTTATCTCTGCCATTCCCATTCACTTGCTCATGATCTTCAAGTTGGATGGTTGGGCCATCAAGCAATTGGACAAGCTTCGGAGCAATTTCCTTTGGCGTTCTAGGCCGAGCAATGCCACGGGCCTGGCCGTAGTCAACTGGATCACGGTCTGCCGCCCCAAGCACCTTGGTGGTCTGGGAATCCTTGACATTAGAAGGTTCAGCAGGGCCCTCCGTCTCCGTTGGAAGTGGTATGACTGGATGGATAAAGGGCGGCCTTGGGGTGGGTCTGAACTGCCTTGCGACAAAGAGGATCTCGCTCTCTTCTCGGCCTGCACGCTCATCACGATTGGCAATGGTCTCACGGCAAGTTTCTGGCACGACCGTTGGCTAGAGGGTCAGGCCCCGTGCACTATTGCTCCTGACATTTTCAAGCTCTGCTCTCGCAAGAAGATTACCGTCCATGATGCCATCACTAACCAGAAATGGATGTTGGGTCTGCACCGCATCTCCCAGCCGGCAGAACTTCGCCAATTCACTCACTTGTGGCATCAGATTCAGCAGGTAAACTTGTTCGCCGAGACGGAATACTCCATTGCTTGGATTTGGAATGACTCCAAGATGTACACGGCTGCCTCCGCCTATCAATGTCAATTCGCTGGCTCCTTCTCCAACATGCACTTTGACAAGCTCTGGGATGCCAAGGTTGAGCCTAAGTGTCATTTCTTCATGTGGGTGTGGCTGCGAGGTAAGATCCTCACCAACAACAACTTGGAGATCCGCGGAATTCCCCACTCTGAAAAGTGCAATCTCTGTGACCAACAAGACGAGACCCCCTTGCACCTGATTCTCCAATGCGCCTACGCTCGCGCCGTCTGGTCTCTTGTTGCCACTGACCTGAATATCCCTTCCTTCGTTGCTGCGGCCCAGCATGCAACCTCCATTGCTTCGTGGTGAAATGATTTCGCTTGCAGCCTGGGAAAGAAGGCAAAAAGCGCTGCCATCTACACCGCCTGGAACATCTGGAAGGAGTGCAATCGCCGGGTCTTTGATCAGAAGTTCCTACAAGAGGCTTCCATCCTTCAGCGGATCAAGCAAGACATCCTTCAGCCGACCCTCTCTATTCACTGGCTCTCAGACGTCCAGAACAGCCCGGAACCCGAACCTGATTGATTTTCTTTTCCTTTTTATGGTGGAGGGCACCTTAAAACCTGGTCTGTAACGCACTTTGTTTTGTCTCTGTCACTCCTTAATATATGGGCAGTCCAATCTGCCATTCCCTCAAAAAAAGTAGTATCTTCAAAATTCCAAAATCACAGGCGTCCAGGCTGCTAGGCGGAAAATTGAACTTTCTGGCAACCATTCGACTCACATAACTCATACTGCTTTATTTTTTACCTTTCAACCACCCGAGGAAATTTTTATATACCAAATAGTGCAATACATAATTATTGATCGGTAGCCATTAACTGCAATGCGTACTGATATACCACGTCAAACAATTGTCCCAAACAATTTTACATGGAAATGTCCATCATTCCTACTGTATATTCTATGTGCAGTATGTTACATACAAAAATCTTCAAACTTGCACAAAGTTTTATGTTTGAAGGCCATAGGTTCTAGTTTCGCCTTAGGTCTTCAAAACCTCAGGACCAGCCCTGTCCAAGCCTGATATCATCAAAGACACCAAACAGTGACACAGATTGAGAGCATGTTTGGTTAGTGGCCTGGCCTCCGTGCTTGGGTGAAGAGGTTGTGTGTGTCCAGCCTGGTACCTCCTTGTGTTTGCGCCTGGTGTGGCTGGTCTGGATAGGATGTGTTTTGTTGGTGTCCTGGCTTGATGAATATTTTAACAATTTACTCTCATGATTTAATAATTTACTCTCATGACTGAACAAGATTAAAGGTAACGAGATTGCAAAAAACGTGCCGAGGCTAAGCAGATTGCTTGGGTCACACTCCAGGCTAAGCAAAATGTCAGGTCACCAGCCAGGCTAGCAACAATTTTTTCAGCACAACAACCAAACACTTCTCAAGCACTTTTCACGCAGGCTCCAGGCGAGCCACGACTCAACACTATCCAAACAGGTCCTGAATTTGACTAACCCAATCAAAATTGAGAGGGATGCTCGGTGATCATCGACTGGGGATTAATGAATGAAAGCCGTCGCGAGATGTCAAAAAAAACGTCGCGACGAGATCCGTGAAATACTCCCTCCGGTCCTTTTTACTCCGCGTATTAGATTTGTGTCAAGTCAAACTTTGCAAAGTTTGACCAAATTTGTATTAAAAAATATCAACAACTACAATACCAAATATATATATTATGAAACTACATTTCATATTGAATCCAATACTATTGATTTGACATTGTGAATGTTGATACTTTTCTCTATAAGTTTGATCAAAGTAGAGATAGTTTGACTTTAGACAAAACTTATATGCAGACTAAAAAGAACCGGAGTGAGTATGAGTCGGTTTTCAGCTTTCACGGAGAGAAGAAGGGTCGTCGACTCACTAGAGCCGAGCCGCCACCGACCCGACCCGACCCGCCACACCGCGTTCCCCAATCCCCACCCCCAAACCAGAAGAAATCTCCCCCATCGCCCCCGGCCGCTTCTCCCCATCCCGTCCCCTCCCCCGCTCCCAGATCGCCTCTAACCGCCGCCGGAACCCCGCCCCGCCGCCGACGAGGTCCGACCCCCCGGGGGCCCAGCCAAGATGGTGCTCGCGCAGCTGGGCGGGAGCATCTCCCGCGCGCTCGCGCAGATGAGCAACGCCACCGTGATCGACGAGAAGGTGCTCGGGGAGTGCCTCAACGAGATCTCCCGCGCGCTCCTGCAGTCCGACGTCCAGTTCAAGATGGTCCGCGACATGCAGACCAACATCAGGAAGATCGTCAACCTCGAGACCCTCGCCGCCGGCACCAACAAGCGACGCATCATACAGCAGGTCCCTCGCTATTCGTCTCCATCCCTTTCTACGCCAGTTCGATTTCGATCCAGGGAGGCGCGTGCCCGGGGGAGCTCCAGCTGATTAGGAGGCTGACGCCCTTGTTTTTTTTCCCCCCTGCTGCAGGCCGTCTTCACGGCGCTCTGCAACATGCTGGATCCTGGGAAGCCGGCCTTCACCCCCAAGAAGGGCAAGCCCAGCGTCGTCATGTTCGTCGGATTGCAGGGTCAGTCTGACTGACTAACCTCGCTTACCCGCTCTGTTTTTTGTTCTACGCCTATTGCCTGAATTCCACTCGCTACATGTGATTGCTTACTATAGCTGTATATATCTACCAGTCTGCGTATAGCATTACTAGACTACCTAGAATGAATGTGTCGTTTAAGCACTGGGGATGTGCTCGTAGGTGTTTCATGTTTTTCTGAATTAATTATCGTGATACCCGAGCGAAATTAAATGGTCCGAACCTTGTTGAATTGAGGTAAATTTAGGTTACTATTGGATGTACAATTGCGGTTAGGGTCATCAGTTGCCTTTCACCAATAGAAGCTGAACTTGTTTAGATTATCGCTGTAAGCTTTTCCTCTATCCATGTGCTTCAGTTCGTGAGTTGTGATGACAAGCAACTCACGGGAGCTCTCGATTCTGTCTTGAGATGGATGGCGAGGTAGATACATTGTTTTGTGGAGAACTTGTGATCACTCAGGCATTTCAGCAGTTAGCTATAGGTGATAGATCAGATGCCTTGAGAATCATACCATTTTCTGTTTCATTTTACTAGTTGTTTGTAGTTGTTAAGTTGTGAGACGTCTCCATTTTCCTGTCCTAGTTCTGACAAGTCAAAACAACCAGTGCTTTGTTCATTATCATTTTCGTTATCTTTTAGTATATGTCTGGGATGTAAAGTTCGGGTTTGATGTTCACTGAATAACGATTTATATCTGTAGGTTCTGGAAAAACTACTACCTGTACCAAATACGCATATTATCATCAGCGGAAGGGATTCAAACCATCACTGGTGTGTGCCGATACATTTCGAGCTGGTGCTTTTGATCAGTTGAAACAGAATGCAACCAAGGCGAAAATACCATTTTATGGAAGGTTCTCTACATTGAAAGATTTGCTTATGGATTAAAAGCTTGTATCCAAAATTTGCACTAAATAAAATTGCCATCTTTGCAGCTACATGGAATCAGATCCTGTGAAAATTGCTGTTGAGGGTCTGGAAAGGTTCAGGAAAGAGAATTCTGATCTCATCATTATTGATACGAGTGGACGCCATAAGCAGGAGGCCGCACTCTTTGAGGAAATGCGTCAAGTTGCTGAAGCAACGGTATTTATACTGTCATAGTCTCGCAGCATACTGTTCCTCTAATATTGAGAATTTCACCCACCTTTTATGGTTCTTTCACAGAAACCAGACCTGGTGATATTTGTGATGGATGGCAGTATTGGTCAGGCTGCATTTGATCAGGCACAGGCATTTAAACAAAGTGCTTCTGTTGGTGCTGTGATTGTTACGAAATTGGATGGTCATGCAAAAGGAGGCGGTGCACTGAGCGCGTTAGTGTTGCTCTTTATTTTTCTTGCTCCTACTATGCTATTCCTGTATTTGTGTTGCTTATGTAGGATATTACTTTCCAAAGATCACTAGCTTGCTTTGTTTGCTCTTTTTGTAACACATTATCAATGTTTTTCTAGTTCAGCAGGAAAATGCCACTTGGTTTAGAATTTATTTCAATTCCTACATGACTGCCCATATTTTTAGTATCTGTGAACAGATAAAATTGGTATGTTATTTTCTCAGCTGTATTCTCAAAACTGGCTTTAGTTTTTATTATATTTTGTGTTTTACAAATAGGTGAAGATACCTTTTTGTTAGAGGAAACATGTGAAAAAATTCAGTTGAAAAAAACAGGTGTAGAAATCAGAGGGACCTTTTTTGACATCCTTGCCTCATTTTTCTCAGGGTTGCAGCTACAAAAAGCCCAGTGATTTTTATTGGAACTGGAGAACACATTGATGAATTTGAGATTTTTGATGTGAAGCCATTTGTCAGCCGTCTGCTAGGTTAGCAACCACAGTACATTTAATATTGTTTGTAGCTTCGTGAGTCTTCTTTCTAGTTTACCTAACAATTTATTTGGCAGGTATGGGAGACTTGTCTGGCTTAATGGACAAGATCCAGGATGTTATGCCTGCTGATCAACAACCCGAGCTTCTGGCAAAGCTGGCTGAAGGAACCTTCACTCTCAGACTTCTGTATGAGCAATTCCAGAACCTTCTGAAAATGGGTCCTATTGGCCAGGTTAACTGTCTATTTGTATTTATTATGTTAATGTCTTATTAGCTTTTGTATGCTGCATTATATTGAAGTGTTTGGTTTCAGATGAGTCATCCAACAACACAAGCAAGATTCGATAACTAGTTATACTTGTGTGATATCATTATTTAAGCATACATTGTTTAATTTTATCTTGCAGGTCTTCTCCATGTTGCCTGGATTTAGTTCGGAGTTGATGCCAAAAGGACACGAGAAAGAAGGCCAGGCAAAGATTAAGCGGTACATGACGATTATGGACTCCATGACAGCTGCAGGTGAGCTAGATTAACAAAGGCTTTCCTTTGTGAGGGATGTTGTGAACCTTATCCTGCCCCTGATGTACTTTGCAGAGCTCGACAGCACAAACCCGAAGCTGATGACAGAGTCTCGAATCATCCGGATCGCCCGGGGGTCTGGCAGGCAAATCAGAGACGTGATGGACATGCTGGAAGAGTACAAGCGGCTAGCCAAGATGTGGAGCAAGATGAAGGGGCTGAAGATGCCGAAGAACGGAAAGATGAGCGATCTGTCCCAGAACCTGAACATCCAGCAGATGACCAAGGCCCTCCCGCCGCAAGTGCTGAAGCAGATGGGCGGCATGGGCGGCCTGCAGGCTCTGATGAAACAGATGGGCGGCAAGGACATGAGCAAAATGCTCGGTGGCATGGGGCTGGGTGGTGATTAGCCTAGCCTGGCAAATGCAGTTAGAGTTTCTTCTGGGCACAGGTGCTTGCTGCGTTGTGGAAACTGCATATTTATATATATACATCTTTGAAGATTCCATCCATCCTGACAAATGATATTCAAATAGCTTTTGTGAATTTGTCATTCCTTGCTCTAAAAAAATTGCGGGACGGGGACTTTAGAGGATACTAGCCATGCCTTGCACGTCATGACGAAACTGTATGCTCAGATAAACAACCACAACTCGAATGCACATTCATATACATAAGCGTGGGCGGCCGCCCGATACAGTTCAGCCCTCGAAACCTACCTTCAGTACTACTCCCTCTGTTCCTCACTACGGACTGTTTTTAAATATAAGTTTCTAGAGATTTCACTACGGACTGTTCCTAAATATAAGTTTCTAGAGATTTCACTACGGACTGTTCCTAAATATAAGTTTCTAGAGATTTCATTACGGACTACATACGGAACAAAATGAGTGGATCTATAATCTAAAATATGTTATTATACATCCGTATCTAGTTCATAGTAGAATCTCTAAAAAGACTTATATTTAGAAACGGGGGGAGTACATTGTTCATATCATACGGATAGTCAACTTTATCTCCGGCCACACACAAATATTCTTGTTTTTACTAAGAATGTTCATGCGTTTTTATGTGACAATGAGCTCTATGTACATATATTGGTGCAGTTCATGAAAGACATGCTTCCAGTGGAAGAAGCAGCTTGAAGAATGGATTACAGCAAAATGCTAGGGCTAAAGAATGACACGCTGATCAACAACACGACAGTAAAACTGGTAGGGTGATCTGCAATTCCAGCTCCTCGAGTGAGGGTCCGTACAGCTTCCAGAACAGATCCATTCCCTATTGAAGACAAAGTGTTATACTCACTTGTCACCAAAATGAAAAGAAATGAATGTATTTAGAACTAAAATATGTCTAGATACATTCATTTCTATGACAAGTAATTTCGGACGGAGGGAGTATGTTTCTTCAGATGCCTTTACTGAATGGATGAATTCGATCGGGAATTCCCCTGCAAGTAATACAGCTCCAGTGTTTCACTATCGCGAGTTAACAATATAATAACAGTGATAATTCATAAAATCACAGCAAGCTGAAAAAAACCTGATACATTTTGTAATAAGTACCACATACCTTAAGTAAAACATCTGCTTCCTTGGGGGGCCACTTCGTAGGTTGTTTGATTTGTGGGAGTTCTACGACAAGTATAAGGCGGGATTTCATGCCAAACATGCATCAGATACAAATGTGGTTTGATCCTTATGGGCAGAGAAACACACGAAACAAAATCTGCAAGAAAAAACAACACCTTTTTATCTTAGAAACATACTCCTTGTTAAACGGTGGCTCCATGATACGAACTACAATACTAATGAGCGACGCTCTCGCGTACCACCGAGGGGGCGAACCCTAGCCGCCGGGGCTCGGCCTCCTCCTCCAGCTCCCTCCGTCACATTGTTGTACACATTTCCTAGAGTTCATAAATTATCCAATGAAATAGAAGTTAGAGATATTAAGAGATACCAAAAGATTACTGACACCACAAAGTTACAAGAGAGACTAACCATAGCTGAAACCTGAATGATACGACGAAACGAGATCACAAACTCCCCAGGTTTCTAGATGATGCCGGTGCCTTTTTTGGTATGAATGCATAAAATCTAATGGTTGTTAGCTTCAAGTTAATTAATGAAAAATGAGATGTCTACGTGATTACCTGCAGTGACTGGTCTTGCATCGAGGTATAGCATGTGCTTGCTAATACAGATTCAGATCATGGTACTATTTCATCAGCCCGCAC
This sequence comes from Elymus sibiricus, assembly GCA_039707655.1. Taxonomy (NCBI): domain Eukaryota; kingdom Viridiplantae; phylum Streptophyta; class Magnoliopsida; order Poales; family Poaceae; genus Elymus; species Elymus sibiricus. The sequence continues at coordinate 363,941,482 of CM077663.1, read as the reverse complement.
ATCAAAATTCATGTGTGTTGCTAAGATATGGTACCCATAACCTACCTATTCATCATTAACTGAAACTTAAGATTTACAAATGGAATGAATGAAGAAAAGACAGAAATAGCTTAACCATCAAAAATGTATTCTTACAAGGATGGTAGATCAACATGAATAGCAGATACACTGAGAAACCCTCTCATGGTCTTGTATATTTTGCTTCATTTCCTGAGTAAGTGCCTCCTGTCCTTGCAGTTTGGCAATGCTTGGATAGTATTAGCGGGCCACAAATAGTTTGTCTTTTAGCCTTTTCACTACCAAATCCTTCATAATTACTCTGCGTTCTGTTGACCAGAGGCAGTAGCTCCCAATTCGAGCTGACAAGTCTTTGAATTTTTCACTTCATCTGCTTTCAGGCCTTTCTTTTGTCTCTTTATATCCTTGCTAACCTCCTGAAAGCAATGCATGCGGATTATAGTAAACCACTTGACTCTGATTGAGACAAAGATAATAGGGGCGATAAGAACATTGATGACAAAATTAAGTACTATATACTTCGAAAGACACAGGATTGTAGTACATTCAGTATCACATCAATCCACTAATGTAGAATGCAATCATTTGAAAATATTGTACTGTGTGCCTAAGAATCTAAGATCTTATATGAGATTGAGCCGACAATCGAACATCTAAAAATTATATACTTGCTACTACTGGTGTAGAACCCCGGAATTTCATTCCGTTGACTAAACATACCAAAACATAAGCATAGCTTGAGGCCAACTCTGAAAAAAGCAGTATATATTCGAATGCAGAAGGCGTACAATTGTTCATTTGTTCTTTGAGTTGATTCCTTCACATCACTTGGCTGGACTCACCATCGAGGCGCAGTTGCAGAGGCTGAGCACCGCGGCGGAGCGCCAGTGGTCAGCGAGCACAGGCATTCCTATAGTGACGGCTCCATCAACAGCCGGCGCGGGCACGAGGTTGGCTCTGATGAGTCGTCCGAGGGCAACAGCCCCAACACACGTGCGACCCGGACCGACCGCAGCGCCTCCCACCTCGCATCTCCACCCTCACCTTGTCCCCGTACTCCACGGCCTTCAGATCGACGCAGACAAGTACATCACTGGGAATGCAATAGCTAGGAAACGATTATTAAGAGCATTAATTTCATTATGCAAGCACGGAAGGCATAGTGTTGAAAAAACCTACTGCATATAAAGATAATATTGAGCCAGACAGAAATGAATGGAGCATAATCATCCATCTATGTGAAAAGAAGTACAAATGTTCTATTAAATGGCAAGTCGGTACATTATGGCTGAGAGATGGAAGAGTGAAGACTTGTGCCAAATGAAGCTTGACAGTATGCTATCAAGAAGATACAAAACTTTTTGTTCAAATACCACTTAACCAATACAACAAGGACTCACAAATAGAAAAGCAAAAACAAGTAGGCCCAAAAAATCCTTGGACACTCCACTCCGCAGATGGGCCAGAGATGAAACGTGATACAAACCTCAACCTGCATCTTAAATTATTGATAAATTATTTTGTTGAATACAGTAAATACATACTCTGCCGAATAATCCATCAAGGTCAAATGTCTAAATTAACAAAAACAGAGCAGTCTAAGACAGCTCTCTTTTCCATTTTCTTTATTAGACAAGCAGGTGACTGACTTTATGCCCTTCAAGGATTAGAAAAATCATTGGGAGAAAACAAAGTAAGATCAACTATAAAAAAACGGAAGAGGCAGTTCCTATGCTACACTTCAAACAAGACACCGAAGTTTCCGGCCTAGAGGTTGTCCACTCATAAAATCCACATAAAAATATAAAACAGCAAAAGAAACACATGTTTGCACTGCACAATAGTCTCATCTTCAACCATCTCGTGATATCACGCTGTGACACAAATAGCATTAGCACACAACTGGACAGCTTAACCGTCAAACAACACAAAGTTGAACCAAACAACATAGAAATGCAGTCGTAAATAATAAAAACCACCATCTAAATACGGGGAAAAAATCTTCAAAAGCTTAGGCCAGCAACAAAAATGAAGGATAATGATGTACTTAAGCAAAGAATAAATAGCAGAAAGGATATAAGCTCACATAATATGTGAAGAGATGACAAAATCATAGATAAAACACAATACCTCAGGAAGTGCATCTGCGTACAAGCTCATATTAGTTAGGATGAGAAGATGGTCTACACATTTATATTCCAAACGTTTGAGGGATAACACTCTCGGGTGTGGAATAATCTTGCTGGAAAATAATCAAGACCTTAGTACCATCCCAAAAGATTTGATTGTTGCAGTCGAACTCTAAATATAATTAGTGCCTGCATCAGCACTTCTGGTTCCCTTGCTCCCATACATGTCGTGGATCCACCAATTGGATAGCCCTCTAATGTACTGTATTGACAAAAATAATGAAAATCATGAGCCAAATAAGATAAAGAAGTCAGGCAATGAGAGATCAGTGATAATCGGAAAACTATATGATTAAATTGTGTGACCGCAACGAGGTAAGAGGGTTTCATTAGCTTAAATCAAAATTCCGCAACCATCTCTACTTACAAGAGTATCAAAAGGGATATTCATTGCATGTAACATAAGAAATCAATAATTGTTTTTACCTAACAGAAGACACCAGTGCCAGAATCTTGTGTCATAAATTCAATCCTGATGGCGAGGGTACCGAGGCGACAACAAGATCTGCCCTGACGATCATCCAACAAAAATCAACATAATCTACTAAATAAACTTCATTATCTAATGAACAAGCTCATGATCAAATACAGTTCATTGATTTCTCTCTCATTTTTAATCTGCATGCGGATACAGATGAAGGCAAACAAATGGTTGCAGAAAGCAAACCGTTACAAAAGTACATAAATATATATATCTGAATTCAGATCCGGGAATCAAAGATTCCAAAGATAGGTTTAATTTCTTTAAAATGGTTCAAATATATACTCCATGCCTGGGTCCTTCTACTATGCAGTGGGAATGCAACATGTGCTGTTTATAATTGCAGGGATGTTTCCAACTCCATCAAGGTTGATGCTGTTCTTCTAAGGGCAGATGGCAACAACACTACCGTTGCGGCAGGGACTGAAATATTTGAGAAAGAATCAGTAACCCAAATTCAAATAATTCGTATCAATCCAATTCTGCACAAATGTAATTATAAATTCCTTGGTATTAACAAGGAAAATCCCATAAATTCGTTCATGCAATCCTCGGTATTTAACTATTTATACAAAATCCGATCGAACAATTCCTAAGCAAAGAGCTACATAGAAACTTCAGAGAAATACAGTCTGCACGGTTAACAGAGACATGCAGTTCCATCATGAACAGGGCAAGAACTCACATATAAGCCACTCCTTATATTCAGATTTGCCAAAGTTGCAGGACTAAGTAAACATTACATAGGGCAATAATGCCTTGATAATTCTATGTTATGGGGTAAACCTTTAATGTATAAAGGAGAACCTAATTTTCATCTTAACCAACCCTCTCTCAAGTTCTGATGTAAGCATGGAACAGGACCCGTAATCAAGCCAGAAACCGCAGCTAGCATAAAAGAGGAAGCTTGTATGACGATGAAAAACAATTTTGTACTATTGGAGGAGCATCCAAAAGCAGCAGATAGTTTTTAAGCAAAATTGCTTAAACAGAGCAATTAACACTTTCTATAACTGATGGCAGGGCAGATAAGCAATTCATGATGGCAAGAGCACCATACTAAATTCAATGCCTTCAATACTATGTGTGACAACACATACATAGTATGCAGGAAACAAAATCATGCAACCATATAGAAACGGAGGTTAATTCTAGAAATACATTACCAGTTATGCAACTGATTTATGTTTAATTGTGCTTCAAGAGGATTGTCAACCTGCATGATATCCTTTGCCCAGGATCCGCTTTGTATGAAGATCAATTAGCCAAATGAAATAATGTCAGGAAGTGCATGATTCCAGAAATTAGAGCAAAAGTCAAGCTTCTCAAGATTTTTTCCTTACTGAACACACATGTTTGTCCCAAACCACGCAATTCTGCACATCATACAGCATGTAAGGAGTTACTTCCTGAAACATTCAATGAGGAAGTTGAAGATGCAAACTTGGAGAACAAAATGACAAAGATACACCCAGATGGGAGAGGAAAACCAGAATCGTCCATCCTTGACAGTTCAAGAATATGCTATGTAGTACATGGGAGAGAAAAACCATAATCATCAATACTTGACAGCTCGAGTGTACCAAATAAGAATTAATTAGTCATAGTATATCTAAACCAAATCTGATGAGGACAGTACTTCAGAAAGCTCGAAAACAGATCCCAGCTATACAAACTAAATCACAAATCTGACTGAACAGTACAGTTCCACTTGGTTAGAGCTAGCTCACTCAACACAAATTTTTGCAAACGTTTCCTGGCGCTGCAAAGCCGAGGAGGGCAGCGGGGAGACTTGCCATTGTCCACGGCCCCAGCCCCGACCTGCCGGATTCCATTTCGCCGACCATCTGTAAAACATAGTCGAGTACAGGGAGAGGTCAGTCAGATGGGGATCATATCATGCAATATGTCAGCACTCTATGCGTTGGCACTATGAGTAGCTACAATCTAGTCTAGTGAGAAGAACAGAGCAGATTTGGACGAATAAAGTTGGTTCGACATCATTTTCAAGTGCTATATTTCCATCTTTTGAAAAATCTGTCTTGGTTTTGTTTAATCAATCAATCACCGCATACATATATCACCTTGGTTATACAATGACATTCGATGGCAGGCGCTTACAAAATCTGAGAAATTGACTATCCATTTAACACAATGAGCTACAAAAACCTACAGCATTAATGAATCATTTGCATGTTATGTTGCATGTACAACATATTTACAGGATCATATGAGCTGCGGAGAAACAAAAGAATGCAGCTTCAAAATGAAAATTCTTCAAACAAACAAGATATTTTCTAAATGAAAGAAGTAGATAATTTGAAAAGGATCTACCTTTCACAACAAGAAGATACCAGGCAATTCTCAGCTAGTTCTATAGGATTTTAACACAATTTGGTGCGTCATCCCTTGCCCCAGCAGTTGTGCGGTAAACAAAGAATTTATCTACTTTTGGGACTCCATTGCTCCCGTCTACATCATTTATAACCTCCACATTAAGGTTCGGCATCTTTGACGCAAGGATTTGGCCCCCCTTCTCTGTGACATTGCACGATGAGATCGAAAGGGATCGCATTGTCTCATACTTGCTAACATTCTGCAAGAGTGCAGCATCACCAAATGTGCAGTCTTTGAGCTCTAGTTTCCTTAGATTATTGCATCCTTCCATAACATGCATCATTCCCGCATCACTACCTCCAGCAAATCCTATTGAGAGCATCTCAAGTTGTTTTGCAAATTTACCAATGTACATGAAAACCTTGTCTGTGACCAGACCCGATATTGACAACCGCCTTAGCCCTTTGCATTCACGAACAATAGCACCAAAACCTTCATCTAATGGTTTGTTTGTTGAGGGATCAGGCTTCTCAGGCTCAAGAATAGCGAGTCTGAATCGCGTGAAATTTGGGCAGTTCTTGGCTACAGTAAACAGTGCATCGTTAGTCATCGATTTGCAAAAATATAGCAATGAGCTCAGTTTTGTACAGCCCAAGGATATTGCAACAAGTCCCTTCTCTGTTACTGGGCAATCCCCAAAGATCAAGACCTCTGACGCAAATAACCGCAGTTCTTCTAACTCCTTGCAACTGGAGGCCACCACTTGCAAGCCCTTATCCCTGATGCAATCCAGTACCTACAGTATACAGGATAAAGGCTCAAAACCTGTGCTGAATTGCCTTAATCAGGAATAAAAACAGTAAGGTGAGCGCGGCAGCAAGGGATCTTACCCAAAGACGTTGGAGTTTCACACAGCGGCTGATCATTTTGGTGAGATTGGAGGAATCAAGTGTCGCAGCATAGCTCAAGTCTAAACCTGTTAGTTGCCCACATAGCCCACCCACGTGATAGATGAATGGAAGGCACAAAGGGGAAGCATGCCAAAAGCCCAACAAACTCCTCAGCAGTTTGCATTTCTCCAATGCAAGCATCAGCGTTTGATACGACTCAGCTTGGAAGTCATCTGTCAAGCTCCCGGTCCCTAGATCCTCTAAATTAGGGGAGCACATTAAAATCTTCGAGAGTGTGTCTACTGACACGGATTGATTCAACCTCAAACTCCGAAGACTTGGGGACCTAGCAACAAGTCTCTCTAATGAACCAGCATTAACCTCCCCTTTGATGCAGGCGAAATTCAAGGAGACAAGAGACGTGCAGGAATCAGGGAAGCAGGAGAGCCACCGTGGGCCTCGATCATCCACCGCACTTTCCTGCAAATCTAACTCCCTCAGGTGCCTAGACCAGAAAACAATATAGAAAACAATGTCAGTGTATTGACCATTAAATGCATGTAACAAGAGTACATTAGTGCCTTCAACAAACTGCAATTTTAAAGCACTCACTTGCAGTGCCGTGCAATATCTGCTAGTCCATCGGTGCTGAAGCCGTCGCATCTGATAAGAATGAGGGCCCTGAATCGTGCGAATGACTTGGCAAGCAGCTCCAGGCTCTCATCTGACACCACCATCCGCTTCATACGCAGCTCCTCCAGACCCACACAGCCCCTGGCTGCTGCCTCGATCCATGGTCCGGCGTACCAACCCCAATCAGGTGGCACAAATCCGAGGTCCGCAAAGTGTGGCTTCCCTTTGACTGTCAGTGCCCGCACATTAGGGAACCGAATCGCCACTCGCTCGGGCCGCACGGAATAGCAGTTCCCCACAAATAAAGTTCGCCGGCTCAGCCTTTCGATATTATACCATGCTTTGCAAACAACTGAAACTGTGTTTCGGTCACATTGAGCGGGCAAGAAGCTGAATATGTGCTCCACCACCCCCTCGGGAAAGTAGGTCATGGTGCCTTCCCCTAGCACCGCCTTATTACTAGAGCTGCAGCTACTAAAGAAAGACGAGGAAATTAACAGACCCCGCTCAACCAGAAGAGGAGAGCACACAAGTAATGCTGGCAGGATATTCGAGACTCTGAGCAGGGCTACAAGCCTACAACTAGAGCAGGGGGCACAGGTCTGCAGCTGGCAGGATATTCCAGACTCCGAGCAGGACTACAATACTAGCAGATATTTAGACACCGCCATTCCACCAAAACCTGCAAAGTCCAGCAGAGTTCATGGAAAAAACAGCTCAATTATCAAGTTGAGGCCAGCAGCTGGTTGAGCATTGCAGGCTATTTCAATTTTTAGAGGAAAGGCACTGCAGGCCCAAAGATGCACACGACTAGCATCTAAAAATCAGCCTCCTAAGCACGAACAACACATAAGCACGAACAGCACCGAGGCCGGATCCTAAAATACCTGAATAGGAAACAAGCAATACTTTCCCATCTTGAACTGAACTGAACAGAGCACAGAGACTAGAATCAGAACTGGAATTCCCTTCTCTGAATTCAAAAGCCCACCCGGACTTGGTTTGAGAAGTAGCTTGTTCAATTTGTCCTCAGCAGAAGCGAAACCTGTTGCCAAGAGATCGAAATTCCAATCAGAAAATAAGTACTTTGAATCAAGAAATGACATTGCGTAGAAGTGAAGTGAACTAGAGAATTCCAGTCAGAAGGTATGTTCGTAAAGGTAGGCTAGGCGCAGCGCAATCCTTAGAAAGCATACCTAGATTCAAAGCCCACTCTTTCCTTCAGCTTCCACCGCTGTCTTATGCGGCAAATAACCACCTAGGCAGTAGAAGTTTCAGATCAGGTTCCAACCATTTTCTGAGCAAACAATCACAGGATATTCGAGACTCCGAGCAGGGCTACAAGTAGAGCAGGGGACTCAGATCTGCTAGTCCCGATTCCAGCAGATATTCAGCACCAGCAAAACCTGCAAAGCCCCGATTCCCCCACCCAAAACCTGTAAAGATGAGCGAGCGCTGAGTTCTTGCCGTCTCCGCGAACTTGCTAAGAAAAAGGAAACAACTAGCAACGGGGAGAAGGAAACAATGCAGCCTACCAACAGCTCAGGCCCAGAGCGCCGAAACCTCCAGATGTAACCTATGAACGCCGAGGGTACTCCAGACTCCGCATCAAACCCCTCCGCGAAGAAGGCTCTCCAGCAATGATCGCGGGCCGCGGCCCCCCGGACCAGAAGCTCGCACCCGGAGCCGCCGGAAAGAAATGCGGCGGGAGGCGCGGCGGCGGACTCCGAGCGAAGGTGAGAGGAGCAGCGAGTTGGGGGTGAGGTTGGATTGCAGAGGAATGATTGGGTACTCTTTTTTTTCTTTTTTTCTTTTGAACTTGATTGGGTACTCTCGGGTTACAGAGAGAGTTTCGTCACGCATACCTCGCCCGGCCACAGGCGTATTATTTTTACTAATTAACCCCTGGAGGTTTCTATTTCGTGCACTAACCTCTCAAAAAAACTTAATTCGTCGTCTGAACCCTTATCCGTGGGTGACCGATACGCGGCTCACATACACGTTGCAACGTCGCACGCGAAGACGCCTTTGACCAACGCCGACGAATGACCGACAACGTGGCACGCATTGCACACGTCAAGCCGTAAGGCATGATACAGCCGGATGAACTGCGTTTCGTCGCCGAACCTTTTGTTTTCTTTTTTGAAATTGGAAAGTTTATTCTACTAATCAATGTGCCGAGCAATATCGCTGGCAAAAAAAAAAACCTGGGCAAAGGTAGGTGTAGGTCCAGCCATACGGTTTAGGTTACAAGTTTCATTTTCAACCCATACATCGCTAAGGCGTCTCTTATTTTATTACATGCCCGAGGACAATGAACAATATAAAAATAGCTAAAATTCAGAGAAATTAAGGCTTTTATCTCCCTAAACAAAACCCCATTGGGGGGAAGATCAAAGTGAAGACTTGATTGCTTGGACCAATAGCATTGCATCAGTCTCCACCACCACCTGAGTATTGCCTAGCTCATGCGCCTTGTGCATAGCCTGAATACATGCTTCCGCTTCAGCATGCAAAACATCTTTTTATTTGAACTGGCCAACGATTGCTGGTGTTTTATTGATTTAGCAGATAGAGAGCGACAAAATTTGTTTGATCACGCGATCGATGGTAACGAAAGAGAAAAACAAGGGGAGCAGCTTGACGCATGCCAACTCCTCATGGTACATGCCCGAAAGGGTACTCTCTACATGCTGCTCTTGCAATCCTTGATTGCTCCATATCGCTGCGCCATGCCCGGATGATGTTCTCCTTGCTCGGTAGCTTTCCTCTGAAAACATAAGTGTTTCTCTCCATCCAATCTGCCAGCTAACGAGTCTGATCATGGATTTGGTGCCTTTTGTTGGTAGCACACGCATCTGTTTGGCACGATATGATACTCAGATCATCCGGCCCGTTAAGTTGGCCTAGCTGGGTCATTGTGGGCCATAGATGCACGTCCTATTTAGCCTCTGAACCCCCCTTTTTGGTGAAACCATTTGCCATTACTCCCAGCCGCCCCTCGTCCTCCTCTTCCCTGTCGCCCCTCATCCTCCTCTTCCCCACCGCTGGCGTCGCCGCCGCCTCCACTGTTGGCGCCTCCGCCGTCCACATCCCTAGGATTGGATCTCGATGGCCGATAAGACGACTCCATCCCTAAAGTCAAGGAAGGATTTGATTGATCAGTACATGGAAGGACTAGAGCGGCAATGTCGTGCAAAGATTGCTGGAAAGCGGGCTGTTGGTGCTACCCCCATGGAAGGAGGATCCATCAATCCATCTGCTCATATAAGTAATCCCGACACACCACATGTACAGTTGGGCGATTTCAAATCTGTAGGATCTATCTTTTTCGGGTGGGTATGATTTTTTATTATGCATGTAGCATTGCGGATTAAATCCTAGGCTTTGGGGGGACAATCTGGGGTTCGACAAATATGTATCAATCTTGTAATGTTTGGTGTAATCCAAAATATATACGGATCTCTCATTAAGCTTTCGAATGTTTGGATCCGTACCTATTTAATTTAGTATTCGGGTTTTCCAATGTGCAGAAGCGATCTGAAACCAGTAGTAATTAAATCCGTCGTTATAGTTTACAGGTTGCAATACTTATGTTTGGGGGATTTGGACATGCAATCAACTGGTATTTGATACATTCCCACATGCAGTTTGCTTGCTTGGGATGTGATTGATTTCCACACGCAGTTAGCATCGTCATCATTTCATTTGGATTTCATACATGGCTTATCCACACTGTTATACATATCATTCTCTATTTAGATTACTCGTTAAGCAATTCTATGACACATGCATTTCTGAGTTGATGTTTGTATTAGTTCATTCGTCCTCAGATTGCTCATTCAGCAAACGCCAGCCGTGTTATGGTGAAACTGGGCGTCGCTGCTGTCGACAAGGTCCTAGAGGATAATACTGATCATGTCATGCGTTCGCGCATTCTGGCGAAGCGGCAAGCAAGAATGGCACGTGGGGTAGCACGGGAGTAAACGCAAGCAGTACGTTCGCTCGCCGGCCTGCCGTCCAGAGGGGAGAATTGGGAGGATGTCAAGTATGCCTCCAACCAGCAGTGACGAGATAATGTTGGACCCGTATTGCATTTTCAGTTGGTACTTCCGCAGTGATCATGGTAAGGGGAAGGGGAAGTGAAAGGGGAAGAAGGGGAAGGGAAAGGGTGTCTCTGAATTTCGTATGATAGGCATGTTTTAGCTATTACAATCCGACAACATCTCAGTTGTCCGATGTCATGTGATTACACTTCCTATGATATATTTGTATTTATGTAGATGATTTATGTATGTTGTTTTAACATTTGCATGAGATTGTTATGAATTGATCGTTTTGTATGGTGGTTTATTGACTTCCTAAATTGCAATTCAGGCACTGCAATCAAGCAGTGGATCGTCATGCCTACCACCGGCTATGAATGATGAATCGAGGCTTCTTGCTATAAAAAAGCAGTATGTTATGTTGTATGATGTTGTATGTGACTCCAGCCCCTTACGTGAGTTCAATGTCCGAATGATTCATATTTGAACTTGTTCAATGCAGACAGAAGTTCCAACAGTTAGTATAGTTTCATCACCTGCATGTGTTTCTGTATCCCCTCGTGACAGGGCATGTAAGGTATGTATTTCTTGGTTTTGCAAGGACAAATTTGATTTACCAAAGGATATGAATTGTACCTTGTTCTTATTGATAGGGGAAGTCGTCGTTTGAACTCAAAGGGCTTTATTCTAGCATCGGGCACTCCCACGAAGAAAGGAGGCCAGACTATTTCGTGAGAATCATGCAGGACCGATGTGCATCCTGTTTCTTATACCGGATGGTGTTGCCTCTCTTTTACAGCCACCAAGCTGCCTACACCTAGGTATATCAATCTGGAGACGAGCATTGACTGTTGTTTGTGTGTGGAGTTGCAAGTAGAAGAAGGAATGCCGGTCTTGGGTACATTGTGATGTGCATTTGCGAAGTTCCACGGTCTCGACGTGGTTAACTTTTCGGAGAAACCCACTAAGACCGCAACTGGTCTAATGTCTAAAGTTGACGTGGGGTGGTTTTGGCATCGTCGTTTAGCCCATATCAATATGGTATCTTTGCAAAGACTCATCAAAGGGGACCACATCCGGGCACTAACAAATGTTAGTTTTGCTAAAAATCGTGCTTGCAGTGCTTGTATCGATGGAAATCTACATGAGACGGCTCATCGACCCAAGACTATTATTTCCTCCAAGAGGCCCTTGGAACTCCTTCACATGGCTCTATTTGGGCCTCCATCATTTGATAGTCTTGGGGGGAGAAAGTATTGCTTGGTGATCGTGGGTGATTATTCAAGATACATATGGGTATATTTCTTCACGAGGAAGAGTGAGACCCAACAAACCGTGATCGACTTTGCAAATGAAGATCAACGTCATCAACATAATGCAAAGATATTGATCATTAGAAGTGACAACGGCATCGATTTCAAGAACTACACCTTGGATGAGTTTCTTAGTGATGAGGGGATCAAGCATCATATTCCGCACTTTATACCCCTCAACAAAATGGTGTTGCGGAGAGGAAGAACCAAATGTTGATGGACGCGACAAGGACAATGATGGCGGAGTTTAAGTCTCCATACAACTTTTGGTCCGAAGCCATAAACATTGTATGCCATGCATCCAATCGGCTCTACCCCCACAAAGGCTTGAACAAGACTCCATATTAAATACTTACCGGCAACAAGCCCAACCTCAATTACTTCCGGGTGTTCGGTTGTAAGTGTTTCATTCTCAAGAAGGGTGCTCGTTTTTTCTAAATTTGAAACTAGAGCTCAAGATGTCATATTTGTTAGTTATGCTACAAACTCATGTGCTTACCGTGTTCTCAACAAGTCCACTGGACTCATTGAGGAGACGTGTAACGTGAAGTTTGATGAAAATAATGGCTCCCAAGTGGAGCAAAATGGTCTTTGTGATGTAGGTGATGAAATTACTCCTCAAGCCATAAGAATAATGGGTGTGTGACATATCGATGAAAATAATGGCTCCCAAGTGGAGCAAAGTGGTCTTTGTGATGTAGGTGATGAAATTACTCCTCAAGCCATAAGAAGAATGGGTGTGTGACATATACTAACCATTGAGGAACCCCTTGTGGTGGAAAGAGAAGGGCAATGCTCTACGCAAGTAGAACCATCACCAACACTCGACCCACACGCTTTCGAAGAACAAAGTGAAGGCCCTCAACCAAGTGAACAAGATCCAGGGCACGATCAACCGCATGATGATGACGGTGCACCAAGTGATGCCCAAGATCAAGTTCACGACCACAAGCAAGCTCAAGGTGACGCTCAAGATGATCAAGATGATGCACCTCAAGGAACGCTTGAAGAGCAACTAGAGCGTTGTGACGCCAAGATTGCTTCCAACCTTAAACAAAAGGGGCACACCATGGAGAATGTCCTAGGAAGCTTGAGTAAAGGGGTAAGTACTTGTAAACAATTAACAAACTTTTGTGAGCATCACACATTTTTTTCTTGTATTGAACTCCAAAAAGTCTATGAGGCGCTTGAGGACCCGGATTGGCTAGAAGCCATGCATGAAGAGCTAAATAAATTTGAGCGCAACAAAGTGTGAAAATTGGTTGAAAGGCCAAAGGAGAATCATAATGTCATTGGAACCAAATCGATCTTCAAGAACAAGCAAGATGCACATGCAATAGTGATTCGCAACAAGGCAAGATTGGTGGCTCAAGGCTACTCCCAAGTCGAAGGAGTCAACTACGGTGAAACTTCCTCTCCCGTTGCATGTCTTAAATCTATTCGCATGTTGCTTGCATATGCCTCTCATCATAATTTTAAATTGCAACAAATTGATGTGCATTTCTTAATGGTCCTCTTAATTAATGATTTGGTATATGTCAAACAGCCCCTGGGGTTCGAGGATCCCAAGTTCCCCAATCATGTCTATAAACTCGATAAGGCACTCTATGGCCTTAAACAAGCCCCACGTGCGTGGTATGAGCACCTCACCGAGTTGTTAGAAGATCGTGGGTTTGAAATTGGGAAAATTGATCCCACTCTTTTTACTAAGAGGGTCAAAGGGGATTTGTTCATATGCCAACTATATGTTGATGAGTTTCTCGCACTAATGACTGAGAAGTTTGAGATGTCTATGATGGGTGTGTTTAAGTTATTTCTTGGATTCAAAGTCAAACAATGTAGAGAAGGAACATTTATCAACCAAGCCAAATATACCCAAGACATGCTCAAAAGGTTCAAGCTAGATGATGTCAAGCCGGCCAAAGACTCCTATGCCAACCAAATGTCATCTTGACATTGATCTCAATGGTAAAGTGGTGGATCAAAAGGTATATCGTTCCATGATTAGATCCTTGCTTTACCTTTGTGTATCTAGATCAGATATCATGTTGAGTGTGGGAATGTGTGCACGATTTCAAGCCACTCCAAAGGAAAGCCACTATGTGGCGGTCAAAAGAATCTTTCGATATTTGTCTCATACCCCAAACTTTGGCTTGTGGTTCCCTAAAGGAGCAAGCTTTGATCTATTGGGATATTCAGATTCGGATTGGACGGGAGACCAAGTGGACAGGAAGTCCAATTCCGGAGGGTGCCAATTTCTTGGTCGCTCTTTTGTGAGTTGGTCTTCCAAGAAACAAATTGTGTGTATCTCTCTACCACTGAAGCCGAGTACATCGTTGCCGCAAGTTGTTATGCACAATTGCTATGGATGAGGCAAACTTTAAAGGATTACAGTGTCATTTGTGACAAAGTGCCTCTTCTATGTGACAATGAAAGTGCAACCAAGATCGCCTACAACCCCATGCAATATAGCCAGACGAAGCATATTGAGATTTTTCATCACTTCATTCAGGATCACGCCAAGCTTGGAGATATGGATGTAGGCACTAGACCACAACTAGCGAATATTTTCACAAAACCATTGGATGAAGCAAGATTTCACGAGTTAAGTCATGAGCTAAATATCATTGATTTGAGTAATATGTCTTGGGACAATGCACACCCCACCGCACTCATCGTTTTATCTTGTTCTAGATGTAGGCATGGACATAGAGGAGTGTTGTCCCTCTCATGAACTCACACTCTTCTTATTATGCATAAATAAAACCAATCTTTCACATTAGCCATTTTTTATGGTACTTGTGCTTCAAAGACGAGTTTTGGTCTTGGGCCCAAGGTTAAAATCTTCACGGTGCCAAACCAACTGACTCTTACATAGGTGGCCCCGGCCACCGACCCTCTCTTTGAGAGGTCTTGGTTCTCGTTGTGTTTTTCTTTTTGGGTGTGTAAGTCCTTGATGTAGATTTCTTCGAGGTTGGATTTTCTTGTTTGCTTCTTGCAACCTTGGGAAGTTCTTCATCGTGTTCCTACTCGTGTCTCCAACCTAAGCCTTCTCCTCTTAGACCATCTCAAATTTAATGCATAGCCCCACTCCATACATTTGAACTTGGATGTTTTCGGCTCTATAAGTGGTACTACCGTGAGTTGGACGATACTACCACTTCTGCTCTCGAGTACTACCGTTGAGGAGGTATTGTCGGCCTTCTGTCTTGTGTAGTACCAGAGCGTTACTACCGCTTAGTTGCATGCGGATGTTTTAAGTGAATGGGCACGGGGTTTCCCAACCCCCATACCCGTTCACTTCCTCTTCTCCACGCGACTCCTGCGCACGGTGACAGGAACCGTCGCGGACGCCGCTCCCGATGCGCCGCCTCCATGCCTCCTCCCTCGATTTCATCTGGTGGGAACGATCCTCACTCTCTTCTCTTTCCATGGACGTCGGTATTGCCCTCGTTCTTCGTCTATACGGTTCTATTTTTTGAACCTAGGATTTAAGGCAATGCAGTCATGTTCATCAATATTTTGGCTAAATCGCGGAAATTTAGAGTCGAGGGAAGATTGCTAGATACGAGAGTAGGCTCTAAATTATAGCTTTTCGAAGTTTCGTGGTTCCTATACTACCAGATCTAACCACGGTCGTGTGCCTCAGAAGCAAATGGTACAACCGCTCCTAGAGTGGTACTACCTCTTCTGACTCAAGCGGTACTACCGTGGCCAGAGCGGAAGTACCGCTTGAACCTGGCACTTCTGAAATTCTATAATTAAGATCCTCTCTCACCTTTTTGTCTTGGGCTTATGCACTTCTTCTCACACCTGCTATTCCCTCTTGCTATGTGTCTGGTTCATGTGGTAGTGGCTCTGGTCACGATTCTCGTTGCAAGAATTCTACCAAGCGTCCTCGCTATGTTGAATCCTCAAGTGAGGATGAAGAGCTAGAGGTACCAATCAGGCAAAGGTAGTCATGCAAGGTCAAGACCCAAGCCAAGAAGTTTGTGGCAAAGAAGAAGACCCAGGCCAAGGAAATCGTGGAGATGAACGCCAAGGAGTATTTGGGCATATCGTCAACGCAATCCCTATTTGTGCCCCCAGGACCCCGCTTTCTAGGGTCGCCCGTTCTGGACCGAGATTAGGCGTTGTCTACCATGATGTGATTAGGAGCAAGAAGAACTCGTTTTTCAGGAGCAAGACTATTGATGTCAATCACATGAGGATCGATATGTCGTACTTTGTAGAAGCTATTGCTATCTGTGAGCAGTTTGATATCACGAGGATCATCCAATTCAACTATGACTTTGACTATGAGCTTGTGGCCCAATTCTATGCCACCATTCACCTTGGGACTGACGAGGCCAGGACTATGACTTGGATGTCTCATGGCAGGTGTCTGTGGGCTTCCTCAAAGGATTGCATGACTTGTCTGGGCTACAACGATGAGGGTCAGGATAACCCCATTGGTCTTCGTCCCCATGCCAACGATGCACCAGTTCACAAGTCCAAACCGATGTGGTATTACACCCTCAAACAGGGGACATGTGGAACTTCTACCAAGGAGTTGACCCCTTATCTGAATATCATGCATAGGATCTTCACGCACTCTCTGTTTCCACGAGATGGAAACTTTGACATGGTTCATGCATACCTAGTTGACATGCTTCTAATGTGCATGAAGGAAAATGACAAGTTCCGGATGTGTCCCATGTCATGTGGACTGAGCGCACACACGTTGTCTACGGTGGAAAGGTTCCTATCTATGTCCCCCTTCATCTACAAGCTTATTGTTGACACTTGGCACATTGTTTTTCCTGAGGATAACATGGAGCATGGCCAGTTGGTTATTCATGAGGAGATCAAGGTGCCCAAGGCTGTTGCACACGCTCCTAATGAGGAAATTCCTTCTGCTGAGTTAGATGAGCCTGGCTATGAGCTCTTTTTAGAGCCCAAGGGTTGGGCTGCAAAGCTGAAGAGGAAGGTGAAGAAACTTTTCTATTTGCAGACTGATGTTTAACATAGGTTATATAAGGCTCACCGAATGAGAACCTTGCTCGCCGCACACAGATAAATATAATGAGGAAGATGGATATGACCGTTCAGAGTGGCTCTGAGAAGGTCATAGCTTATGAGAAGAGATGTGTATCTGGATACAGCCGTTGGACCTCTTCTGGTGACGACTTCGATGCTGCTACGTCTACCCCTCCTACTGGTGTGTCTGCCGATGTTGATGATGAGATTGAGGACATGGAGATGACGAGTCTGAGGTGTTTGTCGAGTAGCGCTGCCACCTTCCGGATGCTTAGTGTCCCTATTTGCCTTTTTGGCGTCTTGATGCCAAAGGGGGAGAGAGCTTAGGAAGTGGGATATTTGCAGGGTATTTTTGAGTCACAAGCTTGCATGTATTTCATTGATCCCTTTATACATGTGGAATCTTTTATCTTCTGGTTGCTTTGGTATGAGACTGATGTCTACCACGCAACTTTATTCTTGTAGACTCTTGTTGGGCCTCCAAGCGCAGAGTTTTGTAGGACAATAGCAATTTTCCCTCAAGTGGATGACCTAAGGTTTATAAATCCGTGGGAGGTGTAGGATGAAGATGGTCTCTCTCAAGCAACCCTACAATCAAATACTAGAAATCTCTTGTGTCCCCAACACACCCAATACAATGGTAAATTGTATAGGTGCACTAGTTCGGCGAAGAGATGGTGATACAAGTGCAATATGGATGGTAGATATGGGTTTTTGTAATCTGAAAATATAAAAACAGCAAGGTAGCAAGTAACAAAAGTGAGCACAAACGGTATTGCAATGCTTGAAAACAAGGCCTAGGGTCCGTACTTTCGCTAGTGCAATCTCTCAACAATGCTAATATAATTGGATCACATAACCATCCCTCAACGTGTAACGAAGAATCACTCCAAAGTTCTTATCTAGCGGAGAACATAAGAAGAAATTGTTTGTAGGGTACGAAACCACCTTAAAGTTATTCTTTCCGATCAATCTATTCAAGAGTTCGTACTAAGATAACATCAAATTATCCTTTCCGTTCGATCTATCTAAGAGTTCGTACTAGAATACCACCATATGATACGCATCAACCAACTCTAATGTCACCTAGATACTCCAATGTCACCACAAGTATCCATGAGTTAATTATACGATACACATCAAACAATTTCAAATTGATAATACTCAATCCACACAAAGAACCTCAAAGAGTGCCCCAAGATTTATATCGGAGAAAGTAGGACAAGAACGTGTATCAAACCCTATGCATAGATTACCCCAATGTCACCGCGGGAATCCGCAAGTTGAGTACCAAAACATATATCAAGTGAATCAATAGAACACCCCATTGTCACTACGGGTATCCGCATGCAAGACATATATCAAGTGTTCTCAAATCCAATATTCAATCCAACATAACGAGATCTCAAAGGGAAAGATTCAATTCATCACAACGGGATAGCAAGGGAATAACATCATGTGATCCGACTATATTAACAAAGCCCGTGATACATCAAGATCGTGACATCTCAAGAACACGAGAGAGATATTGAACACATAGCTACTGGTACATACCCTCAGCCCCGAGGGTGGACTACTCCCTCCTCGTCATGGCCTCCGCCGGGATGATGAAGATGGCCACCGAAGATGATCTACCCCCTCCGGCAGGGTACTGGAACGCCTCCAGATTGGTTTTTCATTGATACAGAGAGTTGCGGCGGTGGAGCAGAGAGTCTAGGGTTATTTCTTATGGTTTCTATATTTATAGGATTTTTGGGCGTCAGTTTCATGCCAAGATGGGCCACGAGGAGGGCACGATACACCAGGGCGCGCCTGGGCCCTCTGGCGCGCCCTGGTGGGTTGTGCCCATCTCGTGGCTCTTCTCCGGTGGTTCTTCGCTCCAATATTGCTTATTTGGTCCAGACAAAATCACCAAAAAGTTTTGGGCGATTCCAAGAACTTTCATTTTCTGCACAAAAGAACACCACGGTAATTCTGTTGAAAACAACGTCAGTCCGGGTTAGTTCTAAATAAATCATATAAAGTGCATCAAAACCATATAAAAGTATTGTAAACATAGATGAATATGGCATGAATACTTCATAAATTATCGATACATTGGAGACGTATCAGAGACTATGTTCGAGTATGGTGTGAGACATACTATCGTGCCCTACCTATCTATTTATGTCGTATGTCTATGTATGTGGAGTTGTCCTTTATCGTTGCCCTATCACTTTATGCTCTCATACATATGCTTGCAGTTACGCTTTTTCTCTATATCTAGTTTGTTGCAAGTGTTGCATTGTCTATAAAATATAGGGGGAGTGTTGATCCTAATGTGTGTGCTTTGCATTCCAAAAGCATATCAAATTAGTGCACACATCTAGGGGGGTCCCGTCTATATTTTTTAGATTGTTGGTTTGCATATTATTCCTTGATATCTATTGTGCAAATCTTGTATTCTCATCAATTTACCAAAAAAGGGAGATTGTTAGGGCATACCTCACTCTAGCTGGTTTTGGTGTTGATGACAATGTGCTTTGCGGACTAACCTTATATATGGTACAAGACAGTTTTATTCCCCTTAGAGGAAGAAAGAGCAAAGACGGGTTTCCGACGTTTCTTTTTGAGTCGTAGGAAAACCGTATTATTAAGAGGGGGGGGGGGCATTGGAAGGGTTGGGTGGAATCAACACGTAGACATACCATATGCACCCACATTTCCTTCCCACTGCTTTGGATCCCCTTATGTTATTGCATTGGCCTATTAGTCAGAGGGCCAAGCGGTAGTACCGCCCATACCCAACGGTAGTACCGCTGTGGTCAGTACTGCTGGTGCTATCGTTTGGAGTTTTCGGTTATGTATCCTCCATCTGCAAATGGCGGTAGTACCGTCGGTACCATGATAGTAACGCTTATGCGGTACTTCTGCATGTTTGTACCATTTTGCACTACCGCTTGTATTTCAGGTTCTGTAACCTTCAACTGTAGTTGGCGGTAGTACCTGAAAATGCTAGTTATCGACTACAGGGGGTGAATAGGCGATTTTTATGAAAAGCTTCGAAACAGTAAATGTGTTCAAAGAATGCGGAAGCGAAACAGGATCAAGTAGGGATATCGATCAAGGATCTAAGCAAAGCATGGAATACTATGAAGACATTCAGACAGATATAGCATATTCATCATGCACACTAAGATGTATCGAAGATAAACTTAGGTAGTATGACGATAAATGGCAATTAAGGAATGTCTTCAGAGTATGTCTTCAGACAGAGAGGATTCGACAATGGCTTCACGGTACAGTACAGAAAGTAAGAGAGTGAATGATAGAACCAGTTGCTCGACGAAGACACAAGATTTGTTGGACCAATTCCAGTTGCTGTGACAACTGTACGTCTGGTTGGGGAGGCTGAGATTGAACTCTGAAGACCTCGTCTTCACCTTGTTCCCCTTGAGCCGAAGTCACTTAGACCACGCCCAATCACTCTGGTAAATCTTCAGGGGAGACTTCCGAAACCTATACAAACTTGGTCACTCGGCAATCCACAATGACTCTTGGATGCTCTAGACCCAGACGCCTAACCGTTTGGCAGATCACACTCTTCAACTGTAATAAGTCTTCAGTTCTCTCAGAACAGAACAACTTCGGTGATGCTCAAACACACTAGCTCTAGGTTTTTGGGTTTATCCTTTGTAGGATAGCTCTCTCTCAAAGTCTTCGAGGTGGGTTGCTCCAAAATGACAACAACCGTATCTCACTCTGAGCAGCCCCCTTCTTATGGTGGAGGGGGTGGGCTATTTATAGCCAACAGACAACCCGACATGATATGACCGAAATGACCCTGGGTCCATGGCCAACCGAGACGTGTTCCAATGGTCGGATTTCAACGACACTGGCGGCAACATTACTTGGGCAACAAGCAATGCTGACCCAACCTGCTTTGGAAGAGATTTCCTCTCATTGTCTTCACTCGAAGACATAGGTATAGGTTGAGCATCACGTCAGCGTCTGACTTCGATCACATCGACCCCACTTAACAGTACGGTGGTTCCTATGACTCAAGAAAGAAGAAACAAAACTACCAAAAGACTTCGTCTTCGCGTTTCATTATCTTCAAGCGATTATCTTCTCGTACCACCAATGGCTTCGGCCATCTGATACGTCTCCAACGTATCTATAAATTTTGATTGTTCCATGCTGATATATTATCATTCTAGGATACTTTTTGGGTCATTATTTACCAATTTATAATATTTTTGAGCACTAACCTATTGACTCAGTGCCCAGTGCCAGTTGTTGTTTTTTGCATGTTTTTTTCCTTTTTAGGTTTACCGTACCAAACAAAGTCCAATTGCCACAAAAAAATTTGATGATTTTTTCTGGACTATATGAAGACCTAGAAGCTTCGGAAGGAGGCCAGGAGGTGCACGAGGGGCCCACCACACATCAGGGCGCGCCCTGGGGGTCGCCCTGATATGTGGTGGCCCCCTCAGCTACCTCCCGACGTCCCTCCTCGGCCTGGAGGTAGTCCCGAAACCCTTTTTTCGCCGCCGCAAGTCTCTGTTCTGTCGCGAGGCCATCTGGAGCTCCGTTCCAGCACCCTGCCGGAGGGGGGATCAATCACTGAGGGCCTCTTCATCAACCTTGCTGCCCTCATGATGATGTGTGAGTAGTTCACCACAAACCTACGGGTCCATAGCTAGTACCTAGATGGCAATCTCTCTCTCTTATGATCTTCAATACAATGGTCATCGCATCTTCCCTTGGATATATCCGATGTAATCCTATTGTGCGGTGTGTTTGTTGGGGTCCGATGAATTGTGGGTTTATGTTCAGATTGTTCATGAAAAGTATTTGAGATGACTCTGAATTACATTATCTCTTAAGTGCACAATCATTATAGCTTCGTAATGCTCTCTGATCTATTGATGTGCTTTGGCCAAGTAGATTGATATTTCATCGATGGGAGTGGTGCGTTGTGGTAGGTTCAACCTGGCGAGCTTCTATATCCCAATGACAAAGTAGGGGACAAGATGCGTCTTTGTGTTGTTGCTACTAAGGATAAAACGATGGGGTTCATTCATATTGTTTGAGTTTACTTTGTCTACATCATGTCATCGTTCTCCAAGCATTACTCTGTTTTACTTAATACTCTAGATGCATGCTGGATAGCGGTTGATGAGTGGAGTAATAGTAATAGGTGCAGGCATGAGTCGGCCTATTTGCTTATGGACATGATGCCTATATACACATGTTCATTGCCGTGAACATCACATAACTATCCGCTTTTCTATCAATTGCCCAACAGTAATTTGTTTACCCACCGCATGCTGCCTACATGAGAGATGCCACTAGAGAACACTATGGCCCCCGGGTCTATTCACTTATATATTTGCAAACGCTATTATTACCTCTTTGCCTTTATTTAATTTTTATTTATTTTGCATTTATCAACAATTATCTACACAACTCATTTCCTTGCAAATAACGAGATCAAGGGGATTGACAACCCTCTTGCCCGTGTTGGGTGCAAGTCGTTTGTTCATTTGTGTGTAGCCACTGAAGACGGTTGAGGATTGATATTCCTATTGGTTCGATAAACCTTGGTTTCAGAACTGAGGGAAATACTTATCCGCTTTGTGCTGCAATTACCCGTTCCTCTTCACAGAAAACCCAACGCAGATCACAAGTATCAAGAAGGATTTCTGGCGCCGTTGCCGGGGAATATCATCATCAACCACCAAGTAACTTCACACAAATTTTCATTCACTTGTTCTTATTTTTATTTGATGTTATATTTAGCTTGTCTCATAAAAATCAAAAATACAAAAAAAATATCTTTGCTTGTTACTAGTTTACTTCTTTGCTTGCTAGTTTACTTGTCTTGCTTGTTACTTTGCTTGTTCGGTCACCATGTCTCAAGATACTACTAAGTTGTGTGACTTCTCAAATACTAATAATAATGATTTTATTAGTACCCCTATACCACCCGCCACTAGTGCGGAGGCTTTTGATAGTAATGCTACATTGCTAAATCTTGTCATGAAAGATCAATTTTCGGGAAGTCCTAATGAGGATCCCGCGTCACATCTTAATACCTTTGTTGAATTATGTGACATGCAAAAGAAAAAGGATATGGATAATGATATTGTGAAATTAAAATTATTTCCTTTTTCACTAAGAGATAAAGCTAAGGCTTGGTTTTCATCTTTACCGCGTAACAATATTGGAACATGGGATAAGTGTAAAGATGCTTTTATTGCCAAGTATTTTCCTCCTACTAAGATCATCTCCCTTAGAAATCAATTAATGAATTTTAAACAGCAATATCAAGAACATGTTGCACAAGCTTGGGATAGAATGAAATTAATGATAAGAAATTTTCCAACTCATGGTTTAAATATGTGGATGATTATTCAAAACTTCTATGCTGGACTAAACTTTGTGTCTAGAAATCTTCTAGATTCTGCTACAGGTGGTACCTTTATGGATGTGACCTTAGGAGAGGCCACAAAACTTCTGGATAACATTATGATAAATTATTCTCAATGGCATACCGAAAGGGCTCCAACCGGTAAGAAGGTAAATTCTGTTGAAGAAAGCGCTACTTTGAGTGAAAAAGTGGATGCTCTTATGAATATGGTTGCCAGTAAAAATGCTCATGTTGATCCCAATGATGTTCCCTTGTCTACTTTGATTGAGAAAAATAATGATGCTATTGATGTGAACTTTTTCTCGCGAAATAATTTCAATAACAATGCCTATAGAGGAAATTTCAATTCTAGACCGTATCCCGGCAATTCCTCTAACAACTATGGAAATTCTTATGGTAATTATTATGGCAATTATTCTAAAAATTCTAATAGGATGCCCTCTGATCTTGAGAACACAATTAAAGAATTTATTAATTCTCAAAAGGATTTCAACACTATGGTAGAAGAAAAATTGCATGTAGTTGACACTTTGGCTAAAAACATGGATAGGATTGCTGTTGATGTGGAAACTCTTAAAGGCTAAGCTTTGCCACCCAAGCATGATTTTAATTATGCTATTAAATCTATCCAAATATCTATCAATGAAAGTAAGGAGAGGACCGCTAAGTTGAGGGCTAAGCGGGAATTCTTAGAAAAATCTCTTCCACCCGGTTTTTACCGAAATCATGATGAAGATCTTATAATGATTGGTGTTTCTCCTATTGAATCTTTATTTACCTCTCTGAATATAAATGATAAAGGGACTGGAGAGTCAACTTTAGTAGAGAAGCGTCTCGTTTGCTTGGAGGGTGATGATTTTGATGCTAAAACTGATAAACATGGGTTTGGAGAGGTCAAAACTTTAACTAGTGACGTGCCCACTATTTTGAATTACAAGGACTTTAATTATGATAATTTATCTTTAGTAGAATGTATTTCCTTGTTGCAATCTGTTATTATCTCACCCAATGCTTATGAACAAAACAAAGCTTTTACCGAACATATAGTAGAAGCTATGATAAGAGCTTATGATGAGAAACTTGAGCTTGAAGTTTCTATTCCTAGAAAATTGCATGATTAGTGGGAACCTACAATCAAAATAAAGATCAATAAATATGAATGTAATGCTTTGTGTGACCTTGGTGCTAGTGTTTCAACTATTCCTAAAACTCTTTGTGATGTGCTTGGTCTCACTAGTATTGAAGATTGTTCCCTCAACTTGCATCTTGCGGATTCTACCATCAAGAAAACTTTGGGTAGAATTAATGATGTGCTTATTATTGCAAATAAAAATTATGTGCCTGTAATACTTGCAACTTGCAACTTTCATTGTGCTTGATATTTATTGCAATCCTTCTTGTCCGATAATACTTGGAAGACCTTTCTTACGAACTATAGGTGCAATCATTGACATGAAAGAGGGAAACATAAGGTTCCAATTCCTATTAAAGAAAGGGATGGAACACTTCCATAGAAAGAGAATTAAACCACCTTATGAATCAATCATGAGAGCTACTTATGGGTGGAGTGTCAAAGATGACAATACTTGAAACTATGCATTATGCCTATCTAGGGGCATAAAACAATAGCGCTTGTTGGGAGGCAACCCAATAGTTATCTTTAAATTTTTGCTTAGAACTTTCTGTTTATTTTTAATAGCATGATTATTGCCTCTGTAATGATTATGTTTTTTTGTTTAAATTAGTGTTTGTGCCAAGTAAAGCCTTTGGGATGACTCACAAGATGAGTAGAATCGATGCTCAAACAAAACAGAAACTTTTGACTCCATTGCAAGAATTTTCATTTTTTACTGGAGCGAGAGAATTATCTGAAATTTTTACAGTGTTGCTATACAAATTTTCGAGGTTGCCCTAATTGTTCAGAATTTTTAGAGTTACAGAAGTATAGGCTCTCTACAGATTGCTACAGACTATTCTGTTTTAGACAGATTCTATTTTTGCTTGCATAGTTGCTTGTTTTGATTATGCTATGGATTGTATCGGGGGGTATAAGCCATGGAGAAGTTAGAATATGATACGTCCATTTTGCATCATGATTTCCTACTGTTATTTACTTTGTTTTGTCGAATAATAATGCTTTGGGGAGTGATTCTAATGCCTTTCCTCTCATAATATGCAAGGTTTACACAAAGAGGGAGAATACCGGCAGCTGGAATTCTTGACCCAAGAAAAGCACATCAGAGATACCTATTCTGCACAACTCCAATGAAGCTGAAACTTTACGGAGATTATTTTTGGAACTAATAATAAATACTGGAGCCAGAAACCACCGGAGAGGGGGCCCAGGGTGCACAACACCCACCAGGGCGCGCCAGCCCCCTCCCGGCGCGCCCTGGTGGGTGGTGCTCACCCAGGCCCACTTCCAGAGCCCATCTTCTGGTATAAATTCCCCAAAAAACCTAAAAAAATTAGGAGGAGGACTTTCGGGACGAAGCGCCGTCGCCTCGAGGCGGAACTTGGGTAGGAGCACTTTTGCCCTCCGGCGGAGCGATTCCGCCGGGGGAACTTCCCTCCCGGAGGGGGAAATCGAAGCTATCGTCATCACCAACACCCCTCTCATCTTTGGGAGGCCAATCTTCATCAACATCTTCAACAGCACCATCTCCTCTCAAACCCTAGTTCATCTCTTGTGTTCAATCTTTGTACCGGAACCTCAGATTGGTACCTGTGGGTGACTAGTAGTGTTGATTACCTTGTGTAGTTGATTACTATATGGTTTATTTGGTGGAAGATTACATGTTCAGATCCATTATGCTATTCATTACTCCTCTGATCTTGAGCATGATTATTATTTGTGAGTAGTTACCTTTGTTCTTGAGGTCACGGGAGAAGTCATGTTGCGAGTAATCATGTGAATTTGATATGTGTTCGATATTTTGATGATATGTATGTTGTGATTTCCTTAGTGGTGTCATGTGAACGTCGACTACATGACACTTCACCATTCATGGGACTAAGGGAACGCATTGTGGAGTAGTTATTAGATGATGGGTTGCTAGAGTGACAGAAGCTTAAACCGTAGTTTATGCGCTACTTCGCAAGGGGCTGATTTGGATCCACATGTTTAAGGCTATGGTTAGACTTTGTCTTAATACTTTTCTCGTAGTTGCGGATGCTTGCGAGGGGGTTAATCATAAGTAGGTTGTTAGTTCAAGTAAGAACAGCACCTTAGCACCGGTCCACCCACATATCTAATTATCAAAGTAGCGAACACAAATCAAACCAACATGATAAAAGTGACTAGACGAAATTCCCGTGTACCCTCAAGAACACTTTGCATATTACTAGTGATTGTTCTAGCCTGTCCTTTGCCTCAAAAGGATTGGGCGACCTTGCTGCACCTTGTTTACCGTTATCGTTACTTGCTCGTTACAAATTACCTTGCTATCAAACTATCTGTTACCTACAATTTCAGTGCTTGCAGAGAATACCTTGCTGAAAACCGCTTGTCATTTCCTTCTGCTCCTCGTTGGGTTCGACACTCTTACTTATCGAAAGGACTACGATTGATCCCCTATACTTGTGGGTCATCAAGACTCTTTTCTGGCGCCGTTGCCGGGGAGTGAAGCGCTCTTGGTAAGTGGAAATCGGTAAGGAAAAACTTATACCACGTGCTGAAATTTATTGCTACTTGCTACTATGGAGAACAATCCTTTGAGGGGTTTGTTCGGGGTATCTTCACCTCGACCTGAACCACAATTAGTTGCCCCTCAACCTACAGCACCTACTGAAAATGTTACTTATGAAATTCCTTCGGGTATGCTAGAACACTTGCTTGCTAAACCTTATGCAGGAGATGGAACTGAACATCCTGATATGCATCTCTTATATGTGAACGAAATATGTGGATTATTTAAGCTTGCAGGTTTACCCGGAGATGAAGTTAATAAGAAGGTTTTCCCTTTATCTTTGGAGGGAAAAGCATTGACATGGTATAGGCTATGTGATGATCTTGGATCTTGGAACTGGAATCTCTTGCGATTGGAATTTCATCAAAAGTTTTATCCTATGCATCTAGTTCATCGTGATCGGAATTATATATATAATTTTTGGCCTCGTGAAGGAGAAAGTATCGCTCTAGCTTGGGGGCTTAAGTCAATGTTATATTCATGCCCCAATCATGACATTCCGAGGGGAGTAATCATTCAGAATTTTTATGCTCGGCTTTCTCATAATGATCAATCCATGCTCGATACTTCTTGTGCTGGTTCTTATATGAAGAAGACTATTGATTTGAAGTGGGATCTCTTGGAAAGAATTAAACGCAACTCTTAAGATTGGGAACTCGACGAAGGTAATGAGTCAGGTATAAAGCTTGAATTTGATTGTGTTAAATCTTTTATGAATACCGATACTTTTCACAAGTTTAGCACTAAATATGGACTTGACTCTGAGATATTAGCCTCTTTCTGTGAAGCATTTGCTACTCATGTTGATCTCCCTAAGGAGAAGTGGTTTCAATATCATCCCCCTATTAAAGAATAAATTAAAGAACCGGTCATAGCTAAAGAAGAAACCATCTTTTACAATGTTGACCCAGTTGTGCCTACTGCTTATATTGAAAAACCACCTTTCCCTATTAGGATAAAGGAACATTCTAAGGTATCAACCGTGGTTCATAAGAGTAATATAAGAGCACCAAAACCCCCTGAGCAAATTAAAGTAGAACCTAATGTTGCTATGGTTAAAGATCTCGTGGAAGAAAATATTGATGGGCATGTCATCTACCTTTGTGATGAAGCTGCTAGAATCGCTAAGCCTGATAAGACAGATAAACATAGACCTATAGAAGGCTTGCCCGTTGTCTCAGTTAAAATAGGAGATCATTGCTACCATGGTTTATGTGATTTAGGTGCTAGTGTGAGTGCTATCCCTTTTACCTTATACCAAGAAATTATGAATGAAATAGCACCTATTGAAATGGAAGATATTGATGTTACTATTAAACTTGCTAATAGAGATACTATCACACCACTTGGGATTGTTAGAGATGTTGAAGTCTTGTGTGGGAAAGTAAAATACCCTACTGATTTTCTTGTCCTTGGTTCCCCACAAGATGACTTTTGTCCCGTTATCTTTGGTAGACCTTTCCTGAGCACCGTCAATGCTATGATAGATTGTGAAAAACAAACTGTCGGTGTCAATTTTGGTAAGGTGTCTCATGAGTTTAATTTTTCCAAGTTTAGTAGACAACCTCGTGATAAAGCGTTACCTAGTGAAGATGAAATAATTGGTCTTGCTTCTATTGCTGTGCCTCCTACTGATCCACTAGAACAATATTTGCTCGACCATGAAAATGATATGCACATGCGTGAAAGAAATGAAATAGATCAAATTTTCTTCGAACAACAACCTCTCTTGAAACACAATTTGCCTATTGAAACTCTTGGAGGACCTCCTCCACCTAAAGGTGATCCTGTGTTTGAATTGAAACAATTGCCTGACACTTTGAAGTATGCTTATCTTGATGAGAAAAAGATATATCCTGTTATTATTAGTGCTAACCTTTTAGAACATGAAGAAGAAAGATTATTGAAAGTTCTAAGGAAGCACCGAGCTGCTATTGGATACACTCTTGATGATCTTAAGGGCATTAGTCCCACTCTATGTCAGTACAAGATCAATATGGAACCTGATGCTAAACCCGTTGTTGATCACCAACGGCGATTGAATCCTAAGATGAAAAAAGTGGTAAGAACTGAAATATTAAAGCTTCTGGAAGCAGGTATAATCTATCCCATAGCTGATAGTAGATGGGTAAGTCCCGTTCATTGTGTCCCTAAGAAAGGAGGTATTACCGTTGTTCCTAATGATAAGAATGAACTCATTCCACAAAGAGTTGTCACTGGCTATAGAATGGTAATTGATTTTAGAAAATTAAGTAAAGCTACTAGAAAGGATCATTACCCTTTGCCTTTCATTGATCAAATGCTAGAGAGATTATCTAAGCACACACACTTTTGTTTCCTAGATGGATATTCTGGTTTCTCTCAAATACCCGTGTCACAATCCGATCAAGAGAAAACCACCTTTACTTGCCCTTTTGGAACTTATGCTTATAGACGTATGCCTTTTGGCCTATGCAATGCACCTGCTACCTTTCAAAGATGTATGACTGCTATATTCTCTGATTTTTGTGAAAAGATTGTAGAGGTTTTCATGGATGGTTTTTCCGTTTATGGAACTTCTTTTGATGATTGCTTAAGCAACCTTGATCGAGTTTTGCAGAGATGTGAACAAACTAATCTTGTCTTGAATTGGGAGAAGTGCCACTTTATGGTTAATGAAGGTATTGTCTTGGGGCATAAAATATCTGAACGAGGTATTGAGGTGGATAAAGCTAAAGTTGATGCAATTGAGAAAATGCCATGTCCTAAAGATATTAAAGGTATTCGAAGTTTCCTCGGTCATGCTGGTTTTTATAGGAGGTTCATTAAAGATTTCTCTAAAATTTCTAGGCCTCTTACTAATCTTTTGCAAAAGGATGTTCCTTTTGTTTTTGATGATGATTGTGTGGAAGCCTTTGAAACACTCAAGAAAGCCTTAACCTCTGCACCTATCGTTCAACCACCTGATTGGAACTTGCCTTTTGAAATTATGTGTGATGCTAGTGATTATGCTGTTGGTGATGTCCTAGGACAAAGAGTTGATAAGAAATTGAATGTTATCCACTATGCTAGTAAAACTCTAGACAGTGCCCAACGAAAGTATGCTACTACTGAAAAAGAATTTTTAGCAGTTGTGTTTGCTTGTGATAAATTTAGGTCCTATATTGTTGACTCCAAAGTTATTGTTCATACCGATCGTGCTGCTATAAAATACCTTATGGAAAAGAAAGATGCCAAACCTAGACTCATTAGGTGGGTTCTCTTGCTTCAAGAATTTGACTTACATATCATTGATAGGAAAGGAGCTGAGAACCCCGTAGCTGATAACTTGTCTAGGTTAGAAAATATCCTTGATGACCCACTACCTATTGATGATAGTTTCCCTGACGAACAGCTAGCTGCAATAAGTGTCTCACACAACACCCCTTGGTATGCTGATTATGCTAATTACATTGTTGCTAAATATATACCACCTAGTTTCACATACCAACAAAAGAGAAAATTCTTCTATGACTTGAGACATTACTTTTGGGATGACCCACATCTTTATAAGGAAGGAGTAGATGGTATTATTAGGCGTTGTTGTCAGGACCGGTTTTCCAGGATATTAATTTCCCAGCAAATGGTCCTTGTGCTCACCAGCCCCATGATTACTGTTAGCTGATGAGACACATTCTTGATACAGAAATTCCAAGCAAAAATTACAAAATCTGAAGTACAAGACCATTATGGTCTATGAGTACAACAAAAGGTTTCTAGTGTTTGGTGGCGGAAGCGGTTCGGGGTTATCAGCGTCTATGGGACTCCATTTCCCACAGGAACAGCTGACCTGGATAACTCCTATCTTCGATGCCTAGGTTCCGGGTCTGTCGTCATTGCGCTCCTCTCCAAGCAAGAAATCTGGCCAAGACAATAGCCAGGGACAAGCCAGTGAGTACTTTGAATGTACTCGCAAACATCATGAAAACAGGTATAATATAACAGATGATAATCATGCACTGAAATAATCCACGATCACTTAGTCAGTCACAAAATAAAATTCATGATGCACGCAAGCAGGTCATTCATATTAGACATGAATAAGCAATCAGAGAATAAAAATAAATCGATCGGGTGTCTGAAGCGACGCCTCGAAAGGATAATAATATAAAGCATGCCTCAGTCGGGCGTCTGAGCGATGCCACATAAAGGGCTTAGAAGAAAAATAATTAACATGCATGCCACAGTCGGGCGTCTGAGCGACGCCACATAAAGGGCTTAGAACGAAAAATAAATAACATGCATGCCACAGTCGGGCGTCTGAGCGACGCCACATAAAGGGCTTATAAGAAAATTAAATGACACACATGCCGCAGTCGGGCGTCTGAGCGACGCCACATAAAGGGCTTATAAGGAAAAATAAATCTAAGCATGCCACAGTCGAGCGTCTGTGCGACGCCACATAAAGGGCTTATAAGGAAAAATAAATCCAAGCATGCCACAGTCGGGCGTCTATGCGACGCCACATAAAGGGCTTATATAATAAAAATCACAATAAGTATCCAGGAGGTAGAACCATCCCAGGGATACTCGATAAACCAAACAATATAATTGGTTAGTCCACAATAATAATAATCATAATCATCATTCCTCACACATCATGATCAATATTCTGGTTTTAGAAGTTTTCCTCCGAAGACCGACACTAAGACCGACACTTGACCCATCCCAGACTGTAGTCCTTAACCGCGGACACGGCTATTCGAATAGATGTAAACTCTGCAGAGGGTGTACTCTTTACCCACGAGTAACGGATTCCTTTAGTCCACCGGGACTAATTCCGTTTACGGTCTTTGAATTGAAAACACACCTGACCCGCACACACCAGCTTAACTTACCGGTGCCTGGAATCACCCAAGGCACTCGTTAAGAGGCTCCAACCTCAATTAGCATGGGATGACAAAATTTATATCGCGCGCAAAACAGGGGAGCTACCCCCTCGGTCCCAACCGGAAACACCCATGCCCCTGGACCAAGTGGCATGCCTACCAGATGCCTCCGGTATCTTCCACTATGGCCTCTCTGTACGGTGTGTGCCAAGAAAGGGGTTGACAACTTACTGTACCGTACCCTACCTGCGATAGGGACAAGTGGTAGTACGAAACAAGTATGGGGGTTACTGGCACAAGACTCGATCTACGGTCGACTCAGGAGGTTAAAGTGTTTCCTGCATGATTAGCATAACAAATATATTCCACACCAACAGGCAGAATCACCACTCATCATACCTCACCATGCCTTACTGATCATACTCGTCCCAACGAAATATCAGTATCAAGCTCGTGTCTACCCAAGACAAAGACTTCTCCGGATTCCTTCCGGTAGGCATGAAAGGCATACGAGGGTGAATACTGTCACAAGCATATCAATTCCAACAGCAAGGAATCTTCATCATGCACTCATGAGCATGATCATATCTTCACATGAAATAATACTTACTTCATGTCAACGTGGAATGAAGCTTTATTTGTCACATCAAACAACACACAACATATATTATACCCAAGGTTCAGAATGCTTGCCTTCAAGTTGTGGAGAGGTAGGGTGCATCATAAAACTTTTGAAAGTTTTCTTCTCTCTCCATTTCCTATTTTGAAAATATTTGAATCAACACACAATTCAAAAACAGTACAAAAAGTTGTCTTAAATATTTTTAAAATATATTCTAAAATAAACCAGGTGAAATTTGAGAGAGGTAGGAGAAAGAATCAATTCAACTGGACTTTTATTTTAAAAGTTAGAGCCAGTCAAACCTTTGGTCAAAATCTGTTTTTAAATAAATATCAGAAAAAGAAAACGATTCAGATATAATACGCTTTCAAGCAGGGGGAAACGTACTCTGGGGCTTTACGCTTCCACCTAAGCGACTCGGCAGGACCAGGGGTCACTGACGGTGGGCCTGCGGGTCCACCAGTCAGGTTTGACCGGTCCAACCCGCCTCCCTCCTCCTCTGGCCGAGAGGAGGCGGAGCTCCGGCGACCATTGCCGGCGAACGGCGGCTTCTCACGGGGCTCCGATGGCGGTAATGGATCCGCCGCTTCAGGGCGGTCCTCCAAGTGGTCGACATGGCCGGAGGGGTGGGTTGGTTCGTCGAAGGCGAGCTCCGAGGCGGACGGTGGTTCAGGAGCAAATGGGGCAGTGGCCTACGGTGGCTCCCAGTCGAGGCTGAGAGGAGGGGTGGCTCCGTGGCGGCTAGGTGAAGCTAATGGCGGCGATGGATGGGCTAAGGGACCCTGGTCACGACGAATTTGACCGAAGCGCGGCGGCGGCCGAAGTTACCGGAGGTGGGGAAGACGATGGCGCCCGGCTAAATTGTAGCAAGGGGAGGCTTCATTCTGCTTCTCTCATGGTGTTGACGAGCTCACGGGGTCCTGGGGAGCTATTTATAGCGCGGCAAAGGCGGTTCGGCGATGGCGGGGATAGGATCGCCGGCTGACTGCCTCTGCCATGGCAGGGCGACGTGGCGGCGACGGGAGCTAGCGGACGGGCTCGAGGATGAGCTCGAGCTGTTCCAGAGGGCAGCTGGCGAGCAGAGGGTGCTCGGGCGGCGCCGTCCATGGCAGACTGCTGCTGGCGGCGGCAGAGGCGATGGCGGCTTGCGGCGCTGGCTCTGCGGCGATGGAACTGGTCGGCGCTATCCGACAAACTCTCCATTGCACAAGGAGGCGAGCTGGCGCGCGCGCGCGGCTTGGGCGGCGCTGCCAAGGCCGGGGCCTGCTGCGGCCGTCCGCTAGCTGCCACGGCCGTTCTGACGGCGGCGCTTCGGAGCTCCAGGAGGTGGCCGGGGTGACTCTGCGGTGAGGAAGGGGTCGGGGCTGCGTCTCTACGGGCTAGCAAGGGTCAGGGGCGGGGGTAGGTGGACGCGGCGACTCGGGCATGAGGCTGTAGTAAGCGCGCTCTGGGCGCGCTCTGGGCACGCACGCCGGGTGCTCGACAAAATGTAACCGCGTTCCAAACCCTACTGATGCTAATGAAACTTAACAGGTTTATGCTACTGGTTATAGGGGATCTAAGAGACATGCTGATTAGGCCATTGGGGCAAGTTCATAATCTAAACCTATTTCCATGCCAATTCTGTTCATGAACACAAAGTGCTCGACAGAATGCCATGGGCATCAAATGAGGTTTTCTGGAGACCAAAATTAACAGGATGGAGTCTCTTTAGGTACTAGTAATTATGGCATGGTTGG
Organism: Elymus sibiricus; assembly: GCA_039707655.1. Lineage (NCBI taxonomy): Eukaryota > Viridiplantae > Streptophyta > Magnoliopsida > Poales > Poaceae > Elymus > Elymus sibiricus. Next base: position 363,907,244 of record CM077663.1, on the reverse strand, counting down.
TTTGGGCAAAATAAAAACTTCCTAGTGCAAGCTTTGCAAAACTACAGTTCTGGACAGAAAATATAGGCCATTATTGCATGTGTTTAAATCACTCTAATGTGGCTGATCTCCTGGACTTAAGGGTTTGGTAGGGCTCACTAATAGTAGGAAAAATACCAAGGGCATTAGGGCAAAATAAAGATGGGTTGCAGTACAAACTACCAAACTGGACCAGAATGAAGATGAGGATGGTTTGCTCAAATTTTCCAAAACACAAGGTTGGGTTTTTGCATAAAAGTGATCCAGGGACATCACATGACCTCTACAAATTTTGGTGGAATTTATAAATGGAGTTATAAAATAGTTGCAGTGCAAATGAGGCCCTTAAAAGGATTAAAATGCTATTAAATGAATTAAAAACTTGGCAAATTTTATTATCAAAATTATTCCACTGGTTTTGCTAAATGTAATTAAATGATTTAATAAAACATTCAAGCCACACAACGTTATTCAAAAGTTTCAGATAGGAGGGAAGAATTTTTGAAATTCAGACAAAAAGAGTGGCCATGAAATCAATAGAAAATCCAGAAAATAGAAAATAATTATTTCTGGCAACATTTTATTTAATAAAACAATATTAAATTTTTGGGGTGTTACAGTTGTGTACCTGAGCATGAACAGGAACAGATCCTACGGAAATGTCATTCCGAAGCTTATGGAGGACATCATGCGGGAGATAGAACTGCTCATAAGGTATTACAATCTGGTTTTTATTGGCCTACTCTTTTCAAAGATGCTCGTAAGTTTGTCTTGTCTTGTGATGAATGTCAAAGAATTGGTAATATCGGTAAGCGTCAAGAAATGCCTATGAATTATTCACTTGTTGTTGAGCCATTTGACGTATGGGGTTTTGATTACATGGGGCCTTTTCCTTCCTCTAACGGGTACACTCATATTTTAGTTGCGGTTGATTATGTTACTAAGTGGGTAGAAGCTATTCCAACTAGTAGTGCTGATCACCACACTTCCATTAAAATGCTTAAAGAGGTTATCTTCCCGAGGTTTGGGGTCCCTAGATATTTAATGACCGATGGTGGTTCACACTTTATTCATGGTGCTTTCCGTAAGATGCTCGCTAAATATGATGTTAACCATAGAATTGCATCACCCTATCATCCTCAGTCTAGTGGTCAAGTAGAACTTAGCAATAGAGAAATAAAATTAATATTACAAAAAACTGTCAATAGGTCTCGTAAGAATTGGTCTAAGAAATTAGATGATGCACTTTGGGCCTATAGAACAGCTTATAAAAATCCTATGGGTATATCTCCATATAAAATGGTGTATGCAAAAGCTTGTCATTTACCTCTAGAACTAGAACACAAAGCATTTTGGACAATTAAGGAACTCAATTATGATTTCAAACTTGCCGGTGAGAAGAGGCTATTTGATATTAGCTCACTAGATGAATGGAGAACCCAAGCGTATGAGAATGCCAAGCTATTCAAAGAAAAAGTAAAAAGATGGCATGACAAAAGAATCCAAAAGCGGGAATTCAAAATAGGAGATTATGTTCTTTTATTCAACTCTCGTTTAAGATTCTTTGCAGGAAAACTTCTCTCCAAATGGGAGGGACCATATATTATTGAAGAGGTTTATCGTTCTGGAGCTATTAAGATTAATAACGCCGAAGGTACTAACCCGAAGGTGGTCAATGGCTAAAGAATTAAGCATTATATCTCAGGTACACCTATTAACATTGAAAGCAATGTTATCCAAACCATGACACCGGAGGAGCACATAAAAGAAACCTTCCGGAACACTCCAGAACACTTAAAAATAGGAGGTACGTGACACGGTAAGTAAACGGACTCCAAAAAATCCGCAAAAATATTTTCTGTCAGTTTTGGAATATTTTAGAATTTTAGCAATAAAAAGATAAACCGGAAGGTGATCGTGGCGGGCACGATACACCAGGGCGCGCCAGGCACCCCTGGGCGCGCCCTGGTGGGTGCTGCCCACCTCGGATGCCTTCTGGACTCCGTTTTCCTTCCAAATACTTGTTTCCCAAGAATAAAAATTCTCTATATATACCCCCGACTGTTTTGACGACCGCATCGCAGAAAAATCCTCTGTTCTTGTTTCTTGCTGTTTTCTCGTTAGATCTAGATTTCCATGGCTCCACCAAGCTCCTCCAAGGACAAGTTCTTCGAGAAGGTCATCAACCCGTATTTGTCGGAGGTGATGAAGCACCCTCAAGCCATTGAGATGCGTGAGGGGGTGCTCCACATCCGTGATGTTCAAGGACCTAAGAAGACCGGGAGCGTGGAGGCTAGGCTTGAAGCGGTGGAGCAGGAAATCTTCAAGTGCCAGAAGATGGTGGAGCGTGGACTTAGTGCCAATCACTCTATGATCACGGAATTCACCCGTGGTCAGACGGTAGATGGCCGGTCTGTGAAGGACATCATCTCCACCCTCAACGAGCAAATTAATTTTCTGCAGAGCCAAGTTTATGATCCTCAAAACCAAGTCTTCGAATACGAAGCAAGATTTAAAGGTATGAGTTTAGCTACCAGTAGCAGGACTCAGGGGACTCTCGCATCAACCCTTTATGGGGATCCCTTGCCCTGGAAGCTGGAGGACAAGCTTACTACATCAACACCTCCACCTTCTTCATCACCACCACCAAAGGAGACTTGAGCACATGAGTATGGGCACTCCCCTTGGCTTGAGCCAAGCTTGGGGGAGGTGCCCCGGTATCGTATCACCACCACTTTTATTCACCTTTACCTATTCTAGTTTTATCTTTAGTTTCCCTTTGCCTTAGTCGAATAAAGTTTAGCGAGATCTATTTTTGTGTGCTAGTTTCTTGGCCTGCCTATCTATGTAATCGTGTGAAAGTTATATAATAAAGTTTAGTTTGAGTTTTTGCTTTTCTACTTTCTTGTTGCAATCAAATAAAAGAAAGACAAATAAATGAAAAGAATCATATGCTAATCTTATGGTGAGTAATGGCATCACATAAGGAAAAGTATAAGTAGTAAAATTTATTGGAGATTGACAAACATAGCATTGGTCAATGATGCAATTCATGAAAGAATTAATTAGGGAAGAGAAGATTCGCATGCAAATACACTATCTTGGACATCTTTTATGATTGTGAGCCCCCATCAAATATTATATGTCAAAATTGTTGACGTTGGACAAGGAAGACAACGTAATGATTTATGTTTGTTCATATCCACATAGAATTTATATTGTCATAGATCCTTTAACATGTGGTGCTTGCTCAATATCTTTGCTAGCCAAAAATTCCGCACTAAGTAGAGATACTACTTGTGCATCCAAAAACCCAAACCCAAACTCTTTACTTGAGTGTCCACCATACCTACCTATGGATCGAGGAAGATCCTTCAAGTAAGTTGTCATCGGTGCAATAAGGCAATAAAAATTGCTTCTAAAAGTGTTTTGATCAATTAGTGTAAGAGAAAATTGAGCATTATACGAACTTATGATGGCAAAGTAATAAAAGCGATGGACTGCATAATAAAGGTTGCTATCATAGGGGGAAATATAGCGTGACGTTCTTTTACATTAAGGGATTGGGCATACAAACCAATAAGCTCATGACAACCTCTGCTTCCCTCTGCGAAGGGCCTATCTCTTACTTTTATGCACTTACTTTTATGCAAGAGTCAAAGTATTCTTCTCTATTCCTTTTTACTTTTTTCTTTTGCAAGCATCATGTGGTGAGGAAAGATCTAGGCACATATATCCAGTTGGATATGGGTGGGCATGAGTTATTATTGTTGACATCACCCTTGAGGTGAATGAGTAGGGAGGCAAAACTATAAGCCCCTATCTTCCTATGTGTCTGGTTGAAACTTTTTGTTCATGGGTATGCCGTGAGCGTTAGCAATCATAGAAGACTAAATGATGGTTGAGTATGTGGACTTGCCAAAAGGCTCCGACATGAGACCCTTCATGAAAATATGATGAATTGTAGTTGCAAAGTTGACTGAAAACATAGTTTGTTGGTTCCCAATAAGGTTTATGCTTCATACTTCTATGTTGTGATGAATTGTTACTTGTTCATGAGAAGCTTTATGATAAAAATATATTGAAATAAGTTCTTATGTTAGAGTTTGTCGCTGTTATGTTAATAAGCACGATGCTTCTATGTCTGTATTTTGTTTTTATCGACACCTCTCTCTCAAACCATGTGGACATGCTTTTCAATATCAGCTTTCGCTTGAGGACAAGCGAGGTCTAAGCTTGGGGGAGTTGATACGTCCATTTTGCATCATGATTTCCTACTGTTATTTACTTTGTTTTGTTGAATAAAAATGCTTTGGGGAGTGATTCTAATGCCTTTTCTCTCATAATATGCAAGGTTTACACAAAGAGGGAGAATATCGGCAGCTGGAATTCTGGACCCAAGAAAAGCACGTCAGAGATACCTATTCTGCACAACTCCAATGAAGCTGAAACTTTACGGAGATTATTTTTGGAATTAATAATAAATACTGGAGCCAGAAACCACCGGAGAGGGGGCCCAGGGTGCACAGCACCCACCAGGGCGCGCCAGCCCCCTCCCGGCGCGCCCTGGTGGGTGGTGCTCACCCTGGCCCACTTCCGGAGCCCATCTTCTGGTATAAATTCCCAAAAAACCTAAAAAAATTAGGAGGAGGACTTTCGGGACGAAGCGCCGCCGCCTCGAGGCGGAACTTGGGCAGGAGCACTTTTGCCCTCCGGCAGAGCGATTCCGCCGGGGGAACTTCCCTCCCGGAGGGGGAAATCGAAGCTATCATCATCACCAACACCCCTCTCATCTTTGGGAGGCCAATCTTCATCAACATCTTCAACAGCACCATCTCCTCTCAAACCCTAGTTCATCTCTTGTGTTCAATCTTTGTACCGGAACCTCAGATTGGTACCTGTGGGTGACTAGTAGTGTTGATTACCTTGTGTAGTTGATTACTATATGGTTTATTTGGTGGAATATTATATGTTCAGATCCATTATGCTATTCATTACTCCTCTGATCTTCAGCATGATTATTATTTGTGAGTAGTGACCTTTGTTCTTGAGGTCACGGGAGAAGTCATGTTGCGAGTAATCATGTGAATTTGATATGTGTTCGATATTTTGATCATATGTATGTTGTGATTTCCTTAGTGGTGTCATGTGAACGTCGACTACATGACACTTCACCATTCATGGGCCTAAGGGAACGCATTGTGGAGTAGTTATTAGATGATGGGTTGCTAGAGTGACAGAAGCTTAAACCCTAGTTTATGCGCTACTTCGTAAGGGGCTGATTTGGATCCACATGTTTAAGGCTATGGTTAGACTTTGTCTTAATACTTTTCTCATAGTTGCGGATGCTTGCGAGGGGGTTAATCATAAGTAGGTTGTTAGTTCAAGTAAGAACAGCACCTTAGCACCGGTCCACCCACATATCTAATTATCAAAGTAGCGAACACAAATCAAACCAACATGATAAAAGTGACTAGACGAAATTCCCGTGTACCCTCAAGAACACTTTGCCTATTACTAGTGATTGTTCTGGCCTGTTCTTTGCCTCAAAATGATTGGGCTACCTTGCTGCACCTTGTTTACCGTTACCGTTACTTGCTCGTTACAAATTACCTTGCTATCAAACTATCCGTTACCTACAATTTCAGTGCTTGCAGAGAATACCTTGCTGAAAACCGCTTGTCATTTCCTTCTGCTCCTCGTTGGGTTCGACACTCGTACTTATTGAAAGGACTACGATTGATCCCCTATACTTGTGGGTCATCAGAATACAGTACCTATTATGCATTTATGAAATTTGAATCAAATTATAATAGTACTTAAAGTATGCAATATGTTTCTTATACTAACGGATCTCACGAGGTTTCGTTGAGTTTTGTGTGATTGAAGTTTTCAAGTTTTGGGTGTTATGTTGATGGACAAATGAATAAGGAGTAGCAAGAGCCTAAGATTGAGGATGCCCAAGGCACCCCAAGGTAACATTTTAAAGGAGACTCAAGCGTCTAAGCTTGGGGATGCCCCGGAAGGCATCCCCTCTTTTGTCTCAAATCCATCGATATGTCACTTGAAGCTAAATTTTTATTCGTCACATGATATGAGTTTTGCTTGGAGTGTCGTTTGCTTTTATTTGCTTTTACTTTCAGTTTGCCACAATCATTGTTTGTTGGACACACCTATTTAAAAGATACACACCTTCATCATAATTTGTTAGAATACTCTATGTGCTTCACTTCTATCTTTTGAGCTTAGTTGTTGCTCTACTACTTCACTTATATCTTTTTTAGCACGGTGGCGTGTAGATTTTATAGAAATAATTTCACTCTCGTTCTTCACTTATATTTGTTTGAGAGTTAATAAATAGTGACGGTAATTTGCATGGGTCGTAAAGACTAGTCCAAAAATATTAGGTATTCAATGAGTGATAATCGAAACCATCATGTAGCACATATAAAGAAATTGTGGGTCAATGATATTGATGTAGTAATATGAAATAGGTGTGAGTTCAAAATTGTGAAATGACGTGGCTTGAGACTGCGTCGGTATTTCCCCAAAGAGGAAGGAATGATGCAGCACATCGACGATAAGTATTTCCCTCAGTTATGAAACCAAGGTTATCGAACCAGTAGGAGGATCACCACCACCCAATAAGCAGCACCTGCACACAAATAACAAATACTTCCAACCCGACGCGAAAGAGAGGTTGTCAATCTCTCTACGGTAAAAAGATAGATTAGGTAGTGATAGATAGGAGAGATAGATTTCTCAAGAACACAAAATAAAAAGGGCAAATAAAATCTGCAGCAATATGTTTTTGGGTTTTTGGTTTTGTAGATCTGGAAACAAAGATGCAAAAAGATAGATCTGAAAGCAATATGTTGGAAAAGTAGACCCGGGGGCCGTAGGGTTCACTAGTGGCTTCTCTCATGAGTATAGCGCACGGTGGGTGAACAAATTACTGTTGGGCAATTGATAGAAAATCGAATAGTCATGACGATATCCAAGGCGATGATCATTATATTGGCATCACGTCCAAGATAAGTAGACCGACTCCTGCCTGCATCTACCACTATTACTCCACACATTGACCGCTATACAGCATGCATCTAGTGTATTATGTTGGGGATATAACCCCGTGGTGAGACCCGCCCAGGTGGGGCCGGGTCATGAGGTTGGCGATTTATCGGTAAGGTTTGGAAGTAACTTGCCCAATGGGCCTGGAGGCCCACAACCAGAAGACAATGTGTAACCCGGTGGCGTAAGCCGCCGGTGGCGGCTTGCCAGACAAGGCAGGAGTAGTTAGAGGCAAGGTCGGTTATTAAGTATGACCCGGCCCGGACTCTTGTAAGCCCAGGGCCTCGACCTGTGTATATAAAGGCGGGTTACCTGGGCGGCTTAGGCCACGAAACCTTTGATCGAGTACTAGGTCAAGCGAATCTGCTCCCTTGTAATCGATACACAATCAATACAACTCAAAGCAGGACGTAGGCTATTACCTCCTTCGAGAGGGGCAGAACCTGGGTAAACATGTGTCTTTCGTCCCGACCAACCCCTTCGAGTTAACCGCCATAGCGATGGCTTCACACCTAAGTCCTGACACTAGGACATCTGCCGTGACAAAACCACGACAGTTGGCGCCCACCTTGGGGCTCATGCTCGGTGGTTTGGAGTACTCGAAGGGCTCTCTCCCAGGGATCGAGGGATACGCTGTTGGCAGGATGACCAAGAGTCAACGCGGCAAGCTCTACATCGACGATGCTGGCTGGGGCCCCGAGGCCGACTCAATCGAGTACGGGTACCGGGTCCCCTTCGGCGGAATTCACGTCTTCATTGGCAAGATCGGCGGATCTAAGCCCGGGCCGGACATCTGCACCGACCTCATCGAGCCGGCCCGGTGCGCGCAACCCGCCCGGGTTAACCCGGGCCGGAAGCACGTCTTCGTCGGCTTCACCCAAGGCACGGAACTTGAAGGTTCTATGTCGTAGGAGGAAACCCTCATCTGCTCAGAGGATGGATCCTCGAGCGGGGAGGCGGAATCAATCTACCAGCTTCACAACGGCGGGCTTGGGGGCTACTTCGAGGGCTACCATGACCCGGAATATTATGAGCCGTCGAGCCGAGCTGCTGTCTTCATGGCAGGATTGGCACCAGCTCCTGGTAGCACGGCTGCTGGTGCAACGGGATCTGGATCAGGCACGCCGCCGGCTCAAGTTTTGCTGGATCTGATGAATGAACTTACGACTCTGATGGGAACCGAGGTCATGGACGAAAACCAAGCAGCCCGTAACACGGAGATCGCGAGGTTGAAGGACCAGATGGCCGGTGCCCAAGAGGAAATCAATGCACTGAAAGCTCAGATGGATGCTGAGTCGGAGCGCCTCAGGGCGGAAGCTTTTCGCCTTGACCTGGATCAACAGACCGCAGATGCAGTCCGGCGGATGAGGCACCAGACCCGCCTGCCAGATCAGTATGAGCCTAGGAATCTTTTCAACACGCCGGGGACAGGACGGAATGCACCTCTGACCATAACCCGGACTGCGGAAGCACCTAGGAACAGGGCGGCGGTTCAACATCGGCAGCCAGACGCACCCCGCAGGAACCAGACCCCGCCGCAGCACTTTCCTACACCACCCGGTCATTATTCTAACCCGGTGGAGAACATGGTGGCAGCGGCAGTCAGGCTCGGCGCGCTCCCCATCCCTGATGGAACGCCTTTTGCGGAAGAATCGCGGAACGCCATTGGATATTTGCAGACAGTGGTGGAGCAACAGGAGAAGTATACCTATAGCCGGAGCCGCGTGCACTCGACACCTATCCCGAGCCGCAGTTACAGCCGGCGCATAGAGTCGCCTGCGATTTCTAGCAGCGAGCGACGTCGGAACCCGGCACGAGATGATCCGCCTGCTGTTGATGCCCAAGCGCTTGTAGATCGTGCGAGAGCACAGCGAGAGGCGGCAGCGGCGGCAGCTGCGGCGGCTTACCAAGAACCCACAGTAGCACCTTCTATTTCGGTAGGAGCCGGAGTAACTTCCAGGGCTGTGGGAGTGCCGTGCTTAGTGCCGGCTCTATGAAACGAACGCCTGCCGAAGGATTTCAAGGGCCCCCGTAAGGTGCCAAATTATACCGCTGATCTACCTCCGGAGGCTTGGATCGAGAGTTATGAGCTAGCCATGGAGATGTTAGACGTCAGTGATGCAGTCCGTGCCAAGTATTTCATCATGATGCTGGAAGGGCCGGCTCGCACGTGGTTGAAGGGTTTGCCACCCAATACCATTAATTCCTGGGCCGAGTTGAAGGCGAAGTTCATCAAGAATTTTCAAGGAACATGCAAGCAGCCCATGACGATCGTGGATTTGGATCATTGTGTGCAGCGGGAGGATGAGTCGGCCCACCATTGGGTCCGGCGGGTCTCAACCATTATCCACTCCTCTGATAATATCACGGCGGCTCGGGCGGTTCTAATTCTGGAGAAGAATTGCCACTTTTTGCCCCTCAAGCAGAAGCTTGGACGGCTCAAGCGTTCATGCCAGGATATGTGGGAGCTTATGGCGGCTCTCACCAAATATGCAGATTCTGACAATACGAAGGATCCTGGGTGTGATGAGGAGAAATCAGCTAAGGGTAAGAAGAATGGCAATGGCAAGGGTCAGCAGCAGAGTGGGGCCGGAAATAATAATAACGGTAATGGCGGTAAGCGGAAACACCCGGAAGGCGGGTCAGATTTGGTGGCCAACACTAGTGCTGGGAACAACCGCGGCAAGGGCAATGGTAAACCGCCTTTTGGCAAGTCCAAGCCTTTTAATATGGAAGCAATGTTGAATGCCCCTTGCCCAAAACATAGTGTTCCCGATAAACCATCCACTCATGCCTGGAAGGATTGTTGGGTCATGCGGGAATTCCGGAATTACAACATTAACCAGCATCAGGGGGGCGGCGGTGGACCGTCTGGCGGGTCAGGATCCGGCTCTCCTGGGTCCGGCTTTGGTGCAGGCGTCTCAGGTTCTGGTTATCAAGGTCAGGGAAACCATGGAGGTCACCATCAACAGTCTGGCAATGGAGGTCAGCAACAAAACAACCAGTCCGGGTATCAGAGTAACCCAAAACAGCTTAATGGAGGCCAATATCACGTCTTTACGACAAGCCTTGACAAGCGGGATCAGAAGGTGCGCAAGTGGGCGGTTAATGCGGTCATGCCGGCTCTCCCGCAGTACTTGAAGTGGTCTGAGTATGACATAACTTGGAGCAGGGAGGATCACCCGCCGCGTGTGGATAACCCGGGGCAGTTGGCCTTGGTAGTAGCCCCCCAAGTAGGAGGCTACGTTTTCACCAAGGTGCTTATGGATGGTGGCAGCAGCATCAACATCCTGTACTATGACACGTTCCACCGGATGAACTTGCTTGACAAGGATCTCAAGCCATCTTCAACGGTTTTTCACGGTGTGGTGCCCGGAAAGTCGGCCTATCCAGTTGGGAAGATTTCCCTGGAAGTAGCTTTTGGTGATGAGTTCAACTACAGGATGGAGACCTTATGGTTTGAGGTGGTCAAAATCAAGAGCCCGTACCACGCTTTGTTTGGGCGGCCGGCTTATGCCAAGTTCATGGCTAGGCCTTGTTATGTCTACTTGCAGCTCAAGATGCCCGGGTTAAATGGAACGATTACAGTGCATGGTGATCGGAAGATTGCTCTTGAGTGCGAGGAAGGCGATGCTGCGTATGCAGAGTCAAGTTGTGCTGAGGCGGAGCTCAAGTTTTATAAGGAGAATGTTGACCCGGCAGATATGACCCCGTTGAAGAAGCCCAGCACGGAATCTGAGCCGCCCCTTAAGTTTGTGGCAGAAGATACCAAGCGGGTGGATTTTACTCCTGGTGACTCATCGCAGCAGTTCACTATTAGGGGCAATATGGATCCCAAATAGGAAAGCACGCTCATCGAATTCATCCATGAGAATCGGGACATCTTTGCATGGAAACCTTCTGACATGCCGGGTGTACCGAGAGAATTTGTTGAGCACCACCTTAATGTGGATCCTAAGTTTAAGCCGGTCAAACAGTTCCTCCGTCGTTTCAATGAGGAGAGGCGTAAGGCTATTGGAGAAGAAGTAGCCCGGCTCTTGGCAGCAGGGTTCATCGTCGAAGTTTTTCACCCGGAGTGGTTAGCTAAACCGGTGTTGGTACTCAAGAAGAACGACACGTGGCGCATGTGTGTAGATTACACCGATCTCAAAAAGGCATGTCCGGTTGATCCATTTGCTCTCCCCCGCATCGACCAGATCATTGATGCAACGGCGGGTTGTGAGAGTTTATGTTTCCTGGATGCTTATTTGGGTTATCATCAGATCAAGATGGCAGTCAAAGACCAAGAGAAGACGTCTTTTATTACGCCTTTTGGAGCTTTCTGCTATGTGTCTATGCCTTTCGGGCTCAAGAGCGCTCAGGCGACTTATCAGCGCTGTGTGCAGAACTGTCTTCATGGTCAAATTGGGCGCAATGTTCATGCTTATGTGGATGATATTGTGGTCAAGTCAAGGAAGAAGGAGACTCTGTTGGCTGATTTGAAGGAGACTTTTGATAACCTGCGGGTTTACAAGATGATGCTTAACCCGGCAAAGTGTGCGTTTGGTGTACCTGCAGGCAAGCTCTTGGGATTCCTGGTCTCCGAGCGTGGCATTGAGGCTAACCCGGACAAGATAAAGGCCATTACTTCTTTGTCTAAGCCGGCGTGTATTAATGATGTTCAGCGCCTAGCAGGTCGTATTGCCACCCTGAGACTATTCATAAGCCGCCTGGGCGAGAAAGCTATTCATCTGTATCAGATGATGAAGAAGATAGATGACTTCGTCTAGAGTGATGCGGCTAATGAGGCGTTTGAGGCACTCAAGAGGTAGTTGGGTGAGCCGCCCGTTTTGGCTGCTCTGGTGGGAAAGGAGCCTTTGCTTTTGTACATTGCGGCTAACAACAGAGCTGTCAGTGCTGCAGTTGTGGTGGAGCGCAAGGAGGCGGGTAAGGAGTACCCAGTCCAGCGGCCGGTTTACTATGTCAGTGAGGTCTTGATAGAGTCCAAGCAAAGGTATCCGCATTGGCAAAAGCTGGTGTTTGGGGTATTCATGGCCAATCGAAAGCTGAAACACTATTTCCTTGGGCATCCAATCACAGTGGCCAGCTCTACTCCTTTGGGAGATATCATTCAAAACAGAGAAGCCACTGGCAGGATTGCTAAGTGGGCAATTGAGCTTGGACCTCTCAATCTGAAGTATGTGCCCCGAACGGCTGTGAAATCTCAAGCTCTGGTGGACTTTATCAATGATTGGACAGAATGTCAGGCACCCGAGGAGAAGCCGGATAATACATATTGGACAATTCATTTTGATGGTTCCACGCAATTGGAAGGCTCGGGGGCTGGAGTTGTTTTAACTTCCCCGCGAGGTGACAAATTCTGTTATGTTTTGAGGTTAATGTTTCCTTGTACTAACAATGCAGCTGAATATGAGGCTTTGCTTCATGGGCTCCGTGTGGCCAAGGAGATGAATTTGAGCCGGGTCAGATGTCGTGGCGACTCAGACCTGGTAGCTCAGCAAGTCTCTGGCACGTGGGACTCTAAGGACCCTCGCATGGCGGTTTATCGCTAGGCGGTTGATGTTATCGCTGGCCACTTCAAGGGCTATCAGGTGGATCATATTGATCGGCGGAAGAATGAGGCAGCTGACGCGTTATCAAGACTGGGATCTCAGCGTAAGCCGGTGCCGCCTAATGTGTTCCTGGACGTATTGCATCACCCGCCGGTTAAGTTACCGTCGAAAGAGGATTTAGCTATACCTGACTCGGAAGGACAATTGGTGGCGGCTCTCCGTGCAATCCCTGATTGGACACTGCCTTATCTGGCGTATCTGACCCGCGGTGAGTTACCTCAAGATGAGACTCTGGCGCGGAAGATTATAAGGCGGTCTAAATCTATGACTATTGTCAATGGCGAGTTACACAGGTGCAGCGTGACTGGTGTCTTTCAGCGATGTGTTTCTCCTGACGAGGGCCGTGAAATCCTGCAAGAGATACATGCCGGCGATTGTGGTCATCACGCCGGGTGAAAATCTTTGGTGGCCAAGGCTTTTCGGCATGGTTTTTACTGGTTAACAGCTCATAAAGATGCAGAGTACTTGGTCAGTAAATGTGACGGGTGCCAAAAATTTGGACGACGTGCCCATGTGCCGGCTCAAGAGTTATGGATGATTCCGATCACCTGGCCGTTTGCAGTCTGGGGGCTTGATATGGTGGGACCTTTTAAGAGGTCTAAAGACAAGAAGACCCACCTCTTGGTGGCGATTGACAAGTTTACTAAGTGGGTTGAAGCTGAGCCGGTCAGCACATGTGATGCAGCAATAGCAGTTCAGTTTGTCAAGAAGCTAATCTTTCGGTTTGGTTATCCTCATAGTATCATTACTGACAATGGCACAAACCTGTCCAAGGGGGCTATGAAGGAGTTTTGTGATAGTGAGCATATCCGCCTCGATGTATCTTCTGTGGCTCACCCACAGTCTAATGGTCAAGCAGAGCATGCTAACCAGGAAATTTTGAGAGGGATAAAACCCCGGCTTATGGTTCCTTTGGAGCGCACGCCGGGTTGTTGGGTGGAGGAGTTACCTTTAGTTCTTTGGAGCATAAGAACCACCCCCAACAGGTCAACAGGCTATACGCCTTTCTTCATGGTTTATGGCACAGAAGTTGTTCTCCCCAGTGATATTCGTCATGACTTGCCCAGAGTGGCGGCTTACGTGGAAGCTAATAATGAGACGGCGCATCAGGATGCTTTGGATGCCTTAGACGAAGAATGGGATCTTGCAGCAGCACGGTCCGCGATTTACCAGCAAGACCTGCGTCGCTATCATAGCCGCAGGGTCAAGACCCGGACGTTCCAAGAAGGCGACTTAGTACTCCGTTTGATTCAAGACCAGTCAGATATGCATAAGTTGTCACCTCCCTGGGAAGGACCGTTTGTGATCAGCAGAAATCTCAACAATGGTTCCTACTATCTCATCGATATACGGGAGAGCGACAAGTCACGCACTTCTGGTGAAGAGACTGCAAGGCCGTGGAATATTGCTCACCTTCGGCCATACTATACTTGAGCCGCCGGTCTGGCTCTCATCAATGTACATACATATGTCATTGTATATACCATCTTTTATGATATAATAAAGTTGGCATCCCCATGATCAGGGGCAGCCGCCGTTTTTTCTGCACTAAGTTTCGTGCAAGGAGTTGATTCTTCATCAGGTCACTTGGGGGCTTCCAACCCACTGGGTTTAGCTTTCATGCCCTCTTGACCAGGCTTTATATGCCATGTTTGAGTTAAACCTGCCTGTTTGCAACTTGCTACTCCACCAGGTGACCCGCCGAACTCTTGACAGTCAATCTTGCTTAGAGACCCTGAACTTTCATAGTCAATCTCGCACAAAGACCCTGAACTTGTCAAGGTTTAAACGACGGCTTTTGTCACGAGAGAGCCGGCTTACAGTGAGCTAGGATAAACTCGCCTTGTCTGCTGTAGTCTCTCTACTATGTGGCCCATTCGTACTCTTAGCAACGTCAATCTTTTAAAGACCCTGAACTTGCTAAGGTTTAAGCGACGGATTTATGTCACGTGAGAGCCGGCTTACGAGGTGTCAGGCCTTTATGCCTAGCTTCTTTGGAGGCAATATAAAAAAAATCTTACAAAAATAAGAAATATCTTGTCCTGATGTGCCTTTAAAGCCGGCTTATAGGGCAAGAGATATACAAATTGCTTGTTTTTTGCAGGTATTTTTCATGATAAGATTCTAAGTTTTTGGGTAACCCCGGCTTGGCATTGCTCATGGAATATAACCCGCCGGGCGAATCAATGCAGTCAGATGATTGTATCAAGACATTCATGTTAAGCCACCGGCATATGGGTCGAAAGAAGTTTAAAAACTGCACAAAGGCACAAGAGCAGGCGATCAAGTTTTTCCTACTGCTATTACAAGGCCTCACAGGGCCCAAAATATGTTGCTCAAGTTTTTCACAAGTTAGAACCCATCGGTTCAGTTTTGCTCCGGGTTAGCATCTTTGAAGACCGGCTCTTCACCTAGCTCGTCGACGGGTCACCGTGCGCCGGGTCTTCGGGCTCCTGGATCTGAAGGTTATCCACATCCCAGTTGCAGTTGAGTAGAGCTTCAAATTGGGCTTCGTCATTCAAGATTGGAGATGGGTCAACGTCAGGAGCGAAGATATGCTTACGCCGTTGGGGAGTCAGATCCTTTGGTTCAAAGGTAGGCGCCCGGATTCGTGCGTTGTTGGCGTCGTAAGCCGCCTGATATGTCTTCAGATCAGCTTCGGCGGCTAGCTGGCTGCCTAACACCCGGGACGCTTTGTGGCAGCGGGCGTAGTCGGCTTGGGTGAATTCCGACCCATCATCCTTCAGCTGTGGGAAGCCCCCCATCATCTCCTCCGGGTTAAGTTCTGGTGCGTATGCCAACGCCCGGCTCAGAGCAGATATGGCACCCTTGCGGGCGGCTGATTTCTTTATTTCTTCAAAGTGTTGGGGGACGGTGGAGAGGCAGTTTAGCACATCTTTGATCAGCTTGGGCACACCTTTCTCACCGAAGACTGCCCTGACGGTAAAGAGGCTTCCATAGTACAGCTGTTCAGTGAAGGCGTATAAGGCCTTCAGCTTCAACAAGCTGTCATCCGGAAGCTGGCGAGTTCGTTGGCCTGCAAAACAGATTAAGATTGTAAGCCGTCGGGTGAGTCTCCATAAAATCATTTTAAGTATAATTACAAGTACAGTTAACAATGCTTACCAAAGACGACTTCGGTCATCCGGCTTATGTGCCGCTTCAAGCCGGTCAGCTCCTCAGTCACCGTTTTAAGACGGCCCTCTGCGTCTTCTGCGCGCTTGGTCAGGGCGGCTTGGCTCGTTTCAGCAGACTTTTTGAATGTCTCGAGCTCAGTCTTGATTACCTCCAGCTCAGTCAAAGCGATCTGACACTTGGCGTTGGCTTCCGCTCGGCCTTCTTGTTGCAGTGCCAGACTCTTCTTAAGGTCCGACACGTTAGACTCAGTGGCATTTAAAGATTCCTGCACAAGACAAGTCGTAACAAGGAAAGATTGTCAGTTTTAAGCCGCTTGTCCGGCTCATACCGGTCTTTAGAAGTTTGGCAGAAAAACATTACAAGTCCCAAGCAGATTGCAAGCAATATACTTGACACTTGGGGGCTAATGTGTCTCAGTTCTTTCTTATGTTTACAAGGCAAATAAGACCCGGATCATCTCCAGGAAGATAACCCTGCCCTTGGGGGCTACACATTGCTCTACAAGTCTAAGGATCAGGTTTATAAAAAGTCCCAGCTCATTATTGGTATAATGACCCGGCCCTTGGGGGCTACACTTGGCATTTTTTGCATTTATTAAAGCAATAAGTGCTGGCTCATTATTGTTATAATGACCCGGCCCTTGGGGGCTACATCGTTGGTCTATTCAACACTACATATTATTGAAGACCCGGCTTATTTTCGAGAATATAAGCCGGCCCTTGGGGGCTACGTAAGGGTGTGCAGAGAGCAGAGAAGGGGAATACCTCATATTTCTTTTTCATCATGTCTACCAGTCTGGCTTCCATGTCCCGGCTGGTGGTCAGGCGGCTCAAATAGCCCGAGTGCAATTCGTCAGCGGTCAGCTTGTCCAAGTTTGGCAGGTCAAGTTTGTTTTTATCCTTCTCAGGAGAAAGGTGTTTTAGCCTTGTTGATATGCTTGGTTAGCACGTTGGAGGGAGCCGAAGCGGCATAGGCTGAGCCGGTAATGGTGACTTCTTCTTCTTGAGTCGGCACCTCTTCAGTTGGTGGCAAGGGGCTGGGCGGCTTAGGGTCTGTCTCCAGAGAAGCTTCAGTGATCACAAGGTCAGCGTCCACCGGATTGTTGGGCTGGGGAGTGTTGTCATGAGCACCCTGACCAACATCGGATGGCTCCACTTGAGTCTCAGGAGCGTCAAGCTTCGGGTCTTCCGGCTCTGAGGCATCCGGATGGGAAGATGACCCGCTCAGTTTCCTTTTCTTGGCCTGAGCCCTGCAAAACACGGACTTTATGGTTAGTTATATGCAAAGACAGTGTGGTAATAAGCAGGGAAAGGGTATAAGAAAGTTACCCCGGGTTGATGACAAGGGGAGGCAGCTTGGAGGCGGTTGAGTCGCCAGACGAAGGAGGAGTTTCCTGATACAATTAGAAGCAGTATGAGTAAGTGGCAACACAAGAGTAATATGCAGCAGTACAGATATAAGCCGGAAGTACCTCGTTGCGACGTTTTCGGCGAGCCGGAGTGTCAGGCAAGCCGGCCACCAGGTCTTCAGAGCCGCCGCTCCGGGTCTCACGTCTGGCGTCATGTTGTTGTTTCTTCAAAAGAAAGTCGGGGTCCAAGTGAGCAAGAGGGTGTGAAAACTTAACTTTCCGGATGACCCGCCGGATTCTCTCTGTTGGCAGAGGTTCTGAGTCGGAGGAGATGATAGTTACCTCTGCAGCCCCGGCTTCACTGGCCTCCGCCTCTTCCTGAGAAGAGTTAGCGTCAATAAGTTGCATAAAAAGACGACCAAGGGAATCAAGTTCTACCTCTGAGTCGTCCAGACCGAATAATTCTTCGGTTGATTGTTTCCTTTTACGAGCCGGAGCTTTGGCCTTGGTTGCTTTGTTTGCTTTTATTTTCTTTGTGGAGCTAATGGTTAACCTCTTGTTCCAGAAGGAAGAGCCGGCCTACGTATAAGTATGTGCATTGGCAGAATGGTTAAAATAAAAGACAAGAAATAAGGCGTTTAAGGAAAGGGTAAAGATTAAGGTGGAAAGATTCACCTCTGGAGCCGGGTTAAGTGCATAAAAGGGACTTAACCCCGTCTTGCTGCAGGCGGCTTGAGATTCTCCCAGCAAGGATTTGACAATTGTATTGAGATCCTGCTCTGTCAAGGGAGTCTGGTTGAAGCGTTGAGGGTCGTTCACTTCACCGGTATATTGGCACATTAAAGCGCTGCGGCGGCTCAACGGCAGAATCCTCCAAGAGACCCAGCAGCGGGTCAGATCAACACCTGTTAACCCGTTGGCTAACAGGGCCCTTATTTTTTAGAAGGTTGGGCCATATTGAGCGCGCTCTGCAGCGGACATCCGGTCTGGGAGTTCCGTGCCAGTGCTGAGCCGGTAAGGGCGATAACCCGGCAGTGGATTCTCTCCTTCTGGGGAAGTGTCTTTGCAGTAAAACCAAGTTTTATTCCATTCTTTGGGATGACTCGGCAGAGTTGCTGCTGGAAAGAGTACATCCCTCCGTCTTTGAAGAGTGACACCTTCGAGTTCACGACTCAATCCATCCGCCATTTCTGTTTGGCGGTTGATGTAGAAATATTCCTTGAAGAGGTCAACAGACGACTCTTCTTGCAGATAAGCTTCGCAGAGGGTTTGGAACTGACACAGGTTGGTGACAGAGTTGGGGCCAATGTCTTGGGGGTGCAGGTTGAATGAGTGTAAGGCGTCTCGAAAAAATTTAGACCCGGGTGGAGAGAAACCACGGAGAAGATGGTCTGTGAACACAATAATTTCCCCATCCTCGGGCTTAGGAGTGGTTTCATTGCCCGGAACCCGCCAGTGGATAACATCCTGAGCCGGCAAAACTCCCATGGTGACAAAATCCTTGAGTGATTCCTCAGTCACCCCGGACCTTACCCAGTTGCAGGAAGCTGGGACTTTAGACATGGCGGCGGCTTAAAAGACTGCGGAAGGGCATGAATATATGGCGGGTTAAAAACATGTCATGACCAAGGCAGCTATGACTCTAAAAATGGTGATGGTATTTGGCACGTCAGTATAAAATTATGAGCCGCCGAAGCAGGCCACAATATGACAACATGAGCCGGTGGTACGACGGCGGGTCAAGTTTGCCAGTGAGTATTGGAAAAATTGCTAAGTGTGGAAAAACAGATTTCAATAGCTACAGCTACCGAATCAAGATCCCCGGGCGAGATAAAAGAAAATTATTACTAAACCTAAAAAGCCAGTGGAAGAACAGGCAGTTCCTATACGGATTAGAGTGAGCCAGAAATCTATAATGAACATGGCATGCCTATTGAGCAGATGGCCGCATGATTCGAGCAACATTATAAAGCTTAAAGAAGTATTTCTTCCCTGATCTACGAAGAACGCTCTGATGAGTGATGATGAACTCGAAGAAAACCCGATGAGCTCGGGGGAAGCTTGAAGAATTAATGCAGATCTAAACGAGGGGCAAAGATGGAACCTTGAAGATGCGGGCGAACACGGGAGTGCTCTGGACGTAATCAGGGTGATGCAGCGGCCAGTGTTGGAGACGACGGCGAGGCCCAGACGGCGCGGAGAGCTTCGGCGGCGCGGGCGTCCGGAGGAAGAAGAAGAAGACGGCAGCGGGGGAAAGTGAAAATGATGGGGCCCCCCGTGCCTATTTATAAGGGGGTGATGGAATAGCAACAGTCCGGTGCGGGAATCGAGGAGACACAATGATGATTGACCAAGAAAGTGCCTCGATTCTCGGGCTGGTCATATTAATGAAAAAGAACTGTTGTGATGTCAGGGGAATCTTTTTGATTTTCCTGAGATGACGTCATAGCGGGTCATGAAGATTTGTCAGAAATGACGTCACCCATTTTCAGATATGGCGGGTCATGAAGATTTGTCAAAGAATGCAAGATCCGCCAACCAGAAGACTTGAAGATTGACATGAACTGGTTCAAATCAATCTGGGGCCTAATGTTGGGGATATAACCCCGTGGTGAGACCCGCCCAGGTGGGGCCGGGTCATGAGGTTGGCGGTTTATCGGTAAGGCTTGGAAGTAACTTGCCCAATGGGCCTGGAGGCCCAAAACCAGAAGACGATTGAGAAGACGGCTCGTTCATATGAAGAAGAAACCCGGATTTTTAAGGAGCTACTTCATTAAGCCGGCCAGTGGAGCGAGCCGGTCATTTAACATATTTATTCTTATTTCAGGAGCTTAGCATGAATAAATTCAAGCTAACCTGGGGGCTAATGTCGGGGATATTACCCCGCGGTATAACCCGGCCGGAAGTATGACCCGGCCAGGACTTGGCGACTCATTGGTGACCCGGTCGAGACTTGGCGGTTCATTGGTGACCCGGCAGGCGGGTCAGACGAGTGACAAGGCCCAGGGCCCAGCGAGCAAGCCGGCGCAAGGCGGCTCGTGGACGGGCCTGGATGGGTGGCTCACAAGAGAAGGCCCAAAGGAGAGAAAGGATTCCCTCACAAAGGAAACAAGACCCAGATTAGGATTCAAGAGAGACTAGTCCTAATCCTACTCCTAGTAGGACTCTACATGTAAACCTACCCTTTCCACTTATATAAGGAGGGGTAAGGCGCCCCGAGAGGGACAAGTTGACAAGTTCAAATCATTAGAGATAGACAGATTAGAGGCTCTCGAGATTAGAGGTAACAAGACATCACCCTTGTAATCGAGATCGTCCTCATCATCAATACAACACAAAGCAGGACGTAGGCTTTTACCTCCATCGGAGGGGCCGAACCTGGGTAAACTCGCGTCTCTCGATTCCGACCAACCCCTCTCAAGCCGCCACATAGTTGCGATGGCCTCACACCTAAGTCCGTTAACCCGGACATCTTGCCGTGACAAAACCACGACAGTTGGCGCCCACCGTGGGGCGTCGAGCACGGTGGATTTGTGTTCTTGGAGGGAGCTCTCGCAGGGATCAAGAAGTTTGCGATCAACCAGATGAGAAAGAGCGGACATAGAAGTATCTTCATCAATGACCACTTTGATCTAATTTAAGATCAATACCAGAAGAAGAATCCGGCGTTGCACTCAATCCGGCGTTGCACAGAAGTATTTTCCTAGCCGACAATTCGGAAAGAGTATTTTTGTGAGACGCCGTCCACTGCCGCTTTCTGCCACAGCCGATGTACGCTGCGACGACGATCCATGAAGACAGTCCTTCCAAATCAATTGATGGGACCTCCAGCCACATCTAGTCATCCAAAAGCTAAACACGTCAACGGGAAGAAAAGAAAAGGAGTCCACGACCAGGAAGTGGACACGGACATGGACTCGCCCAGCCGGCCCCGATCTAGCAACAGGCACGGACTCGGTCCACACGGCCGATGACGCCGGCTCTTCCACACCTGGTCGCGCTCGCCCTCTGCCGTGGCTGAGCCGCCGCCGCGGTTTTCCGCTGCTCCCGCCCCGAGCCGGGTCTCCGCCGCGGCCGTACTGCGCTTGCTTCGCCTCGCCCCGAGTGGGTCTTCACCGCATCTGCATCTTGCCGGCCCGCTGCGCCATGAACGGCTCTGCCTCGCTTGGCAGCACCTCCTCCGCGCAACCCGCCCGCGGCCTCCGTTTCCGCCGCATCGTCCTGCGGCCGAGCCGCCCCTTGCTCCGCTTCTGCCGTATCAACTTGCGGTAGGCCGCCCTGGCTCCATCGCGCTGCCGCACGATTGAATCGCCGCTTCGCTGCCATGCGCCGGCCCGCCGGCTCACTGCCTCGCCTGCGTAGCTCGGTTTGAGCCGGCCGCCGGTTGCTGCCGCTATTATGCTTCGCTCCGCCTTGCCTCCTGCCAGCTCCACCCATCCGCCACTGCAGCTTGCCTCCACCGCGCGCAAGTCGCCTCGCCATGGCCGGTCAGCTCCCGCCTCGCCCGCTCGCCGGGCCAACTGCCAACGCCGCTGCGCCTCCGAGCCGGCCTTGTCCCGCTCGCCCGCCTCTGGCAGGATGCCATATGCGCCACCTCATCCGCTGTTCTGCCGCGCCGCGCCTGGAGCCGCCGTTGAGCCGGCCTGCCGCCATGGCCTTGACTGCCGCGCCCGCCGGCTCGCCGTGTCACCTCATGCCTCGGCCGCTCCCGCCGCCGCACCTCGCCTCCGCCCGCCAGCCGCCGCCGCGCCTCACTACACCTCGCTGCACCGGCCGCCTCGCCGCGCCCTTCGCCGCACCGGTAGCTACGCCGCGTTTTGCTCTGCCCGCCGGCTCGCCGCGCTTCGAGTCGCCTCCACGCGCCGTTCCTCTGGGCGGCACTGCCTCCGCGCGCCGGCCCACCGCGCTTGCGCTGCTATGTGGCCGGCTGCGCACGCCCCGTCTTCGCGTGGCGTTGCCCGGGCGGCTCTCGCCTCCGCGTGCCCTGCAGCACCTGCCTCCGCGCGCCTTTGCACCGAGCCGTCCCCGCCTCTGCTTGGCCTGCGCGCCGGGTCTACTCCGCGTTTTCCCCGCTCCAGCTACCGCGCTCCGCCTCTGTGGCTCCTCAGGCCGGCTTCCGAAGAAAAGACATGGACGGCCGGTTGGATGACAGAGAAAAGATAATAAGGGGCCGATTTGGAAGCGTGGGAGTCTGGGGCAGGAAACGATGAGGCAGGTTGTTTCTCGTGTGGATGGATAGAACAAAACATGGGGCCGATAGCTCAAGAAAAAGATGGTTCTCAGACAGATACATGGAAGCAAAATCAACTAGTAGTACTACTGCAGTATACTGCTACAACCCATGACAAATCGTTTACAAGATCAGTTTGTGTTTGCCGTTGCTACATGCATATGAAGAAACTATCCAGACAATGGTTCGCGGCAAAGATGTGTAGGCTAAGTTCCTACAATCACCGGACGAGAACTCGATGCTTCCGGGGTGCGCTGGCACCCAGGTCTATTTTGTATTTTCCTACGATCACCAGTCTACATCGACACATCGGGTCACCTATCGGACGCTCGTAAGCTGTCCGCATTCATCTGACAAAAAATACCAGGTGATATTTATCCTATATATTTTTCAGTATATATTATTCGTCCGAGGACAATTACTCGGCCCTGCCATATATTTTTATGCAGGACAATTATTCAAGTGGCTTTATACCACGGAGATGGAGGCACGCCAACATCAGTCTGGACCAACGTTTGTCCCTCTCGTGACCGCACCGACTTACAACGCCGCGGCCGTCTCTCGCGGCCGCACCGGCTTACAACGCCGCGGCCGTCTCTCGCGACCGAACCGGTTTACAACGCCGCGGCCGTCTCTCGCGACCGCGCCGTCTTCAAACGCCGCGGCTGACTTCTATGTCTACATCCACGCGCCAGGGGCCGCATACACCAGTACGAGCCGCCCAACGGACGCTTATGAGTCGCCGCCCTGCGGTCCAATCTACATTGACATGCTGGTGTTGTGCTCGTTCGTTCAAACCGCCAAACGGCCGCGCGCAAGACACCGCCTGCAGTCTAATCTACATCAACATATCGGTGCAGTGTTCGTCTAGACGAGCCGCCCAAACGGACAGGCGCACAAGTCGCCGCCACTGCAGTTTGGTTAACTTCAACAACCAACCGGGATGAACCATCGACTGGATTATTGAAACAATTCATACGGGATCGTCTATAACCCGCCATGGTCAACCTCAACCTTCAGTGGAGACTCTCAAGCCGCCTCTTCGAGTCAACTTAAAACTCAGGGGCTACAGGCATGGCTCGACACATTTGGTCGTTTTCAACGAGAACCTCGGGTCATTGCAAGGAAGTTAACCCGATCTCGGGGGCTACTACATTATTGGCGGAAGGATTAAAAGTTACCCAAGAAGACGAGCCGCCATGATGCACCGTTCAGCTTGGGGGCTTCTGCTGTTTCTTCATACAAGATGGCGGCTTACAAGATGGTGCAACAATGTTGATACTTCAACAAGGTCATTTGGGGGCTTCCAACTCACCGGGTTTAGCTTACACACCCTCTTGATCGGCTCTTCAGCCACCGCAAGTTTGAGTTAAACCTGCCTGTATGCTGCTGCTGCTCCGCTAGGTGACCCGCCGAACTCTTGCCAGTTAATCTTGACTAGAGACCCTGAGCTATTCAAAATATTTGGCAGTCACTCTCACTAGAGACCCTGTACTGGTCAAGGTTCAACCGGCGGATCTTGTCACGTGAGGGCCGGCTTACGGAAAGCAAGGATAAACTCACCCATCTGCTGCCGACTCTCCGCTATGTGGCCCGTTCGTACTCTTAAACAGTTACTCTTTTAAAAGACCTTGCACTGTTTAAGGTTCAAACGACGGATTTATGTCACGTGAGAGGTAGCTTATGGGCCCTGGGGGTACTCATGCCCTGCTGCGTCTCTCTCTGGTTCGTTGCGCTCTTATCAGCTAATCTCGCCTAGAGACCCTGAGCCGCTCAAAGGAGTTGACGGTCACTCTCACTAGAGACCCTGTACTGTTAAGAGTTCAAGTAGCGAGTCCACCCAGAAGAACCGGCATATGAGTTTTAGAAAACAAAAAGAAAAAGCAAGGTCATCAAGGATTTAACATCTCCGGGTTGTGCTTTTCAAGCCGCCCTCATAACGATACAGAATATACTCTGTCTTGTTTGTTTTTTCAGGTCTTGTCTCCTAAGATAAGCTGCTATTAAGTGTGAAGAAAGATGGCTATGGCCATACATTGCATCCTGCATTGCATCATCATATCATGCATCATCATGCATGCATATCCATATTTGTTTATGCTGCGGAAAGCCGGTCACCAAACCGGGTTACATCGTAACCTCTGCAGGAACAAATAGATCTTTAATAGCCAACATGGCTGGATCTTCATCATGGTTTATCATAACTAGTATCAAATGATTGGGGTTTTTTCAAGCCAGCTTGGAAAATTGATTATTCTTGAAGAGCCGCCCTATCAGTTATAAATCCGTGTCATTTAATTGACCGGCTCTTGGATTTCTTCAACCTGTGCTCTGTAGTATACTACAGCACTCATGGATTTCTCAGACATGTATTTGTCGGGTTGCACCGCATGCACCGCAACCACGAGCAGGGATTTGCATTTTCAAGGGTAAAGGCATTATTCCAGGATATTCGACAAAATACCGGGTTACAACCACGGTCAAGGATTCATTCAACAAATTATGATGAGTTATATTATTATCACACAGTCCCGAGTCTCCGCAGGCAGACGACCCGACACTTGGGGGCTACATTATTCAAGTCCAGTTTATATCAAGTATGCAAGTCCCATGTCGCTGCAAGCATGCATCACGGCACTTGGGGGCTAATGCAAGTTGCTTTTCAAATCATTACATGGTCAACAGATCCTGTTGTCTCAAGGAGATGAGCCAGCCTTTCTATATTTTTCTAAGTCCCAGCCCAGTACTTCTTACTGACCCGGCACTTGGGGGCTACAGCATTCAGCTGATCAAGTAGATTATAAGGTCCAAATTGAAGACCCGGCCCATCACATACTGATGAGCCGGCCCTTGGGGGCTACACATGTGAAATACAAGGCACTCAGTATATATCTGGCGACTCAGATGACAACCCAGATTTCTCAACATTCAACACCAAGTTCAAAAGTCCCAGGTTGTTGCAGGCAAAACAACCCGGTCCTTGGGGGCTACATCAGCCGAAGCTTTATAAGGTATAAGACAGTTACAAGTCCCAGGCTGCTGCAGGCAAGACAACTTGGCACTTGGGGGCTACCCAATCAAAGATATTATTGCAAAGCACCAAGTCATCATGGATAAACTTGGAGCTTGGGGGCTACAGGTAATATGGATATATCAAAAAATTGAAGAGAGTTTTCAAGATGTCAATTGTGAGCGAGACTGGATCAACAGAATTTTATCTAGCCAAAGCATTGAAAGACCAGCTCAGCATCACACGGATTTTCTTTATTCCCAATAATTTTATCAAGTCAGCTGGAGTCCAGTTGTTTGACCCGGCGTCACCAACAATCATGACCCGTCATTATCAAAAGATCATAACCCGGCAGAATTTATATGAGCAACCCGACTTTACAAGTTGAAGAGTATTGGAGGCCGACTCAATGGCATATGGGTGTTGTATTCCCAATATTTTACTTCAAAAGGACACTGATAAGCAAGACGATTGAGAAGACGGCTCGTTCATATGAAGAAGAAACCCGGATTTTTAAGGAGCTACTTCATTAAGCCGGCCAGTGGAGCGAGCCGGTCACTTAACATATTTATTCTTATTTCAGGAGCTTAGCATGAATAAATTCAAGCTAACCTGGGGGCTAATGTCGGGGATATTACCCCGCGGTATAACCCGGCCGGAAGTATGACCCGGCCAGGACTTGGCGACTCATTGGTGACCCGGTCGAGACTTGGCGGTTCATTGGTGACCCGGCAGGCGGGTCAGACAAGTGACAAGGCCCAGGGCCCAGCGAGCAAGCCGGCGCAAGGCGGCTCGTGGACGGGCCTGGAGGGGCGGCTCACAAGAGAAGGCCCAAAGGAGAGAAAGGATTCCCTCACAAAGGAAACAAGACCCGGATTAGGATTCAAGAGAGACTAGTCCTAATCCTACTCCTAGTAGGACTCTACATGTAAACCTACCCTTTCCACTTATATAAGGAGGGGTAAGGCGCCCCGAGAGGGACAAGTTGACAAGTTCAAATCATTAGAGATAGACAGATTAGAGGCTCTCGAGATTAGAGATAACAAGACAGCACCCTTGTAATCGAGATCGTCCTCATCATCAATACAACACAAAGCAGGACGTAGGCTTTTACCTCCATCGGAGGGGCTGAACCTGGGTAAACTCGCGTCTCTCGATTCCAACCAACCCCTCTCAAGCCGCCACATAGTTGCGATGGCCTCACACCTAAGTCCGTTAACCCGGACATCTTGCCGTGACAAAACCACGACACAAACCAAGAAACGAAAATTCACATAAGTGAGCATTGAGCATAACTAACACCGAATAATGCACCATAAGTAGGAAGTAACTTCATTGCATAACTATTGACTTTCTTGCATGCATAGGGAATCACAAACCTTAACACCAATATTCCTACTAAAGCATAATTACTCACTAGCATGACTCACATATTACTATCATCATGTTTCAAAACTATTACAAGGAATCAAGTTTAATTTGTCCAATGATCTTCATGAAAGTTTTTATTATATCCTCCTTGGATATCTATCACTTTGGGACTAGTTTTATATATTGCCATTGCTTTTTGGCAAGCTCAAACAAATTTAAGTGAAGCACATGAGCATAAAGATTCTCAAAATAGTATAAGTGAAGCATGAGAGGATTTCTTCAAAATTTACTAACTCTCAAATTAATCTAAGTGAAGCATGAGAGTATTTCTACAAAAATATCCAAGCACACCGTGCTCAAAAAGATATAAGTGAAGCACTAGAGCAATTCTATAGCTCAAAAAGTTTAAGTGAAGCACATAGAGCAATTCTAACAAATCATAGCATAATTTTGGCTCTCTCAAATAGGTGTGTCCAGCAAGGATACAAGTGACAAATTAACAAACAAAGCAAGCAAAGATACAAGACGCTCCAAGCAAAACTCATGATATGTGATGAATAAAAATATAGCTCCAAGCTTAGTTGCTTGTTACTCTTCGGATATATCTTGGGGGTGCGGTAGCATCCCCAAGATTAGGCTTTTATCACTCCTTATTCCTTCATCCATCGTGCTCTCACCGAAAACTTGAAGACTTCAATCACACAAAACTCAACAAAATCTTCGTGAGATCCGTTAGTATAATAAAGCAAATCACTACTTTAGGTACTGTTGCAAACCCATTCATATTTTATTATTTCATTATACCTACTGTATTTTAACTTTACCATGGCTCATACCCTTCAATATAACCCATAGATTCATCAAAACAAGCACACAATGCAACGAAAACAGAATCTGTCTTAAACAGAACAGTCTGTAGTAATCTATACTCTAACCATACTTCTGTAACTCTAAAAATTCTGAACAATTAGGAAAACGTAAGGAATTTGTATAGAAACACTGTGTTAAAATTTCAGCTCAAGATCACGTTCCAGCAAAAAATGAAAATTCATATACTGGGCGCAAAGTTTCTGTTTCAGATTCAGCATCGCTTCTACTCATCCTATGAATCATCCTAAAGGCTTTACTTGGCACAAACACTAAATAAACCATAAAAATGCAATCATACCAGAGTAATAATTGTGTCAACACTCAAAAACATAAAGGAAAAAGCAAAAAAATATTTATTCATTGGGTTGCCTCCCAACAAGCGCTATCGTTTTACGCCCCTAGCTAGGCATAACACATAGATTCAAGTATTGTCATCTTTGGTTTTGGATCCATAGGATGCCCTCATGATTGATTCATATGATGGCTTAATTCTTGTTCTAGGGAAGTTTTCCATACCCTTTCTCAAGGAAAATTGAAAATGAATATTGCCTTCTTTCATATCAATCACGGCACCTATAGTGCGTAAAAACGGTCTACCAAGTATAATGGGACAAGACGGGTTGCAATCAATATCAAGCACAATAAAATCAATAGGCACATAGTTACTATTTGCAAGAATAAGAACATCATTAATTCTTCCCAAAGGCTTTTTAATAGTAGAATCCGCCAAGTGCAAATTAAGAGAACATTCTTCAATATTTGTGAGACCAAGCACATCACATAGAGATTTCGGAATCGTGGAAACACTAGCACCCAAATCACACAAAGCAAAGCATTCATAATTTTTAATCCTGACTTTAATGGTAGGTTCCCACTCATCATGCAATTTTCTAGGAATAGAAATCTCCAACTCCAACTTTTCTTCAAAAGATTTCATCATGGCATCAACGATATGTTTAGTAAAAGCTTTATTTTGCTCATAAGCATGGGGTGAATTCAACATAGATTGCAGCAAAGAAATATATTCAATCAAAGAGCAACTATCATAATTAAAGTCTTTGCAATCCAAAATAGTGGGCACATCACTAGTTAAAGTTTTGACCTCTTCAAACCCACTTTTATCAAAAATTTCATAGCCTTCTAGCTAAAGTTGACTCTACTTCAGTCCCTTCATTATCAATTTTAATATTACTAAACAAGGAATCAATAGAATAAACACCAATCAATTTAAGATCTTCATCTTTTTTATAAAGGCAATCACTAGAAAACGATTTTTCTAAGATTTCTCTTTTAGCTCTAAGCATAGTGGTTCTTTTCTTACTTTCATCCATAGAGACATATAAAGCTTTAATAGATTCATCAATCTTAGGCACAAAAGCTTTCAACTTGAGATTTCCAACATCATGAGAAATTCTATCAATGCTTCTAGACATATCATCAATCTTATTCAACTTTTCCTTTATCGTGATATTGAAAGCCTTTTGCGCATTGATAAATTCTTTAATATTACTCTCAAGATCAGAGGTGTTCCTATTATTATTGTAAAAAGAATTACCATAATTATTAGAGGAATTTCCAGGAAAAGGCCTAGGATTAAAATTACCTCTATAAGCATTGTTATTGAAATTGTTTCGCGAGACAAAGTTCACATCTACGGAATCATTATTTTGCTCAATCAAGGTAGACAAAGGCACATCATTAAGATCAATAGGATCATTTTTACTAGCAATCAATTTCATCAAAGCATCAACCTTATCACTCAAAGTACTAATTTCCTCAACCGAATTAACTTTTTTACTAGTAGGTGCTCTTTCGGTATGCCATTGAGAATAATTAGCCATGATATTATCTAGAAATTTAGTAGCTTCTCCCAAAGTAATTTCCATAAAAGTACCACCCGCGGCGGAATCTAAAAGATTTCTAGAGATAAAATTCAATCAAGCATAAAAATTTTGTATGATCATCCAAAGATTTAAACCATGAGTAGGACAATTTCTTAGCATCAACTTCATTCTTTCCCAAGATTATGCAATATGCTCATGCTCAAGTTGCTTAAAATTCATGATTTGCGTCCTAAGGGAAATAATTTTCGCGGGCGGAAAATACTTAGTGATAAAAGCATCCTTGCACTTATTCCAAGAATCGATACTATTGCGAGGCAAAGAAGAAAACCAAATTTTTGCACGATCCCGCAAGGAAAAAGGAAATAGTTTCAACTTAACAATATCATTGTCCACATCTTTTTTCTTTTGCATATCAGACAATTCTACGAACGTGTTTAGATGGGATGCGGCATCCTCATTAGGAGTACCGGCAAATTGATCTTTCATGACAAGATTCAACAAAGCGGCAATAATATCACAAGACTCCGCACTAGTGGCGGGAGGAGCCATCAGAGTACTAATAAAATCATTGTTATTAGTACTGGAAAAATCACACAACTTGGTGTTCTCTTGAGTCATCGTGACTACGCAAACAAGATTGCAAGCAAGGAAGAGATCCGGCAAGAAAGAGGCAAATGAAAAAGTGGGCGAATAAAACGGCAAATTGGTGAAGTGGGGGAGAGGAAAACGAGAGGCAAATGGAAAATAATGTAATTGCAAGGAGATGAGATTTGTGATTAGGAACCTGGTAGATGATGATGGAGTCCCCTCGGCGCCTACGATAGGCACGTAGAAGAGACCGCTTCCTCCCCGGCAACGGCGCCAGAAATTCCTTTGACGTGGCTTGAGACTGCGTCGGTATTTCCCCAAAGAGGAAGGGATGATGCAGCACAGCGACGGTAAGTATTTCTCTCAGTTATGAAACCAAGGTTATCAAACCAGTAGGAGGATCAACACCACCCAATAAGCAGCACCTGCACACAAATAACAAATACTTGCAACCCGACGCAAAAGAGAGGTTGCCAATCTCTCTACGGTAAAAAGATAGATTAGGTAGTGATAGATAGGAGAGATAGATCTCTCAAGAGCACAAAATAAAAAGGGAAAATAAAATATGCAGCAATATGTTTTTGGGTTTTTGGTTTTGTAGATCTGAAAACAAAGATGCAAAAAGATAGATCTGAAAGCAATATGTTGGAAAAGTAGACCCGGGGGCCGTAGGGTTCACTAGTGACTTCTCTCATGAGTATAGCGCACGGTGGGTGAACAAATTACTGTTGGGCAATTGATAGAAAATCGAATAGTCATGACGATATCCAAGGCGATGATCATTATATATTCATTACGTCCAAGATAAGTAGACCGACTCCTGCCTGCATCTACCACTATTACTCCACACATCGACCGCTATCCAGCATGCTTCTAGTGTATTAAGTTCATGGAAAACGGAGTAATGCAATAAGAACGATGACATGATGTAGACAAGATCTATTCATGTAGGAATAGACCCCATATTGTTATCCTTAATGGCAACGATACATGCGTGCCTTGCTGCCCCTTCTGTCACTGGGAAAGGACACCGCAATATCGAACCCATCACAAAGCACCTCTTCCCATGGCAAGAAAAATCGATCTAGTTGGCCTAACTAAACCAAAGATTCGAAGAAGAAATACGAGGCTATAAGTAATCATGCATATAAGAGATCAAAGAAGACTCAAATAATATTCATGGATAGAAACTGATCATGAACTCAAAATTCATCGGATCCCAACAAACACACCGCAAAAGTTTACATCAAATAGATCTCCAAGAGACCATTGTATTGAGAATCATAAGAGAGAGAGAGAGAGAGAGAGAGAGAGGAATCCATCTAGCTACTGCCTACGGACCCGTAGGTCTATGGTGGACTACTCACGCATCATCGGAGAGGCACCTATGAGGAAGATGAACCCCTCCGTGATGGTGTTTAGATTGGATCTCGAGGTTCTGGAACTTGCGGCGGCTGGAATTGTGTTTCGTTGACTCCCCTAGGGTTTTTGGAATATTTGGGAATTTATAGGCATCAGAGGCGGTGGAGAGGGGTCCCGAGGAGGGCACAACCAATCAGGGCGCACCGGCCCCCCTGGCGCGCCCTGGTGGGTTGTGGTCTCCTCGGCCCACTCCCCCGGCACTTCTTTGGCCCACTGGGTGTCTTCTGGTCCACAAAAAATCTCCAAAAAATTTCGTCGCGATTGGACTTCGTTTGTTATTGATTTTTTGTGAAGTAAAAAACAAGCAAAAACAGCAACTGGCACTTTGGCACTATGTCAAGAGGTTAGTCCCAGAAAATGATATAAAATTGTTATAAAATGATTGTAAAACATCAAAGAATGATAATATAATAGCATGGAACAAGCAAAAATTATAGATACGTTGGAGACATATCATGAAACCATAGAAGTCTCGATATTAAGAGAGGTTGACCCTTTTGTTCATCTAAAAATTAAAGAGGCATGGTGAATATGTGTGAGCATTTCTATTCCTCATTGAAATCCTAGTGTTGTTTCGAGTCGGAAGCGCGCGATGGTTAACTCCTACCAACCTCTTCCCTCGGGGCATGCGAGTAGTACTTTAATTTATGATAAACTAATAAAACTTTGCAATAAGTATATGAGTTCTTTATGACTAATGTGAAACCATGGACATATGCAATCTCACCTTTTCATAATTTTCTAGCCTCTTCGGTACCGTGCATAGCCCGTTTTCACCTTGAGGATCGGTGCAACTTTCGCCGGTGCATCCAAACCCCGTGACATGATACGCTCTGTTGCACATAAGCCTTATTATATCTTCCTCAAAACAGCCACCATACCTATCTATCACGGCATTTCCATAGCCATTCCGAGATATATTGCCATGCAAATTCCATCGTCACTGCACATGACTAGTTCGTTCATCGTCACATTGCTTTGCATGATCATATAGAGCTGACATAGTATTTGTGGCAAAGCCACTGTTCATAATGTTTTTGATACATGTCACGCTAGATCATTGCACATCCTGGTACACTGCCAGAGGCATTCGTACAGAGTCATATCTTCATATCAGTTCTCCATATTGAGTTGTAAGTAAATAAAAGTGTGATGATCATCATTATTAGAGAATTTTCCCAGTGAGGAAAGAATGATGGAGACAATGATTCTCCCATAAGTCGAGATGAGACTCCGGATGAAAATAAAAATCGGGGAGGCCAAATGAGCCCACCATCCATTCAAAAAAAGAGAGAAAATGAGAGAAGGGACTTTGCTACTATCCTTTACCACACTTGTGCCTCAAAGTGGCACCATGCTCTTCATGTAGAGAGTCTCATGATATATCACTTTCATATGCTAGTGGGAATTATCTATTCATTAGTACAAACTTGGCTTGTATATTCCTATGACGGGCTTCCTCAAATGCCCGAGGTCTTCATGAGCAAGCAAGTTGGATGCACACCCCACTTAGCTTCATTTGAGCTTTCATACACTTATAGCTCTAGTGCATCATTTGCATGGCAATCCCTACTCCTCGCATTGACATCTATCGATGGGCATCTCCATAGCCCGTTGGTACGCCTAGTTGATGTGAGACTATCTTCTCCACTTCCAACCCCTTTGATATCTACCACCATACTCTATTCCTCCTAAATGCTATGTCCAATGGCTCACGCTCATGTATTGCATGAAGAATAAAAAGTCGATGCATATTGAAAAAGTATGAAGCAATTGCCTGACTTGGACACCGTGGTACTTAACATTTCTATTAATGTCGTGAAGATGGAGCCATGCCTTGCTAATACAATAAGATGAATGGGGGGGGGGTAAACATTTCTTAAGGATCGTATACTTTTAAGAATTAACAATTCTGTTTCTTACATTTCAATTATTGCTATGTTAATATTTGTTGATTCATCTTTTCTCAATGAGCATACCTGAATAAGATTACATAATGGATAGCATGTCACATCAAAAATTCTGCTTTTATCATTTACCTACTCGAGGACGAGCAGGAATTAAGCTTGGGGATGCTTGATACGTCTCCAACGTATCTATAATTTTTGATTGTTCCATGCTGATATATTATCATTCTAGGATACTTTTTGGGTCATTATTTACCAATTTATAATATTTTTGAGCACTAACCTATTGACCTAGTGCCCAGTGCCAGTTGCTGTTTTTTGCATGTTTTTGCCTTTTCACGTTTACCGTACCAAACGAAGTCCAATTGCCACGAAACTTTTTGATGATTTTTTCTCGACTATATGAAGACCTAGAAGCTTCTGAAGGAGGCCAGGAGGTGCACAAGGGCCCCACCAAAATCAGGGCACGCCCTGGGGGGCGCGCCCTGATATGTGGTGGCCCCCTCAGCCGCCTCCCGACGTCCCTCTTCGGCCTATAAATTCTCTAATATCCTAAAAACCCTGAAGGCAGTCCCGAAACCCTTTTTCCGCCGCCGCAAGTCTCTGTTCCGTCGTGAGGCCATCTGGAGCTCCGTTCCGACACCCTGCCGGAGGGGGGATCGATCACTGAGGGCCTCTTCATCAACCTTCTTGCCCTCATGATGATGTGTGAGTAGTTCACCACAGACCTACGGGTCCATAGCTAGTACCTAGATGGCAATCTCTCTCTTATGATCTTCAATACAATGGTCATCGCATCTTTGCTTTGATCTATCCGATGTAATCCTATTGTGCGATGTGTTTGTTGGGATCTGATGAATTGTGGGTTTATGTTTAGATTATTCATGAAAAGTATTTGAGATGCCTCTGAATTATATAATCTCTTAAGTGCATGATCATTATAGCTTCGTAATGCTCTCCGATCTATTGATGTGCTTTGGCCAAGTAGATTGATATTTCATCGGTGGGAGTGGTGCGTTGTGGTAGGTTCAACCTGGCGAGTTTCTATATCCCAGTGACAAAGTTGGGGACAAGATGCGTCTTTGTGTTGTTGCTACTAAGGATAAAACGATGGGGTTCATTCATATTGTTTGAGTTTACTTTGTCTACATCATGTCATCGTTCTCCAAGCATTACTCTGTTTTACTTAATACTCTAGATGCATGCTGGATAGCGGTCGATGAGTGGAGTAATAGTAATATGTGCAGGCAGGAGTCGGCCTATTTGCTTATGGACGTGATGCCTATATACACATGATCATTGCCGTGAACATCGCATAACTATCCGCTTTTCTATCAATTGCCCAACAGTAATTTGTTTACCCACCGTATGCTGCCTACATGAGAGATGCCACTAGAGAACACTATGGCCCCCGGGTCTATTCCCTTATATATTTGCAAACGCTATTATTACCTCGCTGCCTTTATTTACTATTTATTTATTTTGCACTTATCAAAAATTATCTACACAACTCATTTGCTTGCAAATAACGAGATCAAGGGGATTGACAACCCTCTTGCCCGCGTTGGGTGCAAGTCATTTGTTCATTTGTGTGTAGCCGTTGAAGACGGTTGAGGATTGGTATTCCTATTGGTTCGATTAACCTTGGTTTCATAACTAAGGGAAATACTTATCCGCTTTGTGCTGCAATTACGCGTTCCTCTTCACGGAAAACCCAACGCAAATCACAAGTATCACCATCATCAATGTCTTCGAACATTTTTAGGGGTCGTCTTCGACGGTTAAACCGAATCTCCAGGGACTTCTATCTATGTTATCCTGTGAACTCTCACAAACACATTAGTTCCTCAACCACGTTTGTCTTCAATACTCCAAAACCAACAAGGGTGGCACTAGATGCACTTACGGTACCACTGGTACCCATCGTAGTATCGCTCCTGCGGTACTTCCGCTGGTTTGTACCGCTACTAGTACCGCTTGAGTTTTTCTATAACCTCTCTGACTAGTCATGTTAGTACTACCGCCCTCGTGCCATTCTACTACTGTGGGTCCCTCTGTAGCTTGTCGACTATTTAGTAGTAGTACAGCTAGTGTTGTGCGGTAGTACCGCTTGTGAACGACTAGTGCACATAATGGTTGGTGATACGTCCCAGACATATCTAATTTTCCAAACACTTTTGCTCTTGTTTTGGACTCTAATTTGCATAATTTGAATGGAACTAACCCGGAATAACGTTGTTTTCAGCAAAACTGCCATGGTGTTGTTTTTGTGCAGAAATAAAAGTTCTCAGAATTGGACAAAACTTGGTGAGGATTTTTTATTTAATATATAAAAAAATACTAGAAGGAAGACTTGCCAGAGGGGGCCCGTAGGCTGCCCACAAGGGTGCAGGGTGCGCCCACCCCCCAGGGGCCCTCATACCTCCGTTTGCCCTACCTCCGATGCCATAAGTATTGTCTTTCCGGAAAAAAATAGGAGAGGAAGTTTCATCGCGTTTTATGATCCAAAGCCACCGCCACCTCCTGTTCTTCTCTGGGAGGCCAGATGTGGACCCTGTTTTGGGCTCCGAAAAGGGAAAATCATCGTTGTCGTCATCATCAACCCCTCTTCATCGACAACCTCATGATGCTCACCACCGGGAGTGAGTAATTCCATTGTAGGCATACTGGAGGTAGATGGAGATGGATGAGATTGATCATTTAATCGAGTCAATTTGTTAGGACTTGATCCCTAGTATCCATTATGTTCTGAGATTGATGTTGCTATGACTTTGATATGCTTAATGCATGTCACTAGGGCGCGAGTGCCATGATTTTAAACATGAACCTATTATGTTTTCATGAATATAAGCGTGCTTTGGATCCTATCTTGCAAGTTATATGCACCTACTATGTGTTATGATCTGCATACCCCAAGGTGACAAGAATTGGGATTCTTTCCGGTGATGACCGTAGTAGGAGGAGTTCATATATTCACTATGTGTTAATGCTTTGTTCCGCTACTCTATTAAAAGGAGGCCTTCATTACCCTTAGATTTCCATTAGGGCCCCGCTGCCACGGGAGGGTTGGATAAAAGATGTTATGCAAGTTCTTATTATAAGCACTGCTACATATGATTGATGAATTGGAGCTAGTTATGTGTCGCTCTTGGTTGTGACTGTTACATGGTTAATGTCATCCAAATATCCATCGATACTCCATGCCTACGCTTTTCTCACATTGTGTTTGCTAAGTTACTAATGTTATTGCTACTGTTACAATTGCTACTGCTACTGTTACTATTGCTATCAAAACTATCAAACTATTGTGCTACTAATGCCTTGCTGCAGAGAGATAATATGCCAAGTGTGGCTGAATTGACAACTCAACTACTAAGGCTTATAAATATTCTTTGTCTCTCCTTATGAGCAAATCAACAAATTTGGGTAAAATACTTCCCTTGAAGATTGTTACGATCCCCTATACTTGTGGGTCATCAAGATGTTTTCTTGGCGCCATTGCCGGGGAGCATAGCTCTATTTATTAAGTTCACTTGGGAATTATCTATCTTTCTATCACTATGAAGAAACTGATCCAGAACCAAGATTATATCCTCTAAGACGAGGGGGGGTAAGGAATTGCCAGCTAGCTCCGCACTTGATTCACCGTCTGTTTTAAGTCAGCTCGTGACACCACCACCTGTTATACAATCTGTTATGTCGCAAGTAATAGACACTACTTCTGCTACAGATGATATTCATGATGATGCTACTACTATGCTTGATGAAACTGAAACTGTGCCACTAGGTGAATTTCTTGATGCTCAAATTGCTAGATCTAGAGAATTTGAAACTGATGAACATGGTGAATCACCTGTTACACCTAGCACTCCTACTATAACTAAGATGCTTGATGTACCTGAGGGTTATGTTATGGATGGAGAGATTCCTAAGGATTTTATTTCTTGTAAAGATAGAGGATCTTAAAAATTTAATGAAGAAGCTGAAACAAAAATTTATGAATGCAATGATGAAATATGATCCTAAATTTTCTACCTCTCCTATCTTTGTTGAGGATAAGGATTATGAATTCTTGGTTGATCCTAAATTAATTACTCTAGTAGAATCCGATCCTTTTCATGGTTATGAATCTGAAACTGTTGTAGCACACATTGCTAAGATTAATGATATAGCCATCCTATTTGCTCATGAGGAAAAGATTCGTTATTACTATATCCTTAAGAAAAGTTCATGTTCAGCTCCTAGCCCGAGTTCTTGCTCCTAGATATGGATTTTCGATCTCTTTGCTCGGAACTCCGTTTCTGAAACTGTTTTGGGGAATTTCTCCTTGGTATGCGACTCCTCCATGTGTTCAATTAGTTTTTGTTTTAGCGGTTTACATTTTGCATATTTTGCTGCTATTGGTGACCAAGAAAATGAGCTTGCATGTTGAATTCATTTGGTTCTATGTAGTTTGAATGTTTGATATAGCCTCTAGGCATCCATATGAGTAGTTGCTATCAATTTTGTTGAGTTTTATTCACTTCTTATTTGTGGGCAAAAAATTCAGAAATTTTGTAGTGAAAGAAAATGTTGGGGAACATATTCACAAGGAGATCCTCAATCCGAGGTTTAGAGAGAACTTCGAGGGGGGCACGGGAGATCACTCTCGTGCGAAGAGCGGTGGTGAAGCCATGTGAGTGGCCATGCAACACGGTCATGAACAAAGCCGGTTTCCGGCTCGACCAACTTCGTCGTAGATAAGTGTGATGAGTATCAACTCCTCACAAATACCTTTGTGCAACATTTTCACTTCATACCTGGACTGGATGAGCCTATGGTGTCATTTCATTTATATTAGCATGCTTTTAGGATACCATTTGCACAATTTGTGAAATATGAAAAAATTCCCTTCTCAGGGTCTGTTGCATGGGCCTAGGGATGATGAATTTGAGGATTTGTGGTCACTTTAACAATGGGAGAATTTAGAGGTGTCTCTAAGGCCAGAGCTACAAATTTGCATTTTCCTTCTGTGCACTACTTCGCTTTATTTATAGGAAGATGTTCAACTGCTAGACAGGAAGGAGACACACTTAGTGCTCCCGATCTTGCTCTGTTGAGTTGTGCACTCTTTGGTGATATGACTTATAGTGTTGGAGCCATTATAGCCTGTAGGTTACATACAAATAGGTCGAAGGGTGATGTTTATGGTGGTATTTATGCTACTCGTCTTGCTCGGTGCTTTAATATTCCTATTCGTAGTGACGATTGCATGCTTCCTTATAGCTACCTTGACCATGCTTCTATGGTAAAATACCATTTTCTTGAAGAATCTGCTCCTCCAGTACACTATCCTTACAACTTGGTATTTAGTGAAACTACTTGTGATATTATTTCATTGTCTGCTCCTGCCTTGTTTGATTTCGATGCCAAGGGAAGATATTTCCTATTACCAGAGGACATCATTGAGTACATGACAGCCTTGGCGCCCGCGGAGGCCGAGGAGAAGCCATGGGATGCTCAAGTGCTGCAACAAGACCAGTTTTACCCTCGACCTGATAGATTCTTCGAGTGGTCGTAGACCAAGTTAGGCCAAAAGTCTAAGCTTGGGGGAGTACGTATTCTCACCAACATTTCATTTTCATGTTCACACATTCATTGCACTTGTCGGTGTCCATTATTTTCTTTACTGCGTTTTTATTTTTGTTTCTTTTGTGTGTTTGAAAAACTTTGAAAAAACCAAAAATATTTCAAACTTCCTGCTTTTTCTTTCTTGTTCAATTAGTTTGTAATATTAAAAGAAAACCCCAAAATTCGTTCTTATTCTTGTTTGTTAGGAGTTCTCCCGTGTAAATAGTTTTTCTTATTTCCATTTTTCTTCTTTCTTTCTTTCTTTATTTCGCTTTCCTCAGAAAAACAAAAACCCAAAAATATTTCAGTGTATTTCTCTGAACTTCTTTTCTTTCTTTGAGTCGTTGTAAGGAGAAAGACTTCGTAAGAACTGTCAAATGGTTCATATACCTCTTATCATTGATTTCATGAAGAGACAATTATCCATTATCTTCTCCTTTGAATAAAATGTTTGCAGAGTCCAGCTTAGTCCACGACACTCTTGTACTATTATAATTTTCACATCACTCGGTTGTGCAAGTGAAAGGCAATAATGACGATAATTTGATGAAGTGATCGTGGTGAAGAAAAGCTGGTATGAACTCTCCTTGTTTTTTGTTTTTGTAAATATATTTAGCTTGTAATTCTTGATTCAACATATCATGAGTAAACATATTTGTGATGACAATTAGAGATTATAGTTGTGCATGCCATGCTTAAGTAGCTAGGAGTGGATAATATGTTATCTTGTGTGTCAACATGCATTATTATGATTATTATGTAGTATGTTAGGATGGTATCCTCCTTTGAAGTATTCAAGTGGCTAGACTTGGCACATGTTTAAGGCATGTAATAGATTCAAATCTAATAAAGCCTCTATGATATTTATGTTCAGTGTGTTTATATCCTACTCATGCTCGCGTTCAATGTTAATTATTCTCAATGCATGACTATGACCTTTGTCGCTCTCTAGTTGGTTGCTTCCCAATCTAATTGCTAGCATTCGCCTGTACTAAGCGGGAACACTGCTTGTGCATCCAAACCCCTTAAACCAAGTTGCTCCGGAGAGTCCACCATATCTACCTATATACAGTATTACCCCGTCGTTCCAAGTAAATTTGCATGTGCCAACTCCAAAACCTTCAAATAAACATATGTTTTGTGTGGTTGTACCGCTCATGGAGCGATGGGGGTGGTCAGTATCTTCTATGCTAAGCGGGTTATTCTCGCGACGAGAGTTTATTCACTCGTCTTGCACGAGAGAGGCTGGTAAAAAGGATGCCCAATCCTACTTAATATTAAAATAAATAAACAAGACCCCCCTAGTGGCTTTACTTGGAGAGCACTCGTGGATGCGGCTAGCCATGGAAAGTGTTTGTATGGTGGAGGGGGAATAAAACTTTCATTCTGCTTGGGAACTGCCATTAATGTGTTTAGCATGGAAGATGCTGAAATCCTTTGCTGTGACATTGACGGGAAAAGCACACCACCCAAATTATATTCATCTCTGTTTTAAATATTGAGATTTGGCACCTCTGCAAATCCATGCTTCCCTCTGTGAAGGGACATTCCTTTACTTTCATGTTATTTTCTTATCTGAGTCATCATCTTCTCATTCAAAGCACCAATCCTGAGAGCACTCTTGTTATTTTTATGCATTGGTCTAGTTAATGTTAGATGTGAGCATGACTGGATATCTTCTACCCTGAATTACAATGTTTAGTCATTGCTTGAACTTCAGATGTGCTCTGCATTTATGTTTTGTGGTCTCAGAAAGGGCTAGCGAGATACCATTTTATCATATTGCATCATGATTGTTTTGACAAAGTGTTGGTATTTGAGATATGGTATTATTGCTCGCTAGTTGATTATGTCATTGATATGAGTAAATATGGTTTCTAAGTGTTATCATTTGTATGTTTACTTCATGACTTGTGTTGAAAATTTGATTAGTAGCTAAGCTTGTGTATGGAAACAATAACAAAAGAGTTTGTAAAAGTTCTTCTTTATCACTTTCAGTTTATCAACTGAATTGCTTGAGGACAAGCAATGAGTTAAGCTTGAGGGAGTTGATACGTCCCAAACGTATCTACTTTCCAAACACTTTTGCTCTTGTTTTTTACTCTAATTTGCATAATTTGAATGGAACTAACCCGGACTAACGATGTTGTCAGCAGAACTGCCATGATGTTGTTTTTATGCGGAAATAAAAGTTCTCAGAATTGGATGAAACTTGGAAAGGATTTTTTATTAAATATATAAAAATTATTGGAATGAAGACCTATCGGAGGGGGCCCACAGGCCGCCCACAAGGGTGCAAGGCGCACCATATGCCCTTGCGGGCCCCTCACACCTCCGTTTACCCTACCTCCAATGCCATAAGTACCGTCTTGCCCAAAAAAATAGGAGAGGAAGTTTCATCGCGTTTTATGATCCATAGCCACCGTCACCTCATGTTCTTCTCCGGGAAGCCAGATCTGGAGCTTGTTTTGGGCTCCGAAGAGGGCAAATCGTTGTTGTCATCATCATCAACCCCTCTTCATCGACTACCTCATGATGCTCGCCACCGGGAGTGAGTAATTCCAATGTAGGTGAAAGGACGAGGATGTCGCCTAGAGGGGGGGTGAATAGGCGCTTTAAAATAATTACGGTTTAGGCTTGAACTAATGCGGAATAAAACTAGCGTTTAATTAGTCAAGCACAAAACCTAAAACAACTAGGCTCACCTATGTGCACCAACAACTTATGCTAATCAAGAAAAACAACTAAGTGATAGCCAGATATATAGCAGGGAACAATATGGCTATCACAAAGTAAAGTGCATAAGTAAAGGGCTCGGGTAAGAGATAACCGAGGCACGCAGAGACGACGGTGTATCCCGAAGTTCACACCCTTGCGGATGCTAATCTCCGTTCAGAGCGGTGTGGAGGCACAATGCTCCCCAAGAAGCCACTAGGGCCACCGTAATCTCCTCACGCCCTCGCACAATGCAAGATGTCATGATTCCACTAAGGGACCCTTAAGGGCGGTCACCAAACCCGTACAAATGGCAACCCTTGGGGGCGGTCAGCGGTACCCGTACACTTTGGCAACCCTTGGGGGCGGTCACCGGTACCCGTACAAATTGCTCGGGGCAATCTCCACAACCTAATTGGAGACCCCCGACGCTTGCCTAGAGCTTTACACCACAATGATTGAGCTCCGAGACACCACCAACCGTCTAGGGCGCCAAGGCACCCAAGAGGAACAGGCTCTAGGGTGCTCAAACACCCAAGAGTAATAAGCTTCTCAAACTTCACTTCCACGTATCACCGTGGAGAACTCAAACCTATGCACCAAATGCAATGGCAAGGGCACACGGAGTGCCCAAGTCCTTCTCTCCCAAATCCCACCACAACAACTAATGCTATGGAGGAAAATGAGAGGAAGAACAAAGAAGAACACGAAGAACTCCAAGATCTAGATCCAAGGGGTTCCCCTCACATAGAGGAGAAAGTGATTGGTGGAAATGTGGATCTAGATCTCCTCTCCCTTTTCCCTCAAGAACTAGCAAGAATCATTGGAGGGATTGAGAGTTAGCAAGCTCAAAG
Organism: Elymus sibiricus; assembly: GCA_039707655.1. Lineage (NCBI taxonomy): Eukaryota > Viridiplantae > Streptophyta > Magnoliopsida > Poales > Poaceae > Elymus > Elymus sibiricus. The sequence continues at coordinate 363,864,636 of CM077663.1, read as the reverse complement.
AAGGTCAACAATGGGGGGCAAACACGAGCTCAAGAGTTGGGGAACTGTCGTGGTTTTGTCACGGCAAGATGTCCTCGTGAGAGAACTTAGGTGTGAGGCCATCGCAACTATGTGGCGGCTTGAGAGGAGTTGGTCGGGATCGAGAGACGCGAGTTTACCCAGGTTTGGCCCCTCCGATGGAGGTAAAAGCCTACATCCTGCTTTGTGTCTATATTGATGATGATGACGATCTCGATTACAAGGGTGCGGGGGTCGCTACCTCTAATCTCGAGAGCCTCTAATCTGTCTATTTCTAATGACTTGAAGTTCTCCCTCTAGGGGTGCCTTACCCCTCCTTATATAAGTGGAAGGGGTAGGTTTACATGTAGAGTCCTACTGAGAGTAGGATTAGGACTAGTCTCTCTTGAGTCCTAATCCGGGTCTTGTTTCTCTTGTAAGGGAATCCTTCCTCTCCTTTGGGCCTTCTCTGTGAGCCGCCTTGCGCCGGCTTACACGCTGGGCCTTGGGCCTAGTCGTCCTGTGACCTGGTAATATAGGTGACCTATGAGCCGCCATACGATGGTCCGGGTCATACCTCCTGCCGGGTCATACCTCATGCCGGGTCACCAATGAGTCGCCAAGCTCGGCTGGCACAGCAGTGAGTCGCCAAGCCCCGACCGGGTCATACTCCAGGCCGGGTTATACCGCGGGGTAATATCCCCGACATTAGCCCCCAGGTTAGCTTGAATTTATTCATGGTAAGCTCTTGAAATAAGAATAACAAATATTTTAAGTGACCGGCTTGCTCCACTCGCCGGCTTAATGAAGTAGCTTCTTGAAAATCCGGGTTTCTTCTTCATATTAACGAGCCGTCTTCATAAACATCGTGCAGGTCCGTATCCTTCGCAAAATATTGGGAATGAAACACCCATATGCCGTTGAGTCGACCTCCAATGCTTTGATTGAGAATAGAAAATCGTCCATTGCTAAACCACTATCAACTTGTAAAGCCGGGTTGCTTATATAGACTCTGTCGGGTTACGATATTTTGATAATGCCGGGTCATGATTGTTGGTGACGCCGGGTCAAATAACTGGACTTCAGCTAACTTGATAAAATTATTGGGAATAAAGAAATCCGTGTGATGTTGAGTTAGTCTTCCAATGCTTCATCTCCATGAAGAAATGAGACCCGTCTCACTCACAATTGACATCTTGAAAGTGTTCTTCTATTTTTTATATCCATATTACCTGTAGCCCCCAAGTCTTAAGAGGGGAACGTAGTGATAGCTTTAAGACTTGCCTCAATATAAATATTGCAACCCTAGAGAAATCCGAATTGTTCATCTGAGTCACCAGTCATAAGTTGAATGTTCCACATATGTAGCTCCCAAGCACCGGTTTGTCTTGCCTGCAGCAACCTGGGACTTGTAAGTGTCTTATGCTCATAAAACTTCAGCCACTGTAGCCCCCAAGGGCCGGGTCATTATGCAATAATGAGTAGGAACTTTTTGTAGATCTGATCATATAGCCTTGATGAGCAATGTGTAGCCCCCAAGGGCCGGCTCAGTAAGACAATACTGGGCTGGGACTTAGAAAAAGATAGAAAGGCCAGCTCATCTCCTTGAGATAACAGGGTCTTGTTGACAATGTAATTATTTGAAAAACAACTTGCATTAGCCCCCAAGTGTCGTGGCGCATGCTTGCAGCGACATGGGACTTGCATACTTGATATAAACTGGACTTGAATAATGTAGCCCCCAAGTGCCGGGCCGTATGCCTGCAGCCACTCGGGGCTATTCTTTCCATTGCAGAATAAATCCTATCCATTATATGGACGATATTGCTGAAGGCTTGGCATATCAATGTTGAACCATGCTCCCTGCTGTGAGCTGGTATTTCTGGATGAGGGAATAACAGCCATTACTCTGAAGGGGCTTTGAAAACCTCAATCATCCAATATAGGTTATGATAACCATAATAAAAATCCAGTCGCATTGGCTATTTAAGATTTGAATAATATACCCCGGTTTGAAAACCGGCTCCTGCAACATAAACCAGGATATCCATGCATATATGATGCATGGTATGATGATGCAATGTATGATGCAATGTATGATGATGTATGTGTATGATAACAGAGTATAAAAATGTCGGCTTTCAAGGCTCGACAAAAAGAGACTAGCTCTGTTTCGTTTTTTGAAAAACTCAAGTTTTGCTTCAAAGAAGCTTGGCATGAAAGCCTGAAACCTCATAAGCTGGCTCTCACGTGACATAAATCCGTCGTTTAAACCTTAACTAGTTCAGGGTCTTAAAAAGATTGACTGTTAAGAGTACGAACGGGCCACATAGCGGAGAGACTACAACAGACAAGGCGAGTTTATCCTAGCTCACTGTAAGCCGGCTCTCTCGTGACAAAAGCCGCCGTTTAAACCTTGACAAGTTCAGGGTCTTTGTGCGAGAATAACTTTGAAAGTTCAGGGTCTCTGAGCAAGATTGACTGTCAAGAGTTCGGCGGGTCACATGGCGGAGTAGCAAGTTGCAAACAGGCAGGTTTAACTCGAACATGGCATATAAAGTCGGGCCAAGAGGGTATGAAATCTAAACTCATAGAGTTGGAAGCCCCCAAGTGACCATATGATGATCCAATAAATCCGGGCACCCATGTTTGAACGGTCGCAACATGGCGGCTCGTCCTCTTGGGCGACTTTAAATCTTCACCAATAAGGTAGTGCACCCATGTTTGAACGGTCGCATCATGGCGGCTTGTCCTCTTGGGCGACTTTAAATCTTCCGCCAATAAGGTAGTGCACCCATGTTTGAACGGTCGCATCATGGCGGCTTGTCCTCTTGGGCGATTTTAAATCTTCTTGAGAACTCGAACTTGCGAGATATGGATTCTTCTTGAACCGGATGTTGAACCGGATATTGAGAGGTCAAAACTTTGCGAGAAACAGATTTCCCTTGAGCCGGATTTTTAACCGGACCTTTCTAACTGCCCGGCACTTTGTGAGCCGAAATTTTTCTGACATCTTTAAACTTTCATCAATGCGGCAGCAGTCTCCAGGACCGGGTGTCTTCCCTTTAAGGACCGGGGTCCCTAAATTTATGACAAAGGCCAATTCTGCCGAGTCATGCCTGTGTAGCCCCCAAATCTTAAGACGACACGAGGAGTTGGCTTGAGATTCTTCACACTTGGCCGTGGCATAAGCCGGCATATGGTTGACGGCTAACAACTGAATTTTATTGAAGCCAAAAGCGTGTGGCAAGTTGATGATCTCCGCGACACTCATTGTATGTCCTTGGCGTTGATAACGCAACATGAACCCGCGGAAGGTTGAGATGGCGGGTTATAAATGATCCCATATGAGTTTTGTCAGTAACTCAGTCAATGGTTCGATCCGGCTGGTTGTTGAAATTAACCAAACCGCAGTGGCGGCAACTTGTGCGCATGTCCATTGAGCCATCGTATGTGAGCAGAAGCTGATAATATCTATATATTTCTCCTTTGCTCCAGCGTTGTTTGGAGTAGACCAGATCGCAGGGGCGGCGTCTTGCGCGCGTCTGTTGGGCGGCTCGTATAGGTGAGCACTGCACCGGTGTGTTGATGTAAACTGGACCGCGGGCACGGCGGCTTGCGCGCGTCCGTTGGGCGGCTCAAGTGAGCAAGCACGACACTGACGTGTCAATGTAGACTGGACCGCAGGGTGATGACTCACGAGCGTTCATTGGGCGGCTCATACTGGTGTATGCGGCCCCTGGCGTGTTGAGGTAGGCGTAGAAGTCAGTTGCAGCGTTTGAAAACGGCGCGGTCGCGAGAGACGGCCGCGACGTTTGAAGACGGCGCGGTCGCGAGAGACGGCCGTGGCGTTGTAAGCCGATGCGGTCACGAGAGACGGCCGCGGCGTTGTAAGCCGGTGCGGTCACGAGAGACGGCCGCGGCGTTGTAAGCCGGTGCGGTCACGAGAAACGGCCGCGGCGTTGTAAGCCGGTGCGGTCACGAGAAACGGCTGCGGCGTTGTAAGCCGGTGCAGTCGCGAGAGACGGCTGCGGCGTTGTAAGCCGGTGCAGTCGCGGGAGACGACTGCGGCATTGTAAGCCGGTGCGGACGGCGAGTCGGCCGTGGCGTTGTTGGTGAGAACCATACCGCAGATGTGGCGGCTTGCTCATCCATTGGGCGGCTCATACTGGCGGGTGAGCGCGCGTGGTACCGGCGTGTTGATGTAAATCGGGCCGCGGCGGCGGCGGCTTGCGTGCATCCATTGAGCAACGCGTCACAGACGAACACCAGTACAGAACGATGCTGACGTGTGCTCCATCTCCGCGGTATAATGCCACTTTGAATAATTGTCCTGCGTAAAAATATTACAGGACAAAGTGATTTGTTCTCGAAGGAATTTTAATACGTATTGATAAAATAAATAAGGCGGATAGCACCTGGTATTTTTCCGGATAGTCGGCCGGCTGGCTTTGTAAAGATTAGATCACAAAATACGCGACACCAGCTTCCCTCATTTGCTTTTATAACCGGATAGCACGGCCAATTTTGTCTTCATGAGGTGGCTGATTAAATTGTGTTGCTCCAGAGCTACGGCCGGCGACGCGACCTCTTTTTCCGTCTGAATCAGACGGTCTGATGCATGCCGCCGCAAAGCTTTTCCCTGATCCTTGACTAATGATCCTCCGTGGTCGACTGCAGGTGCGACATCCTGCCTGCCTGTCGGGCAGTCTTTACAGGCGAACAATTAGCACGGCCTCCTTGGCGTGCAGTCACCGCCCGGACTATCCTGATTTCCTTCATCAGATATAGTGATTGGCACACAAAAAATCCTAATTGTTGAAGTTTGTACGCTTCCACTTTGAATCGTCCTGCATGCATCCATCAAAACATCTAGTGCGTACTTTACCTAGTACTCCTCGATTAGACTGACTGAGTGAGCCGTCATATGGATGAATAAAATATTTAAGCCAGGCTGATGCTCCCTCCATCCGTCAACGTGACCCTGTAGCCTCAACTTTGCCCGCATAATTTGATCTACGCATGTCTGTGACGGGCTTTATTGTTTCTTTTCTTTCCTTGGTGTTTGTTTCCATGATGATTGGTGATTCTGCAGAATGCACGCCTCTGCCACACTTAGCCCGCCGTGGCTGTCGTACATCTAGAAATCCTGGCGACCCGCAGCGGCGCAGACAGAGCTGCGGCGGGGCAGAGCTGGCTGGCTCGGATGCGCGGCGGCAAAGTGAGGAAGGTGATGCACCGGGGCCGTCTCAAGGGCGAACAGCCATGGTGGCGGAGACGAGGCTGGCTCGAGGCTGACACGGATACGCGCGATGAGGCAACGGCAGAGGAGAAGCCGGCTCGAGGGCGAGCAACCGCGGCGACAGAGGCGCGCGACGAGGCGGCTCGAGGGCGAACAGCCGCGGCGACAGAGGTGCGCGGCGAGGCGGCGGGGCCGGCTCGAGGGCGAAACAACCGCGATGGCGCAGACGAGGCCGGCTCGAGGGCGAACGGCTGCAGAGGCGGAGGCGAGGCAAGGTGGGCCGGCGGCTCACGTGCTGCGAGCGGGCGAGGCGAAGCCGTGACGGCAGTAGAAGCGAGCGAGGCGGGGCGAAGCGAGGCCGCGGCGGCTCGGACGCGAGGCGACGGAGGCCGGCGACGCGGCGGCTCAAAGAACACAAAACCACCGCGGAGGCCCAACGGCCCAAAGCACGGTGAGACCTCGGCGGTTCGGACGCGAGGCGGCGGTGGCACAAAAACGCGGCACAGGCCGGCGCCGTGGGCGGTGGAGGCCGAGCGGAGGCGAAGCCAACGTGCGGGGACCAGGCTCGGGGCAAGGCCGAAACCACAGCGATGGAGAGGGCCGGCTCGAGGCGTGATGCGGGGCGCGGCCGTAGAGGCGAGCTCGACCCCGAGCTCGATTCGGAGAGACGCCGATTCAAGATGAGGCACTGGTCCGATCTGTTCATGCTGGAGAAAAAGGTGAACGAGTGTATGGCCGCAGCCATCGGTCAAATCTGCCTGCGCTTGCTACAATGCTTGAGCTGGCTTGTTTGCTGCAAACTTTGATCTGGGCGTGATCACACTTGGAGGATGTGGACGTAGTGCGAGGCTGCCGATGGTGTAGATCGGGAAGGAAACTGTAGCAGACTCGCTCTTAGCTTCGTATGGCGGCGCATCCAAAAATTGATCCAACTTTGCATCGATGAAAATCACCTCGGTTTCGAACTTTTTGTGTTCGCCGTAAGAGAAGTCGGATCTAAAGGGTTGTTCCATGTTGCTGCCGAAACTTTTTCCGATCTATACCGATGAACTCGAAGATGATGTAGATTCTTTCGAGCCGGTTCTTCTTCATCCGGCGGGTCGTAAGCTTCTCGATCCCTAGGAGAGATCCCTTCAAGAACACAACACCACTGTGCGTGGCCCCACGGTGGGCGCCAACTGTCGTGGTTTTGTCATGGCAAGATGTCCTCGTGAGAGAACTTAGGTGTGAGGCCATCGCAACTATGTGGCGGCTTGAGAGGGGTTGGTCGGGATCGAGAGACGCGAGTTTACCCAGGTTCGGCCCCTCTGATGGAGGTAAAAGCCTACATCCTGCTTTGTGTCTATATTGATGATGATGACGATCTCGATTACAAGGGTGCGGGGGTCGCTACCTCTAATCTCGAGAGCCTCTAATCTGTCTATTTCTAATGACTTGAAGTTCTCCCTCTAGGGGTGCCTTACCCCTCCTTATATAAGTGGAAGGGGTAGGTTTACATGTAGAGTCCTACTGAGAGTAGGATTAGGACTAGTCTCTCTTGAGTCCTAATCCGGGTCTTGTTTCTCTTGTAAGGGAATCCTTCCTCTCCTTTGGGCCTTCTCTGTGAACCGCCTTGCGCCGGCTTACACGCTGGGCCTTGGGCCTAGTCGTCCTGTGACCCGGTAATAGAGGTGACCTATGAGCCGCCATACGATGGGCCGGGTCATACCTCCTGCCGGGTCACCAATGAGTCGCCAAGCCCCGGCCGGGTCATACTCCAGGCCGGGTTATACCGCGGGGTAATATCCCCAACAGGAATCATTGGGGAAGAAGACCCCCTTAAATAGGTCCCCAGAAATCTGCCTGTTATGTGCAGAATTACACAGGGGCGTTACAACCGGTGATGCGGGCGGTAGAACCGGGCTATAGTAATATAGCGATAGAACCGCTCAACAACCAGCCAACCACCGCATCACAACAGAACCAGAGGTGGTGGTTCCTCCCTGGTGCAACCGCTCGGCTCGAGCGCTGGACAGGGTAAAGTCCCGAGCGGTACAACCGCTAGGGACACCGGTAGTACCGGGCTATAGTAATATAGCGGTACAGCCGGCCCACGTCCGCCCAACAACCATAGCTCAATAGAACCGCGTCCAGTTGAAGCCCGGTGCTGGGCCGGTTCAACCGCCCAGGGCTGCCACCCTGAGTCACCCAGCTGTGGGCGGTACAACCGCCCGGGGGCAGCGGTACAACCGTTGGGGACCACTCAGTGGCAGCACCCCCAGGGTATCACCCCTGGGGTGGTGGTTAAACCGGATGACTGGAGCGAGCGGTGCAACCGGTCGGGACATCGGTACAACCGTATCAAGAAAACAGGTAAGACCAGAACTGCCATAACTTCTGCAAATGAGCTCCGAATTGAGCAAACTCAAGCTTGTTGGATTCAGGACGACAAGAGCAATCCAACAACGATAATAAGAAGAGGCAGTATAAAAATGCCATAATAAGAAGAGGCAGTATAAAAATGCCAATGATATAGAGGTGTGAAACCTCTATGAATGAAGACCCGGCAAAAACTCCAACATCGAAAACATCATAGAAGATACATATGGACTCCGTTTTCGATGAACTCGAGCTTGTCATGAAGATGACCATAAGCTCTAAAACTCACAAAGAGAAACACCAACCAAGAACCAAGAAAGATGATGATGCCAAGAATGCAATGGTTTGAGCTCTCAACGAACTATACGATCAAGCTACTCACTTGAGAGCCCCCCTTGATAGTACGGCTATCGATCTTATAACCCGGTCTCCCAACTACCACCATGAGACCGGTAAAATAGAAAACCCTATCAAGGCCAAACCTTTGCCTTGCGCATAGTCCACTTGAGCTAGATGATGACGAACTTGACTTCATCAAGATGGACCACCTTTCTTGATTGCATTGGCTCGATGAAGACTAGTTGATTGCTCCCCCATACTCCACTATGGGTGAGCCACTCTTCGGTACATCTTCACAAGTTCATTGTCACCACAATGGACGGCAAGCTTCAAGCATGATCTCTCCGTGATGCTTCACTTGAACTTGCACACCGCAACCTTGATGACGATCACCACTTGATGTCATTTTCCATGGGTTGTATGTGATCTTCCTCTTGATGCAAGCCCATGGAAATATACCTAACCCCACAAAGAACACTCACGTAGACCATGGGTTAGTACACAAAGCGTAATGGACAATGCTTACCATACCATGGGATCACTTGATCCCTCTCGGTATATCGTGTACGCTTTGTGTGTTGATCAACTTGGTTCACTCTTTGACTTAGTCTTGATCAACCTTGTATCTTATCTTCTATCTTCATAAAGATGATGTCTTGAAGGTAAACATGAATGTTCACACAATCTTCTTCTTCAAGACACGCTTGCAATAAGCTCAACTCTCACATAACCAATCTTTGGATAAAACCTTGAATACCACCTTGGTCACCATATAAACTTGTTGAAACCAACAGATGGACTTCAAGAAGTACCTATGGACAAATCCTTCGAATATAACTCAAGGCAACCATTAGGGATTGTCATCAATTACCAAAACCACACATGGATAAATGTGCTCTTACAGTAGGCATACTAGAGGTAGAGGGAGATGGATGAGATTGATCATGTAATCGAGTCAATTTTTTAGGGCTTGATCCCTAGTATCCACTATGTTCTGAGATTGATGTTGCTATGACTTTGCTATGCTTAATGCTTGTCACTAGGGTCCGAGTGCCATGATTTCAGATCTGAACCTATTATGTTTCTATGAATATCAGAGTGTTTTGGATCCTATCTTGCAAGTTGTATGCACCAATTATGTGCTATGATCCGTAGACCCCAAAGTGACAGAAATTGGGATCATCTCCGGTGATGGCCGTAGTATGAGGAATTCATGTATTCATTATGTGTTAATGCTTTGTTCCGGTTCTCTATTAAAAGAAGGCATTAATGTCCCTTAGTTTCCCTTTGGACCCTCCTGTCATGGGAGGGTAGGACAAAAGATGGCATGCAAGTTCTTATTATAAGCACGTATGACTATATACGAAATACATGCCTACATATGATTGATGAATTGGAGCTAGTTTTGTGTCGCTCTAGGTTGTGACTGTTACATGGTTAATTTCATCCAAATATCCATCGATATCCATGCCTACGCTTTTCTCACATTGTGTTTGCTAAGTTACTTCTACTACTGTTGCTACTGTTACAATTTCTACAACTACTGCTACTGCTACTGTTACTACTGCTATCGAAACTATCAAACTATTGTGCTACTAATGCCTTGCTGTAGAGAGATAATATTTCAAGTGTGGTTGAATTGACAACTCAACTGTTAAGGCTTATAAATATTGTTTGGCTCCCCTTGTGAGCGAATAAACAAATCTGGAGAAAATACTTCCCTTGAAGACTATTACGATCCTCTGTACTTGTGGGTCATCAGTTGGTTTTGTCCCCCACTATAAATAGGTGGTCTTCTTCCCCAAGAAGTTTGTCCTCTTTTCCCCCATTGCTCCGTTGCTTCCCAAAGCTCAAATTTGCCCGATCTCCTTCCCTATCCATCAAAACTTGTTGATTCTCTAGGATTTGGAGGAGAAGGCCTCGATCTACACTTCCACCTAGAGAAATTTGATTTTCCCCACTAATCCCTTGTCAATCTTGTTACTCTTGCGTGTTTGAGCACCCTAGAAGGAATAGGTCACCTTGGAGCTACATTTCATTATGGTGAAGCTTTGTGGTGGTGTTGGGAGCCTCCGATTAAGTTGTGGAGAGAGCCCCAACCTTGTTTGTAAAGGTACGATTATCGCCTTCAAATGCACCTCTAGTGGAATCACATCATCTCGCATTGTGTGAGGGCGTGACGAGAATACGGTGGCCATAGTGGCTTCTCGGGGAGCATTGTGCCTCCACACCACTCCAACGGAGACGCACCTCCCCCAAAAGGAGGGAACTTCGGCAACACAACCTCGTCTCCATCGAATCCACTTGCGGTTAGATCTTACCTTTACTTGTTGCAAGCTTATATTGCGTTCCTATCATTTGCTTGTTGTTGTTGTTGTTGTTGTTGTTGTTGTTGTTGTTGTTGTTGAGCTCATCATATATGTTGTCCACCTCGTTGCATCTGGACAACCTATATTCTTGTTAAACCTAATTTGTTAAAAAGTAGTTGAAAATTGATAGTCGCCTCCCCCCTCTAGTTGACCATATCGGTCCTTTCACTCACACAACCGTTACCATCCGTGAGTTGAAGTCTCCATCAACGTGAATGTACGATAGCATCACCTATCGAAACCATGAGAAAAATCACTGTGTCTTCATTGCGTTTGACCATCTCCATACTCTACCCCTTTACTTTCTTGCACTTGCATGCCATTTACCTTTTGTTGCCCATACTCTAGACCTATCATTTTGATCCTACAAAGGATTATTTGATTCAAATGAATTTTTAACTGAGAGTTCTACTTTTGGGGGATTAGTGCAAAGAGGAAAACTAAGTTCTGTGTGAGTCCATGCTTTTCATGCACCATACTTTTTTCGAGGGAAACACCTTTATCTCTAGTACTAGTATGTTTAGTAAGGCACACCATATTTAAGGGAAACATACTTTATCTACACACACGATGAGATCTGAATTTTTTTGGAATGTCTTGCTCAACGGAGATAGTTCCTTCAGTAAATGAAAAATTATTGGTTTATATGGAAAAGCATGTTTTTATTTGTGTTTATCGAACCATTTTACAAAGACATGACACACTATTAGATTCATCACGGTGGCATAAATTACTTCTTATTTAATTAACAAACCCACACATTTCTCTCTAAAATAAGGTTGAAATCAAATTTTAAGTCCAAAATCCAATTGATGTGTTGTTTAATGCTAGAACGTTTTACACCGGGAGTTCTACTTTTTGGCGATTAGTGCAAAGAGGAGAATGAAGTTCTGTGTGAGTCAGTTAGTCTGATGCACCATACTTTTTTGAGGGAAACATCCTTTATCTCTTGTACTAGTATGTTTAGTAAGGCACACCATATTTGAGGGAAACATACTTTATCTCTGGTACTAGTATGTTTACTATGCATTCCCACACAAAATGACTTCTTATGTTTAATCAAATCTTTTTTATTGCAACATGTCTAATCATAATGGCACAAGGTAAATACTTGAAGCATATTTGAACTGTCTCAGAAGCATATTTTGTGAATAATATACGTATATTGGCATTAGTGTGATCTAAGTATTGTATCTACAATCATAATGGCATAAGGTAAATCAAAGCCAAAGGCGACAAATGAATGGTGGATACTCGGGAACTAGCCATTTTATCCTGAAAATACTAGTGTTATATTGTCTTTGTCGTGTTCTAGCTAATTGTATCCGCACTGACACAAAGTAATGCAAATCCAACGCGTACCAGCTAACTATATCTACAATTAGAATGCTGCTAAGTAAAGCGTATCCGAACAAATTTTACATTTAGTAGGCATATCTAGGACATACCGGTGTTATGTTGGCTTTGATGCGTTCCAGCTAATTTAATCTGCAATCATAATAATACAAAGTAAAGCAAAACCGACGAGTTCCTGCTAATTGTAGTGTTTTAGAATAAATGAAGACAAGAGAATATCCCACGTGCTACACTTAACAGGCATATCCCACGTGCTTCGGTGCATTCCAACTAATTGTATCCACAATCATAATGATACATAGTAAAACAAAGCCGACGTTCCAGCTAATCATATCTACAACCATCACAGAGACATAGTAAATTGAAGAGCTTCAAAGTAAATAACAACGAGAGAATACCAAGTATCCGCGCAAATTTATGTTTAATAAACATATCTAGTAGTGCTACATTGGATTGAGTGCATTTCAACTAATGATTCAACAATCATAATGCTACAAAGTAAATAAAATCGGCAAAGAAATGCCATAAATACACCGGATCTAAATTTCAAAACCTCTCAAATCAGATCTCCTATCAACCCCCACCCATCCAACGGGGCGTCAAAGGGGCCCTGGATTTCGTTAAAAACCGAAGACTTTTTTGCATAAACCAAAAAAATTCAAAACAACTGGGGGTGTGAGGTGTCCCCATTCCCCTCTCGAAAAGAACCAAAAGCTTCAAATATCGTAGTACTATATTGGATTCGGTGCATTGCAGCAAATTGAATCGACAATCATATGACGCTACAAAGTAAAGGAAAGTTGACGGTTCCAGCTAATTGTATTTACAGGCATAACGGAGCTTCAGAGTACATAAGGACAAGAGAATAAAAACCCACAAACCACACTGGATCCAAATCTCAAACCCTCCCCAAACCAAAAAAATCTCCTCCTAGCCACCAACCCCCACCAATCCATCCATCAAAAAGGCGTCCAAACGAAACTGTCCCGGATTTCGTTCAAAACCGTAAAACTTTTTCGGAAACCACCAAAAACCAGGAAACAAAACCCCCGCAGCGACAGGGAGGCTCCTGGCTCTTCAAGGCGGGGGGGCCCGCGCACAGTCTCAAAAGGGCCAAGCCACCTCCTGCCCCCAGCCGGACCCCGCGTGCGCCCTCCCCCTCCTCGTTCGCCCCGTGCTCCTCCCATGGAGGCCACCCCGATCTCCGTGAAGCCCCCGTCGCCGCCCCCGCCCCCGCCCCCGCCCCCGCACCTCACGGCGGCGGTGCCCCTGTCGGTCATGGAGCCACCGCCCTCGCCGCCGCCGCCGGCGGTGGCGGAGGGGCCCCTCGAGGCGCACCCGGATCCCAGCTGCATGAACCAGCTCGCGCTCGCCACCACGCCCAGGAGGTGAGGTCTCCCCGCCCCGGGCCCGTGCGTCTCCGTTTCCCCGGTTCCGGCGTCTCGCCGGGGGTTCCCGGCCGGCTGATCTGAGGCGAGCGTTTGTTGTTTGAGCAGGCACAAGGTGGAGGACGCCGCGGATGGGTGCAAGCATTGCGCCTGCAAAAAGTCCAGATGCTTGAAGCTGTGAGTAGCCCCCCTGTTCCTCCCGATTACGCCGCGATTTCGCCGCTGGGCCCTAGGATGTGCCCTGTTTCGCCTGCGGTGCTTCGAGTTTCTAGACAGGGACGGCCGATTTTGAAATGTTGGGTGCTGCGCGGCTTTGCTGCTCAGATTTGCTTCCATTTAGGTGCTAGAGAGGGCTATCTGCGCGACGGTGGGATGGTTTAATCCTGTCTAATTTGATATCCTGGTCACATATTTGCTTCAATTTCAAAAATCCCTTTGGTGCTGGGTTCTCTAGTGCAGTTATCTGAACTGGTAGCAGTTTGCTTCTCGTAGCATGCAATGGATAATTCGGGAAATTGTTTTCCAGATATAAGTGCTTGCTGCAGATGTTCCAAAATTCAGTAGAGTGCATCTCTTGTTTTAGCATCCGTTTGTGTTATTTGATTAAATGAACGAGACCAGCCAGAACTAGCCCTTGGCGATTTATTTTTTATAGAAGAAAACACCTGAGCACACAGCGCCGAGCCCGGGACTGGAACGCTGGTGGGCAGCGAGCGCACCTGTGCTGCTAGCCACTCGAGCGACGCTTGGTTCTCCACACGCTGCTGTTTTTTTATTATATTACAATTCCTCTTCGTAAGTTACCTCTGGTACACTAGTAGTACTCCTTTGGTCCATATAGCTCATGGATCAGCTTATATCTTCTGTCCAACGTAAGCAGCTACTATGGAAGTGTTTTAGCAGCTCAAGTCATTTGTTATCTACTGGAGCACATTATATGTGTGAAAACTGTTATCTTGTTCAGTATATGATGATTAGGTGAAGTCATTTAGTATCTATAAGAACTGAGCGCTAAGCTCAGTGGTAGAGACACTGTCTTGTGTTCCAGGACAGCCGGGTTCAATCCCCAACTGCGTTTCTTGGCTCCTTCTGTAAAAATATGCCGAGGGGTCCCTTCCCCTTTGGTCTTTTTTTATATGCCTGTGCTCTGATGAACCAATAACATAAATCATCATTACCTGCAGATATTGCCCATGTTTTGCTGGTGGAGGTTATTGTTCTGAAAAATGTGGATGTATGCAATGTTTCAACAAGGCTGATTTTGCAGAGACAGTTCAGAGCACTCGCAAGGTGCTACTTTCCCGTCAGAAACGGATGTCTCTGAAAATTAATAGAAGACTCGAGGCTAATGCTGAAACTATGGTTGTTTTCTTGACTCAATTAGACAACGCCCCTTCTTTTGAAATTCCCTTTGTCTCATAATAATAGTTTCCATACTTCGTCTTTGTCACCTGCAGGAAGACGCACACAACTCTTCTTCTTCAACTCCACCAAGGCGAGGTTGCAATTGCAAGAAATCAAGTTGCCTAAAGAAATACTGTGATTGCTACCAGGTTCCATCTTAAGCTTAGACACTGCTATAGCTGTGGGGCATGAATTCGTTCTCAAATTGTTTCCTATTAACAGGATGGGACTGGATGCTCCTTATTTTGTCGATGCGAGGATTGCAAGAATCCTTTTGGGAAAAATGGTAAGTGCAAAATGCTTAAATGATTCTTTTAGTAACTTCTTTTTTCAATGAAATATGGGTACCTGTGTAATCATCCCCTTGTGCCATATTATTGCGCGCTGTCTAATGACTGTTCTCCTACTGCAGAAGGTATAATGGCGGACGAAAGCAAGCGTTTTATATACACCGGTGCAGATCTGGACCATAGCGAGGACGAACATGACTTCGTCGTGGAGCGTTCGCCTCGCCTGCAATCGCCCATCTCAAAGGAGTCCTCTTTCCAGCACACCCCACCTCGTAGCAAGGCCTCGAGCAGAGATACACACCTGCTGCCGCAGGTGCTGTCGCAGTGGCAGCCACGCTCATGGCAGCAGTCCTCGAAGAGGCAGGCGGTCGATGACTCTGGGGAGAACAGGAACTCGAACCACGAGTGGCAGCTGACGAAGCACCAGGCCCCGGAGGACGCCTACAGCATCTCTCGGTGCGTCCAGATCCTGAACGGAATGGTGGAGCTGTCGCAGGTGGAGAAGTCGGTGGCCCCTGACGTGTTCCTGCAGCCGGGCAACCGGGAGATATTTGTCTCTCTGGGGCTCGACGTGCGCGCCCTGTGGCTCAAGCGCAAGATCCAGCACCTGACTTAGGGCAGTGTTTTTTCTCTAGTGTTGTTGGCGTCCGGGTGAGGTTTGAGGGGGAGCACTGGATGTTGCGTTTATAGATGGTGATGATGGATGTCCTGCTGGCCGGTTGAAATTCGCAGGATGTTAGGGTTTTTCTTGTATACTGAGATGTATCCCGGATTTGCACCGCCTGTCGTTGTAGAGAGCTAGCGGCTGAGTACCTACCTGGTGACATGTTGCAATAATTGATTTGTTATTATGCACCTGTATCTAATGTGATGTTGTGCCTGAGATGCTGTCTGGAATTGCAAGTTCTCCGTACTGAACAGGTTATCTCCAGCAGAAACAGGGGATCGGAAATTCGGAATTGGTATTTCTCTTACAAGATTCTTGTGGGATATATGCGTCAGAATATACGCATTCATGCGCTCCAAACAGAGCTAGGAATGTTCTCGTGGTCCGGCAGGTTCCTATGAATATCTAGGAGAGTTTTTGGCTCCTAGCACCAAAAAGAGAATGTATGCGAATTTTATACAGGAAGTGTACTAGGAAAGTCCTTTCCTCCTGTATCAAGCAGGGCCTGGAGTTCCTATGGATCACCTATCGAGACCAGACCATGCAGCGTTTCAGAGGTCCAGGCGCCCGTGGCCGTGCGCCCAGTCCAGCAGAATCAAAATAAAAAGACGAAAAGCGGAACCAAAATAAGCAGGAAACCTCAAATCAAATGCAAAACAAAATGATGGGGAATCATCCAGCAAAACCGCGCCCTCGTTGAGGTAACCAACGCAGCACGATTTTATATCTTGATTTCGTTACAGAGGTCATAATAGGTCATACAAGCTTTATTACGGCACGGCGCATTCTAGTACAGAATAGGGACCATAAATTTTGCGCTCGGTACATAGTTTCGAACGATCATATTGCTTGCATGCACCAAGCGGGAGCCTCACCGCATGGTCAATTTGCTGATTAATGGATCCAACTGAAGCTCTAGCTAAAATAAAAACACAGGAGCAGGAATTAGAAGCCCATAAACAGTGCCATTTAATTCAGAGTTAGGGGAGAAAGGGGGGGGGGGGGGGGGGGGGGGTTAATTCTTCAAAGCACCATACCTTAGCCATGTCACATCCTCAACTGGTGAGATGACAGATCAGCTTCCCTTGGGAACTGACGTCAGTGAGAAACTTAGCAATCAAGTGTTTTCTGGTACGCAACCTGCAGGTAGCCCAAAGGAGGTTATGAACAAATGTAACAACTCATGCCAGAAATAACTGACAAATAGAAATCTCTTATCAGCAGTGTTTCTCAGTTGATGAATTTCTTGGTTTTATATGTTTTTTTATATATTAACCAAACACCGTAGTGGCATGGCATCCTAAACACACCAAAGAATCTACCAACCAATCATTAAGAGCCATGCTTATGCACAACTTAGACCCAACTAAAACAACAGTAGGCCATGTGGAAATCATTTCTGCCTGAAGCACCACAAGTTTAGTTGAAGAACTAAAGTTTACTGTATAAGTATGGACAACAGTCGACTCATTTGTCTTCAAAATCAAATTGTAAAAGCATAATATATCGACAGAGGATAAACATACCGATGTTGAATCCTTCAGCAACTCCCTGATTGCCATTGTAGCATAGGATGATGCAGGTAAAGTAAATGCTAATTTTACGGCCAGTTTGCTTGGCAATGTATCTGAGCTGCCAATAGACTTGTTTTCTGCTAAGCTAGTTTCACTGGTTGGCATGGAGGTCTCCAATGGCTCTTCCAACTTGCAATCAGGTGGATTGGAGGCAGAATTTTCACTAGATGCAGCAGGCTCAATAGCTACCTTTGCTTCTGTAAGCTTGCCTTTGGAGAGAATATCCAAATCGGTTTCTGCTAAAGATGCACTGTCATCCGTGTATGTCATGAGTTCCCTGCAGTCATCGAAGCATTTTATCAAAACGGTGCAGTCATATTGATTCAACAAAAAGGAATAAGAATTAATACATGGCAGTGTTACTCCCCTAAAATAACTCATGCGGTCAGATTAACACTTCAAGCAAGCCCAATGGATAGAGTTAAGAGAATGGATTTTGATGGAAATACGCATACCACTCAAAATCAATAGGCTTCTGGAATACCCGACGGTAACCTCCTTTCATGCTTGTAATTGAGAACTCCCTAACAGATGGTGTTTGCATCATACAGCGCAAAAATTAGGATATGATGTAGCAGTAAAACAAGCATGTGTAGATGTAATGTATATGAAATGATTAATACACCGTAGAAGAAAAAGAAAATTGTCATTGCACAATGCATTAGGCTGCACTGTTTACAGCTGCCCTTGATTCAAGGACTATGCATAGCCAGAAAGAATTATGGGAGCTATATGAAGAAACTTACTTCACACCATGAGCATTCTCTGTCAAGCTAATGCCATCCTGAGACATGAAATCCAAAGTAACATCATGATTCTCGTCATGGCAGAAGCCACTAAGAAATTGTGTGATTCATAACACATTTGCTAATAAAACCGGTGAGATTACAGCATGATAGCTAATATCCACAAAGGAAAAAGGGTAAATCAAACACATTTTAGTCAGCATAGTCCAAAGGCCACAGCATTGCAATATCTGATTCAATCAAATAGGAACTGGGGATGCTTGTAATAGAAATTCAACAATGCGCAAGTTTTGACCATACCAAACAAGAATCTCTAAATAAACATGAAATACACACTGCAATATAGTATTTACCTTTTTAGCCATTTCATGGTAAATCTCAGCAACTTCATTCCCAGGGAACAATGCTTGTGAACTGTGTAATAAAAATAACAAACTGAACCTTTTTGTTTTCTTGCCAAGTGGAATCATGACAGGAAAAAAATGAATATATGAACATGGGAATTGGTCATTACCCAGGCAAAGGAAGGACGACATCTTCAAACGAGTAGATCCCTTTCGATAAATCTCCAGAATCAACTAGCTACAAGAGAAACAAAGGTGCAGGAATAGGCATATGAGAAGGAACATTTTCTGTGTATGAGCATGTAGGTTTGTAGCAAACCTTCACAGACTGGATATTTTCTTCTGGAAGTGCTTCAGGACAAATATCAATTTCAGAAGAATTTGTAAGGCCATCAACTTCTGAAGTACCCACAGAAGTTGCTTCTCCAGGATGGTTTTCTTTGGTATAGATTAGATCACCTTCTATGACCTGTGAAATGCCTGTCAAATCACCAGTTAGAATATAGAAAGGGAGCGTGAAGTCCACCATAAAAACCTCACGAGATAACCCACCTCATGAAATAGTAACGGTTAGCCCAAAACATCAAACTGTACAATGATTCAATTGAAACTGAGTAACTGTACAAGGACGAAGTAGACTGACCATACTTTTCAACTCTCATGCTGGCAGCATGATTCCAAAGGTAACTTTGGTAAGAATGGACATACCTACAGAAGCCAATCAGTAATCAGTACTAATAAGTAAAAGAACAGAAACAAAGCATGAGAATTATTCAAAAAAACGCAGAAAAGTGAACAGCAGAAATATTTCGATTTAGCAAGTGATATGTAACTAGAGTAGCAAAGTTGACAGGCAAATGCATAATACTGTTGACTAACACGTAAAGTGGATGTACTACTGTTGATGTCAGATTACATCTAAGTTGACCGATTATAAAGAAATATATATACTCACCAGAAAACAATTTTCTGCATTCTAAAATTATCATATTCTTGGAGAAGAAAACCACCAATGTCGTTTAATTTGAAGTAATCAGTTATATCAAGAAAAAACAATCCGTATGAGATAAAGATATATGGCATACATCATTCTTAACGGTCTTGGTATACCCTTTAATGCTTGTAGATAGTTATCAGGGCATTTCCTCAAACACTGAAGCTGAAAATAGTGCATGGATGGATATATTAGTTTAATTTCCACAAAAAGATGTGTGTTTACAGCAAAGATCACAAAAGGCGCACTTATTCATCTAATACAAGGATATTTCGATGTAAATGATAAAGGGCTACACTTACAATAGCCTTCTCAGCCACAAGATGGCGAGGGAAGTTCCTCAGAGCCATATCAATATCACCATGTTGCTTGTAATGTTCACGCACCTCCTTTATGTCATCACACTGTTCGGAGTATCGAGTTATGTTGAACAAAAGTTGGCACAGCACAGCATGCAAATCCTAATTAGATACAAACAAATAATTTGAGGATATCTCCTTCCCTTGGATCAAGAACCAAGTTTACAGCATTTTTCCATTCTCCTCTAAGCAAAGCAGCTCCAATACGGTGGGTTGGTACTGAACCACTTCCGAAGCGCTAATCAGACAAAATAGATAAACTCAATAAAGTTCAGAAATAACAGCAAAGTAAATTCTGGAGCACAAGCAGAAGTTCCTAGGTTTGTACCTGCAAACCATAGTAGTTGATAAATCCGTTCTTTCCTAAGCCATCCACAGCAGCCTTTATCATGTCTTCCGATTCTGCAACAACGCCTCTAAAGAAATGCAGGTAAATATAAGTTATCCAATTTTCTCAGTTTTGTTAAAGCAAAATATACAGGGTTCCATGCATGTGGGCTAAAGTAATATACTAATACTGCATCACAAAGGGCAGAACTATAGAATAACTGATAGTGGTGAGGTAGTGTGTACTGTCTACTGCGTAGATGCAAATCAAATCAGGCCTAAGATAGATTTAAATTTTGTGTTACACTTTCAGAAGAGGATTGGAGCAGGAGCGCTTCTATATACTAAATTCTAAGGAAAAAAGAGAAGATATGATACCTCAGGGTAATTGTAAACCGATTTCCCATGAGTTGACCAAGACCAAGTCCCTCCTTTACATAACTAGAGAGGATAAGTTAGTTGCTAAAGTATCACTTAGGACAGCTATATTCCAGTGATTCTACAAAAATTAATTGATCACCTACCAGAAGTTTCCAACTTTGATGCCATATAGTCGCTTATTAAGTGCAGCAATTTTATTTGCTGGCACCTTGAAAACGGTAACCTAATAGGGAAAGGATTAGACCAGTAGCCAAGGCAATTACATGCAAAGGGTCATGACCATGAAACGGGAATTGTAACCAAGTATATCAAATAGCCAGAAAATCATGAAACAAACTACATAACCTAGTTTGATCGATGATATTCCCTCCGTTTCTAAATATAAGACCTTTTAGAGATTTCACTATGTACTATACACGGAGCAAAATGAAAGAATGTACACTCTAAAATAAGTCTATATACATCCGTATGTAGTTCATATTGAAATCTCTAGAAGGTCTTATATTTAGTAACGGAGGGAGTACTGATAATAGTATAATACTATCTAGAACGAATGCATATTAAATTTTACATGCAATATTCTAGAATAGAGCACCTGTCCTTTACTTAACTGGTTGTAACAACATAATAGCATACATAATTACACATACAGTTCGCTTATAGCTATAGATAAAATCACCTAAAATGTTTTTCTTCCACACCCATGTATGAAATTTTAGCCATTTTATCCCAAAACGCAAATCCATGTACATGAATTAAATTTAGAGAGATGGTTTGCATACGAGTAGTAAACACCTGTTGCGTCGTAACGGCACGTTTATCCTTTGTTCCAGAAAACCCAAATGAGCGTGACTGCAAAAAGCATAATCAAGTCATTACTCGGGTTGGCAAATAACGGTTAATGAATGGCAATGAGAGAAATAGCAACCAAGATGTACCTGGAGTCCTAACATTTTTCCTATTACTCCCAATGCATCTTGGGTGTCCTTGTTTTCTTTGCAAAGGTGAAACCTAATAGTGTCACAGAATGGTAGCTCCAGTTACAGAACTAGTTAGCAGCAAAACTAGACACGAAGCAAACATTATATTTAGTCTCCTTACTACACAAATATAGAGTTGTTATAGCTACATTACTCGTGTTACCAAATTTTAAAAAGTAAGCCTGTCAACTATGTCAAACATGTGGAATGAATGTGTTATAGTGGAAACACCAATAATAATTTAGGACAACAGATGATCAATTCAAACAGAATTTCATCACCTCAGGAACTTCCCAGCATGAGCTGGCCAACTAGATGACCCTCTACTGTCAAATGGCCTGTCGTCTCCCCAATCAGAACCATTCATGTTCTTCCTCTTCCTTCCTCTGCCACCACCACCCCTCCCACCACCGCCCCTGCCGCCACGGCCCCGCCCTCCTCCAGCTTCAGATCCAACACGCACCCTGATGTATTTCTGAACCCCATCGCTGTGTTCCACTGTGTCTGTGACCAAGAACTTGAAGTTTTTCTTGAAAAAATTGTGCACCTCCTACAAGCAAATAAACGCTCCAAATCAGACAGTTTCCCCCAATTCAGCCACACAAAACATTCAGCGACTGGGACCAAACCCACCGATCGATGAGCCTTGTCGGCATCAGGCGAGAGCATAACCGGCGAGAATTCACCCTCGCCGCCGGCTGCGACCTTCTCCAGAAGCCCCCTCAGCGCATGGCAGTCCGCCTCACCGCAGAGCCCACTGAACGACTCGAGAGCCTTGGAGTGGTCGGCGTCGGCCGCCGGTGCCGCCTTCTCCTCCTCCTTGGCATCCACGCACTGCAATGGACGAGCCGTAGGTGAAATCCGGACCGGGCGCGCGGAATCACTGAGCAGACGTCGCAGGGAGACGCGAATACCTGGTCGGGGAGATCGAGGGAGGTGAGGCGGACGACGGAGCCGTCGCGGGCGACCTCGTGGACGATGAAGTCGGAGTAGCGGTGCTTGAGGACGCCGCGGAAGCCCGGAAGGGAGGAGGTGAAGCAGGCGATGCCGACCTCGGCCTCGGTGACGGAGCTCGAGCGCGCCATGGGAGCAGGGGGGCTGATTTGGGGGCTAGGGTTTTGGGAGGGAAATGGAGGAGAGGGTTTAGCCGGGGGAAAGCCGCTGTATCTCTGCTAGGTGGGGCCGCATCAGCCACTGGCGGCCTTCTCTGCCGTTGGATCGTCATGGATGGCCTAGATCAATTGAATGGCAGCCAAGCAAAACTGCCTCCCCATCCACCCCAACTCAACTCCCCATTGATGTCGATATTTTTTCTACGGGAAAACATCCGATCTATTCATCTTCAATCATGGGAGTATAACGAACACCAGAAATAATAAAAATTATATCCAGATCTGTAGACCACCTAGCGACGACTACAAGCAGTGAAGCGAGCCGAAGGCGCGCCACCGTCATCGCCCCTCCCTCACCGGAGCTGGGCAAAACTTGTTGTAGTAGACAGTCGGAAAGTCGTCGTGCTTAAGGCCCCATAGGACCAATGCACCAGAACAGCAACCGCCATGTGTTCATAGTTGTAATTAGCGTTTGAAGTTAGCTCTTAGCATCGGGGGGAGGATAGGGTGCTTAGGTATTTATTTTTTTGTGTGATATTTATTTTCCCCTTTGTAAGCGCCTCTTGAAACGTCCAACGTTGAACATAAGGACCAGCACACTGGATTCGCAGTCGTCGTCGTAGAATCATTGACTAAATTTGAATCACCTGGCACTAAATCTCGCCACACGATGAGAAACCCTAACCTCAGCGTCCAAAGAAGATGGATTCTTTTTTTTTGCGAAATAAAGAAGATGGATTCTAACCATGTAGGAACTAGAGTATGATTGATGGAGCTAATGTCGTTGTTGTTGCTAGGATGAATATGTTATCTAGTTTGTTTCAGTCACCATTCTATTTGTTTGGACCATTAACCAATTTCAAGTCGATTTACACTCTTCTTCGAGGAGGTGAACCCAGGGAGCAAGTCTGTCAATTCATGTATGATGTCGCATACGTTAACTAAGTCAAAAACCATGGATCCTACTAACAGCGCCGAGCTCAGATTTGAAGAATTTTTATAGCCAGTTTCGATCCTCAGCATGTCGGCACCTCCAAACCCAAATCCCGTCCAACAGCACCCGGCCAATGGCCATGTTGCCATGTTGGTGCTCCCACAATGCGTGGTAAACGGTTTTGTTGTAATGCCATTAAACAAAATCTCCTGTCATACCCAAAGCAAGAGGAGTATTCAAAAAGCGCTGAGCATCAATGGGCCAGAAGAGGCCCCAGACCGGATAAGAGCTTCATCACACGCGCCTCTTTAATTCATTGATTATCTCAGAAGCCTTTGTAGTGGCTCTCCTAGTCGCCACTCTCCTATTTAGACTGCTAGGTACTCAAGGGTCTTGTATGTTCAAATTTATTCCTTATTTAAAATTTGAAAATGCGCTTCTTTATTTTATTAATTTAGGATCCAGAAGAAATGGTTTTTCTTTGATCCATATCTTATATTTTTTTTGAACACAATACATATCTTATTTGATTCATATTATAGTATATGAATACCCTCTATATATATGAATAAATATCTACCAGATATCGATGAGTTGATTTTTATTTTTTGTTCTATACTAAGTTTTATTTATATATTAAATATGAAGTTCTTACTCTTTCTTAGTTTGGAAAGACCGAACACACGATGTTCCTATTTCTTTATTTCGTGACGAGTCGTGTGCTTCCGACAATAACGACTTTTTTTTTAATTCAAATAATCCCTTTGTATTGTGGTAATTCTTTTGAGTACTATATCTAGAAATCCCCGTTGACTCCTCATTAGCACCTTTTCGAGCACAACGGATGCATTCCAAAATAACTCTGATTCTAATATATTTTCCCTTGTCATGAACCTCCTTTTCTTTTTGGATTGACTTAACTCAGTTCTTCTAGTTATTCTTTTATTCTTCTATTTTGAATCCAATGAAGAAGAATAAAATTCATTAGAATTTTTTAATTCTTAAATTAAGTAATAAAAATAGAGAAATAATTAAAGAATGCAATCCTTTCATTTAATAAGCAAATATTTTGGTTCGGACTCCTTTCATTTAATTAGCCAACCCCGTCTTTTTCTTTGCTCCGATTTCTGAGACATGATTTAGCTTGGGTACCCCTTTAACTGAATTTCTATTTTAAAAAAGTGGGGTTTACCAAATTTTTTATGACTCTGAGGTTCAACCCAATCCATCTTTTCTTTCTTTTTCCTTCCAATATTAAAATAATAAAATCATGCATGTCCGATCGAGCGACACCGATACCTAGATGTTGCCCAGCAGAGTCACAGATTCTAATTTTAAATCAGCGAGACTTCTCCTAGTCCATGAACCAATACGACAACCTAATTGCATCTGCATGCCCCGGTTAATGTGGCTGAAGGGCTAAGTTGTATCCTCCAACGTCGATCTACATCGGAAATCGTAAGGGGGTTTGTACGGAAGCATTGATGGTCTTGTAAATGCCTAAAATGAAAATCAGACAAACTGGAGGTGGCACTACACTTACCAGACCAATGGTAAGTTGTGGTTAAAAGCATACACATTCATGATAGTATGTTCTTGTGTCATTGACGAAACCCAGCATGTTTATATATAGGGGCGGAGCTAGAAAAAAATCCAATCTAAGCTCTCCCAAAAAACCTTCATGTTGATTAAAGGCTTGCCCCCCCCCCCCCCCCCCCCCATAGGTGCAAATTATAACACTCAAAGAACAAAATAAGAAACCAAAATTTCATACCACATACAATAGAAAAGCATTTTCCATTTCCCATTGATGGCTATTTACCTCCCCTGGGGTCTCAGAGCGCCGAGCATCTCTCTCCTACGCCCTCTTCTTCTTCGACGTCGGGAACGCCCTGCGTAAAATCCAGCGGTTGTCCTCGTTCAAGGTTGATCTTCTTCCTGTGTCCTCTCTTACTGCTTCCGTCGCCTTCCACCCTATCTCGTCTCGCATCAGGCTTAACAGTTGGGGAGGGAGACCGCTCTGCTTGGAGAGTTCTTCCATCAGTTGTACTGCTTGATCTGCGAGAGGCACAAGGAAGGCATGTTTGTATATCAGAATTAATGCTTGGATTGCGTGGTCTTTGAGCTGAGCTAAGAAGTGCACAAAGAACTCGAGATCCAGTTTTAAAAGCCTCGCTCTTTCTCTACAACTATAAATATAATTGGGAACCACACGGTTAGCTAATCTGAGCACCTATATGCCCGCAGACAGTGACCAGGCGGGCATGAAATCTCGACATTGGCAACCACGGTCCCTATTTTGAAAACACCAAATCCATGCAAACACATGCACGTCGATCATTTTGCACAAACATAATTTAGTGCACACAAATACAAATAGTTCATACTTAATAGTACATAATCCAAATATAGTTCAAACATAAATATTATTCATAGTGCATAAATGATAAAATAAAAGACAAGTTTACCGATTTCCAGTGTGTGTCCACATATACTCGACAAGATCATTCAGAAGTTGCATATGTACCTGCTGATCTCGAAGTTGTCGATGCATCTTCAGAAAGTTGGCAGTGCCCTCTGCTCTTGTTCCGGGAGCATGACCTGAACATCGGAATTCTTGAAATCATGCGTGTGCGTTGCCCCTTCATCCTCATCATCGACAACCATGTTGTGCAAGATTACATAACATGTCATGAGCCGCCAAAGTATCTCCGGTTCCCACATCATCGCAGCTCCACGAACAATACCCTAACGAGCTTGGGGCACTCCAAATGCCCTCTCCACATCCTTCATAGCTGCCTCTTGCATTGTTGCAAAGCAGGTTTGTTTTTTGCCTTGAGGATCCGATATGGTCTTCACAAACGCCGTCCACTGAAAATATATACCATCGACAAGGTAGTACCCCATGGTGTAGTTGTGTCCGTTGACGGTATAGCACGGTGGAGTTTCCACATCATAGAGTCTCTTTGAACAAATGAGATAGTTGGAGCACATTGATGTTATTGCACGAGCCGTGTGCCAAAGAAAGCATGCCAAATCCACATACGATGCCACTGCTTCAAGTATGATGGTGACTTCAAGCATGCGGAATCCACAAGTCCTAGGATGGCGGCAGAGCACCGATAGCGATGAAAGTCCGGTGACGGTTGTGCGGAGAAGGGCAAACATAGAAGAGGAGAGGGTTGCTCGGGCAAGGAGAGGGGAGGCGGATATGAGTGAATTGGTGCAGGTCCTCCCGGTTAGCCCGACGTGACGAACGCGTCCAGGCTTCCCCTATCCGCCCCAATATGGACCGGACATGGGGAGCGCGAGTGGCGTTTGGGCCGACTATGGGGAGGTCGGTTGCGTTTTTTCGTTCGGGCACTGACCGGATAGCCCGTTCAGGCATTTGGGGCAGGTATATGGGGTCCGGTTGTAGATGCTCTAACGATCATGCATGAGGCTGCTCTACTCGAAAAGGTTGAGTTTTGCACTCAACTCAACTTAGGCCGGAGAAAGTGTCAGACAAACAAACGTCTCATGCTGTCAAAAGTAATAGAAAGCCAGAGAGAAGATACGAAAAGAAGAGGGGTCAGACTTGCGTTGGGTCATCAAATCAAAAGCTACTCATGGGTAGGGAGATCAAGATGGAAAACCAACACCCTCCCTCTAGAATCGCCCGACAACAAAATTAAACACTTGCAAGCTCCTTGGCATCGCCAAGAAAAGAGGTCCGAACCCGAAAACACACGGTGCCGCCTTCTCCTCCTCATTAGCATCCACGCACTGCAATGCACGAGCCGTAGGTGAAATCGGGACCGGGCGCGCGGAATCATTGAGCAGACGTCGCAAGGGGGACGCGAATACCTGGTCGGGGAGATCGAGGGAGGTGAGGCGGACGACGGAGCCGTCGGCGACCTCGTGAACGATGAAGTCGGAGTAGCGGTGCTTGAGGATCCAACCTGAAAACATATGAACGTAGAGGAACGACAAACAAATCCGAGCAAATCCACCAAGAACATATCCGCCGGAGACACACCTCCACACGCCCACCGATGATACTAGACGCACCACCAGAACGGAGGCTAGGCAGGAAGAACCCTATTCCATCTTCAGAAAATCGTCGTCGTCTTGCCTTCGTGAGCAGGATACAAACCCTAACAAACCTCGAAGACACATGTAAAAATGGAGCCCTCCCACCGGCAAGGGCCGGGATCCACCACGCCCCCATGGCCCTAAGGCCACCGGAGACGAGGCAAACTGGCGCCGGCGCCGGCGGGAGGCAGAGAAACCCTAATTGGGGAGGAGGCGGCTGGTATAGGAGACGTATTAAGAATACTCGCGTGGTTAATTTTTTGTTGATGTCGATATTACTAGTGTGGAAGATGCAAAACGATGTTCACATAAAAAAAAATACAATGTTGTTCTCGATTAGTCTTTTGGGAGACCGGAAATGTCAATATATCATCGTTCTGGGACTGAAATCTGATCATCATTTGTCCATTAATCATTCGGTACTACCATGAAAACCCAATTAGAGGTCCAACATGCACTTTCAACAGAAGAAGGCTCAAGGGCTCATCTGAGGCGAAGTGTTAATACGGATCATCACTTGTTGCGAGTGCATAAGGATTCGCGGTTAGGGATGCAAATTTGGGACCTTCAGGGTAGCGACCCTACTTAGTTCAATCAAATGAACTAAGTTTCAAAAATGATGTGAATTCTGAAAATTTAGTTCATTTACTTGAAGGTTCCAATATTTTTCATTTACTTGAAGGTTCCAAATTTGCATGCTGCGAAATGTTAGGTTGGAACAGTCGAACAATGTCCACTAGCTACGAGTGCACTGAGGTGTGTATGGGTACTGGGAAGAGGTGAGAAAGAGCAGGGACTTTGCAACTCGGAGCACATTGTATATAGTACACACCGCATAAATCGATGTTTAACCGAGAGCGGCGTTTCTGCACCCGGGCTCATCTGCACCCGCGCCGACGAAAAAAATCAAAACAAATACTAAAAAAATTCAAAAAATTCTAATTTTTTTTTGTGTGGTAGGTAATTTGATGCGTGAGGAACGCTCCAAAATTCAACTTATTTGGAGATCTGAGCAGCTCTCGGCAAAAAAGACAAACCGGGGTCTGTAAAAAAGGTTTACTGTTCACGAACTTTTCTGACCCGATATGTCTTTTTTGCCGAGAGCTGCTCAGATGTCCAAATAAGTTGAAATTTGGAGCGAACCTCACGCATCAAAATATCTACCACACAATTTTTTTTTGAAATTTTCTGAATTTTTCTAGTTTTTTTTTAATTTTTTTCGTCAGCGGGAGCAGCTGAGCCCGTGCTCAGAGTTGGATTTTCGTGTTTAACACTCCTATAGAAGAGAAAACGTAATAGCTATGACCGAATAAGAAAATTAGTACTCCCTCCATCCCAAAATAAGTGTCGTTGGTCTAGTATAAAATTTATACTAATTTAGTACTAAATTTGAGACACTTATTTTGAGACGGAGGGAGTATATCAGAAAGTTTCTCCAAGAAAATCGACAATGTACCAGGTCCATGTTCATTCAAACATTAATGCATGAACAACAGCAATATAACACTGCAGGGGTAGCATAACAGCAATCGATCCAGTGCCCCAGATTCTTATGCCGGATACAAAGCTGCAGCTTCAGGATAGTGCTATCTTTATCAGTGGGCAGTCTAGCTGATGACAAGAAGAAGAAAAAAAGAGATGGTGTGTGACAGGTAGACGCGTCCAATTGTCAGACAAAAGAAAGCTTCAACAACAACAAAGATCAATCAAATCGCATGTCCATCGTTGGCCACAAGAATGCTTTGAGAACAACAGCAGATCAAATCGCCTATCGATCGTTCACGGTTTCCGCAACATACAGTGCGAGTGGGCCGACTTATTTGTGTGCTTGCAACTCAAAGCAAACCTAGCAGGCATCCAGGTCCCTGCATGGGGGAGGTTTTGGCTCGCCAAGCAAGGTGGTCATCCCTCCAGCAGGACCGCAGTTTTTCCGCTCTGGGTTCTGGGTGCCACGCTGCAAATGTTTATCGGATCATCAGAACAGGTGCATATTGGAATTAGACCAAATAAAACATGTGGCCAGACATAGTAAGAGAATCTTATTCAGTTGGTAAAGCTTACAGGGGGCGTTTCTCCTCTTCTTAGCATTTCAACGAGCTCAACGACTCGTTTTGGAGTGAGGTCTTCCTGTGAAGGGGAAGTAGAAAAAAGAAGCTCAAGTTACATAAGGCGGAAAAAGTTAACTTCAACTCCTGTTCTATTAGCAAAAGGCATCTGACTTTTAACAACCCATCCTGGTAGGCTAGCAACTCTATTAGCAAAAGGCATCTGACCTTTCACCTATTCGGCAATGTGACTGGCTTATGCACCAACTTCCTGAAAAGTTCGTTCGTCCCTATTCGCTGTGGAGGCGTGGATCTGCCACATGTCACTCAGAACCTTCCGGCTGCGCAAGCCGCTTTCCCAATCAAGTATTTGGGGCTACCGCTATCAGTGTGGAAACTCCGTAAGGAGGATTTTCAGTTCCTTGTGGACAAGGCGGCGGCCAGGCTAATTACGTGGGATGGTCAGAACATAACCGCCATTGGGCGTACGGCTCTTGTCAAATCGGTTTTATCCTCCCTTGCGGTATACTCCATCACATCGCTCATTGTGCCGCCTACCACACTCCACAACCTCAACAAGCTGGAGCGCGCTTTTCTTTGGTCGGGTACGGACAAGACTTCTGGCGCCAAGTGCAAGGTCAATTGGGACTCGGTTTGTCGGCCTCTCGCGTATGGTGGCCTAGGCGTGCTGAACACAGAAAAATTCTCAAGGGCCCTAAGGCTTCGTTGGTTATGGTTCGAGTGGAAGGAGCCATCAAAGATGTGGGTCGGGATGGGCAACCCCTGTGACAAAAAGGACTACGACCTCTTCTACTCCTTCACAACCATCACCGTTGGCAATGGTGCACGCACGTCTTTTTGGGACGCGCCATGGGTGCAAAGCCGAAAACCTAAAGACATTGCCCCGCGCATCTACGCTGCTTCCACAAGGCAGAAGTGCAAGATCAGGGAGGCTTTGTGCGACGAGGCGTGGATTTCCAAGATCAAGATGTCTGCAAACTTCTCCGTTGCGCACTTTCGGGAATTCTTGGAGCTTTGGTCATCCATTCGTGACTTCCACCTTCAGCACGACATGGAGGATGAGATCATGTGAAAGCTCACTAACAGTGGTCATTACTCAGCTGAGTCCGCCTACAAGGCGCAGTTCCATGGCATGCTGCGGTCACCCATGGAGCACACGGTCTGGAAGGTTTGGGCGCCGCCAAAGGTTAAATTCTTTGCCTGGCTTGCCTCCCAAAACAGGGTTTGGACTGCCGACAGACTGGCCAAGCGGGGTTGGCCCAACTGTGGTCTATGCCCTCTTTGCAAGCGCGAGCAGGAGACGATCGATCACCTCCTCTTCAAATGCCGATTCACGCTCAGGATTTGGGAGATGCTGAAGGCATGGCTCCAACTGGACTACATGGTTACCAATGAGTGGCAAATGCTACCTTCTGCACAAGAGTGGTGGACACGTATATCCGCTAACTCCATTCCCAATAGGAAGGCGATGGCCTCTCTCGCTTTGTTAACCTCTTGGACCATCTGGAATGAACGCAATGCACGGGTCTTCTGTCACAAGTCTGCCCCGCCATCCGTCCTGTTCACTCTTATAAAAAGGGAGGCGGCCCTATGGGTCACTGCGGGAGCAAAAAAGTTGCGAGCAATCATGCCGGGAGAGTAGTGCCCTTTGTATCTAGAGACATGCTGTAACACCATCGAAACTATGCTTCTGTTTCTGTTTCCTCTTCTAAATTAATATATGAGGCAAATCTTTTGCCTCCGTTTCAAAAAAAAAAAAACTAATACCAGTAAGTGCAAGCACTAAAGGATAAAATTTAGGATAACAGAACATTGAAATGTTGAAATGTATGACTATCAAGAGCAAAATAAACTTACATAATAATTGTATGTGTAACCATCTGAACCTTTGGTATAGTCAGCCACAGCAATCATGGGAGCGTTCACACAGCAACCCTGTGAACACATGACCGGAAGGTGAATACAAGTGGCTTTAAGGATAGACCATAACCAAGCATTTAAAACCATTGATTACAAACATACTACAGACCACCTCCTACAGTTATAAATTGGAAAGTATAAACTCAACTAAAAAAAAGATCACAGTATTACCATGCATTCCATTTCCCCAACAGAAAATAGACCATCGCTTGTCACCTCTGCAAATGAAACAAAAATGTTAATTACATCACAGAAACCGCAAAAGAAGCTCTTGCTCAGAGGACAAAGTTTGTGGTAACAAATTTACAGATATCAGAATAATTACACAATATACAAACCATTTCGTTTAACTCCAAGGTGTTCTAACAGGGCATCTTCGATATCACGTGAACCACGAATCATACAAGGTGTAGTTCCACACACCAAAAGGTGATATTTTCCCACCTACATAGCATGAAACGACTTCATGGTAAAAGAGGTGGTAGGAATGAGTAGAGTAGACAGTCATGCATCAAGGTACCTTGGTCCGATTGAACATTGAGTAAAATGTTGCAACTTCATAGACCCTGATCGGCGCAACTCCAACTATTTTAGCAATCTGAAAAAAAGACATTATTGTCAGAACACTGAATATGTAAAGTGTTCACTTTTCCAAGATAGAGGGGAAAACAACAGAAATTAAAAAAGGCATAAAATATATTAGATCAGTGTGTAACAAAGACTATGATACTTGAAGCAAAATTGTGAACCTAATAGTCGTGCTGAGAAAGGATGTGGTCCAGCTTTGAATGCATTATATGTTAATATGCTCTATCAATAATATGAGCAGCCAGATGAATGTATTAGACTTCCATCAAATCAGCTTCAGAAAAGAAAAAACATGATCATAAGAGATTTCAACTACTATGTCGACAAACAAACATGTTATTTCTTACTTAAAAGTAGGGACCCCATGGCTCCTAATAAGGCTAATTTTCTTGATCATCAAATCCAGAATAAATTTGTAGTTACCCACTGGTGGTAACTGCTACTTCCAAATGTTTTGTTCCACAAGATGTAACTTGATTCCAAAGTGTCAAAATTAAAGACCAACGAATCTGTGCAAGTCATAAGCTAAACCAACTACTCAATATGGAATATGCACATGATATCTTTATGTGCACCTATAAGAACTTTAACAAGGTGTTCCAGACAGAAGAGTATGCAGAAAAGAACAGCATATACAATGATAAACAAGGGGCAATAAGGTTTTGCATAGTTTCTACAAGTACAAGTAAGACACAAGTTTTTAACTAAAGAAGGTACATTAACTCATAACAATTTAACCCTTTATATGGAACGAAATACAACATGACATGCTAATGTTGGAAGGTCACAATTTTGCATGAATTTTAACTTACAGCGTCCATTGCTGCAACCGGGACCCATCCACCATGCTGCTGCTGTGCAAGATCAAGCATTGGAATAATACCAGATTGCTTGTAGTTGCTTGGGTAATGGGATAGGATTTCGTTGACCTGCAACATTACAACGGAAAATTAGTCCAGATAATAACTAACTTGAAACGTGTCAGTATTCGGATGAGCCATATTAACTGCATTCACTATGCCCATTTCTCCTGTAAGAAATGGAACATTACAACCCATAGTGCTGTTACAATTGTTCATTCAGGAATAAACGATATTAACAAGACTGCCCTGTTGCAATAACGAAAAGAAAATGATGTTAAACTGAAGACTGTCATTCAAGAGTATCTAACTAATGGATGAACATCACATTACCAGTGCAAATGCTACCCTAAGAACCATATCTGAACATCTGAGCACACAATTTGACAAGGACTGTCACGGTTATCCCAAATCTAACCAACTGACCCAACAGTCCTCCCGCCACACACGCATCGGCATGGCAGACCGGGGGAAGAAGATCATTACCTTCTCCATGTTCTCCTTGGTGAACTCCCACGGCATGTTGGGGTTGTTGTCCGGCGAATCGATGTGCTGCAGGACAAGGCAACGTATGAATCTAGCTCAATCATCCTCACCGGCAAAACAGATCAGACGAGCGGAGAAGCGGATCCGAGAGCGCTCACGTAGTTAAGCGCGGAAGAGAAGGTCCGGGAGAAGTAACCCGTGGCGGCCGCGGCGGCGGGGGAGGAGATCTGCAAGGAAATTTCGGCGAACGGGATCAGGGGATTGGCTTGGGGGGAATGGATTCGGGAGGGGAGGGGGAGGGGGAGGAGACGCGCAAACCGGAGACGGGGAGAGGCGTCGGGCGGCGGACTGTGAAGCGGAGGCGGAGGAGGAGGCGAGGCCGAGGAGGCGGCGGGCCGCGAGGCGGGCGGCCGGCGGCAGCATGGCGGCCGGAGAGGGAGCGGTGGTGGTGGTGGTATCGGCGGGTGTCCGGTGGCTTGTGTGTGAGCCTGCGACTGCGAGAGAGACCTCCTATTCCTCGCTCTTCTTCTTACCGGGCAACAATAGGGCCGGGGCACGTCAGACCTGAAATTGCTTTAGTGGGCTCCCATTTGACAGGACAAAAATTAGCGGGCTAGACTGATTAGCCCATTCCCCGCGCAAGAGCTATGTCTCGCATTAAGCGAGATGAAAGGATATCTCGCTGGTATTTCGTTTTTTTTCTCGTTTTCTGTTGTTTTTTCTTCGACTTTCTTTATTTCTTCACATAGGTTTTCTTTTTTTTCTTTGATATACTATGATTTTCTTCGTTTTTCTCATCTGTTTTATTTGTTATACTTCGTTTTTTGAATGGTTTCCTTTGCTTTTTTTTTTCGTTTTACTTGGGTTTCATTGTCTCTTTTTTTGTTTTCTTCATTTTTCCTTTGTTTTGGTAGGTTTTCTCAGTAAACAATATACATTTTTAGCGTATACATTTATAAATTATTTTATTGATAAACATGAACATTTTTTAAATACATGGTATAGTTTTTTCTTAAACATATGTTTTCAACACTTTTCCGAATGCACGGTCAACATTTTTCAAATACAGTTACCATTTTTTAAATATACGGTCAATATTTTCTCTATACACATTTAACAATTTTAAAATGCTTGCACAACGTTTTTCAAAATGCTTGATTAACATTTTATATATAAGATTAATTTTTTTCATCAATTTTTTACTACATGGTCAACATTCTTTCTGTACATATTTAATATTTTTGAAATGCTTGCTCAACATTTTTGAAATGCTTGCTCAACATTTTTTCAGATGTTTGACTAATGTTTTGTATACATGATCAAATAAGATTAACATTTTCTGAATACATGGTCAATATTTTTATACACATTTAACATTTTTCAAATGCTTGATTAACATTTTTCAAATACTTGTTCAACATCTTTTCAAATGCTTGATTAACATTTTTATATAGATGATCAAAACATTTCATCATATTTTCAATACATAGTAAACATAAAATACTTGTTCAACATTTTTAAATATTTTTTGTAGACTTTGTATATTTATAATATTTTAAAGTATAAAAAACTACAAAAATAAAGTAAAAAACAAAATAGAAAACGTAAAAAACAGAAAAAGGAGGTTGTGGCCTCCCGGGCGCGTGGGCCGGCCCATCTCGCTCGCCCGTTTAGCAAGTTGGAAACTATACTCGCTGAATGCGAGATGTATGGGCGCCCATTGCCCCGTTCAACAAAGAATAAAACGCACCACGAGTCCTACAACTATTAGAGATGTGTTGGTTTAGTCTTATAACTTCGAAACTACAGTTTTGGGTTCTAAAACTATTAGATGTGTGTCAGTTTAGTCCTATAACTTTCAAACTATAGTTTTGGGTCCCAAAACTGTGTAAGTTTATTCATTTCGGGTCCTAAGCTTGCATGGCTAGCATCTATGGTGATTTTTTTTTCAAATGAGCCCTTCATATGTGTTTGTTTCACCCAAAGTGGTCCATACGCTTCCATGTCGCAGTGTATGTTGCAACTTGCTCGCCCACCAGTTGTGTAGCCATGAGCTGCATGGCAGACTCGTTGAGAAGTTTGTTGCGGTTGTCGACGAAACCCCGAGCCAGTCAGAATGGAGGATGACATTCCTCTCCCTCAATGCAGCCGTCAGGGAGACCCCAAGCCAATCGAGATGGAGGACTCCATCCTACCCCCCCCCTCTCTCTCTCTCATGACATCGTCGTTTCCCTAATACCCTTGTCGTAGAGCTGGTCGTGCAAGTTGTTGTTTGGGCACGAGCATGGCCACATGTGGGAATTGCCGCTGCTCAATGACACGAAGGAGTGCGCGGAAACCGCGATGCTGGTCCAAAGGTCGGCGAGAGTGACACAACCCCAGTAGCAGCCACATGTCAGTAGCAATTGGATGATGTGCGACATGTTATTTTGCCACTGTGGGGTGAGGCTGAGATGAGTAGTCTACTATCTCGTCTTTGGAGCTCAAGCCATCATGCCATTGATGGCCTCCGTACTATTGCCTCTGAGCATTCTGTGTGTGCGAGTGATACGTCTCCAACGTATCGATAATTTATGAAGTATTAATGTCATATTTGCCTATGTTTTCACTATGGTTTTATCATTTATTGGGACTAACCTATTAATAGTTGCAAAATTGCACAAGTTCTTGTTTCACACTTTGATGTGTAGGAATTAATTGGAAATTGGCAAAAAAACGCAAAAGGAGCCTTGTTGGAGGAGGACTCCGACTTTCCTGAAATCTGTCCACAAACAGTTTTTAGAGATCGTCAGTTTGACCCCCGAAGACGACGTCAAATGGAAAAAGCTAAAACTAGGAAAGTGTGGGGAAGTTAATGGCATTGATTCTGAACTCCAAATTCGTGCAAAATGGAGTTCGAATGCGATCTGTAGACCCGTTTTACTGGAGGAAAATATCTGATTACGGGATTACGAGAATTGATGACGTGATTGAGTTCAACTCTCACCATATCTGATGTTCGGCCAAGCCACGACTTTGAGGACTCATGAGGGCTGTGAGGAGTTACTAGGAAGGTTCTAAAGGTGCCCAAGAGTCATTGGATCAAGAGTCCATCCATCGAAGGGTCATAGAGCACCACATAAGCACATATAAGGAGAGAAAAACCCTAATTTCGGGAGAGCCACCAAGAGCCACGAATTTGCCTCTTCCTTGGCAGCCGCCAAGAAGGGGAGAGGCTCCTCCATTGCAGCACCAATACCAAGGAAGAAAGGGGGGCAAGGGGCTGCCGCCGCCCATCGCTGGCGCCGTGGCCGCCATCGCCTCCATCTCTTTGGGGCTGCACCTCTCCATCAACAACTCTCTATTTCTCACCATGATAATATGTGAGTAATCCACCTCGGGGCTGAGGGTATGTACTAGTAGCTATGTGTTCAATCTCTCTCTCTCGTGTTCTTGAGATGGCACGATCTTGATGTATCACATGCTTTATTAATATAGTTGGATCAAATGGTGTTTTTTCCTCTCTATCTTGTTGTGATGAATTGAGTTTTCCCTTTGAGATTTTGTTATTATCGGATTGAATACTTTTATGGATTTGAGAGCACTTGATGTATGTCTTGCACGCGGATACCCGTAGTGACATTGGGGTATTCAAGTGATTCACTTGATATATGTTATGGCGTCAACTTGCGGATTCCGATGACCTTGGGGATTTACGCATAGGGGTTGATTGCACGTTTTCATGCCTTGTTCTCCGATAGAAATCTTGGGGCACTCTTTGAGGTTCTTTGCGTTGGATTGAGTATTATGAATCTGAAATTGTTTGATGCGTATCGTATAATTAACTCATGGATACTTGTGGTGACATTGGAGTATCTAGGTGACATTAGAGTTGGTTGATGCGTATCATATGGTGTTATTCTAGCACGAACTCTTACATAGATCGATCGGAAAGGATAACTTGGTGTTATTTTAGTACGAACTCTTGGATAGATCGATCGGAAAGGATAACTTTAAGGTGGTTTTGTACCCTACAAACAATTTCTTCTTATGTTCTCCGCTAGATAAGAACTTTGGAGTGATTCTTCGTTGCATATTGAGGGATGGTTATGTGATCCAATTATATTAGCATTGTTGAGAGATTGCACTAGCGAAAGTACGGACCCTAGGCCTTGTTTTCAAGCATTGCAATACCATTTGTGCTCACTTTTGTTACTTGCTACCTTGCTGTTTTTATATTTTTAGATTACAAAAATCTATATCTATCATCCATATTGCACTTGTATCACCATCTCTTCGCCGAACTAGTGCACCTATACAATTTGCCATTGTATTGGGTGTGTTGGGGACACAAGAGATTTCTTGTATTTGATTGCAAGGTTGTTTGAGAGAGACCATCTTCATCCTACACCTCCCACGGATTGATAAACCTTAGGTCATCCACTTGAGGGAAAATTGCTACTGTCCTACAAAACTCTGCGCTTGGAGGCCCAACATGAGTCTACAAGAATAAAGTTGTGTAGTAGACATCAAGCTCTTTTCTGGCGCCGTTGCCGGGGAGGTGAGTGCTTGAACGTATATCTTTAGATCTTGCAATTAAATCTTTTAGTTTCTTGTTTTTCACTAGTTTGGTTTTATGCAAGAAAACTACAAAAAAATGGAGTTTAGGTTGCATCATTTGTATCGTCTTTATAATGTCTTTCGTGAAAATAAGGATTCAGAAAATTGTGCTCAATTGGTAGAGGAAGAAATTATGAAAATACTTAATGAGCATTCCTTGAATGACGAGCATGATTGCAATATTGCTAGTATGAATTCTCTGAATATTCATGATGCTAATGATATGCAAAGCCACAAGTTTGGGGATGCTATGTTTGATGAAGATGATATTTTTAGTCCCCTAAGTTTTGATGACCAAATTTATTATGATAATGGCATGCCTCCTATCTATGATGATTATTGTGATGACATGTATGTTATAAAGAGTGATAGTAACCATAAAACTTGTCATCGTGATTTTAATATTGAATGTGGTTATGTCAATCAAGTTTCTCATGATAGTTATTTTGTTGAGTTTGCTTCCACTACCATGGATGAAAAGGAATTTGCTTATGGTGAGAGTAATAAATTTTCTATGCTTGTAGATCATGAAAAGAATGCTTTTATGTGATAGTTATATTATTGAATTAATTCATGATGCTGTTGGAAATATGCCCTAGAGGCAATAATAAATTGGTTATTATTATATTTCCTTGTTCATGATAATCGTTTATTATCCATGCTATAATTGTATTGATTGGAAACTCAAATACATGTGTGGGTACATAGACAACACTGTGTCCCTAGTAAGCCTCTAGTTGACTAGCTCGTTGATCAAAGATGGTTAAGGTTTCCTAGCCATTGACATGAGATGTCATTTGATAACGGGATCACATCATTAGGAGAATGATGTGATGGACAAGACCCAAACTACGAACGTAGCATATGATCGTATCAGTTTATTGCTATTGTTTTCTGCATGTCAAGTATCTGTTCCTATGACCATGAGATCATGCAACTCACTAACACCAGAGGAATACCTTGTGTGTATCAAACGTCGCAACGTAACTGGGTGACTATAAAGGTGCTCTACAGGTATCTCCGAGGGTGTCTGTTGGGTTGGCATGGATCAAGACTGGGATTTGTTACTCCGTGTGACGGAGAGGTATCTCAGGGCCCACTCGGTAATACAACATCACAATGAGCCTTGCAAGCAATGTGACTAAAGTGTTAGCCACGAGATCTTGTATTACAGAACGAGTAAAGAGACTTGCCGGTAACGAGATTGAACTAGGTATAGAGATACCGACGATCGAATCTCGGTCAAGTAACATACCGAAGAACAAAGGGAATAGCATACGGGATTAACTGAATCCTTGACATAGAGGTTCGACCGATAAAAGATCTTCGTAGAATATGTAGGAGCCAATATGGGCATCCAGGTCCCGCTATTGGTTATTGGCCGTAGAGGTGTCTCGGTCATGTCTACATAGTTCTCGAACCCGCAGGGTCTACACACTTAAACGTTTGGTGACGATTAGTATAGTTGAGTTATTTTGTTGGTGACCGAAAGTTGTTCGGAGTCTCGGATAAGATCCCGGACATGACGAGGATTTCCGGAAGAGTCCGGAGGTAAAGATTGATATATGTGATAATAGTGTTTTGATCTCCGGAAGAGTTCCGGAGTTCACCGGAATGGGTTCCGGATGTTTACCGAAGTGTTCGGGTGTAGCAACACTTTATATGGGCCAAAGGGATAAAGCCCACGAGGTATTGGAAAGTGCAAAAAGTAGTTTTGCTGCCGCGTAAGCGGTACTACCGTTTTGTGAAGCGGTACTACCGCCCAAGCGGTACTACCGCTTGTGTGAAGCGGTACTACCGCCCAAGCGGTACTACCGCTTGTGTTAAGCGGTACTACCGCTTGTGCGCGGTACTGCAGGGATCCGAGTTGGACTCTTTCCCTACGGGCCAAACCGACCTTGTGCGGGCAAAACCGACCTGGAGGAGGCTTTTACTCCAAGTTTAGACCCCAAGGCTCAACATATAAATAGAGGGGCAGGGCTAGCACACGAGATACATCAAGATTTCCCCAAGCCGTGTGCGGCAACCCTAACCCTCTAGTTCCTCCGTCATAATCTCCGTAGCGCTTGGCGAAGCCCTGCAGAGATTGTTCCTCACCACCATCACCACGCCGTCGTGCTGCTGGAACTCAACAACTACTTCACCATCGCTCGCTGGATCGAGGAGGTGAAGGCGTCATCAAGCCGTACGTGTGTTGAACGCGGAGGTGCCGTCCGTTCGGCGCTAGTTCGTGATCGGATCGAGGGACGACTTGCGATTTGGATCGCGGAGACGTTCGACTACATCAACCGCGTTTCTTAAACGCTTCCGCTTAGCGATCTACAAGGGTATGTAGATTTACTCTCCCTCTCGTAGATGCTCATCACCATGGATAGATCTTGTGTGTGCGTAGGAAAATTTTTGTTTCCCATGCAACGTTCCCCAACAGTGGCATCATGAGCCAGGTCTATGCGTAGATGAGATCTCGAGTAGAACACAAACAAGTTGTGGGCGTGGGTGTATACATATTGCTTGCCGTTACTAGTTGATATTTGATTCGGCGGTACTGTGAGATGAAGCGGCCCGGACCGACATTACGCGTACACTTACGCGAGACAGGTTCCTTCAACTGACATGTAACTTCGTTGCATAAAGATGGCTAGCGGGTGTCTGTCTCTCTCACTTTAGTTGAATCGATTTCAATGAAGAGGGTTCTTTTAGAAGATCAAAAAGCAATCACTACACCACGTTGTGGTTTTGCGTAGGTAAGAACGGTTCTTGCAAACCCGTAGCAGCCACGTAAAATTTGCAACAACAATTAGAGGACGTCTAACTTGTTTTTGCAGGGTATGATGTGATATGATATGGCCAATTACATGATGAGATATATGTGATGTATGAGATGATCATGTGTTGTATAGAATATCACGACTTGCATGTCGATGAGTACGGCAACTGGCAGGAGCCATAGATTTGTCTTTAATTATTGTATGACCTGCGTGTCAATCATTAAGCGCTATGTAATGCTTTACTTTATCGCTAAACGTTAGCAATAGTCGTGGAAGCAAAAGTCGGCGCGACAACCTTATGGCGACACGTTGACGGAGATCAAGATGATGGAGATCATGGTGTCATGCCGGTGACGATGGAGATCATGCCGGTGCTTTGGAGATGGAGATCAAAAGCACAAGTTCATGGCCATATCATGTCACTTATGATTTGCATGTGATGTTAATCCTTTTATGCATCTTATTTTGCTTAGGACGACGGTAGCATTATAAGGTGATCCCTCACTTAAATTTCAAGATAAATTGTGTTCTCCCCGAGTGTGCACCGTTGCGAAAGTTCGTCGTTTCGAGACACGCCGTGATGATCGGGTGTGATAGACTCCACGTTCACATACAACGGGTGCAAGCCATGTTGCACACGCGGAACACTCGGGTTAAACTTGACGAGCCTAGCATGTACAGACATGGCCTCGGAACACAAGAGACCGAAAGGTCGAACATGAGTCATATAGTAGATATGATCAACATGAAGATGTTCACCATTGAAACCACCTCGACTCACGTGATGATCGGACTTGAGTTGGTGGATTTGGATCATGTTACACTCGAATGACCGGAGGGATGTCAATTTGAGTGGGAGTTTTTAAGTAATATGATTAATTAAACTCATTATCTTGAACAATAGTCTAAGTTGTCTTTGCTATATTTATGTTGTAGATCATGGCTCGCGCAGTAGCACCCCTGAATTTTAATGCGTTCCTAGAGAAAGCTAAGTTGAAAGATGATGGAAGTAACTTTGTGGACTGGGCCCGTAATCTAAGGATTATCCTTACGGCTTCCCAGAAGGCTTATGTCCTTGATGCACCGCTTGGTGATCCACCCGCTCCAGTTGAGTCTCTAGACGTTGTGAACGCCTGGCAGGCTCGTTTTGATGATTACTCAATAGTTCAATATGCAATGTTGTATGGCTTAGAACCGGGACTTCAAAGACGTTTTTAACGTCATGGAGCATATGAGATGTTCCAGGAGTTGAAGTTTATCTTTCAGAAGAATGCCCGGATCGAGAGATATGAGATCTCCGATAAGTTCTATACTTGCAAGATGGAGGAGAACGGGTCTATCAGTGATCACGTGCTCAGAATGTCTGGGTACTCCACCCGTCTGGCTGAATTGGGGATGCCCCTTCCGCCAGAGGCTATCACTGACAGAGTTCTTCAATCATTGCCACCTAGCTACAAGAGCTTCGTGTTGAACTATAACATGCACGGGATGAACAAGTCAGTCGCCGAGCTGTTTGCGATGCTGAAAGCCGCTGAGTCTGAAATTCAGAAGGAGCATCAAGTGTTGATGGTCAATAAAACCACTAGTTTCAAGAAAAATGGCAAGGGTAAGAAGGGTAAATCTAAGAAGGGTGGCAAAGCAGTTGCTGCTCCTGTGAAGAAACCCAAGGCTGGACCCAAACCAGAAACTGAGTGCTTTCATTGCAAGGGAACTGGACACTGGAAGCGGAACTGCCCCAAGTATTTGGCTGACAAGAAGGCGGCCAACAACAAACAAGGTATATATGATATACATGTTATTGATATGTTCCTTACCAACCCTCGTTGTAGTGCCTGGGTATTTGATACCGGTGCGGTTGCTCATATTTGCAACCCTAAACAGGAACTGCGGAATAGACGGAGGCTGGCGAAGGACGAAGTGACGATGCACGTGGGAAATGGTTCCAAGGTTGATGTGATCGCCGTCGGCACGCTCGCTCTTCGATTACCGTCGGGATTAGTGATGAACCTAAATAAGTGTTATTTGGTGCCTGCGTTAAGCATGAACATTATATCTGGATCTTGTTTATTGCGAGACGGTTACTCATTTAAATCAGAGAATAATGGTTGTTCTATTTATATGAGTAATATCTTTTATGGTCATGCACCCGATGTGAGGGGTTTATTCTTATTGAATCTCGATAGTAATGATACACATGTTCATAACATTGATGCCAAAAGATGTAGAATTGATAATGATAATACCACTTTCTTGTGGCACTGCCGTTTAGGTCATATTGGCATAAAACGCATGAGGAAGCTCCATGCTGATGGACTTTTGGAGTCACTTGATTTTGAATCACTTGACACATGTGAGCAATGCCTCATGGGCAAGATGAATAAAACACCGTTCTCTGGAACAATGGAACGGGCAAGTGACTTGTTGGAAATCATACATACTGATGTGTGCGGTCCGATGAGCATTGAGGCGCGCGGTGGTTATCGTTACTTTCTCACCTTCACTGATGACTTAAGTAGATATGGGTATATTTACTTAATGAAACACAAGTCTGAAACATTTGAAAAGTTCAAACAATTTCAGAGTGAAGTTGAGAATCATCGTAACAAGAAGATTAAATTCCTACGATCTGATCGAGGAGGAGAATATCTGAGTTATGAGTTTGGTAGTCACTTAAGACAATGTGGAATTGTTTCACAACTGACACCGCCTGGAACACCACAGCGTAATGGTGTGTCCGAACGTCGTAATCGAACTTTATTGGATATGGTGCGATCTATGATGTCTCTTGCCGATTTGCCACTATCGTTTTGGGGTTATGCATTAGAGACAGCTGCATTCACTTTAAATAGGGCACCATCGAAATCCGTTGAGACAACGCCATATGAACTTTGGTTTGGCAAGAAGCCAAAGCTGTCGTTTCTTAAAATTTGGGGATGTGATGCTTATGTCAAAAAGCTTCAGCCTGAAAAGCTGGAACCCAAAGCGGAGAAATGCGTCTTCATAGGATACCCAAAAGAGACAGTTGGGTATACCTTCTATCTCAGATCCGAAGGCAAAGTGTTTGTCGCTAAAAACGGAACATTTCTTGAGAAAGAGTTTCTCTCGAAAGAATTGAGTGGGAGGAAGATAGAACTTGATGAGGTTGTTGAACCTTTACTTCAACCTGAGAGTAGCGCAGTGCAGAAAGTTGTTTCTGTGGAGCCTACATTAGCTGAAGAGGAAGTTAATGATGATGATCATGAAGCTTTGGATCAAGTTGCTATCGAACCTCGTAGGTCGACAAGGACGCGTACTGCTCCCGAGTGGTACGGCAACCCTGTCTTAGAGGTCATGTTGTTAGACAACGATGAACCTACGAGCTATGGAGAAGCGATGATGGGCCCGGATTCCGAGAAGTGGTTAGAGGCCATGAAATCCGAGATGGGATCCATGTATGAAAACAAAGTATGGACTTTGGAAGTATTACCTGAAGGGCGTAAGGCCATTCAGAACAAATGGATCTTTAAGAGGAAGACGGACGCGGACGGTAATGTCACCGTCTATAAAGCTCGACTTGTGGCAAAGGGTTTTTCACAAGTTCAAGGAGTTGACTACGATGAGACCTTCTCACCCGTAGCGATGCTTAAGTCCGTCAGAATCATGTTAGCAATGGCTGCCTTTTTCGATTATGAAATTTGGCAGATGGATGTCAAAACAGCGTTCCTTAACGGTCACCTTAAGGAAGAGTTGTATATGATGCAACCAGAAGGTTTTGTCGATCCAGAGAATGCTGACAAAGTTTGCAAACTCCAGCGATCCATTTATGGACTGGTGCAAGC
Source organism: Elymus sibiricus (assembly GCA_039707655.1). Lineage (NCBI taxonomy): Eukaryota > Viridiplantae > Streptophyta > Magnoliopsida > Poales > Poaceae > Elymus > Elymus sibiricus. The sequence goes on along the minus strand of CM077663.1, from coordinate 363,820,296 downwards.
ATCTCGGAGTTGGAATCTTCGTTTTGATGAGGTGATCAAAGCGTTCGAGTTTATACAAGTTTACGGAGAAGCTTGTATTTACAAGAAAGTGAGTGGGAGCTCTATAGCGTTTCTAATATTATATGTGGATGACATATTACTGATTGGAAACAATATAGAAATGCTGGAAAGCGTAAAGGAATATTTGAACAAGAGTTTTTCAATGAAGGACCTAGGAGAAGCTGCTTTCATATTAGGCATCAAGATCTATAGAGATAGATCGAGACGCTTAATAGGACTTTCACAAAGCACATACCTTGACAAAGTTTTGAAGAAGTTCAAAATGGATCAGTCCAAGAAGGGGTTCTTGCCTGTATTGCAAGGTGTGAAGTTGAGTAAGACTCAATGCCCAGTGACTGCAGAAGATAGAGAAAAGATGAGTGTCATCCCCTATGCTTCGGCCATAGGCTCTATCATGTATGCAATGCTGTGCACAAGACCCGATGTCAGCCTTGCCATAAGTATGGTCGGAAGGTTTCAAGGTGATCCAGGAATGGAACACTAGACGGCGGTCAAGAATATCCTGAAGTACCTGAAAAGGACTAAGGACATGTTTCTCGTTTATGGAGGTGATCAAGAGCTCGTCGTAAAGGGTTACGTCGATGCAAGCTTTGACACTGATCCGGATGACTCAAAGTCGCAAACCGGATACGTATTTATTCTAAATGGGGGTGCGGTTAGCTGGTGCAGTTCCAAGCAAAGCGTGGTAGCAGATTCTACATGCGAAGCGGAGTACATCGCTGCCTCGGAGGCGGCGAAGGAGGGTGTCTGGATGAAGGAGTTCATGACAGATCTTGGAGTAGTGCCTAGTGCGCTTAACCCAATGACTCTGTTTTGTGATAATACTGGTGCCATTGCTCTAGCCAAGGAACCAAGATTTCACAAGAGGACCAGACACATAAAGCGACGTTTCAATTCCATCCGCGATTACATCAAGGAGGACGACATAAATATTTGCAAAGTACACACGGATCTAAATGTTGCAGATCCGATGACTAAACCTCTTCCAAGGGCTAAACATGAACAACACCAGAACTGCATGGGTGTTCGATTCATTACAATGTAAATCACATAGTGATGTGAACTAGATTATTGACTCTAGTGCAAGTGGGAGACTGTTGGAAATATGCCCTAGAGGCAATAATAAATTGGTTATTATTATATTTCCTTGTTCATGATAATCGTTTATTATCCATGCTATAATTGTATTGATTGGAAACTCAAATACATGTGTGGGTACATAGACAACACTGTGTCCCTAGTAAGCCTCTAGTTGACTAGCTCGTTGATCAAAGATGGTTAAGGTTTCCTAGCCATTGACATGAGATGTCATTTGATAACGGGATCACATCATTAGGAGAATGATGTGATGGACAAGACCCAAACTACGAACGTAGCATATGATCGTATCAGTTTATTGCTATTGTTTTCTGCATGTCAAGTATCTGTTCCTATGACCATGAGATCATGCAACTCACTAACACCAGAGGAATACCTTGTGTGTATCAAACGTCGCAACGTAACTGGGTGACTATAAAGGTGCTCTACAGGTATCTCCGAGGGTGTCTGTTGGGTTGGCATGGATCAAGACTGGGATTTGTTACTCCGTGTGACGGAGAGGTATCTCAGGGCCCACTCGGTAATACAACATCACAATGAGCCTTGCAAGCAATGTGACTAAAGTGTTAGCCACGAGATCTTGTATTACAGAATGAGTAAAGAGACTTGCCGGTAACGAGATTGAACTAGGTATAGAGATACCGACGATCGAATCTCGGGCAAGTAACATACCGAAGAACAAAGGGAATAGCATACGGGATTAACTGAATCCTTGACATAGAGGTTCGACCGATAAAAGATCTTCGTAGAATATGTAGAAGCCAATATGGGCATCCAAGTCCCGCTATTGGTTATTGGCCGTAGAGGTGTCTCGGTCATGTCTACATAGTTCTCGAACCCGCAGGGTCTACACACTTAAACGTTTGGTGACGATTAGTATAGTTGAGTTATTTTGTTGGTGACCGAAAGTTGTTCGGAGTCTCGGATAAGATCCCGGACATGACGAGGATTTCCGGAAGAGTCCGGAGGTAAAGATTGATATATGTGATAATAGTGTTTTGATCTCCGGAAGAGTTCCGGAGTTCACCGGAATGGGTTCCGGATGTTTACCGAAGTGTTCGGGTGCAGCAACACTTTATATGGGCCAAAGGGATAAAGCCCACGAGGTATTGGAAAGTGCAAAAAGTAGTTTTGCTGCCGCGTAAGCGGTACTACCGTTTTGTGAAGCGGTACTACCGCCCAAGCGGTACTACCGCTTGTGTGAAGCGGTACTACCGCCCAAGCGGTACTACCGCTTGTGTTAAGCGGTACTACCGCTTGTGCGCGGTATTGCAGGGATCCGAGTTGGACTCTTTCCCTGCGGGCCAAACCGACCTTGTGCGGGCAAAACCGACCTGGAGGAGGCTTTTACTCCAAGTTTAGACCCCAAGGCTCAACATATAAATAGAGGGGCAGGGCTAGCACACGAGATACATCAAGATTTCCCCAAGCCGTGTGCGGCAACCCTAACCCTCTAGTTCCTCCGTCATAATCTCCGTAGCGCTTGGCGAAGCCCTGCAGAGATTGTTCCTCACCACCATCACCACGCCGTCGTGCTGCTGGAACTCAACCACTACTTCACCATCGCTCGCTGGATCGAGGAGGTGAAGGCGTCATCAAGCCGTACGTGTGTTGAATGCGGAGGTGCCGTCCGTTCGGCGCTAGTTCGTGATCGGATCGAGGGACGACTTGCGATTTGGATCGCGGAGACGTTCGACTACATCAACCGCGTTTCTTAAACGCTTCCGCTTAGCGATCTACAAGGGTATGTAGATTTACTCTCCCTCTCGTAGATGCTCATCACCATGGATAGATCTTGTGTGTGCGTAGGAAAATTTTTGTTTCCCATGCAACGTTCCCCAACAGATGCTACTGAAATTTATTATGAGGGAGGAACATATGCTTGTAGAAATTGCAATAATATCAAGTTTCCTCTCTATGTGTTCAAAGTTTTGAAGTTATGCTTGTTTTGCCTTCCTATGTTAGTTGATTCTTGCTGCCATAAATTGTTTGCTCACAAAATCCCTATGGATAGGAAGTGGGTTAGACTTAAATGTTCTTGTCATGTGATTCATGATGCTCTCTTGCATGTTCCAATTACTACTTTTTACGTGAGCATCATTGAAATCATCATGCCTAGCTAAAAGGCTTTAAAGAAAAGCGTTTGTTGGGAGACAACCCAACACTTTTACTTTCTAATTTTGTGTGTTCACAAGATTAAGCTACTGTAGTAATCATATTTTGTGTATTTTATTTTAATAAAGTGCCAAGTAAAGCCTTTGGGATGACTCACAAGATGAGTAGAATTGATGCTGAACCACAACAGAAACTTTTGACTCCACTATAGGAATTTTCATTTTTTACTGGAACGCGATAATGATCTGAAATTTTTACACAGTCTTAATATACAAATTCTTCAGGTTTTAATAATTTTTTAAGAATTTTTAGAGACAGGGAAGTATGGCTATACTACAGATCTTCACAGACTATTCTGTTTCTGACAGATTCTGTTTTGCATGCATAGTTTGCTTGTTTTAGTGTTTCCATAGCTTATATTTAGTGGTATAAATTATGGGAATGATATAATACAGTATGTATCATGTGGGAACAATTATTAATCTTGTCTTGACAGTACCTAAGTGAATGATTTATCTTTATTACACTAACCCTTCTCACGAAGTTCCGTTAAGTTTTATGTGATTGAAGTTTTCAAGTTTTGGGTGAGACACCGATATAAGGAGTGACAAGAACCTAAGCTTGGGGATGCCCAAGGCACCCCCAAGGTAATATCCAAGGAAGACTCAAGCGCCTAAGCTTGGGGATGCCCCGGAAGGCATCCCCTCTTTCGTCTTCAACATTATCGGTATATCTTACTTAGAGCTATATTTTTATTCGTCACATAATATGAGTTTTGCTTGGAGCGTCATTTTATTTTGTTTTTATCTGTTAGGTGTTATTTATAATCTTGTTTTTCAATAAAAAGTTCCAAGAATTGCCTTAGGATGCTTGTATTGCATGTTTGATGTGTGCTGTGTAAAAATAGAAACTTTCTCTGTAGTGTTTGAATTTTCATATTTTACTGGAACGTGGAAAGTTTCTGAAATTTTTACACAGTGTTGTCATATAAATTATTTAGTCTGTCCTAAATTTTCATAATTTTTTGAGTTACATAAGTGCACTGGTTTAATAAATTGCTACAGACTATTCTGGTTAGACAGATTGCTGTCATAGTTTTGTTATCTACCTATCCTATAGTTTCCATAGCCTATATTGGTAGATATAAATTGTGTAAAACAGTAGATGATGTTTGAAAATTATTGTGCAACTTGTCTTGGCAGTACATGAAGTGTTGATTTATTCTTATGTGTACTAACCTATCTCACGAGTTCTTTTCGAGTTTTGTGTGGATGAAGTTTTTGAGAATAGGTGAAACCATGATATAATAGGATTGAACGAGATACAAAAGCTAAAGCTTGGGGATTCCCAAGCCACCCCAAGTAAATATTTCAAGAAGTTTCAAGCATCTAAGCTTGGGGATGCTACGCATCCCACCTCTCTTCGTCAACTATCGGTTAGCCTATGTTGAGCCTAAACTTTTATTCGTTCACATGACTTGTACTATTCTTGGAGTGCTATTTTTCTTTTTCTTGCTGTTTAATAAAATACTCAGAACTGAAAATATTTATTGAGAGAGAGATCCCTCACATAGCTACTTGATTGTTTACCTACTCATTGATCTTCACTTATATCTTTTGAAGAGTAGTTTGATGTTTACTCTTGAGCTTCACTTATATCCTATGAGTAAATTGTGAATCAATGAAATATTATAAATATGAAATTATCAATGTGTTTTATGCTTAGTAGTAGCTTCGCATCTGTTTTAGAAAGTAAAATCTATTGAAGTTTGACAATCACAATATTGGTCATACAAGCAATTCGTGAATGATTAGTATAAGAAAGAGAACTTTCACATACAAATATATTATCTTGGACATCTTCTATGATTGTGAATACCCATTAATTATTTTTAAACTTGAGCAAATTAGTTGAAGTTCGACAAGGAAGACAACGTAATGAGTTATGGTTGTGTATATTTGCATAGAAGTTATATTGTTATGGATCCTCCAACATGTGGTGTTTGCTTAGGATCTTTTGCTAACCAAAAATTCGTACTAAGTAGAGATACTACTTGTGCATCCAAAAACCCTTAAACCCAGTTTCTTGCCATGAGAGTCCACTATATCTACCTATATGCGGTATTACCCTGCCGTTCCAAGTAAATTTGCATGTGCCGCCTCTAAAATTTCAAATGAGCACCTGTTTTGTGTGCCTGGACCGCTCATGGAGCGACAGGGGGCGGTCAGTATCTTCCATGTTAAGCGGGTTATTCTCATGATGAGTGTTTATTCACTCGTCCTTGCACGAGAGGGGCGGTAATAGGGATTCCCAGTCCAGAAATAAAAAAAATGCAAATAATTAAACAAAACTCCCCTAGGAATGTTGTTGGTATGGACGGTACCCGTGGATTCGGCTAGCCGTGGAGTGTGTTTGTTGGTGGAGGGGGAGTAAACCTTTACTTTTACCGCTTGGGAACCGCCGCTAATGTGTTTAACATGGAAGATATTGATAACTCTTGGTCGTAACGTTGACAGGAAGGGTGCACCTCCTAAAATTATATTTATCTCTGATTTAAGCTTTGATCTCTGGCACCTTTACAAATCCCTGCTTCCCTCTGTGATACGTCTCCAACGTATCTATAATTTTTGATTGTTCCATGCTATTATATTATTATTTTTGGATGTTTTATATGCATTAATATGCTATTTTATATTATTTTTGGGACTAACCTATTAATCTAGTGCCTAGTGCCAGTTTCTGTTTTTTCCTTGTTTTTGAGTATTGCAGATAAGGAATATCAAACGGAGTCCAAACGGAATAAAATCTTCGATATGATTTTTCTTGGACCAGAAGAAACCTGCCAGACTTGGAGAGGGGGGCAGGAGACCTGTCGGGAGACGACAAGCCTTCATGGCGCGCCCTAGGGGGGGGCCTCCTGGCTTGTGGCCCCCCTGCAGGCCTCCTAACCCTAATCTTCGTCCTATAAATTCCCAAATATTCCCCCAATACCAAAGAGAGCAACGAAAATACTTTTCTGCCGCCGGAAGCCTCTGTTCCCGTGAGATCCCATCTTGGAGCCTTTTCCAGTAATCTGCCGGAGGGGGATTCTATCACGGAGGGCATCTACATCAACTCCATTGCCCCTCCGATGATGCGTGAGTAGTTCACCTCAGACCTTCGGGTCCATAGCTAGTAGCTAGATGGCTTCTTCTCTCTCTATGTTCTTCAATACCATGTTCTTCATGATCTTCATGGAGATCTATCCGATGTAATACTCTTTTGCGGTGTGTTTGTCGAGATCCGATGAATTGTGGGTTTATGATCAGATTATCTATGAATATTATTTGAATCTTCTCTGAATTCTTATATGCATGATTTCATATCTTTGCAAGTCTCTTCGAGTTATTGGTTTGGTTTGGCCAACTAGATTGGTATTCTTGCAATGGGAAAAGTGCTTAGTTTTGGGTTCAATCTTGCGGTGTCCTCACCCAGTGACAAAGTAGGGGTAGCGAGGCACGTATTTGTATTGTTGCCATCAAGGGTAAAAAGATGGGGTTTTCATCATATTGCTTGAGTTTATCCCTCTACATCATGTCATCTTACTTAATGCGTTACTCTATTCTTCATGAACTTAATACTCTAGATGCAGGCAGGAGTCGGTCGATGTGTGGAGTAATAGTAGTAGATGCAGAATCGTTTCGGTCTACTTGACACGGACGTGATGCCTATATGCATAATCATTGCCTTGGATATCGTCATAACTATGCGCTTTTCTATCAATTGCTCGACAATAATTTGTTCACCCACCGTATTATTTTCCTTCAAGAGAGAAGCCTCTAGTGAAACCTATGGCCCCCGGGTCTATTTTCCACATTATATTTTCAGATCTATAAACCAAAAATACCAAAAATACTTTACTGCAATCTTTTTTACTTTTGCTTTACTTTTCGTTTTAGTAATCTTTTCTATCTATCTCTATCAGATCTCATCCTTGCAAGTAACCGTGAAGGGATTGACAACCCCTTTATAGCGTTGGGTGCAAGTGTTTGATTGTTTGTGTAGGTGCAAAGATTGGGGCCTTGCTTGTACCTCCTACTGGATTGATACCTTGGTTCTCAACAACTAAGGGAAATACTTATCTACTTTGCTGCATCACCCTTTCCTCTTCAAGGGAAAACCAACGCAAGCTCAAGAAGTAGCAAGAAGGATTTCTGGCGCCGTTGCCGGGGAGGATACATAGCAAGTCAAGAGCCGGAGAGATCTACATCAAGCCTACCAAGTACCCATCACAAACTCATCTCTTGCATTTACATTATTTGCCATTTGCCTCTCGTTTTCCTCTCCCCCACTTCTAAAACGATTTTCAGAAAAAACCAAAAAGATTTGCCTTTTTATTCGCCCTTTTTCCGTTTGTCTTTTCGTTTGCTTTTTGTTTGCTTGTGTGCTAGATTGCTTGCTTTGTCACGATGACTCAAGAGAATACCAAGTTGTGTGACTTCTCTAATACTAATAATAATGATTTTATTAGTACTCCGATTGCTCCTGCCACTAGTGCGGAATCTTATGAAATTAATGCCGCTTTGCTTAATCTTGTTATGAAAGAACAATTTTCCGGCCTTCCTAGTGAAGATGCCGCATCCCATCTAAATACTTTCGTTAAGTTGTGTGATATGCAAAAGAAGAAAGATGTGGATAATGATATTGTTAAATTGAAGCTCTTTCCGTTCTCACTACGAGATCGTGCTAAAACTTGGTTTTCATCTTTGCCTAAAAATAGTATTGATTCATGGAATAAGTGTAAAGATGCTTTTATTTCCAAGTACTTTCCGCCCGCTAAGATCATCTCCCTTAGGAACGATATAATGAATTTTAAGAAACTTGATCATGAGCATGTTGCACAATCTTGGGAGAGGATGAAACTAATGATTAGAAATTGCCCCGCACATGGTTTGAGTTTATGGATGATTATACAAATTTTTTATGCGGGATTGAATTTTGCTTCTAGAAATCTTTTAGATTCCGCCGCGGGTGGTACTTTTATGGAAATCACATTAGGAGAAGCTACTAAACTCCTAGATAATATTATGGCAAATTACTCTCAATGGCATACCGAAAGATCTCCTACTAGTAAAAAGGTGCATGCTATTGAAGAAATAAATACTTTGAGTGAAAAGATGGATGAATTAATGAAATTGTTTGCTAGTAAGAGTGCTCCTATTGATCCTAATGATATGCCTTTGTCTTCTTTGATTGGAAATAATAATGAATCTATGGATGTGAATTTTGTTGGTAGGAACAATTTTGGTAATAACGCGTATAGAGGTAATTTTAACCCTAGGCCGTTTCCTAGTAATTCCTCTAATAATTATGGTAATTCCTACAACAATCCTTATGGAAATTATAATAAGATGCCCCTGATCTTGAGAATAATATTAAATAATTTATTAGTTCGCAAAAGGTTTTCAATGCTATGATTGAAGAAAAATTGCTCAAGATTGATGATTTGGCTAGGAACGTTGATAGATTTTCGCTTGAGATTGATTCTTTGAAAATTAGATCTACTCCACCCAAGCGTGATATTAATGAATCTTTAAAAGCTATGAGAGCTTCTATTGATGAGTGTAAGGAAAGAACCGCTAGAATGCGTGCTAAGCGCGAATGGCTTGAAAAAATGTGTTCTCGTGATAATAATGATGAAGATCTTAAAGTGATTGATGTGACTCTATTGAATCTTTGTTTTCTAATATAAATCTTGATAAAGATGGGACTGGAGATAAATCAACTTTAGTTAAAGGTTGTCCCAATGATTCGGAGTTTATAGATCTTAATGCTAAAATTGATAAAAGTAGGATTGAAGAGGTCAAAACTTTAAATAGCAATGAACCCACTCTTTTGGATTTCAAGGACTTTAATTATGATAGCTGTTCTTTGATTGATTGTATTTCCTTGTTGCAATCCATGTTGAATTCTCCGCATGCTTATAATCAAAATAAAGCTTTTACTAAACATATCGTTGATGCTATGATAAAATCTTTTGAAGAAAAACTTGAATTGGAAGTTTCTATACCTAGAAAGCTTTATGATGAGTGGGAACCTACTATTAAGATTAAAATTAAAGATTATTAGTGCCATGCTTTGTGTGATTTGGGTGCTAGCGTTTCCACAATTCCGAAAACTTTATGTGATGTGCTAGGTTTCCATGATCTTGATGATTGCTCTTTAAATTTGCATCTAGCGGATTCCACTATTAAGAAACCTATGGGAAGGATTAATGATGTTCTTATTGTTGCAAATAGGAATTATGTGCCCGTAGATTTCATTGTTCTTGATATAGATTGTAATCCTACATGTCCTATTATTCTTGGTAGACCTTTCCTTAGAACGATCGGTGCAATTATTGATATGAAAGAAGGAAACATTAGATTCCAATTTCCGTTAAGGAAAGGCATGGAACACTTTCCTAGAAAGAGAATTAAATTACCTTATGAATCTATTATGAGAGCTACTTATGGATTGCATACCAAAGATGACAATACCTAGATCTATTGCATTATGCCTAGCTAGGGGCGTTAAACAATAGCGCTTGTTGGGAGGCAACCCAATTTTATTTTCTGTTTTTAGTTTGTTTTTGTTTCTGCTTTTGAGTGTTTTACACATTATTACCTATGTAGTAATTGTGTTTTTGTGTTTTAATTAGTGTTTGAGCCAAGTAAGACCTTTGGGATGGTCTACGGTGATTGTTGATTTGATTTTGCTGAAAAACAGAAACTTTTGCGCTCAGTCCAGGAATTTTATAAATTCACAAGAGCGTCGAATGAGTCTGAATTTTTTACATAAGATTGATATACAAATTTCCCAGATTTTCATAATTTTTCAGAATTTTTAGAGTTACATAAGTATTCGAAGTCTACAGATTGCTACAGACTTTTCTGTTTTTGACAGATTCTGTTTTCTTTGTGTTGTTTGCTTATTTTGATGTATCTATGGGTTGTATCGGGGGGTATGAACCATGGAGAAGTTGGAATACAGTAGATATTACACCAACATAAATAAAGAATGAGTTCACAATAGTACCTAAAGTGGTGATTTATTTTTCTTATACTAACGGATCTCACGAGTTTTCTGTTGAGTTTTGTGTTGTGAAGTTTTCAAGTTTTGGGTAAAGATTTGATGGACTATGGAATAAGGAGTGGCAAGAGCCTAAGCTTGGGGATGCACAAGGCACCCTAAGACATATTCAAGGATACCAAAGAGCCTAAGCTTGGGGATGCCCCGGAAGGCATCCCCTCTTTCGTCTTCAATCCATCGGTAAATTTACTTGAGGCTATATTTTTATTCACCCTCATGATATGTGTTTTGCTTGGAGCGTCTTGTAAGATATGAGTCTTTGCTTTTTAGTTTGCCACAATCATCCTTGCTGCACACATCTTTTGAGAGAGACACGCATTAATCGTGAATTTATTAGAATACTCTATGTGCTTCACTTATATCTTTTGAGCTAGGCAATTTTGCTCTAGTGCTTCACTTATATCTTTTTAGAGCACGGTGGTGTTTTATTTTATAGAAATAATTGAACTCTCGTACTTCACTTATATTATTTTGAGAGTCTTTAAACAACATGGTAATTGGTTTAGGTTATGAATTTGGTCCTAATATAATGGGCATCCAAAGAGGGATATAATAAAAACTTTCATATAAAGTGCATTGAATACTATGAGAAGTTTGATTCCTTGCATATAGTTTTGAGATATAAAAATGGTGATATTAGAGTAATGCTAGTGAGTAATTGTGGATTGGTAGAAATACTTGTGTTAAAGTTTGTGATTCCCGTAGCATGCACGTATGGTGAACCGTTATGTAACGAAGTCGGAGCATGATTTGTTTAATGATTGTCATCCTTTGTGTGAGGGTCGGGAGCGCGCGATGGTTAACTCCTACCAACCTCTCCCCTAGGAGCATGCGTCTAATACTTTGCTTCGATAACTAATAGAATTTTGCAATAAGTATGTGAGTTCTTTATGACTAATGTGAGTCCATGGATTATACGCACTCTCACCCTTCCACCATTGCTAGCCTCTCTAGTACCGCGCAACTTTCGTCGGTGCATTAAACCCACCTTCCTCAAAACAGCCACCATATACCTTCCTCAAAACAGCCACCATACCTACCTATTATGGCATTTTCATAGCCATTCCGAGATATATTGCCATGCAACTTCCACCGTTCCGTTTGAGCAAGACTCTGAAATTCCGAGATATATTGGCGAAAAAACGCAAAAGGAGCCTTGTTGGAGGAGGACTCTGACTTTCCTGAAATATGTCCACAAACAGTTTTTAGAGATCGTCAGTTTGACCCCCGAAGACAACGTCAAATGGAAAAAGCTAAAACTAGAAAAGTGTGGGGAATTTTATGGCATTGATTCTGGACTCCAAATTCGTGTAAAATGGAGTTCGAATGCGATCTGTAGACCCGTTTTACTGGAGGAAAATATCTGATTACGGGATTACGAGAATTGATGACGTGATTGAGTTCAACTCTCACCATATCTGATGTATTCGGCCAAGCCACGACTTTGAGGACTCATGAGGGCTGTGAGGAGTTACTAGGAAGGTTCTAAAGGTGCCCAAGAGCCATTGGATCAAGAGTCCATCCATCGGAGGGTCATAGAGCACCACATAGGCACATATAAGGAGAGAAAAACCCTAATTTCAGGATAGCCACCAAGAGCCATGAATTTGCCTCTTCCTTGGCAGCCGCCAAGAAGGGGAGAGGCTCCTCCATTGCAACACCAAGACCAAGGAAGAAAGTGTTGGGGAACGTAGTAATAATTCAAAATTTTCCTACGTGTCACCAAGACCAATCTAGGAGATGCTAGCAATGAGAGAGAGGGAGTGCATCTTCATACCCTTGAAGATCGCTAAGCGGAAGCGTTGCAAAGAACGCGGTTGATGGAGTCGTACTCGCAGCGATTCAAATCGCGGAAGATCCGATCCAAGCGCCGAACGGACGGCGCCTCCGCGTTCAACACACGTACAGCCCGGGGACGTCTCCTTCTTCTTGATCCATCAAGGGGAGAGGAGAAGTTGAGGGAGAGCTCCGGCAGCACGACGGCGTGGTGGCGGTGGAGCTCGTGGTTCTCCGACAGAGCTTCGCTAAGCACTACGGAGGAGGATGAGGTGTAGGAGGGGGGAGGGCTGCGCCAGGGAAGGGGTGCAGCTCCCATGCGCCTCCCCACTATATATAGGGGTGGAGGGGGCTGGTTTCTTACCCTCCAAGTCCATTGGGGCGTTGGCAAAGGTGGGAGGAAAGAAATCCCATCCTTTCCCTTCCCCACCGATTGTTATCCCCCCTTTTTAGGGATCTTGATCTTATCCCTTCGGGATATGATCTTATTCCTTCTAAGGGGGATCTTGGTGCGCCTTGACCAGGGGTGTGGGGCCTTGCCCCCACTACCCACGTTCATGTGGGTCCCCCCATGCAGGTGGGCCCCACTTCGGAACCTTCTAGAACCTTCCCGGTACAATACCGAAAAATCCCGAACATTTTCCGGTGGCCAAAATAGGACTTCCCATATATAAATCTTTACCTCCGGACCATTCCGGAACTCCTCGTGACGTCCGGGATCTCATCTGGGAATCCGAACAACTTTCGGTAACCACATACAATTCCCATTACAACTCTAGCGTCACCGAACCTTAAGTGTGTAGACCCTACGGGTTCGGGAACCATGCACACATGACCGAGACACATCTCCGGCCAATAACCAATAGCGGGATCTGGATACCCATATTGGCTCCCACATGTTCCACGATGATCTCATCGGATGAACCACGATGTCGGGGATTCAATTAATCCCGTATACAATTCCCTTTGTCCATCGGTATGTTACTTGCCCGAGATTCGATCGTCGGTATCCCTATACCTTGTTCAATCTCGTTACCGGCAAGTCTCTTTACTCGTTCTGTAACACATGATCCCGTGACTAACTCCTTAGTCACATTGAGCTCATTATGATGATGTATTACCGAGTGGGCCCAGAGATACCTCTCCGTCACACGGAGTGACAAATCCCAGTCTCAATTCGTGCCAACCCAACAGACACTTTCAGAGATACCTGTAGTGCACCTTTATAGTCACCCAGTTACGTTGTGACGTTTGATACACCCAAAGCATTCCTACGGTATCCGGGAGTTGCACAATCTCATGGTCTAAGGAAATGATACTTGACATTAGAAAAGCTCTAGCAGACGAACTACACGATCTTGTGCTATGCTTAGGATTGGGTCTTGTCCATCACATCATTCTCCTAATGATGTGATCCCGTTATCAACGACATCCAATGTCCATGGTCAGGAAACCATGACCATCTATTGATCAACGAGCTAGTCAACTAGAGGCTCACTAGGGACATGGTGTGGTCTATGTATTCACACATGTATTACGGTTTCCGGTTAATACAATTATAGCATGAACAATAGACAATTATCATGAACAAGGAAATATAATAATAACCATTTTATTATTGCCTCTAGGGCATATTTCCAACAGTCTCCCACTTGCACTAGAGTCAATAATCTAGTTACATTGTGATGAATTGAACACCCATCGAGTTCTGGTGCTGATCATGTTTCGCTCGTGGAAGAGGTTTAGTCAACGGATCTGCGACATTCATATCCGTATGTACTTTACAAATATCTATATCTCCATCCTGAATGTAACCACGAATGGAGTTGAAGTGGCGCTTGATGTGCTTGGTCTTCTTGTGAAACCTGGGCTCCTTGACAACGGCAATAGCTCCAGTGTTGTCACAGAAGAGAGTCATCGGGCCCGACGCATTGGGAATCACTCCTAGGTCGGTGATGAACTCCTTCATCCAGACTCCTTCCTGCGCTGCTTCCGAAGCAGCTATGTACTCCGCTTCACGTGTAGATGCCGCCACGACGCTTTGCTTGCAACTGCACCAGCTGACTGCCCCACCATTCAAAATATACACGTATCCGGTTTGTGACTTGGAGTCATCCGGATCTGTGTAGAAGCTAGCATCAACGTAACCCTTTACGATGAGCTCTTCGGCACCTCCATAAACGAGAAACATATCCTTAGTCCTTTTCAGGTACTTAAGGATATTCTTGACCGCTGTCCAGTGTTCCATTCCGGGATCACTTTGGTACCTCCCTACCAAACTTATGGCAAGGTTCACATCAGGTCTGGTACACAGCATGGCATACATAATAGAGCCTATGGCTGAGGCATAGGGGATGACACTCATCTTTTCTCTATCTTCTGCCGAGGTCGGGCATTGAGCTGTGCTCAATCTCACACCTTGCATTACAGGCAAGAACCCCTTCTTGGACTGATCCATATTGAACTTCTTCAATATCTTGTCAAGGTATGTGCTTTGTGAAAGACCAATGAGGCGTCTCGATCTATCTCTATAGATCTTGATGCCTAATATGTAAGCAGCTTCTCCAAGGTCCTTCATTGAAAAGCACTTATTCAAGTAGGCCTTTATGCTTTACAAAAGTTCTATATCATTTCCCATCAACAATATGTCATCCACATATAAAATGAGAAATGCTACAGAGCTCCCACTCACTTTCTTGTAAATACAGGCTTCTCCATAAGTCTGTATAAACCCAAACGCTTTGATCACCTCATCAAAGCGAATGTTCCAACTCCGAGATGCTTGCACCAACCCATAGATGGAGCGCTGGAGCTTGCATACCTTGTCAGCATTCTTAGGATCGACAAAACCTTCCGGTTGCATCATATACAATTCTTAAGGAAACCGTTAAGGAATGCCGTTTTGACGTCCATTTGCCAGATCAATCATAAAATGCGGCAACTGCTAACATGATTCGGACGGACTTCAGCATCGCTACGGGTGAGAAAGTCTCATCGTAGTCAACTCCTTGAACTTGTCGATAACCCTTAGCGACAAGCCGAGCCTTATAGACGGTCACATTACCATCAGCGTCAGTCTTCTTCTTAAAGATCCATTTATTTTCTATGGCTTGCCGATCATCGGGCAAGTCCACCAAAGTCCATACTTTGTTCTCATACATGGATCCTATCTCGGATTTCATGGCTTCAAGCCATTTGTTGGAATCCGGGCCCGCCATGGCTTCTTCATAGTTCAAAGGTTCACCGTTGTCTAACAACATGATTTCCAGGACAGGGTTGCCGTACCACTCTGGTGCGGAACGTGTCCTCGTGGACCTACGAAGTTCAGTAGTAACTTGATCCGAAGTTTCATGATCATCATCATTAACTTCCTCTCTAGTCGGTGCAGGCACCACAGAAATATTTTCCTGCGCTGCGCTACTCTCCGGTTCGAGAGGGGGTACAATTACCTCATCAAGTTCTACTTTCCTCCCACTTACTTCTTTCGAGAGAAACTCTTTCTCTAGAAAGGATCCATTCTTGGCAACAAAGATCTTGCCTTCGGATCTGAGGTAGAAGGTATACCCAATAGTTTCCTTAGGGTATCCTATGAAGACGCACTTTTTCGATTTGGGTTCGAGCTTTTCGGGTTGAAGTTTCTTGACATAAGCATCGCATCCCCAAACTTTCAGAAACGACAGCTTAGGTTTCTTCCCAAACCATAATTCATACGGTGTCGTCTCAACGGATTTAGACGGTGCCCTATTTAAAGTGAATGCGGCAGTCTCTAATGCATATCCCCAAAATGATAGCGGTAAATCAGTAAGAGACATCATAGATCGCACCATATCCAATAGAGTGCGATTACGACGTTCGGACACACCATTACGCTGAGGTGTGCCAGGCGGCGTGAGTTGTGAAACAATTCCACATTTCCTTAAGTGCGTGCCAAACTCGTGACTCAAATATTCTCCTCCACGATCAGATCGTAAGAACTTTATTTTCTTGTCACGTTGATTCTCTACCTCACTCTGAAATTCCTTGAACTTTTCAAAGGTCTCAGACTTGTGTTTCATTAAGTAGACATACCCATATCTGCTTAAGTCATCAGTGAGGGTGAGAACATAACGATAGCCACCGCGAGCCTCAACGCTCATTGGACCGCATACATCGGTATGTATTATTTCCAACAAGTTGGTTGCTCGCTCCATTGTTCCAGAGAACGGAGTCTTAGTCATCTTGCCCATGAGGCATGGTTCGCACGTGTCAAATGATTCATAATCAAGAGACTCCAAAAGTCCATCTGCATGGAGTTTCTTCATGCGTTTGACACCAATATGACCAAGGCGGCAGTGCCACAAGTATGTGGGACTATCATTATCAACCTTACATCGTTTGGTATTCACACTATGAATATGTGTAACATCACATTCGAGATTCAATAAAAATAAACCATTGACCAGCGGGGCATGACCATAAAACATATCTCTCATATAAATAGAACAACCATTATTCTCGGATTTAAATGAGTAGCCATATCGCATCAAACGAGATCCAGATACAATGTTCATGCTCAAAGCTGGTACTAAATAACAATTATTGAGGTTTAAAACTAATCCCGAAGGTAGATGTAGAGGTAGCGTGCCGACGGCGATCACATCGACCTTGGAACCATTCCCGACGCGCATCGTCACCTCATCCTTCGCTAGTCTCCGCTTATTCCGCAACTCCTGTTTTGAGTTACAAATGTGAGCAACCGCACCAGTATCAAATACCCAGGAGCTACTACGAGCGCTGGTAAGGTACACATCAATAACATGTATATCATATATACCTTTGACGTTGCCAGCCTTCTTATCCGCTAAGTACTTGGGACAGTTCCGCTTCCAGTGACCGGTTCCCTTGCAATAAAAGCACTCAGTCTCAGGCTTGGGTCCATTCTTGGGCTTCTTCCCGGCAACTGATTTACCGGGCGCGGCAACTGCTTTGCCGTCCTTCTTGAAGTTCTTCTTACCCTTGCCTTTCTTGAAACTGGTGGTCTTATTCACCATCAACACTTGATGTTCCTTTTTGATCTCCACCTCCGCTGATTTCAGCATCGAATATAACTCAGGAATGGACTTCTCCATCCCTTGCATATTGAAATTCATCACAAAGCTCTTGTAGCTAGGTGGAAGCGACTGGAGGATTCTGTCAATAACCGAGTCATACGAAAGATTAACTCCCAGCTGAGACAAGCGGTTGTGCAACCCAG
Source organism: Elymus sibiricus (assembly GCA_039707655.1). Taxonomy (NCBI): domain Eukaryota; kingdom Viridiplantae; phylum Streptophyta; class Magnoliopsida; order Poales; family Poaceae; genus Elymus; species Elymus sibiricus. Next base: position 363,802,904 of record CM077663.1, on the reverse strand, counting down.
ACATTTTGAGTATGTGCTCGCTGACAGAACTATTTTCCTCCATATTACAACTGAAGAACTTGTCGGAGATTTCATATCTCTCGACCCGGGCATGATCTTGGAAAACCATTCTCAGCTCTTGGAACATCTCATATGCTCCGTGTTGCTCAAAACGCTTTTGGAGCCCCGGTTCTAAGCTGTAAAGCATGCCGCACTGAACCAGGGAGTAATCATCACTATGCGACTGCCAGGCGTTCATAACGTCTTGAGTTGCTGGGAAAATGGGTGCGTCACCTAGCGGTGCATCAAGGACATATGCTTTCTTGGAAGCTATGAGGATGATCCTCAAGTTACGGACCCAGTCCGTATAGTTGCTTCCATCGTCTTTCAGCTTGGTTTTTTCTAGGAACGCGTTGAAGTTGAGGGCAACATTAGCGTGGGCCATTGGATCTACAAGATAGATTGTAAAGACAATTTTAGACTAAGTTCATGATAATTAAGTTCATCTAATCAAATTATTTAATGAACTCCCACTCAGATAGACATCCCTCTAGTCATCTAAGTGATACATGATCCATATCGACTAGGCCGTGTCCGATCATCACGTGAGACGGACTAGTCATCAATGGTGAACATCTCCATGTTGATCGCATCTACTATACGACTCATGTTCGACCGTTCGGTCTCTCGTGTTCCGAGGCCATGTCTATACATGCTAGGCTCGTCAAGTCAACCTAAGTGTTTCGCGTGTGTAAATCTGGCTTACACCCGTTGTATGCGAACGTTAGAATCTACCACACCCGATCATCACGTGGTGCTTCGAAACAACGATCCTTCGCAACGGTGCACACTTAGGGGGAACACATTTCTTGAAATTTTAGTGAGGGATCATCTTATTTATGCTACCGTCGTTCTAAGCAAATAAGATGTAAAAACATGATAAACATCACATGCAAATCATAAAGTGACATGATATGGCCAATATCATCTTGCGCCTTTGATCTCCATCTTCGGGGAGCGGCATGATCACCATCGTCACCGGCACGACACCATGATCTCCATCATCATGATCTCCATCATCGTGTCTTCATGAAGTTGTCTCGCCAACTATTACTTCTACTACTATGGCTAACGGTTAGCAATAAAGTAAAGTAATTACATGGCGTTTTTGATTGACACGCAGGTCATACAATAAATTAAGACAACTCCTATGGCTCCTGCCGGTTGTCATACTCATCGACATGCAAGTCGTGATTCCTATTACAAGAACATGATCAATCTCATACATCACATATATTTCATCACATCCTTTTGGCCATATCACATCACATAGCATACCCTGCAAAAACAAGTTAGACGTCCTCTAATTGTTGTTGCAAGTTTTACGTGGCTGCTATGGGTTTCTAGCAAGAACGTTTCTTACCTACGCAAAAGCCACAACGGTGATATGCCAATTGCTATTTACCCTTCATAAGGACCCTCTTCATCGAATCCGATCCGACTAAAGTGGGAGAGACAGACACCCGCTAGCCACCTTATGCAACAAGTGCATGTCAGGTGGTGGAACCAGTCTCACGTAAGCGTACGTGTAAAGTCGGTCCGGGCCGCTTCATCCCACAATACTGCCGAATCAAGATAGGACTAGTAACGGCAAGCAAATTGACCAAATCATCGCCCACAACTACTTGTGTTCTACTTGTGCATAGAATCTACGCATAGACCTAGCTCATGATGCCACTATTGGGGAACGTAGTAATAATTCAAAATTTTCCTACGTGTCACCAAGACCAATCTAGGAGATGCTAGCAACGAGAGAGAGGGAGTGCATCTTCATACCCTTGAAGATCGCTAAGCGGAAGCGTTGCAAAGAACGCGGTTGATGGAGTCGTACTCGCAGCGATTCAAATCGCGGAAGATCCGATCCAAGCGCCGAACGGACGGCGCCTCCGCGTTCAACACACGTACAGCCCGGGGACGTCTCCTTCTTCTTGATCCATCAAGGGGAGAGGAGAAGTTGAGGGAGAGCTCCGGCAGCATGACGGCGTGGTGGCGGTGGAGCTCGTGGTTCTCCGGCAGAGCTTCGCTAAGCACTACGGAGGAGAATGAGGTGTAGGAGGGGGGAGGGCTGCGCCAGGGAAGGGGTGCAGCTCCCATGCGCCTCCCCACTATATATAGGGGTGGAGGGGGCTGGTTTCTTGCCCTCCAAGTCCATTGGGGCGTTGGCAAAGGTGGGAGGAAAGAAATCCCATCCTTTCCCTTCCCCACCGATTGTTATCCCCCCCTTTTAGGGATCTTGATCTTATCCCTTCGGGATATGATCTTATTCCTTCTAAGGGGGGATCTTGGTGCGCCTTGACCAGGGGTGTGGGGCCTTTCCCCCACTACCCACGTTCATGTGGGTCCCCCCATGCAGGTGGGCCCCACTTCGGAACCTTCTAGAACCTTCCCGGTACAATACCGAAAAATCCCGAACATTTTCCGGTGGCCAAAATAGGACTTCCCATATATAAATCTTTACCTCCGGACCATTCCGGAACTCCTCGTGACGTCCGGGATCTCATCCGGGACTCCGAACAACTTTCGGTAACCACATACAATTCCCATTACAACTCTAGCGTCACCGAACCTTAAGTGTGTAGACCCTACGGGTTCGGGAACCATGCAGACATGACCGAGACACATCTCCGGCCAATAACCAATAGCGGGATCTGGATACCCATATTGGCTCCCACATGTTCCACGATGATCTCATCGGATGAACCACGATGTCGGGGATTCAATTAATCCCGTATACAATTCCCTTTGTCCATCGGTATGTTACTTGCCCGAGATTCGATCGTCGGTATCCCTATACCTTGTTCAATCTCGTTACCGGCAAGTCTCTTTACTCGTTCTGTAACACATAATCCCGTGACTAACTCCTTAGTCACATTGAGCTCATTATGATGATGTATTACCGAGTGGGACCAGAGATACCTCTCCGTCACACGGAGTGACAAATCACAGTCTCGATTCATGCCAACCCAACAGACACTTTCGGAGATACCTGTAGTGCACCTTTATAGTCACCCAGTTACGTTGTGACGTTTGATACACCCAAAGCATTCCTACGGTATCCGGGAGTTGCACAATCTCATGGTCTAAGGAAATGATACTTGACATTAGAAAAGCTCTAGCAGACGAACTACACGATCTTGTGCTATGCTTAGGATTGGGTCTTGTCCATCACATCATTCTCCTAATGATGTGATCCCGTTATCAACGACATCCAATGTCTATGGTCAGGACACCATGACCATCTATTGATCAACGAGCTAGTCAACTAGAGGCTCACTAGGGACATGGTGTGGTCTATGTATTCACACATGTATTACGGTTTCCGGTTAATACAACTATAGCATGAACAATAGACAATTATCATGAACAAGGAAATATAATAATAACCATTTTATTATTGCCTCTAGGGCATATTTCCAACAGAAAGGGGCAAGGGGCCGCCACCCGTCGCCACCGCCGTGGCCGCCATCGCCTCCATCTCTTTGGGGCTGCACCTCTCCATCAACAACTCTCTATTTCTCACCATGATAATGTGTGAGTAATCCACGTCGGGGCTGAGGGTATGTACTAGTAGCTATGTGTTCAATCTGTCTCTCTCGTGTTCTTGAGATGGCATGATCTTGATGTATCACAGGTTTTGTTAATATAGTTGGATCATATGGTATTTTTTCCTCTCTATCTTGTTGTGATGAATTGAGTTTTCCCTTTGAGATTTTGTTATTATCGGATTGAATACTTTTATGGATTTGAGAGCACTTGATGTATGTCTTGCATGCGGATACCCGTAGTGACATTGGGGTATTCAAGTGATTCACTTGATATATGTTATGGCGTCAACTTGCGGATTCCGATGACCTTGGGGATCTACGCATAGGGGTTGATTGCACGTTTTCATGCCTTGTTCTCCGATAGAAATCTTGGGGCACTCTTTGAGGTTCTTTGCGTTGGATTGAGTATTATGAATCTGAAATTGTTTGATGCGTATCGTATAATTAACTCATGGATACTTGTGGTGACATTGGAGTATCTAGGTGACATTAGAGTTGGTTGATGCGTATCATATGGTGTTATTCTAGCACAAACTCTTACATAGATCGATCGGAAAGGATAACTTGGTGTTATTTTAGTACGAACTCTTGGATAGATCGATCGGAATGGATAACTTTAAGGTGGTTTCATACCCTACAAACAATTTCTTCTTATGTTCTCCGCTAGATAAGAACTTTGGAGTGATTATTCGTTGCATATTGAGGGATGGTTATGTGATCCAATTATATTAGCATTGTTGAGAGATTGCACTAGCGAAAGAGCTTAGGACCTGAGATGAACAAACATACATAGTTTTTGGACTCAAAACTGTAGTTTTGAAGTTATAGGAATAAACGGACACACCTCCAATAGTTTTAGGACCTAAAGCTGCAGTTTCGAAGTTATATGACTAAACTGATGCACCTTCAATAGTTTTATGACTTATGAAGTTATGATGCATTTTACTCTTCTAAAAAGACACCAACCCATTCCCACCGCCGCCGCCACCCCCCCCCCCCCCCCCACCTCGCAGCTTCTCCTTCCTCGACCCTGGTCGAACATGGTGGACAGGTAGCCGCCGACGTCAACTCTGACGCCCAGGTGGTCGCTGCCCGAAGGTGACCTCTCTTTCACTTGTAAGATGGGGATTGATACTTGTAAGCACTAATCAACTAATCATGGAGGTTTATTCTTGTTTTTGTGCATATAGTGAGGAGAGGAAACCACAACTTTAAGACTCCTTTTTTTCTTGTATAATCTGCTCAGTCTGGTAATCTCTTGTTGAATATCTTGTGTACCAAGTTTAGGGAGTAGATGTTGTACAAATAACATACACTATCCAGGTTTAGGGTGTACATATTAGTAGTTTAAGTTACTTTCCACTATAATAACCAAGCTAACACGTGTAGGTGTTTCTAACACTTGTATACCACGATGATCCGTGTGTGCGTGTGAGCGCACACGTGTTTTGTTCTGTACTACCCAATTTGGTTTTGCTCCCTACTACCTTAGTTTGGTTTACGTGTATGATTGATGAACGTGTAGGATTGCTCCGTCACATGGATCACTGCCCGTAAACCACACATTTCAAAAACAAAAAAAAAATCTTGTGGCTAGGCTGCACGTTGACTTTCAGCTTGCTAACGAACATTGTTGTTTAATAAAGTCGAACCATGTTATGAGCACAAGATACTAGATACATTATGTTAACTCAAGAAGATACAGGATATTTTGCAAAAAGGAAAAATAAGAGGAGACACTAGATAAACATGCATGGTTTAAACAAAGGAAAACCCATGCATGCATACGCGTAATGCCAGAAGTGGCAGAAAAGTGCCGGTACAAAACATACATGTAAGGCAAAACAAGAGTTATTTTGAATTAGAGATCATGATTTATGCCTAGTTTGAGGACCTTATTGACCGTTCTTTCTGAGAGAGGCGTTTTGGAGGCCGAGCTCCATGGAGGCCTTTATTTTTGAAAAATTCAAATTCAAATTTTTATGGTTCAAAAAATTCTGAAAAAAAAATGCGTGTATGTAAGGATGTAACCCACATGTGTGTAAAAATTCATGATGAAATACCTTGACTTGCGACCTGTACAAAAAAGACAAATTCATGGCCTGGAAGGATGAATAGTATCATGTGTTAAACAACCCCAGATTTGTCTTTTTTGCATAGCCCTCATTTCAATGTATTTTGAACTGAAAATTTACACACATGTGTGTTATGTCTTCATGTATATCTGTATTTGTTTTCAGAATTTTTTGAAATGTAAAAATATGAATTTCGATAAAATTTCAAATTTGAATTTGGAGGCCTCACTGGAGGCCGAGCTCCAAAAGGGATTTCCGGTTCTTTCTTCACTTTCTTCACCTGCTTCTTGTCCTGGTCCTCGTGCTTGTACTTGTTGGCATCACGCACCATCCACTTCCGCTTGATCTCTTCCTTGCTTAGCCCACCCTTTTCGTTGGTGATGGTGATGCTGTTTTTGTTTCCAGTTGTCATGTTCTCCGCCGTTACATTCAGGATACCGTTTGCTTCGATCTCGAATGCCACGTTTATCTTTGGCACACCCCACGGTGCTGGAGGGATGCCAACGATCAAGAACTTGCCCAGGAACCTGTTGTCCTTGGTGAATGCCCCTTCACTCTCGTACACACAGATGCCTGCGACGGCCTGGTTTTCAATGCTCGTCGTGTAACGCCTCTCCATCTTAACTGGAATGGTAGTGTTCCTGGGTATCACCACGGTCATGACACCACCTGCAGTCCGCACCCCGAGCGACAGCGGCGTGACGTCTCGTAGGAGGAAGTCCCGTGTGTGCTGGTTGTAGACCTGATCATTGGTCGGGCCGGGCTTTGCAAAGCCCGAAAAAAAAATCCCAAACCCGAACCCGGCCCGAAGCCCGAAATGCACTCTTTTTTCAAGCCCGAGCCCGGCCCGAAGCACGAAAACCCGGCCCGAATGCTATTTTTTATTGTTTGCACGTGTAAGCCCGGCCCGAAGCCCGAAAGCCCGGCCCAAAATCCTTAAAAAGAGAAGCCCAAGCCCGACCCGAACTATCTCTCGGGCTGAAAAATGAAGCCCGAGCCCGGCCCGAATGCCAAGCCCGAAGCCCGAAGCCCGTTTTTTTCAGGCCGGGCTCGGGCCGGGTCGTCGGGCCGGGTTGTCCATGCCCAGGTTTAGCTGGTTGTACTCGCCGTTGAGAATGGCGGCCTAGACAGCAGCGCCGTACGTAGGCGACGGCCTCATCAGGATTGATGTTGTTGCAGAGCTTTTTCCCGTTGAAGAAATCTTGGAGCAGTTGCTGCACTTGGGGATCTTTGTTGATCCCCCGATGAGCACGACTTCGTGGATTTGTGAGTTGTCCACCTTGGCGACGGCAAGGCACTTCTCCACATGCTCAATGCACTTCCGGAACAGATCCAAGTTGAGCTCCTCGAACCGAGCGCGGGTGATGGTGCCGTAGAAATCAATGCCATCATGGAGCGAGCCAATCTCGAATTTGTCCTGTGCGGTGAAAGAGAGCATCCTCTTCGCCCTCTCGCAGGCCATTCTAAGCCGCATCAGTGCCCTCGGACTGCCACTGATGTCACTCTTGTGTTTCTTCAAGAAATATTGCACGAAGTGTTCCACCATTTTGTTGTTGAGATCCTCACCGCCTAGGTAAGTGTCACCAGACGTGGCCTTGACTGTGAAGGTGCCCTTGTCAATGTTGATGACAGAGATATCCAAGGTGCCACCACCATAATCAAATATGAGCATCGTCTTTGCTTCGCCGTTAACGGGCATATTATGGAAACCATAAGCGATGGCTGCGGCAGAGGGCTCATTGATGATGCGCATAACATTGAGGCCAGCAATGACACCAACATCGAGGGTGGCCTGCACTGCGATTCACTGAAGTGGACTGGGACGGTGATGACAACATCTTTCATGTACCATGGTGCCAAAGTAGGCCTCCGCTGTGTCTGTCATCTTGACAAGAACCATGGAGGAAATTTCTTCAGCTGTGAACTGCTTCTCCTCGCCCCTATACTGCACCACTATCATCGGCCGACCAATGGGACCTGAAATGACCTTGAAAGGCCACAACTTGGTATCTCCTTGCACTGACTCTTCGCTGAATCGTCGACCAATCGGTCGCTTAGCATCTGAAGAAAATCGATGTAGTTAGTTTCAATACTCCCTTCTATCCATATTAATTGTCGCTGATTTAGTATAAATTATATATTTCACAGAGGTAAAGGTATATCAAAAAATTAGAGATCGGAAGACTAATCTCATTTCATTGCAAATTTAAGGAGCAACATTATACAACACACATTTAAAGATCATTTGACCTGACGATTATAAACCAGATGTACAAAAATACCAGTTAGCAAAGCATTTTCACTCAAAAGGCTCTCAGCATTAGCGTATGGGAAACATATAACTTTCATTGATATATATTTAGTGATTCACAGTGTAATTTATTCATAATGTAACTAGGCCATATAATTATAATTCTTGTTTTCATAGGAATAGTAATATAATGATTATCACATAACACATATAGCTAGATATGGTATGTACCCTCATAAATTATAATTGTAATATGTCTCGGTTATAGTTATAACTAGATAATACTCCGCGCATTGCTGCGGGAATTGGTTACAAACTATTTTATGAGATTTGATTTTTTAGAACATGAATATTTGATTGGTAATATGAGAAGTAAAACTAAAAAATAAATATGATTTATTTTCTTTGTTTATTGAGGTTATGTGTGTACATGTTGAGAGAAATATATTAGTGGAATAATTTTTGGTTATATAGGATATGATGTTACACAGCGCACTGCAGCGGTATTCTTAGTTGACATTAAGGGTCTTGTTATAAGAAAAGGCTTTCTCTTGTGGTTCTACTGCAAATTCTTTCTTGTAGACTAAAATTGAAATTGTAACAAATGTAACTGAGGAGGGCATACTGATAATTTACACTTTAGCATAGAAATACTACACATGAAAACAAAGGGGTTAGCTAGAGGAGTGAGAGTCGCTGATAATTGAGGAGGGTGTACCTGTAGTCTACTTCTCAACTTTGGCAACCCCTTGGTATGCATCATGTTATTACACATCAATGCTATTACTGGAAAAAGCATGAGCAAATTAGACATATATTAGGAATCAAACACTTGTCCTAGACAACTGAAAGCAAATGAAAATAACATTTTTTAATTCATGAAGAGCATGAGAACTAACATAGATAAGAATTGAGATCCAAATTATCCATTTAGTTAAAAATGACAATCACATGCAAGCAACTAACCAATAATCATATATGGTATTATTTTGACATACTTTCAGTTAAGCGTCTGATTTTATCTTGAAGCAACGACATATAGCATAGCCGAATGTATCTCTACACAATATGCATGCAAAGAACGGACTAATTCATGCAGACTGATAAAAGTATTTTCAAGTGGCAGTGATTCTGACCGTCAAGGGGGTAGTCCCTGATGCATTTGATGAACTTATTAATTAATCTTCTGCTTCATCCATTCTTCCCTCTTTAATTAACAAACTGTTGGAAGGTTGACAAATAATAGTTACGAAGAGATCGATCAGTGGACTGCTCCTAGAAGTATAGATCCCAACTTCTCTGAATAAACCCAAAATGCACATATATGTATAAAATGCAGCAGAACCGATCATTCGATCATTATATGTTATGGTTAATTAATTGGTTACCAATCAAGAGCAAGTGCAATATATATCAATTGCAGTACATGTGTACTGATGCAACCGATCCCTTACTCAATTGATTTGCTTCATAGTACTCAATTGATTGGTTTCGGTTTCTGTCTGACCATTGATTCATGGAGCTAGGAGCAGAGGAGCACCGTGTTTGTTTGGAGCCGAGCCAGCCAGCCGTACCGGCCGGGTGGTGCTGATGAAGGCACGGCCGCATCGCCAAGGAATGTGCCCATGCGGGAGCAAGGGACGCACTATTGGCATGCGATGGTTCCGTCCAGGCACGGTGCAGTGGCGCAACATCCCAACCCCATCTTGACATCATGGCCGCTCGCGCCGGAGCTCGATTCCGACAGCCGCAACTCGATAAGAAATACTGTACCCAGGAAGATGAGATGGCGTCAGGAAGTGAGAGACGCACCAATTAAAAACTGAATCCTAGTGAAACGACTGACCGGTTTAGTGAACATGATGTGTGCGTACTGAGAAAAACTGAATCCTATGAAAACGACAGGTCGCTTCGGTGTGAACAGGATCGTTGCGTCCTAATGTCCCATTATTTTTTTTCGAGAAACTTCCAATCTATTCATCTTCAATCATGGCAGTACAAAGAACAACAGAGGTAATAAAAATTACAACCATGTCCGTGGACCACCTAGCGACGACTACAAGCACTGGAGCGAGCCGAAGGCACGCCGCCGTCATCGCCCCTCCCTCACCGGAGCCGGGCAAACCTTGTGGTAGTAGACAGTCGGGAAGTCGTCGTGCTAAGGCCCCATAGGACCAGCGCACCAGAGTAGCAACCATCGCCGATGAAGAAAGTCGTAGATCAGAAGAATCAAACCTGTAAACACCCAAACAAAGGCGATCGAAGACCAGCACCGACCGAATCCCGCGAGATCCGACGGAGACAAACCTCCACACGCCCTCCGATGATGCTAGACACACCATCGGGACGGGGATAGAACGTGGGAGACATTATTCCTACTATGGGATATCGCCGCCGCCACACAGCCCCAACCAACACGCTGAATCTAACAAGAACGAGAACGGGGTCCCTCCCGCCGGCGGGGGCCCGAGATCCTCCGCACCTCCATGGCCTAGAGGCCATCGGAGATGGGGCGGACCGGCGGCGGCGCCGACGGGAGGAGAAGAGCTTTTCTTGTGGAGGAGGAAAGAGGAAATAATCTTTTATAATGTCCCATTATTTTTGATGGAATTGCTTGCGTGGCAGCTGTAGGGTGATGATGTGGCTGCAAATTGAACCAGTTTTTGCTTAGATGGCATGGTTGCTGATGTGGACAGCTTGCATGTTGAGATAAATATTATAGTGGAGATGAACTTCTTCTATACCTACTGATAATCTCTACCTTTACCTAATAATAATAATAATAATAATAATAATATATATATATATATATATATATATATATATATATATATATCTTACCTAATAATAATAAAGCGGCTATCGCTTCTGGTCGTACGTCATTAAAATTACCCCCGAAGTTGACACAAATTACTCACTATGCCACGCATAAGTAGAAAAACGATTCAATTTGCTACATGGGCCGTTTCCTTTGGTTTATATACCGTGCGGCTCCTTATTAATAGCAACAACGCAGCTAGCCCACTGGCCAAAGCTTTACTCCCCAATCCAGAAGGCCTGAGTTCGACTCTAGCATTACCCCTTTTTCACTTTTTTTTCTTTTTTGCAAATTCGAATGCTTTTTAAAAGGCAATCATCTAGCCCGAGGGAGAAAAAAAAAGGCGATGCCGTCCAGGATCGCTCATGACGTATGTACAGTCGGATGGGCAATAGTCCATCGCAATACATCACAGTTGTGTGTACAAGATTATAATCGTTTGTCTATTAATTGTCCCACCTCGGTTGCTTATGTTTAATCTCACCGATTTATATATGTTTGTAATGTAAAATTAATAAGCAGGCTCAAGAATCAAAGCAGAAGGCGAGAAGTCAGTCCCGTTGCAACGCACGGGCATGTTTGTTATATATATATATATATATATATATATATATATATATATATATACACACGTCCGTCGCGTTTTTTTACAGAAAAGCCCCTGTGTTGTTTGATATTCAACCCACGGTCCAAATTGAACCGGTACGAAGGAAAAAAGAACGCAGCTATGCTCTGCCTCGCGGCGCTCCGCCCGCCCCACCCACCTAGCCCGAGGGAGAAAAAAAAAGGCGATGCCGTCCAGGATCGAACTCATGACGTATGTACAGTCGGATGGGCAATAGTCCATCGCAATACATCACAGTTGTGTGTACAAGATTATAATCGTTTGTCTATTAATTGTCCCACCTCGGTTGCTTATGTTTAATCTCACCGATTTATATATGTTTGTAATGTAAAATTAATAAGCAGGCTCAAGAATCAAAGCAGAAGGCGAGAAGTCAGTCCCGTTGCAACGCACGGGCATGTTTGTTATATATATATATATATATATATATATATATATATATATATATATATATATATATATATATATATATATATATATATATATATATATATACACACACGTCCGTCGCGTTTTTTTGCAGAAAAGCCCCATGTGTTGTTTGATATTCAACCCGTGGTCCAAATTGAACCGGTACGAAGGAAAAAAGAACGCAGCTATGCTCTGCCTCGCGGCGCTCCGCCTGCCCCACCCACCTCCTGCCAGGCCCCGCGCGCCGCCGGCCACCTCCTGCCCCGCCCCGCCCCGCCTCACTGCGCACCGCCGGCCGCCTAAACAACGCCCCCACGCCCCCACCTTCTTCCTCCCGTCTCATTCCCCACCCACGCCTCGACCCCCACCAACCACCGCCCTCTCCACCATCGTCGGGCGCCGCCACCGGCCACCGACCCACCCACTGACGTCGACCCCGACGACCCACGCGCACCCGAGACCCATCGCCCCCATCCTTCTGCCTCCTCACAGCGTCGCGCCGCCGCTCCACAAAGCACCCGCCGAACCACACCTCCTATCCCCTGGCTACTCCTCCCACCTCCAAAGCTCTCGACACGAGCTTGATCCGGCGGCCGCCACACCCTATCACGCCGCCGAACCACACCTCCTGGACTTCCCTCAATCTCCCCCCTCCCCAAAGCGCCGCCCGGCGATGGATCCGAGCCGGCAACCGCCCCAGCGCGCCTCCCAGCGGCGGATCCGGGCCGGCAACTACTCCCCTCCTCCCCCGCGACTGGTTGCCTCCACTACCCTGCCTTCCAGCTTAGGGTCCGGCGAGCCCCAGCCGCCACGCTTCCTCTTTCCTCTCCTCTTCGTCAAGATCGACGGTGAGCTCACCGGCGCCTGCTCTCTACTGACCTCCCCTTCCCCATCTTTCCCGGCCGCCCCGCGGCATGCATGACAGTGGTGAAGTCGTGCAGTTCACCGTGTCCGTCCCGTCGTGTACCTTGTAGGTGTTGGTCCCCCATCCCCCATGACCATACCCTCCCCTATTTTCTTTGTGTCACTGACCATGGCGCCCATGGCGACCACGAGGCTGGAAGGGGTCTCGTGGACCCCGAGAGTGCGAGAGGAGCAGCAGCGCCGGCGGTGACCCCCCAGGAAGACCGTAGTGTGGCGCTCTGCTCTATGGATTCCTCTGCCATGGAGTTCAAAGTTTTTGCATCTTTGTTTCAGATTTTTGATGTGCAAAAATACAGTTCAGTGCAGTTCTTTCTTCTCTTTGAGTTTAGGTTCTCTGGTTGATGTTTGCATCCAGGTTGTAAAAATTTGCCTGCGTCAAGTGCAATTCAAAATTCACAAGTTCGGCTGTCGGTTTCCTGTGCAGTTCATTACAGTAGAATTTTTCTGTGTTCGATTCAGTTATCTTTGGTCTGCTCTATGTCGTGCGGCCGCAGTTCCCTGATCTCCTGCTTACTGGCGTTGCCCCGGTCACCAGGCGTCCAGATGACGAGTTCCAGCCGTGAGCTGGTGCTCTGCTCCTCGCCGCTGGTGGTCATGCTACAGCGGCGTGCAGTTTGCCGGGCCGTGGAGTGTGGTTTACCGGCCGGCAACGTGCGGTTCGCCGGGCTGTGGAGTGCGACTCACCGGTTCTTGTGCGTAGGTAGATCTGTGCTTATGTGTGTGCACTAGGCGTGATTCATGTGGGTGCGTAATTTGTATCTTTTTTCTTTTCTTTATAGATTAATTCCTAACTGAAGATGCATCTCTTGCTATGGATGTAGCCTACAGAGAATAGGAACACCAGTGCGTGATTGTTTCCTTTGTTTTAATTGTTTTCCACAGGTTATCAATATTTGATTAGTCCATGTAGATGTAGTCAACATGAGATGAGCAGATTATACTCCCTCCATTCCATAATGTAGTGCATATAGATATTTTAAAAAGTCAAACTTCACAAACTTTGACCAAGTTTGTCGAAAAAAACAATTACATCTAGAATGCCTAACATATATCATTGGATTCATCATAAGACATAGTTTCATATTATATATATTTGGTATTATAGGTATAAATAGTTTTGTCTATAAACTTGGTCAAAGTTGGCAAAGTTTGACTTTTCAAGAAATCTATATGCACTACATTATGGAACGGAGGGAGTACATACGATAATTTGAAGACACAATTATGTACTACTTAAAGTGTTAATATATAGGTGCTGTTAGGTTTTGTGAGTACATGAAATGCTTTTTAAGTAGAGGAATTAGAGACACGAAGTTCTAACTCTGTTCTTGGTAAGCTGAAAGAGAACCAGGTGATTTAGAGTAATTCTAAGAGCATACGTATTATCCTTTCTTTTGAATAATGGTAAGAGCATAGATCTTATTTGCCGGGTAAGCAGAAGTTTCAACTTCTTAGGATTGGGTGCTAATCCTTCACAGTTTGTTGTCGCCCCTAAACAATTAGAGTTAGGAGGCATTAGTTTGATCTCAGTCTTTTGTTTCGAACTTGATCGCGCGCTAGGATTTTGAGATTAAAAATCAATTCTAATTTAATTCCATGATGAGTCAAACAATGGTAAATATGACAAAATCTTCATGAATTCCACTCTAGATGAATTACAGGGGATTCTGAATTATATTATGTAGGTTTGTGCATGTGGTATTCAGCGATGTGTCTGCGTATTTAACTATGACATATGGTTCCAAACAAAAATAAAGAAGGAATGAGCTTGCATAGTTGTATATTCCAAACTTTTTGCATATAACTAGATAATGTAACAAACGTACTTCATTTATGGTGTTGTAATCACTTATCCGAAGTTTGATATATTAACTGATGGAAGACATGTTTGTTGCAGCCTTCCTGGTTGTCTGAATCTTTATGGGAAGAGGCTGAAGGTACAAAACTCTTGCTGAAAAATAGAAAGAATCTGAATGTTGATCATGCTGGGGTTGCCTCATCGTATTGATGGCCTTACGCTCATTTGCTGAGATCCTCTGTAGAGGATGGATTTACGCTCACTAGGTACCATGTCTGATCGCTGACATCTCGCATGAGCAATTACAATATTAGTGTACATTTGCCATTGGATACCCTGTTTGTTGATCTATATTTTTTGTCTCTTGAGGAGAAGCTTGTTTTCTAGATTGAGATCTAGACAATCTCCATCATTTTTTTCTCCCGTTGCAACGCACGGACACATTTACTAGTAGGCTTAACGCTTCTTCCTACCTATTTTTTGTCCGTTTTACGTACGTCGTCCCCGCTGCCAAATTTTTCGTCCGTTCGCTCATCCCTTAAGTTGTTTGCAGCTTCGTCTGTAATGGGCCAGAACTTTTCTTATGGGCCCCTTCAAAAGTTAGACCTCACGACGTGCCCTTCCCTCCCCTCCCTGCTAAACTGTCAGATATCAATTAATAGTCCCACCCTGTCCTTTTACATTAAATTCTAGCAACTTATATACCATCGGAGTTGCAAGAATCAACAAGCCAGCAAAAGAGGATGAGATATGGGTCATGTTTATCCGAGAGAAACGAAGAAAGATGTCATGCATCACCAACCGAAAATGCTGAAGCGGATTCTAGCCCCGAGAGGAAGGTCACGAGGAGGGAGGCGCATGAAATCCGGAAAAAAAAATGGGGCCAAGGTCAAGATATAGAAAAACCGGACGACCGCCCATCATCCGATGCGGTCGGTTGAACTGCACCTGCACGAGTACGAGAGTGGCTGTCACTGCTGCAGCGCACGACCGGAGCCAGTTCCTCTGAGGAGGAACCCGTCGTGGCTCGATGGCCGATGGACTGGCCGGTCACGAAATTTCGACCCAGCCGACGCCTCAAACGGGCCTCAAACGCCCGGGTTGATCGGCACCCCTCATGTCCAGCCAAAATATGGAGCGGATATGAAGGCGCCCAGACTCTCGCCACGCCGTCCTGGCCCGCGCTGGCCCGCATCGACCCCACATATATTCGTCCCCATCCGCTCGCCGGACCAAACCCTAGCCACTTCACTCCACTCCCCTTCACTCCCATCCTCCACCCAAGCTCACCTCCGACGATATCCGGCCTTGTCCGGCATGGCGGACAGCGGATCTGGACCAGTCCGGATCCGTCGGCTGGGGTGTCATCCACTGCGGGTTGGAGGAGGCAATGGCGGTCCGCATTGCACTCCGCGGCTCCCGCGAGGACAGCGCCCGGTCGACGTCAGGATCTGTCCGACGCGACTCCATAGCGTCGGCTCAACGGGCGCTCAAGTCCTCTGGGCTGGATCATCGCGGTCCCGGCGATCGAAAAATCTTTCCTTTCCCATCACCGGTCCGGCAAACTATGAGTCCCACCGGGAACGGGCTGCCCGCGGTGGGAAGGAGAGGTTAAGGGCCGCCAAGGCCCGTATCACAGAGGAAATGGCGGCGGCGGAGGCAGCTGATGCGGCGGCACGGCTGACCGCAGAGGAGGAAGCCAACTGCGTCCGCATTTTGAAGAAACGGTAACGGAGGAACACGCGCGTCCTCGCCCGAGAGTGAAATCGGGAGATCCGTGAAATGAACGGACTTCCACCGAAGAAGGAGAAGGAGGTCAGCGACGGCGAGGACAGCTCCAGCGACGAGCAGATCCGACTTGATCCCTACTGCGTCTTCGACCAGTACTTCCGCGAGAAGGACGGCAAGGGCTCCGCGAAGGGCAAGGGCAGCCGTGGATGATCTCCACCATAGCCAAACATGCCAAATTTTGATTGTCCGAGGGCATGTTAGTAGTGATGGAGTAGACGGACGATGTGTGTAATGCATCGACGTAATAGTTGCATGAGTTTGTATGGATTTAAGATATGATTAAGAGTCCGGTCGTGAGAAGTCAAATTTGAGACTTGACCTGTGAGTGTTCGCGGACGCGTCCGCAGCCGTTTGAGGGGTCGAATTTGCAAAGTCCGACTGTAGATGTTCTTATGTACCTCACGAACTCATGCTGACGGCCTACTAAGACACGGAAAAAGGAAACAACACCATACATGGACTAACATATATACATAGATTAGGGCATACACAACAAAAACATATATGCTCGCATGTCCAGTAAAGTAAATATAAAATAGATTGTCTTCATGCGATATTGATCCCGGTTCATACGAGTGCATAATAAACCAACGATGCCAAAACACAAACATTTACGTGTCATGGCATTAGTCTTTAGTTGATCTCAATGAAGCTATTATTCCGTATCAGGAAAAGGATGCCATGCCTGATGTTCCTAAAGATGGACATGTTGTATGTGGTATGGCGAAACTTGGCAACCACCTTATACACGCTTTTGCCCCCAAACATTGATGCTACGGAGGAACAACAACAGTTGCATCCAGGTAAAATTACTTTGGAAGTGTTGCATGCACAACATTTTTATTGTTTGATGGTAGTATAATAATTACTATGTCGATGTGGTATGTTTTTTCACTAGGCATCGACGATCTGATCTACAACGTCCTAACATTTTTTCTGATTCCTAAATTGTATCCATGAAAAATATGACAGTAGCAACACATGCACCATCATTAATTAACTCCCTTATGCTTATTTAAAACTATTAGCAAAACAAAAGAGCTAAAGATTCAACGTTGTAAAAAGAATGTACACAAGGGAGGAAGAAATATGGAGCCAGCACAAAAGACAAACAAATATGCACGAGAAAGGCAAAAGTATACAAATATGCAGCGAGAATGAAAAAAGCTAGAATAGAGTAAATTACATCCAACCGTGAATTGACACGAAACAGACTAAGCATAGATTCAATGATGATGAAGAATCTTGCATATATCGCAACAGAACATGAAGTTAGAACATCTATACGACAAGGACTTCACGATTAGCACACGATAGAAGCATGCCTGACTGGATGTCGGACGAAGTATACCACATTTTTATTATTTGACGTCGGTGACTCAAAATAAGCACTACCTTTACAATATTTTTATCATCACTGTGGTAATCTACAGATAAGGTTGTTCGCCCGATTAGTTGACAAGGATTCATGTGGCAAGTTTCGAACAACTGCCCCAAAGAATCGTCTTGTTAATTGATCCGTCAACCCTATACATTTAATTATCCATTTGGTTCATTTAGATGCATCGTCGTCTCCCGCTTGGTTTATCGCAATTTTTTTAGTCAATAGCAAAGCACGGACCATAGGCATGTGATTTTGTTCTCCCGTTGCAACGCATGGGCAATTTTCTCACATGTAAGTTGCAGTATAATTTTGATATTTTCTTTTACCCGTTGCAACTCACGGACTCTTTTGCTAGTAAGTATATATAGGATTATAATATGTCTTTTCTGGGTTTAGCACTGTAGGCCTAGTTAACACTCGGAGTCTTTTTTGGGTTTAGCCGAATTTATGCCCTTTTGAGGATTATGGATGCTGATCCAACGGGCCGGCTCGAGGTAGAAGAAGGCGTGGTAGTCATCGGATGCTGATCCAACGAGACGGCTCGAGGTAGAAGAATATGTGACAGCCCTCGGATACTCATCCAACGGGATGGCTCGAGGTACAAGAAGGTGTGGCAACCCTCGAATGCTCATCCAACAGGCCGACTTGAGGTAGACGACGGTGTGGCAGCCCTCGGATGCTCATCCAACGGTCACAAAATTGTTCAGGCCATTGACACCCACGTGTGATACGTTTGTACAACCAGTAGGGAGATGAAGTTCTATTCGTCTATGACCGTCGAAATAGAAAAAATACAACATGAAACTCGCGTGCAATGACGAGATGAAGCTAGCGGTCAAAGGAAATTTTAAATGGTGTGCAAAGATTTTGCCAAAATTCATTGAAAAAGCCTTGAAACATTAGCGCAAAATTGAAGATTTACGGTCTAAAAACCGTCCCTTCGATGCATCCTGCACAAGTGCAACTAAGGAATGGTGCGGACGCTGATAAAAGCTGCACGCAGACGAGCCGATGTTAGAACTGTGTCCACCTGTCGATGTAGCTGGACCTGATCAACCACCGTGAACCACCACACCACCGGCGGCCAACCCACGAAGAGGGAGGCCACTACCACGCTGCATCGGACCACGACCTGAGCAGCAACCCAACCAAGCCGCTGATACCACCCCGCGCTGTCCACTGTTGTCCAGGCGCTGGATCCAGGAGGACCCGACCAGACTTAGGCGATAAACGCCACCACCAGATCCTACACGTTGTGCAACCGCCACGCCACGAGCACAAATCTAGGTCGCACTGCCAACACGCACGACCACACACATAGTGCTAGGAATAGGCCTAATTTATTAGTAGATTCCCAAAAAATTACATTTCAGAGTGATAAATCGGCTCAACCAATTAATAATGACGATATGGCATAATCTTATCAGTTAAGCCCCAAGCAGCGATAAATCGCTGAATCGAACGTTTCTTGAATAGTGATTATTGATAGTGTTACTTTCCACTCTGGACAAGATTTCAATGATCTGGCTGTGAGGACTTCAGTGCTCAGTGGATTATCATTGAAGTTGATGAAGCTTTCAAAGACATATAACTTGGCGGTAAGTTTCACAAACCGTCTTGACATTAATGCAGAAACTGTTATCAGGGATAGATTGTTTTGTAGACACATGGTTGTGATATTATTTGAACTTTTAAACCTTTGCAAGATTTGTCATGTCATTATGCCATATGTTCCCCGAAAGTGCTCTTCTGCCCACGTGCTCATGTGAGCACGTTTGAACAGTAAAATCGAAAATAATAATAAAACATTTCAAAAAAATCTGAATTTTTTTTGTGAGAAACATTGATGTTTTTCCCACATGCGTGCAAATTTTCATCACCATATGACTTTCGTGGAAAATGCAGCAAAAAAAACAAAATCGATGCTCCAAAATGCTAAAAAAACAGACTTTTTGGAACATCGTTTTTGTTTTTTTTGCCACATTTTTCACGAATGTCATCTAGTGATCAAATTTTGCAAGCATGTGGGAAAAACATCAAAGTTTCTCACAAAAAAAATTCAGATTTTTTTGAAATGTTTTACTATTTTTTTCGATTTTACTGTTCAAACGTGCTCACATGAGCACGCGGGCAGGACAGCTGCGTCCATATGTTCCCCATGTTCTTCTGTTAGGTGTACGTATTGGAAATTTCAAGCTATTATTCACGTTGTGAAATTGTTTACTTGTATTCTAGGTGCCGATTTATAATACTATAGTGCACATTCACCTTTCTTTTTCTTGTTAAAATTTAGATTATGGATAAACTATGAAAAGTTGTGCTTGTTGAGTTAAGAAAACCATATAGCAGTGCCTATATATTAATTGGGATCTATTCTTATACTGAAGCAGTTACAGTAAATGTTTTATTTCTATGCACATAAATGTCAGCATTTAGAAGGAACACATATATTTTGGGGTGAAACTCTGTTGCTGTCCCTTTGGTTATGACCTGCTTTAATACCACTATAGTTGTTTTCTTGCATGCTTTGGCAACAACACATCTATTTCTCATTACTTGCCTTTGTTATCTGATCTGTTTGTAGTACATTCTTGTATCCTATTCCATTCTTTTCTTTGATAACATTTGAAAATTCCATATGTTACTCAGAATTTGATCATCTCCAGATATGCCACTCAAAAAAGTCCTAGCTCCGAGTGCATCACTCAAAATTTTAGCCACTTCCAAATATGCCACAATCACTAGTTAACTGTTAGTGGGGTGTGAAGTGTCTGCTGAGAAGACGATGTTGCCCCTTGTGTCAACTTCCTCAATAGGGATGGCAATGGGTAGGGTATGGGTGGGTACAACCTTTTTTTTTGCCCAACCCCATACCCACGGAAACATTCTATACCCACCATTTCAATACCCATGAGTATAAATTGGCACCCATGCCCATACCCATCGGGTATCCTATAACCAATGGATATCAAGTGGGTACAATATACAACATTTTTTTTAAAGGTAGATAAATGGCTTTGAAATTCAAGTGATGACGGGAGAGCAGTATAGCACTGACACAAACTTCTAGGGTGGTGACCTCTTGGAGGCATCAAGTGAGTGTGAGCGGCAGGTGTTGAAAGCCCGGTGGAATGTGAGGTGGTGGTGGAATGGGGAATCGCTGGATCGAGAGTTGGACATAAGTCCAGTAGCGAAGAGTCGAGATTTGATCTTTTCGATGAGTAACATAGGACGTAAGAGGAGTGGCGAGCATGTGATTACGTGCCTATGAGCTATGGCCGGTTTAAGGAATCGAGACTTAGGGTCTACCAAGGAGTTGGATGTTGACCCCACATGTCATAGGAGTTATTTTAATTTTTGAGCTTTTTCTGGGTATCCATTGGGTTACCCATGGACGTAATTTCGTACCCATACTCTGCCCATATATTTCGCGGGTATGGATACCCATTACCCGTGGGTATAAAATCTCTCCAAGTCATGTCCATGGCCGTTGTTTTTGTGTAGGGTACCCGCGGGTACCCATACCCATGGGCAAAACTGCCATCCCTATTCCTCATATGCCATTCTTTTTTTTGAGGGGAAAACACTGCCTTTTATTAACTAAGTGTCCTCGGCCGCAATAATATCACGAATACAAAGCGAAGAGATAGAAAACCAAGTCTTCCACAACTTAGTCAGGCAGCCATCCCTAGCTAGCGTATGCGCCGCACGATTCGCGGAACGTCTAGTCTAAGTCACCCTAAAATCATCCGGAGAGGAGCTCCTTTATCTCCTCGATGAGAGGCCCGTGTCGTGATCGATCCAGTCCTTCGCGCCTCATCACTTGCACCGCCCCCTGACTGTCCGTTTCCAACACAACCTTCCGGGCTCCTATCTCGACAGCTAACTGGATCCCTCACCGGCAAGCTAACAGCTCCACATGCTTCAGATTGACGACGGTTGGAAAAAAATGGCATGTGCCTCCAACAAACACGCCATGATGATCGCGTACGACCGCACCTCCGCTGCCCGAGCCGTCCACCTTCACTGTTGCTCCATCGACGTTGACCTTCAACCAACCTTGGTCAGGGGTTCGCCACTGCTCTGTTGGCTTCCCCCCTGTGCGGTTACCGGCAGATTGTGGGCATTAACCCATTCCTCTAGCAGTCTCCAAACACGACCGACCAAGGATCGAGCTTCTTCTACTTGCCTCCCCTCATGAATATCATTTCTGGCCAGCCACAAGTGGTATAAAAGCATGACCATAACACTTTTGTTTGCCAAACGAATCCAACATCCATCTTCTCAAGTCATGTGGCGTGTGCACATCAGCTGGCATGTCAAAGGCCTCATCTCCTCTATCTGAATTAACCAATGCCCACACATGACGAGCATGTGAGCAGTTCCAGAACCTGTGAAGGGAGGACTCCTCCTTGCCGCAAATGGGATAGCAAACACCGTGCTTTATTTTCCTTCTCTGCAGCTCCGCCCCGACCGCAAGGCCGTTCCGTATGAGCCTCCAGACGTGTATTTTGGCCCTCGCCGGTACGTTGGTGTCCCAGAGTTGCGGCCAACCATCATGTTCAGAGACCAAAGATGAGGATTCCGACGCCCCCTTGATGCATCATCTGAGTGATATCCATTGCTAAGTGATACGCCGACCGGACGCTAAAGATGCCATTCTTTGTATGATTCCACGCCAGATAATCCTCCCACCCTGGCCCTTCGGTCTGCACCCGTAAGACGTCCTATACATCGCATGGGAGGAGAGCATGCTCAATCGTGGGTAAGTCCCACGCCCGCCTAGAGTAGTCGAGGAGGTCCGCTACCTTGTGTATGTTGGTCTTATTCTAAGCACCCAGTGGCTGCCTCGACCCAGCTCGGGGAATCCAGTTATCTACCCATGGATCAACATTACCTCCGTCACCAATTCGCCACACCAACCCAGCCTTGAGTAGTTCTCTGCCAAACAAGATGCTCTTCCATGTATGTGACACATTCTTAGCGCAGGTGGCATTGAGGAAATCTGATCCTTGAAAGTAGCGCGCCTTCAACACCCGTGCGCACAGTGAGTTAGGGTTGGTGAGTATACGCCAAGTCTGTTTTGCTAGCAGCGCCTGGTTGAAAGCCTCAAAGTCACGGAAACCCATTTCCCCCTTGCTCTTGCTTTGGCACATTTTATCCCAACCGATCCAATGGACCTTGCGTTTACCATGATCTGCTCCCCACAATTTTTTTGAAGAGATAGTTGTCAGATGCCGGCATGTTTTTTTGGCAAATTGGAAGCAGCTCATAGCAAACGTGGGAGTTGCTTGAAGTACAGATTTCACCAGTACCTCCCTACCCGCTTTGGAGAGCCCTTGTCCTTTCCAACCATGTGTTTTTGCAGTCGATCGTTCATCACATATTTAAAGCACCCATCTTTTGAGCGTCCAACCAGTGTTGGAAGTCCGAGATATCGCTCATTAAGAGCTTCCTGATCTATGCCCGCTGCCTGTTTAAGAGAGGATTTCCTCACCTCATCACAGCCCTTCCTGAAGAAAATAGAGGATTTATGATAGTTCACCTTTTGACCTGAAGCACATTCATACGTGTTAAGAATATTATGGAGCTCAAGAAGGCTATCCTCACTGGACGCAGAGTTTCTGCTCCCGAGCTCATTTGAGCTCGGTGAACAGTAAACTCGAAAAAATTTCGAAAAACATTTAAAAAATTCTGAATTTTTTTTGTGACAAATATTGACAAAAGTTTAAGTGCGTGCAAAAATTTGGCATGAAATAACATTCCTATAAGGCTTGGCAAAAAAAAAAAAAATCGATACTCTGAAAAGCGCATTTTCAGAGTATCAATTTTGTTTATTTTTGCCACGCCTTGTAGGAATGTTCTTTCATGCCAAATTTTTGCACACTCTTAAAACTTTTGTCAATGTTGATCTAAAAAAAATTCAGATTTTTTTGAACTTTTTTCGATTTTTTTCGAATTTACCGTTCACCGAGCTCAAATGAGCTCGGGAGCAGAAGAGCACTTTTGATCCTCACTAGCCTTCAGGAACACAATACTATCGTCGACAAATAGGAGGTGAGTAATGTGGGGGCTGTCCCTCCTGAACTCAGCTCCCTTGATCCGCTGCTCCTCTTGAGCCTTCTTCAGGAGTGTCGAGAAGCCCTCCACACAAAACAAGAAAAGATAGGGTGAGAGTGGGTCTCCCTGCCTCAACCCTCGGGAAGGAGTGAATAATGAAGAAGTGTCACCATTGAGGCGTATGCAAAATTTAACTGAGCAAACACACCGCATAATAACCTTGACCCATTCCTCGGAAAATCCCATCAACATCATCATCTTCTCCAAATAAATCCACTCTATTTGGTCGTACGCCTTCATCATATCTAACTTTACCCCACAAAGGGCCTTCTTCCTCTTCCTAGTGCGAATGGCATGTGTGCAGTCATAAGCTATGAGCACATTATTAGTGATGAGACAACCTGGGGCGAAAGCGCTTTGCTCTTCTGAGATTAGCACCGGAAGAATAACCTTTAGCCTGTTAGCTAAAACCTTCGCGGAAATCTTATACATCACGTTGCATAAACTAATAGGCCCGAACTGTGATAGCAACTCGGGTGACTTAACCTTAGGAATGAGAACCAATACCGTGTTGTTAAAATCTGTCGGAAACTCGTTACCATTTAAGAAATCTTTAACTGCAGCGCAAACCTCACTTTTCACAAACGATCAGTGTCGTTGATAAAACAACGCCGGCAGTCCATCCGGGCCGGGCGCCTTTGTTGGCCCCATCTGAAAAAGGGCTTGTTCGATCTCCTCATCCGTCCAGCTAGCAAGAAGCTTTGAGTTCATCTCCGGCGTTACTGTTGCATGTACGTGCTGCAGGATGTCTTCTAGATTAGTAGCTCCCTCCGAAGAGTATAGGTCCTCATATGCCATTCTAATGAATGTACTAGTAGATGTGTGTGTAGGCATGTGTGTGTGTGTGTGTGTGTGTGTGTGTGTGTATGACAAAATATTTGTCACCTTTCGGTAGTAGAGAGGGTTCAGGAGAGAAGCATGCACATGAAAAAAATCATTTAGTAAAGGTACCTTCGTTAATGTGGAAAACAATCTGGTGAACACCCGGTCTACTCACAATAGTTTCATATTTGGAAATGCCATAAAATTTGAGTGCTCTATTTGGAATAGGGATTTTGTTTAGTGGCATATGTGGAACTGACCAAATTTCCAGTGGTATATATGGAATTTCATCTAGAAACAACCGGTGATGACCTCTAAGGTAAGAGCTACCCTACTCAATGAGGCTAACAGACTTATGTCATATTTCTTTGAGCAGGTTATCTTGCTGAACCAAGTAACTACTAAATTTACAGAAGGATAATTTCAGTTATCTCTTGCTCTATTTCCTGTCTATGCACTATAAGCCCTAATTTTGCCATTCAATCATTGACAGATGCCTACGATTTTAGTTGTTCTCTAAATAAAACTTGATGTTTTATCGCCAACATTACATTTTTGCTGTTGTATACTTGTGGTTTCGAGCATCCATTCTGAATAAGTCAGTCAAATTGATGAAAAGTCAAACACTTCTCCTTCGGTACACCCGCCTCTAAACACAAAGACGACTCAGATTAGCCCACATTTTTTTTATAAAAAAGGGCATGATGGTCATATTTTAGAGACTCTTCGTCCGCCGGTATACGATGTACACAAAGCTGGGCCGGCCCATCTATCTTCTTTTTCTTGTTCGGATTTTAACCCGCAAAAATAATGTGAGCGTGGTAGGATTCAAATGAGCAACTTCATGGTTCAGAGTTTGACGCGATAACCAACTAGCCACTGACAACTAATTTGATTACATTTCTCTTTCTCGTTCTTTTCATCTTTCATCTGTCCTTTTCTCCGTATTTCTTGTTTTTTCTCGTTTTTTCAAACGGTCCTGTTCGGTTTTTATTTTCCTTTTTTCTTTTTTGTTTATTTTGTTTATTTTCTACCTTTTCAACCCTTTCTGTTTTCCTTGTACTTTTAGAATGTGCAAACCCTTTTCAGTTTTGCTTTTTCTAAAAAATCAATGTTTATTTTTTGAAATTCATGTAAAAATCTACAACAATAAAAAACAAATTCATGTAAAAATCTAAAAAATAAAAAAATGTTCAGGGAAATTAAGAAAAAAAATGGTTTCAAAGTTTTGTTTGTACTTTTCTGTTTCCTTTAAATTTCAATATGGTTAGTGTTTTTCAAAAAATGCTTGAAAAAACTAAAAATTGTTCGCTCTTTTAAAAAAAATGTCCGTGTATTGACATTCTAAGAATTTTTGAAAGACACAATATTATTCGGAAATTTCTATACAATTTTTTAAAATACGAATATTTGTAATTTTCCTATTTTATTTTGAAAAAACAAACTATTTTTGGAATTTTGAACAAATCCCTGTGCATGGCGCGGTCTATTTGAGGAGCTCGTAGTCAGCGCTTTGAGTGCTGGTTAGGAAGCTGGCGCTCGCGGCTGTGCCAGCAGGCCGTGGCCCAATATTGCGCAAACCCACTCGCCAGTTTCGCCCGCTCGCCGGCTAGCTTTGTAAAAAGTTCATGAATTTAAAAAGTTAAGAAGTTTGAATTATAGTTCATGAATTTTAAAATAGTTCACGAATTAAATTTGAAAAAGTTCATGAGTATGAAAAAAAAATGACAAGTCTGAAAAAAAGTTTGTGAATTTGAAAATTGTTACGACTTAAAATTTTGAAAAGATCATGAATTTAGATAAAGTTATGAATTTGTAAATTGCTCACGAGATAAAATTTCAAAAGTTTCATGAATTCTAAATCGTTCATAATTTAGGAAAATGTTCCCAAATTTAGAAAATGTAAGCAGTTCTGCAAAAATATTTCACGAATTTTTAAAATTTTACAAATTCGAAAGAAAGTTCATGACAAATAAAAATGAAATGAGAAAAATAAATATAAAACGAAAATGTAAAAAAGAAATAGAAAAAACTGAGTGGAAACCGTGCATAAAAAAACCACAAGAAAAATCACACGAAAAAACCATGCAGAAGCTGAATAAAAAATATAGACAAGAAAAAAAAAGTGGAACTATGCAGAACAAATATCTATCCGAGCTAGTAACTGTGGTAGGAACTAAACCTGGAGGTATTGAGTTCGAATCCCAAGTGGCGCAATAATTTTTAAAGCTAAGAAAAAAGGAAAAAGATGTGAATGGGCCGAGCCCAGGACAAAGCCTATAACCAGCGCCAGTTAGGAGTTGGCGTCATAGACGCTAATATACCGGATTCTCAAAAAAAAAAAAAAAAACGCTTACGTACAAAAGTGGTTACAATTTGTGAAAGGTCTACATTACCCTTTATACCGGGGGGCAGGGGGTGTATCTAAGCGGGGCTCAAAGTCAAAATCTGGAAAAATAATTTTGTCCTTAATTATATTATACAACTAGATCATAGATGCCACATGTTGCCGCGCCCGGCAATTTTTACGATAGAATAGTTGAAATTTACAGAATATATGGCGTCATGCAAATTCAACATTTAGTGCTTTAGATAACGCGTTCGTATGGAAACACTTATGTACTCTTGCCAATATACGAGTGTTTGGGACATCTCTATGGTTCTGCAAAAGCTTAATGTTCCATCTTCTCTGAATATTCCAAGAATCGGAAAGTAACATTGTATCGGGGCTTCTAATTATGTACAAATATGTTGCTGGCCGATGGACTGATTCTTTGAGATGAACACAATGCTGCACTGCTATTATGCAGGTGACAGCAGGTCCCATTCATGCACAAATCGACTGATCCTGTATGGGAAAGGGAACGGTACAATGCGCATAGCTGGATAAGTCCCCTTCACTACCTGTGGCTTCGACACCGTATGCGGTGATAGGCAAACGGGCTAGAGAAGCCGTCAGTTCAAACTGCAAGCAGGTTAGGGTATTGTAGCAAGCAACATGAAATGCATAGTCTGGCAAAAGTTGGTGAAAGGCATCTCTAAACTCCTCCTGGTCCAGGATCTGTGCCAGAGAGAGAGAGAGAGAGTATCGTGATATCGTCTAACGAAAAAGAGCTCAATTGTGGCATATGAGCACAAAACTCGGGTGAATTCCATTTATTCTTCCCAAAAAACAGGACTAATTAATTACCATCTCCAAGCGTGCAGTTAGCCAGTCCTTTAATGGCCAGGCCCTGCACAATCTAACAACATCTCTCCACCAAAAATGTTACTAGCCATTGCAACATGGGCGCCCTTATATCTTGCCTTGAGCGAGTCAGGACTCGTTGAAGGCGTGAGCGAGATGGGCGGGCTCATGCGCGCGACAGGCCACAACCTTTTTTTTTTTTTCTGATTTCTGTTTTCATTTTTTGCTTTATTTTTGTACTTTTGTTTGTACTTTAAATTATTCTAAATATATACATTACAAAAAAACACTATACAAAACACATTTGAGAAATGTTGAACATGCACTTTAAAAATGTTGAATGTGTATAGAAACATGATTCATCATGTATTCAAAAATGATGAATTTTTTTGATAGCATTTTGAAAACAAATGTTGAACAATTATTTGAAAAATGTTAATCAAGCATTTTGTGAATATTAAATGTTTATATGTTGACCATGTATTAATAAAATGATGAATTTTTTTTGATCATGTATATAAAGATGTTAATCAAGCATTTGAAAAAAATTTGAACAAGTATTTGAAAAATGTTAATAAGGCATTTGGAAAATGTTAAATATGCATATAGAAATGTTGAACATGTACTAAAAAAACGATGATTTTTTTATCATGTATGTAGAAAATGTTAATCAAGCATTTAAGAAAATGTTGAACAAGTATTTGAATAATGTTAATCAAGCATTTGGAAAATGTTAAATGTGTATAGAGAAAATGCCGACCATGAATTATTTTTTTTTAATATTTTTATTTGAAAACTACTCCCCCTGTTTCTAAATATGTCTTTTTAAAGATTTCAATACGGACTACATACGGATGTATATAGACATATTTTAAAGTGTAGATTCATTCATTTTGCTCCGTATGTAGTCCATATTAGAATCTCTGAAAAGGCTTATATTTAGAAGGGAGTATTAGTCAAGAATTTTTAAAAATGTATAGAAAAAATGTTGACCATGTATTAAGAAAATGTTGATCTTGTATCTAGAGAATGTTAATCATGCATTTAAAAATATAAAAAAAATTCTATACAAAAATTATTTACCATATATTAAAAACATGTTAAATTTTTATTGAAAGAATACTAAACGTGTATTAAAATTGTTTCTTTTGACATATGCAAAAAAATTGAGATCAAAACCAAAAAAGTAAAGCCGAAAAAGAAACAAGAATAAACAAAAAAATGAAAATTAAAAATAAAGCCGAAGAAACAAATGCAAAAAGAAACGGAGAAGAAAAAAAAATACAAAAGAAAAGGAAAATAGAATTAAAACCCTGTGAGAACCGAATAAAACAGAAGAAAATGTAGAAAGAAAAGAAAAGAAAAAATGAAGAAAGAAACGATGAAAACGATGGAAAAATATAAAAAAAACCAAGAAAAAACAATGAAAAACCGGCTCTTTGCCCTATAAGTAGTATTTAACACAAATGGGGTGCTTACCCAGTGGTTAGCTTCGCTACTACTCCTTGAGGAGACCCATGTTCAAATCCTTCTGTCTCTTTATGCGAGATATAGCGCTCGCCTTGAAACATTCCTAACAAAATCGAGTTTTTCATTTCTTTTTGGTCATATTTTTGCTGATGGATCGGATGTGGTAAAAATAAGAACCTAGCTAGCTTCTCATAACGCAACAAAGAAGAAGAAAGGGAGGGATATCCATATGCGAGATGCCACTTCCATTCCCATTAAATGATCACGTGAATGCATCGCTCTCCATGCCCATGCATGTCACGCGGCACACGACTCTCAAGTCAAAACTACATCTCGCATCATAGTGCGTGCTCTCATGAAAAGAAAAGGAGAAGATAAGATCCCGATCACATAATGCATGGACGCAGAGCACAACGTTTCTCAGAGTTCACGACGATCAGGTCAGATGCTATATACACACGCGACGTGTCCGTTGGGGTGCTGCTTCTGACCTTCTGTGGATGAGGACGACGACGTGGATCGACACGTCACACGTAATCACATGGACTTGTGTACTAGTCCCAAGTACCCCATGCATGTCTCATGCAATTCAAGCACCAGACAGCATATACAAGTACGTACTAGTGCCGCATCCATCAAAAACGGATCTGGCAATGGCATCACATCACATGCATTGGCACGTACTCTCCTCGATCAGCTTGATTTCGTTGACAATGCGTGAAACACGAGTATGCGCGCAGTGCATGGCAAGGGCTGCCACCTCGAACTGAACAGTAATTAGAACCATCCGTCGGGAGGACGTCGAAAAATCGTTGGCACTCAGAAAACCATCCGTCAGGACTTCTCGTCATTGAGCTGTAAGGTCATAGCTGCCACAACTTCGTCAGGAACTGGGCAATCAGGGGGCATTCTTCTCGGCGGCAGAGAGGACACCTTTGAAGTACGTAGATGATATGAATTGTGGGGAGCTAGCTCTTTGTGAGCATATGCCCCTCACTCACCGGATGAGTAATTTTAGTTTGTTTTTTTTGAGCGACGGATGAGTAATTTTAGTTTTTTTTTAGAACATGAGTAATTTTAGTTTTTTTTTTGAGAACACGAGTAATTTTAGTTGGGATGTTATCATAGTTTTTGGCCCGGCGGATCATCAACTGTTCGCGGCCTTCTTGCCCGACCGACATTCACAGTCCTCATATGCCAATATGTGCATATTCACGACCGCATCAACGGCATATTTCCGATAAAACCTCTTCGGTGAATTACTGTTTGGTCATTTGCTTGCATGAGACATAATTCCCGCCCTTTTTTCAGTTCTTCCATAAATTATGGAGGAACATCATAAGAAGAATAAACATAAACACTAGCGATGTAGATAAGAGTTAACATTT
This sequence comes from Elymus sibiricus, assembly GCA_039707655.1. Taxonomy (NCBI): domain Eukaryota; kingdom Viridiplantae; phylum Streptophyta; class Magnoliopsida; order Poales; family Poaceae; genus Elymus; species Elymus sibiricus. Next base: position 363,772,256 of record CM077663.1, on the reverse strand, counting down.
TTTAATCATCATAGTAGTTATTCCCAACTAACAATATGGAGCATAAAAATGTTAGCCCATGTAGATGCATGGGTTGATGATTAGTATTACATAATTGGGATTGCTTCTTAATAGCATGCCAATGACTACATGAACTGTTTCAACATTTGTGCACTCATTGAAGCCCCCATAAATTAAGCACTAAAATGACCCCCTGTCATCACTGGCCTGTCATTTAGGTGTCAGGGAAGTGATGATGATGTTTTTTCAGTCATCACATGCTTTATTTTGCAAGAAGACTTTTGATCTATTCATCATCAATCAGGGCAATTCAACGAACGACAGAAATAATAAAAATTACATCCAGATTTGTAGATCACCTAGCGAAGATTACAAGCACTGGAGCGAACCGAAGCTGCGCTGCCGTCATCAACCCTCCCTCACTGAAGCCGAACAAACCTTCTTGTAGTAGACAATTGGGAAGTCATCGTGCTAAGGCCTCATAGGACCAACGCTAGAATTGCAACCGCCACTGATGAAGAGAAGCGTTGGCCGGAAGGATCCAATCTGAAGACACACTGGCGTAGACGAATGAAGACCAGATCCGAGTGGGTCCACCGAAGACAACCATCAACCGAATCATGTGAGATCCACCGGAGACACACCTTCACACACCCTCCGATGATGCTAGACGCACCACTCGGACGGTGGCTGGGCGGGGAGAACTTATTGCATCTTCAGGGTGCAGTCGTTGTCTCGACTTCCTGAACAAGACACAAACTCTAGCAAAACTCAAACAAACATATAAAAACGGAGCCCTCCCGCCGGCAAGGGCCGGTGTCCATCGCGCCCCCATGTCTCTAAGGCCACAGGAGACGAGGCAGATCGACGGCGCCATCGACAGGAGGCAGAAATCCTACCCACCCTATTTGCTTAGAGGAGAGGCGAAGGGGTAAAACGCCCTCACATGCGATCTATTTTCAGTCATCACATACTGACCATGCTTAACGACCAGAACATGATAGATATCAAGGGTGTAAGGTTTTGTGTTTCCGGATGACTGGGTTTTGTGATTCTTTTGTTTTTTGTTTTTTTAGCAAAGAGGCCATTGCCCGACTTTAAATTAATGGATCGCTTACAATGGTCAGTACAACACAAAACCACAATACTTAGTAAAGAAAATGAAACGACACAATACAAGGGTGCTCAAGAGCATCAACAAAGCTTTGACTAAACAGAGGGATAATGACACCACTTGAAATCACAGAGCCCTCAAACGTGATCTGAGGGTCGAAACACAAAGTAGGCCACCAGAAGCAGGAGCCTAGCCGTTAACGTAGATCATGCCATCACCATCACATGGGCACGTAGGCACACCAGCACCTTCCATTTCCTTCGTCAAAAGGAACCACTTGCTCCCTCGCCTTGGATCAAAGGACAACACACCGTCAAGGATGGGGATGCTCACCCAGATCTAGGAAGAAAACTGACACCGGGACCCAATGGGAGGCCTCGAGCACGGTCATATCTCCGAAAATACCTCTCCAAGTGAGCACCACCAAAGTAGCCTCGAGGTCGTCAACGCGCCGAGAAGTAGCTGTCCGCCATGAGCCACACCAGACCACCTGCAGATAGGGACCATGCTCACGGAATGGAGCCTCCAAGGAGGGAACAACGATAGTCTGCCGCCTCCATTTGGTCTGACATGCTGGACCAAGGGCTTTCACCCATAGCCATAGGTAGGGGTGGGCAACCCACGATGACGCCTCCAAGGAGGGAAACGATTCTAGAGCGCGCCATCGGTAGCGACACAGACACTCTCGGGTAGAGCTTCCACTCGGACATTGACCACCAACCACAAGGTCCACTAACCACGATACCTCACTCGCAGAGAGCTGACACGAGGTGAGATACGCGGAGCGCATAGGGGGCGACGCCCCAAACTGTACAACAAGCACCCACCCAGATTCGAGCAGGGCAGCCTCGATGGCCACACCCGCAAGAAGAGCTCCTCATGTGCGTGCCGCCTCACCGCCCAGACGGCCAAGCCAACATACCAACACCCGCATGATGGCACCCGCCGCAAAGGCGCCGCCATGCCCACCTGCCAAAGCCGCCGCTTTGGGTACCACGAAAAAAGCTCACCCACCTCCCACCAGGGGCGAGCCACAAGCACGCAGTCGGCCGTCCCTGCTGCCGTACTGGCGCTCCACCGCATCCATTCACACATCACCACTGGTCGCAAGTGCCACCAGTTCGAGATATTACGGCGGCACCCAGATGTGGCAACCATGGGGCACAAGAGGGTGGGGAAGGGGTCTTGCCGGGCATGGCACCGACACGACCGAAGTGGGGAAAGCATGACCTCCTGCTTCGACTTGCAGCCACCAGCAGCCAGGAGCGACACCGCCACCGCAAGGTCAATAACGCTGCAGCAAGCATACGAGCATCTCCCAACCTGCGTTGCAGGCCGTCGCGCCTCGCATCCATAGAGCCAAGACGCGTTGGGGACGTTTGGTTAGCGCCCAGGTTAGCCACGCCAAAGCTGTGAGAGCCAAATATTTGGCGATGGAATCCGCCGCCCGGGATTCGCCCTCAAGTTGGCGTGGAAAATGAACTGCTGGCCAAAATATTGACGTCGGTTAGAAATTTTGGTGCCCAACCAAACAAGCGCCGGTGTGTCCGATCAAGGGCATGCATGAGTTTCCATCCAAACAGCCTCGTGGCCTCCCACCCAAGGGCATGGCCGGCTGAGCCGAGGATCGACGACTCCGGCCGATCTGGATCTGACCGCGCCGTCATGAGCGAGGTGAGCACCGCACACGAAAGAGAGGACATGCTTGGGAGGGGAAGGAGAAGGCCGCCGGCGTCCAGACCGGGGCCGCGGGCGGCGACAAGGGGAGCTCAGGACAGGTGGCGGTAGCTGGGCGAAAACTTAAAGTGGTCTGTCTAGGGCACATCTCGATGTGCCCTATTTATTGCACATCTAAATGACTCAAGAAAGCATAAAAAGGAAAAGAAAAAAAGAAAAAAAAATACCCGCACGAATCTCCGCATAAAATTAATATTATAATACTTAAATATGCTATACTTAGTGCACATCTAGATATGTTTTAGCAAAATCGAAACTTAAATCGCCCCCGAGTTGCCACACCACCAGGAGCTAGTTAGCCTTACACGCGTGTATCAGGTCTCGGAATCTCAATGGAAGTTTTATTGTGTTTCTTGTGCTTTCTTTTGGTACTATATATGCTAGCCCTTCGCTATGAGAGCAGCTTACATATGGGCGCACATCCTGAGTCTTGCTCTCTTCTTCTACGGGCTTGCTAAACCCCAAACGAACCAAGTCTCGGTGTCTCGGTCCACTGTTGAGCCGTGGGATCTTTGATACGGGTTTGCTGATTATTTGTTCTATTTCATATTAGATGTCCGGCTTGTCACATTGATCATAGTGTTCTCCATCAACTACACCTTTGAATCGCACTGGTCGATTTACTGAAGGCGCCCGCCACTCAACGGGTACGCTAGTAGAACACTTGGATGATCTACTTTGCTAATACAACGGTCTTCTTTTGGAGGGGTATATTTGACTTCTTTTACATCATCTAACTATTTTTTGGTTGGATGTGCTAAAAGAACCTGCATACAAAACAGGGATATCCGATGCGAGATGCCACTGCCATTTCCATTGTACTTGTATACGTGCCCTCAGGAAAAGAGAAGATAAGATCTCGATCGCATCGTGGACGCAAAGCACAACGTTCACATCGATCAGATGAGATGGCCGTTCACAAGAAAAGACGAGGACGACGACGAGGTCGATCGATACTAACCATGCGCCATCACATGCATTAAGTGTACACTACCAAGTACTACTCTGATACTCTTACATAGCTCGCGCTCCATGCATGTCCCATGCAGCATATACAAATCACGGACCGTATCGTACTGCCGCATCCATCAAAAACGGATCTGGCATCACATCACATGCATTATTAATTAACAATCTCCTCGATTAGGTTAATATCGTTGACAGTGAGTGAACACGTGTGTGCGCGCCCAGTGCATGGCGAACTGCCACGTCGAACTCGCGACTGTAATCGGAACCCCTATATAAAGCGGGGGTCAGGGCCAGTGCACTCCACACACACACACACAAGTGCACAACCAGCACCAAGAAAACAAAAAGGATGAAGATGATGAGCACCAGGGCCCTCGCTCTCGGCGGGGCCGTCGTCCTCGCCTTCGCCGCGGCTACCGCGCACGCCCAGAGGTGCGGCGAGCAGGGCAGCGGCATGGAGTGCCCCAACAACCTCTGCTGCAGCCGGTACGGGTACTGCGGCATGGGCGTCGACTACTGCGGCAAGGGCTGCCAGAACGGCGCCTGCTACACCAGCAAGCGCTGCGGCAGCCAGGCCGGCGGCAAGACGTGCCCCAACAACCACTGCTGCAGCCAGTACGGGCACTGCGGCTTCGGCTCCGAGTACTGCGGCGCCGGCTGCCAGGGCGGCCCCTGCCGCGCCGACATCAAGTGCGGCAGCCAGGCCGGCGGCAAGCTGTGCCCCAACAACCTCTGCTGCAGCCAGTGGGGTTACTGCGGCCTCGGTTCCGAGTTCTGCGGCGAGGGCTGCCAGAACGGCGCCTGCAGCACCGACAAGCCGTGCGGCAAGGCCGCCGGCGGCAAAGTTTGCACTAACAACTACTGCTGCAGCAAGTGGGGATCCTGTGGCATCGGCCCGGGCTACTGCGGCGCAGGTTGCCAGAGCGGCGGCTGCGATGGTGTCTTCGCCGAGGCCATTGCCGCCAACTCCACTCTCCTCGCAGAATGATGATCTTGCTAATGGCAGTATTGCAACGACGAATAATCCGTGGCAGTTTCGTTGCCACGTACGGTCTCCCTTCACTTACTTTTAGTATATACCAGTCCTTAATAAATCTCTAGCCTTGCAATATGACATGCAGGTTACCGCAGTAGAAACAAAATATTGCTGTGGTACATGCATGGAAATATTGCGGTGAGAAGTACTGTGTGGCAATATAGGGTGCACTATTGTTGCCGCAAATTTAGTTTTCTTGTTATGACCTGTTGTCACGATGCATGCATCGGTGTTGTAATGTTGGAGTACTTCGAGATTTCGTTGCAATACATGACCATGAGTCCCACATCATTACTCTCCCTTCGCTCGGTAGAAGTAAAAGTCGTAGTCTTGCATAATCTGCAAATCTTCATATATTTTATGTTTAGGTTGCATACTTGAAAACCATAAGTATACATATGGATTAGTTTATAAAAATACTTTTTCAATATGTTGTCTTTCACTACTAATAAAACAAATTTTGTTTTAAATAGCGGACTATGCCAAATAGCGGCACCTTGCTCAAACAACTATAGTGCAGCCATAGCGGGACTATAGGTCGCTATTTTGTAATTTTATCGAACAATCACACATAAATACTCTCTCTGTACCATAATGTAGTGCGTATAGATTTTTTTTGAAAGTCAATCTTCGTCAACTTTGACCAAATTTGTATGGAACATTATCAAAATATACAAAACCAAATATATATAATATGAAAATATGCCTCTTGATCTATCTAACGGTAAGTGTTTGATATTCTTGATTTACGTGTTTTCCACTATAATCTTAGTCAAAGTTTGCAAAGTTTGACTGTTTAAAAAACCTATATGCACTATATTATGGAACGGAATTGAGGGGCTACTATTTAGTGACACCCTGCTCAAACCTCAATAGCCGTCTATTTAAAACTTTGATTACAACTGGTTTGATGAAAACCGGCAGCAAAAATGCTGCCAACTACGAGAATTTTCCTACAGACTGGAAAAAGATATACGAGCAGAAAAATAAGTAGGAAAATGACTGAATTACCTTTTTAGCCGGTTTAGGAGGATCTGACTGAACGACCGAGATTGGCATCATGGCAATGATGGTGTACCCCATCGTCACTTCCAGCGTTAGCAGCTTCTTCTTGGAGAATGGCGACCCATTAGCGTTCTTCCTTGTAATACCAGCTTCTCTGTTGAAACTCATTCAATTATTTTTCTCTGGAATGTTTTAGGAGAAAATGTCAGCATCACAATGATCTTTTTGTGTACACGCAGTACGCTATGATGATTGGGGCTAGTCACTACATAGTGGGCTACCTCGGTGGCCCTGCGTTGCCGGTGATGAAGCCAACCATTGCCTCGTTCATCCCTGTAATGCGGCGAGAAGCTGCACCGCGGAGAGGTGCCACCGCCAGGGCACGACGAGGAGAGGTGATGGGTTGATCCAGAGCATGGGGTAAAAACAAGGCTAGGTCCAATTAATATTTACTCAAGGCATCTGATGGATTCATATGGAAATGTGATGACTTAGTGGTGGAGCTAGGGACAAATCTCTAAATGGGCAATGGGCTGAGGGTGGGCGAAATTATGAGGTTTGGAATGTTGTTACTTCACTTATGACCCAAATACTAAGGATTGTTAGGAGATTTCTTCATGGGCTGGGGTGGAGTGGCCCAGGTTGACCCATGAAGCTCCGTCGCCATGAGTTTGTGACGACTCAAAGACGTCATGGAGTGGACCTCTTATTCCCCGATCTACGAAGGGAGTAGCGAGGAAATGCGCACCCTTCCTCCTCCAACCATGAATTTGGCCGGCCAAACTAGGACAGCGAGCACTGCTAAGCTTGCCTAATGTTTTTTTGGTCTTTCAGCGTTTCATTGTTGGAGAAACGAAGTTTTCTGTCAGTTATTTTGATTTCCACCTGCTTTCTATTAAAATCTTTCTAAAAACAAAAAAAGTTCGCAAATTCAAAAAAAAATCATGAATTCAAAAAAAATGTTCATGAATTTGAATAGTGTTCCAATTTCTTTCTAAAGTTGGATGATTCAAAAAATGTTCGTGAATTTTACAAAAACAATCGCATATTTCCAAAAAATGTTCACAGATTCAAAAATATTCATAATATAAATAAATGTTAATGAATTTAAAAAACTTAATCATCTAAAAAATATATGATTCTAACCATTGTTCGCAAATTTCAAAAATATTCACGAATTCAAAAAATGTTCATGAACTTAAATAATACTTCCCAAATTTTGAAAAAATATTGGACTATTAAAAAATGGTTGTGAATTAAAAAAAGAAAATTTCAGAAAATGTTTGTCAATTCAAAAAATGTTCGCCTATTCAAAAACTGTTCACAAATTTAAAAAAACGTTCCCTAATATAAAAAAATGTTCACCAATCCAAACAATGTTCGGCAGTTTGAAAAACAATTCACGACTTTGTAAAAATTGTTTGCTAGTTTGGAAACAATGCTCGAATTTCAAAAGTTGTTCTCGAAATTAAAATATGTTCACAACTTTTAAAAAATGTCTGTGAATTTGAAAACTGCTCGCGATTTATAAAAATATATTTAATTGAAAATTGTTTTGTGATTTCAAAAAAAGGTTACACAGTTTTTAAAGTTTGCGAATATGAAAAAAACATAGAAAAGAAAGAAAAACTGAAAAAATGTATTTAAAAATCATAAAGAAAAGGGAAAAAGAAAAAAATAAGAAGAAAAAACCGGTTCATGGACTTTCCCAAAACTGGTGGGAAATAACCCGTGATGGACTGGCCCATATAGAGGACGAGGCACCTAGGGGGTACGCGATTGATCTCTATTCTTCGACTTACCTACGCGGGGAATAGGATCTACCGTCATGGAGATAGTGCAGTACTAGCTCACTGGGGAAACCCCAAAGGTGTTTAGTGTCCTTACAGAGACAATGCCACATCAGTGATGAGCATGGTGAACTGAACACATAAGCGGAACCATAAGTGTAGTCTGATAATGATTTTTGGGAGGATTGGTGTATACGGGGTGGTACTTTAAGAAGTACATTACCTAGGTTGTATGATCTTAGCCATAGTAAGAAAATAGCTAGTGGATTTTTTATGAGGGGTGGGCCTACATGAATATTAGTATAGTTCTTCGTGGGGATCTTGCAATTTTGTGGTATTACTTGATAGATATGTGTGACTGAATTGTGTTGACCGAGGAGGAAAATATGTATAAATGGACACTATGTTCTTTAGTTCAATTTAGTGTTAAGTCTTTATATAATGCACTCAAAGCAAGACGTTGCCCTTGCAAAGATGTGTGGAAGAGTCAAGACCTACTAAAAGTAAAGTCTTTCTTAGGTTGTCTCTTAGGAGAAGCATATTGACTAGATATGTTTTGCTTCACAGAGAATGTGTAGGAAATGCTAGATGTCTAATGCCAGTGAAAGTATTGATCATATTTTTTTTTTCAATGTGCAGAGCTAGACATACCCGGAATACAGTTAAATGTGCACTTAGTTTAGCATCTATTCCTGTTAGTTTTGATGATCTTCCTAGATGATGTAACAGTAATTTGAAGTCTATGAATTAGTGGTTGGTGGTGTAGCGGCCCTTATCTGGACTACCCTTTGGAAAACCCGTAATGATGCACCCTTTAGCAATGATTATCCTTCTGATCCAAGTCTTGATTCTTTTGTTTCTCATTACATATTGTTTGGGGCAAATTTCAGAGAGTAAAAGTTCAAAAACTATAGTGCACTGGAGCAAAGTTTGAAAAATGGTAGCCAATATAGACTCAATTTGGATAATAGGATGTGGGCCTCTTATTATCGTATTAGAATGCTGATGGAAGCCTTTTTTTGCTTGAAGCTGGATATTGTCCGTGATTTTCTTGTCATTGTTAGTTGACGTTTGATCTGATGAATGTTTTGTGCTCGTGAGAGCTTGTTCTAGTTATGTCTCGTTTACGAGGTTATAATTTTAGGATTTTCTACTGCCCTTCCGTCCTGAGGTGGTGTGGTAGTTCTTTGTTTAGGTAGCTGGTTGTTTTACTTTGGTGGTTGTCAACACGTTTGTCGCGGTCAAAACTTGGCATAGAGGTGGCTGGGATCATGAAAACAATGTGGTTGTTTTATCAATTTCAAAAATGAAACTAGGGATCATGGCTCCTTTCCTAAAAAAAAGTCTAGTACTTGAACCTGGGTGAGCAGTTTCAACCAAACAAAACCAACCAACTGAATTATATGTTAAGTTCACTATTAACTTGGAGCGATGATAACATTTGTGGGTGAGATATGGATAGAGCAAGGCCATAAGAACCGTAGGACTTGCATCAATAATGGGTTCAAACTACAATAACAAATTAGTATCATTCAATACATAATAAAATAATTTTCATACCTATTTAATATCGTAGTTCCACAACCGGAATCGGCTACTTTGCCGAGTGCCGGTGTGTTTGGCGAGTGCATAATGTTAAGCATTCGACAAAGGTCCGTGATAGCTACCGCGGCAAAAAGCTTAGCAACGATAGGACACTTAGAAAAGACATGTTTTGTCGAGTGTTGCCCGTGTGGCACTCAGCATGGCACGCGTTTGCCGAGTTCCTACCTCGTGCTACTCGGCAAACTTTTTTTATTTATATTTTGCTTCTCCTTTTTTTCTTTCATTTCTTTTGGACACTATTTGTTTTCCTTTTTTTCCTTTTATTATGCTTTGTTCTTGTCCACATTATTTTTCTTATATTATTTCTCCATCTCTCTTTCCTTTTTAGGCATTAAGTGCATTTTCTAGGAAGTTAGTGCATATAATTGAAATTTCAACTACAAGTGTATGAAAAAATGGGCACAAATGGGAAGGAAACATATTTAATTAAAATTTAGTGAATACAAATTGCAAGTGCACGAAAAGTTAACAATATTGAGTTGAAAAATCTTATTTGTTTTCTTTAGTCTATGCTTAGGCCTTATCCAAAAAAAGGAAAATAATTCCAAATCTTGAGGTGTCAAGACTTGACCCCAAACATGGAGGTTACTGGTTTTTAATTCCAAAAAATGAAACGAAGTCTGAAAAAATGAAACTTGGCATGCTTCCCTCATATGACGTCAATTGTTGTGGTAAAAGTTTGAGAATGTTTCACAAAAGTTTTGACGTACACTGCTTAGAAACTCGACTATCTCACAGGAACAATATACACTTCTTTAAAATTTGAGAATATTATTAACTTATACATCTGCACAAATGGTAACCGTGTACTTACTGTGACGAATATTGTTTTCACATACATCATCAGGTCACTAAAGCATATTGCATCAAGGATTTTGCTGAAACTATTATACCAAATTAATATCATTAAATATACAATATTTTTTCATATCTATTTATTTAATATTGTAGTTGTTGATAGTTTTTACTAAAAATGTTGTCAAACATTACACTGTTTGACTACTCAAGCAGAGAGTGCGTAGAATGTTTTTTTAATATGGAATCAGTAGAATGCTTTATTTGCTGTGTGTGTGTGTTAGTCAAGTGCAAATTGTACAAGTTTGGTTTATTGTGATTTATATCCATTCTCAGGATATATCTTTACATTATTTACTAACTTATTCATCGATCTGTAGTTCTTTTTCGACAAAGGAAATATATTAACATCGTGAAGATATCAATTACACCCGGCCTCTGTATTAAAGATGTCCAAAGACATCAAGGATACACACAGCAAAAAAAAAAGAAGAAAGAAAAAAATACCCCGCCACAGTGAACAATCACTAGTAGCAGCAGCACTCTAACCACCACCAAAGACAACACTCGAAATACAAAAGAGGTTCTCCAAGATCTGTAGTTCTGTACACATGCTAAAACTGTATGCATTTTGTGATGAATATTGTTTTCACATCTATAAAACATCATCCGGTCATTGAAGGAAAATAAATAAATATGGTATCACAAACAAATAACATACATATATATCTATACATTCTCAGCCTCATATGTACTACAAATCATAAGTCCACAAACAATACACAGCCACTATGATAAGGCGGCAACATAAATATATCCAAGAAAAATATGTAATCGGCCGTAAAATCTGAATCAATGCGTCAGTCCTTTTTGAGTATCCTGATCCCCTTCCAGCGGGACTCCATGCGGCTGGAGTCATGGTTCTGCGCGTACACACCGAACTTGAAGTAATGGGAGTCGCCGCCACGGCCATGGACGTGCAGCTTCTGCTTGCCGTCGATGTACACGGTGAGCGTCGATGCCCTGACATCGTGGACCACGTTAAGCCGGAACCACCTGTCATAGATGTCGTCCTCGACAAGCTGCCGGTCGTAGTAACGCAGCGCGCCGTCGTAGACGTGCAGCATGAGGGTGGTGGCTGTCTCGCCGGCGCCGAGCACCTGCATGATGGACACGCCGGTCGTGCCTGAGGGGACGTAACCGTGGCCCTCAAACTGCCACACGCCGGAGCTGTAGTCGTATCCCTGCAGATAGAAGATAGCAAAAGCAACCAGTAAGATCTCTGATTATATATGCCCAAATACTAGTACATAATAATGTAGTAATAGTACTAATAGCTAACTTACTTCCATCCTGATCTCAGTTCTTGGGCTGGTATGGCTCTGCCGGGCGTGGGGCTTGTCGGAGGAGAGCGCCCACAGCTTCCGCACGGTGCCGTCGAAGCTGTACCGGGTGCCGCTTGCCTCGTCGAACGGCTGCTGTAGGGCGAAGTTGCTCTCGTCGAGGCTCACCGCCGTGAACCCGTCGGCCGGATCAGTGCTTTTGGGTGCCCGAGCTCCCCTCGCCGCAACGCATGACGACGACGCCAAGAAGAAGAGCAGAGACACACTAATCCAAGAGAGAGCATGAGGAGCCATGTGTGTATACGTGTGTTTCTCTTTCTCCTCGTGTATGTAGATGGCTCGTGATGAACTGCAACTGACCAAGCTCCCTGCGGTATATATACTCTCATTGGGTTTCTTGCAATCCCAAATAATATTTTCTTGATGCTTACACTAGGACGATTTGTCGGACTAAGTGACCATTAATTATATGTAGCTAATATATTCTTAATAATCTAAAAACTAATATATTCTTGATGCTTACACTGAGAGGACTTGGCGGACAAATAAGTGATTAATTAATTGGTGTAACATATACCGTCCACTTCAGTGCGCTATAGTGTACTCCTACAAGGTAAGATTGGCGGCTCCGCTGCTTTGCTAACTTGATTTGATTTATTCTCTTAGGCCTGGATTTGACTAAGTGGAGCTGTTTTCTCTATGTTGTATGTGACGGTATTGCACTTTGTTTGTTCGATGCTCCGTTGTGTGCTCGTTTCCGAGCCTTGGAGTTACATCCCCGGCTGAATCTGATCGCCAATGCCAAAAGTAAAGTTCCGGATCACCATCTCAGAAAATAAGTTCTAATTAGTAGTATTCTCATTCTTATTTAATAGTCTCTTATTATTAAATATATTAAATAAAGGATATATCTATTCTTTTTTTAGAGATTCTAGAGAAAGCGAGACAAAGTGAAATGATAAAGTTTTCTTTATATAAGAATTAGATCTACATACACCATACCTCAATAGAATGGAAATCCAAAAGAAAGGGAGTTGGGATTCCATTGGATGAATCTTTAAAGAAGATGTAGCACAGAGGAAACAAAGGATAAACTAAATCAATCTCTCTGCGGTTTATGTAGTGTTTTGGGGGGTTTCAGACAACCCCTCACTTCGAAGAAACTTCAAGCTTAAACAAGTCGTATGTTGAGATGATTTGTTGAAGTGATCATTAATTAAGTACTGTAGCGTATGATCAACTTCAGTGAGCTATAATAGTATCAACTCCAACAAGGTAAGATTGACTGGATAGCTAAGTAATTATGCCAGCTCTGCTGCTTTTGTTATGATTTGTTTTGTTTTAATAGGCCTCTTTCAATGCAAAGGTGCTTAGGCCCCTTCCAGTGCTTCACCTTGTACAAATGTTAAGGCCGCCAACTAAGCAAAAAAATTCTTGTGGCAAGTTAAATAAGAAGAGTGAGAGTAGTGCGGTGACCCCAAGAAGAAACGATGCTAAGCGCGTGTACCTAGGTGGAAAGACAATTCTGAGTCTACACCCAATTAAATGAAGGGAGACAAAAAGCTAAGCACATATGCATTGTGGAATTTAGTTTCTAAGCCCTTTAATGCAGTTAGCACCTTAGAGCATGGTTAATAGTACTTCCAATAATCAGCTACAAGAAGTTATCGTGTCATTTAGAGCCAATCTAATAGCCGACATGTGCAGTATTAAGTTTTAAATATGTACTAATTTATTAATGACTGTCCCAACGTACATTCTCATAAAGTGTCTTGGGGCTCGTGCTATAACTGGCTTTTATTCTACAACCCGCTTTCCTTCTCTCTCATCTTCTCCCTTCTCTAACTAAGATAAGATATAATATTTAAGTCCTTATAGCCTACTTATGTCATCTTATTGTACTTGCTCTTATCTAAGCACACATGCATTGAAAGAGGAATGATGAGGTGTTGAGTGCATTAGATAGCTTAGCAACTCAAGTCCCCAATGCACATATGGTTAGTTTTTGTTGCTAGGTTTCCTTCATTAATTAGTTAAAGACTCGGATTTGTGTTTTCACCTAGATACACACGCTTAGCATCATTTTTCCTGGGTCACCAAACTACTCTCTCTTCTTAATTAACTGGCCACATCAGATTTTATGTCTACTTGGCAGTCTTAGGACATGTACATGGTGGCAGCATTGGGAAGGGCCTAAGTCCGGATTTAACTAAGTGGAGTTTGTTTTCAAGTGAAATGCACATGCATCTAATACACTTGCAAACATGGTCAGGGCAATCTATTTCCCCCATCTATTCATCATAGTTGCAGACATCCTTCAACAACTCATAACCCATAACCAAAGCCTAGATAATCTTTATCACCCGACCATCTGCAATTTTTATTTTAGAAAAGGAGGATCACCTCGGCCTCGGCATCACTATGATGCACACAACCATATATTAATTAAAGTTCAAAAGTATCAATCCAAGAAAGTATGACCCAAAAATTATTACAAGCCACAATCTACGCAACTGGGGATACATGCCTACACATATAGCCTATTCAGTGCGCTGTAGTGTACTCCTACAAGGTAAGATTGGCGGCTCCGCTGCTTTGCTAATTTGATTTGATTTGTTTTGTTAGACCTGGATTTGACTAAGTAGAGTTGTTTTCTCTATGTTATGTGTGACGGTGTTGCACTTTGTTCGACGCTCAATTGTGTGCTCGTTTTGTCTTCGAGCCTTGGAGTTACATCACCGGCTGAATCCGATCGCCAATGCAAAAAAGCAAACTTCCAGACCTCCATCTCAAAAAATAAACAAATGCCAAACTTGACCAATCTCTTTGCGGTTTATCTAGTGTTTTGGGGTTTTTCTCACGTACCCTCACTTCAGAGAAACTGAAAGCTTAAATTAGTCGTATGTTCTTGATGCTTTACACATTTACACTACGATGATTTGTCAAACTGATCATTAATTAAGTAGTGTGACGTATGATCAACTTCAGTGAGTTATAATAGTGTGCATATAGTGTTTTTGCTATGATTTATGTTTTACTAAGTTTTGATTTGACTAAGTGAAGTTAGTTTCCAAGTGAAATGCACATGCATTTATTACCCTTGCAAACATTGTGTACCCAGGGCAATCCACTTCCCCCTACCTATTCACCATAATTGCAGACATCCTTCAACAACTCATAATCCAGAACCAAAACCCAGACAATCATTGTCACCCACTCTATTATCATCTACAACATGCGACCCTTCAATACGATGCTGACACGTTCATCATCACAAAAGCTTCTAATTTGGCTGCACAACATCTAGAAAGCATTCTTGAAGACTTCGCCTAGCCACCGGTGTTTCAATCAACTTTTAAAAAGCTAAATTCATCCCAATGCATTTTGATCAAGCCGTGGCAGCTTCTATAGCTTCCCTTTAGGTTTTCATGCCGCATCCTTCCCTTAACCGTACCTTGGACTACTACTATCGCCATATAAACTACCGTCCTCCACACTCTGATACATTAATGCATGTTGTCTCATATTCTTGTCCCCATGGCGTGCACTACTTCTATCTAACGTGGGTTGACTACTTCTCTTGGTAGTTGTCATTGACTCTCTAGCTATTTACTACATGTTTGTTTTTAGGCTACCTAAACAGGTGATCAAAGAAGAGGTTGCACATTCCTTTGGGCTATGTACCAAACTTGAACAAGGGCACAATGCTTAATCGTGTGGGATAATGTTTGCAAACTAAGAAAAATTGGTGTTCAAACCATAAAGAATATCCATACATACAATATTTGCCTACTCATGAAAAATTTCATTAAATTTCTCCTGCCTACCAATAATCCTTGGGTGTGTTGGGTACAATTCAGCATCCTAACGCCACTTGCACCTAGAACCATGACTCCTTTCTTCCAAATACTATTAACCAACAAAAACCTAAACTACAACAAGTTTCTTTTGTTATGTTGGAAGACGACTGGGCCAAACAAGGTCATGGCCCGCCCAACCCAACAAGGTTTCAATCAGTAGTGGTGTTGAATCTGGGCCCTGAGAGCAAGATGTAAATGGTACCTTTTAACTTGGCATGCTTTGGTCCGCCCAGAGAAATGATTGTAGCTCCGGCACTGCCAAGGCTCCGCCACCTACCACTAGCCTACGCCTCCCCAACCTATTTTTCACCCATTCCATTGAACCAACAATTTGGTATCTCCGTCATGTTTAAAAGTGGAATGTCTAACCTGAGGAATCGCCTAACCGCAAGTGGCTTCCTTGAAACCGCAGTTTCTCTTGTCTTAGTTGCATGACTTTCAGTTTGGGCTTAGGCAGGACAAACATTTCCTCAAGAAAGGCGCGTCCTTCTCCACCAAGCATGCCTATGGACTTTTCAAGCATTACTGGTTCATAGATCAAAATGTAGACTTCATCCGAGAGTCTAGGGTATGAATCCAATAAATTGAAGGTATTTGTGTAGCTCCTATTCTGCAAGTGCCTCAACACCAAGCTCAACCTCCACCACAAGCATATTGTCGAGTCAAGTTATTGCCCAAGATGTCAACATCGAACTGAGTCAACAAAGCACATGTTTCTCCATTGCCCCTTCACCTTCAGGATATGGTAACACTTGAGAATTGGCCTAAACATCCAAGATATCAATGGTATTTGGGAATTCCAATCACCAATACCTCTACTCCACCAAGTTTGGAACACCGCTATTCTCAACGCCCCTTGAAAGATTTGGGAATGAGCTTATCTTCCGTGGCATTGATAAACATAGGTTAACCACATTACGAAACATGTAAAATGACTTCACCCTTTGGCTTCATAGGTCTGGGAAACTTAAACACAACGAGACCGCCAATTCTTGGAAGTTATACCTTTCTTCTCTCCTACTTATAACGATGTAACAAATTGGCCTTGGCCATCTTGATTAATATCTTTAGGTACCCCCCCCCCCCCCCCCACACACACACGATTCCACTAAACAAGGCTTCTAAGTATGGTTCAATGTAGTGAATGAAGTAAGCAAATGTTCTTCTAAGTCTCTAAACCGCATCACAAGGTTTGTAAACATCCTTCTGTAAACTACATAAGTGTACCAAATTTGATAGAATTGGGCCACCAAGACAGGCACACGACAGTTTTTAGACGATAAATATTAAAAAACTCCTTACTATGGTTTTGACCAGCCTAAACATTTGATCGATTAAATCAATTTATTTGATTTCCCAAATAAAATATTGGATTTACCTTTGGAAATGAGCAGTTCGATTGATGTAATAAGTGAGTGAATAATACAATTCTATTCCGCCAATAGCTAAAATTTAAAAAAGTCATTAGTCAATTTTAAAAGGAATTCCAACCAGACATGAAATGCATAATGTTTTTCAAATATAAAATTGGTTTTATCCGTAAATATACATGCATGATCAAGTCGTCGTTCCAGTCATGTGGTGAGTCATGACATAGTGAGTAGCAAAGATCGAGCTTCAAATAAGATCTGTTACACATGTACTGATGATAGTTGTGAGATGCAACAATATGAGGATGGTAGTATTCGAAGAGGTGGAACACTTGATTACGAGATAGTAATTGAAGATTTGAATTTCAATTCTTGAAGAATAAAATAGAGCAGGACCACACAGACACGAGATTTCGGTAGTCAAACTAGGCAAAATGCTTTGGTGCCATCGGATGTAGAACCGCAAAATTTTAGTTAGGTTGGCAATCACAAAGTGGGCAGACACAACACAGGTGCAAAGTACATTAAGAGAAGTAAATTCTCGTTGAAAAATTGATGGAGAGAATGGATACTTTTGATAAGGAGTCAGGATGTAATGCAGAGATAATTTTCAAAGCCTACAATTTTGCACTGCAGCCTAGAGTTTGATAAAAAAAAAGTTACTATGATTTTTTTTTTATTAAAATAGAAGTACTTTGGACTAAAGGCTAATGATACCCTTAAATTAGAAGTCTAGTTTATCAAACTTTACCATGTTTCTTCGAGATGCATATTTGGCTACAATGTTATATATTGTGATTGGCATATAAAAGCCAAGCTTACCATGTTTCTTCGAGATGCATCTTTGGCTACAATGTTATATATTGTGATTGACATATAAAAGCCAAGCTAGAGACAATGTATCCAATAACAGTTAACAATACATGGCCTGAAGCTCTGAATGGGCCAATACTTTTATCTAACATGTGTATTTCTTTGTACAGCTTTGCACATAGTCAACTAGACCCTGAAGTATGCGTTAGTTCCTTTTTTTATCCTCTATATTTAACATTTAATTCAAAATACAGAGAAAATACGCAGCAGGCCAAGACCATTGTTTTTATTACCAATATGACAACACATAATATATCTAGCCACACAAATGAGCGGGTAACCCAGCAACTCCGGTGAAACAAAGTCTTTGCCTAGAATAATATAGTAAAGATGGGAAATATTTTGGATCCGTAGCGTAAACCTAAGAGATGAACTTGATATCCCCATTTGAGAGTACTCACTACCGGAGGTAACTCGAGCTTAGATTTAATTGTAGCCAATTACTCTCCCGGGAATTTTTTTGCTAACCGATTACTACTTCGATTATTCGATCAACTGAACCAAGATGGATCAGGCCTGCCTTACCCATTGCAAGATTCCTAACAACGGACCATTTTTCCTAACAAAGGATATCCGATGCGAGATGCCACTGCCATTTTGTCCATTAATTAGCCGCGTGCATGCATTGCTATCCATGCATGTCACGCGCACGCAACTCTCAAAACTACATCTCGCATCATAGTACGTGCTCTCATAGTCTTATGAGAAAAACAAAAAAGGAGATAAGATCTCGATCATATCATGGACGACGCAGAGCACAACGTTCACATCGATCAGATGCCATGCACGCGACGTGTCCGTTAATTAGGGTGCTTCTGGATGGGGACGACGAGGTGTAATCACATGCATATGCGTACTAGTCCTAAGTACTCTAATAGCTCGTGGGGACGACGAGATGCCATTTCAAGAGCTGCCACATGTTGCAATCGGAAGTTCAGAACCCCTATATAAACTGGGGATCATCGCCTGTTTACTCCACACACAAGTAGTACTACACAACCAGCACTAGATCGACAAGCCAGGAAGAAGATGATGAGCACCAGGGCCCTCGCTCTCGGCGCGGCTGTCGTCCTCGCCTTCGCGGCGGCGACCGCGCACGCCCAGAGGTGCGGCGAGCAGGGCAGCGGCATGGAGTGCCCCAACAACCTCTGCTGCAGCCAGTACGGCTACTGCGGCATGGGTGGCGACTACTGCGGCAACGGCTGCCAGAACGGCGCCTGCTACACCAGCAAGCGCTGCGGCACCCAGGCCGGCGGCAAGACGTGCCCCAACAACCACTGCTGCAGCCAGTACGGACATTGCGGCTTCGGCGAGGAGTACTGCGGCGCCGGCTGCCAGGGCGGGCCCTGCCGCGCCAACATCAAGTGCGGCAGCCAGGCCGGCGGCAAGCTGTGCCCCAACAACCTCTGCTGCAGCCAGTGGGGTTACTGCGGCCTTGGTTTCGAGTTCTGCAGCAACGGCTGCCAGAGTGGCGCTTGCAGCTCCTCTAAGCCGTGCGGCAAGGACAATGGTGGTAGGGTTTGCACTAACAACTACTGCTGTAGCCAGTGGGGGCACTGTGGCATCGCCCGGGCTACTGCGGTGCAGGCTGCCAGAGCGGCGGCTGCGACGCTGTATTCACCGACGCCATCGCTGCCAACTCCACGCTTCTGAAAGAATGATCTTGCCGTGGAAGTATTGCAACGACAAATAATCCGTGGCAGTTTCATTGCCACCTACGGTTTCCCTTCACTTACTTTTAGTACTAGTCCTTAATAATTCTCTAGCTTGCAATATGACATGCAGGTTACTGCAGCAACAAAATATTGATGTGGTACATGCATGGAAATATTGCAGTGAGAAGTATTGTGTGGCAATATAGGGTCTACTATTGTTGCCACAAATTTAGTTTTTTTGTTACCTTCTGTTATCAGGATGCATGCATCGCTGTTGCAATGTTGGAGTACTTCATGATTTCGTTGCAATGCGTTACTTTGAGTCTCGCATTATTACTCCCCTCACTCGTGCATGAAGAAAAAGGTCAAAATTTGAAATTTGGACTAGTAGTATCTCTACAAATGTTTACATGTTTTATGTGTAGGTTATATACTTGAAAGGCCAGCCCATAAGCCATTGCGGTTATTTTGCCCAAGGGTATGCGCGTGTGTAGCCAATGAGATCGATCGGCGTATGTGCGTCTGGCTGCTAGGGCACTTGCCCGCTGGCGGCTGCCGCCTGCTGTAACCAGGAACCAGCACTCGCCGGACGATAGGATACTGTGTACCGGAGGCTAGCGTTCAGCGGGTACATCTACTTGTTTCAACCCGGGCACACTGTGATGCTGGAATGGCCGCCGCTAATTGTTATCGCCGGCTTTCTGCGCGCCGTACCACCGTCGAGTAACTCCCCAGCCAGATCGTTTCTAAGGTATATATGTATACTAATTGCTATTGTACGATGCAGTAGCATCAGTTAGTAACAATTGTTAATTTCATATGGTCGATGGAAGATCTAATCTAATTTCTCACTTGTGTTCGTCTAGCTATACTTCTCTAGTTCAAAGTGAAGATAAATTAAGATTAGAGCACATTATTAACTCATACAATGTTATAGCTAGATGCAAGCCAAAATTTGAAGAAAAATTTAATGTTATCTTTGTCTTTGTATTAATGTATCTTAGACAAATTATATCAATGTCTTTGTGTTCATATATCTTAGACAAATTATACATGTAACACCACTACGTTAGTATAAAATGTATTCCGTATGTGTTCTTACATAAGGATTGGTTCTAGTCTCTTTGTCCCCCCTATATTCAAATTCTGGCTCCGCCCCTGGGCAACCCGTTACCATCCGGGACCGACTATGTAGAAGTTGACTGATATTTTGTTTTTGGGTCAGTCGACTGACACAAACTGGTTTCAGTTGGTTTATCTTTGGGATGTAGCGTTAGCCACTAATGAGGATGAGGACAGACAACACGCGCGTCTGATAGCTGGTCCATTCCAGCATGATTCGCTATGCACACGTTTGGCATGCATGCATGTAGGCATGATGCATTCATGATCCATACCTATGCCCTCTCCTCCATCGTCCTCCTTTTCGATCAAACTTTTTTGCAGTAAGTAATTGCAAGCATGGATGCTGGTTTCCTGCCTTTGTAGTTCGACCGAGTAGTACTACTGCTACAGCATCAACCGTGATCCACCCCCCCCCCCCCACCCCTCTCTCTTAAAAATAAAGAAAAAAACTAAAAGAAATAATGACAGGGTTTGCACAAATTTTATATACAAAAACTGCATTTTTAAGAATATGCAAGAATAAAAATGTAAAAATGGACCTTTTATAAAAAAAATGTGTTTTCTACAAAGGATGATTTGGTAGAATTTGTATTGCCCTTAAAGAAGAAGAATAATAAAATAAAACTAAAATAACATAATAATAAAGTTTTCTAAGGTAACAAGAATTAGTGGCATGGATATTACCTTTTAAGAAGAAAGAAAATTAAAAAAACTAAAACAAACAACCAGAAGATTTACACAGAAAATTGCGCTTTTTATAATATGCAAGAATAAACATAGTTTTGGTAAAAAAATACATTTCTAAGAAGGAATGAATTACTACCATTGGTATTATTGTTAATGAAGAATATAAAACAATGACAAAAGTTGCACAAAATTTACACATAAATTGTTTTTTATTAGTATGCAAGAATAAACATATAATAGTGCAATTTTTGTAAAAAAAATGTTTCTAAGAAGGAATGAATTAGTGGCATTGATATTACCGTTAAAGTAGAAAAGAAAATAATGAAAAAAGTTGCAAAAAAAATTACACAAAATTTGCATCTTTTTTATAATATGCAAATATACGCATATAATAGTGGAATTTAATCAAAAAAAATTCTAGGAAGGAATGAATTAACAAAATTCATATTACCCTTAAAGAAGAAAGAAATGAAATAAAAACTAAAACGTTCAAAATAATGAATATTTCTAATAAGGAATGAATTAGTGGCATTGGTATCACCGTTGAAGAAAAAAGGAAATAAAATAAAAACTTAAACAAAATCAATAATGAAGTTTCTAAAGAAGAACGAATTAGTGCATTAGTGTTAACCTTCAAAAAGAAAGAAGTTAAAAATAATCTAAAACAAACGATGACAACATTTGCATACAATTTACACAGAAATTCCACTATTTTCTAATATCAAAGAATAAACATACGATAAATAAATTGTCGCAAGAAAAGTTTTCTTAAAACGAATGAATTAGTCGCATTGCTATTACCCTTACAGAAGAAAGAAAAATGATCAAAATCAAAATCAAAATGATGAATTTGTGGCATTGGTATTCCCCTTTAAGAAGAAAGAAAATGGAAATAAAATCAAGATAAGGAAGGTTTCTAAGGAGAATGAATTGGTGACATTAGTATTACCATTTAAGAAGAAACAAAAATAAAATAAAATTTAAAAAACAATCATCGAGTTTGCACCCAATATACACAAAAAAATGCGCTTTTCAAAATCTGCAAAAAATTCATATAATAGTGAAATTTTCTAAAAAAAAGTTTCCTAAGAATAGATTAATTAGTGTCATTGGTGTTACCCTTAAATAAGAAATAAAATAAAATAATAAATAATATAATTTCGTATGGAAGAATGAAATAGTGGCATTGGTATTATTTGTACCCTCTAAGAAGGAAAAAAACGAAAATAACAAAAACTGCACACAACTTTGTGATGAAATTACACTTTATGGTGTGTAAAGAATAATCATATAAATAGCGTAACTTTCGCACATATTATATACTCCCTCCGTTCCTAAATATAAGTCTTTTAAAAGATTTCACTACGGACTACATCCATATGTAGTCCGTAGTAGAATCTCTTAAAAGACTTATATTTAGGAATGGAGGGAGTAGTATTTTTTGTGATTATATTTACACTCACAGGGCATCCCATAAATACCAACAAAGGTAAAAAATAAAAACCGACTAATAAAGAAAAAGATAAAACAAAAATGCATAAAAAACGGAAAAACAAATGGGGGGAGGGAAGGGCTATGTTGTCTGACGGGTTAATGGACCAGGCTGTTAAGGAATTGACTGACCCAAAACATAGCTTAGCCAAAAATTCCCAGCCCAAAACAAGACACAACACACAACTGAATGGAAAAAAAGTTATTACCAACAGGATTAAACCTCTCATTCCTCTCCTTGTAGATGGAAACCAAACTGGTTTCATATCAGGCAGGTGCATTGCCGAAAACTTTATCTATGCTGCTGACCTTCTAAGTGCTTGCCACCCTCGGAAGGCGCCCACTATGGTGCTCAAAATCGACTTTCGCAAAGCTTTCGACTCTATAAGTTGGGACTCGCTCCTTCTCATCCTGCAGGCTAGAGGTTTTCCGCCAAAATCTATTAGCTGGATCAGAACGTTGCTCGTCTCCAGTAAGACGGCGGTCCTCCTTAATGGCAAGCCGGGCCCATGGATTAACTGTCAAAATGGTCTTCGACAAGGTGACCCCATGTCCCCCTACCTTTTCTTAATCATCGCCGACCTTCTTCAGCACTTGATCTTACGGGCTTTCTCTCCGGACCAGCTCTGCCACCCGATCTACAAGGATCGTCCTCCTACTGTGCTCCAATACGCTGATGACACCCTAATCATAGCCCACGCCTCGTCCCATGCCGCGACCACCCTCAAGGCTATACTAGACAAGTTCGCCCTAGCTACCGGTCTTACCATCAACTTTCACAAAACTACCCTCGTCCCCTTTAACATGGATACCATCACTAGCCAAAACATCGCTTTCACCTTCGGCTACGACATTTCAACCTTCCCCCAAATTTACCTTGGCCTACCTCTTTCCCATACGCGCCTGCCGTCCTCCGCCTTTGAACCTATCATCCAACGCTTCCTAAAGTACCTATCCGGCTGGGCGGCAAAGCTGCTCTCCCGTGGCGCGAGACTTACGCTTATCTCCTCTACGCTCGATGCCCTTGCTACCCACTTCATGTCCATTTTTAGGCTACCCAAAAAGATCATAAAAAGGCTAGACGCTATCCGTAGATCATTTTTCTGGGCTGCCGACGAAAATTGCTCTGGAGCCAAGTGCCTTATCGCTTGGAAAAATGTCTGCACTCCAAAAGCCGTTGGGGGCCTAGGCATCAAAAATCTGCTCCTCCAGAACAATTGCCTTCTCATGAAATTTGCCTTCAAGCTGCTCCAAAAACAAGACTTACCTTGTGTCAATTGGTTTTTCCAACATTACTCGCTCGACTTCGAACGCAAACCTCACACCCCCTCCTACCTTTGGAAAATCGTAAACAAACAACTTCCACCCCTACGCAAAATCTCCTTTGTCCTCACCAATAACGGCACCTCCACCTTCTTCTGGCTTGACGCTTGGCTTATTTCAACTCCGCTCGCAGACACTTACACACACCTATTCTCCCACTCTACATCACCCTCTGTCCTGGTATCACAAGTCATGCGTAATGGTTTACTCGCTACTCTGCGGAACCGCCTAACCAATGTTGCTTCTGTAGAGCTCGTGTCTGTTTTGTCATTATTGCAGGATGTTGCCATGAACGATGCGCCCGACGACAGGTTCCTCACCCACGGCTCATCCTTCTCCTCGAGGTGCGCCTACTCGCTGCTCTCCTTCGACCACGAGATCGATCTCAATGCTGGGTACATCTGGAGCTCAAAGGCACCTTTAAAGGTCAAGATCTTCGGCTGGCTTCTCTGTCGTGACAGGTTGAGCACGATGGCGAACTTACATCATAAGACCATTACCTCTCCCTCGGTTTGCCCGCGGTGCACCCTCACTCACGAGGACGCATTACACATCGCCATCCTTTGCCCATGCGCGGTTCAGGTTTGGGCACTCTTAGGGCTGCAACCCCCTCACTCCATCGACCTTGTTTGGGACACTACGACACCGGTCGGCCTCGACATCAACATTTGGCTTACCGTTGCCCTCGCCATCCTCTGGAAGCTGTGGGACTCCAGGAATGCTCATGTCTTTCGCAACGAGCAACACACACACCCCTAGTTACTCTGCGGAACATTATTTCGGATTTTACGCTTTGGGTTTTAAGATTTATAAGGACCCTGCTAGTAGGGAGGCTGCCATGTCTTGGCGCCTATACCTCTTCTCTCGTTGTAACCTCTGATGCAACATGCCCTCGGGCCTTTGAGTAATATATACAGGTGGGGACCCTCCCCCCCCCCCCCCCCCCCCCCCCCCCCCCCGGTGATTGTTCAAAAAAAATGGAAAAAAGCATGAATCTTGAAGCAACAATCAACGGTCAGAAAAATTGAGTGACCCAAATTCTATTTTCAGGCAACTTACATATAGCTAAGGTGTTAGTGTCCTTCCTTGTCAATCTCAGTTTCTCTGTTCGGATTCATTCAGTGTTTTCTCGCTTGGATGTTTTAGTACAAATGGTCACCATCACACTGAACATTTTTGTTTGTTAGTTGTCAAATTAAGGGCACCTCTAGTTCATAATTACAGTCCTATTAGCCGATGCCTGGAAATATCTGAACTCTCAAAAAATATTATTATTGTTACTATAGGGAATCAGACCACTCTAGCAAATTCCCAAAAGGTGCTTAACTCTCCCCCAATAAAAGGAGGTTCAAAAAAAGGACTCCCAAACTCAGGGATAAAGTGCTCACTCTCAATATACCACGCATATTTTTTTTGTTTGTTTTGCGGGTGAAACCTCTCCGTTCTAGCCTATCCGATGTGCAAACTTGCTCGCTCCCGAATGATCAAGCACGCAAAAAGAATTACAGTTGGAGAGCCATTTTTCCCCTTCCAAATGACCTTGTTCATGGGGTAGGAGCCTAACTTTAGAATTGAATCCGTAGACCGAGGAAGAGGAGCGTTCTCCTCTGCTTCCAGATGATCGAGTCCCTGACCCTCGGCTGAAGGATACCCGAGTGAAGCTCGGTCCAGGAGGCCTAAGCAAAATTTCTAGACCCATGGGCAAAACACGGCCAAATGTTTACGGATGACGGTTCACGAGGCGTTCTCTCCACTGATTTTCCTCGGTGGCTCCCCGAGTAATGCTGCATGTACGGGGTGCCAAACTGCCAACCACACCATGCCATATCAGTCCATAAATTCAGTCTGTAAACATTTGCCCGTAACTCGTTCCCCCGTTGGCACTGAAATGTTAATCGGCGCCAAGCCAAGGACGCATTGTTGCAAAGAGCCTTCTGGACGAGGTGAGAGCAGAGTATGCGTGGTACGCGAGTGGGGCCAGTAACTACGCGGTGGGCCTGCGCTTGCAAACAAGGCGACGAAGCCAGCCATTGCCTCCATCATCCCTACAATGCGGCGAGCGGGCGAGGAGCTGCACAGCAGAGAGGTGCCGCCCGCCTGGGCACGGCAAGGACAGGCAATGGGTTGACGCAGAGCAGGAAAAAAACGAGACAGATTCAATGTTGGCTCAAGTCGTATGATGGATTCAGATGGAGATGCAACCACCACCTTATGTTATGTATGACAGACAGTTAGGTCTACAGCTGCAGCTACAAGGCCAGCAACCTGCAGCAGTAACCAAGCACACACAAGCGTGAGGATCCTCTGCCGTCACTTGCCAACAGTAGAGAACATATAAATCGGAGCATAATTCTGTACTTTGTCAGGATTGAGGATTGCATAGTGAGACAGTGCGGTAATCATCATGTAGCCCCCTACCCTTCGTGGCCCCCTACCCTTCGCACCTGGCTCGGCGCCACAGTTCAGCAGCACCGACGCCGAGATGGACGAGATCATCATGAACGGCTCAGCCGCCGCCGCTTCGTGCCCCGGGTTCCACACGCAAGAGGAAACATTGGACATCGCCGATGACATGGAGGACGTCGAGCCCGACGATGTCGAGGAGGAGGTGGAAGAGGAAGAACCGGCAGAGCCGGAGCCAGTGAGCAAAGGGAGCAAGAAGAGGCGGCGATCGTCCAACGGCAAGCCGGCCGAGCCTCGCGTCAAATGGACGGCAAAGGAAGACGAGTGCCTCGCCGAAGCATGAAGACTGTCAGCATCGACCCGATCACCGGCGCTAATTAGAACGCCGACACGTACTGGAGAAGGATCAAGACGGCGTTCGACGAGCGCAAGATGGTCGACCCCGAGTTCTCCGGCATCCACATGGATCGCGGCGACAAGGCCATGGCAAACCATTGGGAGGGCATCCAACAAGCCTGCAACAAGTGGCATGGAATTCAGGAGGAGGTCATCGCTCGCCCGGAGAGCGGCGCAAACGTCGAGCGCCAGGTATGTCCATGGCTCACCGGCCCAGCTCTTTGCCGTGTTCTTCGCCGACACTTGTTCTTCGTCTGTGCAGATGGTTCGAATGTTTGACATGTATCGCCGGGACAGTAGCGATGCCGACTTCAAGTTCCTTCATGTCTTCACAAGGATCGAGTCGTGCGAGAAATGGACGGAGGTCCGGCTCGCTCTCGCCAAGGCCAAGGACGGTGTGTACAACCAAGACGCGCCCGTCTCGGGGGCGGCAGAAGGGCGGCCTGATGGCAACAAGAAAGTGAAGACGGCGAGGGACTCGACGCCCACTGCCGAACGGCTGCAGTCGTCGATAGAACAGTGCATCATCGACGCCAGGAGTCACTCCACCATGAGGGAGGAGAAGTCCGAGGCGAGGTGGTCGGCGTTGATGACGAAGCAGGACGTCAAGGTCGACCTTCTCAGGACCAACGTCACCGCGAAGAAAAGGAACACCGACCTGGCCTTCCTGATGGGAGCTGACACGTTGACGATGGACCCGCAGGTGAAGGCGTGGTACTTGGCGGAGCGCAACCTCATCTCGAACCTCATGCCGGGACCGGCGGCGACCACAGCCCCGCCCACGACAACGACGCTGACTGCGACCACATCGCCAGCGCCAATGCCGACGGCGCCCACGACAACGCCGAGCACTGCAACTGCGGCCCCAACGCCTACGCAGAGCTCTCCCACCCCTGTAGGAGAGGATCTTGCCATTTGAGTTCTATGTGTATGGTTCCTGCCTTTTTTATCGCCGGACTATTGGCTTTATGTTCGATTGCCCACCTGTGGCATACTGACATGATGATCGCCGAACCTACGTCATTTTTATGTGTGGGGTGAGAGAGGATTGCATAGTGAAAAAAGAAAGACCAGGTTCAGACATGCTCAGTTTCACTGTCTTTTTTATGTGTGGGGTGAGAGAGGCTCGAACTCTCGACCTCAGGATCACTCGCTGTAAGTTAGCTATGAGACCTACGCGCTAGCCAACTGCGCCACCACCCCACTTGTCGTGCTGGAACCGAAACAAACGTCCTTATAAGCAACGAAGATCATTCAAACCATGGATGTTCTTGTTTCTTCATACTGCCAGCTTGTGTGAACGTGCGTTTGTGTTTAACGCTGCATACATGGCGAAAATTCAAGGGATGCTTGTATCTTGCCGATTCACATCCAGTCAGAGCATCTCCAGCCGTTTGGCCCCCCAGCGCCCCCGGCGATGGCGTTTCGGCGTTTGCGCCGACGGTTTTTTCGGCTTGGGGGATCACGTTTCCAGCCGCACCCCTAGGTTTCGGCCTCAGATGCACATAAATTCAAAGTTCTCTTTCTCGCTACCGAAAAATGACGTAGGTTCGGCGATCATCATGTCAGTATGCCACAGGTGGGCAATCGAACATAAAGCCAATAGTCCGGCGATAAAAAAGGCAGGAACCATACACATAGAACTCAAATGGCAAGATCCTCTCCTACAGGGGTGGGAGAGCTCTGCGTAGGCGTTGGGGCCGCAGTTGCAGTGCTCGGCGTTGTCGTGGGTGCCGTCGGCATTGGCGCTGGCGATGTGGTCGCAGTCAGCGTCGTCGTCGTGGGCGGGGCTGTGGTCGCCGCCGGTCCCGGCATGAGGTTCAAGATGAGGTTGCGCTCCGCCAAGTACCACGCCTTCACCTGCGGGTCCATCGTCGACGTGTCAGCTCCCATCAGGAAGGCCAGGTCGGTGTTCCTTTTCTTCGCGGTGACGTTGGTCCTGAGAAGGTCGACCTTGACGTCCTGCTTCGTCATCAACGCCGACCACCTCGCCTCGGACTTCTCCTCCCTCATGGTGGAGTGACTCCTGGCGTCGATGATGCACTGTTCTATCGACGACTGCAGTCGTTCGGCAGTGGGCGTCGAGTCCCTCGCCGTCTTCACTTTCTTGTTGCCATCAGGCCGCCCTTCTGCCGCCCCCGAGACGGGCGCGACTTGGTTGTACACACCGTCCTTGGCCTTGGTGAGAGCGAGCCGGACCTCCGTCCATTTCTCGCACGACTCGATCCATGTGAAGACATGAAGGAACTTGAAGTCGGCATCGCTACTGTCCCGGCGATACATGTCGAACATTCGAACCATCTGCACAGACGAAGAACAAGTGTCGGCGAAGAACACGGCAAAGAGCTGGGCCGGTGAGCCATGGACATACCTGGCGCTCGACGTTTGCGCCGCTCTCCGGGCGAACGATGACCTCCTCCTGAATTCCATGCCACTTGTTGCAGGCTTGTTGGATGCCCTCCCAATGGTTGGCCATGGCCTTGTCGCCGCGATCCATGTGGATGCCGGAGAACTCGGGGTCGACCATCTTGCGCTTGTCGAACGCCGTCTTGATCCTTCTCCAGTACGTGTCGGCGTTCTAATTAGCGCCGGTGATCGGGTCGATGCTGACAGTCTTCATGCTTCGGCGAGGCACTCGTCTTCCTTTGCCGTCCATTTGACGCGAGGCTCGGCCGGCTTGCCGTTGGACGATCGCCGCCTCTTCTTGCTCCCTTTGCTCACTGGCTCCAGCTCTGCCGGTTCTTCCTCTTCCACCTCCTCCTCGACATCGTCGGGCTCGACGTCCTCCATGTCATCGGCGATGTCCAATGTTTCCTCTTGAGTGCGGAACCCGGGGCACGAAGCGGCGGCGGCTGAGCCGTTCATGATGATCTCGTCCATCTCGGCGTCGGTGCTGTTGAACTGTGGCGCCGAGCCAGGTGCGAAGGGTAGGGGGCCACGGCATAGAGCTGTGGCAGACAAACCTGAGTATGTCGACGAGTAGCTATACTGGGCGTTGAGGCCGGCGATGAACGCGGAGGGTCTGCGCGGGAAGGTGATGTTGGGGTTGAAGCCGCCGAGTGCGTCGCCGTCGGCATATTCAGGCGAGGGCGCGTACCCCCACACTGGCGGCGAGAAGTTGGCCGACGACGCGACGCTCTGCTGGCTACCCCACGCGCCTTGTGGGAACTAGCATGCCTATTGAGGTGGAAAGATCTGGCGCTCGTTCGCCATGGCCACGCGAGCCTGTTTTGCTGGTCGTTGGTGACCGCCGCCCCGGCGATCAACGTCGGCCTTCCACTGGGCGTTGGTCAAGCCCGGGGGCCTTGCCATCGGCGCCCTCGGCTTCCTCAGTTTTGGCGTTGCGGGTTCGGTGGCTAGGCGAGGGGCGGCGTACTTCTTCGGCGGCATGGCGGGGGGAGATGGGGAGAATGGCGGGAACGGCGGGGGAGATGGGGATGATGGTGAGGGAAAGGGAGGGAAAGGCAAAAATGGCGGGAAAATCGACCGGTGTTACCGACAGTGCGGCCCCACGCGCCTTTTCGCTTCAGCCGGTGCCCTAGGCGGCCCCCGGTGCGCTGGGTTCGGCCCGGATCCGCCGGATGTAATTTCGGCCCAAACCGACGAAAAACGAGGTCCTGGGAATGCGACTGGGCGACTTTTTGAGCGCCGGCAATAAAAAAAGGGCCCGGGGGCGCCTGTTGGGGGGGGGGGGGGGGGGGGGGGGCTGGAGATGCTTTTAAGTTTCCTGATGAACAGCCGGATGAGATTTGATCCAACGATCCATACAAACCACACAAGCCAAATCCCTCGAAAGGTAAAACACACAGATCACTTATTGTTCTTTCTTCATTATCTATAATATGCTGACATACAACTTTTCAACACCTGACTAACTGAATTAGGCATGCCATGATCTAGCGTAGAGAGAAAATATTTTCATCCAGTATATAGTACAGAAACAAGTACTCCTGCAGTCCCAAAATGTAAGACCATTTTTGACACTATCAAAGTGTCAAATGGTCTTACATTTTGGGATGGAGGGAGTATTCTCTGGAAGGAGAAATAGCAAACAGACATAGTAGAAGTTCCAACGATAATGGCATACCTGTAGCAGCAGAGACATAGCCTCAAGAAACGGTACTCCTAATGAATGTTGTCATATTTGTCTTGTGTGGTTCACAAGAAGAGGAAGCCAGTCTGTTCTATGCCTAGCACAACAGAAAATTCAAGACAACCTGCTTTCATGGCAGAAAATCCAAGTAAGAAGAAAATCTAATGTGATAATATTTAACTATATGGATACACTTGAGTTGTTATAATTATTTACGAATTCAGAAACGGCAAATTTAAGCAAGAAGATAACACTTGAGTTGTTATGATTACTTAGGAATTTTGATTCTTAATTTTCCTGTAGAGGCCCTATATCCTGAATAATCATAGCTGCACAGAAAACCAAGTAAAAAAAGCTTTAGCAGATACATGAAAGGACAATGTCAAGATAAAAGGTTCGGCATAACTGTCCAGCTTTTGTATAAATCATTCATATATATATATATATATATATATATATATATATATATATATATATATCATTTTGCCTCTATAAACAGCATTGTAATGGTGGAGTAATCACTCTGAGAAAATTTAAATTATAAACAAAATATCTAAGACTAAGTTCTGGTTGATGTATTTTAGAGAAGTTCAGTTCAGTGAAA
The DNA here is from genome assembly GCA_039707655.1 of Elymus sibiricus. Classification (NCBI taxonomy): domain Eukaryota; kingdom Viridiplantae; phylum Streptophyta; class Magnoliopsida; order Poales; family Poaceae; genus Elymus; species Elymus sibiricus. Next base: position 363,740,982 of record CM077663.1, on the reverse strand, counting down.
CTACAGAAGCAAAGGTCTCAAGATTTTAGCATTCTAAAGGCCTTATGATTGTGCAAACTTACACAGCTAAAGGGATTATCTAAGCACAAACCAACAAGTGATGCAAACAAACAAAGGCATGATGATTTTTCTGAAGGAGAAATCAAACCAAGATAACACTAATCGGGCAAGATACGCAGAATGAGTAATCTTAATTTGACGAATATTGCAGAAACATTAGTAAAAAGTTCCAACCTTGAGAAGCCAACACCAAACCAAGAGGGCAATTTCATAAAGTACTCTCTGTGGGACAAGAAATGCAGATACTACAATAGTAAGTTCTGAAACACCATATTGTGGCACTTTTATGAAAAAATACGCAAGCTGCCAAGAGAACTACCCATGAGCACTGTAGCCAAGTTTGTTTGTGAGCTCATGGACACACGAGTGATGAGGAATGCACATTGTTTTTTTTAGCAAAAAATCAAAACCGCAATCTAAAGTACCCCCTCTGTCTCATAATTCTGGGACGGAGGGAGTACCAACTAAGACTGGAATTTTATATCAAGTAAATAGATGAAAAAATATAGAATAAATAAGATGCGACATGTATAGTAGTGCCAGCAGAAATCCATGTGTGCAAACGAAAATACATGTCACGGGCATGCACTGATTAGACTGACTCCCATCAGTTCTGACATGAAAGTGGGGTATTTAGCAACTGCCATACAATTGTTTAATTGATTTGACTATCATTTACAAATGTTTACAGCTTAACCACATGCGTCGAAGTGGATAAGTCTGTGATCTGAAATAATTAGCTAGTTATACTATTTATTTATTATTACTACTTTCCTTTGGTTGTTTCAAAACCAAAAATTCACATGATAGGGTAATCACTAAAGGCATACAATTCAAGTTGATAATCTCCCCAGGATGTGCCAAACCAATCACTAAGCCAGCAAATGATCCTTAGCCTAAACATTATCTAGTGAGCTGAAAATCAGAAGAAGGACAAGCCCCTGAAAGAAGATGAAAAAGAAGGCTTTTGTAGCATGATCAAGATGTGCTAGGCAACGTATCATGTGAAAATCTAACCTTTGTGAGCCTGATCATCAGTGCTTAAGGCTGTAACAGTGGAGGAGAAGGAGATTATTGTACTAGGCAGAATTAAAAAAGATGAAAAAGAAGACCAAGGTTCAGACATGCTCAGTTCACCTGATAATTCAGATGGATATGTGACGACCCAAGTTGTCACAGAGCTTTTTCATCACTACGATTGGTCATTTTCAGTGTGGGGTGAGAGAGGCTCGAACTCTCGACCTCAGGATCACTCGCTGTAAAGTTAGAAATGAGACCTACGCGCTAGCCAACTGCGCCACTACCCCACTTGCTGATTTACAAGCGAAACGAATGTCCTTGTTATCGACAGGACCATGCAAATCATGGATGGCACTTGTTTCTTGATGTTTATACTGACATGTACGTATCATGGATAGCTCTTTTTCCCTGACTTTTATATTGACACGAATACAAATCAAGGATGATATATTTCCTTATTATTTATAATAAGATATACGTAGATAGCACTTCCAAAGCCGGGAGCTACATCAATTGAATACTTCCTTTCAATTATGCACTTTAAAAGCAAGATGCATATTTTTTTCAATTCTGCTGGACGTCCATGGTGAATCCGAGACGAACTCGTTCTTATTGGAGTCAAAGTTCAATTTAACCATGCTCATGGATGCCAATCAAGTTCTATAAATTCTATATGCAAATACCTTCACGGATTTGCTCAAATCTACGGTAGTAATAGACAGATCAGTGCTTCCATAGGTAGATGCAGGAAGAACACAAGAGCAGTGCCACTCTACCAACTTGATCGTTCTAGCCCTTTGTTCAGCGATTTAGAAACGGTCCAAACCAACAATCTGTTTTATCAGTCACACACCAATGGACAGCAGGTACTGTTTCCAAGGAGCACATGTTTATGACATACAATATTCAAGATACAGACATATAGTTACGCAACATTTCGAAACTTGACAGACAATGCATCAAGGGTCATGTGCCTGAGCACTGGCATTTCAGTGAACATAGTAGGCCAGGAATTGCACATGAAAAGACACACGCAGAACACCTTGCGAACGATATATCGTGGAGTAAAACTCTTGCCAACAATCACCAGAACATCTTAATCACCCGGTTACAGCTAACTGTAGCGCCTTTACAGAATTTCTTTCTCTAGCTCATTTGAACCATAATCAGAAATTCAGCATCACACTATGCATTGCGGCATTTCATTCATCGACCGGAACAGGGCTCCCAAATTTGTGGAGATTCAGTGGGGACTGCGATCATTTCTTGTGCAGGAGAACTAGTACTGGAGCAACTGGCCTGTTAATCATTTCAAACTTGCAGCTCACCCATGTATCAACAGGCAACCTTGAGGCAAATGATTCAACAATATTGAGTTCGTCCCTGCAGATAAGAAAGCGAAGAAGACAATGGATTCAGTCTGAAATGATACTCCCTCCGTCCCAAAATAAGTGTCCCTGATTTTGTACAAAGTTGATTGGAGTTTGATATTAAACAACAAGATTCCGATGTCTAAGTTACAAGCAAGTATATAATCAAATATTATTAACCGCCAAATACCTACACTAAATTCTTTAATCATGAAGGATGGCCGATCCACCTTCTTCTGGCTAGATACTTGGCATCATCAACTACCGCTTTTCCAAATATTTTCTCTCACTCCACTGAGCCTAATATTCGGATATCCTCATTCATGCCTGATGGTGTATTATCTGCTCTGAGGAATCGCCTAATCCATGTGGCCTCCCTCGAATTGCAGTCTCTTTTGTCCTTGTTGCAGGACTTCAGTTTGAGCTTGGTAACGACGAATGCTTCCTGAAAAAAGGCGCCCCCTTCTCCACCAAGCATGCCTACAACCTCATCATGCACGAGGAGGCCATAGATCCAAACGCCGCCTCAATCTGGGAAAGCAAGGTGCCAAACCAAGTTAAGGTGTTTGGCTGGCTACTATTCCGCAATCGCCTCAATACCAAGCTAAACCTATTCCTTATGACTCAAGCTCCTGCGCAAGATGCCAACTGCGCACCGATTCCTCCACTGCCCTTCTGCCACATGGATTTGGCAACGCCTAGGTATTGATCTACATCAACAGGATATCAATACTGTTTGGGAGGTGCAACCGCCTATACCTCTACCAGCAACAGTATGATATACCGCACTCCTTAACGCCCTATGGAAAATTGGGGATGCAAGGAATGTGTGCGTCTTCCGCGACATTGATCAGCTCCACCACTGTCCGGAATTTGTTAAACAACTTTACTCTGTGGTCGCATCGGTTTACTAAGCCGTCTCACAAGGTAGCCATTGAATCTTCCAGGCTATACCTTTGTTCTCGTCTACTTATGATGTTGTAACTAACTGGCCTTGGCCATCTATTTCCCCCGTGATTCCCCCAAAAAAAGTCTATAATAGATAGACACACTGAGAATCAGCAATCACTGAAAAATCTAACAGCTAGCAATCACTTCCGACACAATATTAGCAGTTCCCAACTGATATTTACCTTCCCACCCAGATGCCCAATGTAGACAAGGACACTTATGAGTCCCCCTGAGCCAACAATTCTGCTGGCAGCTTGTAGTGCCAGCTCAGTTGTCTCAGGTACTGTGATTATTGTTTTATCTCCTCCTGGAAGGTAACCCAGATTGAATGCTACAAGCCTAAAAGTACATGTTCAAGATCATAGTTACATGAACTGCCAATTTCAGGATAATGGAATCATATAACTAATGAGTGAAGTAGTAAAAGAACTTGATCACCTGACAGGAAAATCTTTTGGAATAATATCCTCCATTCTACTGTGACATATGCAAAACAATTTGACTAGCTCCCTCTGCAGCAAAAAAAAAAGGTGTTCAGACAGCACATGCCACAAAGTGAGGTTTCATGAGAATGTAGCAGTGATATCGGTGATCTTATGTGAGTATTCCTACAACATAATAACCATTCTCAAAGGGAACTAATAAGGGAAACCACATATGGTAGTCCTCACTCAAACCAGCAACAAATTTTACAGTTTCCTGCAGTTGCATACCTCATGGCTGTCGACGGCCATGTTCAGAGAAGAGGAAGTGCTATCTATCGCGGAATCTTGGATGTCCAACCCATAGACGCGCCCTCGCCCACTTTCACGGCCACCATCTTAAACAGAGCGAGCGTATCGTTGCCATTCCCGCAGGTGGCATCAACCACTGTATCTCCTTTCCGAACGATACTTCTCCACACCCTAATTGGGTAAAAACATAACAATTAGGAACGAGAATGCTGCCCTACTAGAAGGTGATTCAGGTTGGAAATAGCATCTCCTCTCCGAATGATACTTCTCCACAGTTTAGTCAGAGAAAAACGCCACAGTTAGTAACCGTGACACCACCCAAAAAATAGCTTCTACCCCCTCCGTCGCATAATATAAGAGCGTTTTTGACACTACACACGAATAATTTACTTCCAGGGCTGTAAACAGGAGCATACATAGCACCAACAACAACAAAGCAGTTGAGAATGCTGCCCTACTAGAAGGTGATTCAGGTTTGAAAAATAAAAAGAGCATGCGTTAAATTTCAGCAATGGAAAGGAAGCAGATTTAAGTTTGCAGTAGAGGACGAGGACGCAGGGGGTGGGGAGTACCTACGCGTGGGCTACCTCGGTGGCCTTGCGCTTGCCGGCGACGAAGCCCACCACCGCCTCCTCCACCCCTGCAACCAACCCCGGTCACGACATCGCACGGCCGGCACGCGTTATTAAGGGGGAACAATTAATACGAACCTGCGGCGGCGAGCGGGTCGGCGAGCTGCGCGGCGGAGAGGTGCCGCCGCTTGGGCAGGACGAGCAGAGGGATGGGGTGAATCCGGGGATTCGCCGGAGAGGAGGTGGAGTCTGGGAGCGGCGGAGGAGCAGGGAGAGAGAAGGGCGCAGCAGTGGCGGCGGAGGCATGGCTGCTACCGTGCTACGGTGTCGGCGGCTGAAACCGTGAGGATTGGTATTTGGTAATTGGTACCCAGCAGACGCAGCAAAAAATAAAAGGAAAAAAGGATAACCAGGTTCAGATTTGCTCGAATCTATCTGATGAATCAGACGTATATGCGGCGACCCAAGTTGCCACAGAGCATTTTCATCACAACACTGGCCTTTTTTTTTTTTGCTGGGTGGGGCGAGAGAGGCTCGAACTCTAGACCTCGCAATTCAGATACGAGCCAACTGCGCCAACAACCCTTGGTGACAAATTCACAAAACAAGTCCTATTGTTGGCATGTCTGCATTGGTTACGCAAGACCCACTCCATACATCTGATCTGAGTTTACTTTTTTTTTTTTTGGATAAAGGGTGCTTTTATTAACTAAACATGTAACATCGAGTGGACAATTTATGACGAGCAACACTCGGCCTCTGCATAGCCAGGATGCACACAGTCAAACACTAACAGTCTAGAAAGAAAAAAAAACGGACATATCGGCACCAGTAGAGTCAAATAGGACCGTCACTATGCCTATGTCGAAAGAGGTGATGGACAAATACAGAGGTTATGCTGCCACCCATGTTAGGAAAAAACCTCCATGGCCACCCGCTCCAATCGCATACACACCGCCTTGAACAACGGTTGGTACTCCGTATGATGAAGCATAAACCACGTACGAAGCGAATGCGTACAACGGAAAATAACCTGCAAATGAGAAGAGCTTTTGTGATTGAAAACCAAATCATTTCTACATAGCCAAAGCGACCATAATAAGGCATACGCTCCCACCCTTAATATTGGCAACACCTGTGGACGGATACAGATTAGACACTATTTGGATAATTGACCACGCAGAACGCGCAAACTTCCACTTGAAAAAAGAGGTACTTGATTGTTTCGTCATGAGTACAAAAGTTACACCTCTTGCTTCCTTGCCAATTGCGACGGACGAGGTTATCTTTGGTTAGCATCACTCCTCTTCGAAGATACCACATGAAGATCTTAACTTTTAGTGGAATTTTTGACTTCCATATTTTCTTGTTACTATCCATTGGGACCTCCGAAATGTGTGAGAGTACGGTACATAGAGTCAACTGTGAAGGACCCAGATGTAGTTGAGGTTCCAGCGAAATAAATCTCGTCCTGTGTCAGGTTAATCATATCCAATCGGGACAAAAGATTTTGCCATGACACAAGACGGGGGCCAATCAAATCCCGCCTAAAGGAAATACCCGGTGGGAAAGAACTGGATACCTGCGCAAGAGTTTCATTCTTATCGCGAACAATCCGGTACAAAGCTGGGTATTTGTTCTCGGAGGCTGGCATTGCCTAACCAGTTGTCCTCCTAGAAACGAATCTCAGACCCGTCTTTAATCACGAAGGATCCAAAGCAGAAAAGATGTTTCTTTGCCGCCATTAGACCTGCCCAAAAGTGTGAATCGCCAGGTTTCCAGTAGGCCAGTGACACAACTTTTTGACCTAGATACTTGTTGCGTAGCGGGGTTTGCCAAACACCATCCTCTGTAAGACGTCATTCTTAACCTGAAGGTCATGAATGCCAAGACCACCTTGGTCTTTTGGCCTACAAACCACGCTCCTTTTTGTCGGCCTGTATTTTTTCTTTTCATTGTCTCCTTGCCAAAAGAATCTGGATCTGAGTTTACATTTGGATCATACAAATCGAAATCATGGACGATATCTTATGTTTATTGATTGATTATTTGTATGGTGGCATATGATGTTAAGGCCTGTTTGTCCCTTCAATTTACTGCCAACATCTGTGTACGGTGTACCTGCATTTGCATCTTACCCTAGACGGAGAGAAAAAAAATCAAGGGATGTCTGTATCTTCCCATTCAGTTAACCTCCCTCCCGGCCTGAACAGCTATGGGATTTAACACCGCTCTAGTTAATCACGTGCGGCGCCTTTGGATCTTAGTTCGAACGAACCCCAGGCAGTGCTTGTGTAAACAGCCGGATGAGATGGATTGGATAGATTAAAATAAATGACTGGACCTGCTTCGTGCCGGCAATGAGAGTTGCGTCAAAGATCCATGTAACAAGTTAACAACTGCAACGGTTTAACACTGACATACTGCCTCTTACAGTTCTCCTACCGTAATCAGTAACCCGGCATGGCGGTATTGATTCATCCATGCTTGATAGACAGACTGATGGTAGTTACGCAAAGCTTTCAACTTTTCAAGGATCAGGCGGGCAGGAAGAAGAAGATGGTGATTGTGGTGGTGGTGGGACTTCAGAGGGAGAGGCCGCCGGACCTCGTCGTCGTCGTCGAGGGTGGAGGAGTAGACGGTGTAGAGGGACCAGATGAGGCCGAACACGCCCAGCAGGATCCACCCCAGCAGGTTGTTGCTCAGCCCCAGGCTCAGCCCGGTGCCCTCCGTCGACATCCGCTCGTCCACCAGCGCCAGCGCCGGGGACGCCGCCGTCACGGCTGCGCTCACCGCGGCCAGCAGCGGCGCGCCCTTGAGGACCGCCGGAGTCACTGCCGCCGCCTCCTTGCCGTCCTTGGAGCACCCGCACCTCAGCCTCTCGGCCCTGCTCACCGTCAGCCGCGGCAGACCTGCAGAGTTCAGCACCAGCGTCTCAACGTCAACAACTTGTAGTAAGTTATAACATGGCCGGCATTTTTATTGGGAGGGTGACGAAACTGGCAGGGTTGCTTACCTAGGGCGTGCGACGGCCGGGCGGCGACGACGGTGGCTGCGGCGGCGCTGATCGTTGCCATTGTAGACCTGGCCTGAGCTCCGGGAGAGATGCTGCAAGTGAGAGCAGGAGAACCAACTCAAGTGTAGGTGAGCGAATTCTCTGGGGATCCTGGCGCCGTATATGTCCTATCCTCTTGGGTCCAATTGGCATTTGCCAACTGGACAGCACACCACAGGTACCTAATGGAAAAGTAACCAGAGGTTTGCACGGTGAAACGACATTCCAACCAGGCAAACCCCGCCAAGTTGAGGCTGGAATGGTGGGTGCCAGGCCCAACACATCATCAAGGCAAGACTATCTACAAGTGCCATAAGTATCAGAAGGTTGCAAAGTGCACAGCATGGCACACCAGGAACCAGAGGATGCAGAAAGACAAACGAGGTGGGCATTAGCTACAGCCACCACAGATAACAGATGCTGCTTTCAGCCTCCCCAATTTTCCATACATGGGTTTCCCACATTTCCACTAGATAGACATGCTAGAAGTTCCACCTCATGCTTCCACTAGATATACTAGAAGTTCCATCTCGGACAAACACGGCGTTCGCTCCAGGAAGAGGTATATGGAGTCAGCTGAGGGCACGCAGGCCGCAGGATACTTTCACTTGAGGGGAATGAACCTCAAGGAGAGGAGTGGGTGGCGGCGATACCGGGCCTTCCGTGCTTCACGGGCTTGTAGCTGATGGAGAACTCGGCGAGGTGGTGGCCAATCATCTCGGGCTTGATCTCATTTGTGACCAAATATTTCCCATTGTACACTCCAATTTGGCAGCCTGTCATCTCTGGTATGATGATCATGTTGCGCACATGAGTCCTCACAGGTGTTGGCTTCTCACCGGCTGATGCCTCCCTTTTCTGTACATTTTCAGAGAAAAAGGATTGAGCTTCGGTTGCTTGAACTCGAACTATTTTTTCTTGGAGAGGGGGGGGGGGGGGGGGGGGAGAACTCGAACTAATAAAGCAATAGAATTGATGGTTCAAATCAAAACAGCATTAGAAGTGTACTGTTAGAACTTGATGCTACACTAATATCTTAGAAATGATTAAAACGCCTCAAATCAGTACCTATACAGTGATACAAATCACACTGTACAACACCTAGCAGAGAACATATACTCGGAAGTTTATATCATACATTTCTAGTTATTCATTTTCTTTTCTTCCCTGCCACAATAAAAAAATGGATACTCCTCACAGCAATTACAGAACATTAAATGTATTTCAGTAGAATATGCAAAATAGACTGCCACCACGGTTCAGCACTACTATACAACCATCTAGTGAGTCATAGTGGTCAAAAGACCAACCAAAAAGATATTCACTTGTTTGAGAAGGCTCATATAGATATGCATTGATATTTGATACTCCCATTTATCCAACATCAATATTCCAACAACAAATCTAGACTCTAGAGGCATCCAATTTATTGTGTTCTTGTTCTTACTTATTCATCCTCAGTTAGTTGTACGGTAACAGGGCATTTTGTATGCACTGACTGAACCAAGCTTCTGATCATGTCATTCCACTCCTTTCATTGATGCAATTTAAAGGTTTTGTGTCGAGTCATTGACATACAATGTTTTAGATCGGATGGATG